>CM075340.1:58078953-59425338 GCA_037788925.1 Mytilus galloprovincialis | reverse complement strand
TAATAATATTCTATTGTATCTTGCTCTAGTTAATCAAACATTTGTTTATCGTAATTAGTTCTTATAATGTATGATGATTTGGAGGGGGTATATAGAGAGAGCAAATGAACACATGTTTTTTAAACAAAAAACAATTTTGTCAGGTTTTAACCACATGATGAAGTAATTGATAGCTTTTTTGACACTATAATACACATATTTCAACTTTCAAGTAGAATAACTTGATTATGTACAAGGGCCGGATTTATAAGATATAAAACTTTTTAAAACTTTATGTAATAAGCAAATTGTGTATCTTTCAATGTTCAATATTTTCTAATGTTATGCAATAAATAATAATGTACTATGTATCTGTAATTGGATGAAAAACCTATCAAATAAACGTATATTTCTTGTTCTATAAGAATTGAATCCCACTTCTTTTCTGTCATTGAAACTGATCCATGGCATTATCATTGTTTTAATTTTACCTACAAGAACTTCATTTACTATATTTCACGTATGGATCCGAAATCTTATATGTATACTTGTCTTTATAAGAATAATAATGGTAATGCTCATTAAGGTGCAAACGAGCCATGGAGTTCTTTCAGTTCTCTTTTTCACTTCATAGTGAAAATTAACTGGTCATAGATACTAAGATTAAAACGGTGTACGCCAGACACGCTTTTATCTTAAATAAAAACCGCTTTAGTCGCGTTGAATAAAACAAATTTAGGTGGCTAAATAAAGTCCGAAGTTGAATAGCATCAATGACCCAAATTCCGAAAGGGTTTTTTCAAAAACAGCTACATGTACTTAAGTTTATCCCTGGGGTAGAAAAACCTTAGTATTAAAAAAAAATACAAATAGTATCTTGAAATTATTAATTTGTCCCACCTTATACCAACTTCACCTGCATATGGGATGTACATTTCCACACCCAATCGAATTCAAGAGCTTGCAACTGCTTCTCAGACTTTATAAAACATCACCAGTGTCCGAGCAGAAAAGAGGGACGAAAGATACCAGAGGGACTGACAACGCAATGGCTAAAAATAAAAAGACAAACACAGACAAATAATAGAACAGAAGACACAACATAGAAAACTAAAGACTAAGCAACACGATCTCAGGTGCTCCGGAAGGGTAGGCAGATCCTGCTCTACATGTGGTACCAGTCGTGTTGCTTATGTTGTTACAAATCCGGTAAATAGTCGAATTCGGTAGGTCACATGCGTGAAAAAAGGAAGGGTATTGTAGTTACGACATTGGGAACATATCTGATATCATCTGTGAATATGACTATCCTACTGGTATCTTTCGTCTCTTTTTTAGAGGAAAAATATGTATTTGTTTAAGGACTTTCTGTCTTGATTTTTCTTTGGAATTTCGGTATTTTTGCTATTTAACTTTTTTTTGTAAACAGTTAATCTTTATATAATGACCATATCAATGATCATGCATGTCAACACAGTAGTGGTGACGTCTAGATAAGGAAGTTAGATCATTACACAGTGAAAAATTGTCATCGTATTTGTTAGTCGATGCTTGGTCACAATGACTTCTCTCTCTATCACTTTTAAACAGCGATGTATTCATAAATAATAATGATCAAATACAAACAATTAACTAAATGACAAAAATATTACTTTACAGAATCTTTAGAATGATAAAAATGATCGTCTTTTGTGTGTTTATTCTGGTGAGTGTTTCGTATGTGATGGCGTCTTCGTCGTGTATTTCCCTTTCGGCACTTAAAGAGTATGAAACTGCTAGAGAACCGTTACAGAATATAGAGAAGTTCCTTGGAAAATGTTATGGATCATACTCGACGAAAGAACCAATCGTAACAATGCGGCGCTCTATCGAACAGTTGGAGAAACAGTTTAAAGAAGTGAATAAAATATTCTACGGTAAGTTTAACAAATGTGTTTACAATAAGTCAGTCATATTTTTTTCTCTGTAGGATGATAATAATGTTTCGAATATAAGAATGGCTTAAAAAAGCAAGAAATATAATGAAAGAGATCAGCATGTTTTCAAGATTTTGCTGTTATATAACTTGTTTTCGAACAATAAAATTGAGAATGGAAATGGAAAATGTGTCAAAGAGACAACAACCCAACCATAAAGCAGACAACAGCCGAAGGCCACTAATGGGTCTTCAATGTAGCGAGAAACTCCCGCACAAATGAATGTATGTAGTTATGAAGATACATATACTTGAAAAAGCAGTTATAAACTTAAATATTACAGCTCAATGTCATTAAGGATAATACATAAATTCCCAAAAGTGAATATTACTACGAGCACCAAGATACCGATACAGTTATTAGACATCAGTCTTTTAATAACCTCCTTCCCCAATATCTCCTTGACGTCCTACTATTGCACTAGGGAACGGTTTCACTTTTCAACGACACCACAGTGAATTAAGATTTAATGATGTGTAACCTCGACGGACTAAATTTCAACAAAGCTATGTTACATTTGTTAATGAACGTATCTGATTTTAGTCAACTATTAAAACGTCGAATTCACACACCAGTAGACTGCGTAAAAAACAATTATTACTATTCAATAAGATGCAATGAAATTATGGTCAGATAAAACATTCTATCCACTATTTTGCCGGTGTAGGACTTCATAATCGTGAAATCTTGAAAATGGTTTATTTCTACTCTTATAATGAAACAAAACATAGCATCCAATATTCTAAAAAAAAATCAACTTATTTGTAAATGATTTTCAAAATATTCATATTTTCAGAAAGAAAATGGTCAGCTGAACAAAAACATAATGGACATTGCTATATTTTCTCTAAAGATTTGTTAATGTGGCAAGGGGCCAAGGTTTGTAAAATATAGCAAATTTTTAAGGGTTGGTCCTAGTTTATTTATGTATATCAAAGTATTATTAGCGTCCACATCTGTGTTTTACAGTGTTTCCATACTTCAGACATGCAAAAGAACGGAGCACTTTTTTTGGTGACTTTTAGATTAATTCAAAATCATATGCATTTGTATATTCATTATCATTTTATGAATGTTCGTACTTGAGTATGAAATTTCAAAAGCATGCAGGTAATATAGGTTACTTAAACATATATTTTATGCTATACCGAAATAGACAACATTTATTTAGGCTATCATTTATATATATACAACTCGTTTATACATCAGCCCAACAATGTTAGATCAGTAAATTTGCTTTCGCAATTTTATTTTGTCCTTCCCTCGCCGGGATTCGAACTCATGCTACTGAGATATCGTGACGCCAAATCGCCTGCACTCTATCCGACGCGCTAGACCACTCGACCACCTTCACAATAATAAAGCTTTCGGTTAACGGATGTTACCTTTCCTCGTCAGTTTTAATCTAGCGTCGTATACAGTCATGATATTTTTGCTTTGCTTTTTGGCCTTGTATGTTTGTCCCTAATATTTTATTAACTGTGCATTTGCATTCAGGTATCGCAGATCAAATTTATTCGTTCATAGTGTGTTAATTTACGTTTTTTGATTGAATTAAGCCTCCCAATTGATATTTTATCGTGTGGTTTTCTATGTTGTGATGTTATGCTATTGTTTCAGGAAAAAGGGAGAAGGTTTGGTACCATTAAAACGTTTAATCCTTCTGCAAATGTTTGCACCTGTTCTAAGTCAGGAATCTGATGTACAGTAGTTGTCGTTTGTTTATGTAATTTATACGTGTTTCTCGTTTCTCGTTTTTTATATAGATTAGACCGTTGGTTTTCCCGTTTGAATGGTTTTGCACTAGTATTTTTGGGGTCCTTTATAGCTTATTGTTCGGTGTGAGCCAAGGCTCCGTGTTGAAGGCCGTACATTGACCTATAATGGTTTACTTTTATAAATTGTTATTTGGATGGAGAGTTGTCTCATTGGCACTCACACCACATCTTCCTATATCTCTGATATATAAGGCATGAAGATGGTATTGTTACAGATCAGCTGAATTATCTATTGTAAAGGATCCTACAAATAAATGCAAGATACAGTCACAGAAATAATTATCTTTATAAGTACGTCTCAATCAGTGACAACTCTACAACATATTTATCCATCGGAATCATATATAATATTTGTTTGTAATTCAACCTATATTTCAACATTCAATGGGCAATTTAAAAGATACTTATAATCCATTTGCAGAAGAAGAAAAGGATGCTTTTGATATTGATGATGCAAATAATCATATCGTCATTCTACACCTTTAAGATCAGTTTAACGCTTTGAATCATTAGAATGAATTTTGGGAATTTCTATGGGCTTTTAATATCAAGTATCAAGAAAAAGTACTGTTTAAATCTATATCAATAACAAATATATAACTATATATTTTACAGAAAAGATGTCAGGAAATCGGCGGTTATTTAGTTAAAATCGACAATGCAAAGGAAAACACTTGGGTGATGAAGCGTGCCCATAAAAAAAGTATGCAATTACCAGTTTCTAAAACACCAAGTTTTTTTTAAATCTAAGACAGAAACTGCTCACTACATGTAACTGTTAATAACAGAGATAGAAGAAAAATTGATAGGCATTTAAATTTGTCTAGTTACAGTATAGATTTGTATATGAAAGTAAAGAAGAAAAAAACACAAAATATGCAACTGAACTCTAAAGCTCATTTCATTTTGTTCGTACTCTTGTCTTCATTTTTACTCAATGTATTATATATACTTTCGTGCAAATTCATTTAAAGTACTAATTGCAATAATAATAATTCTGTTCACTATCAGTTAAGTAAAAGAACAGATTCTATCAAAAGAACAGATTCTAGCATTAAAAGCATCATAATCATAAAAAAAAAGTAAACTAACCGTTTGCTTTACGTGTTGTCCACTTGTGAAAAATAGAAACACCTATAAACACGAAAGACAAAACTATATTATTGTATGTATATGAGCATCAGCGTGAACAGGCACAAACAAAACCTCAAAAAGTGTTCCCAATCCCCAGACGTATCTTTACCTAAATCATATGAAAAAAATGGCATCATTACTCACAATTACATGCTTAGCATATTACTTTCGAAACCCGGTGAAACATATTATTCTACTTACACAATCACTCTCACTTATGTGTAATAATATATATGTGATAACTAGTATTTTGTTGAAGGCTTCATTATTATTGTTGGCTTTCAGTGGAATAAAAAATTAAATGCAGTATAGGTTTTTCCTTTGAATAACTAATTTCTCCTGTAATTTTATTACTGATGTTTTGATAAACAGTTCACTTTAGTTAACTAATTGTTTAACAGTCGATTTTAATTAATAGTAATGTCCTATGGGTACTACCTTAAGCCCCAGTCCCACTAGACCACGATCGCATTACGCTCACCGCGATCTAAAATAAATTCAGATCGTGGTGAGGTCGAGGTATGAGCGGCATGAAAATGTAAATTTTCGTTGCTTTCACGATGCAACTACGTCCTCATTACGCTTCTACAACGACCTGATTTCGCCACGACCGCACCACGATTGTTTTAAACATGTTCAAAGTTGGCCACGCTCATCACGATCTTGAAGACCTCACCACGACCGTGATACGACCTTACTGCAATCTACACGATCGTACTACGATCATCAAAATTTGCATTTTTTTTCACAGATCGTAGTGCGATCGTGGCCTAGTGGGACTGCGGTATTAAATAAAATACATGATGTAAATTTCAAGGTTTCTATATACACACTATTATATCTTAAGGTGGTTGTTTCTGGACTGGTTTATATGCAGAAGACCCATATAAGTGGACTTGGGCTCATGAAAAAAAGAATGCAGAATACATTCAGTTTAAAACAGGATGGCCTAAGAAGTCTTGTAAGTGCAATATAACACAAAATGTCCTTAATTTAACATTAGATATTTAAATTTATTTTCATATATTGAATACTTTATCAATTCTGGGATAATTCCAATCAAGAGTCAATTTTGGGGCCTTCTATAGCTGACTATGCGGTATGGGCTTCAGGGTTTCAGGATAAATACTGGTCTGCGAAAAGGCACACACAATTCAATCATATAACAATGTATAAAGAATTGGTGTTGAGATTCCTTGCCAAATAGAAACTCTGAAGATTCATTTTAAAATTTAAGGTATAATATTTTAAGTTAGCGAAAATCCAAATAATTGTCCATTCCTTGAAAATACTCAAGTAATAGACATCGGCCCGGCAGGCCTGCGTGCCATAATGGCTAAGAAATGGACAGTTATATGGACTTTCTCTATAGCATACGGCACTACATGGGTTACTCCCTAGACATTTTTTCAGAAAACATTTATCCAATACAAGGATTTTAATGGTTTCAGTCCTACCATGACAATCCATAATAAAAATAATAATTTTTAATTGGTTATTCTTGTTATGATATTGAAAAAAATGTTTTATTTTTTTTTAATTAAAGTTGAAAATAAAATATTTGTTTCAAACAACAACAACGCATGCCCTGGTTATTCTTGCAACTTCAATAAGCAGGTTATAATGTTATGTACATACTTTAAGAACCATAATTTGTTAAATCTAATTAATATAAAACGAATATTTTAATACAGTAAGGACTTTCTTTGCCTGAAATTGTATCATTTTACAAAGAATACTTTGTTTTGCAATGAAATGTAGGATTTTTTTTAACATAATACTGCAAGTGAAATACTTTTAATGTCCGCCAACAAATAATTCGGGATAAAAAAAGTACCACTTTTTCCATCATGCCTTCCGTCTTGCCTCCGTCTGTGTGCTTGAAACAAATGTTTTTAGGATAGTAATTCGAGTTTCTCCTGATTTATGAACTTATAACTTACACACATAAAATGTAAATTGAGGTAAGAAGAAGAAGCCTAATAATTTTTGGGTTAACATTTCAAAGGTCAAGGTTACTGTTACTAAAGATTTAAAAAAATAAGGAAACAAATGTTTCCAGATGATATCTTGATTGTCCATTGCTTGATTTGAATAAATCATTTAAATGAAGATACCGAAATCAATTTGTTTAAATGTCCAGTTGTACAATTTTGAAATTATTCAAAATAAAGGAGTACGTGTATCTCCCACGATTCCTTGTTCTGTTTGGTTTCAGTTTGGGTTCTTTTTTGTTTTCCCAGCTCTTGAGCTGAACTGAAGAGACATTGACTGTCGAACTGTGCATCTAGTGTAGAAAAATTGGTAACGTCAATGTTATTGTACAAATTGAAGATATAGGATAGGGGAAGTAGTCGATTGATTTTTGAATCAACAAGTCAAAGGTCAATGCCACTGTTTCTAAAACTAAACGGTTTATAATTAACATTGTATATATGGAAGGGAAAGTGTTGGTAACTTTTTTGGTTTCTATTAATTGATTGATTGATTGGTGTTACGCTATTGTGCTTATTTACGGTCAGATTTATTAGTGGAGGAAGCTGGAACGGCCTACGGAAGCCGATAAGGGCCATTCAAAACAAATATTTTATGTCGTAATTACGACATAGCATGTCGTAATTTCGACATAACTTGTCGTTATTACGACATCGCTATGTCGTAATTTCGACATAACATGTCGTTATAACGACATCGCTATGTCGAAATTTCGACATATCATGTCGTAATAACGACATCACTATGTCGTTAAAACGACATAGCTATGTCGTTACAACGACATCGCTATATATAAAAGAATATGTATTATGATTGCCAAGGGCTAAATGATACAGAAATTAACAACTATAGGTCATCATAATGCCCCCAATAATTAGAAAAGCCCCCGATTAGTCAGCTATAAAAGAGGGAGGAAAGATACCAAAGGGAGAGTCCCCGAAATGCTGTGTGGCAGACAGTGTTATTAATTAATTATTAGCTCCCTTGGTAAAACTCCAAATTTCATATTTAATGTATTTCATTGTTAAATAATTTACATGAAGCTTAATAAGTATATATTTGTTAATTGCATAGCTTTTGCTATTTGAATTCATTGGTTACAGATTTTTTATTTATATTGTAAAGTTTAATATTTGCATCGTCGCAAAATCTTTTGTTACCTTCTTTGGATACCTTCAGTGAGAAACTTATATATTTTTAAAATCCCGTTAAAGATTTATAAGTTACCTGCCGTGGAAGGGCTGTACAGCCAGACAAGTTTGAATTAAACAAATAAGACGTGGAAGTATATGAGGAGTGATATTGCAAGACAAGCATTCCATCTCCCTTTATATAAGCGCAAACTACATGGCTTCTTGTAATAAGGGTGAATTGAAGTATTGATAGCTCTATTTCTACTTTCAAACGTTGGGCACGACATTCCTACAACACGACGTTACACTTTTTAACATGCGGCGTCGAAGAGGGTTTTTGACTTCGTTTAATTTTTGCAAGTTTTATTCGGTTTTTTATATTGTTGGTTGATTCTGGTTCTGTTCGTTTTGTGATGTCATTTTATCAAAAATTACCTCGAGTTGTGGAAATCGATTTAATAATGCTTACCCTTTAAGTTATTTCAACTAAAATGCAGTACTGTCTCAAGTAATGTAGGAAGGAAAGATGGGACGGAAGTACATGTATACTGTTTTCCATATTTTTGTTTTATCATAGGATGTTTAACTTTCAAGGTGCATATCATCTGTCATTGTAAAATTTCTATATCTTAATTCAACCAATACAAATATATCTGACACTCTGCAAGTAAATCGAACATTTTTACCCTTGGTTAAATTTGAATAGAATTGTATTTACCCTGGCACATAAGTTGTCGAAATACACCCCATCAATTACTTGAACCTTGGCTTGAGAATTATTTCCCAAGTCATCTATAGCGTTTAACTTCTGATATACATTCTAAAATATAGTAATCTACTCCTGGATCGTCCGCGAAAACGGCAAATATTATCCCGGGTTTTTATTAATTCGATGAAACGGTTTTCGTTGCTGTTTGGGATTCGTCTTTCAATTACCTCCATTTCATGCACAAGTTTATATTGACGAAAAGTTCCGGCTTCGCTAGTACAGGAATTATTTTCATCACGACCGTTATAACATGAATAGTAGGACAAATCGCGAAGTAAAACATTCTGTGAACTGGTATTAAGTCTTTTAATATTGGTGATTGCACCTTACTGAAGTGACGACTTTAAATGATCTATTTCGGAGTACTTCCGTAACATAAATTTCAATTCGCATTTTACATTTAGAGGACTGTCTTGGTGTCTCCAATTTGTCTTTGCAAAAGTTGGACGAAGTTCATGTACTGGGATGTTTTCCCCATTTCCCAATTCTTTTAAATAAATCGTTAAAAGCTATAAACGATTAATAAAAATTTCAAAATTTAACCTGTGTCGAACCTATGTCCCCGGGCGGAGTCTATAGCAACATGCACTATTCTTTTTTTTCGGCAGCAATCATCAACCTCTTTTTCCAAATTTCATAACACGATTTGTTTTAATTATCATGAACATTTAATTGAAACTTTAGCACATGTAACGTCGGAAATTAGCGTCTTTGGGATTTAAGACGTTTTCAGACGTTTGGACAAGTTGGCTGCCGTTTTGTAATGTGTGGAAGCATTTTATTCCTTTAAGACCCAAAAATGTAGGTAATAAGAAAAGAATCTTGGCATTTTTTACTCTTCGTGTATCTAACTTTTGTTTTTATCAATTATAAGAAATACGCGTTAACTGCTTTGAAAAATGAAATATCAACTTGGACAAAATGGCTACCGTTTGAAAAACGACTGCGTAGAGAAGATTTTATTGAATCAGCAATATTTGAACTCACATGAGGCAAATATTTGTACTTTTGTAAGATATTATTATTGTCTTACTCTTTTTATTCATTTTCTGCTATATCTACTTATAAAATTCACTTTCAGTCGTTGAGTTAATGAAAAACGTCGTTGGACATTTTTCTTATTCCAGCTTTATATGCAGCCACCGAGTCAAATGAAATTTGGCAAAATAACGGCTTTAACGGCACAGAGAACCAACACATGTCGTTGTTCCTGCCAAGAATCAAGAAGATCAGAGAATAAGAAATAGGATCACTATACACAGTGGCGGATCCAGAAATTTTCATAAGTGGGGGCCCACTGACTGACCTAAGAGGGGGCCTGTCTAGTCACGCTTCAGTGATACCCTATATAAGCAACCAAATTTTCTTCCAAAAAGGGGGGGGGCCCGGGCCCCCTGCCCCCCTAAATCCGCCTCTGATACATAAGAGTTAAAACAGTTTTTCATAAATGTAATGTTGGACATCCGTTTTTTTCACATAGCTTTCTTATTTTAATCCTCAAATAAACTAGATATTACTTAGTATATGATCAAGAGCTGTAAAAACATAATTTAAAACATATACTGAATTTGTTACAATATTGTTTCGTGTTTTATTTTTATTTTGTTTTGCGGATGAAATTTCGAAGATTCTGTTTTAAATCCTAGGCGTTGTAGGAACATCGTGTCCTACGTTTGAAAGTAGAAATAGAGCTATCAATACTTCAGTTCAAACTTATTACAAAAAGCCTTGAAGTTTGCACTTATTTGTAGGGAGATGGATAGCTTTATTTAGATGTACCATACACGGACGGTGTAATTACATCGGATCTATAAAATATATAAGTTTCTCACTGAATCTATTCAAAGAAGGTAACCAAAGATTTTGCGACGATGCAAATATTAAACTTTACAATATAAATAAATATCTTTAACCAATGAATTCAAATAGCAAAGTCTATGCAATTAACAAATATGTACTTATTAAGCTTCATGTAAATTATTTAACAATGAAATACATTAAATATGAAATTTGGAGTTTTACCAAGGGAGCTAATAATTAATTAATAACACTGTCTGCCACACAGCATTTCGGGGGCTCTCCCTCTGGTATCTTTCCTCCCTCTTTTATAGCTGACTAATCGGGGGCTTTTCTAATTATTGGGGGCATTATGATGACCTATAGTTGTTAATTTCTGTGTCATTTAGTCTATTGGCAATCATAATACATATTCTTTTATATATAGCGATGTCGTTATTGCGACATAGCTATGTCGTTTTAACGACATAGTGATGTCGTTATTACGACATGTTATGTCGAAATTACGACATAGCGATGTCGTTATAACGACATGCTATGTCGTAATTACGACATAATTTTTTTTTTTGAATGGCCCTTATCGGCTTCCGTAGCGGCCGGAGTGAACGTTCTGAAGAAAAACTGATAATACTAGTCGATTAAGATTGAGTCGATTACACATGCCACGTGCGTGATTCTAACTCACAACCTCAGTGTTGACATGCTAGTAATCAGTACTTTTACTATTTATACCTATCGGCCACCGAGACCCCCCTATGTGGCTTCTAGATACCCGACCATATAGTCTTTTTTTCAGACATTTTTTTTTTCTCAATTTTCCCAGTATGAATTGTACCACCTTTATGCAGGTGAAAAAATAGTAATTTGCAATTATGAATGAAGTACATGTTTTATTTGTCCCTTCCACCAAACTAGTACTTTGGGCCCTTGAAATAAAAAGATTTTCTGTAAATAAATGTGCAGTTGTATGAGGATATGTTGTTAGTTTCAGTGAACTATTTTTTAACATACAACCACTCACGACATCATTGTTTCGGTTGTGTAACATCATTTAAAATAGTAGGCCAAAGATACCAAAGAGACATTCAAACTCATAAGTCGAAAATAAACTGACAACGCCATGGCTAAAAAAGACCAAAAAAAGACAACAGACAAATAACAGTACATAAAATACAGCATAGAAAACTAAAGACGAACCCCACATAAAACTCGGTGTGATGTCATGTGTTCCGGAAGGGTAAGCAGATCCTGCTCCAAATGTGGACCTTTCGTGTGGCTCATGGTAAAACAAACCCGGCGAAAAATCTAATTCGTTAGGTCACATTTGGGGGGGGGGTGGGGGAGGGGGACAGAATTTTAGTTATGACAATTGGAACATATCCGTTGGCATATGTGAAACAGATATTCGATAACGATCAACCAACTCGTGATGGCGTCCGTAAAATTTATAAAGGAATGAATTCAACTTCACCACTTGTAATTCCTGAGTTAATAGCTTCCTTCTGAGCAGCAACCCTATATATATATATATACAGTAAAAGGGTCCAGTAACACAATATTAGGGCAAGAGATATACAGTAACAAGTACAACATTTTGTAGTTAATAGTCCCAAATGTGTCGGCCTCTGGGGTCATGAAGACGGTTGGAGGAACCTAAACTGCAAACAGCAACAGAAGTATATTTGTGAAACCGATAAATGTAAGTGTAACCTTCATTGTTCTTATATTTGATCCAGTTATTGATCACACATTGGTTGACCTATCCGATGTGTCTGTGTTTAAATTCACTGCGAACTGTTTTCGTTGTCTTAGTTCTTTAGATACAAGTGCAGTAGTCTGAAATATAATATTCCCTTGATTCGAATGTCGGAAGATGCATGCGTAGCAGGAGACTTCTCTGTCAACGCACCCTGTTGCTCCTTTTGATAGATTTACGAGATTTGAACATTGGTAAAGTACTGTTGCCTTAACTTTGTGGCACACCAATTTTACTAAAAACGTTAAAAGATGATTTTTCGCTTGTGAATAAGCTAGTTTCTTGATTTTACAAAATTTGATTAAGTTTCAAAAATATTGCATTTTTTATATACATCAATTTCGTGGACTATATATAAAAGAGAAGATGTGGTATAATAGCAAATAAGACAGCTTTCCACAAGAGACCAAATGACATAGAAATTAAAAGCTATAGGTCACCGTACGGCCTTCAACAATGAGCGACGCCCATACCACATAGTCAGCTATAGAAGGCCCTGAAATGACAATGTAAACAATTCAAACGAGGAAACAAACGGCCTAATTTATTTACAAAAAATGAACGAAAAACAAATATGTAACACATAAACAAACGACAACCACTGAATGACAGGCTCCTGACTTGGGACAGGCACATGCATTGTTTGTTTTTATTAGTAATAAGATACGTGGTTCTTGTTCATCCTGCAATTATGTTATTGTTTATGATAGTTCTCGTGTTCTTGTCTTTCATTTTTGCATATGTTCTTTGTCTATATGCCTTTTTGGTGATTCTTCGATATATATAGCGTGGCTCTGTACTTATACTTTCCCTTGTTGTGCTATTGTAAAACATGTTTGTTCGCTTGTCTTTCATTTTTGCTTTGTCTATATGTTTTATGTTTCTTTGATATGTATATGACGTGGCATACAGGATGTGGTGGGGTTAAACATGTTAGCGGGATCCCAACCCTCCCTAAACTAAACTCTTGATATTGTACTTACATATTGAATTAAAAACAGTATGACATAATATAACGTTTCAATCCATCTCAAACCCTAGACTTACAAATATTGAGGAATTTCAATATTTTTTCATATCATACAATCTGATGTACACTAGTTGTCGTTTGTTTATGTAATTTATCTTATACGTGTTTCTCGTTTCTCGTTTTTTTCATTTTATATAGATTAAACCGTTGGTTTTTCCGTTTGAATGGTTTAACACTAGTAATTTTGGGGCCCTTTATAGCTTGTTGTTCGGTGTGAGCCAATGCTCCGTGTTGAAGGCCGTACGTTGACCTATAATGGTTTACTTTTTTAGCTCACATGGCCCAAAGGGCCAAGTGAGCTTATGCCATCACTTGGCGTCCGTCGTCGTCCGTCGTCTGTCGTCGTCTGTCGTCGTAAACTATTTCAAGAATCTTCTCCTCTGAAACTACTAGGCCAAATACTTCCAAACTTTAACTGAATGTTTCTTAGGGTATCTAGTTTATAAATTGTATCCGAAGTTTTGATCTATCTACAAACATGGTCGCCATTGCTAAAAATAGAACATAGGGGTCAAATGCAGTTTTTGGCTTATAACTCAAAAACCGAAGCATTTAGAGCAAATCTGACAGGGGTAAAATTGATTATCAGGTCAACATCTATCTGCCCTGAAATTTTCAGATGAATCGGACAACCCGTTGTTGGGTTGCTGCCCCTGAATTGGAAATTTTAAGGAAATTTTGCTGTTTTTGGTTATTATCATGAATATCATTATAGGTAGAGATAAACTGTAAACAGCAAAAATGTTCAGCAAAGTAAGACCTAAAAATAAGTCAACACAACTGAAATGGTCAGTTGACCCCTTTAGGAGTTATTGCCCTTTATAGTCAATTTTTAACCATTTTTCATAAATGTTAGTTATCTTTTACAAAAATCTTCTCCTCTAATATACTGGGCCAAATTGAACTAAACTTGGCCACAACCACCATTGGGGTATCTAGTTTGAAAATTGTGTCCGGTGACCTGGCCAACCAACCAAAATGGCCGCCATGGCTAAAAATAGAACATAGGGGTAAAATGCAGTTTTTGGCTTATAACTCAAAAACCAAAGCATTTAGAGCAAATCTGACATGGGGTTAAATTGTTTATCAGGTCAAGATCTATCTGCCCAGAAATTTTCAGATGAATTGGACAATCCATTGTTGGGTTGCTGCCCCTGAATTGGTAATTTTAAGGAAATTTTGCTGTTTTGGTTATTATCTTGAATATTATTATAGATAGAGATAAACTGTAAACAGCAATAATGTTCAGCAAAGTTAGATTTACAAATAAGTCAAATGACCGAAATGGTCAGTTGACCCCTTTAGGAGTTATTGCCCTTTATAGTCAATTTTTAACCATTTTTCGTAAATCTTAGTAATCTTTTACAAAAATCTTCTCCTCTGAAACTACTGGGCCAAATTAATCCAAACTTGGCCATCTTTTGGGTATCTAGTTTTAAAAATGTGTCCGGTGACCCGGCCATCCAAACAAGATGGCTGCCACGGTTAAAAGTAGAACATAGGGGTAAAATGTCAAAAACCAAAGCATTAAGATCAAATCTGACTGTGGTTGAATTGTTTATCAGGTCAAAATCTATCTGCCCTGAAATATTCAGATGGATCGGACGACACGTTGCTAGGTTGCTGCCCCTGAATTGGTAATTTTAAGGAAATTTTGCAGTTTTTAGCTCACCTTTCCTAAAAGGAAATGTGAGCTTTTCTCATCACCTGGCGTCCGTCGTCGTCGTCTGTCGTCGTTAACAATTTTTCAAACATCTTCTCCTCTGAAACTACTGAATGGATTTGGATGAAACTTAGCATGATTGTTCCTTAGATTATCCTGCACAAAGTTTGTGCTTCGATTTTTGATCCGTCAAAAAACATGGCCGCCGTTACTTAAAATAGAACATAGGGGTCAAATGCAGTTTTTGGCTTATATCTCAAAAACGAAAGCATCTAAAGCAAATCTGACATGGGGGTAAAAATGTTCATTAGGTCAAGATCTATCAGCCCTGAAATTTTCAGATGAATCAAACAACCCATTGTTGGGTTGCTACCACTTAATTGGTAATTTTAAGGAAATTTTGCAGTTTTTGGTCATTATCTTGAATATTATTATAGATAAAGATAAACTGTAATCAGCAAAAATGATCAGCACAGTAAGATCTACAAATAAGTTAATATGACCAAAATTGTCAATTGACCCCTTAAGGGGTTATTGTCCTTTAATGACAATTTTTTACAATTTGTTCATCATATTTGCTAACTTTAAAAAATCTTCTCCTCTAAAACTACTCAACCAAATTCAACCAAACTTCATTTGAATGATCAGTAGGGTGTATAAAATAAAGTTTGTGTTTTATTTTCTATTTCGTCAAAAAATAAAATGGCCGAAGGCATTGTTTACCAGGTGAGCGATTCAGGCTCTTGAGAGCCTCTTGTTAAAATTGTTATTTGGATGGAGAGTTGTCTCATTGGCACTCACACCACATCTTCCTAATGAATCGTTATAAGAATATGAATGTAACATTTGGTATTTTCCCTTTAGATAATCTCGTGAACGTTTTGTATTATGTTTTGTATTTACAACTATTTTCGTCACGAGCGTCACTGAACAGATTTTGTTTGTTGAAGTACACATTTCGTGTAGCAAAATCATTACCGTTTAATTCTGCCAAAATAAGTTTTTACATTTTTTTTTATAAAATTTTGACATGTCATCGTTGAATATTTAATTATGTATTTCCCGCTTTTTTATATTAGGTCTTTATGACTGTGATTACTGATTTTGATATTCGATTGGTTAAGATTAATCTCACGGAATTATGAGTCTTGAGCGTTTGTTTTGATATATGTTGTCATCGTATGAGATGATGAAGACTTAGATTGCAATTTTTCTTGTTTGGGTCAATATTACATAACTTTACATTGCGGTGAAAAAAAAAGAAAGAAATCCACTGCTTGGTGATCTTTTTTTTGTATAACAGATATACTGAAAAGTATTTATAGTATAATACGGCTATTGAACTTGAAAGGAGAGAAAGAAGAAAGAAATAGACGTTCACTATGTAAAATTAGATAAGTGGAAAAATAATTTTGACATATTCCTTTTTTTACAGGTGTGTAAAAGAACACGACGAAAGAAACATTCAACTGAAAATGAAATAAAGTTAGAACATCATCGAACTAGTTGTTATTTACATGTACAGACTAACCAAACTGCGATTGCTTTACAAAAAAACGTCATGAAGACGACCAGTTTATGAAATATATTATCAATCATTAAAGATACCAGTCGTATAATTACACATCTTAACAACAGCCAATACTTTTAAAAAGCGTAGTAAACGATGTATAGCAATACATTTAACTGTGTAGTCATATTTTGTTTGCATCATTTTGCATGCACTGTATTATTGTACACAACAGGGAAGTGTTTCCGGTTTTATGTCTATAATGGTTCAGCATACCGCTGTGATGACCAAACAAAAATGAAAAAAAAAAACTTTAATCAATAATACCACATCCTCTTTTTTTTCAAAAAGTCAATACAATTGAACACTAACAATGTCCGATGAAATCTGGTGTGGTCATGAATTCCATTCACAGTATATAAAACCAATAGAAAAGTTGAAACATAACAATCATGTTATTGTCTGTGATTACTGTAAAGACAAATCGGTGTGTCACTTTTTTTTTTAAATTATACACATTATTCAATTGTCAATTCTGCAAATTAAAAGCATTGTGTTAGTGAGAAAAAAAATATGGTAAAAAATGTAATCACCACTTTTTCATGCGTCCGAAGCGCTATACCAGAACTACGTTTATCAGGAACGCTGAAGCGCATACATATGCGAATCTAGCATGTCCTATCTATACGGATTGAATAATTTCTCTGAAAGCAATTCTATTTTGACAAAAAAAAAACGTGTTTGATACGAGTTTTTCAATTGTGAATTCACTATCAAATTTAAATTTGAGTTTACATTCAGTGGGAACAACTGCGGAGAGAGAGAAACGTGCTTTTGCGCTATAGGTTAGGGCAGGGAGCTCGTTGATACAAAGTAGAGTTAATTAAGACCAAACGGTCAATATCTTAGGCAAAAACTACCTCCAACGCTAGAAATATATTGCTGTCCCTTAAGCATGTCTACAACATAGTTACTATACTATATATAAAAATATTAATTTTCGCGAACCATTTAGGTCACGGAAATTTCAAAATATGGCATCAGTAAGGAGAGTTGCACAAATAGTGTGAATACACAGAATCCCCATCCAATTCATCTTTAGCTAAAAGTATTCATCATTTTCTATTTTATATGTACTAACAATATTCCATTTTTCTATAGTTTCGATTAAAATGTGCCAAAATCTGAGTTAAAATAGGTCGAATGCCGAAAAAAAACATTCCCTGATTGGTTGAAGTACTGTGGAGTCGATGTAAAGCATAGCAAGCCTCGATGCAAAGCACACGCTTCACTGGAATAAGGAGAGTTTTACAAATAATGTGAATACACAGACCCTCAATCCAATTTATGTATTGCTGAAAATAATCAAGTGTTCATCATTTTCTGTTTTGTTTCAATGGCAATATAAGATCTTTGGTTTCTCTCTCGATATGCGATATACATTTTGTACAAGACCATTTATTTGATACATATTGCATTTACCGAAATCCTTTTTTCTTCTTTCCTCGTTCATATAGAAAAAAATGAAGAAGATGTAATATATAAATGCCAATAAGTCTAATCTCAACCAGAGACCAAATGTCGTAGAAGCTAACAACAAGCAAAATCCATTTTACATAGTTGTTATAAAAGACCCCGAAATTAGAAAAATAAAACTATTATAATGGAACTTACAGCTAGGCCTGTTTATGAATAATCCAACAAAAGAAAACAAATAAGATATACAGCAACATGCCTTGTCACCAATCATCAGCATTTTATGATTGGTGCATTCAGCAGATAATCGACTTACTTTTTCGTTGAACATACATGTGAAATTGAGCTGGGATATTTTCTGCATCATGTAGCATTTTTATATGAAATTTCTAATGTTTGCACTGTTGCTGTCAGTCATTGTCTGTACAAAAAACTAAGTTCGTTTTTTGTTTGTCTTTTGTTTTGAATAAGAGCTAGAGAATAGACCTCGGCTATTAAAATTGAGAGTAAAAGAGGGACGAGCGATACCAGAAGAACAGTCATACTCATAGATCGAAAATAAACTGACAATGCCATGGCTAAAAAAAAAGACAAACAGATAAATAAAAGTACACAATACCCAACATAGAAAACTAAAGACTAAGCAACACGAACCCCACCAAAACTGGGGGTGATCTCAGGTGCTCCGGAAGGATAAGAAAATCCTGCTCTACAAGTCGAGTGCTATTGCAAGTGAAGTGAGCGGTATACTTTCTATTTTAAATTTAGCAATTTAGAAGTTGTACAACTCTCAAGTTCATGTTATAGCTGTGTTATATCATAGAAAATTGAGAAGCAACAGCTGCCCTTGTGCATACAAGTTGATTGCCAATGAGACAACTCTCCACAAGAGACCAAAATGACACAGAAATTAGCAACTATATATCACCATACGGCCTTCAACAATGAGCAAAGCTTATACCGCATAGTCAGCTATAAAAGGCCCCGAAATGACAATGTAAAACAATTCAAACAAGAAAACTAACGGCCTTAATTATATAAAAAAAATTAAGGTTAAGCCAATAATTGTTAAAAGTACCGATCATTGTAAACAATGGTACGTATATATTAATGTTATAAACACTTTTTTTTATGATTATTATGACATTTTATTTTGCCTGCACTTTTCATCATTAACTGATAGCATTGCTATGTTAGATTCAGAAGAGTCTGGTGACTGGTCTTCCGTATTGCTGAAATAAATAATTGAAAATAACATCATGGTTGAAAATAGACTTACTATGTTTATAACTCTAAATGTTTCATTTTTTTAAGATGTTGACAAAGATGTTACGAATTAAAGTTCTATACTAGGCTTTTGAGTTATCAAAAGTATCGTAGTGCGTCTTAGTGTTAGCTATATATGCAGCCCACGATCACTTATAGTATTCATCGTCATTCGTCAATCCTTATCAACCACCTTTAATTTAAATTGAACTATACAATATACAAAACTAACGTCTACCAATTTAACAAATGATGAACGAGTACTACGCTTATCATGGAAAATGAAAGCTATACATTACAAATTCGTCCAACGCGTTTTCTAAAATTTACCTGAAAGGCAACGATATTTATGAAGCGAAACATTACATTTGAAGACCAATAAGACCAAAATAGGACCTTGAAATAAGTCATATCCATCTCAAGTGTTCCCGATCCATAGACCCCTTCAGTCTTATGCTTTACATATTTCATTTACACATTTGTCTATCACACCATCAAGAAATATTTATGACACCGTGTATTTTTTCCTGTATAGACAATACTTCATTACCAGAACACTACTCATCATTTCCTTTATAATTGCATATTTCTTTACATTATACCAACTGATTTTGTAAATTGAATAAGCTTTAGTTGTGTCTTGTACCCTTTCATTAACACAGTTTAAAATATGAAAATCGTATCGCAGTTATCTACAAGTTTTCTTTCCAGTATGGCACATTTTTTTTTAAAGATGAATTTTCATTAAGTAAAAATATCTATGTTAATGCATTTCTCCAAATACCGGTATATGTTATGCTACAGCCGACAATTTTGTCTACCGAATCGTTTTAACAAAGTTTAAAACTTTTATTATTATTACCATTAAAGGTGTATATTTATTACATAGCGGAACCGCGATAAGTGAAAATGTTTGCGTGAAATTTGTTTTATAATTATTATTGAAAACCAACCTAAACACATACAAAGTTTATGAAAACCAGACAAAGACTGCTGATTATCTCAAAGTATGTCATACCAACCTTTCAATATGCAATGCTTCTTCGAATGTCTCTGGTAATTCAGTATTTCTTGTTTCTGGTAATAACAAAGACAGAATACCAGCTAGTGTTCCGACAGATCCAACTATTATAAGAGGTAGAGCAGTTCCAAATTTTGTATCTATCAGTACTCCCTACAATGAGCATAAATTATCTATTATCAAACGGATTAGGTATGAATAATTTCTCCTTTCAATTGTGTCATTTCGGGGCCTTTTATAGCTGACAATGCGGTATGGGCTTAATTCATTGTTGAAGGTCATATGGTGACCTATAGTTGTTAATTCCTGTATCATTTAGTTTGTTGTGGAGAGTTGTCTCAATGGCAATCATACCACATCTTATTTTTTATACTAACTTTATCGTATGGCAATGTCTTCGCAAACAAACTTATTGTTCCTGTGTATCTTGCATTCATGGACCCATCATTGCTCGTCTTTTATTTTCGATCGAACAACAATTCAATGAACAGTGTCTTCTATCAGGAAACTATTTTTTTCAATCTTTTCAAATATGATCAAATCAAAACGAACCACCCTTAGTATGTCTAAGGTATTTAGTTGCATATAACTCAACAACAGGTATCTCCATTTTTAGAATATTTTATAAGTTAACTGACTTCCACACAATAGCATAGTTTCTGATGGAAACATTTTTATACGCACCAACACCTTCACTTTTTAAAAGAGAGTTCTACATATTACTGAACATACCAGCATACGCATTATTTGCAAACGATACTGAAAGATATTCTCTGAGCTAGTTCAAAACGTGTTTATTTGTTGATTATTTAATGACCGTTTCAGACTCTGAATTATTACGGGTAGCACGAGAGATCATCCCCTTTTTTAGTGTAACCAAGTCTTTAGTTTTTTATGTTATGTTTTGTGTATTATTGTTTGTATCCTACTTTTTTGACATGGGGTGGTCAGATCATTTCGACTTTCGAAATTGAATGTCCTTTTGATATCTTTTATCTCTCTTTTAGTAAAAGTTTATTTCGTTCACTGGGATATTAGCAACTCGCCATTGGCATAAAACCAACTGATGAGAATGGTGTTAATTGCAAATTGTCACTTTCAGATATATTGTTGATTGACTGTCACTCAATATTGAAATAGATTGACGAATTTAGAATATTTTACAAATGTCATAATTTTAACATTCCAATTGTCGTCTTTCCATTTCTAAGCAGTCACATACCCTCTTCTCCGTCGTATGTCGTTTACATATCTCAGTTAATGTAAACATTACGCTCGTGCATGTTCACAGTATGAAAACTTCATAAACAGGTGTTGTATACTAACACGGTAAACCTCTTGGATTGGTTGTGATGGTGTCACAACTCAATAGCGACATGTTTTCGCGGTCTTACACTCTTTTGATAGCAGTATAGTCGTCTGTAATTTTACTTAACGTTCCCTATTAACGATTGTGATATTTTGACTGAGTTTGAATTCACATGACTGGTGTTGCTTGCATACATGTAGGAGTACCACACTACTTCCTCGGTGCACCCGGTTCTCCTCTGGCGTTTCCCATGTTACTTTGATTCGTTTCTTCCTTATTGATTGACGAGAATATCGGCAAACAAATATCGTCTTTATTAGCTAACACAAACTGTTTGGTGCACACCTTTGATACGGGACTTTCCGTTTTGAATTTGAAACTTGGAGTTCTGTATTTTTGTTATTTTTTGTTATTTTTTTCAACATTATTACAACAAAAATGGAGTGGAATCAAATCGGTGAATTGGTTGTGGTTTTACTGTTAGGTTTTTCATTTTGGAATTAAAACACAGAAGAATAGAAATTTGAATTTGAATGAGATATATCAATTTCAGCACTAGTCTTAAATCAGTAATACGTCACTGATTTATTTCCCGATTGTCTTGGTGTAATATCAAAATATTAAACCTCTAAAACAGTAAATGTTTATAAATGATAAAAATAAAATGCTTATAAAAAGTACAAACCAATTTCCCAATGTAAGAAGAAGACATTGATCCAATTCTAGCACCAGAACTACATAGTCCGAACATAGAGGCGCGTATCACTGTTGGAAAACATTCTGATGTGATGAGATAAATAAGAAAAAAAGCAGTTGTAACTCCTAACTTTCCAATCATGGCTAGTCCGATAGTTACCCAATGTAATGCTGTAAAAGTATTTGTTCATTTTAAAGAAATGAATATGTAATCTGAAAAATCTATTGCATATTTACAAAAGATACAGCTACTGGTGTCATCCAGATAAGTACATCGTACTTCAGACTTTTTATATAATTAATCTAAAAAAAAATAATAATATCTTCTAGAAAAGAAAAAAAATTGTTCATTTTAAAGAAATGAATATGTAATCTGAAAAATCTATTGCATATTTACAAAAGATACAGCTACTGGTGTTTCATCCTGATAAGTACATCGTATTTCAGACTTTTTATATAATTAATCTAAACAATAATATCTTCTAGATAAAATATGATACCTTTTCAAAAGTTATCAAATTGAAATACAATTTTTTTGCTGGGTACAAATAGTGACTAAGTTGAACGTAGAATTGATTTATAACATATATAATATCTATGCATGCGCAAATACTAAGTAATGGAATATCACGAAACTACCCATTTAAAAACTAAGATATTTACCTCCACTTGCGTACATAGATGTAAAAATTGTACTGAGACATGCAGTACTACCCAATATCATAGCTGTACAGTAAATTTTCTTTCTCGGTAATTTGTCAGCGTAAAAACACAATAGCACTGCAACAGTTTCGGCTGTTGTTGAGACTGCATAGTTAGCATATACATTGCCTCCAAGATCACCAGTATTCATGGAAATTCCATAGTATATTAAGCTGATGGCAAACCTAAATAGTAAAGCATGTAAATATTGACAAACGAAAATTGATTTGTTTGGAATACGTAATTCTGACTGAAACCCAACAATATGCGTTAACACAGACATAAAAAAAGAAAACAACTACTGGACATCAAAACACGGTGTTCAACAAACGACATACAAAGTGTGTATATATTATTTCAAGCTATATCATGTCTAATTTATAAAATTTATACACAGAATTAAAAGAGATTTTCATCGACCAGCTGAATACACCAAATTGCAATTCATTAATATGCATGTACTAGCATTCATACAACGCAATGGTTAGTATTGGAAGTTAAGATAGTACTGAACATTACGGAAATTACAAGGACGAAAATCATAAGACAATTAAAAATATAAGATACAGCTGAATGTCGTTTGTTGACGGTGTTTATAATGTTCTCGCTTTTTTTTTATATATAGATAAGTAATAAAATCACCAAAATACTGAACTACCGAGGAAAATTAAAAGCGGACAGTCCCGAATCAAATGGCAAAATCAAAAGCACAAACAGATCAAACGAATGAATAACAACAGTCATATTCACGACTAAGTACAGGCATTTTCCTATGTAGAAAATGGAGGAATTAAACCTGGTTTTTAAAGCTAGCTAAACCTCTAACTTGTATGACAGTCGCAGCAAGACACCGATGTGTGAACAAAACAAACAGACACAATAGGTAGAAGTGTCACAAATAGCAACAGCAACATGAACCCCACCAAAAACTGGGGGAGATATCAGGTGCTTCGTAAGGGTAAGCAGATCCTGCTTCACATGTGGCACACGTCGTGTTGATAATTTTATTCTAAGCCGTTAAATGGTCTAATTCGGAAAGTCACATTCATGAAGAGGGAACGGGATTGTAGTTACGACATAATGATTATATCCGATATCATCTATGCAACAGATATTCCATAACGGTCAACCAACTCGAGATGGCGTCCGTCCAATTTACGAAGAGATGATTTAAATATCACCCTTTGGAACTCTTGGTTTAAAAATGAAATTAAAGGTTACAATTGGGAAGCTGAATTCATCTCTTTTGTCGTAAAGTTTGCTTTCAACCGACCCTCATAGTCAATTTCTAGATATAAGTTCTAATCAAATGACAACATTAAAGCTCAATCACATTATACGAATGGATAACAATTGTCATATTCCAGAATTGGTACAAGCATTTTCTGATGTAGAAAATGGTGGATAGAACCTGATTTTATAGCTAACTAAACCTCTCACTTGTATAATAATGTTTTATTCACGCATCGTTGTCAACATAATGGAATTTCATGCGACTGTCAACATTGTGTTATAATCTTAAAATCACTAAAAAACAAACAAATATATAACAAAGAAGCACACAATGTAATATAGACCAAGCATATTAGCAAAATTTTAAGACAAGAATACACATATTTTCCATAGTACAATTACACAATAACGGGATGTAAAAGTACAGAGCCACGTCATATATGTATCAAAAAAACATACAAAAATATATAGACAAAGCACATGAAAGACAAGCGAACAAACATGTTTTACAATAGCACAATAACGGAATGTATAAGTACAGAGCCACGCTTAGCCTATATTTATCGAAGAATCACCAAAAGGCATATAGACAAACCACATTAGAAAAAATTAAAGACAAGAATACGATAATTATCATTAACAATAACATAATGACAGGATGTACAAGTACCACAAGTATCTTAATCATAATAAAAACAAACAAATATTTAACAAAGAAGCACAGAAAGGCATATATCAAATTTTACAACCTCATTCATTGCTTTCTTATTTTTTAATTTTATTTATGCATATTTTCCCCTCATTAACGATTGGAAGATTTTTAAGTACTAGGACCTAATGGTTAGATAAACATTAACTCTAACATAGAATCGCGTGTTTGACTTCAGAATGTAAACGTCACACAGATAGAGATATAAAATGATTTTGTCGTTCAAAGCATGTAAAGAATATAATCTATAGTTCTTTTAGGCAAATCCTCTGCAGAATGTAAATTAGAAATTTACCTTTCCTTCTTGTCACTTGTCTATATTTTCCATTGGTTTTCCTGTTTGAATTGTTTTACACTGTCTAGTTATTTTGGGGTCCCTTATATCTTGCTGTTAATTGTAGGCCAAGGCTCTGTGTAATTTGACCTATAATGGTTTACTTTTTACAAATTGTTACTTGGATGGAGAGTGGTCTCATTGAAAATCTTACTACAACTTCTTATGTCTATAAACAATTTGTAGTAAAAAAATGTTAAGAACAAACAGCAAACAAAGATGTATCCATTCATATTTTGATAGCCACAGCATAATACATCGTTAGGTAAAAAAATACATTTAAAAGAAGATTAAGTCTGATTCAACTCTCATTCGAGAGGTTGTTGATGTTATATTCAACGTGTAGAGGAATACAAATTCTTCCAAAATTGTACCGAACGTCTAATATTGAAAAACCGGCGCCTGTAAAAAGGAACAATATTTGTTTTGCATCGGTTTCCATTCGGACACCACTAATGAAATAAAGCTACAATAGGTTTTCATACACATATTTTACGATACAAACATATCGTTACTGTAATAGAGGAAATATTTAAATTACTCACCAGTTAATCATTAAAATAAAAAACCGTCCCATCATTGGCTTAGATTTGAACATTATTTTAAAGCCTGTTGTGAATGATAACCGTTTACCCTCTTTTACTGTAATATCTTCTGGATTAAAATCAACTTTAGTTTTATTAAATTTTGCTGTGCGTTTGAAAATTTTCATGGCTTCTTTCGTTCGACCTTTGAGCAAAAGCCATCTTGGTGATTCCGGCACAAATCTGTGAAGAGAAAATATAAAATAGGTCGAACAAAGAAAGGTAGGATAGTTGTCACATTTATATGTATGCATTTATTTTTAAGTTATTTATATGAATTTTATAAGAGTTGTCGACGTATCAGTATGCAAGCAGATTTCTTTTCTGCTGTGAAAATATCATTTGACCATAGAAACTTTCAAAAATTTACGTTATTCATTTTAACTCTTTTTAAATTCAATACATATTTTACTACAATTACTGTTTGAAGTTTGGTGTAAGGAAATATAACTTCCTGTACCATTTTAGAATTACTTACAGCATCACGAAAAGGCAAATCGTTATGGGAACGGAGACGACTTGTATCAGGGTTTCCCAATCCCGGATGAAATAAGCATATGCCAATAAAACGTAACATCCGATACAATATGCCATATATATTGTAAAGGAAGCTAGAACACGATGTGCAGGGTCTACCAATTCTGTCACTAGAAAAAATAAATAAGTATGATTAAACAAAAGTCAGGGTGTGCGTTAATATAACAACAACACAACGACACAGGAAACCAAAAAAGAGCACCTTCTCTTATTGTAAATGAGTAACATATACAAACTTAACTTTGAAGCAAAATCATTACGCACTAAACTATTAAGTCAAATGACCATAGATCAATTTACTAAAACAATGCAGGAACTTCATGATGTTCTAATTTTACAATTGGCTCGTATTGCTCGACTGTATTTGTCGAGTTTAGATTGTCTATATATTGCATTGCCGCCCATTGACTTTTTGTTATTCAATTATCATTATAGATAGTTAATTGTTAGTTAAAGTAAACTAAGGATAATGTATAAACCTACTTATAATAGTTATTATAGATAGTTAATTGTTAGTTAAAGTAAACTAAGGATAATGTATAAACCTACTTATAATAGTTATCAAATGTACCTGAAATATAATTTAATACGCAAGACGCGCGTTCGTCTACATAAAACTCATCAGTGACGCTCAGATCAAAATATTTATGAAGCCAAACAAGTACAGATTTGAAGAGCATTGAGGATCCAAAATTCCCCTACAAGTTTTGTCAAATACGGCTACGGTAATCTATTCCTGAGTTAATAAAACATTTGCACTGTATATATATCTTTGCCAACAGGAATTCGGGAGATTTAAACCTTTAGTTCCAAACTTTATTATACAGTTTTATTTTTGTATGTAAACAGATTCTAAAGCAAAAGCCATTAAAACTAGTTACTGTTTCCATAGATTCACCTGCAAGTTACCTGTCCATTTAAACTTTTGTAAGTTCTATTGTCCCATTGAACAAATACAACAGGTATTGTTCTCTGTATAGTTTATTTGATGGGACCTTTAAATTTCTTCCAAGAGAAATCTATCACTCATTGATTAATTTGCCTGACCAAAAAAATTTCTTCTTTGTTCACTGAAATACATGTATATAAACTCACATAAACTGCCTGTGATACAGTATTTATTCATTATCAATAATATATTTTCAATCTGTTCAATATAAGCACTGATTTAATTATGAAAAGTTTATTTCTGATTTTTTTTACTACTGCATGCATTTATGTTTCAAAGAATTTGCATGTTTTTTGTGGTTGTTCAGTTATAAAGAATACATTTATGAAGAACTTTATTTAAACATTATCATTTCAAGTTTTTATTTGTGAACGGACTAAAAAAAAAGCAAATTCTAATAGGTAAAATGTTGAAATTTGATCAGAAATCAACTTTTAATTTTTAAATCAGTGTTTATATCAAACAAATTGAAAATGTGTTATTGATTGAATAAATACAACATCATATGCAGTTTCATAATTACTTATTTGTACATGTATTTCCATCATTGACAGTTCAATTTTTTGTTCAGGTAAATTAATCAGTGAGTGATAGATTTCTCTTGCAAGAAATTTAAAGGTCCCATTGAATAAACTAAACAGAGAACAATACCTGTTGTATTTGTTAGATGGGACAATAGGACTTACAAAAGTTTAAATGGACAGGTAACTTGCAGGTGAATCTGTGGAAAACTATGATAGGCTTCGCAATAAACGTTAGCTCATTTATATGGTTAAAATTTCCTATGAATAGAAATGAATTTAACCGATACATGAAGTCTAAGAGACAATAATAAGCAATATGAAAAAATAAATATAACACAACTTACACATAGTAAAAGGAACGACGTATGATAAATTGCTACCAGCTGCATTAAGAAATTCACATATGGCAATTAGAAATAGGTGTGGAATCCAAGGACGAATGACATTTGGTACAATCAAAAGAAAAATTCCTAAAATCAACGTTGGTTTTCTACCCCATCTGCAAAGAATACAAATATATGCTTAAATATAAATAAAAAAATTATTACGCTAGTTAGTGATTAGTGTAAACAAACCTACAGCGTAGTGACATATTAATAAAGTTCATATTATTTCATCCTCGTGGTTGTGTTTAAAACTGTTTAATCTATAACATCGTATCTTTGTACTTTTTTCAAAACATTGAGTACGGCAACTTCGCTACAGTGTACTGACCTTATTTTTGCGCAGATTTGTCCAATGGCGTTTGTAAAACTATCTTTTTCGGTACTATGTTAACAAATTTTTGCTGTTGTGACAATACAACATGTGGTTGTATAAAATGGTAAGGTCAGACAGACTTTTTGGAAAGCTTATTGTTGTCATTCTTTTCAATACACTACTTATTTAATTGACGTGATTATTTCCTCCATCATCAACAGCTTTACAAAACTTTGAATTTTCCGAAAAACTAAGGATTTTCTTATCCCAGGCATAGATTACCTTAGACGTATTTGGCACAACTTTTTGGAATTTTGGATCATCAATGTTCTTCAACTTTGTACTTATTTGGCTTTATAATATTTTGATATGAGCGTCACTGATGAGTCATATGTAGACGAAACGCGCGTCTGGCGTACTAAATTATAAATGTGGTATTGATAACTTTTTTCTATCAAAGAATTATGAATGGAGTAAATGCGTGGAAAATATATTATGGACTGGAAATACTTACACATCACAAAGCAGTCCACAAAAAATGGCGTTAAAAAACGTTCCAAAGAAATGAGAAAGTAAAATATGACTGCGCATAAACTTGTCCTGACAAACCATATTGAACTACAATATAAAAAATAGCAATGAAAGAAGTTGTTTTAAATATCAATACATCCGTTAAAATGCTTCATGTGATGATAGCAGCATGTGACACAGTATTATTAGAGAGTATAGACATAAACATACTGATACCGATCTATTGCGCAAAATACATATGCATGTTCCTGGTACAAACCATATATGTTTATAGTATTTGATTAAAAGATCTTTAATAATTTAGTAAAATTGGACTGCCTATAATTCTGTAATATATAAAAAGAAATCTATCAGACCTTTTGACGAATTCATGCACATGTTTAAACATCAAAGTTTTGTACATATAAATATAGGAGACATTTTCATGAATCAAAGCCCATTTTTAAATATCTAGAAGTTTCGTACATATATGAGATGCAGATAACTTCAGTAATACCGTAACATTCAATGAAATATAATCTGGGAGCCATCTAAGATTATTATCAGAATTTCTGAAATATGATGAAATGTGTATTCAATTTATGCCAGAAACGTTTAAAAATACCTCGAATTTTTTATCAATTTTTAAATCATACATATAGTTAACACATATTTGTGACTTTTGGGTTCATGTTCATAAGTCCATTGAGAAGATTTAAGAAAAGAAATAGATATGTGTGTGATTGCTCATGTAAAAAAGAGGTGTGTAGTTACGTAAATTAGTAAGCAAAGCAGTGACACAAAAGCACGAAAAACATTAAGAGGTAAAAGCATGGTCTTCAACAATAGGCAGGTGTCGAACCGACTAAAAGCGTTGGGAACAATTGTGAAGTTGTGAATATATGCTTAAAAAAGTCGAAAAATACTACGGTGACAATTTTTTCTTATAACATTTTGTAATATGTAAGCAGATTTTCTTTTTCTTTTTCATTTATCTGCAAATAGATTGTGTTCTTCCCAGTTAAACGTCACCTCGCATGGTCGACGTTTTTCGTAAACTCACACTGGCCAAATCAAAAAGGCAATTAATGGTCTTAAAAAAATTAATCAAATTTGTTGGGGGGAGGGGGGAATATAAATCAGAAATAGGGAGAATGTGTTAAATATAGATAAATACACACACAAAAAAGATATGTGACAATATTGTAAATATATATATAGTAAGGTTAATTACAATAGTTGTCTTAAAACACGGGGATGAAACTCATAGCATCTGTAAGATTAAGAAGTTTCACTTAAATTACATGCGGTGTATTTTAAATTGCAAAATTTGAAAACAATATGAATAATGAAGTTACAGGAAAACAATTACTGTTAAACAAAAAATCAAATGATACCAACCTTTGAAATGAGTGTAGATTGGTAATATGTTGTGTCATACACCCAGTCATTGCACGGACTGTTTGTACCATTTATGTTCAGATAACATTGACTAGTATTATATGCGCTGATATTTAAGGCATCCGAATGGAAGATGGGTGGATGTGAATACACATTGTCTTCAACGTCAGGAAGTCGACATCTGAAATGAAAATATATACCTTGTTAATAAAAAAAGAAAAAGTACAAATATGTCATACTCCATAAAGGATGAAGTCATGCCAGGTTTAGAGGGATGTTTGTCCGATGTTCGAACTCCTTGTGTTTTCCCTACGATACAGGGTAAAATATACTAAACCGCAACACACCTTGTGTTGAATTTTTATTTTACCAAATCATCATTGAACCTTATATAACTACTATTCAGGCTAACCATACCATGTTTTAAGAAATTAAACATCTCACTTGCCTGATGGTATTGATAGAATTGAGAACAGAAAAATGGAATGTATCAAAAAGACAGCAAACCCGACAAAAAAGCAGAAAGCAGTCAAAAGCCACCAATTCAGATCTCCCCTTAACAAAAATGTGAAAATGGTCGTCACACTGAACTCCAAAACATATAAATAAACTAAAATTAAAAAAAATTACCAGACTAACAAAGGCCAGAGGCTCCTGACTTGAAACAGGCGCAAAGCCCTGTGGGGTGAAACATCTTTTGTGTAGCATAACGGATAATTGAAGTCGAACAAACTTCTCAAAGCGAAATCAAATTTGAACCCTTGGATGATATTTTTGTTTTTGTTTTCTTCGTGAAACAATTCTTGCATTCTCAAAATATACATTCTTTTAACAAATAAGCACAAAAAGCATCTATCAATTTTTAAAAAATGCATTGCTTCGTGTGTTTGACGCAAGCCAAAGTTCGTCTGCCCCTATGTCACGGAATAGCAAAACAGCAATGACAGCAACATCAGTATCGAATGTTCGAATCATGACTCATTTGCATCAGACACATGCATCATGATTCTAGTGTCAGCCTCTTCGTGTTAACATGGTTCTAAACTTGATACATCATCATGTGGTGGATAACATAGAACATCACTGAGCATTTGTGGCTACAACTACCTTTTCCTCAAAATTTTATTGAGCAAGCTGCTGTGAATGAAAACTTAAAAGTTCTTTATTATTGTCGTCATTTCTCAAAAACTTTGCAAAATTGTAGGATTTGTTTTGAACCTGGACTCGTCTGTGTATTCCCTTTCTCCTAGCTCTTGCTTCTAGTAGCAACCTTCAAACTATTGTCTATGTACGCATCCGAGACTACGTCCACTGTTGTTACAAGCCTTCAAACTATTGTCTATGTACGCAGCCGAGACTACACCTACTGTTGTTTCAAGGTATTTCCTAAAGAGTATGCTGTATTAAGACCTTACCTTAAGAAACACCTAAAAAATGTAACAAGAGTGGATGAAGTCTTGGATGCTTATGGTAGTTGTAGCAACAAATGCTTAGGATGTTCTATCTTATCCACCACATGATGATGTTTCAAGTTTAGCACCATGTTCACATTACGAGGCTGACACTAGAATCATGGTGCATGTGTCTGATTCAGTGAAACACGGACTTAAACAAGTCATGATTCGAACAGTCGTTAATGTTTATGCTGTCATTCCTGTTTCGCTATTCCGTGACATAGGGGTAGACGAACTATGGCTTGTGTTTGGGAGGGCAATAAGCTTTACATAAATTTCTATGCATGACCTTTTAAAAGCACTAGGCCATGAGTTATCACACACACTTCTTGTGATCCCTGCCTTTACCAGTTGTGATACGGTTCTTTGTTTGCTTGAAAAGGAAAAAAGACTATGTCGGAGATATGATGTTTAGGGTGTTAGGAGTCGAGCTTGGAATTGGCTCTTCTGCTACCCAGTCTAGGCGTTATTGGATGAGATAAAGAGGATCCATGGGAATCCTTTTAAAAACTTTTTCTGAGGACTCAACATCTTGTGAGGAGTTTGATTGTGAGTAAACATGTATCTGTGACCAATTAGTAGTAATTTTAAAAATGTTTTTTAAAGCATAATACTTTAGTAACTTTATTTTGTTTTAATCAATCTATCCAAAACTCTACATCGAAGATATAAAGATGGACTGAGGACACATCTTTGAAATTTACGCCATATTTTTTTTACCGGAAGTGTTTACTTTATATTAAAACATATAAAACATAATAGAAAATTAGTAATTTTGAGGACAACTTAAAGCCAAAAGTTAAATGACCAGCAAAAAACATTTTTTTTACATTTTGAAATATTTAAATTAAAAATTGATATTTCTATGTCCACCATATTGGACATTATCGGAAGTAAGGGTTTTGAAGACTATGTCCCATACATTGCATATTTGAGAAGCATCAAAGAAAGGTTCCTGCACAACATAATGATAGCAGCAATACGTTAAAACACATTTCAATTTCTCTGCCTAAAAATAAGCTTATTTTTTTACAATGTCAACCATAACGGATTTTACCGGAATTAGGGTTTTTGAAGACATCTAATCTATATAATTTATATAAAAGTAGTAAATAGCAAAGGTTTTAACCAAATATTGCAATAGTAGCATGATTATAACACCTTTTCACATAATAGTCTTCGATATTTGACTGATTAAGTAAGATGTCCGCCTTTTTCAATTTTACCGGAAGTGAGACATTTTTTTCAAATGCCTCCCTATCTGAAAAGAGTAATAGTTTAAGAAGGTGTATGCCAATTTTCATGTTTGTAGCAGGATGTGCACAATTCGTCAGAAATATGCTTGTAACCACTGGACTACACAATACTCTCACTTAAATGAGTTTTAATCGACGTTGTATCTTTGTAAAACAGCCCATAAAAATATGGTGGGCATGAAAACATGATCGTGTAGTTACTGGACAATTTCACGATTGAAACCCTTATTTCTGTCCTTCCAACTAAGATTTACATTGGTTTACTTTAGTGACAGTCATGTTGACGTCGATTACAGGTAGTCATTGCCTTTCATCGATAAAATGGAAAACGGTTACAGTTCATACTATTTGATTTGAATATTAAAAATGACGTAATCAGTTCAACTTTCAAAATGCAAACTTCTTTTAGACAAAAAAGTAATTAATGTCATTATGAAATCTAAATTGAAACGTCTGGCAAATTTGAAAATGGGAATTAAAACAAATTAACTAGTGTTGCGTTTCTTAAGTTCGTCAGTATAGTTTGTCCCATGTCGCCGATTTTCTTTACACAAAAGACTTCAGTTGCTCGTTAAAAGACATTTTTAATGATAATGTTCAATATAAGGTACGAGTCAGCCTTTTTCACGTCATTTTTTAAAAATCAAATATCTCTAAAAGTATTTCTATAACCTGTCAATATGTTCAGTTTATTTTTTTCCTTAAATGAATTATTAAATACTCTTGTGACTTACAGAATTTTAATTTCAAATTCTAGAAGTTTCAAATGTCACCTAACCACACCCATAACTTAAAGTTAGATAGAAATACAGGCAACAGTAGTATACCGCTGTTCAAAAGTCATTAATGGGTAATGAGAAAAAATTAATCCGAATTTGAATCACAGAACTAAAAAAAAAAAGGTTTTGTGTTTCTTTGATACATAACGATGTGGCTCTTTTTTGGAAGTTCACAATAAGCATATAGACAAGCAGCAGTAAGGAAAAGGGAAACTTCTAACTTGGATTCTGCAGAGGATATGCGGATAAGAACTATAGACTGTATTCTGTTTATACTTTGAACGACGAAATTATTTTATATCTACCTGTGCGAAGTTTTCATGCTGATCAACTTATGTACATCAAACGCGCGATTCTACGTCAGACATAATGCTAATCTAACCATATGACTGTCAGGATAAGGATTCGGTCCCAGCACTGAATTTCTTTTAATTCTTTAGGTTGCACAAACCACGCCTCTTTTGGGGATATGTATACTATTGTTAGATAATTAGTTCTGTTAACGTTCTGGTTCACATATATGATCTCTATGTTTCATCTCGTAGAGACATAACTTGGGAATGTTACCAGTAAATAGGCATATGCATTTTGGTCATATTGAAATATGTGGGAACCCTACAGTCAAGGTTGAGGAAGTAAAGAATTTAAGTGTAAGTTTAAACTCTTAGAAGTTCGCGGCATATAAACGTTGGAAATATACCGCACAGCCCTATATTTTGACATTTGAAAAAAATAGTAACTGCATATGAACTTTCCATTATAGGATAAAAAATCGAAAAAAATCAAAACTTCGTAGTAAAAGTGGTACAGTTTTAGCCGTAAACGGAAATCGCATAGTAGATATTTACAGAAATGCACCTATATAGGTTGATTGCTCAAAGATTAATAAAATTGTATAATAAAAAAGCAATAAATCAGGTTGTTAAATTTGATATAGCACTTTTTGTGCATCTTTGTTACATATTTGTTTGTTTTTATAGTGATTAAGATTATAAAACAATGTTGTCTGCTGTAACCCATTTTTGACATTTTCACATATTGTGCCTGTTTGTTTTGTTGACACATCGTTGTCAATTTAATGAAATTTGATACGTCTTTCATACAAGTGAGAGATAAAGCTAGCTATACAACCAGGTTCAATCTACCACTTTCTACATAAGAAAATGCCTAGACCAAATCAGGAATATGACAGTTGTTATTCATTCGTTTGGTGTGTTTGAGCTTTTGATTTTGCCATTTGATTAGGGGATTTTCGTTTTAATTTTCCTCGGATTTCAGTATAGTAGTTTTACCAGCATAAAATGTTTTCATAATTAAAAAAAATCAGTGAAATAACAAGCTATGTGTCGATATGACTGCAAACAATCAAGGTTAAATAAGGTAGCACAATACAAAGACAGTTTGACCTCCAAAACTGTGTCTCAGATTTCCAAAAACATCAATAGAACAATTTTTATACCCAATTGAATTTAGTGGTCTCTTATGAATTGATTTAGCAAACTTCATTGAAGATTTATCAGAGAATGAAATACAATAGGAAAAATCTGAGACACTGTTTTGGAGGTCATACTGTGTTGTGCAAGAATCTATAAAATATTTTGGGATGCTATGAATAACAAAGAAGCTAAATTCATTCAAGTGTGGACATCACAATATAGCAACTAATTACATAATAATTAATTATGTAATATTATGTCATAATGAAATTATCACAATTTGAAAGGTTAATCTTTCTTCTTTCTTTTGGTACCTCATTTATAAAATTTAAAGAAAGATGAGTGGAATTACATCAGTTTAAAGAGGTCTGATTGGGGATGAAAAATCTTTGTATTGTGCTACCTTAAATGCGTCTCAAAAACTAAATAACAGAGCGAGTATTTGTTTTCACTCCCTCCCCATCCCCAATTTGACCCTGCAACGTTATCAACATAAAAAAAGGAATAAAACGGTTTTTTTTTAAATAATGCTGAGACAAAAATGTGAAAAGAGTCGTGAACATTTTCTAAAAGTTATATTAATATGACTCGTTCGAAAATTGAAGCAATCATTTTTGACAGTAATATCCCTGGAAATGTGCATTATGGAAAATGACATTGAAACCCCTGGTGTGCCTATACATCTCATTAAAATCTAATGAAATATAAAAAGTTCAAATCAGCCCATTTTGAAATATAAATAAATGGAATCAAAATTATGCCAAAATTTGAAATCAGTAAAATTTTATTTTCATTTCATTCTTTTGTGTTGAGAAGGAATAAAAAAGGAATGTATGGACAAACTGATCTCTTACAATCAAACATAGGATCAGGGGATATAACAAACAAACATGACAGAAAAATAAGTAAAATTATACCCGATATATGTATTTGTTTTAAAAACGGCTTGATTCCCAATACTCTTTGATAACTGAATTATCTATTCTATCTTTCCTTTAAAATGCCTACAAGAAAGAAATATTGTTTGTTTTCCAAATACTTCAGTCTATGACATTTAAACCTAATAAATTCAATCTTAAATTAGTCTCGTTTTGTACCGCATACCTGTAAATGTTCTGTCCAACACCGAAATCAAACTTTACTATATTATGCACTAGTCAACACAACTCACAAGAAGACATAATATATCGTATTCACTATGAAAGGGTGCATTCGCCAGTATATTATGGAAATAATAGTATAGAGGATTAAAATTTCAATCATCACAGTCTTTTTGGGATAAAATTATAGTCATTAACTTCTAGGGATTCCGTAGGAAATCGATTATTTTCGTATACTCGCTCATCCCTTTGGTTAGGACTTATTTTTTTAATATCGTTTTATTTCCAACATTATTTATTTGATTTCACTCAGTAAGCCTAATGTCTCTTGCAAACTATATATATCCTAAATATCAGCAAACGTTAAATCTGCAAATTTGCAAAATTTGCAATCCCAGCAAATAAGCAGATTTTACACTGTTGTGCTGATAATTAGGGTTATAATGAGTACAATATGTGTTCGACTTCACTTGTGATCTAATGGATAGATCTGTCGTGGAGTTTTCACTTGTTTATACGAATGTATGTATAACATTTTTTTTTCCATTTTGCTTCTGCTTTTAAATCTTTTAGGTTTTTTCAGATTTCACTAGTTTTTGAATTAGAATGTACAGCCTTGTAGAAATAGTCAGTCTTACACTTATTTATTTGGGCGGTTAGCTTGTTTCTAAATCACTTGTAGTTTTCGAAATCTTTCTTTTTATGATAAAAGTCTCTTTTAGCGCGTAGTTGATTTATATCATGATTTAACCTGCCTTCGTCAGGTGTTTTTTTCTAGCGTCGTAATACATCACATGATATATATTTTTTTAGGCATGCAGATGGAATATTACAGATCAGATAAATTATCTATTGTAGAAAATTCTACATATTAATGTAGGATGCAGTCACAGAAATAATTTAATTATAAGTACATCTGAACGAGTGATAACTCTACGCCAGATTTTATCCATCGGATCACTAGTGATGGTGATACAAGTCTGAAAACATAGCCTGTATATTTGATTCGTGTAAATAAATAAATATATATATAAAAGTGTCTTAGAATGTAACTGAGACACGCTAATTGGTATATTAAAAAGTTATACATGCGTATATCAATTTAAAATATAATGCATCTTTTTAATGTCGCAATTGAAAAGGCATACGCTACAGCCACACGGCTAGAAATATGTAGAAAAATTTACGGATGGAACATATGTGATTATCTAACCTGAAACTCTTTGGAATTTTGCAATTGATAAGGGGGCGCTTCTTCAAGCACAGGTTTTAATTTCCAGCCTCTTTTTCAAATAGCTGCCAAAGGAAGAACACACAGAAATTTGGTGACATTCAATTTTCATAAATATTTTAATCCCCTCCCCCTCCCCCTTCTTCCACCTTGAAAAGAGGTTTGTTAATTGTTGAATTAGATGAAGACAAAAAGAGCGGTATCTGCTCCCAAAAGTTGAAATGTTACACTATTATTAACAAATTTATAGTCAAGGGGAGATAACTCTAAATTGATTGACTTTTCAAAAAATTCAATTTCAATAATTGATGACATTTGTCTTTTCATTTATTACATAATATGCTCATTGGTTCAGACTGTAAAGTCTAATGATAGTAGTGTATATTTAAATTCATAATTGGTACTTATAATTGTAGTGTATGCAAATTTTATACATGTATCTTTTGATATGATTGATTTTGAAACATAAACTGTCACATCTGTGGCATCTGTGGCATCATCATAATATGTGTTAGTTGTTATTTTGACTTTAGCGGACCATAAAATATTATTTTTACGACGTAAACTGTGTCATATCGGAAAAAGATGCACTGTTCGACTGATTCTTATCATTCAAACTGATTTAACTTGAACACGAGTTCATGGACCTTTTTTATAAATGGCATTTAGTTTGATTACGTTTGAAGATTATTTGAAAAAAAGTCAACAATGCATTTTTTTTTAATTTGACAGATATACAGCAAAAACTACTTTTTTCTACATTCGTGACATTTGATAATTATGAGTTATTTGTAAAAATAAAATGCATAACTATACAGGACGTTTCTATAAAACAGAAATTACAAATAATTTAACAAAAACAGCTTGTATTTATCTTTTAAAACAAAAGCTATTGATTGCAATCGAAAGGAAAATACGTCCACAAATAAAACTTTTGAGCAAATATCTGAACTTTCGACCTCATGTTACGCAAAAGTAGGACATGAAGGTATATTTTTCATTACACATTTGATTTAAGGAGGCTCGAGGGTATAAAAATTTCAGAAAAAAATCAAACATTTGTTTTTCATTACAAATTTTATTTATTTCCTTTTGTAGTTGTTACTTTATCATACGATACAAAAATCATTCAAAACAATCAATTCGCGTTGGCCCCAGATGACTTTCAAAATGTATACATCATTGAAAAAGTTCCAAATTATCTCCCTTTGGTGGAAAAATGCAATTTTTTGGGTCTAAAATTAAAATATATTTTTCAACTCATCGGTGACCTATCTTTTTTAATATAATTTTCATATAAGCTGTACTTAAACTAAATTTTTGTAAAATTTTAGCGATTTCTGTAATAAATTTCTTTTTTTTATTTCGATATTACCTTTATTTCTCCTATTACTTCAACAGAAAAAAACCACCTATACAAAAATGTATGCTTCTTTCGAAGGCAGATTGTAAGCGCAAATGAACGGTGACCCTACTTTTTCATTTTATTTTTCTATCAACTATAAGATAAAGTTCATTTATAGAAAAATATAGAGAAATCCTATATAAATGATTTAGACCCGCGAACCCCCTTAATCAGGTAAAAATAGCCTATATACAAATTTTCATCAAAATTTCATCATGGGATCAAAACTGTATGCCCTTAAGTATACATTATAATATAAACATGCTAATTTATACATTAAAAGGGTCCTACGGGGTATTATATTTTAATATATATAACGTTATATATGTGTATAGTCCTAACAGAAACGTTATTATATATAACTAAAAACCATTCATATGAATTTCATTCAAATTCATACAAAAACAAACCTAAGTATAGACACAAAACTTTGTGCGATATTCGTGCTTCAAATTTTATCTATATAAACTAGTTTTGTCGAAATGTCCTCTCGATTTCCATACATGTATTGGATCAGCCTGAGTTGAAAGATTTCAACATTAAAGCTATTATTTCACCATGATGGGGTGCAAAAACGTTGCTGATGATCATAGAATTTTTAAGCTAAAAAAAAAAGCAGCACGAACTTTTTATAATAAGCGTGAAAAAATGGCATCGTAACTAGTATTTTTGTAGAGCTATGCTTGCTGCCCATTTCTTATTATTTTGTATATAGAAAATCAATTTTAGTTTTATAACCATATCACCGAATGACTTCGAAATATCTCATGTGCATCATGTTAGTTCTGGAACACCCAGACAAAGTTCTTGTTATATGCTTATTATACAAAAATAAACTCAAATGGAATATTATAAATGATATCTTAAAGTATGTTATGGATCAAGTTTGTTTACGAATTTTCGAATCGTGCAACATAATTGAATATATAACAAATATTCTAGACTATTTTGTTAAATTAGGTTGACTTATTAACTTGTAAGTGAATAATACATTATCAATGTTTCTTCTATTGTTTTGACAAAAGTGAAGCATAATGGCTTCTGAAAACGAATTATTATTTCAACACATCACTTTCATTAATGATTGAACAACAAAAATCATGTTTTAGATTGTTTATACATCTCGTAGCTAGTGCCCCTTTAAATACGCTATTTCATACATTAAAAAAGTTTTATATGCGTATATCTCTTTAAAATTCAAAACAACTTTTTAATGTATGAATTAGCGTGTCTACGTGTATAGCATAAACATGGTAATTGATACATTAAAAAGATCTATTAGATTTTAAATAGATGTACGGTTTATATGCGAATAGTCCTAATCGTAGAAATGTTATCATTTATGATTAAAAACAATACAAATGAATTTCATTTAATTTCATACAAAGACAAACCTAAGTTTAGACACAAAACTTTGTGCGTTATTCGTGCTTCAAATTTTATCTATATAAAGTAGTTTTGTCCAAATGTCCTCTCGATTTCCATACATGTATTTGTTAGTCTTAGTTGAAAAAGAAGTCCAATGGTTTCCACATTTTAACCTTTATTTCACAATGTCTTGAGGAGCAAAACAATTGCTGATGATGATCTAATTTCAAAATTTAAAAAATAGCTTCACGAACTTTTTAAAATAAGCGTGATAAAATGACATTGTCACTAAAACATTTTGTAGAGCTATGTTTGCTGCCCATTTTTTTATTATTTTGTATATCGAAAATCAATTTTAGTTATAAAAGCAGCTCACCGAATGACTCCGGAATATCTCATGTGCATCATTTAAGTTATAAAACACACAGACAGAGTTCTTGTAATATGCTTATTATTAAAAAAAGATCAAATTGAATACTATAAATGATATCTGGAAGTATTTTAAGGATCAAATTTTTCTACAAATTTAGAATTATGCACCACAATTGTATATTAAATAAATATTATATTAGAATATTTGGTTTAATTGGTTTTATTCTAATGTATAAAAGTTTAATATTGTATTCAAAAGTATTTTAAATATTTAGTTTACTACATATTTGTTGTTTTTATTTCAACTTTGAACATCGTAGCTATTAGGACTACCTATAATACGTATATATTCTAACTTTTGGACCACATTGAGGACACTTCTTATTTTAGGAAACTTTCATTAATTTGACTTGTGACTAACACATGTGAAAGGAGAATGGATAATTAGATAATTTGCAAAATTAATATTTAAAACGAGGAGTTGAATTGATATAAATAAACGTATGACTATCATAAGACCATCATAAGACACCTCTCGTGTACTCCTCACTTTATGACAAACTTTAAGTGATTTTCTTATTTAGGACTATCATAAGACAGCTTTATGAAACTGGCCTACAAGGGATTTCTGCAGACTACGGTCCGCAGATTGCTTTGATGAACTCCATTAATTTCACAACATTGTTTTCCACTTAACTATATTTTGCAGATCTGTAATTCCGACATTATAGAGTAAAGTGGTTTTCATTGGCACCTACATTTCAGTCTAAAACGGACTTTGACATTTGAATAAAATTTAACACATTGTAGTAACATAATTTATGAGAAAATAACGCAGAATTTACACGAATTATCTAAAAGTGCATGAAATGGAAAAATGGACATCAAATTGATAGTTTCTTACCTGTGTGGTTGATCTCCTAACATGAAAACAAGCATCATCGTCGTAGTGGCATCAAATAACGTCGGAAGTGCTAACAACAATAATTGAAATTTCTGATATAAACCAAATCCACCTAAGTGCTGAAAAATGCTGTCGTATTCCTTATTCAACATAATTACAGTAATGCGTATCGTGAACTGGTTAACATTTAAATACTATATTGTACATTTAATATCACCGAACCATACCCAAGGATATCGGACTGTAAGTAAATGAAATCAGAATAATGTCATTTAAATTATTGTTCCAAATCTTCACATTATGCAACAATAGAAAGCGATTCGTGTTGAAAGTATTACAAACTGAATGTGTACCTAACTACATGGAAGTCCATTTACTGAATGCAATTACATTATATTTTTTGGTGGAAATGATAAGGTGTTCATATGTACCTGGACATCAAAACTTATGCAAGAGCACGCTTCTTCGCCATGTCAAGTTAATTATCTCTCAGGTCATTTGCAAACAAAGTATGGATCATATTCATAGATATAGGAAATAACAATTTATAAAAGTAAACCATTATAGGTCAATATACGGTCTTCAACACGGAGCCTTGGCTCATAGTATGTTAACATGTTCACGGCCTTAACTGTGTGCAATACTTGCATAGCAATTGATTTGTGTCCTTTCTTACACTGAAAAAACTATTCACAAAAAATATATGCTTATCCCGTATCAAAAACCAACAGTTTTTTTCCTCAAAAATTGTAATGCGAATAATTATTGGTTTCCCAATTACTTAATTATTAATTAGTTTCACTGCCATTTACAGTTTCTCTGTTTTGAATAAATCCAACACCCAGAAATAATGATCTTCAACTATCTCAAACAATCTTAAACTGTTTACCGTACATGAATGGTTATCCCCCTCCTTTCCGGTCGTAATTTACTGCATGACTGAAACATTCCCTCCCCTCCCCAAGGGTAATCCGTATCATTGTCACCAAACAGGGAACCTTTTGCACATTCATAATTTGTTTTTAAGTACATACAACATTACATTGTAATCGTAGACATTATTCATAAGTGAAAACATTGGTTATCATGTATCATACCCCAATGGATATGAAATGAATAAATTGCATGGTTCCCTTTGTATTGCATTTAAGACACAGATAAATGTCTAACTCATGGATGCAACACACAACCTTCCCTAGGTATAATATCTATCTCAATAGTTCTTTTTTTTTTCAATTTTCAAAAAAACTGTAACGCTCCCCAACTCTAAGAAATCTTTATTAGTTTTCCTAATTATACATTGATCTAACTGCCAAACACAATCTCCCTATTTTTGCTAATTGTTGAAGGACATACGGTGACCTACAGATGCTAACCTTCAACGTTATTTGATCTCTGGTAGAGAGTTGTCTACATGATAATCATGCCGCATCTTATTTTCATATAGAACACTTCTTCTATGTTTTCTGCTTTTCATTCCAATTCAACATTGTTCTGTGTTAGAACGTTGTCTCATCGATAATCATACCACATCATCTTATTTTCAAATAAAACACTCATCAAAAACAAATTCTTCAATGTTTTTTACTTTTCATTACAGTTCAACAATGAAAGTGATTTTTATTTTTAAATCATAATTCTTTTGTTATAATTATATCGTTTTATCTAACTTTGTTTTTGTATATCAACTTATTGTTTGAAATCTCATTATGTCATAGTTCTTGATCCGAAGTTAAAAGCGAACACGTTTATTTAAAGGTACATAGTGAAATGTATACTAGTATTTATTAATTGAAACCGTTACACCGAATAACTGTTAAGCTGATCTTATTTACATTTTAAATACCAAACACTGTAATTGTTTTACATTGTTTGTATTTTACAATTGCATGAATACGATAACAAGGTATTATTGATCAGATCAAATACTGATACATGCTTTTTCGCTGATTCGTGGTCATTAGTTTTATATGGTGCGTTTTGTATACTCTTATGCTTTTGGCATGGTAGATTGTTTTCCCATTCTCTTAATTTCCCTTTGTAACCTTCCACCTCTTTTATTCAGTTAGTTAAATAATAGTACATAAGAGACAACATAGAAAACTTAAGACTAAGAAAAACGAACCCCACCAGAAAATGGGGATGATCACAGGTGCTCCTGGATGGTAAGCAGATCCTGCTCCCCCATAAAATATTGTGATACTGTAACGTGGAATTTTATTCAAACAGTAAAAGAGTAAAAAAAAATAGTAAGATGCATTTCTTTTTCCCCCCCACTAAAACCTTCAGAAAATGGAGAAACTAAGAATTAGCTTTCGCTTATGTGTATATATAAATTAATTACACCAGGTGTTGAAAACGGTTTGTGACAGTAACGAATTTTCAACTTAAACATTTATATTTCATATTTAATTTTGTTTGATAATGTATTACGAGACGAAACTTACATAAGCACTAGTACACAAACTTCACCGGCATATGGGATATACATTTCCCAGCTCATTCGGTATTCTAGAGCTTGCAGCTTCTACAAAGACTTTATATAAATTCACCATGGCATGATAAGAAAGTTTCTAAATAAATCATCGGAAAATACCAACCCTTTTTGATAACTATTATCAAATTTCGAAAATGCATGATGGTCCTGGTAGATTACAAGTACACCCGTTGTTTATCATTGTTATTACGTGTCACAGTATTCATTTTGTTTGTCTTTGTATATGTTTTTCTTTTTCTGTAGAGAAATAGGGAAAACATATATACCTAATCTAAATCAATTGCAGCTAAAATTTTCAATAATAAACACATGTTGCAGAATCTCAATATTGACGACTTTAAGTCTAAACCTCCTGATTTCACCTTGTGCTAGTTCCTTGTACATTTATCATCAGGATTGAAACATTATTACTGGTGACCTTAACATTAGTAATAACTCTTGGATGCGAAATTTGTTGTCCTAAAACCAGAAATATATTTAGCCTAAATCCATCAATTGAAAACACAACTTTAAAATATTGAACATTATGACAGGCAATAGGTTAAAAAAACCCATAAAAACATAAATATCGTACTCCGAGAAAAATCCAAAACGGAAAGACCTCAATCAACGAGAGAAAGAATTGAATAAGTCTGTGAGGTCATTGATACAAATCAGAATTTGGAAGGAAAAAGTAAAATAAAAAATGTTTCTGTTTTTACACATGGTACATCAATCTTTAAAGACCCAAATGACGCAAAACACGTGTCCTACTAACCTGACAATTTATTGTTATCCTTGCAGGTAAAGCCGACAGTAACATCATTTTTATGCCCCATCTATGGGCATTATGTTTTCTGGTATGTGCGTTTGTCCCGCTTCAGGTTAAAACTTTGGTTAAAGTTTTTGGTCGAGGTAGTTTTTGATGAAGTTGAAGTCCAATCAACTTTATAATCAAATTAGATAAACTGAATTAGGCATTGCCGATTCACTTGAAAAGTGAACATATACCCCCTGACTTTTACTAAAGAGGAAATACTGGGTAATTATAGGTCTGTTCCGTAGTAATTTCTACCAAAGATGAAAAACTGGATCTTCCATCACTGTATTGGATGCCTAAATTACATATTAATCCTTACAAACAGCAATATTGCTAGGTCATTCAAGCTCTCTCTTAATTATTAACACAATTTGTCAGCAAATCAAAGCCGGTTTTCAAAGTTATAGAGTAAATACAATCTTAAAAAAAACCCTCTAAAACTGACATTACCAAGATGCCTGATTTCTTGATTGACAACATATTTGTTACGTTTGGAGGCATACCCAGAGTTAATAACTGTACCCTTCTTCTTGCCGACTTGTTTCTTTTTTCATATGAGGCTGATTTTACACAGAAACTTCTTTGGAAGAATGAAAAAAAGAAAGAAAGGAATTACGTTATCAGTATACTTTAACTTTCCTTCCGCTATATAGATGATATTCTCATACTGAATAATTCGAAGTTTGGTGATTATGTTAAATCCATCTATCACATCAAACTTGATACAAAGGATCCAGCAAATACATTTAAGTCGTCCTCATATTTTGACTTACATCTAGAAATTGACAAAAAGGGTCGGTTGGAAACAAAACGTTACGACAAAAGATATGATTTAAGGTTCCCAATATAATCGGAACTACTCGACCTTTCTGGTTGCACGAAGAAATAACAAGCCTATGGCCATTGTAAAATTTACTGTTTTGTTTAAAATTGAGAACAGAATTCTTCTTTCAAAATTTTCATTTTGGAGCCTCCATGGGGGAAATCCCCGCATATAGTGGCAGGAATGCAATTGTTAGCACAAGCAATAACTGCATTAACTTCAGATTTTTTTTGTAATACTCACAGTTTGCGGCTTGGATTCATTGGAGTCCTCATTATCACTGCTGTAACTGTAAACTTTAGTTGCTTGGAGATTTACAAATGAAGCACGGATACCTTTTTTTTAAGAGCCATCACTTGATCCTGCATGATTGAAGTCAGTTGGCAAACACCAATAACAATCCCAGTTTCCTCTTTTATACGGACTCATGGCAGCATTTGAATAACTTTTCCCGTATCCAGTCGGAAGAATGCTAACACAATCATTCCCAAGTTGTAAAGCCTGTAAAGTATCTATTTGTTTGTCTTTTAATGGAAAGGTCTTGAGTTTTTCTCTAGCGAGATTTATTTTCGACTCCATCTTAGATTAGTTTCACTTCCGAGGAACTATATTTTAAAGCGAGGGTATATACTTCCGGCGAACAATATAAGTTTATTTTTTCCGTAGTGCATACGAGGTTATTGTACTGCTTACCGAGAATGGCCGATTAGTTACGATTGGTTCCAAATAATGAACTTCATTTTTGTGTTGTATCATTCCCAGTTTAAATGATACTCCAGGGCTTGTATTTCCTATCATGATTTCGTTAATAGATGATTGTTTCTCACAAGGAAGCTTTTAAACCAAGAGTTCCAAGTGATAACTACAATCCTGTCCCCTTTCCCCGAATGTGTCTTACCGAATTAAACTTATTACCTGGTGTGTACTAACATGAGCAACACTACGATCTGCCTACCCTTCCAGAACACCCAAGATCACCCTCAGTTTTTGTAGAGATTCATTTTGCTTAGTCTTTAGTTACCTATGTTGTGTTTGTTTGCCTTTGTCTTTTCTTATTCTTGGTTTATTTATACAACAGTTCAGTGTTCCTGTTGTTCCATAGTTTTCCTCTTGTATGTGACCTGTTTCCTTGGTTTTAATTCTATTTTAGGAGTAGAATACCTTAGCCGTATTTGGCACAACGTTTTGGAATTTTGGGTCCTCAATGCTCTTCAACTTTGTATTTGTTTGGTTTTTTTACTATTTTGATCTGAGCGTCACTGATGAGTCTTATGTAGAAGAAACGCGCGTCTGGCGTTTAAATTATAATCCTGGTACTTTCGATAACTATATAAGAAGTAAAAGCACAAAAATACTGAATTCCGATGAAAATTCAAAATCAAAAGCTTAAAAAACATCAAACGAATGGATAACAACTGTCATATTTTTGACTTGGTACAGACATTTCCTTAGATAATGAAGGATTAAACTTGGTTCTATAACTAGCTAAACCTTGCACGTGTATGACAGTGGCATCAAAATACATTACATTGACAACGATGTGTGAACAAAACAAACAGAAATAATATAGGTAAATTGTCAAAAATAGGAGTACAGCAGTCAATAGTGTGTTATAATCTTAACAATTTCAATGAAACACGTATTGCAAAGAAGAGATGAACACTTTCCTTGGCTTCTTTTTTGCGGACGCCGAATTATACATCATAATATAAGTTTTGAAGAAGTTTTAGTTTATTGTGTGAAGTGAAAAATATTTGAATCTACATTTTAAATTGATACAAAAAAAAAAATTTTCTGCTCTATAGATTTCCTTTCATAAATGAAGTCTGAAATACATCCATAATAATAAATGCACCGTATTAAATGCATTTAAGAGAACACCTACTTATAAACTGTTACGTGTTGCATACTATGTAAAGAGACATGCATAATAAATCTAAAAAAAAAAAGGAATTCTTAAAGCTTATTTTGACAAATTTTAAACATATTTCAACAAGTTTAAATTACATGTTCTAGAATAGAACTACAAACAAAACAAAAATGCTGAGACTGCTCTAAAGATTTTTTTTCATAAATGAAGTCTGAAATATATCCATAATAAATTCACCGAATTAAATGCATATATGAGAACACCTCATAAACTGTTACGCGTCGCATACTATGTTTAGAGACATGCATAATAAATCTAAATTAAAAAAAAAAGGAATTTTTAAAGTTTATATTGACAAATTTTAAGCTAACTTCATTTCAACAAGTTTAAATTACATGTTCTAAAATAGAGATCAGAATTGTTTGTATTGTAGTAAATTTAAGTCTTTGATATTTTATTCAAATACGCTATTGAACAGCACCAAGAGCCAATAAATACAATTTTGTGTTTTATAAATTAGTGCCTTCAATAAATAAAAGTCGTCATAGAACAGTCTCATTTCCATACCGGTATTCGAAATGACTCGTTGCTTTTACAACAAAAATGTCATAAAAACATGACTAGATCTTCTAGATAAATATACAAAAAGCAAATTTTAGACAATGTACCCTCCTAAGCCTTGAAGTGATTAGTCACATATAGTTAATGGCGTTTTTCTCACAATGACTTTCTACCTCCATAAGCCTGGATATGTCGTGGCTGGTCACATATGTGAAACACTTATTCCATAACGGTCAACCAACTCGTGAGGTCGTCCGTGAAATTTACGAAGGGATGATTTCAACTTCCCCATTTGGAGCTCTTGGTTTAATAGCTTCCTTATGAGCAGCAACCCTCTATCAAGAAAATAATGATAGGAAATGCAAGCACGTGAATATCGTATCAATTGGGAGATGTATACCCCGTATGCAGGTGTTGCTTGAATGTTGCTACTTTTGTCGTAAAGTTTTGTTTTCAACCGACCCTCATTGTCAATTTCTAGATGTAAGTCAAGATATGAGGCCGACTTAACTGTAGTATCCTTTATCTCTAGCTCGATGGGATAGATGCGTTCCACATACTAGTAGTCACCAAATTTTGAATTATTTAGTGAAAGAACATCTTCTATATAGCGGAAAGTAGAGTTAAAGGATATTGCTTCCTAAGAAGTTCCTGCATGAAGTCAGCCTCGTAAAAATAAAGAAACAAGTCGGCAAGTAGAGGGGCACATTTTGTTCTCATTAGAATGCCGACAATCTGTTGAAAAACACGTCCTCCGAACGTAACAAATATGTTGTCACTCAAAATCAAGCATCTTGATAATATCAGTTTCAGAAAATTTTTTGTTTGAATCAGAGTGATTCTTTACAAAGTAGGATTTATCCCTCCTTAAGACAAGATACTTGTATCTTCGTTGGTCATTCCTTTTTATGAAGCAAAGCAATACCAACTCTTTCAATTTGTCTCTTAGTTTTGAATGTGGAATATTATAATAATATAGAGAAGTCAAATGTTTTAATATTGTTACAAGATGAAAGAAAGTTAGATTGTATGTACTCTAAAAGATCTTTGGAATTTTTAAGTATCCACATCTGATTCACGCCACCTCCAGAATAGGCAGTTTCACAATAACTTTGAAGCCCGTCTTTGATTGCTGATAAAATGGATGTTAATAATTTAGAAAGAGGTTTCGTGGAGCACTTGGAAGACCCAGCAATATACCGTTGTTTGTAAGGACACTTATGTAGTCTAATAGGTATCCAATACAGTGATGGAAGATCCAGTTCTTCATCTTTGGTTGAAATTCCAAAGGAACATATAACAGACCTATGATTATCCAGGATTTCCTCTTTGGTAAGTGTCGTGGGTATATGTTGAGTTTCCAAGTGAATTGTCAACATCTAATTCGTTTATCAAGCAGTTAATGTAATGAGTTTTGTCGCGAAGGACGCGAGTTATTTTATTAACTGACATTCTGTGAACAATATTTTTCTATATGGACTATTAATAATTCAATAAGGTTTAACTTTACATTTATTATCAGAAATTTGTGATACTTATTTTAGCAAGTTTGTTTAATGAACAGAAATTATCTCCCTTGAAAACGTGGGCCGAACACAAACAATTAGAACTTTAAATCAGTATCAATGTGGACTGTATTGTTGTAACATCTATATTATTAATAGAACATTAATCAGAAACTAATAGTTTATTCTTTCGCCACATTGAATGGTGCCGGAACCCGGGAGTAAGTGATAGAAACTGACAATAATTTCCGATACATACAAACGACAAAACGTAAACATTCAAAATGTCACTCGCATATCTGAAAGGCCTTAAATCACGATATAAAAATTTATTAGAAGTCGAACTTGGTAAATCTGAAGAACTCTTGACAAGGGAAGTGTCCGATTTTGATCTTGAATCCCAAATCAGAAAGGTAAACAAATCGTATCGCAGATTTGATGAATTTGGCCCAAAATTTGAAGAAACTTTAGAAAGGTTATCACTCGCATTAGAAACTGCCAAAGCCGAAGAAGACCTGAAAACATTTCAAAAAGAAAGTGAATTGTACTTTTAATATAATAACAGAGGTAACAAGCCGCAAGGAAGAGCTCAAACTGATTGACAATTTCCTACAGGAAAAATACAAAAACTTATCAAAACCAGAACCAGATTCTAAAATTGAACAATTAATAGAAATACAAATACAAATGATGCAACAAATGCAATTACAAAATGCTAAACCTCAACATGATGAACTAAATCAAGCAGCTGTAAAATTACCAAAACTGGAAATAATGGGTTATAATGGAGATAAACAGAAGTTTAAAGAATTTTGGGACCAATTTGAAGTAACTGTTCACAAAAACACTAAACTGTCAAATGTTGAAAAATTTTCATACTTAAAGAGTAAATTACATGGCACAGCTCAAAGTGCAATATCTGGGTTACAGCTATCAAATGAAAATTATGATGTTGCGATAGACATTCTAAAAGACAGATTTGGTGATATACAGAACGCAGTGAATGCACATTACGTTGAACTTATCAATTTGTCGTGCGCGTCAAACCGTACATCAGAACTCAGATTTCTCTATGTCAAGATTGAACGTAATTTGAGAAGCCTTGAAGCGCTTAATCGGAATATAGATCAAGATGTTTTTATTTCAATGATAACAACCAAACTTCCTGAAGCGGTGTTAGTTCAACTAGATATCCAGAAAGGATCTGATAGATGGACAGTCGACAAACTACGTGATTTACTAAAATCCTACATAGCCGCACGTGAAGCCGCAGAAATTCAGTCAAAGGAAAAAACTAATGATTCTAAACCGCAGCAGCCGTCTTATGCAAACGTACAGTCTAGATATAAAACGTCATATGGTAAACCGCAAAATGTGAGAAGCTCCGGTGAAGCATTGTTTTCCACAACAAATGATATGCCGTTTACACCGACACGAACTGAAGTGAAGAAATTATGCATTTATTGCAAAGGCAGCCACTGGTCAGATGAGTGTAGTCTGTATAAAACTGTTGAAGACAGAAAAGCACAACTTAATGGATTATGTTATATTTGTTTAAAGTCAGGTCATAGATTACGTGAGTGTTCAAGCGACCGTAAATGTGTTTATTGTAGTAAAACGAAAAAACACCACAGAAGTTTGTGTTTGAAGAAATTTCCCACGAATAGAACTGAAATTTCTAATTTAGTCGATGAAGCTGTCGAATCAACAGAATCCGTTAACGTTAGTCTTACAACTGAGCCATCCTTTCTTTCGTCGGGTGATATTGTGTTAATGCAGACTGCGAAAACCGTTTTTACCAATACGTCAGACACTTGTAATGAGGAAATAAGAGTGTTGCTGGACTCCGGAAGTCAACGCACATATGTTTCTGGAACATTAGTTAAAAAACTTAGATTGAAAGTTGAATCCGTTGAAGAAGTATCTGTTATTACCTTTGGGTCCGATAAGCCGAAATTAGTGAAAACAGAAAAGGTCACACTACAGATGAAATTAGTGGATGGGAAAAAATGAAAATAAGTGCAAATGTAGTTCCGAAAATTACAGGAAGTGTACTTAGGAGACCCGTTTCGATTAAAAACTGTCAAAATTATGAAAATTTGTGGAATAACTTTACTCTTGCGGACACCCTTCCAACAGAAAATGAGAAAACAACAATTGAGCTCCTCATAGGTAACGATTATTACTTAGACATAATTTTACCCGAGAAAATTGAAATTCAGCCAGGACTATACTTGCTAGGTTCAAAATTTGGTTGGATTATCACCGGTCGAACTTCTGAAAAATCAGACGGCTTTGAAGAGCCCAGTATGTTAATCTTAAACTATGGAACAAATGCTCTCCCATTATTAGACTCATGAGCCGTTACTGCTATTGACAAATCAATGCCTATAAAACCACCGCTAGAAGATTTTTGGAATCTTGAAACTATAGGCATCAGTGAACCGTCTGAAGATTGTAATGACACGAAGGCATTAGAAAAATTTAACAATTCTGTTGAGTACACGAATGAACGATACTTGGTATGTTGGCCGTGGAAATCCGAACTAGAAACACTTAATGACAACAAGGAACTTGCGTACGGAAGATATCGGTCCTTGTTGCTTAGATTGAGAAACAAACCGGAACTGTTTGAAAATTATGATAAAATTATCAATGAGCAATGCAAAAAAGGGATTATCGAAAAGGTAGATGTGACCAAAAACATGAGGATCATATAACTCATTATATACCACATCATGCAGTTGTAGATTCAACAAAGCCGACAATAAAGGTTAGGATTGTGTATGATGCATCAGCGAAAACAAGAGATGATAATAAAAGTCTGAATAACTGTTTATACAGAGGACCCGTGATGTTGAAAGATCTTTGTGGATTGTTACTCCGTTTCCGAATGCCGTTGTTGCTGACATCGAAAAAGCCTTTTTGCAACTCGGCTTACAGAACCCAGACAGAGATGTGACCAGATTTTTCTGGGTAAAAGACAGAACAATGCCGTTATTTAATATCAATAACGTTCAGATATATAGATTTTGTCGTGTTCCGTTTGGGGTAATTTCAAGCCCGTTTCTTTTGGTCGCAACCATTGATTTGCATCTGCGGAAGTATAATACACCAGTTGCTACGAAGATTCAAGATAATATCTATGTAGATAGTTTGCTTACAGGAGTCAATACTAATGATGAATTGAAAGAACTGTATACGGAATCGAAATGCATTTTTCAAGAAGCTTCAATGAATCTTAGGGATTGGTGTTCAAACTCAGCACAGTTCATGTCCGATATACCAAAGCAGGATCAAGCAAACAGAGAGAGAATGAAAGTACTTGGCATTAATTGGACTATCAAAGATGATAAACTTTCAATGTCTGGACACAAATTAGAAACTTTACAATTGTCAAGTACGAAGAGAGAAATTTTGCAATCAATTGCATCAATATTTGATCCGTAAGGATTCTTTTCAGCAGCTACTTTGCTAGGAAAATTATTATTACAAACATTATGGAGTAAAAAAGTTGAATGGGATTTTAAGTTATCCGAAAATGACTGCGACTTATGGAAAGAAATTGCATTTGACATTAAACAAATACAAACCCATACCTTTGATAGGTACATAGGATTAGATGGCAAGTGTTCATATCAGTTACTTTGTTTTTGTGATGCATCAACAAAGGCTTATGCTTGTGCAATTTATTTGCGTCATGAAACAGATAAATCATGCCGAGTCGACTTGATTTATTTCAAAACCCGCCTTGCTCCAATTAAGAAAGTCAGCATACCGAGATTAGAACTTCTTGCCGTCATCATTGGAATAAGATGCTTAGCACTTATTGAAAGCAATCTCAAGATCACTGTAGAGAAGAATGTTTTATGGACAGATTCGCAATGTGTCATTCATTGGATAGCGTCGAAAAAACAAATGTCAACATTTGTCGAAAATCGTTTAAAAGAGATCAGAAAATGCACTGATACCGAATTTCGTTATGTATTAACCGATATAAATCCAGCTGACATTGCAAGCCGTGGAACACATTTCATTGAAATTAAATCGAACAATCTATGGTGGAAAGGACCGTCTTGGCTCCTGTTTTCCAACGATCAATGGCCAACTTGGTCTTATAATTTGACAACTGAAAATGTTAATCTTTATAAATCAGAAATTAAACCAAACACTAGTTACCAACAGACCGAACTTCTTGTTGGGGAGCCCCCTTCAGGAGTTAATTGCGATCGTAAATTAGAATCGCCGTATGGTATGAAATGCGAAAACTTTTATAGTTTGATTAGACTATTGAGAATAACTGCTTGGGTACAAAGATTTATTAAAAAACTAAAAAAGGGCACTATTTCTGGACCGCTTACGGCAAAGGAAATTGAAGATGCAAAATTCATGTGGATTGTTCACATTCAAAGGAAACATTTTGCAAAGGAGATTCATGATATAACTAAAAACAAGTCAAGTAATATAATACGTCAATTGGGTCTTACAATAGACAACAACGGATTAATTCGATGTGTAGGTAGAATTGAACATGCAGACATTTCCGAAAACGCAAAACGATTATCTTGCTACCAAAGAAAGAAGCATTTACAAAACTTCTGATTTACAGCTACCATAGGAACTTGTTACATGTTGGAGTTGCTCAAACGTGATCACAAATAAGACAAAAATATTGGATTCCGCAAGGTAGATCAACAGTCCGACATGTTTTACGAACTTGTGGAAACTGCATCCGTTATGAAGGAGGGCCGTATAAGATGCCGCTCATCCCTCCACTCCCCAAGAACAGAGTAACTGAATCAAGTCCGTACACGTACACCGGAATAGACTACTTTGGTCCACTTTATGTAAAAACTGTGAATGGATCTGAAAAAGTATTGGTCTGTTTATACACCTGCTTAGTTGTGCGTTCAATTCATCTGGAACTGATGCTTGATATGACTACCGATCAATTTTTACTTGGATTCCGAAGATTTGTTGCCCGTTGTGGAACCCCAATACAAATTATTTCAGATAATGCTCTACAGTTTAAAGCTGCAAGTAATGTAGTACAACAGGAATGGAAAAAGGTTCTTTATGATTCGGACATTCAAAACTATGTGTCTAACAAGGGCATAAGTTGGAAATTCATAGTAGAATTAGCCCCTTGGATGGGTGGTTTTTACGAGAGACTAGTTGGACTTGCAAAAGCGTTCATTGCGAAAAACCATAGAAAAGGTTTGTTTGAGCGTTGAACAATTACGAACACTTTTAACAGAAGTTGAAGCCGTGGTAAATAGTAGACCGTTAGCATACATTGGTGAGGACATTGACTCTAATATTGTGTTAACACCGTCTTGTTTCCTCACTCTAAATAAACACACCGGAATACCAGAGCGAATCGATACTGATGAAGATCCAGAATATAAACCACACTTTAGTTCAACTGATAATCTTTTGGAAATTTGAAAAAAAGGTCAAAAACATTTAAACAGATTCTGGAAAGTGTGGCGTGATGATTATCTGCTCAACATTCGTGAAAGAACAACCGTGAAACTTAAAGAGAAAAGAGTGCGCTCAAATCAGTATCCACAGATTGGTGACATTGTTTTGATCAAGGACAATCTTCCGAGAGGAATGTGGAAAATTGGTAAAATCATGAACTTATCCAAAAGTAGTGACGAACAATGTAGATCAGCAAAGGTATTATTGCCATCGAAGAAAACATTAAACAGAACTTTGAACTTCTTATATCCTTTGGAATGTCATGATAACAATGTTGAACAAACTGACAATGTTAATAATGTTGAACAAAACTCAAAGTGTGAGACGCAAACCTCATTTACTAGACCTCAGAGACGTGCTGCGAAACAAGCAAAACAGAAAATCCATGAGTGGACGTCTTCATAGTGAACATTGACTTTAATTTGTGTTAAATACTTTCTGTTCCTTGGGAGTGTCGCGAAGGACGCGAGTCATTTTATTAACTGACATTCTGTGAACAATATTTTTCTATATGGACTATTAATAATTCAATTCAGTTTAACTTTACATTTATTATCAGAAATTTGTGATACTTATTTTAGCAAGTTTGTTTAATGAACAGAAATTATCTCCCTTGAAAACGTGGGCCGAACACAAACAATTAGAACTTTAAATCAGTATCAATGTGGACTGTATTGTTGTAACATCTATATTATTAATAGAACATTAATCAGAAACTACTAGTTTATTCTTTCGCCACAAGTTTTACACACAAAAACGATGTTGTTCGGGGCTTTATCTGCGGGACAACGTAACTGTGCAATGAAACTTAAAACAAAATATGTAAATTGGTGTAAATTGGTGTCGATGGCAACCATTTAACATTTGCTATATATAAACTTGTTAAATTTAAAGAAAATTGCAAAATCACGTACTTCTGTACCCAATATCGAAACACAGACAATTATATTACTTTACATTTAACAGGAGTTGACAGTTTAAATATATATACTACAATTTTAAGCACCTTTACATCGTTTCTATCTCGGTACAATATCCCATTTAAAAGATTGTGGATTTATTTATGGACTGCATTCGGTACTGGACTGGTATCCTGTGATCGTTTTCTTATCTTTGAAAAGAAACTCTTAGCTTGTTTATTTTAAAACAGAACTTTTGTACGTTCAAACTAACATATATCTATTATAAAAATAATAACATGTCTGTATCTATTTAAAGTACATTTTCATTATCAAACTGCAGCTTTGGACATCCAACTCTTGACGTTAGGTTGTTTCTTTATGCGTCGTTTTTTCTTTCTATTTTTAGCTTTCTCTGCTGTTCCACCAAGCGGCGCACTGTAAGATATACCAGTTGTCTTTTTACCTCGTGCAGATAATGTTTCATCTTCCTTATTTGATATTGAAATTTTACTAGCAGACGACAAGATACTGTGATAACTTGTAGAAGCAATCGATGGTAGTTTCTTTATTTGTGTGCCTCCTTGTTGTTTTGTAATTACAATAAGCTCTTCGTCATCAGTAGATACAACTTTTGTTGGTAGATTTAGATCTAATATTCGTTTGTGATGTTCTTTGACTTTTTTTATTTGTTGTCTTTCTTTGATCTTCAATCTTCTTTCGCCATATATTTCTTCCTTAACTGCGTCCACAAGCTTCCTGACAAACAAAATTCAGACATTTAGTCGACCTCTACCACTGTCATAGGAGACTTCGATTACAATGCAATTCAAGTATTTGTCGAAATAATTCATTTAATTGTTTCAATATGAATACATGTGTAATAAAAAAAGGAAATTCAGTTAACTATTTTGTAAAATTAACCGTAGTTTTTTTTAATAAATCGGCTCTATTCATTGAAGTCATACTAAAATTCACTGTAATGTAATGTTGGTTTAATATATACTTGTAATTTATATTTCCATGTACAGCTATAGAGTCTGCTAGTGCATCCATCTCAAACTTGAACAAATGGACACCACATTTCTAAAAATATAATGTTACATTTAGTTACAAAAAAAAATTGCTGATTAGCAACGGCGAAAATAAAATTTAATTGTTTATTGTAAAAAGTTGTATACAAAAATGGATGGATTCCTGTTTTAGTGATTCAGTTTGAGAAATATATGTCCATATAAGCGTTTGGTTATTAAACAGTATCAGGGTTTTTTTCTTTCTTTATGGTATTGTGTATATGAGTAGAAGGAAAACAAGACTCGAAAACATCTTAAATTTATATGTCTACTTTTTTAAAGTCATAGGAAAATTTAAATTAAAAAATGAATGCTACATATGCTTTTTACAATTAAATGGCTAGTTTTTATTATAAAACTTGTTTATAAATACTGTTTTTTCAAGTAAATTCTATAATTTGTCCAAATTTAGAATAATTTACTTTTTTTTAAATGTTTGCTTCCAGTTAACAATTCGCTGAATACGGATATGTTTTCCGTATGCAGTGAACTGAGCGCCGTGACCTTACTCGTAAAAATCAGGTGATCGCTATACGAATGGATCTGTCATTGAAATAAACTATTAGGTTATTGTAAATGCTATACACGTGCTCAATATCCATGTTTTTTTATGATTGTTTACTATAAGGGGACAATCGGTAAACTACGGCTTCAAAACACGACAATTAATAAGCTGTCATATTTTCACATCATAACAGACGGAGAGAAAAACAAATCACGATTATACGATATGGATGCGTAAAAAATGATTAAATTGTGCACAGAAGACTAAGTTTATGATATATACATGCATTAATGTAAGAAATCAAGAAACAATATTTTTTCACCAGTCATTCGTTTCATACGACTTAAAGGGAAATAATAAATCCTTTATATTGAAGATTTAAAACTACCTTTAAACGCTTGATGAATTCGTCCTTTGTAATGTCAAATTGTACATTTTTATCAAATCCTCTGAGGAGTTCCACAGGTCTTATTCCTAAACGTTTCATGTAAGCCAGTAAACGCTGCATTGCTGTTGCTTGTAAAACTGTAAGAATAATTGTCTGTAATATTTGAAGAACAATTCTTAAAGTTGTTTTAAGGTAGATGGGGTTTCTTCAAACAAATTGGATTGTGAAATAGGAGGAAATAATTGGTCTAGATCTTAAATGAAATGGGCAAATTCGAGAGAAGAATGTATTTCAACTAAATGAAGAAAATATTGAGTTTATTATATTTTATAATTTTCTTACAAATACAGAATATGTTTTGTTTGCGTCTATATCTATCAACATTGTCAATTAAGGAGTGATAACTTTTTTTTATACAGGAATGTATCATGATTTCACCTATTCTGTGTTGGAGCACGAAAATGAGTACCATGACCACTGATCCAAATTTTTCTTTTATTTCCTGGAATCACATTATAAGAGCTATCTTTTCAAATTGAACTTTTAAATTCTAATATATTTTTTTATCACACAACATTCTTAAAAAAAATCTATGGAATTAACACCTACCTCCCCTTGAATTATAATATTTTCTTAATTTCGTATATATGCTTAAGTCATATGAAACTTCAAATTTAAAAAAAAAATGCATATGGTTTTTTTAATAACAAAATGGTTAGTTTTTAATATATAACGTATGTATGTATACTTTTTTCTCAGGAAAATTCTATAATTTGTCCAAATATAAAAGAAGTTTACTTTTTTTTTTTATTGCTTGCTTCCAGCAAACAATTCGCCGACAAGTTTTCCGTATGCAGCATGATCTTTCTCATAAAAATTCGTTGATCGCAATACGCAAGTGCGAAAGGAAAATTAAACGTAAACATCGCCCGACATCAAGATAAACTATATCTTATTGTACCTGTTAAACACGTGCTTACCTGAATATCAATGCTTCTTTGTTGATTGTTTACACACAGGTGATAATCTTTAAACTTCGGCTTCAAAACACGGCCATTAATTATCTGCCATATTTTCACAACAACACTGACCGATTGAAATATTTATTGACGATTAAACGAAATGTATGCGAAAAAAATGATAATATCGTGCACAGAAGACTAAGTTGATGATATATGTATGCATTGGTTCAAGAATTGGAAAAACTTATTTTTCACCGGTCTTTCGTTTCATATGACTTTAATTCAAAATTAAAGACTTATGATGATCAATGTAGTCTAGTTCTCTACACTCTTTATCCAAACACACAGGTATCTTTACAAAAATTCTCATCCTTATCCACACGTTTTATATTTTTGAATGCTTTTCTAGAATGATTAAACGTAAAACTTGTCTTAAAATGAAAATTTGTCCGAAATAAGTTTTGTACATGCAATATATACATGGTATATATCAGAATCTTGTATCAGATGTTTCCTTTCAAAAGTCAGTAACATACCAAATCTTTGTCCAAGAACGTCTGGTGTATGGACTACATCTCCATGTGTAAACTGGAAAGGTCTTTGTCTATTTATCACAAATGCAAGAAGGGTTGTCTCACTTAATACAGGTATATCCTATATAGAAATAAATAATGTATTATTATATAACTTAATGTCAAATAATATATACATACCCTCTCTACCTTTTCAATTATTTATTTGACATGATGTGCTTTTTACAGAAGTAATTGTTGGATGTTATACTTCGGAAAGGTAAGAAAGTTAACACTAGTATCCAAAATATTAAACATTCCAAAGAAATCCCACGCCTGAGGCACGCATTAAATATTAAACCACCGGCACCACTAGTAAACCTGACTGTGTTTTACGATAAACAATGAAACGGATGTTCATTTAATGGGTAAAATTTGCAGACTGGCAAATAATAAACCCTAAAAATAGCTGTATAGGTTTTTTTAAACTAGATAAAATCTTTCTGATTAGAATGAAGAGTAAAATTTACCGTCAGATCCAGTGATTTCAAGACGCTGGTTTTTGTTTCTGCAGCTTCGACAAGGTCCATCGCACCTGTTGTGGTTATTGGATTGTTTCCTATCTAATAACAAAACCCCTATGTTAAAATACGAAGTAAAATGCAACACCAAGGTTGGCAACAAAGATTAAGTAGACATACCCTTTTTTGGGATAAGAGAAGTTTTATGGAAATTGGAAATACTACGGTAAAAAAAAGAATTACATTTAATTCTGGAGCTATTCAAATAATAAATCCAAATACCTTTATACATCTATAATCATTTATCTTCATATAATACTTTTTTTACAATCACCTTTTTTTTTAGAATAACAGAATTGTACGTTTGTGCTTGACTGGCACCAGAGTAATATTTTTAAATAGTTGGCTCAAAAGTATAGAGTCACCAGAAATATCAACCTGTTCTGACAAATAGTCTATTTAGAAGCCGACATGATTAGTATTTGTTGTTATTCCTAAATGCCGCATGCTTAGTAGATGTTTAAGTTCTTGGTTGGATTCAGTCGGATAAACCATAGAGGTGTTTCAATGATCCAAAGGGTTTACAATAGGTGTTTGTTTAAATGATCTGATGTCATGAATATGACTGTTATATTGCTTACTTGATTTTACGCATGTTTCAAACTGTAAGATAATTAGAGAAACTGATAATGCGTCACTATAAATCAAGTAAATGTAAAAAACCAGATCGTACATTTAAAACCTGTAAAGTAGTGTTCTTTGATAGTGCTCTACTAAGGATCTCAGCAGCTTTCCAGTTAATTCTATTATTTGAAATGTCGAGGGTCTGAAGAGTTCTGTTTCTTTTCAATGCTTCACACAACGATAAGGTTCCTTCATAACCTAACCCATTCCAAGATAAATCTATGGATTTCAAGGATGTATTTACCTACAACCAAAATGTCTTATACAGGCACAATCTATAAAAATAAGGTATTAAATAAAACTGGAAATTAACATCAAGTTAAGAAAACTTCCATTTCCTTCTTATAGCTTAATTTCATATTGTAGTTAGTTTTTTTTTAATTTGATGTAACTATCATTTTTTCTTCAAAATTGTTTTTTTCATATTCAACCAATTTATTATGATTTAAAGACATATTGTGCATAATAACTCATTTTACGAAATAAATTGCACACACTTGATGGTATGGCTAAATCTTTTCGTGTTATGTAAACCTGAAAACTCGGAACTAAGCTTATTCCATACATGCATGGACGAAGGCAACTAACGCTAAATAAGTCCATGACTTCATGGACTAACACAACATACTTACATGCATGGACGAAGGCAACTAACGTTAACTTAGTCCATGCTTGCATTGAGTTACACAATAGACTTAGTTAGTTGCCTTCGTCCATGCATGCATGGAGTCAGCTTAGTTCTCATGTTTACATAACATGAAAAGGTCTAGTCATACTATCAAATGTTTGCAATTTATTTTGGAAGGTAAATTATAATGCACAATATGTCTATTAAGCACAATAAATGTGGTTGAATATGAAAAAATCAACTAAGAAGAAAAACATGTAAATTACATCAGATTAAAACATTATCTAACTAACATCATGAAATTAATGATAAGAAGTGATTCAGGTTTTCTAAACTTGATGTTGATTTCCAGTTTTATTTAATAACTTGTTTAAAACAGAATTATAAATATACATAAATACAGTGCTACCTGCCTAATCCGACACACTGGGGGACCAGAAAAAAATGTCTGATTAAGCAGGGTGTCGGAATACTCAGGTTTTTTCTGCAAGGATATGCATATTTTGGGACCCTGAAAGTGTGGCGGTTTAAGAAAGGTGTTGGTATATTCAGGTATCGGATTATTCAGTTTGCACTGTACATGGTGTAGAAAGTAAAATCACAAAAATACTGAACTCCGAGGAGAATTCAATCGGAAAGCTCATAATCACATGGCAAAATCAAATAACAAAACGCATCAAAAACGAATGAACAAGAACTGTCATATTTCTGACTTGGTACAGGCATTTTTAAATGTAGAAAATGGTGGATTAACTCTGCCAACATTTTGTAAAATGTTCTTGAAATGTGTACAAAATTTAAGACTGCGCTAGTTTGACTTTTAACAAATCTACAGGACAAGAAACGTGCGATGGTTTGAAACCCAATTTGCATTTTCTACTGTCAATATTTTTGGCATAATTGACTTATGTCGTACATATCTATAATTGTCTGTTATATTTTACACATGGCATTTCGTTCGATCGACCTTATGAATACAATTCTCAATAACTGTACCAATAAAGATCAGATTGCCCCTAATTGTGATAGGAGTAGGTATCGACTGTGTAAACATTGCTTGCTATGCCTTAGCTCCTGTCCGTTTATATAGGTCTCATTCGAAACAAGATCCAATTGTATCACAAAATCAATATAGAATACCGGTATAATGAATGTGTTTTCTTTCTTAGCTTTGCAAATTTTAAAGTATGCTTTATTTATGAATTACCATCAGTTTGGATACAGATATTCAAAGACAATGCTTACCATAATTCCTTTAAAAACTGCTACGGCACCTTTACCTCTGATCTCATTCCAGCTCAGATTCAGTTTTTCCAGCTTTTTATTTTCAGCTATAAAAAAAGATATCTAAATCTTATTGAGCATTTTCGCAAGATGCCAAGCAACACAACTACACACAGAAAATGTTTTCCTTTATACCTTAATATATATTGAGGTATATAAGATTTATTTATTACTGAGACAAGTGATTATGCAACTAACTCTTGAAAGAAGATATGTCTATAATTATCGGCTTCAATGACCTATACAAATGTCGGAAATTTAGAAGAAGAAAAAAATAATAGATATTGGGACATCATAAGAATTCGTCAGTTTATAATTAGAAAAGAAAAATTACTGCGTATGATGGCTATCAATTTATTTGCATATCCAACTAATTGAAATGTTATGTTTAATTTCTGATTATAAACCTGTATATGTATATTCGCAACAATTACAGTAAACGATGATAAAGATTGAAAATTATACATAAGCAGTGTCATACATACAATGTTTGATATCCATCTAATGAAATGATGATAATGTTCATACAAAGACTTACCTATTGCAGAACCTAAAACGTTTCCACTTCTTGAACAAAATCCATTCTTACTTAAATCGATGTTGCAGATTCTATCATTCTTCTAAAATAAATACATGTAAATAAAGTTTTAGCACTGTAAAATTTTCCCATTGATTGATTGAATATTGTTTACCTTAGTCGACTGAAATATTGTATGCATATTCAAGACGAGATCAAATAAACAATCAGTAGAAAGTAGAAAAAGGTGGTCGAAGAAGATTTAAAGGAGGCTTTATTCCTCAAACTGCCATTTTTAAAATTATGGCATGTTGGATAGGGACAGAATTTGCCTTTAGAAAGCGACGAGCAATTCCATCATAGTGTTATTGTAATGATATTTTTTTTAAATATTTAAAAATAGGTGTCTAGTATACTTTAAAGTATATTAACTTAACAAAGAAAAATACTTTATAGTTTCTTACCTTACAGGTTGTCTTGTTTCTGTTGGAGATTTGTCTCATTGTCAATTATACCACATCTTTTTATAATTGTGTTCGGTTTTCTTTTTTAAGGTTTTTTGTTTGTTTGTTGTTTAAATTTGTTTTTTGTTAAATCGATTGAAAATTTAAAGGTATTATTTTTATTCATACAGAATCTCATACCTTAATGTTTTACATAAAATAACTTATTAATAGAGTTCCTGAATATTTTCAACTTACTGCAATAGCTCTTGATAAACTAAGAGCGGCCTCAAAGTCAAACTTATTTTCTACAATAAAAAAATGATATTTCTAGGAAAAAAAACTTATGTAATTTCAATTAATGACACTTAATTTTATCATATATACTCTGTATCAGACGTTTCTAAAACTTTTTATGCATGTAAAAATAAGACACATTGGTGGCCTCCGGCTGTTGTCTGCTCTATGGTCGGGTTGTTGTCTCTTTGACACATTCCCCATTTCCATTCTCAATTTATGCTTGATAAATAACATATTTTAGTAAAATTGTTAATGTTATAGTCGAAATAATGTAAAAGAGCTTGATTCAAATATCAGGACTTCTTGAAAGAGTGCAATGAAGGTTATTTTCTGGACGTCATAGATTGATCATCAGTCGCAGATGAAAATAGAAATGTACAGTTTTAATGTGTAGCAATTTTGTAATATTTTCGATATGGTACACCAAAATTTTGTGACATATTAACAACGTCCAATTTTCAGAACATTTAACTAATAATTTAACGGTATTCCAGTTGTGACACCGTGTTACAGATTTAAATAATCTAATAATCATTTAGATTACAACTAATTCTCAAATTGTATTATTCAACACTCGCAAATAATTTATAAATGTGAAGAAAACATTTATTGATGAATCGATGTTATTACCTGATAAATTCAGTTGTTGGAGAAACTGTGATTGCATCATAGCAATCGATAAATATTTTGCTGCTATAGGACCAAGTCCATTTTTGGAAATATTCTGAAAAAAATAACAAATAAAGAAAGTTTCATCGTTATTGAAATGAAAGTTAATCTACTAAACTTGGTATAGTACTTAATTTTATAAAAGAAATTATGAAATACGTACATGCTTTTTATTATTGAAAAATGTTTACACTCACCCCATTCTTTCTGTTTTAATTGGTTGTCAGGTCAAAAGTTAACTAGCAATCATGTTTATGATCAACATTCAGCCTATGATTATATTTTGTCAATAACACTTATAGGATTTTATTTCAATAACATGTAAAAACGTTCACATAGGACTTAAAATATATACATGCGCTGGTACAAAAACTTCTTCGTAATTATCATCACCAGCCTCTCGGTTCATATCGATGTAATGACAAACTCAATTTGAAACTAAGTACGTGATGCTGTATCTAAATTGGTAATCAAAGATAACTAATGTAGTCTACTTTGGAAAAGGAGCTGGTACCATTAGAACAGTCATAGCTGTTTGAATTCTGGATTTTATCACGTAGGTGTCTGTTATATTATTGATATATATAACTTACAAGTCTACAAATTGAAGAATTTTCCAATAACATTTCGGAAACATATTTGCATCCTTCATCCTGAAGGTCAACTGCATCCAGGTTAAGTGTTTCTATTTTCATGTTTTCCTAAAACATAAGTCATTTAAGCTATATATCATATGTGACAAGTCGCTACATACGAGTTTGCTTGAAAATATCATAATAAAAATGCGACCAAGCCTTTGATAATTTGAATTTTGACAGAAAATCTTAATGATAATTCCAATGGTTTGGTTTGTTGATGTTACACCTGTTTAATATATGAAAAAATTGAAAACACAAAACGAAGAACTCGAAAAGCTATATAAGCGATTTTTTAATGAATACGAAAAGACGTAAAATGGAGAATATGTCTAGGAAATAACTTTGTGAATTATGAAGTAAAGAAATGTGTATGCAAATGTTTATTTTTCCATCCCTGATTTGATTTTTTTCGATATATCTTATAGAATGTTTTAAATATTTTATGTTAGAATATTTGACACGTCCATGGAACTATTTTCTCCATTTGAATTTGAATTCGATCATTATTTGGTACAATTTAGTCTTGTCTCTCATCCGTCCAAAAGTCAGTATTTCGTTGAAGGTATGTTCCTGTGGGTCTTAACTAAGACTTTTTAGTAGTTCAGTACTTCACTGACTCATTTCCTATTGGTCATGTATATATCATCAATATAGTGGTAAGGTTGTTAAGCTGAATCTTTGTGTCAGCCATCCAGTATTAAACTCATCATAGATATCAGGTTCAATTGTAAAAGACTCATCAGCTACATCCGAATCACAAAAGATATAAAAAAAAAAATGTCAAATAGGTCAAATTAAGACCTTTGAATAAAGGTATTCTGCTATTGCCTTTATTTACGAAGTTGAAGAAGGTTGAGGACCCAACAACATTTGAAGGATCGTGACCTTATCTGTCCTAGTTTACTTACTGTTAAAGCCAAACACAGTGGTCTAATTGCTGTTGGTCCTATGGATCGTGAAGATAAAGACATCATTGGTTTATCCAAGGTATCGATTATCTTCTGCTGCGGAGTATGATTTCCAAGATTGAAACAAGCCGTTTTATATATATGAATACAAGTTTCTGCATTTGTTTTCTGTTCTAAAATTACAAATGCAATTTCGTATTAGCGTTAACATTCGTTTTAGTTAATCATTAATTGTGTAAAGGTGTTTCTGTCTTGGAGTAAGTTCCCATGCAATGTGATTTTCATTTTATCTGTTAAGCAGTAAAATAAATTATGTCATATTTGAAGTAAGAACTCAATTTTTGAACAAAATATATTCATAAATTCTACACTAATGCTTAACTAATCGTATAGAGTTTGTGAACTGTCTATTTCTCGGATTAACAACTGTCTTATGAAGACGATGCAACAGAAGGTATTTATTCTTGCAATCACAATGTTCACATCCTTCTGCTATATATCATTGCGGCAAATAAAATAGAATCGGTATTTCAGATTGACTTCAAAACAAATTTGTTTTCATGTACAACTTATTTTGATCTGTGAAACCAGTTGTATCTACATTACCGGTATCTGGTATGAAGTAAAAGAGGGGCGAAAGATACCAGAGTGACAGTCAAACTCATAGATCGAAAATAAATAAACTGTCAACGCCACGGCTTAAAAGGAAAAAAGACAAACAAACAAATAATACAACACAATACACAACATAGAAAATTAAAGGCAAAGCAACATGAATCCCACCAAAAAATGGTGGTGATCTCAGGTGCTCCGGAAGGGTAAACATTGCTTCACATTTAGCACCCGTCGTGTTGCCCAAGTTATAACAGGTGATAATGTTCTGGGGGATATTTATCTCTTTTGCAATCATATCACATCTTCTTATTTACAAACATACTAGTAGTATACGTTTTAAGCATTTTAAACATTAGAATATGAAACAGGAGCAAATTAATACTCTATATAAATCCATTGTCTTCGATAGTAAACCAATTTTGATCTTAAGAGATCTTAAAAAACTGAACAATAAATTATTTAGTCATTTTTGGTCTTTCAGTCCATTCAAAAATTGATCCATTGCAGTTAATGCAGTACTGTTCAGGCAATTCGCTTGAAGTCAATTACATCTGTTCAGTTGATGTTCCGAATATTCACTCAGTTTAAAGGAAAACAACAAAAAAATCGAACTTCAAGGAAAATTCAAAACGGAAAGTCCCTTAATAGTTGACAAAATCAAAAGATCAACCACATCAAACACATCAAACGAATAGAATTTAACTGTATATATCAACAACATACTGCATTGTCTGGAAAGCTAATGAGCAGTACTGGATTGGCATTTAATGGTATCATAAAAGAGTGAAAGAATAAATTGCTTTATTAAATGAACCTATCCATGTTCATCAATGACTCAAGTGTTTCATTAAATAAATAATTATGTAAAAAATAATGTAGTTTTTTTCTGCAATTGTATAGGCCATAACAACACAATATATCAGTATATGTTTTTAATGTTGTACATGTAGGTTGCGTCAATAATAGTCTATTCTATTAAGTTTATATTGGAGGAGGGGCTTATGTAATATAAGCAATGACACTAATGTTCAAGTCATTATTATATTTTATTAAATGATATGAGCAAATAAGCCCTTATACGAATAAATCAGCATGTTCAATACTGAAAACGTTCCACTGTCGATATAAATCAAGATTTAATATTGCTCTTCGAACGGAAAAAAACAGGGCCATTACAGAAAAAAAGCGGGAAAAAGCCGTATTTGCCCTAGGGCTAATACAGGACGTTCACTTCAATTTCAATTTTCTTACGCCATTACTTAACTTAGCAAGTATCGTTATGCATAAAAACATTAATATGATATTTTTTAAATTAAAATCATAAAATAGACAGGTTAAATGGTGAGTTATGTTTTGTAACGTCTTAAAGTTTTGAAACGGGTCTCGAGGCCAATACAGCAAACCTTGAATCTATACCAGTGCCAATACAGAAACAGCCAGTTAATAACACTATATTATTCTTCTAATATATAAAAAACACAACGCATTTACGTATTGTATAAGATGAGGAAATAGAAAATAAAGAATTTAAAAAAAAAGTGTTTTATAATAATGAACAAATCATGCAAACGTTATTTCTATTTAGAACCCTTGCTTCAAAAGCTTTTTTGTAAGTAGCAATCATAATTTCGTACGAAAAAATATGAACATAAAAACCATATACTATCATAAGAACCCTTACTTCAAAACATCGAAGTTAAAGAAGTCAGAGAATATCGATTCAGCTTGGAAACATATACAACATTTGCGGCCTGTTGATTTATTCTGAAATAACATTGGTTACAGGCAAAGAAAAGGTTGAATAGCCAATTTCTATCCACTGAAATAACCGTATAATTTGTACTTGATAATACCCGATAAAACTAGATCTGAATTAAATCTAGATTTCGAACAGTCTAAATTGAACTGACATTCACTTTTTCAATACATGTCCCAATTAATACTGTGTAGGTATTATTTTGTCTCGATTGTGTATCAACAACGGATCCATTTGGGCTTATAAAATGTAAATAGTTGTGACAACGATAATATACAAAATACGTACCAATAATTACCAAAGGTACCAGGATTGTTATTTAGTACGCCAGGCGCACGTTTCGTCTACATAAGACTCATCACTGACGCTCATATGAAAATATGTATAATGCCAAAAATGTACAAAGTTGAAGAGCATTGAGGATCCAAAACTCCAAAAAGTTGTGCTAAATACGGCTAAGGTAATCTATGCCTGGGATAAGAAAATCCTTAGTTTTTTCGAAAATTGAAAGTTTTGTAAACAAAAATTTATAAAAATTACCACATTATTGATATTCATGTCAACACCGAAATGTTGACTACTGGGCTGGTGATACCCTCGGGGACGAAACGTCTACCAGCAGTGGCATCGACCCAGTGGTGTAGATAGTTATCAAAGTTACCAGGATTGTAATTTAGTAAGCCAGACGCGCGTTTCGTCTACATAAGACTCGTCAGTGACGCTCATATCAAAACATGTATAAAGCCAAACATGTACAAAGTTGAAGAGCTTTGAGGATCCAAAATTCCAAAAAGTTGTGCCAAATACGGCTAAGGTAATTTATGCCTGCATGGGATAAGAAAATCATTAGTTTTTATGTAAATAGTTATTGATGGTACCAGGATTGTAATTCAGTACGCCAGACGCGCGTTAACTGATAACGAAAATTAGTCAGTGGAACTTTATCATTCTCCATTAAATTTTCCGTATATATCATTTAAATCATAATAAGAAAAATGTAAACCATATACTAGTATATAAATATATACAAAGGGTGCGAAACCAAAAATTAGTGGAAGGGTGGGTGGTTAAAAATAAAACAAGCAAAGGTCGAAGAAAACAGGAGCATCACGCTTAAAAGAAAACAACGACTTAACGACGCACGACAGCCCTCAAAATACATAACAAACAGAAAAACAAGCTGAGGCGAACTCATGTGCTGTGAAAAGGTGTGCATTTCCTTTTCCATGATTTAACAACCGCGGAAAAAGGACACCATGGGGCTATGACTTCGACTTGGAACATATTTGTGGTTATATGTGACGTAGATACCCCATAAAGGAATTCAAATCATGGTGGCAATCGTAACACGTTCACCATAATAGTAAAACAAAGAATATTGGGTATCCGTCTATGACACAAAATAAGTAGTACATACACAGCACAAAACGCTTGTATACTGTTTTTAGTGTCGTTGCTTTTAAAAATTTTGAGGCGAGTCATATTGATTTTGTGAATATCACATACATGTAAGTCGACACTGATTTTTTAAGAGCTCGAGACCTTAAACTAGAGGCTCTTAAGAGCCTGTGTCGCTCACCTTGGTCTATGTGCATATTAAACAAAGGACACAGATGAATTCATGACAAAATTGTGTTTTGGTGATGGTGATGCGTTTGTAGATCTTACTTTACTGAACATTCTTGCTACTTACAATTTTCTCTATCTATAATGAACTTGGCCCTTTAGTTACAGAGGAAAATATTTTATGTAAAAATTTACAAAAATTTACCAAATTAATGAAAATTGTTAAAAATTGACTATAAAGGGCAATAGGTCCTTAAGGTTGCACTTTGTGAATACAGCTGTTTCTCAAAACACGCCTTTCTTGGGGGAGATCTTGAATATTCGTTGAAAATTAAGTTTGTTTACATACTGGTTCCCAGTTATGTTCTCTGTGTTCCATCTCACAGAGACATAACTTGGGAATGTTACCAGTAAATAAACATGTGCATATTGTTTACATTGAAATCTGCACGGTAACCTTTCATTCGAGTAGGGGTAGTTAAGAAAATTAGTGTTAGTTTAAACTCTGACAAGTTCAGGGCATATAAACGTTGAAAATATGCCACACAGCCCTATATTTTGACGTTTGAAAAAATTTGTGGTGCATATGAACTTTTAATTCTAGGATAAGATTTTTTTTTAAATTCATAGTAAAAGTGTTACAGTTTTAGTCGTAAAAGGAGTTTCTATGGGAAATTGCATTGTCAATATTTACAGAAATGCAACCTTAAGGGGTCAACTGACCATTTAGGTCATGTAGATTTATTTGTAGATCTTACTTTGCCGGGCATTATTGCTATTTACAGTTTATCTCTATCTATAATAGTGTTCAAGATAATAACCAAAAACGGCAAAATTTCCTTAAAAATTACCAATTAGGGGCAGCAACCCAACAACCAGTTGTCCAATTCATCTGTAAATTTTAGGGCAGATATATATTGACTTGATAAACAAATTAGTCCCTTGTCAGATTTGCCCTGAATGCTTTGGTTTCAAGAGTTATAAGCAAACATTTACATTTTACCTCTATCTTCTATTTTTAGCAATGGCGACCATCTTGGTTTGTTGGCTGGGTCACCGCAAACTATTTTTTTTTAAACTAGATACCCTTATAATGATTGTGGACAAGTTTGGTTCAATTTCGCCTAGCAGTTTCAGAGGAGAAGATGTGTGTAGAAGATTACAAAAATTTACGAAAAATTGATAAAAAATTACTATAAAGGACAATTACTCCTTCAAGGGTCAACTGACCATTTTAGTCATGTTGACTTATTTGTAGATCTTACTTTGTTAATCATTATTGCTGTGTACAGTTTATCTCTATCTATACATATAATGATATTCAAGATAATAACCAAAAACAGCAAAATTTCCTTAAAATTGCCAATTCAGGGACAGCAACCCAACAACCGGTTGTTCGATTCATCTGAAAATTTCAGGACAAATAGATCTTGACTTTGTTAACAATTTTATCCCATGTCAGATTTGCTCTTAATGCTTTGGTTTCCGAGTTATAATCCAAAATTTACATTTTAACCCTATGTTCTATTTTTAGCCATTGCGGCCATCTTGGTTGGTTGGCCGGGTCACCAGACACATTTTTAAAACTCGATACCAGAATGATGATTGTGGCCAAGTTTGGTTAAATTTGGCCCAGTATTTCAGAGGAGAAGATTTTTATAAAAGTTAACGACGACGACGGACGACGGACGCCAATTGATGAGAAAAGTTCACTTGGCCCTTTGGGCCAGGTGAGCTAATAAAAATGGGAAAACGAATAGAAACATCCAGAGCATACATTCAGTTATGTTGGTCGTATTTAAGAAACTATATGAATTCGGTATTCAAGTTTCAAAATAATAACTTTTATAAACAATAGTATTTGTGATCTGTCGTTATTTTTTTTTTTCAGGTCATGTTACTGTCTTTTTCCTGTTTAATAAAATTTTGTTTTCCCTTGGTCGCTTCTGCCTACTTATCCTTTTGTTAAGCTTAAAATTTAAGCATTTTTCTTATGTATAACACTGTTTGGATCCTCATAAATTTATTATTCAAATAATGAACAGAACCTTCATCTGTTAGTTGCTGAACATCAAATGGACAACTTTCCTATCCATATTTAAAAACTGATACAATTGAATACTGTTAGGCCATGTTAATTCCTTACGGACAGACTAATATTATATATTACCTTTTTTGGGGGGTACTATATCCAAATCTGTATCAAAGTCTGATGAAATTTCCTCTGGATATATGACCTTTTTACACTCCTCATCTTTATCCTCAGAGTTTTGACTTGATACATCTTCAGATGTTTCGTCAATTTTGAAAGTTACCGTACTTTTTTTGTCATTCATTTTCTTTTTATACTTTCAAAAATATTGGTCGAAAAACAATTGTTGTATTCTAACTTCTCCTTAGTAACATCCATTTGTCATGTTTTAAACTCATATATTGTAGTTTTTGCGCTTGCTTTGAAATTATATTTTGTTCCATGACGATATACGCCAATCTTTATTAATATTTAACAGAAATATCATTCGGAATTGTGATGAGTTATCTTTTAACTTTATCATGCGAATTATTTATTCATAAATTCGATAATTTGTAGTTCTTAGTTGTTATATTCTTATTCATTATTACATGTCTTTAGGGAAATATAGTTGTAACGGAAGGATTATTGTCTGACACTTACGCTCTCGTAACATATTCAATTCGATTATCATGAAAATTAGATGTGGGATGTGGTATGCAAATGAGACATATATTCACCAGAGTACAATTGAAGTGAATTTAAGAAACTGTAGGTAACCAAACGACCTTTAACAATGAGCATAATATGACAGCCCTCCATTGAAAAATGCGGTTTGTTTTCATTTTAACGATTAGAAAGAGTATTCGGGAAATTTTAGACTTTAACTGATGAACTGTTCTGTAATAAATTATCAATTAATATATTGTTTAACTAATTAATTTTTATAATCATAATTATAGATTTTCAAAATGTGTCCGTCAATGTAAATCTATTTGCCTCCAAATTGGAGAAAAACCCCTTCAAAACGTTTTATAACATTTATCCAGCACTCGATCCTTCTACTTTACAAATACAAGTTGACAGATAAAATGAAGCGATAAACGTATAGTATATTTACATAGTGTAAAGATGAGCTATGCAAGAAATATTGAAAGCTTGTTTTAAATTACAACAATGCCTTGCATCATCAAATCCTAGTGTCTACACTTTAATGCATCTTTATGGTCATACAATTAAACTATTCTAATGAGTGATGGCAATGAAATATAGGCAACTCAACCACATCAGTTGCATACATAAAGAAGAATGAATACATTTGAGAAAAGTTTTAATCAAAAGACATATCTCGAAAATGACAGAAAAACAAAAGCAAGTGATTTTGCTATTATGTCTGAAATAGGAAGACTTATTGCTTATATTTATATTTTATATTTTTTGGCTATGTTAAAAAATGTTCACAGGTTAGAGAAAATAAAAAGTAAAATACCGATCGATGAGGAAAATCCGAAACGAAAAGTCCTTCATCAAATGGCAAAATCAAAAGCTCAAAATATTCAAACGAATGGACAACAACTGTCATATTCGTTACCTGCGAAATTTCAAATTAAATGTAGTTAGTTTACAACCACTGGGTCGATGCCACTGTTGGTGGAGTTTTTATTCCCCGGGGTTTCACCAGCCCGAAAGTCATCACTTCTATGTTAACATGAATTATGCATTGGTATGGTCATATTAATAAATTAACTGTAAAATAATACCCAACTTTCTTTTAAATATTAAGGCTTTTTTACCTCATGAAAAGATTACCTTAGCTATATTTGACAAAACTTTTTAGAAATTGTTTATCCTTTATGCTCTACAACTTTGTACTTTTTGGGGTCTTTTATGATAAAAAAAAATATTCGAGCGCCACTGATGAGTCTACTGTAGATGAAACGCGCGTCTGGTGCAACTACAAAATTTCAATCCTGGTATCTATGATGAGTTTATTGAGTCATATCTACGGCTGTATTTTAACCCTCCCCCCCCCCCCCAAAAAAAAAAAAACAAAACAAAACCAAACCAGAAAGTGTTGTTTAATTATTTTTTTTTTTAATTTTGTCATGTAAGGGTAGATAAAATAAATAAATGAAGAGTTAAAACAGAATGTGCTGTGAATTTACTTGTATTATCATTTCGCAAGAAAAGGAGTCAGGTGTTCCCATTATTTCTTTTTCTTATCTGAAAGCATATTATTACAGCCAACCTTAAATTATATGGTGTATTTTTATCACACAAAATTAGGTTTTCCATGCATAATCTATACAAAATCTGACAATTTTAAACAACCCGAGTTCAGCTGTTTGGATCTGTTGGGATTATTTTTATTTTAATATTTGAATGAATTGATGTAAACTCTCAAGATAATTTTCAGATTCGAGACAAATGCTATTCCAAATTACTTTTCATCGGTTGTGTTGCATGGGATTTAAAAATGAACTCTGTTAATATTTTCAGACTTCTCTTTTATTTCTCAGATATATTTTATTTTCTATCCATGTATTCTTTTCCCTTTTTATCTCTTATATGTGAGATTTAGATGGGGGCATCAATCTAGGAGACTTGGGTGATTGTTAAAAATTAGTATGGAAACCATGCTCTGATTATCTATCAGAAATAAAATTTTGTATTTTTTTTTAAGTTGCATTCCCAAATGTACTATGCTAACACTTCACGAATCACTTCTAGAACGGTGGTGTCAGTTAAATTTTCTGTAAGTACTAAATTGCAAGGCAAACAGGCTGGCTTCAATAAGTTCATTGTAAGAAAAAATCATTAATCAAGAAGACCATGTCTTTGAATTTTGTAACAACTGAAATGTCTGTATTCCACTTCTGAACGGTGCATTCCATATGCGCGCATTACCATTACATTTGGGCGTGAAAATCATTTCTTTTGATTACATCTGAACGTTAATGACATAGATGTAATCAACCTACTCACCCACCTTTGGATTATCTAATTTTTCAAATGGTGAAGTTGAAATCATCTGATAGACATTTATACGGATAACATCAAAAGTTTGTTGGCCGTGTTGGAATAACTGTTGCACAGATGGATTATACTGGATTTCTACCAAACTTTGACAGAAGCTTGTTTATGATCATAAGATAGTATCCAGAAGAAAAGTTTTCAAAAATAAAATTCCTTTTTTCTGTATTTTACTTATAAATGGACTTAGTTTTTCTGTGGGGAAACATTACATTTACTCTGTGGTTAAAGTTTTAAAAAAAAAATAATAACTTAATTTCTCATGCTGTTTCATATTTGTACAAACTTGGACAGAAGCTTGTTTATGATCAAAAGCTAGTATCTAGAAGGACATTTTGTTAATATTTTGTACCTGTGTATCTGTATTTTACTTGTAAATGGACTTAGTTTTTCTTTCTTCCAGTTAACATTACATACAGTCTGCAGTTAAAGTTTTGAAAACATTTATAAGATTCCTGGCTTTTTACCAAACTTGGACAGAAGCTTCTTACAATCAAAAGATAGTATCAAGAGGAATATTTTTATTGATTTTTTTCCCTCATTTTTGTTAAGCCTGCGGTTTACAACAAAAGTAGGCGAGACACTGGGTTCCGCGGAACCCTTACAAATTTTTCTTATATATGACACTTCACCGGGTTCATACTTACATTAGCAACATGTGAGTATAATCTGTTAAACCCTTCCAGAGCACCAGAAATCAACACGGAGTTGTTTTTTGTGGTGTTTGTGTTGTTAAGCCTTCAGTTTTCTATGTTACGTTTTGTAAACTGTTGTTTGAATTTTGATCTCTTTTCGTTCCACGATATAGTCATTTCCTTTTCGTGATGTGTCTTATTATCCCTTTGGTATATTTTGTCTCTCTGGGATCAGTCAGAATTTAGAAAAGTAGTAGTAAAAAGTACCGTTGTAACACCAATTTTATATAATTTTGACAATTCTAAACAAAAAAATGTGTATGAAATATAAATATGATTTCCTGCATATTGTAGTTAATAAAAAGATAAAAAAATTTAAAATGCTTGTCCAAGAACAAGGAAGTCGTGTTATTCTGAAATAATATTATAAACTGTTAACACGGAGATAAGTATTGCCTATTTGTTATTTTGATAATGCAAATGTTGAAATTAAATAGCAATAATTTTATATGTAAGTTATGCAAATATTCAAAGTCAATAAACCATGACTAAGAATACAGGGCTAAACAATCTCCATGTAAATTAGATGTGCAAATGCTAATACAACTGCATTCCAAATACCATTAAAATCTCAAAAGGTATTCCCTTTAAACAAAACTTAACAAAACAATTTACTTGTAAACTATGTAAAAGTTTCAAAGTCAATGAACTTTAATGAGCGTGTGGGGTTAATATAATCTCCATGGAAATGAAACTTTCAGATGCCAATACATTTGCATACCACATATCATTGACTTAACATTAGTTGTGCATCTTAAACTGACCTTATCTTGAACTAATATTTGTAAACTAAACTTAAGTTTCAAAGTCCATAGACCATGACTGAGGATTAGGGCCAAATAAATTCCATTGAAATCAGATATGCCAAGTGCAAACCTAATATCATTGACCTTCCACTAACTAAACAAATACATTGTTGACTCCACCACTGATGATGGAAACAGCATACCTCAGACTCGCTTTTTTTAACTCTGTCAAGGCAAGACAAAAAGCAATGGACATTATAATAAAATTGTTTGAATAAAAAATTCAGTTGATACCTTGTCTGGCTATACTTGAGATCCTTTTTGATTTGATCAGTTCTCAGCTTTGAACTTTGAAGGATTATGTTTCGATTTTCAAATATGTCTGCCTCGAACATCACTGAAGAGACATTTAGTGTCGAAAGGACCATCTGGTGCAGTGATATGGCTTCTAGGTACTACTAGTGGGTTAATACCTCCTCTGATGTTGGGTTGTTAGTTCACAAGGGTATAACAACCTCCATAAACAGTCATTGGTACCAACATGAAAATATGTAGATTGCTAGATTGAAATTTGATGTTATAACATTTTGGAAATCAAATTAAATTAAGGAATACTTCATTCAAAAATCTGATTCCATGGTTGGATTGGCTTAACTTTGCAGTCCTTTTTGATAATTTGTCTGCCTTCAACATTTTTATTAGTTTTTGAATTTTCAAATATTCCAGCTTCTAGCATTACTGCTTATAAATTGATTGTTCAAAAAGGACCACCTCAGCAGGTGCAGTAAAATAAGTACATTTAAAGTTGTTGCTACCACTTGGTTGATGTCTCTATTAGCAGATTGTTAGTCCCCATTGGTATCACCACCCAAATAAACAGTACTTTGGTACTGGCATGAGAATATGTAGATTATTAGTTTAAAATTTGATGTTATAAAAAAAAGTTTGTTCCATTCTGAATAGGCTAAATACCATTGGTGGTCTTCGACTGTAACCTGCTCTTTGGTTGGGTTGTCTCTTTGACACATTCCCCATTTCATCCTAAATTTTATCATATATTTAAGTCTTTTTTTAATTTATCAACTCTTCAATGTGTTTATAAGGTTTTGACTTTTCAAATATTTCAGCTTCGAGCATCACTGAAGACATTAGCTGTATATCAGGTGCAGTAAAAATGGTACCATTAATGTTAAGAACTATTATTGATATGATTTTGTGAGTGGCAAATAATATAACTGAATAATTGAATAAAAACAAATATTATGATAATTTTTAGTGCCAATATGACAGAATAAGGCAATTTTACTATAATGATCACAGATACAATACATAACAAAGGACATAGAAAATAGAGTTATCTCCCCTATACTATGCTATTTGATTTAGAGTAAGTCAGAGCAAGCTCCTTTTAAATTGCATCATTCCTTTAAAAACACAGTTGAATATCATAATTTCATCTCATTTGTTAACAAATGCTGTGCAGGAATTATAACTCAGGGACAACAACCCATCAATAATTAACAATAACAGTCAATATATAATATCCTAGCTAAAAATTCATCTTTCTTTGGTAAATTTAATAACCTTTTAATTTTTGCTTTCAAATAAAAGAAAAAAGAAAGAGGAAGCAATAAAACAGTTAAAAAACTTAAAGAGATTATATTACAACCACATCTAAAAATGTATAAGTTATTCAAATTACATTAATATTTCAACAATTAGGTGTAAATATAAAACTATTTAAAAAGAAAAATGAAATATTGTTATCAAAATAAATATATATATATATACTAATATATCAGCCACATTAAAAACAATATGCTACCTTTGATACGACATGTTAATAACTACGATAATTAATTTCCTTCGTATGGTCAGATATGTACATTTTAGTGTGTCATCTTTAGAAAAGAAGCCCTGAAGAGTTATACATTGTTTGTGTTTCTTTCTATCTATGAAGCTTTTCTACATTAAGTTTTAGTGTTTGCATCTTTCCTGAATACAATATATTAGTGAAGAGTTAATAGAATTTACTAAATAGAAACTAATGCTGATTTGTATAAAAGCTTATTTACATCAGATCTTTCTTTCCGAGTTGCATGTTTTTTTCGCATTACATAATTCTTTTCCGCCAAAAATCATAGGCACCATCTTCCAAGTAAAACAATCGCAACAACAACACTATAACAAAGTAACAATAATATAATTTAGTTTAGATTGATGAATTTGCAAATTTAAATTTGTTTATATTATGTCTATTTTCGTAACCATGGCATTCTGACTATTTTATTGCTATCCGGCCATTCGTATCTAACTTGATACTCTGTATTAACAGCATCATATGTTTCCGTTCCAAGAGGACGTTGGTGGAGGTGGAAGTTTGGTGTTGGATTAATGTTAAATGCACTTGTCGGTATGTCCATCGGGGGTCGCTCAAACTTGGTGGAATACTCTGTTGGTCCTGGGAATCTTGTATTGATTCCTGCCTGTTCCTGAACGGACATGCACTGCATACCTCTTGGATCTGTGGTAGTCATGCTTTGGTATGGACTTTCCCTGGGAAATTTATTTAAACTGTTTTCTGCTTTTGTCTCGTTTAATTTCCAACTAACCGCTGGACCACTGGACTGATGAAAGGTATTGCTGCGTGGGTATATACTGTCAATTGTCTGGTAACCTGTAACACAAAAATACAAATTAGTTTATACCTATCAGATGAAGAAGAAAGTAAAAAAACACAAAAACACCCACCAAGAAAAATTAAAAATTGAAAGTCCCTAGTCAAATTGCAAAATCAAATGCTCAAACACATCAAATGATTGGATAACTACTGTCATATTCCTGACTTGGTACAGGCATTTTCTTATGCAAAATATGGTGGTTTTATAACTAGCTACATCTCTCACTTATATAACAGTCACTTCAAATTCCATCATATTGACAACAATGTGTGAATAAAACAAACAGATATAATAGGTAAAACTGTCGAAATAGAGGTAAATCAGTCAATATTGTGTTATAATCTTTATCACCATAAAAACAAACAAATATGTCAAAAATGAAAAACCAAAAAAGGCAAATAGGCATAGCACATTAGGACATTGTCCAAACTTGACTGTATAAAGATTTTAAATATTTTTTCTTTCTGCTTTACCCCCAAAACTAGGGTGCATGTCAGAACCATGAATCTTCAGTAGAAAAATGACAGAATGGTATGAATTTGTTTGTTTATAAGTTGTTTTTTATTAGTATAAAATAAAGTGAAAGTTTAAGCCACTATTGGGGTTCTGGAGGCCAACGATAGGTAATGCTACAATCTTAAATGGGTCTATTTCAAAAGCCTTAATGTTAGGTAAAACAAATTTCTTCATAATAGTACATTAAAGACTATAAAGTCAGCTCAAAATGAATGTGTCCATAGTACACGGATAACATGAAGCGGGACAGACGAACAAACTGATACACAAACCGAAAAACATAATGCTCCAAAGTGGGGCATATAAATTTTGATTTTGCACATTTTTCAAACAAAACAGCTTTAGGTTACCTTAGAATCTACATATGATGATAAAATTTTATGTAACCAAAAGAAGCCATGGTTTAAAATTGAATCACAAAAAAATATAATCTAAAAGTGACGTTACAGCTCAAGTAGTGCATAATTTAGGGGTCTTAACTTGCTTATTTATAATGTGAGATTCTTAAAAGAAGTTATTTTGTATGAATATTAATATCACAACTTTTTTTATATGAAATGCGTAGTATTTTGGTCATTTACAAGACATTTAAATCTTCCAGACAATCTTAGTCTTTAATGAACCTACTCCTTTGGTATAACCTCAATGTCCTTGGTCCAAAAGGAAAAAAATCCCTGTTTTATTGTATCATGAGTCACTGTGTAAAATTGTAAATCCTTAAATCATCCTTTGAACAGAATACAAGACTGTTATAAAGAATTTTGAAAAACACAATTCTGCGGTATTTGTCAAAATTTTAAGTTTTCAAAATTTTAAGTTTTCAAAATGGCACAGAAGAATTTCATTTTCAAATGTCATATAGTACTTTATAAAGCATTGATTATATCCATTTAACTACTAATAAAATTGCAACCATGAACAAGGAATGTGTATCCTGAATAACTCTCAAGGTAAAAATCGGCATGTTACTAAATAGCAAATGAAAATTTGAGACCACACATACAAAATTATCAAAACTTCATTTACCGGGAAAACTTTCATTTATCTGAAAAACTTAGTTACCTTTTGTTTAAATTATTTCTTTTAAATGCTAGCTGTTAACAATTTCTGATGATTTATGTAATATAAAGAAGTTTAAACTCATGAAGAAACATTACACTGTACCTTGTAGATATGGTCGATCGTTGTTGTAGTTCTCCTACCTAGCTACCACATTAAAGATTAATAATCAGGGTATAAAAATCTATATCATTACAACTCTTTTGTTCTCTTATTTAATCTATTTTTAGTTGTATTGAACCTGTTCAATTTGAACAATGTACATTTAAATGTTCGAATATTTATTGGAGAATTAAATATCAAATTATGCTATGCTGCATTTTCACCTTAGTGAGGACAATTACGGCATTAGTTTATTAAGTTTTTGTTATAATACCTTTCATCAATAACTATAAAATACTATACAACATAGAAAATTTAAAAACTTCAAATAGATAAATGCTGACAATCTAAGCTTTGCATGTTTAAAAAAAAAGAAAATAGGATAGGATAATAATGCTTAAAAAAGAGGGACGAAAGATACCAAAGGGACAGTCAAACTTGTAAATCTAAAACAAACTGACAACGCCATGGCTAAAAATTAAAAAGACAAACAAAAAACAGCACACATGACACAACATAAAAAACTAAAGAATAAACAACACAAACCCCTAACAAAATATTCAACTCAACAAGCAATGGCAATACTAACAATTTCTAATAGACTTATTTAAAAAAATCATTCAGAGCCCTAACATTTCATTGAACCACCAGAAATGGTCTCTCTGGGTTCATAACTTAATGACATGGTGACATAACTTTTCTACAAAAACTTACCACTATTTTATATAGATATCATACTTTTTATAGGAAATTCTAGAAAAATAGTAAAACTTGCTAAGTATGTTGTTCCAATAAGTTAAGCAATTAAAATACAATTTGACACATGTACTGACTCATAACAGGGATATATCAATAAAGTATAACGCCTTGGAGTTCAAAAAGAAAGACAAGTAACTATTTGTAACTATTGACTAAAGATAAATAAAAATCAATAAATGATTTATATAGTTTTTCGTACTTTAATGGTTACATCCATATGTTAACTTTTTAGTTTACCACATTGTAAGTTTTAAACTTTAAAGATTAGTGAGTAAGAACAAATCTAAAAGACTGTTAATCAAATTTAAAATAGCCTTAATCACTCTCTTAGAATAAGGTCCATACTAATTAAAGGCTATAACTCTAACCCATTCTTTTGTAAGGATGTGAAATTTGGGGGCATGGTAATGTTGAAATTATAGCAAGAATCAATCTGAAATTCTGTAAACTTTTTTTGAAACTGAAAAATTCCACACCTAACTATATGGTATACGGTGAACTTGGTAGATATCATTTGGACATTGATAATTAATTAAAAATAGTGTCTTATTGGTGTAAATTATTATCCGCTAAAGAGACTAAGCTATCTTCTATCGCATATAGACAATTAAAAACAGTATTTACTGTTAATAATGTATGTACATTTTTTGTGAGTAAAGTTAAAAATATTTTGGATGAATGTGGTTTTTCAAATATTTGGATTTCTCAATGTTTTGGTAATGATATATGGTTAAAAAATGCACTTAAGTTGCGATTACAAGACCATTATAAACAGTTGTGGAATACACAATTACAAGAGTCTACAAAAGCAGTAAATTATAGGATTTTTAAGTTAGAATTTAATTTTGAAAAATATTTCGATATCTTGGATATGCACAAAAGTATTATTTTATGTAGATATAGAACCACAATCCACAGACTCCCAATAGAGACAGGGAGGTGGAATAATGTTAATAGAAATGATAGAAAATGTCATCTTTGTAATATTGGTAGCATTGGAGACGATTTTACATTATCTGCTAGAATGTTAATTTTTTAACGACAGCAGAAAATTATACCTTGATAAGTACTATTTGGCTCGTGTTAATACACTAAAATTTGGAAAACTGATGAGCAAACTAAACAAAAAGTTAGAGTTAAAAAGATTATGTAAGCTTATAAAGTGTATAAACAAGTGAAACTGCGAGCTACTGCTCACTGATGATACCCCCGCCGCAAGTGGATAATATTAATAGTGTAAAAATATGCAAGTGTTCGGTAAACAGGAAGTTGTCGAGTGATGAATTTGAAAACGCATCACACGGTATAGCTGACTTATATAAATCCTGAAACCAAATTTCAGAAATCCTTGTATTGTAGTTCCTTTGAAAAATGTGACGAAAATTTTCAACTTGGCTATCATGTGTAAAATCATACAAGTGTTCGGTAAACAGGAAGTTGTCGAGTGATGAATCTGAAAACGCATCACACGGTATAGCTGACTTATATAAATCCTGAAACCAAATTTCAGAAATCCTTGTATTGTAGTTCCTGAGAAAAATGTGACGAAAATTTTCAACTTGGCTATCATGTGTAAAATCATACAAGTGTTCGGTAAACAGGAAGTTGTCGAGTGATGAATCTGAAAACGCATCACACGGTAAAGCTGACTTATATAAATCCTGAAACCAAATTTCAGAAATCCTTGTATTGTAGTTCCTGAGAAAAATGTGACGAAAATTTTCAACTTGGCTATCATGTGTAAAATCATACAAGTGTTCGGTAAACAGGAAGTTGTCGAGTGATGAATCTGAAAACGCATCACACAGTATAGCTGACTTATATAAATCCTGAAACCAAATTTCAGAAATCCTTGTATTGTAGTTCCTGAGAAAAATGTGACGAAAATTTTCAACTTGGCTATCATGTGTAAAATCAGACAAGTGTTCGGTAAACAGGAAGTTGTCAAGTGATGAATCTGAAAACGCATCACACGGTATGGCTGACATATATAAATATTGATACCAAATTACAGAAAGGGTGGATGTGTAGTTCCTGAGAAAAATGTGACGAAAGTTTCATGGGACGGACTGACTGACGGACGGACTGATGGACGGACTGATGGACGGACTGACGGACTGACGGACTGATGGACGGACGGACGGACAGACAGAGGTAAAACAGTATACCCCCCCTTTTTTAAAGCGGGGGTATAATAAACATGTGGGTCCTCCTGGCTAAAATGTATATTATTTTGAAAACACTGTATTTAAATATATTATATATGTTTTGTAAATAGATGCACATCCATGTACATATTTTGCACTCTCTCTGTACCTATGTTTCTGCAATGGTTATGAGAATAAAGATATTGTTATTGTAACTAAATAACAATTCCAGGACATGTGTTGAATACACCAAATAGACAGCAACCCAACAACTCAAAAATCCATAAGATATCGAAAGGTCAACAAAAGACAGTAGGCCGGTGTCTGATCAATATATTAACTTCTAAATTGCCTACATTCTTGAAGAAGGAAATAAAGGTCTTTTGGGTGCAAGATGTTTGCAATTTTGAATTCTGAAGATTTTATGGCACATTTACTCTTAATTACAAATGGAATCTACAAGAGATTTTAAAAAAACCCAAAATTTGAAAAAGTTCATAAAATGAACAGCTATTTTAAGCTACTTGATCGTTGACTCATAATCTAGCCTTAAAATTGATATGCTTCCTCCCTTTACTTTTTATTCTTATTAGGCTAGCAACATTTAAATTACCAAGTTGCAACTTTAAGTGACAGTGTCTTTGAATTTAGACCCAAAAATCAATAGACTTCTTCCACTACCTGTTGTATTCCAAGTTTCATTCTTATAAACATCAAGTAAGCATCTGGGGACATTTCCATTTTTGACAAATAGATAGGCAGATAGAAGAAAGAATGGACACTGCAACTGCTATTATACACTTCTCAAATATGTTTTAGGGCATAAGCTAAAAATGGCAATAAATAAGAGTCTAATCACTCCAACATTAAAATCTTCATCATACACTAAACCGTCAATTCTAACCAATACTCAATACATTCTGTATACACATAAAGGGGTAATTTTATCAGATAAACAAAAAAAGGCAACTGTATAAGCAAGTAAGATAGGAAATATAAAGAAATAAAGAAAAATAAATGGGGAGTGTGTCCATGGGACACGGATGATGCCCCTGCTTGCTTATCATATAATGTTATATAGGGACATTTCTAAAGACAGTAGAAGTGATGCTAACCAAATTTGTACTTAATGTGAGTTTTGTGGTAATAAGTATTGTGAATAAGTCATATAACATTTGCTTGAGGCTAACCTTAAGTAAGAGAACGGAAATGAAAATTTCAGCAGTTTTTATTTTCATTAAGGGGCATAACTCAAGAACAGTTATAGTGAGGCCGCCAAAATTCAAACTTGATCTGTATTATGTAGAAATAAGCATTGTGTATTAGTTCCATAAAATTTAATTGATGCAAACTAAAGCTCCAGAATAGAAACATCACCAATTTTTATGGTTATAGAGGTGCATAACTCAAGAACAGTGATAGCGATGCACACCCATTTCGAATTTGATCTGTATTATGTAAGCATTAATTGTTTATACATTTCATAACATTTGGTTGAGGCAAACTAAAGTTAGAGAATGGAGACAAAAAAATCAGCAACTTTTATGTTTATAAAGGAGCATAACCCATCAATAGTAAAAGTGACGCCAAACTTGATCTGTATTACCGGTATGTGGCATTGTGCATTAGTTTCATAACATTTGGTTCATGCAAACTAAAGTTAGAGAACAGAGACCAACTTTGAGATGTACGTACATACGTATGTACAAACGGACAAGGGTAAAACTTAATGCCCCCTCTGCTACAGCAGGGCATGAAAAAAGAAAGGTGAATACCCATCTGCTTTTGTTGTTCATCTGGCCAGAACTCATAAGGTTTTCGTGGCAGTACCCTTTCAGCAAAGTTTCATTTCTTCATTTGGCCCTGTTTGACAATAAGAAATATTCTGATAATATGCCTTTCAGTCTCACTCTAGTAAACTGAAGATATTGCATCCACTTATATATACTTGCAGAAATATATCAAAATAAAAAAATGGAAATGTATGATTGCCAATAAGACAACTATTCATCATCAGATACCAAATAGATATAGGAAGATGTGGTGTAAGTGCCAATGAGACAACTCTCGATCAAAATAACAATTTAAAAAATTAAACCATTATAGGTCAATGTACAGCCTTCAACACAGAGCCTTGGCTCACACCGAACAACCAGCTATAAAGGGCCCCAAAATTACTAGTGTAAAACCATTCAAACGGGAAAACCAACGGTCAAAGCATGAGTTTGGCCTGGAGAAAAATCTTACCATATTGTAAGATTAAAGGCCCCAGCTTAGCACTTGAATCAAGCATTTAAAAACTTAAGTGCCTATGACTATGAATAATGGTAGACATAGTGTAAAATAATACCTCTGTAATCAAATTTTGGTTGTGCATTAAATCCATACTGTATTTTACTTCCTAGTAATGAAGGCGCTGTCTTTGGTCTCATCATTGCTGACTGTCTTTCTCTATCTTCTGTAATGTCAAAATTTAATAAGTTAGTCATGGCATTGATGCTGTAATTATTCCCATTATAAATGGTCCTAAATCAGAGATCATGAAGTCTACAACTATGTAGATGATTGAATAGATCCATTCATATCTAACTCAAAATGAAAACCCCGTTTGATGATAAAAACCAAATATGATTTTTTTCAGGAAAGTAATTTTCCTATTTAATTTTATATTACGCATCTACGACACTGAAAATTCAACCATGAAAAATGTACAAAGTATCTTTTCCAGTAAATCAACTTTAGAAAAATAATTTTTTAGTCTGAGCATGGTTGAGGAATACACATCTTAAAACAAATTAAACATCTATGAAAGAAATTACCATGAAATTTCCTAGCAGCATTTAGAGCACCCATGTATCCAGTATTGCAATTCTTATCCGCCCATGCTGTTCTCATTTGGAATGGTTCCCGTGATCCTCGAGAGAGATTGTTACGGTAGCCAGTGTAGCTGTCAGTGACACCTATGTGATCCCCAAACTGACGAATTCTATCTGCAGCCTGGTAAGTGTGGGGATCAAGATCCTAAAAAGATAATGAGAAAATGAGGGACAAGTGTAATACTCACATAGTTTATCAGTTTAATAGATACAATCATAACGGTTAACTAATATTTCATTCATATTTTGACACTGAAAGCTGTGCAATTGCTTTATTTCAGATATGAAAAGGGATTTTTAAGTGTTAATCAGCTTATTTCCCTGACAGATTTACTGATGAAAAATATATGCAGTTTTGATAGTTGAGTTTTATTATTTTCTGTATTTTTTCCCATTTAAATGACAAATTGGAAATATAATTGACTTTTTTATGAACCTTAATAGTTTTACTAATTTTATTGTACAAATTCAGTTTACAAAAATAATTTCATTTGAACTTTTACAATGTGTCTCCATAAGTTTTTTAAAAACACTTCATTGACATGTAGAAGCTCATCTCATGTACATTTGTACACTGTGTAACTGAAGACTTAGTTCTATTTAGACAGAGTCACTCAATGCAAGTAAAAATACTCAAGAATATTTAATGTTCTGGTGTGCTCTATATAAAAAAAGCTGGGTAATTCATCAAGATAGGCTACAATGTATCACGTCAATGTACTGCAGTAATTCAACCATCTTAAAACAAGGAACTATTTGAAACTGGAATCATATTTAATTCTGTAAATTTGAAAAGAAATGGATGATGAAAACTAAAAACCCAACATTAGAGGGTTAGATATGCATGCATTGCTGATGTTCAAGTTACTTTCACTGAAATTTCAGTAAGAACTAACTAACTTCCATAATTGGGTTATTTTCATCATACATTTCTTATTAATCATTTATATTCCAGATTTAAATAATTGCTTGTTTTACAGCATGCATTCATGTACAACATCTTAAAACATACAAATAAAAAAATAATTTGTAATTTTTGAAACATTGAAGGAATATTTCCATTTGCAGTGATGAAACAAATGTGCAAAAAAAATCTTATACTAAGGGGGATAACTTATATAATTTGCAGTAATCATAAATCTGATACTTCATACCTGCAGGGGTTCAAATTTGCTTTAAGGAATGTAAAGTCCATGAAGATTTGAATTGTTGAATGAAAAGTCCAAGATCCTGTATCAAGACCTGGACTTTTAAGATTTATTGAAGGTTTCTTTGTTTTCTTGTTTTTTATATAGATAAACCGTTGGAATGGTTATACACTAGTCCTTTTTGGGGCCTTTTATAGCTTACTGTTCTGAGTGAGCCAAGGCTCCTTGTTGAAGACTGTACTTTGACCTATAATGGTTTTTCTTTTACAAGTTGAGACATGGATGGAGAGTTGTCTTATTGGCATGCATACCCCATCTTCTTATATCTAAAGACAGGCTACAAAACTTCAGCCTGAATTTGAACCTTTGTCATGGGACCAATAGATGAATTAATTCATGTATATAAATCCCAGTGTATATCAATGCTGTCACTTCATTTAAATGATTTTTTTTTCATACAAATGAATATACATGTATATTGAAACATATATCAATCTCAACCATCAAAAAATAATGACAAAAAAAAACAAGTGCTGTAAACATTTTGTAAAAACAGTTGGTTAGCAAAGACAATAAAATCCATTCTGCATCTTAATTAGTTTCAAAACAACAAACACTCAAAAACCATCCTATTTAGCCACAAATTTTGTGAATAAAGAAAATGCAAAGAAAATGTCCTGTAAGACACAAATATAACACCACAAGTAGAAAAAAACATTATAAATACAAACCTTTCTTTTGAATAACATGACTTATTTTGTAATCCTAAAACAATGTCTTTGGTTTATTATTTCCCTTTGAATGAAATTTGAGTTACAACAGTCCTTAGTTCTTGATGCTCTGATATACTTTTTTAGATATTTATCTATACATGTCTAAGGATCCGTATTTTTCTGTTATTTACTTTAATTTGTAAAGTTACAGAAGAAGTCATTCAAAATAACAGAAGCTTGAAAAGAAAGCTTTTCCGTTTTATTCTTCTCTAATACTGAACTGGTTTTAAAATATCTATATTGCTACTGTCAAGCATTATTTTTCAGTTTTAAAAATGTAAAAAAATCTGGTTTTGTGATTGACAACAAAAGGTCAATGTGTTGTCTTTTGTTTTGTTCTTTACAAATCAATGAACTTAACATTATCAATATTTCAATCTATGAAGACATAGATCAGTTACAAGTTTAGATTTCAAAGTAGGACAATATGTAACTAATTGTTTAAAGAATTTTGATATAAAATCTCAATGAAGATAATTAGAATGCAAGATTAGATAATTTTTTTGATAATGGGAGATAACTCAAAACAATTTATAAGGTAATGATTATTTTTCTACAGCAGTTGGTTAAAATTTCTGACCAGTTGAACAGTTTGGTTAATAAAACAAATTGCAATTGGTTTAGAATTTTAGATGAAATGAAATAGGTGGAGAGCAAGACTAAATACAGTCAAGTTACGGTAACTAAAGAAGCAACCATTTACAGGTAACTTTAAGTGGAAGAGCACTACAAAATTATTCCTTCAAGGCCAAATAATTGGATATTATCCCACACAAATAATATAGTCTGTTCTTCAATCTTCTAAGAACACCATTTTCATAAAATTAAACTTTTTTCTTTTAACGTTAAAAGGTTGCTTCAAAAGGTATGTTTTGTTTAAAAAATACCAGCAATTTCTTTACATTTCTACATCAAAATTTATGAACTCTAACTGCAACATGTGAAAAAAATAAAAATAATTAACCAATGAAAAATATTGTATGTGCGATTTTGTCTTGCATTATGAAATGTTTTAATTTACAGCACTCTCTTAACAACAACACTAATTAGTGTGTGTTACAAAATCAATGTGTTACAAGTATTGCAATAAATTACCATCACAATCCAAAGACAGATAGGTGCTGAAAAAGAAGTTTAATAATCTAGGATTTTTAATTCAATATAATACTGGTTTGATTTATGTATGCGCACATAGACTGTAAAAGTCAATCAACTTGTGATATTCTATTATACATGTATAAATACTTTTATGGCATATATACAATAGCGCAGCAAGCACCAGTATACAATGAAAGGTTACAAGAAGCAAATAAAATAAGAATCCTTTCTGTCTACATTCCAAATGATATTTACAAAAATAGGAATATACATCTGCAATTGGATCTTACTCAGAAACAGACATTTTCTTTTTTTTTAACTTCATAAATTTTTAATAATAAAATAAAGATCTTATTTTAACAAACATGACAAAGGTAATAGTAACAGTAACTTTTGCAAATACGTTTTACAACCAATAAAACATAAAAATACGGAAAAGCTATGGAAAACAAAGGTATAAAGTTAGCTGTTAATTGTACCATGTCAAAGAACTAAATATATATAATAGAAATAGAAGTGGGGAATGTGTCAAGAGACCAACAACCGGACCAAAGAGCAGACAACAACTAAAAGCCACCAATGGGTCTTCAACACAGCAAGGAAATTACAACACAAAGAGATTACATGTAATAAAACCACTTATGAAATTAAGGAAAAAAATATCAAAGTATGTTTTTCATTCCCTTAATATAATTAGTCCTTCCTGTGGCATATATGCAAAATAAATATTTGGTACAATATGTGTGATTGAAATACAAATATCCTATTTCAATTTAACCCATTTACTTTTACATGTAGAAGAAATTAATTAACACATTTGGCTAATTAATTCAGAGTTTATTAATACATTTAAGACGTTCATCATTCAAAAGTTTAATATTTCAAATTATTAAATCGTGAAAAGGTAATTTTCTTTAAGTTCTGTGGACCACAGCAGGTAAATATTCTTTTCTCCGCATCAGTTGTCTTTGTTTCAGTGGGTAAAATGAGGAATAATATGTAGTAATTGTCAAATAATTTGGTGTTAGTTATTTAAGATATACATTTTAGGAATAGTTTGTCTGAGTCAGTGATATATTACTGTAAACATTTCGATTATTATGTGGATTATTGCTATTGTTTCTTTTTTAAGCATGCATAACGGTATGCAATGGTTTTTTTTAAAACAACTGACCTAATAACAGCCACTGAGTGAGCTGTCTGTGTCTGAAAACTTAAAACGTACGAAGATCCAATATTTCTGCCTGTTACATAAGGATTAGAATTCAAGGTAAAAATATTAAGGAATGCACACACACAAGAATAACCTGATCATGGCATACTGATAGAGTCTACCAAAGAACATAATTGAATTAGATTATATATGTATATCATATATATATAAAACTATTTATAAATAGATGCACTTCAGTTACCTGCTGAATTCCACGTAGGTTCTGAACTGCATAATGATGTCTTTCACGTAACTGATTTTCCTGTTTACCCTGTAGATTTTCAATATCCATAACATGTTTGAGATGAGATAGGTGATTGCTTACTCTGTCTAAATCAGGAGGACCAGCTAAAAAAAGAACAAAAAAAAAACAGGATATAATATGTCTTCATCCTTATGGCTATATAATACTGTACTATATACATGTACATGTAGACATAAGAAGGTGTGGTATGAGTGCCAATGGGCAACTCTCTATCCAAGTCACAATTTGTTAAAGACTTAAAATAAACCATTAAGCATGTACATGTAGGTCAAAATAAGGCCTTCAACACACAGCCTTGGCTCACAATGAACAGCAAGCTATAAAATGACCCAAAATTACTAGAGTAAAACCATTTTAACAAGAAAAACAATGGTTTAACCTACAATGTATATAAAAAAACGAGAAACAAGAAAGATTTTTGAACCACATCCACAAACAACAACCACTGAAAATCATGTTCCTGACTGGATAGGTTCAAACAAATGCATCATCAGGTTTAAATGTTTTAATAGGTGCCAACCTTCACCTCGAAGTACTAGAAGAGAACCATTGGGTACATTTATCCACCTTCCAAAGACCATTCACTGCTTTGTAATCAGTGAGTATTCTATAATGTAAATGTATCAGGCAAGTATATTTAACAGTTAATAACTTATTCACATAAAACATGTAAAATGGATATTTTTGAATATCAAGAAGAGATTTTATGTGAACATATTAGTTAAATATACTTGCCTGAATCCACCTCCACCCCTTCATAAATTTCTTGTTGTATGGTTGATAATTTATATTATCAATTAAATGCAACATTAAAACTAATTCGTACCCGGCTGATTTCTACTCAGGATAGTTTGTGGGGTTTATATCCGGAAGCGGATACAGTATTTTTAAATTCCGGATCACCCGGGTCTTTGCGATGAGAGTATTCTAATTCGCTGAACAAATAAACCAAAGGGATATCTGAAGATCTCTTTGTCAAAGTCTGAGGTCACTTCGACCAACCAAGGCCCTAAATACCAGTTACAATTATTCATAATATCCAGTAAAGGGTACCTGAGATGTGTGTGGGAGGGGGGAAATTAACCTCATTTTGTACTGAAATATCCAGAGCCTTTTGTCAAGGATTGAACTCAGCACCTTCAGAACTGCAGTCATCGGTCTTAATCACCAAACCACCAACCTACACAATGAATATAAACCCTAATTGGAGAGAATCCATGGCAAATAGCCCCACTTTTCCACCAATTCGCCACACTTCCTAAAAATCGTATCTCTCTTGTTTACAAACTCGCCCCACTTATGAAAAGGGTAAAATCACATTGATAATAGGTTGGACAACTTGCCCCACTTACGAAAAGGGTTAAAATCCTGCTGAAATAAGGTGTGTCAACGTTAACTCACCCCACTCATGAAAAATAAATGAACCATGATGAATTTAGTAATGCCAACTCACGACACTTATGGAAAAAAATGCTATCCAGTTGTATATGTCCCTGCCACTTACAAAACATACTTTGACTACTTTTACTTACAAAAACATGACACACGCTTATTGTAAATGAATGAATGGACATTCTCTTTGATACAAATGTATTTACTTTAAAGTAACATATTTGCCTTTCATTGTTCAATTATTCTTAATTCAAAGACAATATTAACCAATACGGTAAGTGCTATGGTAACAAATTGGGCCACAAATTGCTGTTAATTGAAATCCTTCAATTGTTATGATACATGTATATAATATCGCATTACAATACAATTATCAGGTTGCTTTTCTATTGCTATGGCGAGTTTATAGTAAACCAGTTTTGGGAGGATTTTTTTTAAAGTGGGGCGAGTTGGTGAAAAATTAGGGCAATTTGCCTGAGGGGCGATTTGTCCTGCTTCCATTGGAGACACAGGGTTTTATTTATTTGTATGTTATATCAGCTATTTATAAGTATTTTACATCTGGGTATACTTACACGTGTATGTATTTATGCCAGGACTCCCTTTGAATTTTGTGGTTGATGATATATTGTTGTCAAGTCTCATATGATCAAGTCCATTTCGAATATTTGATAATTCTCTGCCTATTTCTTGCGTACAATAATAATTTCCACTTTGGGCTATATTATCAATATCCCGCCTTATTTCGTCAATTTTCTGGTTTGTATGAGAATACATTATGATAACCTTTTATAACCCTATCAAGGTTCTTATCAATGGAAATTTAAATGCAAAATCTGGTCGTTCTTTCTTTTCTTCTCACGTTAGCAACATGTAAACAAGAACATCACCATCTATTATACGCTTCACTTGCGATTGAACGAAAGTAAACGTCTTTGGGATCACGACGAACAGGTGCGCTCATTTGGAACTTATTTGATAATGACTTCCGAATGGCAATTTCCCGCCGTTATCGCATGTGCGTAAAAATATAATAATTAAAGATGTTTGCTACTTTGTTTAAAATTACAAGCTTTTTAAAAGACTGTATTCATGTTTGTTATAAATTTACGGTTAATAAACAAAGGAACTAAAAATGCAGAAAAAATGAGGGGTTCGTGTGCTTTTTTTTTTTTTTAGATACTTTGGAAAATTTAAAGGGAAATGATTCTTCATTTAAATTCTAGACTTTTTCATTAATTTAACTTGGGCACCATTTTTTCTTTAAAAAAAAAAACAACAACAAAAACAAGGATATTATAAGATTTTTAAATATGGCATTTTAAACTATATATATGTTATTATTAAATTTATGGAAAGTAATTTATGTGTTGATTGACAAAAATCATTTTAATGGCACAGGATTCCAAATATCTGGCAAAAATTCATGGTGAAAACAAGAGGAGTGACTATCCTTGCTTGGCCTTGTATTAAAAAACTATTTTAAAAAAATCTAGGTAAAGTGAAAAAACGACTTCAGATACGGTCCTAAAAATTTAAAAACACTTTAAAAAATCAAAAACTATACTTACGAAATACTGCATAGTTTTCATGATGCAAATGCGTGATTTATGGACAAAATTATTAAAAAAAAAATGTGCAGGTCTCACACTTATTGCATGCGACTTGTCCTTTAAAGTTAAGAAAAAAATGGGTTTTTTTTTCAGTATTAATTTCACGGTATACGACCGCAAAAAATGCGGGCCACAAAACAAGCATTTCTGTAGTTTCCAGACAATACTGAACTTGTGTTTAATCAGTGTATGACTCTCTATAAAACTGTACCACAAGGTTCCTTGTCACTGGGAACAGTATATCTAACATAACTAGTTAATATATATGTTCCTGCTTGTCACAAAGGGAAAGGATTGAGTGTGGGGGTAATTGCCTCAAATTTTGAGAAATAAGGGGCCAAAAACAAGCATTTTTCTAGTTTCCAAGCATTAACTTGTGTGTAAGTTTATGGATCTCTTTGAAATTGAACCACAAGGTTCCATATAATAAGGGCAAGCTGGTATTGGGTTTAGGGGGTGATTGCACAGGCACTCACTCGTCTCAGAATTGTGTTCCCCCTATATACCTATACATAAAGGGGAAAAAATTCTGAGACGAGTGCCTGTGGGTGATTGTCCAAACGTTTAGAAATAAGTGTAAAAACAAGCATTTTTTTTTTAGTTTCCAGACAATAACTTGTGTTCAAGTGTTTGGATATCTCTGAAATTTTATTGCAACGTACCATTTGGATTTCCACAAAGGGAATGCAGAGATTGAGTTAAGAAGTAACTGCTCCATTGGGGGTTAAAAATTGCGGGATGGGGCTTATTTTTTTCATATATTTTTTTTCAAGTTCTTAAAATTTTCCATTTTTCTATTGATTATTTCTGATTTATATTAAAAAGCAAAAAATACTGATATCGCAAGAAGATACACACCAAACTGGAAACAATAGCAAGAAATCTTCAATTGCATAGTATTGCAAAATAGCAAGAAATCGTCAATTGCACAGTATTTCGCAATAATAAGAAATCGTCAATTGAACGTGCACAGCACAGGCAGTTGTCTCAGAAAAAAATTCCTATACCGTAATATAACATTAAGGTATATTAGAATTTTTTCTGAGACAAGTGCCTGTGGTGCACAGTATTGCACAAAAGCAAGAAATCTTCATTTGCATAGTACTGTACAATAGCAAGAAATCTTCAATTGCATACGGTATTGCACATAGCAAGAAATCGTAAATTGCATAGTATTGCGCAATAGGAAGAAATCTTCAATTGAACCATTTGACTTAAACACCCCTTAATACGATAATACATGCACCTTTGGACTAAATTACACCCTCAAGACGATATGTCATATACACCATTAGACTTGAACATCCAATCAAAGCAATATGTCATATACACCATTAGACTTAAAGATCCCATCAAGGCTATATATCATATGCACCATTGGACTTAAACATCCCTTTAAGACTATATATACCATGCAACGTTGGGCTGAAACATTCCATCAAGATGATATGTCATATACATCATTCGACTTGAACATCCCACCAAGGCTATATGTCATATGCACCATTGGACTTAAACATCCCTTTAAGACTATATGTCATGCAACGTTGGACTTAAACATTCCATCAAGACGATATGTCATATACACCATTCCACTTGAACATCCCATCAAGGCTATATGTCATATGCACCATTGGACTTAAACATCCCTTTAAGACTATATGTCATGCAACGTTGAACTGAAACATTCCATCAAGATGATATGTCATATACACCATTCGACTTGAACATCCCATCAAGGCTATATGAGCTATGCACCATTGGACTTAAACATCCCTTTATGACTATATGTCATGCAACGTTGGACTTAAACATTCCGTCAAGACGATATGTCATATACACCATTAGACTTGAACATCCAATCAAAGCAATATGTCATATACACCATTAGACTTAAAGATCCCATCAGGGCTATATATCATATGCACCATTGGACTTAAACATCCCTTTAAGACTATATATACCATGCAACGTTGGGTTGAAACATTCCATCAAGATGATATGTCATATACATCATTCGACTTGAACATCCCACCAAGGCTATATGTCATATGCACCATTGGACTTAAACATCCCTTTAAGACTATATGTCATGCACCGTTGGACTTAAACATTCCATCAAGACGATATGTCATATACACCATTCCACTTGAACATCCCATCAAGGCTATATGTCATATGCACCATTGGACTTAAACATCCCTTTAAGACTATATGTCATGCAACGTTGAACTGAAACATTCCATCAAGATGATATGTCATATACACCATTCGACTTGAACATCCCATCAAGGCTATATGAGCTATGCACCATTGGACTTAAACATCCCTTTATGACTATATGTCATGCAACGTTGGACTTAAACATTCCGTCAAGACGATATGTCATATACACCATTCGACTGGAACATCCCATCAGGGCTATTTGTCATATGCCCCATTTGACTAAACATCCCATTAAGGCTATATGAGCTATGCACCATTGGACTTAAACATCCCTTTATGACTATATGTCATGCAACGTTGGACTTAAACATTCCGTCAAGACGATATGTCATATACACCATTCCACTTGAACATCCCATCAGGGCTATTTGTCATATGCCCCATTTGACTTAAACATCCCATTAAAGCTATATGAGCTATGCACCATTGGACTTAAACATCCCTTTATGACTATATGTCATGCAACGTTGGACTTAAACATTCCATCAAGACGATATGTCATATACACCATTCGACTGGAACATCCCATCAAGGCTATATGTCATATGCACCATTGGACTTAAACATCCCTTTAGGCTTTAAGACTATGTGTCATGCAACGTTGGACTTAAACATTCCATAGACAATATGTCATATACACCATTCGACTTGAACATCCAATCAAGGCTTTATGTCATATGCACCATTGGACTAAAACATCCCACCAAGGCTATATGTAGATATAGAAAGATGCGGTATGAGTGCCAATGATACAGTTCTCAATCCAAATAACAATTTATAAAAGTAAACCATTATAGGTCAAGGTACGGCCTTCAACACACAGCCTTGTCTCACAATAAACAGCAAGCTATAAAGGGCCTCAAAAATTAGTAAAGTAAAACTATACCAAGGCCAGTACTATGCTCGTTCCTGACCTGGTTATTTATCTTGCTAGGTTGGGGGAACTAGCTGGTAGCTTTATATGAATACATGTCAACGTAACACAGATTCAAAGTTCAATATACAATGTTTATTAAATCAGCATTCAGTATAGTTTATCAATCACAGTAATCACATATCACAACTACCTTATGTTCATGAGACATATTAAAACAGCATGTCTTATATCAATCCAATATAACTGTCTAAAATCCAAGTTTATAACACAAGTGTAAACTACAAGTGTCAGAATATAAGTGTCCAATGCGTGACTGTCCTTTACTACATGGTCAACTAATATATATTTATTTCATATCGGTTAAGAATAAGCGTCTACTATTGGATAAAAAGAGGCCACGTGACATTCATTATTCTTCAGTAATACATTCAATCGGTCATTAACAGAACAAAACGGACCAGAAAACCGGTCGTTAACGAACTTTTGACATGATAATCACTGGTGGGGCATGGTTTCCGTCTGATAATGACCGTTGGGGCGTGGTTTCTCTGTTAATGACCGGTGGGGCGTTGCGTCTCGGGTTTAGGGAGATGTCCCTTTAATAAAACATTTTCCTCTTTTTAATATTATATTTAAGTTGTTGAATTGTTTACTATATGTTAATTATAAAATTATAAAGAACTTGAATAAGTATTTATATACTGAAAAATAGCACTAAAAGAATGGCAGTATTACTACGACTGGTATTCACTCTTGCCATAGAAATCGTATAACTACTCGAGTTTGCTTTAGGCATTTTGAATTTATGAGAATTTACCAAAACATGGTTTCTCAATGAAATAAACATAATAGTTCTTGAAAAACTGGTCTATTATATAAATATTGTTTTCATGATTCAATTTACATAGCATTAATACTCATATATCTAATTTACATAATAATGCTAATTTATCTATTTTCTCAAAATCAAGTCTTTGCAACATAACTTAAATCATCTTAAAAAGTAAGAAATCCCTTTTGTATATGTAACCGGAGAGCCTGTATCTACTCTACAAATTTATATCGTCACCACCGGAATTCGAACCCCGGTCGTCTGCGTGACAGTCAGTGCGTTAACCCACTGAGCCAAAGAATCGATTCCCTAGCTCAGTTGATTAAGACTGGCTATATATGTTCTACCTATACTAAGGGGAAGCAACCCCGCTACACTATTCCCCCACCACAAGAGTCATCATATCTTAATACATTGTATATGACTTTTAACAACATAAACCCTGGCTATACTCCAGATAACCATTGTGGATTTTTTAGTCGGGCACCAAATGTAACCGGAGAGCCTGTATCTACTCTACAAATTTAGATGATCACCACCAGGATTCGACCCCAGGTCATCTGCGTGACAGTCAGTGCGTTAACCCACTGAGCCAAAGAATCGATTCCCTAGCTCAGTTGATTAAGACTGTTATATATGTTCTACCTGTACTAAGGGGAAGCAACCCCGCTACATATATATAACACTTATCTAATCCTTAGGCTTAAGTCTCTAATGTCATTAAGGCCTCAGGGGATTACATAATAATTGCTTAACACTTATCAAAAATTGTGAAGATTATATTAACTATTTATCAAGTAAATTATTTCTTAAGCTAGTGTTAAATATCTTAACTTATACTAAATATTGACAATTATTTGAATTCCACATTTTAACATTCTTGCATCTAAAATATACTGGTTATAAAACCATTCAAACGGAAAAACCAACGGTCTAATTTATATAAAAAACGAGAAACCCGTCTACGTATGAACTACATAAACAAATGACAACTACTGTACATCAGATATGGCATGCACCATTGGACTTAACATCCCTGAAGACAATATGGCATGCACCATTCGACTAAAAAAAACTCCCTTCAACACAATATGTAATGCACCATTGGACTTTTTTTTATTTTATCTAAAAGTCAACTTATTGATTTTGAAGTGCTAGGTACATGATCTTGTCTGGACTAATATTAAATCCTTTTTTCAAAGGGATTTGGTATTGAGCATATGGTTACTTTTTGTGTACCATTTGATGCAATTGATGACCTCATTGTGTTTAGTGGCATGACTGTTTCCACCCCATATATTTTCTGTTGGACATGGTTTTTTTGGTATTTTGCATGAGGAAACATCGCTTCAAGATGATGTGTTATGTACAATTGACCTGAAGATTCATATATAGATTTTTTAAGTTACGTAATCGAGCACAGTCATATTATTCACAATTGGATTTAAGCATCATCTCAAGATGATATGTCATGCAGCATTGGACTTGACATCCCATTAAGACTATATGTCATATGCCTGTAATTTGACTTAAAAGTGTCATAACATTTGGTTGAGGTACAGTTAGGTTAAAGAACCGAAACCAATTTCAGGAGTACGGACAAGGGTTAAACTTAATGCCCCCTGTTATGGCGGAGACATGGATATGGGCTAAATCACAGTATCTGTGCTGCTATGTTTAATGTAATTAGGGTGCTGTCTTACTGATGTATAACCAAACATCCTTGATTGATAGGTACATGGTAAGGATTAGTCAAGTTGACAGAAATAAATACTTATACCATGATCAATATCAAGCTGTATTAACTTTTATAAAATTAAAGAGATGAGGTATGATTGCCAATAAGACAACTTTCTAACAGGCCAAATGACATGAATTTAAGCAATTAAAGTCTACAATGAATATTAATGACTAGTAAGCAGAATATTCAGACCCACAGTAAACAGGTACCATTCCTTTTAACTCAACTTAAATCCAAAAGCCATCCATCCTGATACATGTTGCCCAAATTAATCACAATAAGATAGCACATTTTAACATGCTTAACATAACTTAACTCATAATTCAAAGTATCTCAAATAAAAGTGGCTTTCTGAAAAAATAAAATAACAAAAGAACTGAACTCTGACTGATTCTAAAATTGTTCACAAAGTACAACCCATCATTGCCTAGTTGTAAATATGAAATAATTCTGTTAAGTAGTAGGTAGGGAAATTTGTGACAAAATATTAATTTCATTCAACATATAGAAAAATTTAAAGTATCATCAAATAGGAAATTGATGTCTCAGACGCTCAAAAGTTCTAACCCCTCCTTATCTGTGTCTAGTTGTTTACGGCATACAAAGTCATTCTGTTTGTTGTAGATGTACCTGAAAAATGTCTGACAGAAATATTTGTTTGACAAAATAACAAATGAACAGGCAAGGTTAAGGCAATATAGCCTCCATATCTAGAATGGGGAATATTAAAGCATCTTTACAGAGCTAGAGTTTATGCACCTTTGTGGTTGGAGGGGTCAACACAAACTTTTAAATCAAAGTGCTTGAAAACACTTAACGATAAAGATCGCTTCAATTTATCATTAAATATTGCATTGATTGTTGTTGATTGAACAGCTTTTCTAGACAAAGGAAGATAACTCCAATTTTTAAATTGAAATGACTTTAACATTGACATAATTTATAATTTTAGAACAGTTATTAGATTCCTGCACCTTGCAAAAGTTATGTAATTTTCTTAACATCATTTTGTGCCTTGAATATCTGAGCATATTTTACTTCGATGTAATTCTGGAAATGTTCATGGATAGTATGTATAGAATGTTATGGTCAATGCACTATATTTTGTGTATTTAAAACAAAGGTAGTAATCAGCCTTGGAACATTTAGATATCAAGTCAGTTCCATAAGGTTTTGGGTGCATTTCATGTAATCTTTACCTAAAAATCAGCAAGTTCCACACAAGAAAAATTTCTTTTGTATTTGGTTTCACCTGTAATAACCATTCTGAAGTGGTTCTAAAACATGAGATAGCTCCCGAAAACCTCATATGACTTGAACCAGTTCTTTGACAATTTTTTTGTTTGTTTTGGATTGTAGATAACAAAAAGAATATCTGATGAGTCAAATCCATTTATTTCTTTTTTATCAATCCCCCCCTTATAATGCCAATTTGAGACTTCAATTTTTTGTTGTTCATTACAAATCTGAACATTCCAATAAAATAGTGATGTACATATTTACACATGTATAAAAGCAATATATATTACAATTTTGCATATGAATACAATAGAGCACATTCTCAGTGCATTTAACAAAGCATACATACACATATGCTTCAGTCACAACTACACACAATATAAAAATAAAACAGTATTTTATTCAACCATGAAGATTCCTATGCTTTGGTACATTTAAGGTATTATCCATGAAATTCAAGGTTAAATATTTTTTTTCTGTAGTTTTTAAATTTACTCATATTTTTTAAAATATTTTTTTTGTATGATAGTTTTACAATCCTTTTCATAAACAAGTAGTGCTAACAAATGCAAAACTAATTTTCAAAAAATTCATGGATATTCTCATCTCTTTTAAATAGATTGATTTGGTATTACTTGTGCCAACAACAATTTAAGCATTTCCTTAATTAAGCACGGAAAGTTAAAACAAAATGATTTAGATGTTCCATATACATGTATTGAATTTAGCATATCTGTCTTTCATGTCAATGAAGTGCTCTATATAAAGTAAAACAATTTTTGGTACATAAAAAAAATATATCTTATTGTGAAATAAACTTCAAAATTGGATAACCCTTTATGATTGTTTTAGCAATCTCTATAAACCTGTGATTGAACTCAAATACTTGACATGCTGAAATCACTGAATAATACTTTTACCCTTTTAATAATGAATCTGATATAAGCTACATCTACAGCACTTGTAGGTTAATTGAAATTTCATCTTATGTAATTTTGATTATTTATCTATACACTAAATAATTTTGGAGGTACATCTACTTATTGGTTCAATCTCTTAATTGACAAAATTATTTTTTTAAATAAATTCAACTGGCAATGTTGTATCTGATTCTTAAAATCTTTACTTGTTCTGCTTTTACCAAGAAGTAAAAATATGAAATTCATAAAGAAACAAAGTAGTAATGAACACTTTTGTTTTAAACTAAATACACATCCTTTAATGGATACACACACATGCATGCCACAACATATGATGTCATCTAATGACTAAAATTAAATAAGTATTTTCTAACATGCAACATAAATGTTATCATAAACATGTGTATTGAAAAAACTGGTGTATTTCTAACAACAAAGCAGTAAAAAGCAATGAAAGTAACAATTAAATAAATGAACACATGTTTGGTTACACACATGGCTTTTAAAGAACAATAATATGTTGTACGTTGTCATACCTACAGAACATTTTTTAAATACAAGCACCAAAAGTACAATCATCATAAGGTCAACATTTGATCTTGTGTTAAACACTTTATAGAAAAAAAGTTTAGAAGATTCTAAAGTACATTTTAATCAGAGTTTTTTCCTACAACTTGATACTCAAGTGTTTTAATGAGGTAATTTTCATTCTTAGATTCCTATTAACAAAATGTACAAAAATTCTGTAATAAGTTAAAAAAAATTATCAGGCCAAAAAAATGGTATCATCAATAATCTTAATTAACCCTAAAACCTCAAGAGTTATCTCCCATGGGTCACTTTGTCTGCACTTCAGCAACTTTAACTGAAACATGTGACATGTACTTGGCAAAACTTGTCAAAATCTTTAATTAGTTTAGCCAATTTCATTGTTTTTGTTTAATATAATTACAAATACATAGAATTGTATTGTGTTTCATCAATATGATCACATTGCTTATAAATTTATCAAATTATTTTATTGTGTTTGTCAAAATGATCACAATTTTATTATGTTTTTTTAAAATGTTCAAGATTGTTTTTGTCTTTTGTCAAAATGACATTGATTTTATTTTGATTTGTTAATATGACTCATGATTTTATTTTTTTGGTCAAATTTTTAACATGATTTAATTTTGATTCATTATGATTATATTGTGGTTAATACAATTATAATTTTATTGTGTTTCTTAAAAATGCTGACATGATTTTGATTTTGTCATTCATATGATCACATAATCTTATTTTTATTCATCAACATGATCACAAGATTTTATTGTGTTTCAATACTATGATCACATATGTTTCTATTCAGACTTGAAATACAAAAAAGTCCACACACAGATATTGGTTTGATTCCCCATTTCCATTCTCAATTTTATTTATAGATCATCACTAACGTTTAAAGTGTCTTTCTTTAAAACTATGATTAAGATAACGTAATAAGTAACTGCTTATCAAAAATTTCTGCATGCAATATAGTTAGTTTAATAAAAATATTCAATGATTATGTTATAAAGACTCCTCTTCCTGATATTCTATAACGTATAGATATCAACAATGTGTATTGATAGCTATCTTAACCTATGGTTTTAAAATTATTATACAGACTCTGTAAAATACATTTTTATTTCTTTCAAAACTATGCATAATGACAACAATAAACAATAACTATGTTTCTTTGCACTCCTACTGCATAATATAAAATACTGTCAATTAGATGATGAATATTCATTGTTAAATGTTGAATATTGAATATTCATCAATTTTTTTAAAACGTTGGAAAATGTTTATAAATACATGTAAATTTTTTACACACATGATACATTAGATGAAGATATATTGCTATAGAACAAGTTGAAGAAAAATAAATACTATTTCAGCATTTATGCACAAGCAATATATCCTATTGAACAATATCAAGAAATATTAAATTTTGCTTAAAGCACTTATGTACAGGCAATACAAGCTTCAGCACTAAGAGTAGTAGTCAATCATAAAATTGAAAAAAGAAACATCGCTCCATACCATTTATGCTAGTGAGAATTTTTTTAAGATCACCTTTTCCATATAAAATACAACATTCAAAAGCAAAGAAAAATAGTAAATAATTATCTTAAATAAAATATAACAATTTTGTTCACTCTTTACCACATTTACAGCTGATTTCCTAATGAATGTAAAGTAAAACTTTAGTTGGCTTGCTTGCTTTGTTTGTATTGTTGTTAATACAAGCTTTGTAAATAAGAATGACATCTTTAAACAATTTATATAGGCATGGTTTAACCTGTATATATAATATTTGAATTTAATTGGGTGTTATCCTAATGATTGTACAATATAAAAACAAAGCAAGCATGCTAACTTAAGTCTTGCTCTACATGCTTTAGGAAATTAGCTGTAAAGTTTTATAAAAATTGACCTTAGTATTGACTGAAATAACAACTTCTTTGCCTCAGTGTAAACAAATCTTAATTAACAAAAGTTTAAAAATATCAAAGAATTCTAAAGAAAACAGCAAGTTATAAAAAATAGCAATTTTTTAGCCTCTTAATTTCAATTATTCACTATCTTACCAATTTTAGGGCACACCATAGGGCTCAAAACTTTAATTTGGCATTGAAATTAGAAAAATCATGTCATAACGAACGTTTGTTTCAAGTTGATTAGACTTCAACTTCATCAAAAACTACCTTGACCAAAAACTTTAACTTGAAGCAGGAATAACAGACTGAAGAACAAACTAACAAACTGAAAAACATAATGCCCCTAGGTGGCGCATTAAAAATGATTTGTAGGCACTACCCATGAATCACATTTGCATGATTATTATATAGACTGTTACTTAATTTTTTCATGATTTTATAATATTTTGTTACTTAGAATATCACTAACTAACATTTAACAACCAGTTCATTTAGTTCTGTCAGCACAATGAGATTCTCACAAAACTTTTAAGACTGCACCATGCAACAGCATTGATTAAGCCACTTGTCTATGCAATAAGAGAATTGGAAGCACTTTCACTGTATTACAAGTCAATACCCTCTCACAACAAAGTTTACAATCAAGCTACTTCCTATCATCCAATCAGAGTCATCATTTTTCAGTCATCATTTTTCCCGAACTGTTTTAACAGAAGCCACTCTACTTGACTCCCATAATTTCCTATTTCTACCTTTCAACTGCAATCTAATTGTGTTATCATCATGCTTTTAGAAATCTGGACTTCTACAGCAACCACTACTGTTGAGCAAAATCCAAACACTACATCAAGTAGAAAATTGGATGAAAAAGGCTAAGAAAATGATCCGTCACAAAGAAGCCTTCATTTGATTGCACATGTAAGAGTTATTATGAGGTAAAAAAGCTATCATCTGTAAAGTCTTGAAAATTCTCTTAAAGCTGTTGACACTTGTTTATAGTTCTCAGCACTGTAAAAGAAATCATATTAACATCATATACTTTTTTTATCAATACAAATGAGAATAGAAATGGGGAATACATATATTTCTCAAAGTTTGTTTGTAAGTCTGAAATTATAACTATGATAATTCAGTTTCAAATGTTTACTTGTTTTTTAAAATGTAAGTGAAAGTCTGATGAATTAAAATGACTGCATGTTGTTACTAGTACAATTGATACTTTTTTTCTGTTTTTTTTTTTTTTTAAACTACTTTAATATCATGTATAGGTGTGCTTTCCCAGAACAAGTCTTTAGAAACAATTTAAAAATAGTTTTTCTATTTCAAAAGTAATACTTTAATATCATATTTAATAACCACTTTTAATTAATGGCTATTATTTATTTTGAATTTATTGAACCATAAAATTAATTTTTGACTCTTCACATTGAATAATCCGCAAAGTGGATTATGTAAAATGTGAAGTCAAATATTAGTTTTATGGTTCAATAAATTATTGCCATTCGTTATAAATAAATTTCTATCCAAAATAAGGCTCAAAGAACTTTTTTATATTATTTATATTAACAATTACAACGTAAACACATATTGCAGTATGAATACACAACTTTAGAGTGAGCGTGTCCAGGGCTTCCAAAACGGTCATATATTCCGGACATTTGATTAATGTCCGGTAAAAGTCCGACTGGGCAAAGCATGAAACGGTCATATACATTTTAGTTTTCAAGGCTTTTTCGGTCATTTTAACATAATTCACAATCTTTTTGACCCAACCTTTTGCCTTTAACATCTACACATTTCCGGTCATAAAAGTGACATGATGATTAATTACTATCAAAACAACCCCTACTTCAATACTTTCTAATTTTAATCAAGGCTAATTAGTTGTTGGACAGGTGATATCTACCTGTTCAGGTGACAGGTAAACTATGTTCAGTAGTCAGTACCGGACATCGTATAAATTGATCGGTCTATTCACAATTATTTTCTTATATTTCAGCGGTTTGTAGCTCATTGATTAAGTCCAAAAGATTAAAATTATAAGAAATTAGTTTATCTACATGATTTGATAAAAAAATTTAAAAGGTTTAAATGAAAAATCGTCAGAACTACGTCGAATGAACTAGAACACGTGTGCGCATGTGCAAAGGTGGGAAATTTAATTATGCATCCTTTATTTCTTCAAAATGCTAAAATTATCATTGATACCTGTATCTAAACGTTCATTTCAAGCATTTTGTTGAAGAAATAACGTGGAAAGAGCTTCTTCACTAACAGTCATGCTTCGCAAACGTACACAGATTTTACGTATCCGTTTATGGTCCATGTTTTACCATTGTCAAGTCAACATCCCGTTTTAGAAAAACGTGATTTTAAAAACGAAAATGAAGTTTTTGACATGTCATTTTGCACAAATAAAGAGTCTATGGCAGATATGAGCACGCTGATGTGCACACTTTGAATGATGCACTGCCAATTTAACAGTTTACATCCAAACATCCAAAACAAAGTAAAGTTTAAAATCGTTTTTTAATCTAATGTCATTATCATTGGAATGGCCTTCTGATTACCATAATTGCCTATTGTGACTTAGTCTTAAGGGATTAAAATCGGGATCAGATATAAAATGTCCGGCTGGCTCAAATGTTTTTTGGAAGCCCTGAGCGTGTCGCCATAAAAATTGACAACATTGAAAATAAAAGCAATACTTTTAACCTATAAGAAGACAGTAAATACACCAAATCTATTTATTTTCTGTTAAAACTCTCTGTATCATGACCTACCTAGTAACAGCTTTATGGAAATCTGTTAGCTGTTTGTGTGTGGCGGTCACTACACCTCCCGAACTTTCTGTAGGTAAAGACTTTAAAGTTGTTTCTAACCATCGGCAAAATGTCTGAAAATATGATTAAACATAAAATTAATTCAATGACATATATTATTGCTCTGCAATGCCAGCACTTTCTTGGCCAGCTTGATATTCCACACAGTTTGTCTAACTTTTTTTTTTAAATATTTAAGATGAAATTCACATTTAAAATCAACCTGAATTTAATATTTAAGCTTTACTATTTGCCAAGAAAAATATTCACATTAGCAAAATTTTGCCTGTGATAAGAATATGAATTTCACAATTGATATATGGTATGACATTGTTTATTAATGACAATTTAAATGTTATAAAGCTGCATATTTGCAGTAACTTTTGTAACTCAACTATAATGACAGACATACAGACAGGTCCTAATGTAATATCCTTCACAATTTTACGTTGTTTGGTGTCAATGCAAATGGTCATTAATTGCATTATTCCAGCAGCTGAAACTAATATATATGTTACAGACCATATGAGTATTTGGACCGTACGCATATGGTCCGAACCGTATACGTAAACTCGTATGGTCCGACCATACGCTTATGGTCAGACTGTATGAGTATACGCGTATGGTCCAGTACGAGCTGACCATATATGTTATTAGATCATATTTATTAAATTTAAACAAATTAACATTATTCATAATCTTTATTTTTAGTTTTACTAATTAATATTATTGCAATTGCACAGATAAAATGAACAAATGAACAATTGAAATTTAATATTTGTTTAATTGTATATCTTGATCCTAATTTTGGTACTCTCAACCAATGTTACACTTGCTACCACAAGTAAAGTACTAATACTTTTTACATTTACATTTTTGCAGTTCGTGTATGTTCCTTAGCATTTGCATTTTTTTGTAAAGTTGCTAAATATTCTAAAACAATTGTCCTCCCACATTATATTTACTTCCGATATTTTCAATTTTAGTGATCATAATTCAATTATTTAACTGAGTGATCGACATGCTAAATACAAGAGATTAACAGATTCAATTAGCGTGAATTTTTTAAATCATTAAAATGTAAAGTTTTTTTCTCAATTACAATTAAACTTTTTTATATCAATTTGAGAGTTAAGTTATATTGATCTGTTATATGCATCTAATTAACTTTGCCAACTTCTTAATATTAGTCAGACCGTAGGCGTACGATCCAACCGTATGAGTATTTTGAAAAAGTATGCATACGGTACAAATCATACACTTACGGTCCAAATATTTATACGGTCTGGAACATATACAATGCTATAGTGATTTTAAAAAAAACACATGCTAATCTTATGGGTCCATTTGTTTATTGTTTAATCTAAACCTACACACAAACTTACACAATAAGTAAGATGTACATGTAAAACAGTTGTCCTTTTATGGATGCATTAGATGTTTGTTTTGATGATATTGTCTCATAACTATCAAGTTGTTTTCTGCTGGCATACATTTACCAAATGTTAGATTCTTATGACTTTGTGTGTATATTTATATAGATACTGTAATGAATGGTGACCTTTTAATAAAATAAATCTTATCTTTATCTACTCTTACCGGTCTATCTACTATCATTAGTTCATATAAAACTTCTCCAATATCAGCTGACATAAACGTAGGCAAACAAAACAGACAAGCATTAATTAAGGCATGAACTAACTGTGACCCATGTTCATTTAACAGTCCTTTCACCAAGTTCTTCCGTACTTCAAAGTCTGGTTTCTCCTGAAAAGCACATTATTACCAAATATTGTTAAACTTTCAATTTTTATTTTCTAGCCTTAAAATCCAATGACATACAATAAAGTAAAATAAAATTTTCAAGCTATAAAGGGGGATAACTGTAGAGTGGTAAGAGATTCACTGCCCAAATCTAAAACTGGGAGTCTATCAGTTTTAGTTCTTAGCATTGTGTATGAATTTAGACGAGTAAAACTTGAGTAAGAGTGCAGAAACTAAAAAAAATGCAATTTTCTAAGTTGTTAAGGGGCATAACTCTAGAAAGATAAGTGACTCACTCTTAAGAGTTTTAGTTGTTTGCAATGTGTATGAGTTTCATAAAATTTGTTAACTACCTCTTTCTTTGTAGCACATGCTAAGAAATCTGTGAGATATTTCATCACGGAAGCATTGGCATCTCTATGATCTAATGGACAGGCAGCAATAGCACAACATAGGATAGGTTTGGCCATCTGACACTGCAGATAAGGAACTGGAGCCCTCTGTACAAATCTGTAATGGTAAAACATTAGTTCACAGAGAGGGGTTTAAAAACAGATTATTATTCATTCTTTTAAATATTGAAATGATATGGAAATATCAATTGTTTTAGATCACACAAAGATTTGTTCTATAGGATAACTATTCAAATGCATTGTTTTGACATGAATTTAAGTTTTCTTTTTTGTTTGATGAACCTTAAATTATTTGAATTGATGTAAACAGTTCAATGGAAAACTAAATCTTTGATGTGTAAGTCTAGATATTCTAGAAAAATCAAACTGCTATATTTGTAATATATAACCATAAATTCAACTTGAATCATATATAAATTGTCATGATCCTCATTATCAATAATTTTTTTAATACAACTCTTAATTGTGTTTATTTTCTAAAACAGTAATACCTTAAACATAATCTAAATAAATCGTCTACAGTATCTGGGTGATTCCGTAAACCATTGTGTTCTTCTAATATCTTAAATGTTGGGACACAGAAAGCCTGAAATGAAATTTGTTACACTGTCAATACATTTAAGAGAGCAAACCTTATGACAGTCAATGAGTGTTGTTGTAGCCATGTTTCTCTTGTATATCACATTTCAAAGTAACACAAGCAACCATCAAAATATATTTGTTAATTCTTTTTCCTTACTTCAGGTTAAACTTGACTAGACAGTAAAATCTGTCAGTTTTTTTTTCTTCATTAAAGCAAAGGTTATGTCCAAATACTTTCTCATAGAGAAAACCTCAAAATATTTTGGGTTTATTCTTTAGCCCTTTTCTATGTTCAAAACCCTGACAGCACAATCAAATCTGTCAGTTTATCAATTCAAGCAGACTTTATAATTCAAATCTTCCTGGACTATCACAATCTATGACTAACTGTCCAGACTATCTGTTTGTTTACCTGTAACATATTCAGAAGACCAGGCTGACATGACTGCTCCTGACCATATTCATCAACCAATATACTACCTAAGTACAGGAAGCATGAATGTTGATGGACTTGGTATAATGATATCATCTGAAATTAAACAGTTATAATAAATTGAAGAAAATACAATATTCTTTTAAAATGAAGTTATTGATTCTGCTAATAAGGACACTTATGTGCAAATTAAGGGCTACAGAAATCAAAGTTGCTCATATAGATAGAAAGTAACCAATTAAGCCACTTTAATATAATAAAAGGTAAATTATTGTAAACCAACTATTTATTTTCACAACTTTCAAGAGTAGAAAAATAACACAATTATAAAGTGTCCCAAATCTATAACGCTTGGATTTTTTCTTATTTATCTACAACAAGTAAATAAGGTATCACGAAATAAAATCCCTGTAAAATGTTTGAAAAGCCTTCACAAAAAGTTAATCTATAGTATTGTGTAAAATATAAATATTGAAAACAATTTGTTCCTTATGTCCTATGAAAATTTATTTTAAATTTGATAAACAGCAGCCGAGACAAAAAACAATAACCTCACCATAATAATTTTCTAACTTGTACAGTCCTCCTCATTTTAATAATTACAATTGTCCATACCTGTGTGACTAGTGGTGTGAGTAATGAAGCAGAACTTTTCCCCAAACATCGTATCACAAATCTGATACAGCGACAACATCTTTCTACAATTCTTATATCTGACTGGAACTTGGAACAAGTTTCTGATAATACTGGCCAGATCTAAAAAGGAACCAAATATAATATTAGGGAATGTACAAAAAAAGTAATCTGAAATTGCAATAAAGCATGTTTATTATAGATTATTTAAAATAAGCAACAGAATTCCATTTTTGTTTTCAGTTAAGGAAAATTTTGTGATTTAGTTCCATAATATAGCAATGAGGTAATATTTGTTACTTGAAGGTGTTTTACATGTTGATTCTGACAATAAAAGTTGAATTTATTTTTTTTCAATTTCAGAATTTTAAAATTACAACCTGTATCCATTTACAGTTAATAAAGAATAAGTAGAAAGACCTACCTGTTGAACAGCAGTCTGACATGGATGGACTTGACCATTGGTTATTACTGGTGTGGTGTGTCTGCAAAAATCAATAATATTAACCTTTAATGTTTTGTTCAGATAATTTATATAAGTGAATATTCAAAATAAATATATTAATAAACAAGAATGTGTCCCAAGTACACGGATGCCGCATCCGCACTATCATTTTCTATGTTCAGTGGACCATGAAAATGGGATAAAATCTCTAATTTGGCATTAAAATTAGAAAGATCATATCATAGGGATCATGTTTACTAAGTTTGAAGTTGATCGGACTTCAACTTCATCAAAAACTACCTTTACCAAAAATTTAAACCAAAACTTTAACCTGAAACAGGACAGATGGAAGAACGGATGCACAGACCAGAAAACATAATGCCCATAAATGGGGCATAAAAATATCTACATCTATTATCAGTATACAGAATTCAAAATTCAATTTGCATTATAAGCATGTCAATTCTTTTCTTATAACTTTCATCAGTGCAGTTAATGAAGTTTAATATTAGAAGTCCATGGAAGGAAAAATGTGTGATAAATACCCAAATTTATACTTTACATCATTGATACAGAGACAACTACTATCTTCACCTACCTAAATATAGCAGATAATCTGTCTAACCATACTGTGGGATCTTCTTTACTACCATGAGCGATGTGGCTCGGTAATTTGTGATCCTCAGATTTTGTCAAAAGCTGAAAAAGATAAGTCCAATATTTTACAACCATCTTCAATATAATCCATAACAATTAGTCAAAAGTCATAAGTTATGGATAAAATTAATTGACTTTCCTTCCTTTCAATTTCAGCTACTGCTTAACATTCAAGTTACAAATTTCAGAGGGTTAACATTTACAACTTTAGACTTCAACATTTTGCTTGGTTTTAAGGGGAACAAAATAAATCTTGTTTTTTGGACCGCCTTGTTTCCTATTTTTGACATTAAGATTAATTAAAGATTATTCACTCTTATTGCATCCTTTTTGGAAAATCAAAATCTAATTGTAGGATCTGATCTTTTCCTTTGAGGATACAGTTTAGCATGTCAACTGAACGAATCAAAATTTAATAATTAAATTATTAGAATACAAATCAATAACCTAAAGATTTACCACAACCATGCAAAATATGAAGGCATTTATTTTCATACAGTATTCAATACAAATAAAAACCAGGTGCTCCACAGGGCGCAGCTTTATACGACCGCAGAGGTCGATCCCTGAACAGTTGGGGCAGGTATGGACAAAACATTTAAGCGTGATACAGCTCTGAATTTGGATTGTGATCAAATTTTTGACATTATATGGGTTTTTTTACACAAAACAAATGTCAAGATTTTGCAAATCAATTAAAGATTTCTTCTTCAAACTTATTTAAATCTAAAATTAAATAGTTGACACAGCATAGGTTTCTGACACAGAATGAATGTGGTCTAATGAACTTAAAATTTTTTTTGCCTTTGAGCAATTCATTATGCTGTTGAATATTAATCCTGTCAAAAAAATGTTTGAAGAAATTTTCTTTTTATTTATGAAATCTGAAATGAGAACAAGTATGGACACAACTTTTAAGTTTGATACAGCTATAAATGTGGATTGTGATTAAATAGTTGACACAACATAGGTTTATGTCACATTATGAATTTGGTTTAAGAAATGAAAATTAGAATTTAAAGTTTTTAAATTTAATATTAAACTATTATGGTTCAATATCCAAAATGTAAATAGTCATGTCTGGCAAATGTCCAACATACATTATCTAAAAACATTTTTAGATAAGATAAGGAAAAAAAGCTTCATCAGCAACATTTTATATTGGCAAATTTCCAATGAAGTTATTTACATAAAGTTTTTGGCAAATAAAAATAGAAAATGACATCATAGTCATGTCTGGCAAATTTCCAACATATATAATCAACTACTATTCTATACAAAGAAAGATAACTCCAATTGAAAATTAATTGCTATTGCACAATATTGTGCAATAAGATATTTCTTGCTATTGTGCAATACTGTGCAATTGAAAATTTCTTGCTATTGCACAATACTTGATATGGAATCCTGATTTGGACCAACTTGAAAACTGGGCCCATAATCAAAAATCAAAGTACATGTTTAGATAAAGCATATCAAATAAGCCCAAGAATTTAATTTTTGTTAAAATCAAACTTAGTTTAATTTTGGACCCTTTGGACCTTAATGTAGACCAATTTGAAAACTGGACCAAAAATTAAGAATCTACATACACAGTTAGATTTGGCATATCAAAGAACCCATTTATTCAATTTTTGATGAAATCAAACAAAGTTTAATTTTGGACCCCCATTTGGACCAACTTGAAAACTAGGCCAATAATTAAAAATCTAAGTACATTTTTAAATTCAGCATATCAAAGAACCCCAATTATTCAATTTTTGATGAAATCACACAAAGTTCAATTTTGGACCCTTTGGGCCCCTTATTCCTAAACTATTGGGACCAAAACTATCAAAATCAAACCCAACCTTCCTTTTATGGTCATAAACCTTGTGTTTAAATTTCATAGATTTCTATTTACTTATACTAAAGTTATGGTGCGAAAACCAAGAAAATGCTTATTTGGCCCCTTTTTGGCCCCTAATTCATAAACTGTTGTTACCTCAACTCCAAAAATCAATCCCAACCTTCCTTTTGTGGTCATATACCTTGTGTTTAAATTTCATTGATTTCTATTTACTTATACTAAAGTTATTGTGCGAAAACCAAGAATAATGCTTATTTGGGCCCTTTTTTGGCCCTTAATTCCTAAACTGTTGGAACCAAAACTCCCAAAATCAATCCCAACTGTCCTTTTGTGGTCATAAACCTTGTGTCAAAATTTCATAGATTTCTATTCACTTAAACTAAAGTTATAGTGCGAAAACCAAGAAAATGCTTATTTGGGCCCTTTTTGGCCCCTAATTCCTAAAATGTTGGGACCAAAACTCCCAAAATCAATCCCAACCTTCCTTTTGTGGTCATAAACCTTGTGTTAAAATTTCATTGATTTCTATTCACTTTTACTAAAGTTAGAGTGCGAAAACTAAAAGTATTCGGACGACGACGACGACGACGCAGGACGACGACGCCAACGTGATAGCAATATACGACCAAAAAAATTAAAATTTTTGCGGTCGTATAAAAACCATGATACTTTCTCCATTGTTTGTCATGACCTGTTTTTAAAGCAATTGCTTTTATGCCGTCGCTTATGGCCATCTTTGTGACCCAGATCAGAGACTCCGCCCAGATCAAGCCATAGTATTTTGTTAAACAGGCTCCTGGTCAGTCATTCTTTAACACCTATGTATGTTTTCTAATGCAATACATAGCTTGAAACTTTAAAAAAAAGTTAGTGGATTTAAGAAGTTTCAGAATATGTTCTTGTAGATGTATTTTTGTATTTAAAGGGTCAACCGTTTGACTATCAAATAACATAGAAGTCCGAGTGAAAAAAAGTACATTTTTATAAATGCGATTCCGTTTTCCGTCGTTCGTACGATGTTTCAACAAAATATGGATTCATTTCAGTTGTTGATTTAGTATTGAAAATTTAACTGAATTATCTCCTATTAAATACGGTTTTATATGTTTAATTTGTGTTTCTTTAAGAGGTCAGGTGCTCTTGTTCATTCATAAAATTATCGTTCATTCATACATTTATCGTAAAATCAAAATCACTACACAGGTTAATGCGTAGTGTCAAATGATTACCTGTAATCTAAAAATAGACAAACTTTGTTTGCGCAAATAATTTAGCGGAACGAAACCCTTGTTGAAAACAAATAACAATAAGTTCGTTTTCCTTTTCTGTCAAACTCCGTAATATTTACCGATCACCTTACTAATGAAATGGACCCGTCCAAACGTAGTAGATGCCAAGTCGGTCCAGATGAAGAGATATTTCAATTTGGAATTTTCTAGTTACATAGACTGAAAAAAAGTACGTCTTTTTAAATATCATGATCAAAACTGGGAATGCATAACAAATGTCAGATGAAACCATTATCCTCGTCTTTTCAGTGAACAAGTCTACTACGTTTGTTGACACTCGACGGTCCACCGTGTTAGCAATTTTATTTCACATGTTTTAGAAATATTGAAGATCATTTTTCGCAATGTTTCCTGAAAATTGATAAATGTCAAAGCAACGTAGAGCTGTTTGTTCTTGTTCGTATAATAAAATTGAGAATGGAAATGGGGAATGTGTCAAAGAGACAACAACCCGACCATATAAAAACATACAACAGCAGAAGGTCACCAACAGGTCTTCAATGCAGCGAAAAATTCCCGCACCCGGAGGCGTCCTTCAACCGGCCCTAAACAATACATCAGTGATAACGATTTAATGTCATGTTTGTCTGTGATGACCCCCCCCCCCCCCCTTTTCGGGATTGCATGAGAATTATAGTTATCTCGTACCCACATGCACTTGTTTCTATCCATAGGAAGGTCGGCTATCCATATAAAACTATTTTGGATAGAAACAAGTGCCTGTGCTCGTACCGCATCAGAAGGACATACATGTATATCAACTGAGCAATAATGTTTGGAACTTTGTTTTAAAAATGATGACAAAGTACCATTATGAAAATATTTTTATTAAGCTGAAATATATATTTATTCTTTACATGTTTATGTCTTGTAAGATATTTTATTTCTTTCCCGTTTTTTAACATTTGCGTCTGGAAAGTTGAAATGTTTTAACTTAATCATTTGTGTTAATGGTTAAATATAAATTGATAATGAAAATTGTTAAAATTAAATCAATAAAGGAAATTATTGCCCAGTTACAAACACTACCAGGGGATAATCCATGATGATTTCTATTTGAGTTATATGTTTCAGCACATGTATATTTGACCCCAACTTTAGCCTGGTAAACGTGTTGTCTCCTTGTGAAATATAAAACATATTAAAAATGACTTTCTGCTAAAGTCTTTTATTTATATAAAGTTAAAACCTTCTTACTTCTAACTAAACAACACTCATGTCAGGTTTAATTATTATATATATGTGGATGAAAAATAAAAGTCCCCAAACATTAACATGACAGCAATTGTTTTTACAGCCTTTAAGGCTTTGATTTAAAAAAAACTTACTGAACTTAAAGGTGTAATTTGAAATGAACATAATTGTGTTAAAGCCTCTCCAACTTTCTCCACTGGTAACTGTGTTAATATCACTGCAGTACCTGCAACAGATCATAAGAGAAAACATAATACAAATATTTAGGGAAACATAAAACATGTAATAATACATTATTTTCGAAGAAAAAGTTTAAAATCTTTAATGAATTACAGCTGATTGCATTGAGTTTGTAGGTAAAGGTAATATCTTTGGTTAGCTTGCTTGTTAGCTGAATTGTGAAGTCATTATTAGGTCAGGTATACTAACCACCTTTCGAAATAGCCTAGTCAAACAGACAGATAGATTGGTTATCTGTCAGACTAGTCTACTCTTAAAGGAGGGTAATTTACCTAACCTAATAATGACATCACAGTTCAGCAAGCAAGCAAGCTAACCAAAGATATAACCTTTGCCTACACTATAATGCAATCAGCTGTAACCTTGTCAAAACATAAGTTCATCATCATACTGTTAATGAATGTAAAACTTGCAAATATGTAAAACATTGGTCTTTCTATATATCAATACATGTGCAACAAATGGTATTAGGAGGTCACAAAAATAAATATCAGTAAAATGGACCAGTGATGATGACACTTAATAAGGTATCTGTGAAAAAAGGCTGGTTTACAATATACCAGACGTGAAGCTGCACTATAACTGATATCTATTAGAGCCATATGAAAAATGACAAATATGTTGCAGAAAGTTGCTGAATAGAATGTAAGTCTTTAAAATAAACAACCTAAATCAAGCTGATTCATATAATAAAAAAAAACAATTATTACCCAACAACTTGAGTTTTTACAATTTTACAGTTCCAGTTGAACAATTACGGTAACGGAAATCTTAAAAGTTTTTGCTATAAGTTAAACTATCAGTATCAACTGTTTGTGTTAAAACACTGTCCTGAATGCATGAAATGATAATTTTAAGCAGTAAAACAAAATAAGTTTATGATTATTATGATTTTGTAATGATGAAAACAACGATAAATATATTTTGTATTAATGAAATTGACAACAATATATGTTTTTGTTACATAAATTTAACAAAAATATTTTGCTATGGTCTAAATAAGAATAAATTGTGTTTGTTATAATAATATTAAAATGTTAACGAATGTAATGGTATAATGAAAAACATTTAAAACAGATACTTAATTACAAATAAAACCTGTACTATGCAATATGTATAGCCTATAATAGATTCATTAGAACGATGTAGTGTTAATAGCTTGTGCTATATTTATTACTACACAAACATGACAAATGTTCATACCTTTTAGAAAGCCTATAATAGCTTCATTAGAAAGATGTAGTGTGTCAATAGCCTGTGCTATATTAAGAAGTCCTTGGAAGTGATCCCTCATTTTCCCTTTACAAGTGGTTGATATACTCTGTACTGACGTAGCAGCCGCTGAAGCCAACTTTGGCTCTTGTAAACCAGCCAATAAAAACTGCAGTATTGGATCTGAAATACATTTGGCATATTTTAAGAACAGAGCAATTAAAAATAAAGAAGTATATACATTGTATCTTATCATATATATTAACTGACAGATAAGTCATTATTGTGCATAGTAAATATTATGAATATAGTCATTTGAATATAAACCCCACTGTGGTACCAAAGGCGGATCCAGATGGGGGCCTTTGGGGGTCCAGGCCAACCCCCCTTTTGTGGGAAAAATTTGGTTGATTATATAGGGAATCACTGAAGCATGACTGCAAAGGGGCCCCCCTTATGAAAAGTTCTGGATCCACTTGGTACAACTGTAGATTTTATATTATTCGTGAGATATCAAATTTTGTAGATGCATGTAAACATGTGAAAATATTTTTAATAAGGCATTTAACTGATAATTTACTGATTATCTAAAGTGGGAAGAAGTATAACGAATCTATCAAAACCAATAGTATGCCCATGAAAGTTATATTAAAACTTTAAAAACAAAGTGCAACAAATTTTTTTTGCATTATTTATTTATTACCTAAATAGTCTGGATGTTTTTCTATCCATTCACAAAGTTCTCCAAACAATTGTATACTTGTGTATCTAACAGCTATATGAGCAGTAGGTGGTATTGATAGAATAGCCTTCACTACTTCTGGTACTATCTCATTTTCTTCCCTGAAAGTATAAGTGCATATGTCAATGTATGTCACAAATTATAATATGAATCTTTTTCTTCCCTGAAAATATGAGTTCATATGTTACAAATTACAATAATGAATTATTTTTCTTCTCTAAACATCCAAAATTGGTTATTTAAATAATTGATGGTTGCCTAACATTCAGTGACAAAAAAGACACAAGTTCAAATGAAAATTAGAAACTATAACACGTATAGCTTTGTAAAAATCAGCTTGTCACATGAGTAGAGAAACTCAAATGCCATATTCAATTGTAAGGCCAAAACTGTCCTGAGGTGCAGCACTCATTTGCCAAATATCAAAAGCCTTTGTCAACTGACAAAGAAATTGCCTGCTGGACACAGAGATGTACAAAAATTTGAGTATTACAACACTCAATCATACCGTTTACCTTTGTTGAAGGTCTGAAATAAATATCTGCCCTTACACAAATTGGCTACAAAAAAACCTTCATTCAGTTATAGAATAGAGACAAATAAATGGTGGATCATAAGATAAGAGTCAAACCCATTAATTAATGATAGATACCAAAATAAAACAGTACAATGCAATAATCATAACACTTACGGTAAGATATTTTTAGCCACAGCTGTCATAATGAACAATGTGGCTTCTGTAACATCCCAAGAAGTACTCTCTGTTTGTTGCTTTAAATTTTCATACATCTAAGAAAAAAAACATTGAATACTTAACAATTATTCATAACACAACAGGCTAAACAAATTTTTTTGTTACTGTAAAAGTACTTTAATTCGTGGGTATCAATTTTCGAGGTTTTAACAAAATTTACATGTTCGTGGGTTTTTAAATTCGTGGATTTTAGTTTTCCAAAAAAAAAAAAAAAATTTAAAAAAAATTAAAGCCTTTAGAAATGAAGGTTACAAATAGTCTGGATTGAGGAAATTGCAAAGTAAACATTGACCCGTGTAAATCGTTGTAATAACACTTACTAACCCATGATAAAGTGATCAACAGATTAATGACCATCAAAGGTGTTAATTAGGCCATACACATGTCACCTAAAGAAAACAGTAACATAAACAAGTGCTATAAACATATTCTTACCAAAATCAAGCTCAGCATGAAACTATTATTTCCCATATGTACGAGAACTATAAGGATATAAAATGAACACTTTATCATACTAGCATACCAATGCCGAAAATTTGACTTTCATCGATCAAAAATATTTTTATGATAATTAAAAAATCAAAAGTTGTACAGTTTAGGTTATTAAAGATTAAATGGGTATAATCCTGCATGCGGTTGTAGTTCTGTGACTGCTATAAAAGTATTCTCAGATTTGGCGTTATTCAATATATTCTCTAAATCATATCAGTAGTAAAACCTACCGATGGGGATCTTTCCATGTCTTGATTTGGACAATGGTTGTTTTATTTCGTTGGACACTTAAATTCGTCGATAAAGTCATCCACGAAAACCACGAAAAAAGTACTTTCACAGTATTTGGCAAACCATATAAATTTTCCACAAAAGGTATTTACTCTAAATCTAAATAAGTAATTTGTGTCAACCAACTTATAAAGTATCTGATAATACAATTTTTCCTAAACCCACAAACATTGTTGTCAATGAATAATGCCTTTATCTTTAATACTTCAAAATAACGTTACATCAATACATAGAATAAACATTACCTGTGCAAAACAATTTGATGAACCAACAATAAATATCACATCTTTAATTAATTCTGATACTCTAACTCTAAATTCTCCAAAATCATCAGATTCTCCAGGAATCCCATCCTACAAATAAAATAAAAATGTTCTGGTAAATATATTGTACTACTCACTAGTTGTAAACAACAACCACTGAAAAAATATTTTTAAATATTTTTATACTTTTACTGCTACAATTATTCACAATTATTAAAAGATTGTTTTGTCCATGTAAGAAAAATTCTCACTTGAATGAAATACATGTACAGTGACTTACAGTTGCTAACATCTACCTCATTTGGTTTTTAGTTGATAGTTGTCTAAATTGCAATAATTACCCACCTTCAATATTTCTTATTCCTTTTTTTCAAAGATTATTTTTCAAAATTTTATTTACTTCTAGTAGTTAAAATAAGATCTAGTGAATCCATTGTGTATATACATGTACAATACTGAACTTTTCTAGTGTGGTTACAAGAAAAATTATAAAGAATGCACATGGTTTGAATACAATACTACTCAAATCACACTTTTTAGTTGATAATTTTCATTAAGGTTTAAGTCAAATTCAGTTTAATCTTTCAGCGGTTTTGTCCAGTGTAAATGAGGTTCTAATAGGGTGAACAAGTAAGATAAAATTCATAACTCATTCTTCATTAAACATTGTTAATATTAACATCATTTAAATATAATACTGTTTTTTTCTTTTTTCCTTTATTAATCTAAGACTCACATGGTCTTGATCCATCTGACAGTGCCGACACATAGCAACTATAAGCCTTTGTATGTAGGGTTTAAATGTTTCTATAGCAGGATCCTCATGCCGTTGATACAATTCTTCAGATAGCCTGTACCATACATTAAATGTTATTTCTGCTACCTAGAAAATTTAACTGGATATTAAGAATTGATGCAAATGTTTATAATACAAACCATATAAGAACAAAATACCCCTGTACCTATTCCTATATGCTTCATTAGCTTATCAACTACACACTGTACCATCAAAGTTTACATGCCTGACTATTCAAATAGTTCATGAGTAATGTATAGCAAATTGATTTAGAAATCATGTAAAATTGAAACCGTTCAGTCTTACTGCAATTGGCTTTTCAAGGCTAGAACAGACAAGGTATCCATTTCAAAGAAAATCTTTGTATACCTAAATTCCTGAAAATTGCTGATTTAAAAGTTGTGAAGAATTGCTATTAGCTTTAACAAAGTATTCTATTGTTATCTAATTCTTAAAAATTAGAAATAAATCCTGGGTACAGAAGAACAAATTTTCTAAACCAACTTCAATGAACTTTAAAAACCCTCTATTTTGACTTACCTCATATAAATGATGACCAACACATGTAAGTAATAAATCTAAAATTCCTAAATCTCCAGTAAAGCCCTGAAAAAGAAACAAAACAAAAATTTATACACAGACTACAAAACTACAATTGGCCTTCAATTTACTTTCTATTTATGTCAACATCATTTTTAACCACTCATAAGGCTATGATTTTGTTGGAAGTGTTTGTTTATCAAAAGTTTACTCTATTAACAATTTTAAGGGCATACTTGTTTTGCTACATTTTGTCATTTTCATATTTCTATAGCAAATTTACCAACCACAAATGAGTTATCAAAAGTACACTTAGTAAGAAAAACTTTAGATTTTTATATACATTTTATTTTAAGGCCATGTAATTACAGAATTGAAAGACAATAAAAACGCCCATATTCAGGCTTGTATAGTTTGTACTGGTACATAATCAGCACCCCCTTCTCCCCACAAAATTTCAGGTAAAAAAACTGTTTGTAACTGTTTGAAAAGTTCTAATGAAACTCTGGTAATTTCAAATCGTTTGCAGTATTTTCTTGGAAAAATTAAACAAAAGCTGAAACAGCTTGTAAATGATTCTAGAACATCTTAAAATAAGTTTAAATCACTTAAAAAAACAATTTAGGAACTTATGTATGTTTAAACAGGCAGTTTGAAAAGCATGTATAAAAGAACAAAAAAAAATGGTGAGAGTCGAAATCTGTACATAATAGATATCACTATAATACGACTTTGAAAGTAAAACAGTTCCCTCCTTATGTAAACCAGTCTTTAATATACATGTATCTATCACATTAATGTTTGAAGGGTCTCAAGCTAAAATTATGAGGTAGGCATTACCTGTGAATGGGGACGAAGTCTGTATGAATTATTTTTTTGTAACTTAAATATTTGTTAAAAAAAAGAAACGGAAATACCATATCATTTCCGATTTTGGTTCTGTTGTTAGGGATTATACTTGTAACGTTATTTAAGTTATGATGTCATGTTCAATGTAAACAAAGAAACGCAATGCATCAGGTAACGTCAATTCCAGTGATTTTGCTAGCGCTCGTCACTTTCGTATTTTACGAAAGGGTTTTCTCATTGACGAAAATATTTCAAATCAATTTCGTCACTTTAATTTTGAAAGTGTAAAAAAATAAATTCGCAATAAAAATTATAAATCTACCTGTCTTCATGTTTTTGACAAGTTTATGACCTCCAGGTTATTAACATTTTCAACAGGTGTTACAAGTTGTGATTACAACTAATCCGCTTATCGCCATCGGATGGGTCACTAATCCGTTAATTATTAATAAACCCCATAACTGAATGACCATCATAATTATTTCCCCAGGAAAATCAGCCTGTCGGCATTTCAACAACCAGGAGTATAGTTTCGTCATTTAATCAAAAATGTAACAACCCGGACAGTTCGCATTTGAATTTCAATATTTCTCAAACGATCACAATCCGAAGTTCGTTTGTCGTAGATTCGTCATTCGAAGGCATTTTCGTCATATTTGATTTAAATTTTCAGCAAAAACTTTCGGCAATTTCCATTTAAAAAAAAAGAACTTTAATGTGTTTATTCAAAACTTTCACGAGTTAAACAGGTGCTTCCTGTATTGTGTTCTACGCATGCGTGAAAGTATTCCTTTGACTATTTATAGACATTTAAAAACGTAAAATACGAAATCAGTTAGAATCAATTAAACGAGAGAGACAAATATATATCTCTTACTAAAGGAATTTAAATCGAAAAATGATAATATTCTGATGAATCCGGACTCGTTTTGATTTTAATATCCATGTGCCACTTCCCGTTTTCGTTTCATCTTAAAACCGAAAGTAGAAAACGTGATCTATTGTTGATTTGTTTACAACCTCCTTTCAGTCATTATAATAGTTCCAAAAGGGATTTAACACATTTCCAACTTGATAGAAATGATTTCCAAATATCGATTTAGATCTTTTATAATGATAATGATTATGCAGTGAAATAATCATTGTAAGTTAATTTCTGCGGTGATTCCTTGTTTAAAAAAAATAGAATCCAACTTTTGTTGATCAGGAATGACCCCTGGAACAAACTGAAGAGAAATTGTGAACTAAATTTCTGGATTCTATGTCAGAATCTTTCATAATAATGGCCAATACAGTCAAATCATACAATAAGTGCCAATCATGCTGGTGCCTCAATCCCTTAAAATCTGACAAAGTCAAAAGATGAAGCTAGTAATATACATCATTGGTCCCTTGCTTTTACACAAAATAAGGTTGATTTTAATAGCGCGAAAAAGTGACTAAAGCCCTCAAAATCCTAGCTTAAACCCTGGTCAATTCATATCAAAGACAAAGAATTATTAAAAATGAAATATTGGTATTGTGTTCCTCGAGTTCCTATATTTTACTAAGACTACTCAAAGTCTCACGACAAAGAGACCGGAAAAAGGAGATTTCTGCTTTCTGCGCAAATGCAGGAATTAAAAAAAGCAACATAAAAAGTTTGTACAATTTTGGGTTCATTAGTACAATGAAAATTTCGGGAAAATTTCCCGATTTTTTTATTTTTATTTTTCTACTGTTATAGGGGACTTCGTCCCCATATAAACCATATTAGTCAGTATGAAACACCAAAACGAAACGAACAATAACCGATTACGTTTTGTAGTTCACAAATTGTAAGCTGGTTAACAGTTGTCTTTTATACTATGTTTGTATCGTTTCAATCAAGCAGATACCAGTTTATTTCAACCAATGCATTGAAAAGAAATTAGAAATTTGTGATGAAGGGTTCAGTTTTTGAATTAATCAGTATTAATTTGATAATGAATAGAAGTAACTTATTAATATGGATGAGTTAAAATTATTTGTTTGAAAAAAGTGTCCTCTACAATAATAATAAAAAAGATGGCGGAACGTAAAAAAAAAAAACCTCTCGTGCGAAATTGAACTTTTTCTCTTATTTCTTGTACTCTATAGTCCACGCCCGTCTGGAAGGTCCAATTTTGGAAGTTGAAACCGCAGACTATACAAGCCTTTTAATGGAAATACTGAAATTGAAATTTACCTGATTAGGTGTGTTAACTATTTGTTCTAAAAATGACTCGGCAAGTTCTGTAAATATTCTGCAATAATTTATTGACCTGAAAATACAAAATATAACAATAGTGAAATTCTGAAAGACAACATTTTTGGAATGAGATTGAAAGCAAATAAACATCATTCTACGAAATGATTTTTTATGAAGTGTAAGCTTCTTCAAAAATTGACCATGCTAACCAACATTAAACTGTGATGTGTAAATACTCCCTATACAACAATATATTTGATTTAGGGTCATCTTCTCGAATAAGGGATGATAGCAGAGGAAATATGTAACTTCATTCATGTTTATAGGTCAAAATTATGTGTAATCTTTATTAGTTTATAAATTATACCCAGCACAACACCTCTGTATTTATAATTTACATATTTACAATTATACATACTTATCTGTATCATCCAGTGCTACAGACATGTGGTAGGCATCTGGTAATGTCTTTACTCCATTGTATAAGGCCTCAGCTAAACGCAGATGTGACTTTAAATCCTGTTAATAGAATGTTATGGATTATATCCAAGTTTAACTGTTCATAAATTCTAAACAGAAAATTGTAGAAATGATGGAAGTTCTTTTAAGCGCCACATTTAAGGTATTTCTGACAATTAGTTTTTATAGATGGAGGAAGTCCTAGTGCCTGGAGAAAACCATGACTTTTGAAAGGAAAACTGACAATCCTAGTAAATTAAGATTGGAGGTGAGTGCACCGGCATGAGAGGGGTTTAAACTCACAATATCAGTGTTGACTGGCTAGTGGCATGATTACAGTAGTAGAACTACTAGTTCTCAGACCACTTGGCCACCATGGCCTCTAGGCATATGGGAGAAACAGTCCTTACAAATGATTTCCAAGTATCACTACAAGTTTCATAAAAACAATATGCATATTTCATATCAGAACTGAAATACTGAGCTACTTAGAATTTGACATGAATCTATAGAAAATCATAATAATAAGTATTTTTGTCAGTATCCTACCTCTACACTGTATAAAGCTGAACATATGCAATCTGTTGCTGCTTCATGTAAACTGGCAGGACATTCTGCTATTACCTGTAAAATATAATATGACTTCAATACTGTAAATCAACCTACTTTCACAAGTGATTTACTTTTGGGACTTAAAAGATAGAAAAATAACTTGAATATAAATTGTCATGAATATGTAAAACTTTGAATTTCACATATTTATCTACATAAAGTAATCGCAGCTCAATAGGCTAGAAAAAGCTAAAAGGGAAATAAAAATATCTGTGAAAATAAGTTAGCTTACAGTATTTAAAACTAAATATTTCTTGAAACAACTTTATATTTATAGCAAGTCTCAGTATAAACTTACAAAAGATTAAATAAAATGTTTAAATATGTTATGTAATCTAAATTACTGATTTGTAATTTTGTCATTTTTGGCAATAAGTGAAGACAGTAAATCTACAAGAGGATAAATCTACTACCAGTTCACTATGTTATGAATGTGTTTGTAGAAAATGTTTTTGTGTTCTGTTAAATTGTTCCTTTTAAAATTGTTACACGATGATGACCGCTGTACCCATATTTTGACTATATTATTTATTATCTCTGTTTAGTTCACCCATCATTGTTAATATAACAGATTTGACGAGACTGTCAACAAAGGGAGAGGTTAAGCGCTATAAAACCAGGTTTAATCTACCATTTTCTACATTTGAAAATGTCTGTACCAGGAATATGACTGTTTTGTCCATTTCGTTTTTGATGTGTTTTGTCATTTGATGTTGCCATGTGATTATGGACTTTCCGATTGGATTTTCCTCTGAGTTCAGTATTTTTATGATTTTACTTTTTTATAACATACCAAAGCCTGGAAAGGAGCTGTGACTAGTTTACTTCCAATAATCAGTTCTTCTGAGAGTGCACCTAAACTAAACCAACTTCCTAAACACCTAAATATCTTCATCTGTCCCTTTGTATCACCCACACAGCTTTCACCACAAGCATCCTAAAATAAATACATAACCTGCAACTGTTCAATCAGTAATTGCAAAATAATACCAAGTATTTATTAGTTGAAATATAAAACTATGTGATTTTCTTTTTTTTTTATTAGTTGAAGAAGATTTATAGATAAGATATGCAACTAACTAAAAATAACTATAGAAGACTAGATTTATTGTTGATGTAAATAAAATACAACTTACCAACAACTGTAGAATAACTGGTGAGGACTTTCTAAATTCTTCTGTTACTTCAGTTCTCCTATTAGCACCTAATCTCAATGATCTACTATTAACCTGTCAAAAAAAACCATGTCATTTACTAAAGACATAATATTTGTATTTCTTGCAATGCAATATTTACATTTTTTTCTTTAAATCTGGCAATATACTTATTATAGCATGACTGGATTGTAGAATATCATGTCAAATTGTTAAAAGTTAGTAAAAATTCTCAAAAATATTCATCTTCAGGATCAAACAGCTTTAAGTAAAACTGGTTTAAGGCCATATGGTGACATATACCTGCTTACTTCTACATCATCTTGTCTCTGATGGAGATTTGTCCAATTAGCAATCATACCACATCTTCTTATTCATATAAGTATATTGACTTACTTCTTCTGGTAATACTGTCAGCACCTCTAATAAGAATGGTAAATTCTGTGGATTACTTCCATATCTATTAGGGAAAGAGAAATAACTCTGTTATTAATACATCAAATTTATAATTCATCACATTTAAAGTAAAAAAAATCCAAACTGCAGTTTTATATTGAAATAAATGTGAATAATGTTCTTTTGCAATGTAGGGATAAAAAGGTTACAAGTAAAAGAGGCATCTGTCGTATTCTGATGTTAAAATCATGAATGAATTCCTTTTTAAAAAATTTAACAAATGTTTGTTTACCATGATGATGGACAATAAGTTATGACAATACCTCTCAATGAGTGAGTTTTTTAAAGATATGCAGCATAAAATAAATTGGGAATGTGTTCATAAGACATAGATGATGCCACCACTTGCATATTAAAGCCATATAATGTTAAAGAGGGACATTTCTCACGAAATGTAACAGTGACGCTACCCAAATTTGTACTTGATCAGAGTTTTGTGGTAATAAGCATTGTGTATAAGTTTCATTATATTTAGTTAAGACCAACTTAAGTTAGAGAACAGAATTAATCAAGTAAATTTTCCAATGTAAAGGGACATAACTCTAGAACAGTGAAAGTGACGCCACCAAAATTAAAACTTGATCTGTGTTTTATTTGTAATAAGCATTCTGTATAAGTTTCATAACATTTGATTCAGGCAAACTAAAGTTACAGAAGGGAAACAAAAAATTCAGCAATATTTCCATTTTTAAAGGGACATAACTCTAGAACAGTGAAAGTGACTCCACCAAAATTCAAATTTGATTTGTGTTTTACTGGTTATAAGCATTCTGTATAAGTTTCATTGATTCAGGCAAACTAAAGTTACAAAACAGAAACAAAAAGTTTAGCAATATTTCCATTTTTAAAGGGCAAAACACTAGAATGGTAAAAGTGAAGCAACCAAAATTCAAACTTGGTCTGTGTTTTAAGGTAATTAGCATTGTGTATAAGTTTCAATACATTTAGTTGAGGCAAATTAAAGTTAGAGAACAGCAACCAAATTAGGAACATACCCAGACAAGGGTAAAACTTAATACCCACTCCGCTACGTATGGGGCATAAAAACTTTTAATATATGTTCAAAGCACATAATTCAAACATCAATCAACCCATGTAATTAAACTGCCAGAGATTCAAGGTCTGTCAAAAGTTTACATTAAGAAGAACTGTATAATGGCTGTAACATAAGGCAAAACAAAATAATTCAAACAAAAGTTAACTCTTAACAGTGATGTGTAAAACAATATTAGAGTCTTTAATTTGTTTTACATAAAAGGAGACCTACCTCTGAACAAGATCCATGATGGGGTCCTTCCAGCCTGCCATCTGCAATGCAAGGTCTGCCAAAGCTAAACTTAGCTGAAATAAGTAATATCAAGTTACATTGGAACAATCATGATATGACCATTGCAATTTAATAAGAAAAGGTAACCAGATTACTCTGTGCTATTTCAGAAATTAATGTATGAGAGGCGTTTGAAGGTACTTTTTTACACCATCATGCAAACATTATAATTCATTATTTGTAATAATTATTCACGTTATCTTTCTAAAATAGTCACCACCTATCAAGTTTTAATAGAAGTGAGTTCCAACTAAGTGCTTACTTGTTTCTATTTCTAATGATAAAACTAAAGTGTCATTGACAGAATAAATTCAATGTTTGTATGCTTGTCTTTGACTGGACACAAATACATTTTACAATTATTTCTGGCACAAATGTGTATTTAACACTACACAAACCTGTGTAACAATGGCTGGTGGCGATTCTGCATTCAATTTTCCGCCATGATCCAGCAAGGAATCTCTTAATGACTGAAACATAGAAAGAAATGATAAATAAATGTGAAAAAAAATCTATATATATATTGTACAGGTCTTACTTTTATTTTAATCAAACGTTTTATTTTTTTTATTAAGAATGTCACCACAAAAAAGTGATATTTCTCTGATCAAGGCCTATTACCCCTGATTACTGAAACTGTTGCTTTGCATTGTTGACACATTTGTCATCTTTTAAAAGGTTTGGTCAAATTTTGGCAAATTCATTTTAGGACTATGATTCATGAAGGGCTTCTGAAATAGGCCATAGGATTTTGATGTTATTCTATCAGACCAAAATACTTCACATTTCACTTTAAAATATTTGTGATAATACTATTAGACAAAAAAACATTTGTTGGCCCCTTCATTTAAATTTTACAAAGCTTAAACAAACATTATTTGTATTTCAACATAAATTTTGGTAAATTTTTCCATATTTTTTATTGTTTTTGGCCTTATTCACCTTGGCTGCCATCCATAATCCAAAAAGTTTTTAAATTGATGAATTCTGTATCAAAATTAGTCATATTGTGCAATAAGTGAACCTTGTCCTTTATTTATGTAGTCAATGTGAGAAGTGTGTTAACAAAATAAACTTTCTCATAGAAACTGTCATGCAAGTAGTAAAAAAGAATAAATACTGTTATTAGTGTTTTTATTGTAAAATTTGTGAATTTTTTTTGTTGTAAACTTACCTGGTGAGAATTAACAGGTAATTCATGGAAGGCATATTGTATCTGAAATGTAAACATATAATCTTTTACTTTTAAAATACACTGAAATGCAGTCAACTTTAGCATGTTTAGCGTTTGATAGTTCATTGATAACATTCTGGCGTATCACAAACAAACAACTTGTAACGTCTCATTTCATTGGCCACGAATTTCAAATGAATTCAGTGAAGGCATTTTGGTGTATAAAATATTGAAATGTTACATCGGCGAAGATTTTTTCTTTTGCATGTGTGGAACTAAAAAAAAAAACTTATCGTAGTTTATAAGGAACAATATAAATGTACTGTTTTCGATTTAAATTGGCTAAAAACCTCTCCTTTAATTTAATACCGTAAGAAAGTGATATGCATATAACATTGTTGAACTATCCGCCAAAGTGAAGTGAAGTATGCATGCGTATTTAAAATGAAATACAAAATCATACATGCAAGATAAACTGATAAACGAAATATTAAGAAATTATTATTAAGTATGACTGAATGCATGTACTAGAAGGGGTCAACCTTTTTATCAATACATTTAAAGAATTAACACGCTTTTAAAAACTGATCGTTTTTCTCTGTAACTATTTAGAAATTTACAAATATACAATCTACGTTCGAATTTCAACCGAGAATAGCAAAACAGTAACTTAAAGTAGAAAATTCATTAAGTATATCGCTGGAGTTTATAAAGTATATTTTTCTCTAAACAAAGTATGGTTGGTTACATGTTCTGAATTTACTTAGAATTTCGGGATTTTTTTCTCAAAATTAAGTAAACTGAATTACAAAAAAAATCACATTATTCTTAGGCGAATACCTAAAACTTGCGAAAGATATAAAAAGGCAGGATGAGCAACTTGGCAAAAAGGCTGAATTACAATTTATGTAAAAAAAAAAAAAAAACCAGACAAACTAATAAAACTAAAACGGCAGGACCAAATAGACTAAAAATAAAAAGACAGGACAGAGAATACAACTTAGAAAAAAGAACTTACTGTTTCATCAAAGTCCACCCTCCCATCAAAATAAAATGGTAGATCTTTAAAATCTTACTAGTGCACAAAATTATAAATTCAATGAATTTTACATGCACATAGATGTATCATTGAAAAGTTAGAATTGCTATGGAATAATCAAGAACACAATAATGTACGTGAATACTACGATGGAGGTTATAACAACCTTGACCGGCTACGTGAATACTGATCAGTCCATTCAACTTATAGTACGCATGTTCTATTTTCGCAGGTGTGAGGGCGAAGGTTTGAATTGGCCAATGAAAACGATCGTTTCTTTACGAGTTAATCTAATAAAGTTTGTTTGACTGGTTACGTCACACTACCTTTCGCTAAGCTTGGCCGCATATAAGTATACATCTATAAACATGTACTGTGGATTCATTTAACATGTTTAACTTCTTGGTTCAACTGTACCCATGAAACCCACAAAAATTGGTATCCAATGATTAATAATGAATCCACAGTATTTTGAATAATCTACCAAATCAGAAAGCATTAAAAAAATATAATTTTCTGATTAAAACTAATAAATTGCGTCGCCAAGCACAGCTGAATACGACAACAAAGGTCCAACCACTCTGAACAGTTCAGGCAAAAATGAGCACAACATTTGCACTTGATACAGGTCTGAATTTGGATTGTAATTGAATATTTGACACATAATAGGTTTCTGACGAAGAAAACTGTAGTCAAAGAACTTAGAATTTGTTACATGATTTGAATTTATATTTAATTTTTTGCTATTGCACAATACACTATGCTGTTGCGAATTGCCCCCCCCCCCCCATTTAAAAAAAAAAATTACCCCTCTTTTTTTTGGCTTTTGTGCAATACATTATGCCAATCCTAACCATTCCTATCTGGCAAGGAACCTTGTGGTATAATTTCAGAGAGATCCATACACTTAAACACAAGTAATTGTCTGGAAACTTGAAAAATGCTTAATTGGGCCCTACTTGGCCCCTAATTCCTAAACTGTTAGGACCTCCACCTCCAAAATCAATCCCAACCTTCCTTTTCAGGTTATAAACCTTGAGTTTAAATTCATAGATTTATATTCACTTATACTAAAGTTATTGTCCTGAAACCAAATGTCTTCGGATGACGTGGTACCAATGTACAACCGCAAAATTTTTGTATTCTTTTTACTAAATTGTTCTTTTAGTCTGATTAAATCAGTTCTATGTCCTATTATTATATAATAAAAAAATAAGGAGATGTGATATGATGCATCATGGTCAAAGAGACAGCTCTTCACAAGATTAAACAAAAATCACTGAATAAGAGTCTGTTGACTTGGGACAGGTTGAAGCCTGTACTTAGACATTTAATGGTTTACTTTTACAAATTGTGACTTGGATGGAGAGTTGTCTCATTAGCACTTATGCCGCATCTTCTTATATCTATATTATATAGCATTTTGTATTTTTGTATGATCCTGTAACATCACTACTCAATGAAAACATTTAATTTTTAGTAAATAACTGTAAAAGGAAAATATCATTTAAGTTCTCAACTTAAAATGTTAAATCTCTTCAAAAGTTTCATAAAGTTGCATGCCATCAGAAATCTATACTTAAATCATGTAAATTGTGCTGTCCAATAACAAATTTATCTTCTTGCACAGTTTAAATTTTTTATGGACTAACAATAGATAAAACTTTCCTTCAGGCTGTTTGAAATAGGTCATTTACAATCTTTTTCTATATATGATTTATTTCCAATCTACTGTACTTTCAGGGTTGAGCTATGGGCTTGAAGCCTTGTGAATTCAAAAGTTAATCGTAGAGACTGGTTCATAAAGAGTATAATTAAATTTTATATGTTTGAAGATACACACAAAACATTACCTTTGTTCTCATGGTCTGTGCAGCAAAATAACAGGATTCCAGTCCTTGGTGTTCTCGTAACAACTGGTCAGACACATGCCATGCATACATCTAAAAAAAACATTGAAACTCAAAACTGATAGATTTTACGTAATTGCAGTTCTAAGGACATAAATTTCATTTTTCAAGTCTGGAAAATGACTAGTATGACTAGTCAGCATGTGTCCAGGTTTTATTTAAGTTTCTCTTTCCAAATTTTTGCATTTATAGAAAGTATTTGATCTTTTTTGGTATTTTGCTGCAATGCAGATGTCACCACATCAGGCAAAGGGAGTGACTATGTAAGGCTTGGATTCCTAACTTGACTCTAGAGAAGCTCCAGGGAGAAGTTTATTGATTATGTCATCATTGGATTCCAAACTTCACTCAAGAGACCCTTGGATTCCAAACACACAAGAGAAGCTCCATGGAGAAGTTTATTGATTACATGTATGTCCCTCTTGGTTTCCCCAACACACTACTGAAGCTCCAGGGAGAAGTTTATTGATTATGTCACTCTTGGATTCCCAACTTCACTTCAGAGAAGCTCCAGGTAGAAGTTTATTGATTATGTCACCCTTGTATTCCCGACTTCACTTCAGAGAAGCTCTAGGGAGATGTTTATTGAATGTGTCACCCTTGGATTCTTAACTATGATCTAGCATTTTTGTCTAGAGAAGCTCCAGGTTTTTTTTTTTTTTTACATTTGTATGTCACCCTAGGATTCCCAACTTCACTCTAGAGAAGTTCCAGGGAAAGTTTATTGATTATGTCAGCCTTGGATTACCAACACATTACCAAAGCTCCAGGGAGAAATTTATTGACTATGTCATTCTTGGATTCACAACTTCACTTTAGAGAAGCTCCAGGGAGAAGTTTATTAATTCTGTCATCCTTGGATTCCTAACTATGCTCTAGAGAAGCTCCATGGAGAGATTTATTGATTATATCACCCAAGGATTCTCCATAGGCCCTCGGTCATCAGTCAGCATAACAGTCACCCATCAACAATGGGTTTTGGACATGTTAGAGTGTATGCTGTGCAGGTATTTACATAGACTGTACAGGGTTGTATAGGTTTGGTTTCTGTCATCAAAAGAAGTAGGATGAGCAATCTGTAAGTAAACTGCATCACATTAAGATTGAATAATTGTTGATTGTTTAATGTCCAGTGGCAAATATAATTTTCATTCATGTTCAGGACGACATCGCTTAAAGAGCTGACCGAGCACATCTGTTCAGTTGAAATGAGTGATATGTGACCAATGGAATGACCGTCAATAGGTGTATTTTAATCCCACTAAATAGAAACCAGAATTGATATCATCAACGTATACATACAGATACCGAAGATGTGGTATAGTTATCAAAGGTACCAGGATTATAATTTAGTAGGTATGATTGTCTTGGTATCCGGTCGTTCCGGCCCCAACCCGATCCGGCCCCAAGTCAATCCGGCCCAAAGTCGATCCGGCCCAAGTCGATCTGGCCCACGTCGATCCGGCCCCAAGTCGATCCGTCCCCATAATAAAATATGAATAAACTATATTCACTGTATGGAGTAATTTGTGACAAATTTGAACAATATAAACGGAATTTGCAAAAAGTGTCGATGATGGATGACAACAATACACCTTATCGCTATTTGTCCGCCATTACTGGATATCACACAGGTTCACGTAAAATTGTGACGTTATAAAACAAAATATATGACGCCATAATGGAAAATTGATTGTTGTTGACGTCAAAAGTTCAAGCGGCCGGGTCAGCCGGGATTAGCGATAAGGTGTATATAAACACCATTGTGATATTAAAACAAACGCATTCTGTCTTCTCTTTTATAGAAAGGATTCGGCAAATCAAACAACATTTCTCAATTTGAGAAATTTTAAGAACTTTATTAAAAGAAAAAAAAAGTTTGTATGTATCAGCTTGGGGATCGGCTTGTACCATTGTCAGTATGTAACTACATGTATTTGTTATTACACAAGATGAGACTTGTTAGGATCACAGTCAATTGAAAGAAAATGCTGATTAATGTTGATGTCTGAATTCTTTTATACCTGTTTTAATATAATTATACCTAATAATCTTGAAAACTTGTAATAAAACATAATCAACCTATTTGTTTTTTACTCATCTAAAGAAAATATTTTTCAAAGGCCTTTTTTATTTTTTTTACCGTACACCTTTTACATTATAATAAAAATCATAAAGATTTGTGAATTACAATTAATACATATCTTTATTTTTATTCCTTATAAATATATTTTTTATTGGGCCGGATCGACTTTACATATGGGCCGAATCGAGGTGGGGCCGGGTCGATGTGGGCCGGATCGACGTGGGGCCGGATCGACTCGAAAGCATTGTCTTTTGTAATGTTTTTTTTGTTTATGTGAAAGGCAAAGCGGTTAAAAATTTGTAATATAGCTATAAGTTAATTGGCAGATATCATTAGACAGGCATCTTTATCTGTATCGTACTAGTGGGTTTTATTACAAGTATTAACATAAGTCTACTGCTGGAAGTGCAGAAGTCGGGTCAGTTTGCTTACCGAACGTTGCAGTTCTCCGAGCCAAACTGATGCCCTTTCCTTTCCATTTACGTCTGGATTTTGATAAAGGGCTTGGAGAGCTTGATAAACCGTCTCTAAAGACGGTTCACTGTTCATTGCTGTATATTTCAGGAATTGTCACTTGAAACTTCAGCAAGAGCACTGACCGGAAGTAAGTTATTCACAAAGTCATTCCCGCACTTTTGATAAAAATAAAATAAAATTACAACACACATTTGATTTCTTTTGTCAAAAACAAATAGTATAAAGTTAAGTGAAAAAGAAAATCAGTTTAAATATTTATTTTATGATTTAATTGTAATTTCTTATTCACCCCGTATTGGAAAATTTACTTCCGGTTTCACTTTGCTAAAAAAAATATTACAACATAGCCACCTTACTGCCAAACAAATTGATATTCTATTCAATAATGGATTCAGATGGATTGCCTCTTGTTGGACCTGGTGTTGATTATACAAAGGTGTCTTAAAGAAATCATTTGTCATACATAAGATGAGCTGGCACCACTTTCTTACTAACTTACTGTCATTTTAGTGCCAATGGCAATGACCAAATGACAGTGAGCTAATCGGTGTTCAGTTGCATGAATAACACTCTTTTATTTAATCAGAGATCAGGCTATTGGGTTGAAGAAGTTGCTTCCCTGTCAGTCACTTCACTTTTCCCTTTAGTCGGGGGATCCTCCCTGCATGGTCAATCAGTGAAGACAAGTCAATTGGCACCTGGTCAAACAGGCACCCATAGAAAAAGTCAAATCGGCACCTGGTTAAATCGGCATCTTGTCAAATCGGCACCAATTTAAAGTCAATTTGGTATCCAATAATATTTGATATGATATACATATATAAATAATTCTTAAAATGTAAAATGAGGCAAACACTACAGTCTTCACATTGAACTGCTAAATCTACAGGCCCGCAGCTCAATTTTTGAAAATATTTAGTTAGATTCTGTTGGCGTGTAGGTGTAATTTTTACAGGCCCGAATGCAATTTTACCAGCCTGGGCTGCCACTCGGAGTGAAGACTGGCATTACCTGTGAAAGGGGAGGAAGTCTGCGTAATTTTTTAAATTTTTAATTCAAACATATTTTAACTTCAAAATCTTGTAAAAAAGAATTGGAAATACTGTAACGTTTCCAATTTTGGTTCTGTTGTAAGGGATTTATGTTATGATGTCATATTCAATGTAAACAAAGAAACACTATCATCAAGTAACGTTTTTTCATATCAAAGACAATTAAAAATTAAATTGTTTGTGTGTTCCTTCCTATATTTTACTGGACTGATGATAAATATATATTTCACTCAAAGTCTCATTACAAACAAGAATGGAAGAAAGAAGTAGATTTCTGCGCAAATGCAGGAATTAAATAAGTGACCAAAAAAAAGTTAATGATTTCGAGTTCATTAGCATGATAAGTACTATGAAAATTTCCCGATTTTTGTTAGTTTTTTTTTTTATTGATTTTTCTACTGTTTTTGGGGTTGGATAAAATAATTTATTGTTTTTAAAAAGTTTTATCTTTAATTTATCAGTTACATATATAATTAACATTTTTGTTGTTTTAACTATTTACAGGTAGCTATTGCTGTTAAATCATGTAAATACATACAGAAACCTCGGGGGCCACTTCAATTCTTAATTGATAGGGGTGCCGCTGTGTTTCTGTTACCCAACCCTTGACCTTATCATATATTTCTGATAGTTTTCCTGACCTATTCACATATTTTCAAGCTTGAAAAGGTGACCTATTCAAGGGGCACATCCTATCACCTTCTATATAGGAAGTGGACCCCCAAAATAGAAACACCCACACCCACCCTAAAAGATAATAAAATGTAAATATGTCAATATTTGGATTACCCCTTCTTTGTTTTATATTTTTTGTTCAAAATACCAAAAGAGAACATATATTTAACATGGGTGCCGAAGTGACTACAACGGGTGCCGATTTAACCAGGTGCCAAATTGACTATGTGCCGATTTGACTATACCCGGTACCAATTTGACCAAAAGAAAAGTGCCTGAAGTTCATGTTTCACACATCTTTTTCATTTAAAACATTATTTTGCTTTCAAAATCCCTTGTCAAACATTGTTCTTTTTGTAAAAAAAACATACATGACATATGAGGGGAAACCCAATTTTCAATTATCCATGGCCTCAAGAGTGTACATGTACAATGTACAAAATATATTTGGAAATTCACTAAGGACGTGAAGAAAATTGCAGATAGTTCATGTTTCTGAAATTCATACATCTTTAACATTAGAAACATTGTTTATTTTGTATTCTTGTCTCCCATTGAAATATTTATATGAACCACGTAAATGTACCAGACACACACTAGATCAGAATTTAATGAACAGTAAACTATCTTTGTCCGTATACTGATCAATCCTATTTATCAACATGATTAACATTTCTATTAAACATACAAATATAGTTGCCATTACTTGCCAACATAGATTTCTTAATACAAAAAAATAGTTTATACAAAAAAACAACAGTCAAGAATGAAGTCATGGAAGTCATCAATGTTACATGTAGTGTGCATGTCCAAACTGAAATTGTACAGACTGATGTGCATTTCAATGTCATTTGTACATCATGTACATATATTTCTTTTATCATATACAGAAATATAGAAGACTTTTTTTATATTGATTTTTATGCCCCATTAATGGGCATTATGTTTTCTGGTCTGTGTGTCCTTCCATTCTTCCGTCCCACTTCAGGTTAAAGTTTTTGGTCGAGGTAGTTTTTGATGAAGTTGAAGTCCAATCAACTTGAAACTTAGTACACATGTTCCTTATGATATGATCTTTCTAATTTTTATGCCAAATTAGAGATTTTCCCTCATTTTCACGGTCCATTGAACATAGAAAATGATAGTGCGGATGGAGCATCTGTGTACTTGGGACACATTCTTGTTTTAACATCTTTACATTTGTATAAACAGCATGTGGAGATTCTTATTTTTAAACATATTGGAGACTAGTGATATATTTGTTGAATTTTAAACATTTAAAAGAAGAATACTTTTTTATTGGTTTTAAAGAATACTTTTTGTTTTCTTTCAGGTGGAAGCCATTCAGCAGAAGAGAATTGTTGCATTTATAAACCATTTTGTTACACATACTGCTAAATTTCTCAACCGATTTTCTTCTGTGTGTGAAGAAAAGTTAGAACATATGTCAAATAGAATTCAAGAATTGGAAGTATCAATGAATTTATTAGAGGCCAAGGTTTGTATTTTTTTTTTATCCCTTAGTGGTGTACCGTGTTGTGTATGGGCCAGGTCAAACAAGACATTAAATTGGTATTTACTGCCTCTAGATCTCTACTCAAGATGCAGCATCAAGGAGTAAGATCAGAGACTGAAAGGAGCTCTTACCAATGTGTCCGGGTTAGATGACAGGTTTTCCTGCAGGCTTTTACCATGTAATTTAACTCATTAATAATCCAGCTCATGTTGTCGATCTAGTTCAAAACAGGATTATATTCATTATGTCATCCATCACTTTTACTAGTACATGTAGTTCTTATCAACTTTTTTGTTTGCTAAAACAGTTAGGATTCTACTGTCACTGCAACGCAAATATATATATAAAAAAATATAACAAACAAGGATTCCTACATTGTATGAATCCTAGTTATTCTGGTTATAATTGTAAATTTTAATATCAGAAACATAGAAAAAGACTTAACATGCTTAACTACATCAGATTCATAAACAAAAAAATATGTTTGCTTGCCATCCTACTTTTTCATCTGAAACATTTGGGGGGGAAAAAAATTTGGTTTATTGTGGCCGCAATTAATACAAAGAGGCAGAAAATTTCAATAAAAAAAGATAAATTAAATGGATTAATCCTGGAATAGATCTATTTTACACTGTACATAAAGTGACAAACCTCGTAGGTAATGATAGATTTGAGGAGTGCAAGCTGTTTCTGACTATAGAACAATGATTGTACAAACATCTTATCCAGCCTTTTGAAAGTTATAATCCAAGAAAATCTGTTTTCAGTAATCAGCAGTTGAATATCCTGATTTACATTTATATAGCTGTAATAAACAAATTGGTTTGTTTTACTTGGAAAATTGTCCAACAGGAACTGTAACTGTTTGATCACCATGTAATAAGAAGGTTTATCCTTATTCATGATGATGTTAAAGCAGTTTTAAGTTCTGAAATCTATTGTTGCAGCTTTCATCTGTTCCTGGTTTAGAAAATGTAACAGCACCTTCTAGTGCTTCTAATGGAACAACTACATCACAAGCCTCGGGAGGACCTCCACCCCCAGTGGACACACCTTTGGCCACACCAGCAGCCACTGCCATGCCAGCAAGCCAACCACCAGTAAGTTACATACACATCTTATTCTTAGAAATCTGTTTTCCACAATAATCAATGGATATTAGGTCTTGTGATTACTGTGGATACAGCAGAAAGTTTAAATTACAAATTGTTGAATAAACATATAGACAGTTTTACCATTTGACATTTTAGAGGATTGTGGGTAATTTCATTGTACACTAAATTTTATTTGTACATGTACACCAAAATGGAAATGAAAGTACACCTGGCATGGTTGGATATTTATTGTTTCGGAGCTTGTAAACAGCTCACAAAGTATTTGTGTAAGATTTTGAAATTATTACACCTAATGCATATGAATTACAAAACAGTGATTTGATTTTTTAACAATGCAAATATCTTTCTCAGTACTTCACAGATAATTTATTTTTAGTATGTGTACATGGTGTATGTATCCTATAAGCTGTATTGCTGTTGGAATAGAGTAGTATTATAACTTAACCATTACTATCTCAAATTATTCTGAAAACATAAATCTGTTACATTGTATATAAATAATGATTTTTGATAATTGTTTATTTAAATTCTATTCAATTAATTTTTTGAAAATAATCATGAACAAAAAGAGCAGTACTCGAAAGATGACTGCAATTTTGAGTCTCTTTTTGGGCACAGCCATTCCTGAAAGATCAGATATTTTTGACATGGCTAGTAACGATATATATTTTATTTCAGCCACCAGATGAAGCAGCACCACCAGCCCCACCCCCACCAGAATCAACAAACCCTGTATCAAAAGATCCAAGATATATGAAGTTCTTCAAAATGTTACACTTTGTATGTATATCAATTTGACACCAGTTCCCAATTTCAGACAGAATTTCATTGTTAATTAGATTCTAAAACAGGAATAATATGTATCATTGGCTAAGAAAATTTCACAATTATTTAACATGCCTGATGAAATTGAGCAGTAATTGCTATGTTGTTGTATGATGACTTAATATTTTGACAGAATTTCAATTCTTTCACTTGTCCTGAACATGCTTGAAATATTTGCCACCTGACTGTAATCAACCAACAATCAATCAACTCATAATAAGTCTGAAAAACAAAACTATTGTATTTACTTCATTTCAGTCATTCCTTGTAGTATTTTAGCTATTTTAGAGATGTTGGATAAACCTCAATGAATCACAACATCAAACAAAAAAAAAGACATCAATGAATTTTCTCTGACAGCAATGTGCCCCTGTTAAAAATATAAATAGACAGATAAACATAAAATACAAATAGATTGGTAAGCACATGCAACAGTATTAGGTTTAGTTTCTGAATTCTTTTTGATCTCATTACCTTGAAGAAAAAGCATAAATTAAATGTTTATCATTTATTTATAACTTATATAATATAAATACGTGTAACAAAATGTGGTATGAGTGCCACTCAGACAACTCTCCAATCAAGTCACAATTTGTAAAAAGTAACCATTATAGGTCTAAGTACAGCCTTTAACACAGATCTTTGGCTCACACAGAACAACAATTCAAATAGGAAAACCAACGGTCTAATCTATAAGATTGATCTTTTAAAGAGAAGATCAATCAATGAAATTGAGTGTTTCCTGGACTGAGTTTAGGCTTTTATTAAAATAAAAAAGTATGATCTTTGATAATTGAAAATCAAATTTATATATTTTATATTTAAGGGTGTTCCACCTACTGCCATTAAACTGAAGATGAGAGATGAAGGACTAGATCCAGAGTTATTAGAGTAAGTTATGTTTTGATAAGTGTTATGCATAGTTTACATGTTAAAGTTTGTGATTAGATCAGTTTAAAAAGAACCACTAATGCTAAGTCAATGATAGTACAATGTATTAGCATTTGCATGTCTTCTATGGAGATAATTTGGCCCACCCCTGTCAAGGTCCATTGAATTTCAAATTTTTACTATGTTGAAAAAGTTAAAGTTGTGTTTAGGTTAGTGCTTAATTAGGGATCCACTTACCAGTATTATAAGTCAGATATATTTGGTATGTACATGTAGTTTTATAAGCATTGTTATCTGCTTTCCATGGAGATTATTTGGTCTTGCATAGTTTATATATGTTTAAACATTGCCATTTGGATTCAATATTTTTAATATACTAATAGTCTATCAAAATTACAATAAGGTGATACATATCTCTGTGACAATAGTTTATTAAAGACATCAATAACTTTATCAACATTCCATAGACTTTTATAGAACTTTAGCCAATGCATTTTGTAAAACCTTCTTGGAATAATATGAAACTGATATAGAAGATCCTTCAAAATCAAGAAATACCTTATTTTACTATATTTTACTAATGAAAAGACTTAATTTTTGCAGTCAACCTAACCCCTCTTCCCTAACTGCAGCAATTGCAGGAGAGACAATGTTATACAGAAATGATAACAATTTTTTAAAATGAAAGTATTGGTAAAGTTTTATAGGAAGTACACAGTATATGAAAAAAGAGATAAAAATTAATATGATTAACTACAAAGCAGTAGGTCTGGTAAGGCCCAATCTTGGTCTCAAACTTCAGGTTCATCTGATGAAAGATTTTAGAGACTTTTAAACACTTGAGTTGATTCAATAAGTTTATGTGAATGATTTGAACTGAGTTAGTCATTAAGATGATCAAATTCAAGCTTAAATATATATGCCATATAATGACACTTTTCAGATGTTTTTTGTCAAAAATGAAAGTAGCCGCATCTGTGTTCACTCTGAACCTTTATATATGTTTTATCATCAAATACAACTTACATTTAAATATAAAGAATGAACAGAAATGCAGCCACTTCCATTTAAGATGGTAATCGTCTAAAACTCAAATACTAAAATTGTGAAGATTTCAGTAATTTAGCATGACTTAATAATGCTAGTACCCAATACATGTGCATTGTATTGTCAAAAACAGCCCATATTTATGTAACAGAAGTATTCTACTTTCCAATAAATAGCTAAAAGCTTACAATTGAACAATTTTGTAAAACTGCTATATTTTGGGGTCAATAAGGGGTCTTACTGGACTTATGAAATCTTATGAAAAGAATGCTTCATTATTATCAGTTTTAATATTATGAATTTGGAGAGTGAACAGGCATCATTAAGAGCTTTGCACCACTCAGCCAAATGATTGGTCCTTTCTTGCCCTCAAAACTCTTCACTCAATTGGGATAGGGAAACACTATAGGAAGATATACAAGAGATAAATCATATGAACTTCAAATTTAACATAAAAATAGCTTGATTTTAGTGGTAATGACTTGCTTACAATGGCTGTGCTCTTTTCATGTCCTGCTAGGAATGTTTCTGTTGTAATACAATATCCGTTATTCTATCCTCCCACGTATTTGTATACTTCTCTATTTTTTTCATCACTGTCCTGTTACCAATGACTTATCTGTTTTATGTATTGTCATGTACACTTTCATTTTCATTTTAACATAGTTAGTCCTGTTTTTTGTTTGATTAAGTTATAACAAACTAAACTTGTGATGTCTATATTCACATTTATTATTTCAGCACACCAGATGCTCCTGCACCTGTTGGAGGTGCTCCATCAGAGGATAGTAATAGTGAAAGTGACCAGGAGGATAATGATGATGATGAAGAGGATGAGGAGGATTGGTGATAGATTATATGATCATGTGATCTTGAGTGGACATGTGCAATATTGACTGTTGATCAATGAATTGTTCTATTGTTGGCAAATCAATAACATTCCTGTGATTATTTTTTACAAATAAATATATATTTCTAAATCATTACAATTGAATATACATGTACAAAGTACAACTTACATCTTATGGTGTTTTTATATCTCAACTTGTTTGATTCGCTCATGTATGTAACAAGTATATGATTTTAATGGAAAAAATCTCTGTATTAATGAAAATTTATAAAACCAGGGTTTTCGATATCGCAAACTAGTCAAAACATTTATTAAATTTTATCATCTTTACAAGAAAATCTTTCTAAAATATAAATCAACATGCAGACATCTTATAAATACGTTGAGGTATTTCACAACCATGCAATTTTTATACGACCGCAAAATTTGAAAAATTTTTCGTCGTATATTGCTATCACGTTGGCGTCGTCGTCGTCGTAGTCGTCCGAATACTTTTAGTTTTCGCACTCTAACTTTAGTAAAAACGAATGGAAATCTATGAAATTTTAACACAAGGTTTATGACCACAAAAGGAAGGTTGGTATTGATTTTGGGAGTTTTGATCCCAACATTTTAGGAATTAGGGGCCAAAAAGGGTCCAAATAAGCATTTTCTTGGTTTTCGCACTATAACTTTAGTTTAAGTTAATAGAAATCTATGAAATTTTGACACAAGGTTTATGACCACAAAAGAACGGTTGGGATTGATTTTGGGAGTTTTGGTTTCAACAGTTTAGGAATTAGGGGCCAAAAAAGGGCCAAAAAAGGGCCCAAATAAGCATTATTCTTGGTTTTCGCACAATAACTTTAGTTTAAGTAAATAGAAATCAATGAAATTTAAACACAATGTTAATGACTACAAAAGGAAGGTTGGTATTGATTTTGGGAGTTTAGGTCCCAACAGTTTAGGAATTAGGGGCCAAAAAGGGACCCAAATAAGCATTTTTCTTGGTTTTCGCACCATAACGTTAGTATAAGTAAATAGAAATCTATGAAATTTAAACACAAGGTTTATGACCATAAAAGGAAGGTTGGTATTGATTTTGGGAGTTTTGGTCCCAACAGAATAAGGAGCCCAAAGGGTCCAAAATTGAACTTTGTTTGATTTCATCAAAATTGAATAATTGGGATTCTTTGATATGCCGAATCTAACTGTCATGACTGTGTATGTAGATTCTTAACTTTTGGTCCCGTTTTCAAATTGGTCTACATTAAGGTCCAAAGGGTCCAAAATTAAACTTAGTTTGATTTTGACAAAAAATGAATCAGTTAGGTTCTTTGATATGCTGAATCTAAAAATGTACTTAGATTCTTGATTATTGGCCCAGTTTTCAAGTTGGTCCAAATCGGGGTCCAAAATTAAACTTTGTTTGATTTCATCAAAAATTGAATAAATGGGGTTCTTTGATATACCAAATCTTACTGTGTATGTAGATTCTTCATTTTTGGTCCTGTTTTCAAATTGGTCTACACTAAAGTCCAAAGGGTCCAAAATTAAACTTAGTCTGATTTTAACAAAAATTGAAATCTTGGGGTTCTTTGATATGCTGAATCCAAAAATGTACTTAGATTTTTTATTATGGGCCCAGTTTTCAAGTTGGTCCAAATCAGGATCTAAAATTATTATATTAAGTATTGTGCAATAGCAAGTCTTTTCAATTGCACAGTATTGCACAATGGCAAGAAATATCTAATTGCACAATATTGTGAAATAGCAAATTTTTTTTTAATTAGAGTTATCTTTCTTTGTCCAGAATAGTAAGCAAGAAATATCTAATTGCAAAATATTGTGCAATAGCAAGATTTTTTTTTAATTGGAGTTATCTTTCTTTGTCCAGAATCAACTTAAATCTTTGTTATATACAATATACAATGTATATTCACTTTTTACTACCAACTGATAAATTAAAATAATCTTTACCATTCAGTGATAACAAGCAGTTTTTTTACATCTTAATATTTTATGATGTATTTAAATGAGTAGTTATTGTTGCAAACTCCATTAGAAATTTTAATTGAGATTAGTTTTGGAATAAGGGAAAGGGGGATGTGATTAAAAAAATTGGGTTCAATTTTTCTCATTTGAAATTTCATAAATAAAAAAGAAAATTTCTTTAAACATTTTTTTGAGAGGATTAATATTCAACAGCATAGTGAATTGCTCTAAGAGAAAACAAAAAAATTAAGTTCATTAGAACACATTCATTCTGTGTCAGAAACCTATGCTGTGTCAACTATATAATCACAATCCAAATTTAGAGCTGAATCCAGCTTGAATGTTGTGTCCATACTTGCCCCAACTGTTCAGGGTTCAACCTCTGCGGTCGTATAAAGCTACGCCCTGCGGAGCATCTGGTTTGCAGTTGTCATAAGTCGGGATGATCTGGCATTTGTTAGTCTTGTATGTTTTGTTGAATTTTAGTTCTTTTAAATGTGTTGCCACAGTGTTGGAGTTTGTATGGCTTCCATATTCACTGAACTAGAACACAATTATTTTAGAAGCCAGCTGAGGCCCACCAGCAATGTGGGTAAAAAAAGATGTAGATGATAGGAGGTAAAAAAGTGGAAAGTTAGAAAAAAAAAATAGAGGCATCTGAAACAAAAAAGTTGTAAGTAGAAAAGATTTTTAAAAAGAGCTTATAAACATTGATTTGTAAATTATGTTTACAAGAAGTCCATATCAGCTGTAGTCGTTTCCCCATTAGTTCATAGAGTGTTTTGAACAATTTTTCCCTTGGGCTCAAAAATTTGGTTTGATACATTCTTTACTCTTAGGTTTAACTATGAAAAAAACTATATTCCCATATCAGTACTGGTAGATTTTTTCTTTGTAACATCATGAAAAGAATTCAGTACCGGTACTTGTATTTAGATAAAGGCAACAGTAGATTACTGGTGTTCAAAGGTCATAAATTGATTGAAAGAAAACAAACCATGGTTACAACCTAAAACTGAGGGAAACACATCAAATATAAGAGGAAAACAAACGTCATGATGCATTGAAACAAACTATTTGATAACAACTACCATATTCCTGACTTGGTACAGGACATTTTAAGAGAAAATGAGGGGTTGAACCTGGTTTAATGGCTAGCCAAACCTCCCGCTAAATGGCAACGTTAAATTAAATAACAGAGTTCCCATGTCCAATGTTGCACCTATTTAATATATCCAAGGGGCATAACTGTTTCAATAAAAGTCGATTGTCCATCTTTTCTGAACTTGTCCGAGATATTGCTGATATTAACCTATAGTATAAGTTTATAAAAAAAAATAGAAAGAATTGTACTTGTGAGAGTGCTAACTAGAGCAGCTGGATGGACACTATATTTCCATGTCACCCGCAATGCGTTACACAGGGGGGAAAAAATATATCACTGAAATGACAACTCTATGTGACAGAAATACAGTACAAGCACACGCAAGATTTTTCATCACAGAGAAACGCACACACAAATTATATAGAAGTCAACTCGACATGCAAACTGTAGAACACAACGAAATATTTCATCAACAACAAACACCACAAAATATTAAAAACAGTGACAAGTTTAAGTAACTAAAATGTAATCTAAAACTTTATACAATTATTTTCACAATACTCATACAAAGAATTTTCCTTTAACAATGATGTTATGAAAAGGTAATTTTATTATTATTTGGACTGCAAATGATAAAACATAGTATATTTACCAACCGAAACCATAACAGAAGAGTAAGAAACAAATACATGAATGTTTGATGTACAAAATACTGAGACACGCAGTATAGCAATGCAAATTCACATTTGTACAAAGTCTGATTTTCAGTTTGATAGGGAGGACAGAGATAGTTAATATTGTTTATTGTTTGATCACAAAGGGATTCAAGATGTCAGGTTTCAAGACTGAGGTCGAAAAAAGTAAAATCACAACAATACTGAACTGAAAATGGAAAGTCCCTAATCAAATGGCAAAATCAAAGGATAAAACACATCAAACGAATGGACAACATTGTCATATAACTGACTTGGTACAGACATTTTGAAATGTAGAAAATGGTGGATTGAACCTGGCTTTATAGCGCTAAACCTCTCACTTTTATGACAGTCGCATCAAATTCCGTTATTTTTATACGACCGCAAAAATTGAAAATTTTTTGGTCGTATATTGGTATGACATTGGCGTCGTCATTGTCTTCGTCCGAAGACATTTGGTTTTCGCAATATAACTTTAGTATAATTTAAAGAAATCTATGAAATTTAAACACAAGGTTTATGACCATAAAAGGAAGGTTGGGATTGATTTTGCGAGTTTTGGTCCCAACAGTTTAGATTAGGGGCCAAAAAGGTCCCAAATAAGCATTTTTATTGGTTTTTGCACAATAACTTTAGTATAAGTAAATAGAAATCTATGAAATTTTAACAAAAAGGTTTATGACCACTAAAGGAAGGTTGGGATTGATTTTGGGAGTTTCGGTCCCAACAGTTTAGGAATTAGGGGCCAAAAGGGTCCAAAATTATACTTTGTTTGATTTCATCAAAAAATGAATTATTGGGGTTCTTTGATATGCCAAATCTAACCGTGTATTTAGATTCTTAATTTTTGGTCCTGTTTTCAAATTGGTTTACATTAAGGTCCAAAGGGTCCAAAATTAATCTTAGTTTGATTTTAACAAAAATTGAATTCTTGGGGTTCTAGGATATGCTGAATCTAAACATGGACTTAGGTTTTTATACGACCGCAAAAATTTTAATTTTTTGGTCGTATATTGCTATCACGTTGGCGTCGTCGTCGTCGTCCGAATGCTTTTAGTTTTCGCACTCTAACTTTAGTAAAAGTGAATAGAAATCAATGAAATTTTGACACAAGGTTTATCACCACAAAAGGAAGGTTGAGATTGATTTTGGGAGTTTTGGTTCCAACAGTTTAGGAATTAAGGGCCAAAAAAGGCCCCAAATAAGCATTATTCTTGGTTTTCGCACAATAACTTTAGTTTAAGTGAATAGAAATCTATGAAATTTTGACACAAGGTTTATGACCACAAAAGGAAGGTTGGGATTGATTTTGGGAGTTTTGGTTCCAACAGTTTAGGAATTAAGGGCCAAAAAGGGCCCAAATAAGCATTATTCTTGGTTTTTGCACCATAACTTTAGTATAAGTAAATAGAAATCTATGAAATTTAAACACAAGGTTTATGACCATAAAAGGAAGGTTGGGTTTGATTTTGGGAGTTTTGGTCCTAACAGTTTAGGAATAAGGGCCCGAAGGGTCCAAAATTGAACTTTGTGTGATTTCATAAAAAATTGAATAATTGGGGTTCTTTGATATGCCGAATCTAACTATGTATGTAGATTCTTAATTTTTGGTCCCGTTTTCAAATTGGTCTACATTAAGGTCCAAAGGGTCCAAAATTAAACTTAGTTTGATTTTAACAAAAATTGAATCATTGGGGTTCTTTGATATGCTGAATTTAAAAATGTACTTAGATTTTTAATTATTGGCCTAGTTTTCAAGTTGGTCCAAATAGGGGTCCAAAATTAAACTTTGTTTGATTTCATCAAAAATTGAATAAATGGGTTCTTTGATATGCCAAATCTAACTGTGTATGTAGATTCTTAATTTTTGGTCCAGTTTTCAAATTGGTCTACATTAAGGTCCAAAGGGTCCAAAATTAAACTAAATTTGATTTTAACAAAAATTAAATTCTTGGGCTTATTTGATATGCTTTATCTAAATATGTACTTTTATTTTTGATTATGGGCCCAGTTTTCAAGTTGGTCCAAATCAGGATTCCATATCAAGTATTGTGCAATAGCAAGAAATTTTCAATTGCACAGTATTGCACAATAGCAAGAAATATCTAATTGCACAATATTGTGCAATAGCAATTAATTTTCAATTGGAGTTATCTTTCTTTGTATAGAATAGTAGTTGATAATATATGTTGGAAATTTGCCAGACATGACTATGATGTCATTTTCTATTTTTATTTGACAATAACTTTATGTAAATAACTTCATTGGAAATTTGCCAATATAAAATGTTGCTGATGAAGCTTTTTTTCCTTATCTTATCTAAAATGTTTTTAGATAATGTATGTTGGACATTTGCCAGACATGACTATGAAATCATTTTCTATTTTTATTTGCCAATAACTTTATGTAAATAACTTCATTGGAAATTTGCCAATATAAAATGTTGCTGATGAAGTTTTTTTTTATTGTTTTATACAATAAACAATGTATATTCACTTTTACTACCAACCAATCTTTACCATTCAGTGATAACAAGCACTTTATTTTACATTTTAATATTTTATGATGTATTTAAAAGAGTAGTTATTGTTGCAAACTCCATTAGAAATTTGAATTGATATCAGTTTTGGAAAAAGGGAAAAGGGGATGTGAAAAAAAGGGGGGGTTAAATTTTTCTCATTTCAGATTTCATAAATAAAAAGAAAATTTCTTCAAACATTTTTTTTGAGAGGATTACTATTCAACAGCATAGTGAATTGCTCAAAGGCAAAAAAAACTTTTAAGTTCATTAGACCACATTCATTCTGTGTCAGAAACCTATGCTGTGTCAACTATTTAATTTTAGATTTAAAAAGTTTGAAGAAGAAATCTTTAATTGATTTGTAAAATCTTGACATTTGTTTTGTGTAAAAAAAAAAACCATGTAATGTCAAAAATTTGATCACAATCCAAATTCAGAGCTGTATCACGCTTGAATGTTTTGTCCATACTTGCCCCAACTGTTCAGGGTTCGACCTCTGCGGTCGTATAAAGCTGCGCCCTGCGGAGCACCTGGTTGATTATGGGCCCAGTTTTCAAGTTGGTCCAAATCGGGGTCCAAAATAAAACTTTGTTTGATTTCAAAAGGAAATCACGAATTCACCAACATTTCAACTGACTTCATTTTCAGAAAACGACATCTGTAACAAACATAAACTTTTAGCTACTTCTTTACAAGCAGAACCAAACACAATGAAAGTCCCAACTATGTACTGGCTTCCGAAGCTGCACAAAAAACCTTACAAATATAGATTTATTTCATCTTCTAGCCATTGTTCAACTACTAAATTGTCTGTTTTACTTACTAGTACACTTGGTACAATAAAAAACCTGATAATAAATTGTTCAAATAAGGCCTTTGAAAATAGTGGAATTAATTACTTTTGGAGTGTCAAAAACTCGTTGGAAGTACTTGATAAATTGCATGCATATATTGGTGATTTTGAATCTGTTCAAAGTTTTGATTTTTCTACCCTATATACCACTTTGCCTCATATTCTTATTAAGAAAAAATTCACATCCCTAATTAACTGGGCATTTAAAAAGTCGGAATGCGAGTACATATGTTCAAACTCTTTTAGATCATTTTTTAGTAGCAATAAACAAAAGAACTATGTCAATTGGACATGCTTTGATACTATTTATGCACTTGAATTTTTACTTGATAACATTTTTGTTCGCTTTGGAGATTCCGTATATCGTCAAGTTATTGGAATTCCAATGGGGACTAACTGTGCACCACTTATTGCGGACCTGTTTTTGTATTGTTATGAGTTACAATTTATGACTAAAATTAGCAAAGACCCATCAAAACAACATTTGATACAAAAATTTAACAATACTTTTAGATATTTGGATGATATATTGGCTCTAAATAATGACGACTTCAGTATGTATACTAAAGAAATTTATCCTGTAGAACTTACTTTAAATAAAGCTAATGATAACAATGACCACTGCCCTTTCCTCGATCTTGATATCTATATCATAAACGGGAAACTTAATACAAAAATTTATGATAAAAGAGATGATTTTTCATTTCCTATTGTTAATTATCCATTTTTAGATGGTGACGTTCCCTTGTCACCATCTTATGGTGTTTATATATCTCAACTTGTACGATTCGCTCGTGTATGTAACAATGTATTAGATTTTAGCGAGAGAAATTTATGTATTACTGAAAAATTATTACACCAGGGTTTTCGATATCACAAACTGGTCAAAACATTTACTAAATTTTATCACCGGTATAAGGAAATAATTCGTAAATATAACTCAACATGCAGACATCTTATACGTTCAGGTATTTCACATCCAAAATTTTATGGAAATATTCTTTATAAAGCACAAAAATGTCAGTATTCTCCTCAGAAACTAACAAAACCTTTAAATAGACTTATTAAAAGGGGATATAGTTACGATACTGTTGTCAGGTCATTAAAGATTGCATATTTTGGCTTTAACATTGATTCACTGATAGGGTCTTTGCATCGGAACTAAACACATTTATTTCTAAAAAAAACAGTTGTTGGCATGACACGGGTTATGTTCTTCTCATATATTTTATGATAGTATGATACTAAACCCCTAACGGGAGGGATTGTACCTGATATTCATATGATGAAGACATAATCTTTTAATCAGTTTAATTGAGGTCTGGAGCTGGCATGTCAGTTAACTGCTAGTAGTCTGTTGTTATTTATGTATTATTGTCATTTTATTTATTTTCTTTTGTTACATCTTTTGACATCGGACTCGGACTTCTCTTGAACTGAATTTTAATGTGCGTATTGTTATTCTTTTACTTTTCTACATTGGCTAGAGGTATAGGGGAAGGGTTGAGATCTCATAAACATGTTTAACCCCGCCGCAATTTTGCGCCTGTCCCAAGTCAGGAGCCTCTGGCCTTTGTTAGTCTTGTATGATTTTAAATTTTAGTTTCTTGTGTATAATTCGGAGTTTAGTATGACGTCCATTATCACTGTACTATTATGCATATTTTAGGGGCCAGCTGAAGGACACCTACGGGTGCGGGAATTCTCGCTACATTGAAGACCCATTGGTTGCCTTCGGCTGTTGTTTGCTCTATGGTCGGGTGGTTGTCGCTTTGACATATTCACCATTTCCTTTCTCAATTTTATTCTTCAATATGCTGAATCTAACCATGTATTTAGATTTTTAATATTTGGGACCGGTCATCAAATGGGTCCACATTGAGGTCTAAAGGGTCTAAAATTGAACTATTTGATTTCATCAAAAATTGAATTCTTGGGGTTCTATGATATGCTGAATCTAACCATGTATTTAGATTTTGGATATTGGACCATAATAGGTAAATGTCCAATTTAAAATTTTTAAGTTTAAGTTCTTAGACCACATTCATTATGTGCCAGAAACCTATGTTGTGTCAACTATTTAATCACAATCCAAATTCAGAGCTGTATCAAGCTTAAATGTTGTGTCCATACTTGCCCCAACTGTTCAGGGTTCGACCTCTGCGGTCGTATAAACCTTCGCCCTGCGGAGCATCTGGTTACAACGATGATTTAGTGCTTAAATTGAGATATTGTATAGCCACTGTTCTTAACCAGGTTTCAAGACTATGGTCAGTTTGGTGATTAAATTGAGATACTGTATAGTCAGTGTTCTGAACCAGGGGTACGTCAAAGCAGGTCTCGTCCTTTTTCTGAAAAAAATCATCGGAAGGTACCAAGAACTTGATGATAAATATTCCTTGTCAACTTCACAAATAATACATGATGGTCTTGAAGTATAGATTCTGGATACTGACTTTTTGTGTTTCTTTGATAAATATGATGTGGCTGTATACTTATACATCCCGTCATCGTGTTATTGGACTATGGTAAATTTGTAATTTGTATAGATGCCTTTTTGTGCTTCTTTGTAAAATATGTTTTTTTTTATAGTGATTCATCTTCGCTAGCCAAGGGTTACGATCCACTCCCGTTCTCTTCAACGGGAGAGAAAGGGAGTGGATCGTTACCCTTGGCTAGCGAAGATGACAGTGATTAAGATCATAACAAAATGTTGACTGATGTACCCCTAGTTTTAACATTTTTTAATATTATGTCTATTTGCTTTGTTCGCACATCGCTGTCAATATAATTAAAGTTTGATGTGACCGTCATATAAGTGAGATGTTTAGCTAGCTATGAAACCAGGTTCAATCCACCATATTCTACATACGAAAATGCCCTCACAATTCAGGAATATGACAGTTGTTAGCCATTCAATGGTGTGTTTGACCTTTTGATTTTGCCATTTGATTATTAAAGATTGTGGATTTTGATGGCAAGCATAAGCTAGCGGATACACGAGAAGATACTCCATATGTAGTTATTGACTAGACAAATCTAGATATCCCTGTTTTTACAATCGTCAAAGAGAACGGAAATGGAAAATCCAAGGGAATTTATTTTTACATGTCGGGTATATATCAGCGAAGACAATCCAACTGTGAAAAAACAACCAGGTCCACAACCAAGGACAAGACTAAAATTCTGATGAAATAAAGAACCATAAACCCATACAACGTGTTTTGACGAAAGATGTAAAATCAGTATTGAGAACAAAATAAAAATACCAAACTAAAAGTTATTTTGTAATCTAGTGTTTCAAAATGTAAGGCACAGTTCGCCGATAATCGAGATTGTTGATGAGTATTAATATTTAGAAATGTTTTACATTGTAAATCATTTTCACACACTAGCAAATACTTATGAATGAAAGTTAGATCTATTGAATGTATTGTTACCTACAAACTTTGCTGTTCATTTTTATTGTTTACAGTTTATCGTTTATCTATTAAGATATTCACAATACAGGAGCAGTAACCCAACAAGGGGTTTACTGCTGCGTCTGAAAATTTCAGTGAACATTTCAGGGTAGATAGATCGTATGTATATTGTTATCCAGTAAGTACCCTAATGATGATTTATGCCAAATTAAAGTTGACGGATAACGACGACGGACGACGGGCGCCAAGTGATGAGAAAAGCTCACTTGGCCTATATTTATATAAAAGCAAAGCACAAACAATTAAAGCTCACATCTGTATGAGTTGCCAATCTGATGAATCTTGATAAAATATATTGTTTGAAGAATATTGCTGCCCAGGAATATACAAATTAGGGGGATTCTGCATCTCAGTTTTTATAGTAGGAAGTGAAAGTGCAAGTAGGAAAGTGAAAGGAGAAATTGGCGTTCTGAAACAGGAGTACGACATATTAAATAAAGGAAACAGTAGTATACCCGTGTTCAAAAGTCATGAATCGATTGAGAGAAAACAAATCCAAGTTATTAACTAAAACCGAGGGGAAAACATCCACAATAAGAGTGAAAAAAGGAAAGAAAAGAAACAACAGTAACACCATCAGGAATTGGTTGATTTTTACGATATGTATGTGTCTACCACTTCTCTATGTAATCTGTCTGCTAAGTACCGAACGTGACCTATAACCGAATAGGACTGTTATATCGAGTGTGAAATTGCATTGCTATACGATGTGTTTCAGTATTTAATACATCCAACATTCATGTATTTATTTTATTAAATAGCATATCAATACCGTCATTTTCAAGATAATTGACTTGTTTTCGTATAGACTGGTATTGTGAAAATAATTATATGAAGTTCAAGATAACATATTCGTTGGAAGATGCTCCGGTTGTTCTGTGGTTTGCATTTTGTGTCGACTATTATATGTTTGTGCGTTTCTCTGTGATGAGTGTTTTTGTGTGTGTATTTCTGTTGTATTTTTGTCACGGTGTTGTCATCTAGCGATATTTTTTAACATTGACATATAAGCAGGTAGTTTGGGTAGCCGTAAAAACCAGTTTCAACCCACCAGATTTCATAAAATGTCCTGTACCAAGTCAGGATTATACCTGTTGCTATCAAATAGTTTGTTTCTATGTATGTTGGCGTTTGTTTTTCTTGCACTTGAGAATCCTGGTGTTCCTTTGTTTTCCTCTTATGGTTGATGTGTTTCCCTCGGTTTTAGTTTGTTATCCGAATTTGATTTCCCTCAATCGATTTATGACTTTTGAACAGCGTTATAATACGCTTATACTGTTGGCCTTTTTCAGCATAACTACCTTGTATAAAAGTAGGTTTCTATTTATACCTTCTGATGATGTCAACTTTCTGCTCCGAAATACATGTATATATGTCACTGGATGTTTAAATACCATTCCATCTTTATCATTTTCGTCAAAAACTGCTAGCTTTTTTTTATTATCTTTACATGAACATGTACACACTCCAAGTTATTCCTATGTTACTCATTTATATAAAAGGTTAATTAATTTGTATATTTATGCATAATGCAAAGGGAATTTTAAAGATACTATAGTCCGATAATGCTTCAAATTATATACAAACTGAGCACATATAATAACTGCCGTATTCCAAATTCCTTCCTTAAGCTGTTAATGTGTGAAAAGAGAAGAGAACAACCAGTATCTGAGAGAATCTACGACTCGATCAAGCTTAAACAAATGATTACAAAATATTCAAGATTTCCGACTTTTCATGAATAAAATTTCATGAATAAAAATATGTGGAATATTATTGACAATGAGAAAAACTATACAACAGAGACAAAATTAGCCCATTATTAGTTTTTGTGTGTACTATAACAACTAAAGCCGTAATTCCGCTGTAGCACACGTCGTGGTGTGGTTGTTGTTGCACTATTTCACTTTGGCATTTGAAGAATTTTAAAGTTTAACAAAAATACCAAACTCGAAGGGTTTACTCCAAAAATAACTGACAAATCTAAACGTTATCAATCAACGGAACAAGCGGAAAAAATTAACTGGGGATCAATACCTTGAAAAACAATAAAATAACATTATACATTAAAATCAGTACATATTTTACACATGTTACAATTATAATCACTGTTCAATTACAAACAAACCAAGACTATTATGCAGATAAATATAAATATTGCACTTGTAATACTGTTCCATCAGTGTCAGTTAGTTTTGCTTGAAAATGAGGATCTGGCTGGGGGTCTCTATTGTTTATATACTCTTTGCCCATTATCACCTTTTCTTCATACTTTAGCATCTCATGTTTGTCTACTCTGAAACCCAACCCACACCCTCCTAAATGTTATGTTAACGTAATTTCCCTTGGTCGGTAGATGCAACTGCAATGTAATGAATGGAATGGCTCTGTTGTTACAAAATTATCATGATTTCACAGAAAAAATATTGTTTAAAGTTTCATTATAAATGATCAATTGTTAGCAAGACAGCAACATAACAATGCACAGCATGCAGCAAACAAACAACAATCCTCTGCAGATTCTCGGTCTCTGTCTGCTTGGGTTCTCCCTTCTACATAAACTCTGAAATATGTTGAAATCAAAAATATTTATAAATGTATCAGTTTACATAAACTATGTGATATATTGTATTGAGAAAATATCTGTAAATGTATCAGTTCATAAATAAATACATACATAAAACCGTTGAATATCCTTTAATATATCTATTGACGAAAATTTCGTTTAATTTCTAAACAGTAATGGGTATTATAAATAACACTAGTATCGGGTAAAACCGCGATGAAAATACATAGTTCACATAAATAAAACTAAAGATTGAAAAAAAATACAGCAAAATACATTATTTCGGTATTAAGTACTGCTTGCTGTTTCGTGGTTTTATTCGTTTAATGTGTTTGAGCTTTTGTTTTAGCAATTTGATATTTTCCGTTTTAAATTATAATTGGAGTTCGGTATTTTTTTTATTTTACTTTTCAGGGGCGTAGCTAGAATAAAACGATGTGGAAGCAACTAATGCCGAGCGGATCGAGGCGAAAAAATTTTGGGACCCTTTTCTACAGAAAATTGTTTTTTTTCGGTTTTCGGTCATAGGACGGTTAAAAGAGGAGCTATATGTAGATGAAAATTTATGAATGTAAAACTATTAATAAATCTTCTGAATAGAGTTATACATAAACAACACATATTTGTCATGTTTGTGATACAGAATTTACTCAAAATTGTCCAAAATCTGCTCTTCGGGTCTGGGCAGAAACAACCTTCTCTATTACTTTGTCAATATTCACACTGAAATCCCGATGAATATACAGTAATGCTATGTAACTGTCGTTCTTCATTGTTGATCTTACATTTGTTTTCAATAACATACGTAGTACCGTGACTGATAGATCTCCATCATGGCATGGTAGCACTCGCGAGATGTTATAAACCATGCAGCGTACGTGTTCGGCATCGAGCGACCTCCAATTGAATTCGTCAAAATAACATGCCAGGTCAGTTTCGTATGTTTCAAAAAATATTGAGATTTGTTGGTTTTGGATATTTCCTACAACACGATGAAGCAGATACAGCGCAAAGAAGCGATTTTCTGATAATACTTGATGCGACTCCACACTCCAGTTCCCTTATCATATGGTCTATGAACGCAAAAAATAATGAGACTTTCCAATACTGTTTTGGCCCTGGTTGCAAGGTGATTGGCCCCGGTAGTCTGTCGACCACATCGCCTCGGCATAATTTTAACGATATCGAAGGGATCTGATAATTCTAATGCCGATTGGTACATCTCATTCCAAACTGATGAACTGTACACTGTAAAATGTGCTTCAAAACTACATGTCTTAGGCTGAGTATTACAAATTCAAATCTTGTAAAAGATACAAGTAACCTTCCGATTTTGTCATAATCTCCAAAAAAAAATATTTTGAAACCAAATGCCGTTATTTAATAATATTTCATCAATTAAAAAAGTGACAACATAGGTGTTTGCTTTAACATTCAATTTATAAATTTTTATTTTGCCGTTTCTTTCTTGCATGCCGAATCAATGTGCACGCAACTGCGTGTTAGCGTATAGGGAGCTACGATCTTTTTCTGCATTACTCGAACACTTGTAACTAGGTTGTCAAACTAATATCCGGGATAGATGAAAAGACACAAACAGTGTCCGAACGTTAACGTTTCAGTAAACAAATATTCTAATCATTTTTTTTTTTTTTTTTTTTTTTTTTTTTTTTGTGAAAACGACGTGGATGCACGTGCTGTCGTGCCTCCGGGTAGCTACGCCCCTGCTTTTTTGTGTATTCTTTTATTGGAACCCTTCAACAATATGTTTTTGGTTTCCCAATTAGCGACCTTAAGCATGACTGAATTATCATGCTGGTGCATCAAAATATATAAAGGGTAATGACTGTCCAAATTTTGATTACTGTACTTTCCATACACACCTCGTAAATGCTCGAAAGACGATCAAACAAAACGGAACCATAACGATTCATTTTGTAAAGACTGTACGTGTTAATTACACATTTAATTCATCGTAGGAACACATAAATTAAGCAAATCAATTATTTGTCTTTATTTTGATGTTCCAATACCGAAATATTCATTCAGCTCAGCGGTAGAAGCATACTTAATGATGGCATTAAATTATCTCAAAATCTACAATAATAGTGTTACTTATTCGTCTATCCTTCCTTATGCTTCACTGCAAATATTCCAGAAAACGGCACCGTTGTTCTTCTTTATTCTTTGTCTGTTTTTTTTGTTTTTTTGTTTTTAGAAAATTGACTCACAGTCTTCACTTGAAGTGTTAGAGTGGTCTTAGTCAAAATTAATATATAACATCCTTATCATAATAGTGATTCTCAATGTTGAGGAGTGCGAATAACATGCAGTCCATGACCACAGCAGTACAGCCTTTTCACTTGCCCTTTATTATGTTAATATTGTGAAGCGAACTCGACTTCCTTACAAACAAAAAGTACACGGAAATTACAAGTTGAAAATTTCCGGTATTTCATTGCTAAATTCCTAAGATATTTGAATCTACCTGTAACAGCAAAGGTGTGAATCAAACTTTTCAACTACAAATAATAGTAGATATCTGTTCATTTTGCTTTGAAACCATTGGACAAATTTCAACATACATGGCATGGGATATCATTGAAATATCCTATTTTCGATTTCCTTGTACTGAAAATAAAGATGTTTTCTTTTAAATGTGTACTCCAGACGAGTGCGGAACGACTCATTCTTGACGCTTGAATCAAACAAGTACGAGTTGAAGAGCATTAAGGATTCAACATTCCGAAAGGTTTTTCCAAATAAAGCTAAGATATAATTAGTTATCAAAGGTACCAGGATTATATATATAATTTAATACGCCAGACGCGCGTTTCGTCTACATAAGACTCATCAGTGACGCTCAAATCAAAATAGTTATAAAGCCAAACAAATACAAAGTTGAGGGGCATTGAGGACCCAAAATTCCAAAAATGTTGTGCCAAATACGGCTTAGAGTAATCTATTCCTGGGATAAGAAAATCCATAGTTTTTCGAAAAAATAAAGTTTTGAAACAGGAAATTTATAAAAATGACCATATAATTAATATTCATGTCAACACCGAAGTGCTGACTACTTGGGCTGGTGATACCTTCGGCGACGAAACGTTCACCAGCAGTTGCATCGAACTAGTGGTGTAAATAATTGTCAAAGGTACCAGGATTATAATTTAAGGGCATACGATACAGTTTTTATCCCGTATTTACATTTTGATACAAATTTCCTTATAGAATATTGTTTACCTGATTAAATCAAATATGTAATAAAAAATATACCTTCATGTCCTACTTTTTGAGTAAAATGAGGTCGAAATTTTGTATATTTGCTCGTAATTCGGATTTGTGGCCGTATTTTTCCTTTCGAAAGAAAGCCATAACTTTTTTGTTTTAAAAGATAAACACAAAATGTTTTTTGTTAAATAATTTGTAATTTCTGTATTTTATAAGTATCCTAAAAATTTATACATTTTTCATTCAGAAATAACTCATATTTATCAAATGTTCATGAATGTAGAAAAAAACAACAATGTTTGCTGTATATTTATCAAATTAAAAAAAAATGCGCTATTTACGTTTTCATGAAAATTGACACACATAATCTTCTCACGTAGTCAAACTAAATCGCATTTTAAAACAGAGGGGTCCATGAACTCGTTTCCAAGTTAAATAACTTTGAATGATGAAAATCAGTCGAAAACTGAATGTTTTCCCAATAAATAAAGGCAACATAGTTTGACGTCGCGAAAATAACAATTTACGTTAGCAACGTCACTGCCTTTCCTGTAACTGTATCGTATGCCCTTAATACGCCAGACGCGCGTTTCGTCTACATAAGACTCATATAATCTATTCCTGTGGTGGGAATCCTTCAAAGTATTTCGAAAAAAATAAAAGTTTTGTTATTAGTTTGTTCATGATTATGACCATTATGAAGAAGACGGATAATACTAATGTGTTTTATGATGAGTTTATTTACAACCACTGTGTCGATACCACTGCTGGTGGAGTTTTAATTGCCTGAGCCCAGTAATCAGCACTTATGTGCAGACATGAATTATCATTGATGTGGTCATATTTATAAATTAACTGTTTACAAAACTTTTGAACTTTTGAAATACTACGGCTTTTCTACCTCAGGAATAGATAACCTTAGCTGTATTTGGCAAATCTTTTAAGAATTTTCGGTCCTCAATGCTCTTCAACTTAGTAGTTTATTTGGCCTCGAAAAACTGCATATATATATAAAAAAAAAAATATATGATTCGTATTCGAAAACGAAATCATTGCATATTTACTAAGTATATGCATATTTCTGCCAGGCGAGAGATTCGGGTTTTTATATTGCTCTACTTTTTTTCCTATTGTAGTTTTTGTTTCGTGACATTTTGCCATGACATAGCCTTTTTGTTTCCTTGTCATGCATATTGATGTACTCATTGGTGCGCAATTTGGTGAAACTATTTAGCGCATACTTATATTTTTATGCGAAACAATCCTGCGACGAGACAGCTGAATTACTTGTAAAAAGGTTTAAAATCTACTCACACTGTTGGTTGTTGGTTTTGTGGCTGATAAGCTCCGGCTGGTGGACCATAAGCCCCTGCTGGTGGGCCATAAGCCCCGGCTGGTGGACCATAAGCCCCTGCTGGAGGACCGTATCCACCCGCCGGTGGACCATATGCTCCTGCTGGTTGTCCATATGGAGGGGCTGAACCATAGGTCGGACCTTGTTGGTAAAAGCCTTGGCTCATCTTTCTAATGAGGGGAAACAAATATTAATTAGTCTGCCTGCGACACAAGTTTAAGTATCATGTAATTAAAGTTTTAAGATAACGTTATACACATATGTGCCGCTCTTTTTATATATGTATATCATTATTCTCAGACTTTTCCTTGTTATCAATAGTACATTTACATCCGGAAATATAAAAATAAAGTGTATTTTTAGTCGGAAATGTTTAAAATATTTGAATAAGCTCGTCTATGAAATAGCAATTTGAAAATAAAAGTTTGCTGTTTTCATGCTTTAAGAGTGTTAAATGTGTTGATGATTAACAAGAACTCACCTTTGATTTCAACTTTTTGTTTGAAATCTTAAATTAAAATGACAGAGTATAATATTGTAATAATCATGTGATGTTATTTTCCAACAATCCTATTTTTAGACGAATGGACACATGATAACGATTAAATTAACGTTATTGTATGACGTGTACATTATAATTGTATACTTGTACCTATGTTTTTAATAAAACATAATATTATTTACATATATACAACAACTATCTAAAAACATCCGACGAAGTTATTAATGAACACTAACTTGTAGTATTAGCTAACTAACATTTTTTATCATTCTGCCGAATTTATTTTTTAAAAGTGGACATACCTTTTTTCATTAAAATTGAGTTCAGACCTTATTGTATTGTTTCAGATCATATAATTTTGTTCAGATATCATATGTTAATATGAAGATGTATGCTAATTATGTGATAGGCATATCTGTACTTTACGGTTCAGGTCAGAGGCGGAGTAGGGATGGAGGAGGCGCCCCTAACTATGTGGAGAAAATTTGGTTGATCAACTATAGAATCACTGAAGCATGACTATATATCTTTTAAGAAAATTTAAATCTGATAAAAGATATGGAAATGTGACTTCCCTTATTGTTGATTAGGAAAGTTTTTACACAAACCTCGTCCTGAACAAACTTGATGTTGCATCAGCACACCATGAAAAAGGGGGGGTCTTTGTAAAGGGTCTTAAATCAGCCGTCCTTTGAAGTTTGATTTTTTAGTTCTGTCATTTAATAGGGGTTCCAATTATTCGAATCTAGGCAACCACGAAACAGATAACAGACGGAAACAGCAAATCTAAGTTCAGTATGTTTGTTGTTTTCTAGCAATGATTATCATTCAAGTTTTGGTTGGACTGAGACTACTTCAGCACATTATACTTCATGAACTGGACAAGAGAACCATGTAATGTCTAAAGATATATCACAAGAATCAGTCTATAAACTTGTTTAAAAAAATTAATATCTAACATAGTTAATATTATCTTGTTTAATGATGATCCTTAAACATGATTCTCTAGAACTAACATCATCATTGACAAAGTATTTGTTTGTTTGTTTTGGAAGATGTGTTTTTTACTGTGAATTTGAATTTCTATGTTAACCAACTGTCATCTTCTAGCTCATTTATTCATATGAGAGCGTCTTGGTCCACCAAAGAAATGATTTCCTCCCACTAGATAATTTACAGCTTGATGACTATTTTATGTCCTCAATGCTCTTCAACTTTGTACTTTCTTTGGTCTTTTTAACTTTTTTGGATTTGAGCGTCACTGATGAGTCTTTTGTAGATGTAACGCACGTCTGGTGTGATTACAAAATTTAATCCTGATATCTATGATGAGTTTATTTACAACCACTGGGTCAATGTCACTGCTGGTGGAGTTTAATTCCCCGAGGTTATCACCAGCCCAGTAGTGAGCACTTCTGTGCTTACATGAATTATCAATGATGTAGTCATATTTATAAATTAACTGTTTACAAAAAAAATTTAAATACTAAGGTTTTTGTACCTCAGGAATAGATTACCTTAGCTGTATTTGGCAAAACGTTTAGGAATTTTGGTCCTCCATGCTCTTCAACTTCATACTTTATTTAGCCTTTTTAACATTTTTGGATTAGAGCGTTACTGATGAGTCTTTTGCAGACGAAACGCACATCTGGCGTGTTTACAAAATTTAATCCTAGTATCTATGATGAGTTTATTTACATACACCTATTGGACTTGATACTATAGATACAATTACTTACATGTGGTATGTTCATTGAAAAAGATGTACAGTGACCAATATTTGTTAATTTCGGTGTCATTTGGTCTCTTGTGAAGAGTTGTCTTATTGGCAATTATACCACATAGTCTTTTTTCTTTAATCAGCATAAATCTTTACAAACATCTAGAAACAGCATATGAACTATATTCCCCATTGATACCATATTATAGAATTTGAGTTCCATCTACTGATTTGCTTGGTTAAGTGTTGCTGATTACAAGGTAGCTATCTAACTTAGTGGTAAAGTTAAAGTCTTATCTTCTAATGTTTTACAGAGGCAATTATGATTTGTGTATTTACAACTATGAGGGAATCACCAGTTTAGTAGTCAGCACTACTGTGTTGACATGAATTATCATTGATATGATCATAATCATAAATTACCTGTTTACCAAATTTTGAACTTTTCAAAGTACCAAGGATTTTCTTTCCCAGGAATAGACGACCATACTTGTAATTCTAGGGTCCTCAATTATCCCCAACTTCATATTCCATTCTGCCGTTATAACTTTTTTTCAAGCTTTACTGATGAGTTTTTTGCAGAAGAAATTTGTCTGGTGTACGAAATTTGAATCCTGATATATATAAGTTTTTTATTGATCTATAACATATAATTACCAAGAAATAGATCTAATCCTGACAACTTAACCTGTCCATAGACGTGCTAAATTAAGGTCAAGGCAAAATGTGCGGGTAAACCATGAATTTCAATGTTCAATGAACTACATATTATGTATAGGCTTCTACGTAGAATTTGCCAAAACCATGAAATCCAATATTCATGGAAATGTAATTCTTTCTCACTCCAGAAAATAAATGAACTTACAGTATTTAAGAAAAATAATAATCTTCCATTGACATTTTTAAAATGCGACTGCAATTTACTGTTTTGTATTTTATAACGAACAGACAATATGATCAACAATACAATGATGTTATTTTTTTATTAATTTTGTTCATCGACAGCTGAATAATTTATGTAAGTAGAAAAAATGTCACACAATGAATATAAAGTCTGATTTGTTAACAGTGCCTATCGTCCCTTTGTCTGGGTCGAGGTGCTGCTTTGACAATATCATCAACACGAAGGATCATCTCTGCAGCTTCTGAACCACTCATGATGACCTGTCTTTTTACTTGGAAAGATTCTGTAATGCCGTTGATTTCCATGTCATCTACCTTTCCTTCATCCATATCTGTAATAATATCAGAGGTCAGATTTAGTCATATAATAGGACTCACGGCGACCAGATATTTTTTGTAATTATCAAGAGGTTTTTGTCAGGTTTACTATATAAATAATGTATATACAGAAATAAATGCACACATTCTTTTTTAAAACTTTGTAAAAAAAGTGAAATCTAATTAATGCAACTGCAAAAGTTTCATAATGGAAAATCAATAATTATTATGAATGCAAGTTTTTATTATTGCCAACCTGATACAGTCCCATTTTTATCATTAGAATAAACATGGTTATCATTTCTAAATTTACAGTATAAACAATCAGACAATTGGTTTAAGACCTCAAAGACGAAATAATATTACACTTTAAACTTACTTATTCCCATGGTGTGTTTCTTTTGTGTATGACAAGCTCTAAGTTCTGAGATTAACTGGGCTGTATCATAACCAGCATTGTCTATCATGATGGATGGAAGCTATAAATAGAAATGATGTAACTAATTATCAATATGATTAATTTTAACTTAAAAAATTGAAAACACTCGTTTATTACCAGAAGTTGAAAAGTAAAGACATTTTCTTATCACAGAATTCTGCTAAGTGATTGATACTGCATCTTTTTACAACTTCAATCATAAGAAAAAAGATAATTTATGGGTGAACTATTGAAATAATAAACAATCCTCAAAAATCTTTTTCACCCTAGATTCTTATTGCTAACACTTCAAACCATCTTTATGAAATTAACACCAAATACCTAATGACATCTAATGTCTAGGTCAGTAAGTATTCAAACTTCAAATGTTAGTTTTGGTTAGCTTTAACCTCATACAAGATATACAGACTCACAGACTGGAAAATATCATGACCTCCATTACTGAAGGTCTTGCACAAAATGTATTAGCTTCTTAGGCATTATTTTACATTTGTCATTTCTGGGCCTTTAATGTTTGACTATAATGTATGGGTGTTGCTCCTTGTTGAAGGCCATACGGTGACCTTTAGTTGTTAATTCCTGTGTCATTTGGTCTCTTGTGAAGAGCTGTCCATTGGCAATCATATCACATCTTCTGTTGTATATTGTTCATTAATGGAATTTGCTGAAGATTAGTCTAATACAGTAATTCTAACTATTTACCTGTCTTAGAGCTTTAGCATATGCTTCCATAGCAACAGCTTCTTTACCGGGTGTTCTTGCTGCCAATCTGGATACAGCATCAGCCATCAACATTTCTGAACTTCCTATAATTTATCAAGATGCAATGTTAACAACAGTATCACAGAACTTAAATTGCACCAAATACCAAAATTTAACCCATTTTAGCTAAAACTAAGTTTTCTTATTGACTAAACTAATCATTATTTGTCATTATGCACATCTACAACATAGATATATAAATATCTAAAACTACACACATTGGTTACTATAAAAAACATCTGCTCTTTGATTTTAATATTAAAACATGTATGCAATTCTAAGTATTCATAACAGAATCTTAGAACACTTGAAAATCAGTTCTGACTCATTTTCCTGTCATTCAGAATGGATTTAAAATCTAATTTGAGGAAATGTTTAGTAAACAAGAACAAGTCCATAGTACACTGATGCCCTCCTCACACTACCGTTTCTATGTTCAGTGGACCTTGAAACTGGGGTAAAAACTCTAATTTGGCATTAAAATTAGAAAGATCTAGGGTTACTATAAACTGTTTAACCATCATTCAGGAGTGGAATCGACGGCAGTGTGAAGAAACAGATTTGTAATAATAAACATAAGGGCCATTTCAAAAACAATGAGGATTTTTACTTTTTGTGGTATATTTTTATATTAGTTAAGTTTAGAATTATAACACAGGTGTTATAAAATGCAGGATAGTCAGGGCTAGCTTGCTGCCAAGTTTCATGAAGATATCTCAAACCACTTCAGAGAAATGTTTTAAAAACAGGCCATTTTTGTCAGGAGTGTGACGCTTTTATCGTGACATTTAAAAAATTAGAAATTTTCAAAGTAGTATTGAAAAAAGTGGATCGTTTTGATGCTAAACTGAAATATTTCTGGTAGTTGCTACATTATTAGTCTTAAATATTTTTGTAATTTTGTCCAATAAAATTTTAAAATAAATAAACACTGACCTTTATTGTGAAGGTATGTACAAAAAATAAAGTCTTTCAAAAAATGACACTTTTAAAATTAAAGCTTCCTTGTAACAATGTTTTAAAGTTCAATAATTTCAGTATGTGAAATAAGTTTGTATTGGTATATTAGCACTATAATTAAGGGTATGTTGGTGCTCTAAATCACATATTTTATTGTTTTAATGGACACCAAAGAGAGGCACCCAAAAATGTCAGGAGTGTGACAACTGTCTTTAAACATCTACCAAAGAATACATAGGACTTAAATATTTTCTTCTTCTTTATTTTTCAGAAGTGGCTATTCCAAAGAGAAGAAAAAAAATTATTACAACTGTGATATGTTTATATCATAGATGTGGGAGTGCATTATATATGTCAGGACTGTGACGCTTTTTTTAAGGCATTTTCTGTCAATTCATAATTTCACAAGGACAAGTTCCACAAGTTTCTTTGTGTTAGAAATGTTAAAACCAAGTTATATTCCTATCATTTACCTCTTAAATGTGTTATTTATCATGATTGTTTTGGCACAATAAGTTTTAATTAGTCATTTTTCTATGTTTTGTGCACAGTAATGCAAATTTATCAAAGGAAATAAGTGTGTACAACTATAATATCATATAGGAAAGTGAGGAAATGAATTTTGTACAAAATAGAACAATTATTTTGATTTAAAATGGTATATTTAAAGATGTTTCAAGGATTAACCATTCAGATGTAATTCGTCACACTCCTGACATGAATTTAACAATTTAAGAAAAATATGAAAATTAGCTTTATTTTTAGGACAGATAATTGAAAAACAGCTAGTAAAATGAAGAAACTTTTGGTAAAACTTCCATTCCTTAAAACATCTACTAGATTTGCTGAAATAAGCAGGGCAAAATTCTCTAGAAGAAATCAATCAAAGAAAGAAACTTCGAAAGAGAGAACCCGCAAATACTGGCTGAATCTGAAATTAAAAGATGATCAGAGGAAGTTGGACCATCTTTAACAAAATAAAAACCTATAAAACCAAGCTAACAAAAAAAGGCTTAAAGAAAGAAGAACTTTGAATTCCAAATTTGATAAACAATATAAAGAAAAACAAAGGCAGTGGCAGAGAAACAGTAGAAAAAAGGAAGAAAGATGAAAAAGAAGTTGGGTTGAATAAGGACTTAGAATCGAACAAAAACAGCTCAAAAATTCAAATGAGAACAGATCTGTGACTGTGTCAGATTCCAGATCTACAGTGAGAAAACCTGCACAACACACAAGAAAACAGCTGCCACAAAACCCAAATGCTTGGACGAGTACTTTGAAACACATCATAAAAAATGCTACACCAAGAAGAAAGGGCCTTCTAGACGAGATCATTCATAAGCATTTGGGTTTTGTGGCAGTTGTTTTCTTGTGTGTTGTGCAGGTTTTCTCACTGTAGATCTGGAATCTGACACAGTCACAGATCTGTTCTCATTTGAATTTTTGAGCTGTTTTTGTTCGATTCTAAGTCCTTATTCAACCCAACTTCTTTTTTTATCTTTCTTCCTTTTTTTCTACTGTTTCTCTGCCACTGCCTTTGTTTTTCTTTATATTGTTTATAAAATTTGGAATTCAAAGTTCTTCTTTCTTTAAGCCTTTTTTTGTTAGTTTGGTTTTGTAGTTTTTTATTTTGTTTAAGATTGTCCAACTTCCTCAGATTATTTTTCAATTTTATATTCTGCCAGTATTAGCGGATTCTCTCTTTCCAAGTCTCTTTCTTTGAATCATTTCTTCTAGAGAGAATTTTGCCTGGCTTATGTCAGCAAGTCTAGTGGATGTTTTAAGGAATGGAAGTTTTACCAAAAGTTTCTTCATTTTACTAGCTTTCTTTCAACTATCTGTCCTAAAAATAAAGCTAATTTTCATATTTTTCTTAAATTGTTAGATTCATGTCAGGAGTGTGACGAATTACATCTGAATGGTTAATCCTTGAAACATCTTTAAATATACCATTTTAAATCAAAATAATTGTTCTATTTTGTACAAAATTCATTTCCTCTCTTTCCTATATCATATTATAGTTGTACACACTTATTTCCTTTGATAAATTTGCATTACTGTGCACAAAACATAGAAAAATAACTAATTAAAACTCATTGTGCCAAAACAATTATGATAAATAACACATTTAAGACGTAAATGATAGGAATATAACTTGGTTTCAACATTTCTAACACAAAGAAACTGTCGGACTTGTCCTTGTGAAATTATGAATTGACAGAAAATGTCTTAAAAAAAGCGTCACACTCCTGACATATATAATGCACTCCCACATCTATGATATAAACATATCACAGTTGTAATAATTTTTTTCTTCTCTTTGGAATAGCCACTTCTGAAAAATAAAGAAGAACAAAACATTTAAGTTCTATCTATTCTTTGGTAGATGTTTAAAGACAGTTGTCACACTCCTGACATTTTTGGGTGTCTCTCCTTGTATTTTTTTTAAATGGCCCTAAAAAGAAAGTCCTGTTCTATGGCAAAAGATATCAGTAATTGAAATCAATGATATAGCAATGTGTTAAGTGAATTTTTGTGAAAGTTTAAAGCATTTTTCAATCTTTGTAACATATGTCAGGAGTGTGACAAAATACTGAAAATAGAAGGCTTTTTCTACATACAATTACATAAAAACGGTACAATGAAATGACATTTTTTTTTTGCAAATGATCACAAAAACTCGGGGCTTTCAAAGTTTACTATTTTAACTGAAATATATTAAGATTCTTTTTATTGGCAAAAACTTCAATCACTAGTTATTATTATTTTTTTCAAATTAAGCTATTCAATTTGATTGTTATTATATGATTTAGCAGAAAAGATGGAAATTTTGGTTTTAAAATTTTTCTTTTTCTATTGACTTTCATTTGGAAAAGGTTTGAGCAATGTTCTTTTAACTGTTTTATTACCAAACTTGTTTATAATTAGTATGGTTTCTGTTCAAATTTTTTGAGATGTATGTTATTAAAATTTAAGATTATTCAATGTGTCTGTTTCATTCTGCCTGAAACTTTGGAATTATAAAATTTAAAGTATCAGTAATAGGGTAAGACAAAAAGAAATACAAAATATTGAGTTTGAAATTGGACCCCCCATGTCACACTTTTGCCTCATTTTTTTAAAAATGGCCCACAATGATATTTATTTCAACAGTATTTTGACTTCTTCTTTCAATATAATAAACATCAAATACACATTCATCATTCAACAGATAAAGCAATAAACTTGGTGGTCAATATAAAAGGTAGTTGACGGTTCAAGAGATTGATTCAGAATGACATGTTTGTCTACAGGCTCCTATTTATGTCTTTTGGCACTTACTATGACGTTAGAGTAAACATCTAATCGTCCAATCAAAAGCAACGTCTCATACGTCTTTTGGTTAGTAACGTTTAGAAAGACACACATATTTCATTATTCTTAAATAAAGAAACAATATTAAGTTGTCCTCAATTTGTCCTTCTTGTCCGAATTATATTAAAAAGCAAATAAAGCTAAAAGGACATTTCTACATAATGCTATTTTTAAACGGACAGTAAATTCCTTTCTCGATACGGCGTATGAACTTGGGTGTAATTTACATAACCTTACGCATTAGATATAATGCTTAAATGAGATCAATGAAAACCCTGTTCTATCATAAATATAGACAATGTTAATAAAAAGGGAGGCACAAACATAATAAATACGCAATTTATCTGCATTGACAAAGTGTTAACTTAAACAAATAATAATGTGAGATCGCAAAGTGAAAGTACAAAACGGTGTCATGGCAGATGTAAACAAGTTGAATCTCACGACGATATTTGTCAAAATAAATCACTGTATGACGGTATAATCAAAGTATTTCATAGGTAAACATTACCAAGATATACATATAAAACTGACCCTTATCGCTTGCAAAGTACAAATAGTTTAAATCATGAGTATGAAAGTCAATGCATTTATCAGTGTTTGTGCACTCTCGAGAAGTTGACCACCCGGCAATATTCAAATAAATATATGTCATATACAATAAATAATACGTTAAATAATAACAGTAAGTCCAGATTTGTCACAATATCATAGGGAACATGTTTACTAAGTTTGGACTTCAACTTAATAAAAAAATACCTTGCCCAAAAACTTTAACCTGAAGCAGAATAGGCAGAATAGACAGACAAACAAACAAACAAACAAACAAATGGACCGAAAAACATAATGCCAATAAATGGGGCATAAAAAGATATAGCTACAAAATCTTGATAGAAAGGAAACATTTGTTTGTTTCTTAAATTAACCTAAGTGGAAAACTGTCAAAAAAGGTGAAATTAGGGTACCCTCACGTTATACAAGAAATGACATTAAATAAGGCTCAGCCAACTTGAAAAGGATTTATCACTAAAGCTATTTATGATGCTTGTATCAAATATATATCTACCAAATTTCTTTTCCTATTTAACCATAAACATTTTAAAATCACATCAACAGCTTGAAGTTATGATAATATGAAAATGAATTGACTAAAATATTACCTCCACCAAAAACTGTCTTGGTTTCCTTGACTGTCTGAGTAAGAACACACAGGGCATCATGAATAGATCTGTCGGCTTCATCTAAGATTTGTTTTGTTGCTCCTCGTAAAATTATAGTACAGGCTTCTCCAAGTTTAACACCTGAAATATTATATCATAAAAATATCACAACGTCTCATTACTCAGTATAATAAACATAACACATCCCCATGTACTTGACACAGTGACTTCCTGCAACAATTGTTTACATTTTTTTATACTAAATTGTATAAGCTGTCAGACTGCATATAATGTTAATTTACAAAGTGCTTGTACTAAATCAGGAATAAATAGTGATTTTACTCCAATATGAACATTTGATACATACATTGATTTTTGTTTTATTCACTTAATATTTCTTTTTAGAAATTGGATCTACTTGAACTAAGGACTCGGCATTTAAGGTGCCTTGATGGAAGTAAAAAGCTCTGAGGTTGAATGTACATGTAGAAACACAAATTTTCCAATTATCAATAATTTTGTGAACAATAACATGGGGTATGACATACCTGAGAATTTGATCAGCTTATCTTCACCAATCATAATTTCTTCAATCAAATCACAGTGACCCAATTTGATTAAATCTGGTGCATCAAATGTTGAACAGATTTCTCCACCTAAAATAAATGTTTTAAATAACTGTTGAAAATTTATATACACAATAACTGTATATGATTGTTCCTTGCAACCTACAATTTTGTAAATTTTCATGAATGTTTTTAAAAAGTTTATATAAGATCAAGTACTGACCAAAAATGTCCAACAAAAAAAAAGTTCATATTACCAAGTGTTTAGTTTTCATAAGTTGTAAAAATTGCAGTACATCACTTCTGTGTTTTAATTCTGATTTCAACGTGCTTACAAGTGAACATATTTCTTGTAAAAGAGTTAGAATACAGTAGCAGTTCATAATGTTGATTTTCACCAATGTAAATAAGATGCAAATACCTGTAACTAAAGCTAATCTTTCAACTCCTTCAAAGTCAGCATGTTCTATAGACATAACTCCATTGTCTGAAAACAGCTGTTCTGGATAGTTGTATATCAATTGTCTACAAAACAAAATCATATTACAGATAATGATTAGAATCTTGTATCTATATATATATATATAAATATGTTATGGTGTTTATATTTTTGTATTCATTAATATTTGATGTATACCTTTTGTTGATTTTGTGAATAAAGGGATTATTTACCTGTTAATGAATACATTACATCCTACTTTACAGATCTTATTCACTTTGTCCTTCATCTTTTCTTTTTCTGCTAATTCCAATTCTGCTACTTTAGAAACAGCATCTACCTTTACTTTAGATCCAAATATCTGAGGAAAAAAAGATAAACCGATTATTTTATTTTACATCTTTGAATTTTCTTCATGCATTTTCAGTGGCTTAGAATTAGTTATGTTTCATCAAAATCATGCTTTAATTAGTTTTCAACATAAAAGCTATAAAATTCAAACAGGAAAACAGCAAATTAGTATCAATAATTTAATTTGAGTTATCTCCCTTTTCACATGTTTTCATAACCCGACTAGTAACAGTTTATTGTTGTCAATTTTTGTTTTCATGGTTATCAAGAAGCCTATGACCAGCCTATTGAGATTTGATGGATTAGCAGGTGTAGTGATATAATTCAGTCAACCAAAGCTCATCTCAAGGGGAGACTACTCTAACTTCCACAAGATAAACTTATTTGTGTATCAGGTTGATTTGATCATACAATGTACCTCTATTTAATGTTACATTGTCATTTTTTCGCATTGCTTTTTTTTTTGTCATAATAAAAACACTGTGTTTCCGACTGTGCAAGCAAAATACAATGACTTTTTTGTTTCAACACTCCATGTTTCATACCAACTGAAGTGTTATATCTTTGAAAGCTTCTCACGGCATGATAACTAGGAAAATCATTTTGATGACTTGTCAATTGATTTTAATTGAGCAGGAAATAGTTCAATAACAAAAATGTCTAACCATCTAATAAAGGGTTATACAAACAAATTTATTGATTGTCAGATAAAAGGAAATGTGTGAATTAGCTCAATTTATTTTTGAGTTCTTACTGTAATAAATTTGTAATTCAATAAGAAAGAAAGTATCTACAAAAATAATTTGGTTCACAATATCAAACATAAACAGAACTGACGACTCATAATTACACAGATCAATTGTAATTCTTACCTTTATTTTATCACTATCCATGGGTGTGTTAGCTACTAATATTTTACAGTTTTCTAATCTTTTAGGTTGTCCGACACCTATTTTCTTTTCTAACAAAAATCCTGAAACAAATAAAAAAGCAAGGTCAATAGTGAAACGAAATTAATTCAGCATCTTTTGGTTATTTTTGTTATTGGGAAACTGTTTCATTGACATACACCCAACCTCCCCTTTTATGTCTAGTCTAAAATTCAGACTAGGAATAAAAGACCTCAATACTCAATTGTTGTTATCCTACTCCCACACCAAAATGACATTTTTTCTGATATATCCACCTTCTACTAAAAAAAGGATAAACTGACATCTGTTGATAAATATCCTGTGTCCTGTTTTTGTTTTAAAAGGAAAGGACACACCAAAGGGATATCCAATTTTGTTGTTTGAATTCTGTCTCATTGACAGTTACTCCCCAAATGAATTCATATCAATATAGTAAGGGAGGTTGTGGTTTTTTTGGGGGGGATTATCAATCATAGAGTTTTGAATAAACACAAACATTTACCAACTTCACAATTTCTAATTTGCTGAAATAGCTGCATGTATCAATAAGAAAAAGGGATAAAACATACCTTCATCTAAATATGAGTCTTGTAAACCGCCTCCAAGTATTTTGATCAACTGTATAGCATCTAAATTTCCACTTCCCTAGAAAACAGAGAAAATTGTTACATTTTCAGTCAATTACTAAATAGTGATAAATTTATAAAATCCAAAATATTTCCTTAACCACATGAAAGAAATGAAATGATAAAAACTATGCTTAAAGAAAAGAGTAACATTTGGTCAGAAAGTAAAACATTGAAACTTTAAGGAGACTTCATTTTGCAGTTATAGATAGTCTTTTGATAACAAATGTAATCTCTTTAAACTTTTAGTTTAAGGAGGCATTCTGAAAAGTTGAAGCCAATAAAGTAATAACAAAACATTCCTAGTACTTTTTAATTGTTCACTATATATTTTCATTATAAAAAGTCTTTTACCTTTAATCTAAGTACAGCATCAACACAGAGATTTGAAAAGTGGTCCTTGTATTGTGTCAATATTTTTGAACTAAGTGTGGTCCTAGCTATGTTCATTAAATCTTTCTTAAATTTCTTTTCATCTTTTCTGGAAAGAAAACATGGTAGACATTAATCATACAGTTCTTCAAAACATTAAAGTCATGGCTGTATGAGAATATGACATATTTATTACAACATTTATGTAATCAATGGTTATAGATATAAAAAGATGTGGTATGAGTGCCAATGAGACAACTCTACATCCAAGTCCTAATTTATAAAAGTAAACCATTATAAGTCAAAGTACGGTCTTCAAAACTGAGCCAAGTATGTATTTATATTTTACACAAACTAACGCTTTTCTAAAATTTACTTTCTTCCTGGTCTTTTTAAAGGACTACAACCTTGTGTATTTTCTAACAAAAAGAAATATTTCCTTTAGAAGAAAAAATCAGTTTCATGTAGCTCTGCATAATTAAATTTCTTTTAAATTTGAAAACTAGAGGCTCTAAAGAGCCTGTGTCGCTCACCTTGGTATATATGAATATTAAACAAAAGAAGCAGATAGATTCATGACAAAATTGTGTTTTGGTGATGGTGATGTGTTTGTACATCTTACTTTACTGAACATTCTTGCTGCTTACAATTATCTCTATCTATAATGAACTTGGCCCAGTAGTTTCAGTGGAAAATGTTAGTAAAAATTTACAAATTTTATGAAAATTGTTAAAAATTGACTATAAAGGACAATAACTCCTTAGGGGGTCAATTGACCATTTCAGTCATGTTTGACTTATTTGTAAATCTTACTTTTCTGAACATTATTGCTGTTTACAGGTTATCTCTATCTATAATAGTATTCAAGATAATAACCAAAAACAGCAAAATTTCCTTAAACTTACCAATTTAGGGGCAGCAACCAAACAACGGGTTGTCCGATTCATCTGAAAATTTAAGGGCAGATAGATTTTGACCTGATAAACATTTTACCCTCAGTCAGATTTGCTCGAAATGCTTTGGTTTTTGAGTTATAAGCCAAAAACTGCATTTTACCCCTATGTTCTATTTTTAGCCATGGCGGCCATCTTGGTTGGATGGCCGGGTCACCGGACACATTTTTACTAGATACCCCAAAATTGATTGTGGCCAAGTTTGGATTATTTAACCCAGTAGTTTCAGAGGAGAAGATTTTTTGTAAAAGATTACTAAGATTTACGAAAAATGGTTAAAAATTGACTATAAAGGACAATAACTCCTAAACGGGTCAACTGACCATTTCGGTCATGTTGACTTATTTGTAAATCTTACTTTGCTGAACATTATTGCTGTTTACAGTTTATCTCTATCTATAATAATATTCAATATAATAATATTCAAGATAATAACCCAAAACAGTAAAATTTCCTTAAACTTACCAATTCAGGGGCAGCAACCAAACAACAGGTTGTCCGATTCATCTGAAAATTTAAGGGCAGATAGATTTTGACCTGATAAACATTTTACCCTCAGTCAGATTTGCTCGAAATGCTTTGGTTTTTGAGTTATAAGCCAAAAACTGCATTTTACCCCTATGTTCTATTTTTAGCCATGGTGGCCATCTTGGTTGGTTGACCGGGTCACCGGACACATTTTTTAAACTAGATACCCCAATGATGATTGTGGCCAAGTTTGGATTAATTTGGCCCAGTAGTTTCAGAGGAAAAGATTTTTGTAAAAGATTACTAAGATTTACGAAAAATGGTTAAAAATTGACTATAAAGGGCAATAACTCCTAAAGGGGTCAACTGACCATTTTGGTCATGTTGACTTATTTGTAAATCTTACTTTGCTGAACATTATTTCTGTTTATAGTTTATCTGTATCTATAATAATATTCAAGATAATAAACCAAAACAGTAAAATTTCCATAAAATTACCAATTCAGGGGCAGCAACCCAACAACGGGTTGTCCGATTCATCTGAAAATTTCAGGGCAGGTAGATCTTGACCTGATGAACAATTTAACAATGTCAGATTTGCTCTAAATTCTTTGGTTTTTGAGTTATAAGCCAAAAACCGCATTTTACCCCTATGTTCTATCTTTAGCCATGGCGGCCATCTTGGTTGGTTGACCGGGTCACCGGACACATTTTTTAAACTAAATACCCCAATGATGATTGTGGCCAAGTTTGGTAAAATTTGGCCTGGTAGTTTCAGAGGAGAAGATTTTTGTAAAAGTTAACGACGACGGACGCAGGACGACGACGACGCCGGACGCCGGGTGATGGGAAAAACTCACTTGGCCCTTTGGGCCAGGTGAGCTAAAAATTTATAAATATTAAATTTTATTTTGTTAATTACCCATGATCTCTTGCAAATTCTGTTAGAGCCTTTCTAGCTTCATCTGTCGCTAACCTCCAACCAGCAATAATTGTCTGTGGGTGAATTTTCTGGGAAATCAGTTGTTCAGCTTCCTATAAATTACAATCAAATGTTAAACCATTGAGCAGAGCACAAGATAAGTGTTGTATCTAATATATAAAATATTTAAAAGATCTGGATTGTTCAGGTAATCTATGGATCTTAATAAACTTTGTACTATAAGTTCACCACCTTTTCAGCATTTCACCACTCCTCAATAGGCATACTTTAGTATGTTTGGCACGACAGGGAAAGAAAATAATTAAAATGCAATAAAAGCAAACATATTTTTGAAAGATAAATAAGACAGAGACAAAAGGACAGACAGGACACAAGCTGTCATCTGGGCGCTAGTATTATTATATGAAATTTTCCTTGTTTTATGTGTCACTTGTTGGTTACACTATAAAAGTATAATAAAAATAATAAATACTTTTTGTGTGAATTTTTCTTTTTTTTTTAAAATCTGTATGATCCATGTGATTGAACATTTCAGATAATAATCAACCATGTTCATACTTACTTTTAAAAGTTCACAAGCAAACACGACAACAGAGGTAGTGCCATCTCCTACTTCATCATCCTGTACTTTGGATATATCTACAAAGCGAAAAAAAATGCATCAGCTTGGTGTTAAATATGGTTCTTTGTATGACAACCACTTTAAAATCTTAATGTATCTACATGTTTATGTATATTTAAACTGTTATTTATCGACCAAATATTTGGCATCAGAAATATTTGCACAAAACGATTTCAGTATGACTGTTAACTTACATATTGTAAACACAAGAGGCTCTCAAGAGCCTGAATCGCTCACCTTAATTCTTTTGGTTAAATCTCTCATCAATGATTATTTTGGCTTTTCAATTTATTTAAATGTTTTTTGGATCGTCCTATTTTCTTCAAAAGCCAAAAAAAATAATCATTTTCTCCTATGTTCTATTTTAGCCATAGGAGCTATGTTTCTTGACATACAAGGAAATAAAATATAAAATTTATACTAGATACTCTGAAACTCATTTAGCCTAAGTTTGGCTGAAATTGATACAGCAGTTTCAAAGGAGAAGATTTTTTAAAGTAAGTCAACATGATGAACAAATTGTGAAAAAAGTCTTTAAAGGGCAATAACTCCTTAAGTGGTCAATTGACAATTTTGGTCAATTTGACTTAATTGAAGATCTTACTTTGCTGAACATTATTGCTGTTTACAGTTTATTTCTATCTATAATTATATTCAAGATAATAAACAAAAACAGCAAAATTTCCTTAAAATTATCAATTCAGGGGCAGCAACCCAACAACAGGTTGTCTGATTCATCTGAAAATTTCAGGGCAGATAGATCTTGACCTGATAAACAATATTACCCAACGTCAGATTTGCTCTAAATGCTTTGGTTTTTTGAGTTATAAGCCAAAAACTGCATTTGACCCCTATGTTCTATTTTTAGCAATGGCGACCATGTTTGTTGATAGATCATAACTTCGGATACAATTTACAAACTAGATACCCTAAGGAACATTCAGTTAAAGTTTGGAAGTATTTGGCCCAGTAGTTTCAGAGGAGAAGATTTTTGTAAAAGATTACTAAGATTTACGAAAAATGGTTAAAAATTGACTATAAAGGGCAATAACTCCTAAAGGGGTCAACTGACCATTTCCGTCATGTTGACTTATTTGTAAATCTTACTTTGCTGAACATTATTCCTGTTTACAGTTTATCTCTATCTATAATAATATTCAAGATAATAACCAAAAACAGCAAAATTTCCTTAAAATTACCAATTCAGGGGCAGCAACCCAACAACAGGTTGTCTGATTCATCTGAAAATTTCAGGGCAGATAGATATTGACGTGATAAACAATATTACCCCATGTCAGATTTGCTCTAAATGCTTTGGTTTTTGAGTTATAAGCCAAAAACTGCATTTGACCCCTATGTTCTATTTTTAGCAATGGCGACCATGTTTGTTGATAGATCATAACTTCGGATACAATTTACAAACTAGATACCCTAAGGAACATTCAATTAAAGTTTGGAAGTATTTGGCCCAGTAGTTTCAGAGGAGAAGATTTTTGTAAAAGATTACTAAGATTTACGAAAAATGGTTAAAAATTGACTATAAAGGGCAATAACTCCTAAAGGGGTCAACTGACCATTTCCGTCATGTTGACTTATTTGTAAATATTACTTTGCTGAACATTATTCCTGTTTACAGTTTATCTCTATCTATAATAATATTCAAGATAATAACCAAAAACAGCAAAATTTCCTTAAAATTACCAATTCAGGGGCAGCAACCCAACAACGGGTTGTCTGATTCATCTGAAAATTTCAGGGCAGATAGATCTTGACCTGATAAACAATATTACCTCATGTCAGATTTGCTCTAAATGCTTTGGTTTTTGAGTTATAAGCCAAAATCTGTATTTGACCCCTATGTTCTATTTTTAGCAATGGCGACCATGTTTGTTGATAGATCAAAACTTCGGATAAAATTTATAAATTAGATACCCTAAGGAACATTCAGTTAAAGTTTGGAAGTATTTGGCCCAGTAGTTTCAGAGAAGAAGATTCTTGAAATAGTTTACGACGACAGACGACGACAGACAACGGACGACGACGGACGCCAAGTGATGGCATAAGCTCACTTGTCCCTTCGGGACAGGTGAGCTAAAAAAGGAAGGTCTACACTTAAAGATAATGGTATGTTTGTACTTACCAACCAATACTTTGGCTGCAGGAAGATCTACACCTATGGATTTCAGTATGGTTGCACCATCATTTGTTACTTGGATACCCTCACCACTTTGCAGAATCTTGTCCTGTAATAGTTTCATATATAAAACATATCATATATGTTAGGACAGACTGATTCAGACAATTTTTTTATCAGTTTCAGAGCTTTTATCCAAGGCTTTTTCAGTAATTTCAACTTTGTTGCAATTCATGAGAAATTACATGCATAGCGTTTAAATACCGATACATATATAAAACTCCTCAATACCTGATGAATTTTAGATGGACAGAAAATCTGACAAGCAGAAGTATAGACACATGTATGGATGGACATGTGCATCACTAAATACTCCACAACATTAAGACAGGGATATAAAAAGAACAGTAACTTTTGAGAAACTAATGACATGGATTTATCATTTTTGAAGTCAGCCTAAATTTATTGTGTATGTAGTCATTTTCAACCAACAATAGATTTTGACACAAATAAGTTATCCATTTATGCATTTATGAAATGTTAGTCAAAATTAGTAAATTACTAAAATAAATATCCGATAAATGTGTATTAGTTTATTAGTTTTCTTATGATTTTTAACATGTGTCATTTAAGTAACTTATGAATGTTCAACTAGGCATCTCTACACCAATATCATGTATTTAAAATAAAAATATAAACATCTTTTTAACATAAATAAAACCATCCAGTTCAAATAAATATGTAAGTGTTTTAAGCTGTGACTTTCCAATACCACACACTGCATCAACTCTCAATCAGAGTTCTTTGATTTTAATTGTGTTGCAATGCAATTTCTCATGTGCAATGTTTTAAAAGACATATACATATTTATAGTCATTAATCACTTACCATTCCTTTTGGACCCAATGTACTCTTGACAAGATCACCAATAGCGATGGCTCCAACAAATGATGACTACAAATAACAGATCTTTATTAAATACATGCAAGTAAATAAATCTTACACATACAAGTACCTGATTCATAAGTGTTATATTTAAGGCATGTATGGTATACAAGTCATTATTTACAAAGGGCCTAAGTTTCAAAGTGGTATAAGTAGTGGAATTACTGTATAGCTACCCTGTCAAAAGTGTGGTTGTGAGTTCAATTTCAAGCATGTGGCAGGTGTGCTTGACTTCAATCTTAATTGACTAGAACTATTAGTTTTCTTACTAAAAATTGTGCTTCTATCAGGGCACTATGGCTTCCTCCACCAATAAAAACTGACTGCCACAAAATAGAACAAAAGTGTTAAAAGACTATGTGGCGTTAAACAACAATCAATCATACTTTAAATCATCCAGTGGTCTTCGGTGGATGACTATCTCATTTGCAATAATAACATAATGGCAGATCTTCTGATTTTTATTTCAAACATTTAAATGTGTTATTTGAATTGATGTGTTGATTAAATTCATTTACAATTTACAATATATGTCAAAGAAAGTAGACGATTTGTGTTTGAGCTAAACTTTACATAATATTTGAAACAAAAGCATAAACATATGAATGACTATATATGGTAATCTTTTATAATAATATCTTTCGGCATCTTTTATCAAAGTTTTTAAATTTAACCCAATGATGATTATATATTTTAAAATCGAACTCCTGTAGTTTTCATTTGTTCAAGAACATGCCATCAGAAAAAAACTTGAATGAACGTTTAACAGGCCAATTTCAATATAAAAAATAAACTGCAGATGGAAAAAAAAAACAGGTGCTTTGAATATGCTGAATTTTTCAAATCTTTCTAATTTCTGTAAGAAATGAAAGCTATTTCATTGGGATGTGAGCTCATATAATGTTCATTGATAGATGTAATTTTTGGGTACATGTATGTCACAAACATCCATCTATAGTATCTTCGGACACAGGAAATGCAACCATAAAATTAGTGGCAGGAAGAGGGTTAATAACTAAACTTAATATTGTCTACAAGTAATCCTTTTATGGAAATTAGGCCAACCTTAAAAATATGTTTGTTTGCAGTTTTCCGACTGTACCTTCAGACTGAAAGGTCGGTAGGTAGGAAAAATATTTTATTTTATCAGCCAAAATACAGTTTAAACAAGCAGTTACACTAAACCAAGTTTCTTGTGAAGAAAAAAAAACATTTTAAAACAATAAACACTGGACATGCTGAAAACCAACATCAAATGAACAGGCATTTTCAGATTAAAAAACTTTTTAACCAAAACTGAAACTTTAACATAGTGTCATTATCCAATTTATGACATAAAATATGGTATAATTATTAAATACTGGAACACTTATAAACAAGGAATGTCATTATGACTAGAACTGTTTTAAAGAAATATATTCAGACATGTATGCTTCTTGACTAGAATGTTTTCATGAGTAGAGTATTTTCATCAGAAAAATGTAGATATTAAAGATTTATAAGACAATGTATTAAAGAGTGTATTTTTAATAAAAAAAAAATAACCATTGAATCTTCCTCAATTGAAAAAAAGGCAACTTGAAAAAAAATTATTAAGACATTCGACTGTTTTCATATTTCTAACAATATTTAATTATATGTGATAAGGTTATATTTTTGCCAGGCTTTAATGAAAACCAAAGAAATCTAAAGTTTGGGGTGAAATCCATAGCACCCCATTAAAAGTAAATGGTCTGTACTGAAATGTTTTTAATGCATAAAAAAAATTGGCAGCATAGCTCCTAAGCAGAGGCGGATTTAGGGGGGGGGGGGGGGGGGGCCTGGGCCCCTCTTTTTGGGAAAAATTTTGGTTGGTTATATAGGGAATCACTGAAGCGTGACTGGAGCGGGCCCCCTCTTAGGTCAGTCAGTGGGCCCCACTTATGAAAATTTCTGGATCCGCCACTGCTAAGGACATGTTTTAATTGAATTCACACAGGCCACACAGTTTGGATATATTTAATATTGTAAGAAAGAGAATAATTGCAATGAGTGGGGCAGCCCCCCTTATCCTAAAGGAGCATTTTTTGTGCCTGTCCCAAGTCAGGAGCCTCTGGCCTTTGTTAGTCTTGTATTATTTAAATTTTAGTTTCTTGTGTACAATTTGGAAATTAGTATGGCGTTCATTATCACTGAACTAGTATATATTTGTTTAGGGGCCAGCTGAAGGACGCCTCCGGGTGCGGGAATTTCTCGCTACATTGAAGACCTGTTGGTGACCTTCTGCTGTTGTGTTTTTTTTATTTTGGTCGGGTTGTTGTCTCTTTGACACATTCCCCATTTCCATTCTCAATTTTATACTCATTGCAATCGAAGATAGATTTAATATAGAAAGAGTATATTTATTTTTCAAGCTAACCATTCATTTTCTCTACATCTTTGTGTAGTTAGGGTTGCTTCTTATTGATTTGGCATGATCTATATCCATTAACATTTCAAATGAGCCCTTCCTCCCTACAGGCGTGTTTACAGACATCCATGAAGATTTAAGTCACGGAGGAGTGGTTTCATCTTTGTCGTCTTCACAACGATTTGTAGAAAATATGCCATACTTCAAGCTGCTGTCGAATTATTTAACCACTGAAATTGGTTCCATAAAGTCAGGCTCCACAGATTCTGTACCCGATTTGTTTGAGACAGAATGGTTATCGTGTCAGTTATGAATATCCGCTGCATCATCGTCAATGATATCATCACACATCATTTACATGTGCCTGAATCTGTATAAACAGTTTACTAATAAACTTTTTTGTTTGTTATCTGTCTTAAAAAGAGACGACAGCGTAAAGTACTCCTCCGTGACTTCATGGATACCTGTAAACAATGTCCATGTGCTTTATCATTAAATGGTCACATGAACGCTTGACGGGAAGCTAAGAAAAACCGAACTTGAAATGCGTAATTGACCCAGACTTTAAATCATTTCCGGAAAGGACCCAAAGTTCCGGATCGCGTCAATAGAAGTATTAAAAAAAATTTCTTCAAATTTAAAGCAATAAAATTTTCACAGTCGGGAGGATTTTCAAGGGTCGGTCGGTAAACTGCAAACAAACAATATTTTAATTTAAGCCTTAATGAAATGCATGTAGATGTAGTGAACTTACCAATCTAGCAGTTTCTGCCTTTTCTTCTTCAGCACCTTGGCTGAAAATCTGTATAGGGTTCAATGCTAATGACGACATCTGCAATAAAAGTTTTCTTTCATAATGAAAAGTACATTCAGTGACATACATATGTTCATGTATAATATATCAACAATTTATGCATTAGCGCCATGATTTAATCAAAAATTTAAAGTATAATAGCCTTTCAAGACATCATCGTCCTAATTATTTGGGCTACAGAAGAGCATGATTCCCAATATCTTATCAAGTGGTCAATACAGCTTAATTGAAATTTTCTAGGTGGATTTTACCTTTACACAACAATGTCTACATCATCTAAGGACATACACACATCACAATGCACTAGAAAAACCAAAGAGCTATCAAGCCCGCTTACTGCCTATGATGCCTGTCAACAGCTATTATTATTGACTAGATCGATTTTATAGACATTCTACATTCAAAATAGCTGTCGTATTTCAAAGTTGCTGTCAATCAGTTATTTTTGCCGTCTGCAGTTAAAATCGTCTTTCCGCTCGGCAGATTTGACCTTTACCTTTTAATCCCTCTGATACCATCAGATAACGACGGTCCTTTAACAGACGTCCGTTTAATTGAGAAGTTAAATCTCGCGATCGGTATCGTGAACGTTGTTTTTAATTTAAAGTTTTTGCAATTATATATATATATAATGTTCATGATGTTTATGTGGTATCTTTCAAATTAATACAAATTATTATATATATGGTTCGGAAGACTTTGAAAAATATTCGAAATCGGTAATATCATCCTAAAGTTTTAACACCATTTTTAAATTCATAATTTTAGTACCTTGACGATTATGTTAAATTGTTTCCCCCAGGCATATACAATCAACCTTGTGAATTGAGTTCACATCAAAGGAGATTGTCATTCGACAAGTAGGAGAGTTAATTGCTTAATCCAGGTGAAAAAAGTTCTTTGATAGCGGCGATCCTTTTTTGATAATAATTAAATGTTCTAGTTTCGTAATGATTTTTAGTATTGAAATGTTTCAAATGAATTTTAAATTATAAATTGTTAATTATGGAATACGCATTTTTTACCAGTCAGGAACCATGATAGCGTATAATTTGTTTTCTTTATCAAACAGATTATTTCCACTTTTAAATTTCATAATTGAGATTTGTCCGACTGTAAAAATTTACCATAGATTCGTTTTAAATAGCGTAATAATCAATTAGAATATAAATACAAATTCCGTTGCCGTATTTACTGATCATCGTCTTTTCTTGATTTTAGGTGTCTATTGAATGGTATGTGAACAATAAACAGGCACGTGAAATTTTGTCAGATATCTAATTACTATCAGACATATAATTCTGCAATAAAATGTCTCTGTCCAAATTTTGACAGAAGAATAAAATGCCTTTAAGTGGCATTTGATTTTATTCAAGATTTTTATTCACATACCTGTCTATTTGCATGTTAATAGTTTTGTTCATGTTCGATAAAATTTCCTTATCTAACCAGGAACATATATATTCCCAGATCTAACACATGTTTTTTATAATTTCGGGGTGAATGAAATTTCCTTTAACAAAGTTGATTTACCAGTATTTAGTAAGGTCTCCATCTCATGTTTATAAGCATACGCATTGTGAGTAAAGTTAATTCACAGAATCTGTGTATTCCTTCAGTAATCCCCAATTTTGATTGCGGTTTTCTTAAAAGAAACAACCTATTGTATTTGAAAAAGTACGGTAATTGGACAAAGTTGTTGTTTTACTATTCATATACGCATGCTATGTTCTGTAGCGTTTTTCGGGGTTGTCAGTATGACCAAGGAGATTATATGAGAAGGTCTCATATAACCTCCTTGGTATCATATATTAGTTTATTTTAAAGTATTAGTTCGTGTTCTAAAATTTTAATAAATTTCAAAATGTACTTCTTTGAATCCTGTATTATTCACCTTTCTTAATGAAAAAGATTTATTTTTACCAAGGAGGTCATATAACTTCCTTGTTTTTACATTTAATCATTATTTGAAATATATATAACATAACTTTATATATCAGTATCTTAGACTGCTAGTTCTTCACGTAAATTGCTAACTTTTAATCTAACTATTAAACATTGCTTATAATTAAATTGAATGGGGTCAAGCTATTTTTTCTTTTATTCCTTAAATTTTATTCTATTTTACATTTTGTTGTACCGTTTTATATCTCAGTTAAAGAAGATTGTGTTTGTTAAAATTGTTCTCAAGCTGTCAGTAGTTTTCTTTTGACTTTATCGTGTATATATGTATATAAAGAAGAACATCAATACACTAGTTGATAGCCGCCAGTGGTGGATTGACCCGGGCATAGGCCGGGGGCATAATTGGCACGTGTTGAGGAGACAAATTGGAAAGAAACAAAATGAATGATTGTCGATAGTTTAACGTCCAGTGGCAAATATTTCATGCGTTTCACTGGACGAGGATATCAACTGGCAGAAGAATGAAAAAATAAAGTGGAATGGTAAAAAACAAATACGATATAGCAGAGACATATAATACAATATGTCTCTGGATATAGTAATATGGAAACGAATAAAATATTTAAATGGTTTACATGTTGCCCCCAGGCATACGAGGTTCTGGTCCGCACATACAATCAATTTCTTATAAAAAATGTGGGTCCCCCCCATGTTTTATATAAAAATTGTCACGCGTAAAATGTACATTATGTAATTTGAAAATTATCCTTATTTGTATACAATTAATTTGGTTTATAAAATTTATGAAATTTAATTACATTTATATCTTAATCTATAAAATCTATAATCCCTTTTTTTGATGAAAATTTAATAATTTCATGCACGAAATTTTATACATCTTAGTGGTCAACAGATGTAGCTTGACCTTTAACTTGACATTGCTCAGTTTGTTCGCCTAAAATTAGCTGACACCAATTATCTTCTTGCATGAGAATTTCATACGGCGGGAAAATTCATGTAACAGTAAACTTAGGTGACCTTACTAAATGACCGTGGGAAAATCAATTCAGTGTTACATTCCATGTGTAATAATCGAGGCTCTTGAGGGTCCATTTGCAATTAATTTATGAAAGTCTAAATTATAATCCTTTTTCAAATACATAAAAAATGTCTTCTTTAACTATTTATATTTTATTAGTCAACTCAATGGCGTATGTAAGATATACACGTCCATGAACAACAATATTCATTACGGTGCATGTCGTGGAGATCGTACCAATTATATTCAATTATTATTTTAACTTATAAATCTCTAAAAGTTACAAAAGTCGAGTGTGTGAGTTGCTAAGGTAGAGTTCCAAGTTAGTGAGCTATCTGCGGACTAGGATGTATTTTTTAAAAAAGGCAGGAGGAGCTAATTGGAAAAAAGGCAGAACAGAGATACGACTAAAAAAAATGCCGGACATTTACTTTTATTTCACCCCAACCCCCTTTTTTAAAAAGAAACAATTATGTGGTAGCCCCCTTCTGAAAGTCGAGTTGTGAGTTACAAAAACATTTATACCTTCTCCAATTTTTTAATTTCCTATATTTAAACAGTCGTCAGAGTTTTCAGGTTTACTTCGCATTTAAAAACAAAGCATGCGTGCGGTGACCTAAAGTTGTTAATATCTGTGTCATTTTGGTCTCTTGTGGACATATGTCTCATTGGCAATCATACCACATCTTTTTTTGCATGAGGCTGGGTACTGGTATTTTGATGGCAGGTTTTAAAAGAGTTGTTTGAGACTTGTCTTTACTTCCCTTTGACGATAAACTTCTATCCAAGAATACAAATCTTTATTTTCAAGTTAGTAAAAATTATTAATACTTTACCCACAGCATGCCGAAAAAAAGTCCATTTATGCGTAAAATACGGATGCAATATTTGCCACTCCACGTTCAGATATCCCAATTAAAGATGTATACCAACATTATCAACATATATTTGTACCTATTTAAAAAAACAGCTCAGTAGATTTCACCTGCCAATTAATCTTAAGCTGTATAAACTAATACAACTGTACCATTGCAATCAACGAAACTAGGATGAAGTCCAAACAAAAAAGAATCAACAATATAGTAAATCATTCTATAAGCAAGCATCATAAATTGTTAGAGATACACCATTTGTTTTAATGGTTTTCCTTATTTTCACGCACACCTAGCTTTTGGCGTAACTCTCAACCCGACTTTCGTAACTCGCATCATAACTTTTGTTTTTCTCAACTCGATTCCCCACAACAAGTGAATTTTCATCTCGGCACGCAAAATAAGTTCATTTAAATGTTTTTCGTATATATTTTATTTGATACCAATATTGACTTAATATATTACTTCCATGGTCTTATTCGTCTACATACTGTCAGTCAGTCAGTCTCACTTGCGGACAAACTTTTCACGTTCTAAAATTATACATTAAAGTAGTATGCTATACAAACAATAAGTTTAACTTTATTATTTAAACGTTGATCTGGAATCAATTTTATTGAAAAATTAAAGTCACAGAAATCTTGAGATACTATCAATGTGGCATTATACACAACACAAATTAGCGCACATAGAAGACTTGTTGCGACACCTAACATATTACAGGTAATATACATGTAGCTGTCGGTAATTCGAAAATGTCGAGGAAAACTCGCACTAAATTCAAATAGCCGGAAATGTCAAGGAAGACTGATTTTGGGGTGTTACTAATTACAATGACTTTTTAACTAATCCGAATAATTCAGTCGTTTATATTACGCTGATCTACGATAACCTCGCAAGTAGGAGAGGACCATTTCGGGGAGGGACCGAATTATTCGGATTCACAAAATAATGATGTGTATAGCAAGAGACTTGTGATTTTTTTTTGTGCTAATAAATATTATCTAAAGTATAAATTAAACATTTTAAAACCATATAATTTACATATGTTTTTTTTAGGTATGCTATAGTTATGCATGAACTTATTTAACTAAGAACAAATATTGACATAGGAATAACTGTTTTCAGATGTATATGACAAAAACAACATAATTAAATTGAAGTCGAATTTCAGGGTTGAAAATTTGTAAGGGTTCTGCGGAACCCACATCTTCGCTTGCCAAGGATTACGATCCACTCCCGTTTTCTCCACGTCGGCACCGTGGAGAGAACTGGAATGGATCGTAACCCTTAGCTAACAAAGATGCGGAACCCAGTGTCTCGCCTACTTTTGCTGTTAACAAAAATGACGAAAAAAAATCAATAAAAAAATTCCTCTCGATACTATCTTCTGATTGTCAGAAGCTTCTGTAAAATATAAAAAAAAAATGTGGTATGATTGCCAATGAGACCTCTGTCCACAAAAAACCAAAATAACACAGACATTAACAACTATAGGTCAACGTACGGCCTTCAACAATGAGCAAAGCCCATACCGCATAGTCGGCTATAAAAGGCCCCAATATGACAATGTAAAACAATTCAAACGAGAAAACTAACAGCCTAATTTATAGAAAAATTAACGAAAAAAAAATTGTATCACATACACAAACGACAACCCCTGAATTACAGGCGCCGGACTTGGTACAGACACATACATAAATAATGTGGCTAAAGGCTTTGCTCATTGTTGAAGGCCGTACGGTGACCTATAATTGTTAATGTTTGTGTCATTTTGGTCTTTTGTGGATAGTTGTCTCATTGGTAATCATACCACATCTTTTTTTTTTTTTAAAGTTTGGTGGAAATCAAAGATAGTTTTTATCAGAATTTTAAAAACTTTAACCACAGAGTGAATATTTGCGGACGAAGCAGACGGAATGGAGGATCGCTATGTTTCGCGTTTTCATCGTAGGCTCGCCAAAAATGGGGCTGGGCCTTTGCTGATAGAATATTTATTTCAACTATGGATATTTATTACAAGCGCTGCAATCATCTTCACTTTCCATGCCTCATTTTAAGCCCATTTTTATGGGCATTGTGTATTCTGGTCTGGAGGTCCGTTACGGTCTGTCTGTCCGTTCATTCGTTTCTTTTTCCCTCCGTCTTCCCCGCTTCAACTTAAAAACTTTGGTCGTGGTTGTTTTTGTTGTTTTGATGTCAACCCAAAATCAACTTGAAACTGAGTACACATGTTCCCTGTGATATGATCTTTTAATTTCAATGCCAATTTAAAGTTTTTTACTCCCATCTTCACGGTCTACTGGTACTGAACATAGAAAATGATAGTGCGGATGGGGCATCCGTGTACTATCACATTTTCTTGTTGTTTATGTAAAAACAAAGATTTGTACAGCAAGCTGGACTATGTAAAAAGTAGTTGTTGTTACGTCTTGCATTATTAAATTTTGTTTTTATATTTTTATATTTTTATCCAAAATACTCTCGAAATTGATACCCATCTTTATTTTCGGACGGCCTCTTTTACTGGACATGACTCTATTGTTTTCTATCGTCTTCGACATGCATGAAATAGTTTCCACTAGGGACGCAACCAACAATCAATCAACCAACCCAACGTTTTGATTTTTTTCCGTCTATTGTTATGGACGACATACAAAAATTAACCAAGGATACACAATTGAAATCAAATATTATTTTTTTTGATCCTACATAGAATTTTTGATGTCGACCCTTACGCTTACGTATACGTTATTGTATCATCTTTAGGAGAAACCAGCCTGTTCACAAGGCGGAGCTTCCATTTGAATTTTAAGGGGGTGGCTTAGATGAAAAATAATGGGTTTTTTTGCAAAGCTGTCTGTCCAGCAAATGTTTCTTACTCATAACTCCTGTCCTGCATTTTTTCTTATTTCCAGCCTTGCTGCGTGAAAGAACTGGTGTACACAACCGTAGAATTGTACACAAAATAGGTGTGCATTGCCCGTCGATGGGGACAATCGGTCATGCGTTACATTTAAAGCTTTCATCATACCGGGGTATTGACAGATATTACTTTTGTTGTAACATTCTAATCGGTACAACTGCATTCAATAAAGTTTAGTTATTATACCCCACGCAACGGGTTGCGGAGGGTATAATGTTTTTGACCCGTCCGTCCGTCCGTCAGTCCTGTTTCTTGTCATCTCAACTCCTCTCAAACCACACAACAGAATTTCACGAAACCTTTTCAGATGATAAGGACATACTATGTAGTTGTGGATATCGACGGGAAATTGCGATTCAATTTTTTTCTAGGAGTTACGCCCCTTTGAACTTATTTACTTTAATGTACTACTGTAACAGTTTGTCATCGCAACTCCTCTCAAACCACTCAACAGAATTTCACGAAACCTTTTCAGATAATAAGGACATACTATGCAGTTGTGCATGTCGACGGGAAATTGCGATTCAATTTTTTTCTAGGAGTTAAGCCTCTTTGAACCTATTTTCTTTAATGTACTACTGCAACAGTTTGTCATCGCAACTCCTCTCAAACCACACAACAGAATTTCACGAAACCTTTTCAGATGATAAGGACATACTATGTAGTTGTGCATATCGACGGGAAATTGCGATTCAATTTTTTTCTAGGAGTTACGCCCCTTTGAACTTATTTACTTTAATGTACTACTGCAACAGTTTGTCATCGCAACTCCTCTCAAACCACACAACAGAATTTCACGAAACCTTTTCAGATAATAAGGACATACTATGTAGTTGTGCATATCGACGAGATTTTGTTTCTCCAGTGAAAATATGAAGACGTGGGGTATATGAGCGTGCTCACAAAGGTTCTTTAATTTTGTACAGGTTCAATAATATGTACGATAGCCGACATACTTGACATGTATGCATGGTATAGTTACCACTGAACGCATATAAAACAAATATTAGTAACATACTCAAAAAAGAATTTTTTAATATATTAGCGATTAATTATATGAGTGGCGAGGTACAAGTTATAATCTTTATAGAGAAAAGCTCTCGGTTACAAAGAAAACAATACCATGGCAAACAAGAGTGTATGAAATTTGGGCTAGAAAAAGAAAAATCGAACTTATAGCTCGGTAATGTCAGATAACAACGAGTATGGTTTTTCTTTACTTTTTCCATATGATAGCCAATGACAATAGTAGATGCACTTGGGCAAATATAATATCAAACTAGTCCCGACTATGAAAGAAATATTTGCCACTGGACGTTTTAAGCAGCAACAATGTAATTATATTTAAAGTATAAAATCCGCGTTATAAAATCTCTGTATTTGGCTTTCGACACATACAAAACTTCTTTTTTTTTATTTAGCACCGAATTCATATTTTAATGCATTTTACAAAGACGGTGATAAAGACAATGCTGCAGGTTGCTAAAAACTTTCATTTTGGGCAGAGAGATCTATGTTTTACATAGACCAGTTTAAGTTATCTCTTCATTCAAAGGACTTGTATATAATTGGGAAATATATTGAAACTGAACTGAATATATTGATATCAAAATAACATTGTAAATAAAATATGAAAAAAATCATGTGTTTGATTTTCTACGATAATTTTGTCTTATTTGGTTAAATGGAAATTTCTTTTCAATCTATCAGATTTAAACGCTACTTTGTGTATGATTGATAAAATACATGAGAATGTGAAGCAGGATAAAATGTGTTACATATCAGTGAGAACTAAACAATCAAACACAACATAAAACAAAATAAATGTAACCCCGTACTCAGTCTATCCAATAACCAAAAAGCAAGGCGATCCCTAGCGTTTTCACTTTACAGTTCTGGCATAAAAAAAAATCCACTTTTATTAATATTGTATTTCAATATCTAGGCCTTCCTTAATGCATTAATGTCAGTTAATTATCATCATCTCCTATTGTTTTACCATGTTTTCTTCTGTACTGCAGTGACTAACCCCTTCACGACCTGACGTGAAGTATTTTCCGCTAGACCTAATTAGCTAATTAATTGAAAACAGACAAGGCAAAACCTATGCTGCATGAAAAGGCAGTCATGAAATTCCAATATGTATATTTGTATTTTTAATTAAAAACTGGACTTGTACTGTACATTAGACGGGACTGACCTGTCACCACGCCTGGCACTCGTATGCATACGATGATCTGTAAATGTTCTTGAAGTCGTCTTTTTTCGGACACCAATTTTGTACATTGAGTGTTGGGTTTTTTTAGAATGACAGAAAAATATTCAATAATTTCATTTATTTTCGAATAAATAATATATAAGATCTTGTTTATTTACGAATTGATGCCCGCAGTTGAATTTTAAAAAATAAATCGCTCAATCGGCTGATTATCACCAAAAAGGATAATGTATGGTCAGTAATTGTTCTGACACAGGAGCGGATCCAGAATCTCGTTGTCTGGGGACACCATAAATCGTTTCTATATTTCTATATCTTTTTTTATTTCGTTATACTATTTATCTTAATATTTTCCTGCCAATTGATCTGTATTATAATCGTCCTTAACATATATCAAATATCTGCCACTGAACGTTGAACAACCAAGCACTATCCATGATCAATCATTATGCTCTTTATAGTTCATCACCTCTATTCTATTATCTATATTGTTTTGGTATCGCTCCCAGACTTACTTGTTGGCACATTTTTCTTATATCTGTAAATACCTTCAAATCCTTATAAATGATGACCTATTCATATCCTCATGCATGTATGTTGTGCATGGTAATTTAGAAACATAAAATATAACTGTATGCTTGGGCTTTAAGAGAAATGTGCAAGTCCAAGATTGTGTTACAAATTAGATCTTCTGAAAATAAAATACATTTTATTAATGATTATTTATGAGGAAATGTCAATTTATTTTTACTGGACCGGGAGGAAAGAGGGGAGACAGTTGTAAAATAAATTGAAAATTGTTCTCGAAAATAAGAGAAATACGACGTTCGACATTACACATATATTTGTACCTATTCATTAAAACACAGATCAGAAGTTTCACTTGGTAGTCGATCTTTATCTGTATTGTATTATAAACAAATACAAATTCGTACTGTTCAAATCAACATGTACATGTATTTTACACCAAAGCTTTTGCAAACAGGTGTCCATATTTACACACCCTCTGGTGAGTTTACATAGATCATGTGGACGCTGGTATTAATTAACTGCCAGTTAAAGAGTGGTTAATTTCTGCTCTAGATGAGAAGATACAGAAGCAATAAAATCATATTATATTTTTTTGTGTGACATGAACTGGGCCCATCGGTAAATCCGCCCTGAGTTCATCGCTCAAGGTTACAAGTCTTTATTTTACCACGACAACTGATTTCCACAGCAACTAGATAGAAGTAGAAACCAAACATTGTCCGACACAAACCGCCTGACAAAAGTTTATGTTAACTTTTTTTTGACTTTTTTTCTTTCTCCTTTTGTCTATTTCCTCTATCCATTAAACGTTAAAAAGGCATCACAGTATAATTGTTCCAGACAGTATGAGTTTTTGGACTGTACGCGTACAATGTGGACCGTATGCATACTTTTTGAAAATACTCATACGCTCGGACCGTGTCAAGTTTTTTCTTTTCTGCCGTCTCTATCTTGTTTGTTTTCTCCTTCTTTCCTTCATTGTACGTTTATGTAGGATTGTATTGTATTATGGAAATGGGGAATGTGTCTGACTAAAATTAAGAAATTAGTCAAGTTTATTAGTTACAAATGCGTATAACAGATCAGCATAACTTAACTCTCAAATTAATATAAAAAAGTTCAATTGTAATTGAAATAAAAACTGTACATTTTAACTATTCAAAAAAGTCACGCTAATTAAATATGTTAATCTCTTGTATTTAGCATGTCGATCAGTAATACATTAATTGAATTATGAAGATTTCGGAGGTAAACACAATGTAGGAGGACATTTTTTTTAATATTTAGCAACAAAAAAAAATGCAAATTCAAAGGAACATGCATGATCTGCAAACATGTAAATGTTAAAAAAAATATTAATAAAATTGAGAATGGAAATGGGGAATGTGTCAAAGAGACAACAACACAACCATAGAAAAAACAACAGCAGAAGGTCACCAATGTAGCGAGAAATTCCGAAATTACGTTACTTGTGGTAGCAAGTGTCACTGTAGGCGAGAGTACCAAACTAGGGTTCGGAACAATAATACAAATAATATCAATTTGTAAAACTAAAAATAAAGATTGTGATAAGGTTTGATTAATCCACATTACTAGTCCCCCCCAATCCTCCCTATATATTGCGCCTTAATCTATTTAGGGACTATGTTGTGAATACTAAGATACTTTCCCTTTTTGGGGCCCGAACCAAACGCTGAAAAGATACAGTGCAAATGAAGCATCTGTTTTACACTAATCAGAGATCAGTAAGGGGCCCAAGATATGTTAACCGGTTCTTAGTTAGAAGTATAAACTGAACAAACACAGGTTTGGGACAAAGAACCACAGTTTAATATTTTCTTTGCATATCAATAAAGCAATACATGTAAACATAATTACAAACAAAGCAAATTCCAGTTGAAAATCTGTGGTACTCCAAAGTAAAACCCCAAACCTGTGTAAAGGTAGAAAGTAGGACATGCGTTAGAAAATGCTAAGACTGATCCCATAGAAAACTAAAGAAAAAACTTGACCTGTCATGACTGTGTGCCTGTAAGCCTAAAGATGAGAAAGCGGAGAGAAAGACAGGACATGTGAGGAACAAGGTGATGCACATACAAAGGGGTGGATAGGCATTCCTTCATAAAAAATTGACATAACTTTAATTCATGCAATCTGGAAATAGCATCCGCTAAAACATTTTGCTTCCCTGGTAAATGAATTGCGACCAGATGAAAATTATTAGCAGCAGATAGCCAAAACAATTCACGCAAAAAGGACATCAAAAGTTTGTTCCTTGAGGTACACTTATTGATACAGGCAACAGTTGATGCATTATCACAATAAATAAATACACGCCTATTTTGCCAGCACTTAGCCCAACGTTTGACTGCCAAAGCCACTGCAAGTGCTTCTTGCTCATTTATATGCAAAGTTTGCGCAAATGGGAAATCCTCTTTCCAATTGACATAAAACCAATCAGTACCAAAAAACCCACCTGCACCTGTATTGCAAGCATCTGTGTAAACTGAGGTGACAGGGTTAGTATTGAGTAAGATGGATTTCCCATTGAAAGTTGCCATAAAATTATACCACCAATGGATATCATGCAAAATATCGCCGCTTAAGCGCATTTTGTGCCTGTCATGCTTGAGCTGCATTATGCTGTCAATGATTCTCCGGAGAAAAACTCTCCCGCCGTGAACCACTGACGAAGCCCAGTTTAGCTTGCCCGCCAGGGACTGCAATTGTTTCTTAGAAACATGCTTGCGCTGCTGAAAACTTGCTAGTTCCCGCCTTAATTCATCAAGTTTTTTAATAGGTAATCTTAATTCCAATGTTGTGGAGTCTATCTCCACGCCTAAAAATACTAATTTCTGGCAAGGGTCAACAACCTTGGACCAACTAATAGAAAAACCTAACTTGCGCAGCAAGTAAATTAAAATTCTAAGTGCATGTGCACAGCGCTGCTTTGTTTTTTCGCAAATGAAAAAATCATCCAAATAAGCTATAATGGTAAAACCTCTGCGTGACATCATGCGCCGAATAGCCTGTGATAGCCTATGAAAAATACCTGGTGCAAGTTTTGAACCAAAGGGTAATTTTTTATCAATAAAGGTATGGGTCTGACCATCAGGAAAAGTCCACCGTAAACCAGTGACCTGTTGACTATGGGAACTAATGCTGACGGATCTATAAGCCGATTTTAAATCGACTTTGGCCATGAAACAATTTTTTGTGACTAATTTTGCTGCATCATCAACAGATTGAAACTTTTGTTTTTCTACATCCCCTGCAAAATCATTTACAGCAGATCCAAGTGGTCTGCTGCAGTCGTGAATTATCCTTACACCCCCATCAGATTTTGGAATAATACCTAAAGGGCTAATAATTTTAGGTGTGGACTTAGCAAACTCATAATTTCCATTTTCAATTTCAGTCAAAATCTGTTGATGAGCTTTGTTATATAAAGGACTTGAAGGATTAGCTGAAGGGTGATTTTTTGACGAAATGTGTGATGAAGCCAAATTATCTTGAACAATGTCGAACCCATTTTTTATGCCTTGCAAAAGAAAATCTTTATCAACATCATTTTTTAGTTCATCATGCCAAACATTATACACCAAGTCACGCACAGGCTTTACCTTTATCCGTTTTTTGGATGGGCAAAGGCTTGGTGTTGAGCACCACAACCTTGAATTGAACAAATATGAACATAGCGACAGTTAGGAAATGAGCAACCTTTCCTACTGTTAAAACTTTTGCAAATTTCATTTCCTTCTACAGAGTGTGAAGTATACTTGGAATAGTCCTGTTGCTGTTTATTTGCATTCTTAAATATTGGACCAGATGCCTGAGATTTATTGTATACAGCTTTAGGTCGTAAGTAAACTGACTGCAAATGAGGAATGTCAGTACCCCATCTAAAAGTATGCTGCTTTTGAAGCCTACGATATTCTCTATCAAAAAAAAGTACTGACACAAACTCACATGAAGAAACTAACTGGTAAAATCTCATGGTATATGATAAATAATCGAGGATCTGTGTCTGTGCCAGTTCTCCAGTGCTGAGCAGCTTGTACATTATTGACAAGTTTGCCCTAGACCATTGACACAGAGACAGAGATTCAAGTTTTGGCCTTAATGGCCCAGACTTAAACACTAGTTGCCCCCCTGATGCATTGGAAATAAGACGTTCTTCAGGCATACTGGTCCCCCCTATATCATTACCAACAAAATCTATAATATCTAAATAATTAACTTTACTGTCTATGTTTGAATGTTTCAAATATATTTGCGGATCCTGCCAAGATAGAATAGAGTTAATGCCAGTGTTACCTAAATTGGTTACGGAATTGTCACTTTCATTCGAATTTCCCGCAATGTTCTGGTTTTGACGTCCATCCAATAAGCCAGAGGAATGTACATATTGTGTTTGCTGTCCGGTAAGCTGTTGCAATACAGAATTAACGTAAGCATCATCTGTGTTTGTTTGTATTCCGCCATCTTTAAGATGCTCATGGGCGCCGCCATCTTTGTTCACAGTACTTCCGTCGTCGCCATCATGTAATGCGCATGCACCAGAATTTGATACTGCCGGAAGTCTAGAATTTGCCGCCATTCTCTCGCTGGGCGAAAAGTCTTTCTTAAATGTTTTTCCTACTGCTCGTAGTAATAACTTTCGTTGGCCTATCGGAATACTCGAGTTATCCAAATCTTCCTTCTCAATCAACGCAACGGCCTCCATGCTGTCAAATCCAAGTTCTAGCATTTCATTTGCGGTGGCTGTGTTTAGCTTCATCACTTCGGCCCATGCAATTACTTTATCGGACTGGTGATTGGTTCCCGTCCTAAATGTAATATCTTCGTCATCAGACATTATGGAAAGACAGTTTATTGAAATACAACAGTTTATAGCAATTATAAATCGTGCCGTTAAATTGGAATACGAATTAATCCTGTTACGCCGGGTCGTCAGAAGCACAAAACTCGTAGCTATGGAATAAACCAGCCATCTCACGCTGCTGCAGATGAGATTCCACAATCAGACAAAGCCGATTCTGCTTCCTGATTGTATTTAATTTTGTCCATGTCGTAACATCAATTTTGACATTAAAAAACTAATTCGGAATGTTATTAATGCAAAATCACTTCGTATACGTTTCCTAAACGTTCACATATAATATGGTTAATTTCCACATTGAAAACTTAAATCCGTTCATTATTTTTATAAATAAATAATTTCCCAGAAAATTAGAATGTCTGCTCCAAGCAAGCGTTGCTTTCAGAATAATTATGTGCTTGTGCCTAAAACAAAAGCCCTGTTAATTAAGCGCTGATTGGTTAATTCAAATGCAGTGTTAATTTTGATTGGTTAATTAGGATAATCTCGAAAAGCAATTAGTAAACGAGATTTCACATGCAGCAGCAACTGGGAAACCCCCAAGCTGATTGGACCAAATAGCAGACAGGGATTCCCAATTAAAATTATATGTACCAGCATTGCACAAAAACGTATTGTGTATTAATAATCTATTTATACAAAATAGTTCCTTTAAATTTAACCCATATGATCCAACAACATGTATGATCAGCTCGTACTGGACCGTACGCGTATACTCATACGGTCCGACCGTACGCGTATGGTCGGACCGTACGATTATACGCATACGGTCCAAATACTCTGGATCATAATCACATTTGATTTGTTTACGCTTGGTAACTGAACATAAACTTCACTGATTATTGTAACATGATTAAAGAATATACGTGAATGGTGTGAGAATGCAAAATACATTCTGAGGTGACGAAAGTTTATTTAACAGCAAAACACACGTCGGTTTTGGTTGAAAAATAAAACAATATGTGCATAGTAAAAAAATACAGGCCATCGATTTATGCTTGACTACATGACACACAATTGCATACTTATTTAACATTTATTGTAGGCCCGTCTTTCTGGAAACTTTTAATTTTTAGTCCATTTTCTCTATTAATTGGTACTTTTCCTTTATACATAAAGTTGTTGGACTATTATTCTTTGCAGTGAGGGTTTGATAAGCATTATGTTATAATCGCATTCTGAGGAATGACTAAATTCTATCTTTCTTTTCGGAAGTGATGAAGACTGAAGTTTTTAACGGCTAGACACCTTTTACGCTGTCGGTTTTGTTAATTGAAAGTGTGTATTGTATAGTCTATCGTTCACACCTCCACATCAAATTGATCCAATTAGAAATAAGCAATAATAGTATATATTGTTACACGGACCAATCAAATGTGGGTGTAGGTGGGGCATGTTTTTTTTTTTGGGGGGGGGGGTGTTTTTTATATATTAAAACAAATACCGGGAATGTCGCATTACGTTTAAAACCTTTTTCACAAACAATTAAGTAAGGGAGCTACCATTTGATTTTTATGGGGGGGCTAGGATGAAAAATTTTGTCCTGCTTTTTTTTTAGTTGTAATCTCTGTCCTGCCTTTTTATTTTTTACTCTATTCGGTCCTGCCTTTTTTTTTACTAGTTATCCTGACTTTTTTTACACAAATTATCATCATGCCTTTTTTTTTTTTACCAAGTTGCTCATCCTGCCTTTTTTTTTTACTCAAAACTCCTGTCCTGCCTATTTTTTTCAAATTTCATCCTAGCCCCCCCATAAAAATCAAATGGTAGCTCCCTAATATAAACAGTTTCTGTTTATTTCGTGTACTTCTCTTCATGGATATTATACTCGTCTTGACCAAAGAGGCGATGAATAGATTTTAACAATAGAGTTTTCCGGCAAGATTCAAGTAAATAATTATTAAAGCAAGTAATACAACGTGCATACTATGATAGTAGAACTATAGAAAGCATATACGTGTATGAAGGAGTTTGAAAAGATTTCTGTAATATTTCAGTATAAAATAGGTTTCTCGTGTAGACTTCTTTGTGGAAATCATAGAGTTTAAAATATTTATATTTCTCACGATTTCCATTCTCAATTTTTTATGTCTGTAAACTGTGAGCCTCTGACATAAAATTTGATAAATTGACATCTCGGCTTCTAATAATCAATTAGGGAAAAGAAAGCATGTAATATATTAAATTTATTTGATTGCATCTGATTGAAGATGTTTTCCTAGGAAAATACACTAACTAATTATTCATTCACATGAACATCTCCGTATTATATTCGGTAATACTTTTGAATATTGTACGCTACATATACATGCATTCTAATCTAAACAGAATAAAATAATGTTAGTCAAATAAAGACAAGTCTGCTCTGTTCTATCATAAAACGATACTGTTAGTCAACGTAAACAATTTCAAATTAAAAAATCAAACAATTGTAAAACAAGAAAATAACAGGCACGTGATTTATTGCAATATTTAGGTTATTCGGTCTATATAATTCACTCAAATCTGATGTTTGAATCCGAATTATGAAATGTTAAAAAACACTTTCATAAAAAAAATCGCGTGCCTGTTAAATGCGCACATACCTATATGTGTACCTAAAGCAACAGAAAAAAATTTGTTAATAATGATACCAAGTCTTTCAATTGAATATCTTTATATTAAACGTATGATTAAATGTACGATTTCAGCAATATGAATCCTTTCAATAATGTTAATTTATATAAATCAATTAACTATTTCAACATTCCTTCATTATACAACTTTTTTTTATTACACTGTCATTGAAATTGACAAATAGCCGCTCCTACTAATTAAGGTGGTTTCCTTTGATGTGAATTAAACTCAGGTAGGTCTGCTTTTGAAAACAACTCATAAGCTTTGGACGATGTTTACTTGTGGTAATTAAGAATATAAAGAACAAATGTGACTTTTTCAATTCTTTTGAGCGGTTAATTTTAAATCTTAAATATTAAAATTTGCATTCATGATAATTGTGTTAATTTGAAAGAAATACCACATATAAACATTACTTATATAGTTATTCGTTAACGTTCACGATATCGATCGCGAGATTTAACTTCTTATAATTAATTAAACGGACGTCTGTTAAAGGGCCGTCGTTATCTGATGGTATCAGAGGGATTAAAAGGTAAAGGTCAAATCTGCCGAGCGGAAAGACGATTTTAACTGCAGACGGCAAAAATAACTGATTGACAGCAACTTTGAAATACGACAGCTATTTTGAATGTAGAACGTCTATAAAATCGATCTAGTCAATAATAATAGCTGTTGACAGGCATCATAGGCAGTAAGCGGGCTTGATAGCTCTTTGGTTTTTCTAGTGATGTCAATGATAATGTAGTCCAAATAATTATGACGTCTTGAAAGGCTATTATAATTTTTTTCTTTGACGCCTTACTTCGACGTCATAACGCCAAACTCATATTTTCAGTTGGATTTTGAGAGGGAATTTACTGCTTTATTAAAACGTTTAGCTGATTTCTCCTCAAGATGCTTCATTTTAGGAGTATAAAATATATTTTTGAACCAAACTCGGTCCATTTTGACGGACCTGAATTTCCAGATAATGTAAAACAAAGGTTTCGGAAATTCGGGTTTGTCAAATTTTACCGAGTTTGGTGTAAAAATTATTTTATAATCTCCCAAAAAGAAATCAGATAAACGTTTTAAAAAATGCAGTCGACATGTTCCCGCCTCGGATGGAATTGTTACTTATATTATTATTTCTGTAGGGATTAATTGGAAATATTTTGCACAAACAAACACATGAAAGGTAAGAATTTTTATATATGCAATTTTTTTTAGCTTTCAATGAAAATTCGATGGCTAAATTGGGTCTCAAAGTTGAGAGTAAAATATGCTCTCAAAGTCCAACCGAAAATGGCGGCTTCAGCATTATGATGTCTAAGTAAGGCGTCAAAGAAAAAAATTATAATAGCCTTTCAAGATGTCATAATTATTTGGACTAATGATAATGTAGGGTGTTTTTTTTTTTTGCATAATTCAGGTTTTATCTGTATGTTTTAATTGTTTATCATTAGATCATATGTTTTGATAGACATATGAATTTTTACCAAGCTTTTTCAATAGTCATTGTGACTTCACAATGCATTCTAAATATCACAATTAACACATATAAATACAACTTAAAAGGATGAGGTGTGAAAAATATTAATTTCTAAATTAGTACTTTTAAGGTTATGGTATTGTATAATTTAGATTTATTAATCTATTAGGACTTTATTTTTTTATCTGAACATGTTAAACTCAATCTACACCGTAAAGTATCTACAGTAGTAACTACCCATGGCATAAAAAGGGGGGTGTAAACCACATGGTTACCAAAATACCATGTGAAAGAAATATCGATATCGTTTCGTTAATATTTGGAGACTAAAATTATGATTTACGGAGATTTTTGTATACACTTATATGTCATTTACCTTCTTTGCAGTATTACTAAACCCTTTCTGGTCTAAAATTTGTGTCTGTTGTGTTTCTTTTCTCTAGAATGTTCCCGTTCAGACGCGTATGTACTGATATTTTTTTGACTAATAAAGGTACACCAACCCGCAAGAAAAACAGGGCACCAGTTATAAAAAATCTAACAGAGAAAACAGAAAGTCGGAAACAATATAGGAATGTTCCGACAAATAGTGATATTCGAGTCGAACTGTTTTAATGGTTTAAGATGGAGTATAACATGGCCTTTTCAATATTGGCCCTGGTATGATCTGGTATCATCCAGAGACTCCCATATCGGCCCGAGGCTTAAGCTGAGGGTCGATATGGGTCGAGGGATGATACCAGGCCCAATAATGGAAAAGACATGTTATAATCTATTTATCACATATTTAAGTTCTACAGAATAGCGATACACAGTTCAATTATTACAATTTAATGAAACATAAAAGGTAAAATCTTAAATTTTGTATCACAAAAGTGTCGTTAAGGACTCTGTTTTGTCCCGGGCAATTTTGAGGTTATTGCATATGCAAACTGACCCAACGTATTCGTAATAAATATGTGATAAATATTTTCATTCAAATTAGAGGGAACACGAAGAGGAAAGTAATCTATTACAATGATTTAGATAATATTGACACAATAATGTTGATAATCATATATAAAAATTAATATAAGATGTAAAACCACAACCAGATCAGAACCATTAACATATAATTTAAAAAAAAAAAAAAGAAGAACAAATTTATATTTAATATTAATAGACAAATATTCTCAATCGAGTTCTCAATGGGTTGAATAAAACATATCAGTTCTATACTGATATTTTTTCTGAGTTCAAACATTTATTAATATAAATTGCAATTATTTTCAATTCATTTAGGCAGTGACATATATTACATATGTCTCTGCGTTAGGTGTTCTTGAATTAAAAGTCAATTACATATTTATATATGAATTTATATGAATTATTCAAGTTTTCTTTGTGTCGAACAGAGGTGAACTCATACCTGCATGCATGGTCACACTCGACACGTCCTCCCTACAATCCAAAAAATATATCATTTGGCACGAAAAAAAAATTTCAGCCCCTCGTTTCCAAATCAGTTTCAACATGTTATCCACAGGAAAGTATTATCATGTGATGCTTGTGCACTAACTTATTCAACAAAGGGTAAACGCAACACATATGTGCAAAAATGAATTGAGATGATGTGGGACGGCAGAGTACTATACAAAAGGGTGACTGTACGTGTTATATAACCAGTCAAGGTAGTTAATAACTCCTATTTGTACATGTCATTGAGACCATAACAGGCACATCTTTATTAGGGTTATCAAGGTAACAAACACCCCCCTCCCCCGGCTTGATCATGCTATAAAACCGCTACTATTGTAGTGAGCATTTTTTTTTTAAAAGTATAGTTACTAGTATTTTATTAAAGAACATTATATGCATTTTTTTGTTATGAAACAATACGGTATTGAGAATGTTTTTTTGAAAAAGGTTATGAAATTGTAAGGTGTTTGGATTGGCGTCTTGAATGCATTTTCTTGTTCTTTCAGTTTCTAGCGATCCATCAATTATTAAAGATTATTCGCCGGGCGTCGACTATATATTTTTTTTAATAATTTACAAGGTACCAGACAAAAAAGAAACAAACACAAAAATATGTATTTACATTTGAAAAATAACATGAGTTAGATAAAACTGTATACACTTGATAACAATAAAAGTTAGGGATAGAAAATAGAGAGGGATGAGAGCTGATTCTGAGATTATACTTTTGAATAGCTGTACTGTACTGCATGCGTGACACTATGTGTTCTGACAGATGATTCCAATCTATAACTACTCGGATAAAATGAATATTTATAACTGTCTTAAGATGTTTGTATTTGCCTAAATGAGTGTGGATTGCTATGCCTGGTTCTATTGTTTTGTTGGAATAAAAAAGTTAAATTTTGGCACTGCAACTACTTTGTGTATAATTTTGTAAAAGACAACAAGTCTGTATCGCAAATGGCTTATTCAAAGTGGCTACAATTTTAAGTCTCATCATTTCAGTATTTAAAGTGAACTGGTGTAATGGAAGCGTGCTGCTCTTCGCTGAACTTTTTCAAGTTGTGAAATTTGCTCTTAAGGGGACGACAATTTGATTTTCAGGGAGGGGATTTTGTTTTTGATCAGTTATTTATTTTTGTAAACTAAGAGGACAGATTTTTTTTTTTTTCTGTACTGTTGAAGCAAGATTTATTCATTTTCATTAAAACAATGATTATTTATTTACACAACTTTATTTTATAATATTTGAAAAAACAAATCATTTTAATTTTTAAATACATTTCTTATTATAAATAATATATGAATAGTCAAGTCATTATGTACCATTTGAATTAATCATCATCATCCTCTGTGGAAATGAATCTTCTGAATTCCACACTGCATATACAAGTGCTGCATACATACAAGATATTAAAGTTTGGCTGTAAATAGTCTCTTTTAAAAGTATTGCAAATCATTTATGCCAAGCGGAGCGAGGCTAAAAAAAGTGGAGGGTTTTTTGAGCGGCTTAAGGCCCGAAGATGCTGTAGAACTAATGATGCAAAATCATGCTCTTCAGGTGTTTCCTTGACCTTTACTTAATCTGAAAATGGAAGTTCTGTTTTAATCATTTTTGACTGGCAATATCAAAGTCTCAAAGCAACATGTATAGATTCAGTGAAAGACTTAAGTTTTTAGATACAACATAAAAAGACCAATATGTAGGATAAAGCAAAAATTTAATTCACATAGTTAAGTATGTGGTTGCTATTATTTTTTTAAATTCATGATCTGTATCTGTATCTGTATGTGTACGTCGAAGATACCAATTATGGCTTTTACTCAACGGGAAAGTGAGACACCTATTGACGGTGTTGAAGAGCAGCCTTGAAGCTCTTATATGTATCTGCGCATACAAAACGGTCTTCCAGTGTAGTATGCTCTTGACAAAGAAAGAGAATTCTTATATTGATCGGTGTTGCAAGGAATAGTTTCTAGTGCCTTCGTATTGTTCTTCACTGAATTTTTCACTATATTGGCAATTACAAAATTGTCAAATGTTTCAGGTTTAATTTTCCTCTTTGGTTTACTTTTAACAAGAAAATCGTCGGGATTAATAGGGACCAACTTCGCAATCACTTTGTACAGAAATACCAGCCGTTGACTCGTTCTTCTCGATTGTAGGTTGTCTAGTTCTAACTCGGCTAGCATTTCGGTGATCCGCCGACCCCCTTATCTCTCTCCCTGTAGTCGCCTGTTTTAAATCATATTCCTACTTTTATTATTCAAAGATTTCACCAATTTGGGAAGTATTTCCTGATTATTTTTTTAAAGTTGAATTTTGTGAAGAATCTGGTGCCATCTCATCCTCTCGAATAGACATGCCGAGTTATTTATTTTTAATAAATTGCAAGTCAGGTTATTTATTTTCAAACTACAACAGAACAAACTATTTATTTTGTGATTATAAAGGCTGAGTTATTTATTTTCAAAATCCTCCTGCCCCCTCCCCCTAATATCAAATGGTCGTGCCCTTATACTGTGGATCCCAGATGGTTGAGCAGTACTCTAATTTTGGTCGGACAAGAGCTTTAAATACACGAGCTTTAAATATAGGTGAAGTTATTTTAAGGTTTCTACGAATAAATCCAAGAGACAGATTTGCTAATGACGTCATGTTATCACTATGTTTAGGATGGGGTGCTCATTTTCGCCATAACTGTCTATGTTTTCTGCAGTTTATGTTCAGATTTTTATTTTTCTGAAGTATACTGCTATTTCTATATGAAGATATCATCAAAAACAAAATATTCTTAGCTTGAAAATGTGTGTGTGTTTTTTTTTTAATCATTTGAAAAGTTAGATTAAAGGCTACTTGAAAGTTTCTGATGTTTTGTCAAAGGACACATATTCGCCGTTTTTACACATCTATTTAAAACCAAATAACTGCAGCTTTAAACAATATTTATCACATTAATTTCATTATGAATGAATAGCAGACATTTCAAAGGTCTAAAAAACTGAAATTTAGGGCAATCAGTCAAAGAATTACTAAGAAATACTTCTTTGAAATCTTTTTTTTCATTCAGGAAAATTGTCTGTTTTTCGGTCCTTTGCGGTAAGTGCCGAAATTCTGTCTAAGTTTTAAAATAATCATATTTGTTATAATAATATAATTTACCGGCATATTTCTTCCATTTCACCCATCCTTTGAAGTTTTTACACCTCAAAATCATAAAACGGTGAAATTGTGTCCTTGGTGAAAATTAGAGCCCCACTTAATCCCATTTTAAGTTTGATTGAAGCGTTCAGATTGAATATTTTGCAGAGTCAACTTTTTTTCAGGAAAGTGATTTATTGTGAATTTGAAGGTAAAGTCTTTTTTTTTTTTTTTTTTGTCAAGTTGGGGACTAAAAAAAAGAAAAGAAATTCCTGCATTTTCTACCAGCCCCCTAAAATGAAAGAAAATTACCAGTTCATTAAGCATTAAGTACACTATCGGGATTTTACAAAGGTTTTAAATTGAAATCCTTGTTAATACCTTATGATACATAGAACATTATATAACTAATAGTAACTTTACTACTGAAATCAATAGAATTATGATAGTCATAAATAAAAGAAGCTAGTGTTGATATAACAAATCGTTTATAAGAATATTAAAACGAAATGTGATTGTACACGTATCAACTCAAACTTCATGTTGTAATTCATTTAAAGTTTGTCAGTTATTTTTTTTTTCTTCATCTAAGCCAGACTTTAAATGAATTACAACATGAAGTTTGAGTTGATACGTATACAATCACATTTCGTTTTAATGTACTACCAGAGTCATATAATACATCCGTGCAACCGGGTTTCTTTTAATCGTCTGGCACAGATCGAAGATTGTAAGACGTTATTAAATGAAAATATGGGGATGCAAATGAGACACTAATATTCATAGAGTTTATTTTTCTTCTTCGAAAAATATGACAGATATGAACCAATAACAACCACCGAATTACTGTGAGACTCCTGACTTTATAAGAATGTGACGGAGTTGTACATTTTGTGAGCACTCAATCCTCTCCTTTCCTCGAACAGTGGAGTAACAGCACAACATAAAAACAAAAGGCTAAATCAATAGATCGTTAACAAACACAAACACATGTATCACAAATACAAGACAAAAGCACCGATATAAGAGGAGTATCAGTTACTGAAAGCTAGTTCAAAGATAATTGCAACTGGAATAAAATAAGTCGTGTTCTCTAATGTTGAGTTTCACATTAAATATAGAGACCTAGCTGATGCATGGGCATCATTTTTTAGTTAAAAACCAATTGCTTCAAAAATTATCAGGTTTCGCGTTACAAATAAAAAAAACGATAGAAACACATTTGGTAATCATATGGAATGTCACATATTTGTAAATTGTTTATTAGATATAAGAAGATGTGGTATGCGTGCCAATGAGACAACTCTCCATATCCAAATCACAATTTGTAAAGGTTAGCCATTATATTGTTTATTTGTGCTATTTCATGTTTTTAGTAGAAATTCGATTGTTTTGATACTGATATATCTCATCTAATCTCAGTGTGAAGTTTTCTGAAATCTTGTTTACGGACCTTTGGCAGTTTACATAGTTGTATAACTTTTGTTTGATATATACAAATTAATGTTAAACATGAAATCTTTTTATATTTATTGCCTTTTCAAGTACTTTTAAGTAATATTGTGCATAAGGACGGCAATAAACCGCAGGTGAAGATATTACTTGAAGGTGTGTTAAACTGATCACAAATAACATAATTAACTGAGAAACTCTCTTCGTGGTCTATCAACCAAGCTTATGGTCAAATAGGATGAGTTAAATGAATGTCATAACTTAATTTGTCGCACATCAACATGGATGTCAATGTTCCAGGTCTGATTGCAGTGATTCTGTTCTATATTCTGATTCTCGGCATAGGATTATGGGCTGCAAGAAGAAAAAGGAATTCGAATAATGAGGATTTAATGTTAGCTGGGAGAGATATAGGTGTTTTCGTGGGCGTGTTTACAATGACTGGCAAGTATTTATAGTTATAATGTATGTTCTTGAATATTAAAATTCTCGTAGGGTAGTAAGTGTGACATGTATATAATTATATGTTGATGCATTATATACTGCGTTTCAATAAAGTTTTTTCGTATCACCCACAGTTTGTTGTGACTCTTAAATAGAGCATGATCTGCTATTACAAGACCTACACTTGAGTTTTGAGCTGCAACTATTCCTACACCGATTAAATGTATCAAAACAAATAGAGCTTTAAAGTTCACCGAAACGGAACACACCACATATAATCATAAATTTTATTAGAGTTCACATCTTTTGTTGTGTACTTTGAAATTGTTAAATAGCAAATAGGTCACAAAGGTAATGGAGTACGTGGCTCATCTTGAACTAATATGTTTTTGAACTGTTTGTAAGCATAATGAATTAGAATCCTAAATGTGGAGGGGTCCAATTACAGCCAATTTATTATTTAAAACTTGAAAATTTTATGAAACGTACGTCAACCGCTTTCATGACCAAGTGTCAAATACTTGCAACCTGTCGACCTTATAATTATGCAATTCATAATTTGGTTTTAGCTTACAATTTGATTTTCAAATAACCTTGCAAACAGAAATTAATACAATGCTCGTGATAAGGGAAAGGGAGCATGTATTTATGTGGGTACAAAGAATATATAAAATCAATTGTCAAAAAGTATAAGACCTCATTATAGGCATGAAGAAGAACCCAGAAATCAGTTAGAGATAAACAGACATGACACACCCACATAAAGAGGCAAATATAACCCATATTGCTGGTTGTTTAGCAATTGGCATTAGCTGTTTTCTGATTTTTTTTAATATCAAATCCTATGTCAACTCTTGCTTTTGTTATACATATGTCGGTTTAAAAGCTTTGATAAGCTTATGCTGTACTGTTTTGCATATGAACCAACTCTAAATAAAGCTTTCGATTTCATGATTTTGAGATGATTTGATCCAAATATAAAAAAAGAAGATGTGGTATGATTGCCAATGAGACAACTGTCCACAAGAGACCAAAATGACACAGTCATTAACAACTATAGGTCACCGTACGGCCTTCAACAATGAGCAAAGCCCATACCGCATAGTCAGCTATAAAAGGCCCCTATATGACAATGTAAAACAATTCAAACGAGAAAACAAACGGCCTTATTTAAATAAAAAAATGAACGAAAAACAAATATGCAACACAAAAACAAACGACAACCACTAAATTACAGGCTCCTGACTTGGGACAGGCACATACATAAATAATGGGGCGGAGTTAAACATGTTAGCGGGATTCCAACCCTCCCCCTATCCTGGGACAATGGTATAACAGTACAACATAAGAACGAAGTTGATTTTAATCTAGCCATTGTTAAAGGGTTGTCCAATCATATGTCCCCATTTAAATGCATTGACCGTCCCAAAAAAGGGGGCTCCTACCCCACAACCCCGTGCTACATTTTCTCCTGATTATTTTATCAATCAAATGAGCAATGATGTGCAAGTCGCATTTATTTGATATATGTTCTCTTTTTTTCCATTTCAGTATTCAAATACTCGCATATAATAAGGGTACTTGTGTTAACGGTCTTGTGTTAACTTATTTCCATGAGAGTTTTACAGAATAAGCGAACAGATAAAAAACGATGCTCTTAAAATTCAAAGCAATAAAGGATCATTCTATATAGATATTAATTCGAATCTTCCAAAACGTAACATAACATTGAGCGTTTCTATTTTTTCAGCAACTTGGGTAGGAGGTGGTTTTATAAATGGAACATCAGAAGCTATATATTCCTGGGGTTTTGTGTGGTGTCAGGCTCCATTTGGTTATGCCGCCAGTCTATGGTTTGGTAAGTATAACCAAGAGCTTTTACATGCTACCAGACTTCAGTGTGACTATATCGAATTATAACCCAGAAAAAAAAACACGCATTATACTACTTACATGAAGATCATTCGGCGGTAAATACACTATCAAATTAAATACCACTTTATCAAATTTAAGCTTTAAGGTTGTGCGGTTTCATTCCCCAGAATTAGTTGCCGTTATTTTGACTGTAACAACTGTAGAGATGTTGTTTATGGAACAGATTATTTGGTTGATTGATTGTTGGTTGCTTAGTGTTCAGAGATGAGAGAAACGATTGGAACGCCATCATTATATTTACGACTCAAGTAATTTCGTCACATGTCCTAAATACCTATAATGGTAATAGCATTAGCTACTCAGGTTATGATTAAACGTGATGACAGCAATTTCGAAATAGTGGATTCTTTTCATCAATATAAGGAATATCTTCATTTACTTTTTCTCTTCCAGGCGCAGATCCGGCCATTTTAAAAGAACATCATATCAGAAAGTCCTTTATCTATTTTATTACTGATTCAAATAAATGAATAAATGTATATACTATTTTCATTATCTTTAGGTGGATTTTTCTTTGCCAAACGAATGAGATCCCAAGGATATGTTACAATGTTAGATCCCATACAACAAAAATATGGCGACCGGATGGGAGGACTGCTGTATCTCCCTTCACTAATGGGGGAACTCTTTTGGTCAGCTGCAATTCTGGGTGCTCTAGGTATGTCTTTTTCGTCAACTTTTGCTAAGTTACATGCATTTTATTTGCATCTTTTTGATTTTTTAATATTCTATTTTATTTTCTTTCTTTGCAATAACCAAATGTTTTTCCTTAATAAATGCATATGATGATACTCACGAACAAAGGATCCGATACATATACTAGTAAATACTATATAATTCTTTTTTAAGGATCAACATTGTCAGTTATTATATCACTGAACTACGACGTAGCGGTCATAATATCTGCATGTATTGCTGTTTTTTACACTTTGTTTGGTGGGCTATATTCTGTAGCGTATACAGATGTTGTGCAGCTCTTATGCATATTCTTTGGTCTTGTAAGTATTTCTCCTTTTGTTTTTACACCCAAATGCATCGAGTTAAAAACTAAGCTTATTTTGTTTTCACAGGGACATATTTGCTGTTCAATGAATCTGCTAAATACATTTTGTTTCCCAGATCGACTAAGAAAAATGCAAATTATATTTGGGAGCTTAGTATGACATCCATTATCACTGAACTAGTATGCTTATTTGTTTAGGGGTCAGCTGAAGGACGCCTCCGGATGCGGGAGTTTCTCGCTACATTGAAGACCTATTGGTGGCCTTCGGCTGTTGTCTGCTCTATGGTCGGGTTGTTGTCGCTTTGACACATTCCCCATTTCCATTCTCGATTTTATTTCGTTACGATGCACAACGTACTTCAAACGGATATACTGATTCATGTTCAGATCAGTGTTAAGTAATGGACACAGGGAAAGGGGGGAGACTTTTTAGCTAATACACATATCCAAGTAAATGCTTATCATAGAGAAACTGTTTGATTTGTATTTTATGTTAAAAACGATGGTGACTATACTGTTGATGTGCAAATTTGTCTTGTTGTATAACAACACATGATAGAAAACCATTCCTACATTATTTTTGTTTACTATAAAGTTATATTTCGTTTGCAGTGGTTGTCTATACCTTTTGCCATGACACACGATGCAGTGACGAGTATATCAGTAAATTACACAACAGTCTGGATACAGGAACTAGACCCAGCATACTCCGGGCAGTACATTGATGCGTTTTTACTGCTGATATTCGGGGGAATCGGGTGGCAGGTACTTTTTAAAATATTTACCGAATATAACAACTACTGTTTCTTATAAAATTGAAAATAACCTATTATATATCTAGCGATGTATTTGTATCCCTTCTCAAAACTCATTACATCAACCACGGTAAACCGATCATCAACAATTTCAGTAAGTGCTTAATCTCACTTGAAAAAAACACAGTATCTATAATACTAAAATAACGAGGTCCAATTTGTCAGCCGTCATTGGGTAAAAACGACAAATCAAAGAATTCAATTACACCACTCCAGACCCTTTTGTTTTCCACATAATTAATAGTGGCAATAATTAACGAGTTCCGGGTCGAATCCGATACCGATACCAATAGTATATTCACCTGTTACCTCAATCGTAACTACTCGGCCATTCTCGCTACGCAGTACATAGCAATCGTAACTACTCGGCCATTCTCGCTACGCAGTACAATAGCTGTTACCTCAATCGTAACTACTCGGCCATTCTCGCTACGCAGTACAATAGCAACTACTCGGCCATTCTCGCTACGCAGTACAATAGCCTCGTATGCACTACGGAGAAATTCTTCTTAAATTGTTGGCCGGAATTGTAGTGATCCGCGACACAAAGAAGTTCTATCCTCCAGGTGGCGCTATAATTTGGTTACATATCACAGAGTAATCAAGAACTTTAACTCTGCCAAATATTTTGGCGCGAAAGAAGGAGCAAAGTAAATAAGTAATGGTAAAAAATTTGTACCATTCCAGTCGAAAAAATATAAAATTCAATCGGATCGGAAAATTTTCCGGACAGGAGCAAGTTAAATCAGTAGTGGTAAAAAAAATGTACCAGTCCAGTCGAAAAAATATAATTTTGAATCGAATCGGAAAATTTTCCGGACAATGATTCCTCCGCCTAATGCATACGAGGTTATTTCTTCGTGCAACCAGAAAGGCCGAGTTGTTTATTTCTTCGTGCAACCAGAAAGGCCGAGTTGTTCCGATTGCCTGTTACCTATTACATTATCTGTACGTTCCGCATCTGACAGGCGCACCACCAAACGGTGTATTTCGGATTTTGCTATATACACGGGTCATAATTACAGGGTTGCAGTACTATTCAATCATTGACAAATTGTTCCCTATTGTAGTCTTTAATCAGTAAGACTTTCTAAGATGACAATACGAATACTAAAATTCTGGACTTAGAATAAGGCGTATAAGCAGTTTTCTATTTGTGAGCGGGCATGACGTAAAACAGCTAATCAAAGGATTCAACTTTATTTATAACTAATATAGGACAATGCAGTTGAAAAAAAAAAACTCCCTTCCAGGACCTTTTGTTTTTCAAATAATAAATATTACCAATAATTGAGAAATTCCAGGTCGACGGGTTCAACTCATAGTTATATACTTTAATTCAGTCACGGACCCGCGATATCACGGGTGTGTTCTAGTAAAACATAAAAAAAACAAGAATGTGTCCATAGTACACGAATGCCCCACTCGCACTATCATTTTCTATGTTCAGTGGACCGTGAAATTGGGGTAAAAACTTTAATTTGGAATTAAAATTAGAAAGATCATATCATAGGGATCATGTGTACTAAGTTTCAAATTGATGTAACTTTAACTTCATCAAAAACTACCTTGACCAAAAACTTTAACCTGAACTTCGCACTATCATTTTCTATGTTCAGTGGACCATGAAATTGGGGTCAAAACTATAATTTGGCAGTAAAATTAGAAAGATAATATCATGGGGAACATGTGTACTAAGTTTCAAGTTGATTGGACTTCAACTTCTTCAAAAACTACCTTGACCAAAAACTTTAACCTGAAGCGAACGGACGCACATACGGACGAACGGACGCACAGACGGTACGACAAACGGACGGACGGACGAACGGAGGCACATACCAGAAAACATAATGCCCCTCTACTATCGTAGGTGGGGCATAACAAAGCACTAATTTTAAATACGAACTAAAACGTCTCGTCGTAGCATTGTGTGAACAATGTATGTCACCTTTATTTAATTACCATTGTCATATAATAGTAGAAGCATTCGTATGGCTTAATTATGATAAAGAACATTTTATTTATTTGATATAAAACGACGAGTTTTTGTTTGGTTTATATTTCATTGTTTAAAAGGATATTTTAGAGAACAGACACACGTTTTTTCCAAATAGTAACGTTTTCTGCAATTATTTTTGTGATAAATGTCTTCAGTTATAATTGTTTACGACTGATCACATGTTTGACAATTGCAATGCTATTCTTATTTTTATAATTTAGGTATATTTCCAAAGAGTTTTATCAGCACGGACAACTAGGATAGCAGAGAATTTGTCGTACTTTGCCGGCTTCGGTTGTCTGTTTCTTACTATCCCACCATTACTCATAGGAGCTATTGCTGCACAAACAGGTATGAATTTATAACGTCTGACGTCACGAAATTTTTAATCATAAAAATCGAAATGATTTTCTGTAATTTTTCAATATCGAAATCCAATAGATTTTAAAATCGGGTAAACATTTACATTTTTTTAATGTTTTAATTAACAATAGGGCACTGCTACTGTAGTATTCATATATATATCTTACCATATCATTAATGTCCCGAAACACATTTTAATATGCACCCACCATGCCATAAAGCACCGTCCCTAGGTGCCTCTTGCAGTTCAGCTAGATATATTTAGCCTACTCACAGTATTCTTTTTTGTTACTTTCCAGAGGTGTGCCTGAGCCAAAGGTTTTATATATATACTAATATGTGATAACTGTTGTTTCTTATTTTTGTTTGTAACTATGTGTTGTTTATTATATTTGTAAAAGAATATTATATTACAATGATATTATATTATGCTCCTTGTGAGCCCATTTTATGGAAATAAAGCATCTTCTTCTTCTTCTTCTTCTTCTTCTTTCTTCTTCTTCTTCTTCTTCTTCTTCTTCTTTCTTCTTCTTTCTTCTTCTTCTTCTTCTTCTTCTTCTTCTTCTTCTTCTTCTTCTTCTTCTTCTTCTTCTATATATATATAGAGCCCAGGTGGTCGTGTGGTCTAGCGGGACGGCTGCAGTGCAGGCGATTTGGTGTCACGATATCACAGTAGCATGGGTTCGAATCCCGGCGAGGGAAGAACCAAAAATTTGCGAAAGCAAATTTACAGATCTAACATTGTTGGGTTGATGTTTAGACGAGTTGTATATATATATATAAAAATTGTTGAGTTAGATTACTGACAAATGAAAAATACATTGTGTATAAAAATAATAATATAACATCTACACACGCTTAAAAAAACACGTGTATCATGTCTATCTCTAGATTAGCCTTCCGTGACAAGGTAACACTACGACTATTGAAGATATATTTTTATATAGCGGATGTGGTCGAGTGGTCTAGAGCGCTGGACATGAGGCTAAGCGATTGGTGCTGTAGTGTATCAAAGGTGTGAGTTCGAATCCCGCTGAGGGACGAACAAAAAATTGTCAGTAGAAAATCTAACTCTAACACTGTTTGGAGTAATTTTCAGACATATATATTTAAAAAACCACAAAGGCAAAGTTGCAAGTATTTATGATCATTCTGGAATTTGGTGTAAGCTTTACTATTTACCTTTTGAAGGGATACTGTTTCTTGTTTGTAAATTTTGTTGGTTCACGATTTCTGATAACAGTCATTTGTTTTATTGTCATGTGATCTTTTCATTGGCGATTTAATTTTTTACCATGACTTTGAGGATATTTATTCCTTATTAGTGTGTTTTGTGGGTTTTGGTTTTTGGTTTAACCAAAGCCTTCAAAAAGTACTAACATGTTAAAAATACTAAATTTAGAAGAATAAAAACCATAGGTAGTTTTTCAAGTATAAAGTAAAAAAGTGTCCTGTACTTGAAAAATATATTATTAGATGATAGCTGAAAAAAGTGTAATACTGAACTCCAAGGTAAATTCACAAAGTCCATTAAATTGACAAAATCGAAGTTGAACTTCATAAAACAACTGGAAAACAACTGCTACATTCCTGACTTGGTACCGACATTTCCCGAAGAAACTAGTGAGTTACAACTAATTTTTTAGCCAGTTAAACCTCCGACTTGTATGAAACTTGTATAGTTCCGTCATATTTACAAACTTTGGCGAGCTACACAAACGGGCATATGTGACAATAATTTGGACACAGAAGTGAAAACTGTATAAATATTCATCACAGACATACATCATACTTGACCAGTGGTGGATCCAGGGGCGGTACGGGGTTTGGTATCCCGGGCCCTTTTTGGACGACCAATGCATTTAAATGGAGACATATGGTTGGAACCCCCTTTTATCCTGGTTTGGGAACCCCCTTTTGAAAATGTCTGGATCAGCCCCTGCTGATTAAGTTTTAGTTACTAAAGTATTTAAACAAGCACACAAAAAAATCTAACAAAAACACCAACAAACAAGAATATGTCCTCAGTACAGGGATCCATCCCCACTATCATTTTCTATCTTCAGAGGACCGTGAAAATGAGGGAAAATCTCTAATTTGGCATTAAAATTAGAAAGATCATACACTAAGTATCAAGTTGATTGGACTTCAATTTCATCAAAAACTACCTCCACCAAAATATTTAACCTGAAGCGGACAGACGGACGAACGAACACACGGACGAACGAACGCACAGACCAGAAAAAATAATGCTCATAAATGGAGCATAAAAATATGTGGAGTTTAAACAAGTTAATTTGACAAAGACGCCAACAAAAAGGTTTTTGGAGTTGAAAGTATATACAGTATATATATGAAGTAAAAATGTTAATACTTTCTCGATTTAGTACACATTAAGTTAGATGTAAAGACAAAATGAAATGACTGATTATGGATATATCTTTTATCAACAGACTGGAGTCAAACTGGATATAAGTCAGCAAAAAATTTCTCCGGGGCACTACCGGAAGGTGACGCACGAATGGTATTACCATTGGTTTTACAGTATTTATGCCCGAGTGCTGTGTCCTTCTTTGGTTTGGGAGCTGTAGCCGCGGCAGTTATGTCGTCTGCCGATTCTTCTGTTTTGTCTGCTAGTGGGATGTTTTCGAGAAACATTTATAGAGCAATATTCAGACAACAGGTGAGTTGAAATAGTGTTAATGTTTTTAATTGATTTGTGCGTAAAATTTTGATATAAAAAAAGAAGATGTGGAATGATTGTCAATGAGACAACTGTCCACAAGAGAACAAAATGACACAGAAATTAACAACTATAGGTCACCGTACGGCCTACAACAATGAGCAAAGCCCATACCGCATAGTCAGCTGTAAAAGGCCCCGAAATGACAATATGAAACAATTCAAACGAGAAAAACTAACGGTCACATTTATGTACAAAAAAAGATCGAAAAACAAATATAAGCTCGTTAATAACAAAAACTGTTACAATGAATTATAAATGATGCTTGAAGACACAAGGTGCATATGATAACAGCAAAACAAAACCAAAAAAAAAAACAACGTTACATACGGTTTTAAAATTTTTGATTTTTGTTTTTAAATGAATTGTGCGTAATTGAATAATAAATGATGATTGAAGAATGATAAGAGCTAAATAAAAAAATCGTCACATAAAGTTATAAAAATGAAAAGAACAATTTTAGATTTTATTCATCCAAAGTGCTTTTTCTGAATTAATTTACCTTCATCAACGATTAAAGCCAACTATTTCAAAGCCAACAGGTTTATATAAGAAACGAAACAGTTGGAAGAACAAAAAAAAGGACAGAAATAATAATCAAATCCATGCTAATGGCAACTTGGCCCGACGGATAAATAAAAGTTCAAAAGTGACCTTTTTAGTTAACTTCTTTCGTTTTGAGTTTCTTTAAGCTTTCTTACAGGGAAGCATTTAAAAGCGTCTCATACGTAATACCAATTTTCGTACTTTTTTTACAGGCATCCGAACGCGAACTGACATGGGTGTTAAGAATTGCAATTTTTGGAGTTGGAGTCGTCGCTACAGTGATTGCAATAACTGTTGGTTCAATATATGAATTGTGGTTCTTGTGCTCGGATTTTGTGTATGTCATGGTATATCCACAACTTACATGTGTTGTGTATTTCACTGGTACAAACACATACGGATCTCTAGCTGGATTCATTATTGGACTCTTCTTTCGGCTAGCAGGGGGCGATAACCTTTTAGGGTTTAAACCTTTGATCAGATATCCATGGTATCTAGAAGACTCCAACACGCAACTTTTCCCATACAAAACATTTGCAATGCTGCTTACATTTGTATCTATATTTACAGTGTCATATTCAGCAAATTATCTTTTCAAAAGAGGCATTTTAAGTAAGAAATACGACGTATTTAAATGCATTGTTAACTTACCAAAGAAAAAGCCGAGTAAAATATTTCATCCAGCACAAGAATTAAATGTAGAAATGTCAAGTAAAATGACCGTCACAACGTATGCAGAGGGAGCAGATGATGTACCACCGCCTTATACAGAAGCTGATTCAAGTCAAGAGCCACTTCAAACGAAACTTTAATAGTAAAATCGTATTGAAGTGAAAATAGTTTAATTTACATACGAAGTTTTGGATAAAACAGTTGAAGTAGAAATACCTATAACAATGAACATATGTTAAAAATGAAAAAAAAAAGATGCATGTTTTCAACTAAAACGGCATTGCATTGGTAATAAACTACGTTCAAGGTAAGAAGGTGTATTCTAATTGTGGCAATATTGATTGATGTACTAATATTCATTTATCAGAAGAAAAAAAGTGGAGGATTTTTGGCACTATGTCGTGTTCATCCATGCGACGGTTCCAGTTCCATTTTGTTGAATGATTATTTAAATTAAATTTGCATCAAATGTATATTATCAATCATACTTCCCAAAACAAGTACCTTCAGATGGGTATACAGTGTATATCTGTTGTGGTAACGTTTATATGTATTTCAGCGATGTCCTTTTTGTTCTGCATTGATTTTATACTAAATAAAATTAGTTAGTTACTTAGTTATCCTCCCTAATTCTATAAAATGCTCATAGCAATGCCGAAAAAAAAAGTAATATTGCTGTGGTGACAAAAGTTTGCAAAAGTTAATCGGGAGCAACTTGTGCAGAGTAATTGTGTCTTTAATAGTTATCCCACAAGGACTTGGTGTGTCAGTGTAAGATCACCCCGATGGCCGGAGGCCAGAGGGTGATCTCACACTGACACACCAAGTCCGATTGGGATAACTATTTTACATCCCAGCTGTTTTAGATTAGACGAAAAACCAATTACAATTCATAAAATCTAGTTTAGAACGCCACATAACCATTACAATATACTTCATATATTAATATATGATGTATACCCTTTATGACCCCCAAACACGATGAGTAGATATCAAACAATGTCAACTCGCCCCACTTGCCAATTGGCACACACCATATCGCCACTTTATAAAAAAAAATCGCCCCACTCTTGTTTACCGACTCACCCCACTTTTGAAAAAGTGTAAAATCAAATTGAATAATCAGTCTGAAAACTCAATTATTAACGAAAAAGGTTTAAACCCCACTTAATAAAGGTCTGACATCTCGCCCCACTTGTATACACTGGATTTTTTCTAAGTGAATTTTGATAGATAGTCTTTTCCGTATAATTAATTATAAGTTTTATAGTTGATTTGACATTCCCGCCAAATTGTTACAGAACAAAGGAAAGCATGTATAACAAAGAAACTCAAAGTGGGGTGATCTGGTAGGGGTTAGAACAAAGGAGCTGGGATGTAATCGTGAAGACGGTTAATTCACTCTCAATGTCTTTATTAACAAATAAGGTTTTAGGTACGTTTAATTGTTTAATACTACCAAACAATGAAAATTATCTGGCAAATACGTTTAACACATGCATTGTAAATTTGGAATGTGTCTATAGCAAGCATTGCTCTCACAGAACTGTAAATTCTACGTTCAAGACAGTTCTATACATTTGTGTATAGAATTATAAACTTCATTTATTTTATCATTAAAAAAAACCCGTTTCTAGATGAATAAAAATAAACATCGTTTTCTGGTTGTTTAAGTTTGAATTAACATGTGATCATTACCACACAGTGATTTACATAAATATGCTGAATACTGGATTCTTGTCCAAATTCGTTGCTATCAATATCAGAAAGAAGTATCTGAACTACAACGTCGTTTTCTTTTCATCTCTTTCCCGTCTTTTTGAGTATTTTCTGAAAAAAAATAGAAAAAACCACATGACATCAATGTACCTGCCACCGTCTGAAATACCATAAATAATAAATCAAATCAAAGCTTTAAAAACACAATATTTTGAACAAAACTTATTAATTACAATTTTATAATTCGCATGTCTATATACAAATGTTCTGGAACATTCGACCCTGTTTAAAGAAGAAAAAAACCGGACCAAAAGTAATAACTTTCAAGAGACATTTCTTTTATACTTTTTATGCCCCACCTACGATAGTAGAGGGGCATTATGTTTTCTGATCTGTGCCTCCGTTCGTTCGTTCGTTCGTCCGTCTGTGCGCCCGTCTGTGCATCCGTTCGCCTCAGGTTAAAGTTTTTGGTCAAGGTAGTTTTTGAAGAAGTTGAAGTTCAATCAACTTGAAACTTAGTACACATGTTCCCTATGATATAATCTTTCTAATTTTAATGCCAAAATATAGTTTTGACCCCAATTTCACGGTCCACTGAACAAAGAAAATGAAAGTGCGAAGTTCAGGTTAAAGTTTTTGGTCAAGGTAGTTTTTGATGAAGTTAAAGTTACATCAACTTGAAACTTAGTACACATGTTCCCTATGATATGATCTTTCTAATTTTAATTCCAAATTTAAGTTTTGACCCCAATTTCACGGTCCACTGAACATAGAAAATGATTGTGCGAGTGGGGCATCCGTGTACTATGGACGCATTCTTGTTTGTACATACATTAATTCGATGTTTCAGTCAATAAAAATAACGCTGTTATTTGACATGTTGCTCTAACACGGGGACAACGTTCAAAGAAAGACGTAACATGTGTTACTAAAAGTTATAACAAATGATCTACACATGTGTAATATAATTTATAAAGAATTCTTGGTATCGTACCTGTTTGATTTTCTTGTTTGCAATGGTTTAGGCAATATGTAACCAATTCCATATCATCCGAAGAGTGATACATCTCTTTTAAGCTCGATATGACACCCTGTATACAGTCTTTGTGATATTGCTTGTGTGCAATGGAAATCAATTCTTGGAAAAACGTCTCATCGTTTTCGTCATTTATAGTTTCATCACTGATATTATTTAATACAATTGGAAGTACGTCATCAAATTCTTCGTCAGTCAAAGGTTCTCTTTGTTTTGCTTTAGTCACCCATTGTTTAACAGCTGTTTTGGTTTGATCGTCCAAAACCTGCAGTAATTTATCTTCGCCCAATAGTTCAAGCACGTTTTTATATCGTTTTTGAAATTTCACTTCCCGCCTTGAGTTTTTCTTCCATGCCGATTCCCTTTTACCTGACTCACACTCCTGAAAGTAAATTTAAAAGTACTTAATTATTCAGCTAATTCAAGTTCCGTGTTACACGATATCCTACATGCGACAACAACTATCGTCTTTTTCTATACAATATTCCATGGACATCCGATGATTACACCCTGTTATAAAAGAGAAAGCCTTTGAGAATAAAACGACAACAACTGAATTACATACTATAAGCTTTTGAAAAGAATGTGACCGGATATTTGTTTTAATGTGCTGAACCCTCCTCTAACCTTGGACAGTGGTGTAACAAACAGCACAATGTAATAACAAAATGTAAAAATCAGCTTGTTAGGGTTACCATGATCGGATCGGCAAGAAGCAATTCACACAAATAACAAATAGACCCAAAATAAAAACCGATAAAATACCGATCTGAGAGTGATCGCCGTTAAGGTTTATGACCCCTTCTGTGGCCATTTTTGTACGAATTTTTCAACATCAATTGTATCAAAACTACAGATATCATGAATAATAGAGACAAGCCATTTTGTACATATGCTAGGGGAAAACTTGATGGAAAGCATTATAATATACTGTGTCATTGCATTTAAAAGAAAAAGAGTACTTTGTGGCGAATAAACCAAGATTTTTATAGAAAATCCACAGCCTTTAATACAGAGGTTTTTGTTATAAAATATAAAAAATAGATTACTCACTTTCTTTTCTATAATGTGCTAGTGTTTATTTTTTACAAAAAGTTCTAACCAACCTGTAAATTCCAAAATACCTCGTGCTGAGTCACTAAAGTCGAGCGCACCCTAAAAGATGTACTTGGTTTGGTCAATATTTTTATTTGTTTTAACCAATAAATACATTAATAAACTTGTTTTAAGGAAATCACTGCATGCAATTATCCTATATCTATCAGTCATCAAATTGCCAAATATGATAGTACAAGGATAAAGGCTGTGGATTTTCTATAAAATTTCCATATGTTTAGCATTGAATCAACAGAAGGGTACATAATCCTTAATGAAAGATAGTTCATAAGTGATTAAGTGATTAAAGTTCAATTGATTTATTTTTGTTTGAGCGTTGACCGTAGCAAATTATGTTTATAGAAATTCGTACTAAAAAAGAGGGACGAAGGATACCAGTGGGACAGTCAAACTCATAGATCGAAAATAAACTGACAAATGCCATAGCTAAAAAAGGAAAAGAACAAACAAACAAATAATAGTACACATGACATAGAAAACTAAAGACTAAACAACACGAATCACACGAAAAACTGGGGATGAGCTCAGGGGCCCCGGAAGGGACAGCAGATCCTGCTCCACGTGTGGCACCCGTCGTGTTGCTCATGTTATTTCTGTTATTTCCCGAGTTATAGTCTAATTCGGTAGGTCTGTACGAACGACTCGTTGCTATTTCAATTTAAATTTCAAGTCTTGGTGACACTGTGTAAGATGTTAAATGTATGCGTGTTCAAATACGAGTTAAATCAACCCTTTCTATAGATTTTCTATGGTTTGTTGTAACATTGTCACAAAGAGCGCATGTAGTCACAGATGTTGCATTCAATATGGAAATAAGATATACTTCTTGAATGCACCAAGCGCTGTTATTCACCGATATAAATAGGTTAAATAGTAATTTGATAACCGTTACCATATATATAAATTTACATTACCTTATATAAACCTTTGAAGTCACGTTACCTTGTTTAAAGGATCTCCTTACCCTTCCGGAGCACCCGAGATCATCCCCAGATTTTGGTGGGGTTCGTGTTGCTAAGTCTTTAGTTGTCTTTGTTGTGTATTGTGTACTATTATTTGTCTGTTTGTCTTTTTATTTTTTAGCCATTGCGTTGTCAATTTATTTTCGATTTATGAGTTTGACTGTCCCTCTGGTATCATTCGCCCCTCTTTTTTAAACCTCTGAATTTACGTAACCTTGTATAAACCTTTGAATATTGAGTTACCTTGTATAAACCTTTGAATTTATTAACTGCCTCAGCAGGAACATTAAGATCATTAAGAAGCCAGATATGGTTAGACTTTATCTCTTCATATTCCTCATTATATCCAGTAAGTCCACAGTCGTAAATGAGATCGGCAATGCTATCATACAATACCCGGGAAAACTCTAAATGTTCTTTCCCAACATCTATTGAAATAGAATAAAACACGGACTAAATAAAAAGCGTTTTGTCACGGTTATTAGTAACTATTATACTATGTTCTAATTATGATTTTTGATTTTTCCATCTGATAAGTGACTTTCCGTTTTGAATTTTTTTTTAGTTTGGTATTTTTGTTATTTTTCTTTTTCATTTCAAGGTTCAGTCATTGCTAACTAATTTTTATGGTGGAATGATTATTATTAATCGTTACTAACGGGGTTGACCGTAACTAGACAGACTAATATTAAAATCTTTCCAGTTTGTTTTTCTTCACTTTTGTCGTCCAGCGGATAGTAGCACAGCTTAATACAGAAAAAAATATGGTTATACCGATTTATTCATTCGAATATGTACATAATTTACAAATGTGTTATTTTGTGCCGACAGGATCGTTTTCTAAAAAACAAATAAGAAAATTAAGGTAAAATTTAAATACGACATTATCTAATTCAAAGACTTTAAAACTTAAATTTCAAAATATCTTAGTTCTTTCAGGGAGGTTGGTTGTTATAGTACTTGCTTTGGTAACTGGTTGGTTTTTTTTGTGTTTTTTTTTTTTTAAATATTTATAATAGTTATCAAAGGTATCAGGATTATAATTTAGTACGCAGGACGCGTATTTCGTCTACGTAAGACTCATCAGTGACGCTCATATCAAAATATTTATAAAGCAAAACAAGTACAAAATTGAAGAGCATTGAGGATCCAAAATCCTAAAAGTTGTGCCAAATACGGCTAAGGTAATCTATGCCTGGGATAAGAAAATCCTTAGTTTTTTGAAAAATTCAATGTTTTATCACCAGGAAATTTACAAAAATGACCACATTATTGATATTCATGTCAACACCGAAATGTTGACTACTGGGCTGGTGATACCCTCGTGGACGAAACGTCCACCAGCAGTGGCATCGACCCAGTAGTGTAAATAGTTATCAGAGGTACCAGGATTATAATTTAGTACGCCAGACGCGCGTTTCGTCTACATAAGACTCATCAGTGACGCTCATATCAAAATATTTATGAAGTCAAACAAGTACAAAATTGAAGAGCATCGAGGATCCAAAATTCCTAAAAGTTGTGCCAAATACGGCTAAGGTAATATATGCCTGGGATAAGAAAATCCCTAGGTTTCTTGAAAAATTCAATGTTTTATAAACAGGAAATTTATAAAAATGACCACATTATTGATATTCATGTCAACACCGAAGTGTTGACTACTGGGCTGGTGACACGCTCGGGGACGAAACGTCCACCAGCTGTGGCATCGACCGGAGACATCATTGTATGCAATTCATATATTTACCAGAGATGAATGGTTATTTCTATGTGTTACAACGCGAAAACATTGAAGACTTGACATTTAATGTTTTGCTCGGTTCAATTTGTGGTATAATGATTTTCAAAGCGCTTCATCATAGACATTAATACTACATACCTTGGAGACAATTGTTTACTTGATATTGGCCTTGTAAAAAGCATGTTTTCCCAATTAGATGTAGACCTAATGTTATGTTTGAGTGAGGCATTGTTTCTATGTCCATGTGTATTCCTAGTGCTGATTTAAAATCTGCCAATGCACTGTTAAAATCTCTGAACTCCAAGTAAAGTTTTCCTCGTTTTTGAAGTTCACATGCATATGTACTATATTTTTCATGTCCCATTGTTTGTCTTAGTCTTATTGCTTTTTGGGAAAATTTCATCGCTTCTAAAAATTGTTGCTGTGCCAAATCCGATTCATTAGTTATCATTTTACGACCACATTGATAGAAGCATGCACCAATATTGGAAATAAATAATGCCATATTTTGGCTTCGGGCCTTGCAATTCTTTTTAGTCATTAATGCAAACGCTTTGATGAAACAGTGGAATGCTTCCATGATTCGTTTCTCTCTTAATAAAAGGCATCCTAGCAGATTGAATACTTTTGAGCGCAATGTTTTGAAGGGTTTTACTACCCATTTTATACCTTCAATCTCAGCGTCAGTTAATATATAAATAGCGGTATTAAGGGCTTTATATCCATCATCAAACTCGTCAAACCTGTAATAAATTCTACCTTTAAGAAAACTTAAAATAGCCAGAACTGGTATTAGCTCCCCTGCTGTGTGTTTAGAAGAAATACTTTTTAAAATCTTGGCCTGATCATTAACAGTGTTAATTACTTCCTTATTGTCCATATCCAAATCTAATTCTGCATTCTCTAACCACCAAAAACATGCACTCAGTTTATCTGTATCCTTTTCTGATCTTTTCCGAAGAGATTCGATTAACTCGGCCTTCTTTTTATCATTTAAAATTAGATCTGCTACTTCGGAAATCTGTTTATTTTGTTTGGTAGTTCTTGATCCGTTAGAAGGATCTTTTTTGAGATATTTGCAGAAATTTAAAAAATGGGCTTCGTTTTGTACGAATATGTATTGAGCCTTCTTGTAGTCAATTTCTAGCGTGATTTCGTATTGTTCGATTTTATCCTGCATCCATTTCATAAATTCACGAACAGCTTCTTTATAAACAGAAGCCATTTCATCCTTCTTTGAAACTTCTTTTAAAAAATGAGAAACCATTGGATGTAATGAAAAACTTGTTTCCTCAGATGAGTTACTTAAACCTACAGTGTGGATTTCAATAAGATGATGAGCTTTTAAGTTCATGATTTTAATCTGAAGAGATAGTGTGTCTAATGCATCAGTTATTTTCATGACAGCTTTCATGTCGAATCGACATGTTTTGAAAACATGCAATTGAACTAGAAATATTTGGTGCTCATGTTTCATCTGTTGAAAAGTTTGTTCAATACACGAGTCGGACTTCAAACGATGCTTTAATGGTAGGACACAAGATCGCATATTTGCAAGCGTATCCGGTAAACTGCCTTCATTATTTCTTAGTATGTCGCATACAGTATGAATAAGAAGAGGATTGAAGCCACATGATGACATAAGTTTTTGAAGGTGACTAGAAGTTATCTGTTTCTGAAAACATAGTAATCAATAAACATTACAAAATATTTATTCAAAAATTGTTTTTGATTTTAGCACTGCACCGATATAAAAAGAAGTTCTAAAGAGCAGGTGTTCTGAACATTATCAATGTGCATGTATTACAACGACCAGTTTCTAACCATGTAGACTAGAACACAATGAACTAAAATATATATTTTTCTGAGACAGCAAATTAAAGATAACACTGGCCTTTTGGTTGGTTAGTAAACAGAAAATTGAACATCATTGTTAGTATTTTTATGCCCCATTTATAGGCATTATGTTTTCTGGTCTGCGCGTCCGTTCGTCCGTCCGTTCGTTTGTCCGTCCGCCTGTCCCGCTTCAGGTTAAAGTTTTTGGTAGAGGTAGTTTCTGATGAAGTTGAACTTGGTATACATGTTCGCTATGATATGATGGTTCTAATTTTTATGCCAAATTAGAGTTTTACCCTAATTTCACGGTCCTAAGAACATAGAAAATGAACGTTCAGATGTGGCATACGTGTACTATGAACACATTCTTGTTATAACATAAAATGCTAACAGAAACTACCTTAAAAACTTTTCTTTGAAATCAAATACAATAAATAATCATAAAGGTAACAATGTTGACGGTTTTATCGATCTGTGAGCTGACCTACACAATTCAACGATTTAAACGATCTATAAATTACTTTAAAAGAATTTCAACTTGTCCCATGCATTCTATTAAAATCCTGTCTATTTTATATTTCAACATACTTGTAATTCCCTTGGTAATAAGGAGCTAACAAGTTCTGAACAGTCATCGTAACCAAGTGTTTGTAATTCTATCTCTAGGCACAACCCATCAAATCGATCCAATTTTGTTGGCGAGCTTCTGAAGTAGTTCGTAATAGTTTCATATACCCCGATTTCTTTCTCAAATAGTAACTTTTTTCTTGATGTTATTAGAAGTTTTATCTGTAATTGTGAATAGAAAGTGATGTAAGACAATTGATCAACATTTTGTTCATGCTACTTTTCAAGGAAAACTTTGATAAAAAAATATTTCTATATCATTTTTAATTTTGTCTTTGTTAATCGAAATGATTGAAAAAAATCGTACAATTGAACAGTTTATAATCAAATATAAAGACGTTTAAACTATCATACAGGCACAATCGTTTCACCACCTTATTATTTCTGTGTATTTACATTTTATTAGGTCGACCGATTGTAAGTCAGTGACTGTCAAAGTATATTATTCAAATTATTTCTTATATTAGTTGTACTAAGATATTTATTTGATTCTAAATTTGTTTAAAAAATGAAGTAGTCTCCGGTGCCAGGAGATGAAAACAATTGTAGTAAAAGAAACCGTTTTCTGCAATTATCTGTACAAGAAGACGACTCCTTTCTACAAATAATCTCAAATTGAAGTCATTATCTTTTTGTTTATTATTCTATACAAACAAACAAAAAACGCAACGAATTACCTTGTTCTCTGTGTTGTTGCTCAGGAGTATCATAACCTGCTCCAGAAATTTTAGTAAATCATCCCAGTCTAGAATGTCATCGATATTATCCAGTAGTAAAAGTGTGTCTTAAAATAAACCAAATTATGAACAACATAGTTTCACATAAAATCTTCCAATGACCTTAAAAACAAAAATTGTTCAAAACTCATTAACATTACTTCGAAATGAATGTTATCTCATTTTGATTTGATACTGCTTTCAAATTCTGCCAAATTCGATGGTGAAATCATTTTTTTTTTATTGCAACTTTAGTAAATACAGAATTACATATCATATGCTTCATACGAGGACTTAATGTACCTTCATCAATTTCCCTCTGTTTTTCAAGAACTGAAAATAGTTTTGATTTAGCCCTGTCTTCATTTTCATCCAAACTAGTATCAACGAACTCTTTGAGGATATGTCTTATGAACTGCAACACTGTCTTAAGTTCCCTGCAAAGAAGAGAAAACACACTTTATTTTTCATTTTTCATAATATTAAGGCATCAGTAGTAAACTGCTGTCCAAAACTCATAAATCGATTGAAAGAAAACAAATCCGGGTCACATACCAAAACCAAGGGAAACACATCAACCATAACAAAACAACAGAACTCTAAAGTGCAACAAAAAAAACCGGCAATTCAATATACATCGAAACGAAATATTAGATAACAACTGCCAACGATACAAGACTGAATTAGGAAACAGAAACAGGAAAAGATAAAGGAGCCCCAATATTACAATTCTGAATGTTATATGAGACCAATATTCTTATGTTTCAAGGAATTGTTGGTATTGCTTGTGAACAATTTGAAAATAGTTTCCAACTCATAAAGAAAATTCTACTGTACACGTTTTTTTCGTTTTTATGAAATAAACAAAATGAAACTGACAAAACAATGACTTACATCCTTGTTAGTTTATATATAACTATCCAAATAAAAGACATACAAAAATATCAAGGTGGCTAGTTAATCTTTTTCAATCTTAAATTTTGAAGTAGCAGATTACAATTGGTCTAGACCTTTAATGGGATGTGCATATTTTGAGAGATATATGTAATTCATGCGTAAGATTTTTCATGTTGATATAGAAAATTATGCGTATATCATATTTTAGCTGTAGTTTCTAAAAACACAATATTTTTGTTTACAGAAAAAAGTTTTTTTTTTATCTTATTTTGCAAACTAAGAGGAGATAACTCAAATAAAAGTAATTGTTATAATTGAAAGTGTTGTAAATTTACCTATTTGATATTTATCAAAAAACAAAACAAGTACGTTGACCTTATTTTTCTTTTTCTTATCTGAAAGCATGTCATACGAGCTATCTTCGCACATTATATCTTAAAATTCTATGTTATAGTTTTCTTTTTATCAAACAAAACATGATTTTCTATACATATCTCACAATTTTGCACAACCTGTGGCGTGACGAAACGTACGGTTATCCATACTTTTATTATGTTTTGGATTTTTTTATATATAAAAACCTACATTTTGACAAGTTATCAAAAAAAAAAAAAACTCAATTAAGAGTGTCATCAAATATTTTTCTTGATATTGATGGGTAACATTTTAAATGTATGTTGGGGAATATATTTATTATAATAGTAGGGTCGTATGGAAATGTTCAATGATAGTGCATGTACCTGAAATCAATCTTTTTGAAGGACCATTTTTTGCTCTTTAGTTTATGCCCAATGTGTTCAGCCAGTGTTGTTTTGCCATTACCTCCCATTCCACATAAACATACACCTGTAATAAAATATGATTTATTTTGAAAATGTAGGATTCTGTCATTTCACAGTAATGAGAATTTGATATGGCCAGATTTATAACACGTAATATTCTGCATGAAATGCACTAGTTTGAGTATGCTTGGATCAATTAAATGCATTTAACACGTTTGTTTGTACTAGTGAATCTATATATACTCGCATTGGAATTTGTAAATTTTATAGTAAGTTGATTTGGTTTAAAAGAAGGCATACATGCATTCTGACGAAATGCTGTAGAGGAATATTGGCAGTAATATGTATTTTAGGTGATGGTCATATTGACCCCTTCTCTAACGTATCAACAAGTCTTTCACTTAACGATATATAAGCAAGTTTAACCAGTAAAGGCAGCATTATTAGTATCAATCGGGTTTATGATTTAACCTTGAGTATCCACAATGACATTTTTCCGTATTTTTAAAAAATATTGTCTCCTGTCGGGAACATATTTCCAATTTTTATCTCATTCTAAATATAATCCTGGTACCTTTGATAACTATTTAGCCAAAAGAATCTTGCCCACACCATATAACAACCAATGAGAAGCGATATGTGTTAAGTAATAATTTCAAGATGGCTTGACTATCGTATAAACTTATAGCATCACACAGCAAAAACATGTAAAGAGCTTGGCATTACCTCTACACAGATTTAATGCCCCAATTTTGACGGTTGGTGAAATAAAATTGAAAATACTATCAGTCAACCAGCAGCGGTATCGAACAAATGCTAGAAATGAAAGATGCATTTAAAGCGCTTATTACCTTATCCGTATTTGGCACAACTTTTGGGGAATTTGGGGTCGTCAATGCTCTTCAACTTTGAACTTGTTTGGCTTTATAAATATTTTGATCTGAGCGTCACTGAAGAGTCTTATGTAGACGATCGCGCGTCTGGCGTACTAAATTAGAAACCTGGTATATTTGATAACTATTATTGGGATAAAACTATGAAAACTTACATTGTAATTTTTGTTTTGGAATTATTTTTTTTTCACAAACCATATCACACTTAAAATTAAAAAAGTATATAAGATAACATATGTGTGTCTCTTAGTTTGTTAAAGTGACTTTTACTTGACTTACCTATATATTTTGTGCTACTGCAGTCTCTGGGATCTATGGAAAATACTTTCATTACTGACTCAATATCTTTCACTCTGCCAACAAAATGTTTCATTTCATATTCTTTTTCACATTTCAATTTATCCAGACAGTTTTGAAGTGATTGTCTGTATTCTTTAAACTTGTCTGCTACTTTGGTTGTTCCGGAATTAATATGAAGATTAAGTGATTCCGTTGTAAGTATAAGAGCTTGGAGAACTTCTTCTTCTGTTGTACGTGTCCGCATTGCATTGATATTGCCAATTACGTCGTCACCGTCTATATAAAATTGATTGTTTTTCTTCCATTCTTGACAAAATTCCTCATCCGCTAACAAATGTTCTTTGAGTTCATGAATAGCAGCATCTAATGGGCTGAGAGTTGATTTCTCGGCTCCAATATACGACTTTTCAAATGATGAATTCGAAGCCATACTGACGAGTGTACCTTATCAAAACAGATCAGTTAAAATGCGTTATTTTACTTTCCTGTTACCTTGTTTCCATCCGGGTATTTATTGTATTGAGGTCAAGATATTTATAATTAATAAAATATAGGAATTTAAACCCATATATTATATGTATTATCTAGTGCAGTGTATACAATAAATATCGTATATTGTCACGCTTCTTTTGGAGTTCATGCGATTCCGTCAGCATTTGTATACCATGATTCGTCATTTAGAACATCAGTAGACGATTGTCGAATTAGTTTAACGATCTGTTCATTTGTTAATGGGGGGGGGGGGGGGGTGCATTCCTTAAATGTGAATAACAACATAACCTTTCAAATAATAATATGCCATGTGGAAGCACATTACGATTTTGTTATTCTAATTCAGAAGAAGTATTCAGAAATGATACCGGTTCATTGCCATGTAGAGAAACACAAATATCATGCTCAAACATGTACAAAACCAAAAAACCTTTCCCCCAACCTTTGGCTGTTGTCTGCTTTTTGGTCGAGTTGTTGTTTCTTTGACATATTCCCCATATCCAATCTCAATTCTATTATTGATTATGATTAAAAAGAAAACGAATGAATACAAATATTCACTTTACATCTAGACTTGCGAGTTTGTTGTAGCACATAACTAAATTGTTAAATGTATAGAACTATGGTTTAAAAACGATCAAATTGTCGTATATTTGAGAGCTGTATATATTTATAGTAATAGTTTTACTAGAGTCATTTGTTTGAGGGGATTTGAATTTAGCAATGGATTTTTTTTATGAAATCATAACCATACGTAGACGTCCATGTTGTTTTTCAGAAAAGTACCTTACCAGAATAACGACAACACATTAATTGCTTATAACACTTCCTAATTGCAATTTTCTAAGGAATATTCTTCAACTGTAATACTGTTTTTTTTTAAGTTCGTGTTTCGAAAAATTGTTAAGTACGTGTTTCGTTATTTTCCCCAAACCTTATATCAGGTTATTCTTGTTGTCATAAATCTACAGACATCAGTAAACGATCCCAAACGGTTGAAAAAAATGAAACAGTGTTTGGAATTGGATTTTCTTCTATTGACATTTTATATGGTATTAATGATTGTCATTGTCGATGTGCAAAAAGGAGAGGAGGGTTAATCGATAATTAGTTGATATTAGAAAGCATTGTTTTGTTCCAACGGCAAACTAATTGTTATTTTATCTTGGACGCACTTTTTTTAATAAGTTGGTGTACGCTTTCAATCACAGGCAGTACTTTCAGACAAGTTTCCACTAAACCCCTTTGTCAAGTTCTTACTGCCATAATCATTGCAGTCAAAGAAGGACTTAAGAAATATTCCGAAACGGCATATTCAAGAAGTGGTGTTAATCAGATGTAGATACTGAAAAATTCAAAAGAGTTATTGGTGAATTTTCAATCTCAATCATTAAAACATTGTACCAACATTAAAACCTTTGATTTTTCAACTCTTTATATCACTATTCCACATACTAAACATAAAGCTCGACTGAAAGAACTCGTCAGCTTATGTTTCTTTAACAAAAAGGGCACTACACGTTTTGAATATCTAGTTTTGGGCCCTCTTTGTGAAAAATCATAGAGTCAAGGAAAAAAACACACCGAAGAGGATATCACTGCCATGCTGGACTTTTTAAATTGACAATATATTTGTTGAATTTGGAGGTTTTGTCTTCCAAAAGACTATTGGAATCCCAAAAGGTACCAATTGCGCTCCTCTACTTGCAGATTTGTTTTTATATTACTATGAAGCAGAATTTATCCAAGTGCTTGTATAGAAAGGAGAAAAGAAATAAGCCCAGTCTTTTAATTTCACCTTTCGGTATATTGATGATGTACTGTCTCTTAATTATAATAGATTCAGTGATCACTTACATTTGATATATCCAAGTGAACTTGAAATTAAAGATACTACCGACACAGATAAATCTGCTTCATATTTAGACCTTTTTCTCGAAATGACTTCTGATGGTAGGTTGAATACCAAAATTTATGACACACGCGATGATTTTAATTTTCCTATAGTCAACTTTCAATTTCTGTGTAGCAACATCCCAGCGACACCAGCATATGGAGTATATGTGTCTCCATTGGAACGTTACTCTAGAACTAGCTCAACGTACGTTGATTTTGTTGAACGAGGAATACTGCTTTTTTCAAAAGTTGTTAAGACAGGGCTATGAATCAATCAAATTAAGGGCATCACTCAAAAACATTTACGGTCGCCATCATGAGCTGATTGGCCATTATGACAAAAGTACGTCAGAAATCATATCTGATATTCTTCCTCAGTCATAATAACCTTCCATCATTACCGAACTAGACAAAGAAATAACACCGTATACGGTGCAGGAAATGCTTACCCTTCCGGAGCACATGATTTCACTCCCGGTTTTTAGTGGAGTTCGTGTTGCTTCTTATTTCTTATTTATTATTTATAACTGTTGATGTAAATGTCCTTTGGTTTTGTGAGTCTTTGTTTACTGCTTGGTTTTGATTGTTCTTGTCTTTTGTATCTCAAGCACTTGTTTACTGCCGAGAAATTGGAAATAGATAACTGGGAAGTTGATATCGTCCCGTTTGTCATTTATTTTAGTGTGAAGTCGCTCATCTGTGTCAATATTTAGGAAAAGATCAAGGTATGAAGCAGTCCTTTTAGTATCAGTAGTATCCTTAATTTCATGTTCGCTGGGATATATTAGATGTAATTACTGACTGCAAAATGGGTTATTCAGGAATAGGATATTATCAATATATCTGAAAGTGAAGTTAAAGAACTTTGCGAGGTGTTTTTTCTTTGTTGTCTTTTAGAATGTTCTGCTTCATACTAGTACAAGAACAATGCAGGCAATTGGTAACCACTATGATACCGACTGTCTTTTGAAATATCAACCATCCAAGCTCTACAAACAAATTGTCAATAAGAACCTTGTATCAACAAATCCCATTTTATAGAAAAGCTTCATTTAATGAGATGGTGGAAGTTAACCTTTCTTAAAAGTATGCTGAGTTTGTACAAAATTTGTAAACACAAATGTATAGTACACGTTTTATGTATGTTCAGTCATCGTAATTAATTAAAAACATGCGGTTTTAACTCGAATTGTACTAACAGAAGGGTAAAAGCACCAAGGGAAGATCACAAACACTTCATCAGAAACGCTTCAAAAATGCAAACATTTAATAATTTCAAATAACAACTTATATACATGCAGATAGTGAACGCATCTCTCTTATAGAAAAAATCTCGCATACCTAGTTCATTGTATTTATTAATTTGACAGTATATGGGAATTTCAAATGTTTTGTCCGTTTTCGTAATAAGAACTGTACTTTCCGTTGTTAAAAACGTCGAGAAGAACATATGCTACCTTTTTTCTTAATAACCAAATTTAGTTTTACCGAGTTTGCTATTTGACATTTCTAAAATTTCATAATGTTTATCGAAACACCTGAATTTTATATATGTTGAACTCTGAACAGAACTTACTGAAGCAAGGTAAACCATCATCGGAAACATCTTATTGCAATGCAGTTGCAAACGAATATGAGAATTTGCAGCGTTTAACATTCTGAACATATCTGCTGCTATAAGCTTTACTTTATCTATCACGATTTTCAAAATAATACACAAAACTTGTATTTTACCCATATGTTCTATTTGTAGCCATGTCAGTCATCTTGGTTGACAGACAGGGTCATCGGACATATTTTGTTCATACTTAATATCCAAATAAAGATTGAGACAAAGATTGGTGAAGTTTGACCGAGTAGTTTCAGAGCAAAACATCTTTTGTAAAAGTTGACAACGACGACAAACGAGAACACCAAGTGTATGGAAAAGCTCACTTTGCCCTTCGGACCAGTTGAACTAAAAAATGCGCTTAACGTGCACGATATTATTAGTGTTATTTTCATTTACAAGCACCTTAGTGACTTTCGTGCATAACACTCGTGTTTCGAAATAATTTCCTCATTAGTAGTGCTTGGAAATAGGTTTCGAAAAGTATACAAAAACCAATTTTAGAAACAGCTGTCCATAGGGAAGACACTCAAACACCGGTTTACTATTGTTGCCTCGTATTGTTAGATATGTTCGTTTTGTTCAGTTCTGTATCCAAGATGCTGATTTGCTTTATTTTTTTATTTGTTGTTTCTAATTTTTGTTGTTTTTTATGAGGAAGATAACCCAAAATTTGACAGAAGCTGTATGATACATCGATACATTGTCAACAACTATAGAGAAAGGAGTAGGTCCGGTAAGGGCCGATTTCGGCCTCAATTTTCAAGTTCATCTAACGAAAGATTTTAGACACTTTCTAAACACTTAAGTGTCTATTTCAATTGATTCAATTAGTTAATGGGGAAGATATTAACTTAATAAGTCATTTAAAACGCCCCGATTCAAGCTTGAATAGGAAAAATCTATCAAATATGCCAAAAATCGTCACTTTTCAGATGATTTTTGTCAAAAATGAAAGTGGCCGCATCCGTGTTCATCCTCAACCTTTATATATGTTATGTATTATCATCAAATACAACTTGCATTTCAATATTATGAATGAACACGAATGCGGTCACTTTCATTTCAGACGGAAACCGTCTAAAATTTAACTAAAATGCTACAATTGTGAAGATTTCAGTAATTTAGCATGACTTATTGATGCTAGTACCCGATATATGTGCATTGTTTTGTCAAAAACAGCCCACATTTATGTAGCAGAAGCATTCTACTTTGCAATAAATATCTAAACGATTACATTTTCACAATTTTCTAAAACTGTTATATTTTGAGGCCAAAAAGGGATCTTACTAAATCTACTCCTTTAGTATTACGAGCAAACACTGTCAAATTGGAGACGATGGATCTGAAAAAACTAACATCATCTACATATCATATGATAATGTTTAAATTTCCAGTGGTTGGTTCTTATGTCTATTTCTGTATATTGTTGCATATTTCGTTTTTTTTTAAAATCATTTGAACAAGTCGTTAATCATGGATCCGGGATTGTGCCATCAATAATGAGTTTCTTTAAACGTATTATATACCTTCATATCAACATCTTACTCTGTATAACGTTTTGGTTTGTCCACTTCTTCTGAGTTATACAACAACAGTTACCCGATATTTTCATCTTATCAATCGATTAAAAGACAAATGGAGGAAACAAACAAAAACTGAGAAAAACACATCAACTGTCATAGCGATAAAACCTGATTCAGGTTTAGCTCTGCATACATACAAACATCATTCTCCATGCACATTCGCACCCAGTCAAAATGTAATAATCGGGAATAGGGTTATCTTACAGATATGACGACTGTTGTGGTATTTAAAGATCTAAGAAAACGAAAACACTTTGCCAGTGAGTTTAGACTCAGATATATCATATCGGTCAAACGTTATTTGATGGTAGCCGTATATTTCAAATAGATTCAAGTCTTGTCGTTCTTCTTATGCGCACAACCCTTCTCATGTAGTCTTTATATAGGTGTAAGAAGATATGTTATGAGTGCAAACAAAATATCACCCCATCCAAGTCACAGTTTGTGAAAGTAAACTATTATAGGCCAAAGTACGGTCTTCAACACGAAGCATTGGCTCACACTGAACAGCAAGCTATAAAGGGTCCCAAAACATACTAGTGTTAAACTATTCTAACAGGAAAACCGACGGTCTAATCTATTTAAAAAAAAACCCTAGAAATACGTATGCACCACATCAACAAACGACAACCACTGATTAGGTTCTTGACTTAGGACATGTGCATAAAAAATCAGCGGTCTTTAACGTTTTAATAGCTACCAACCTTCACCCTTACCTGAAACAATAGTGTAAAACATCATAAAATAGAAATAAACACTATATAGTATGAATATGCTCGGTTTTAATGTATTAATTGAAATATGTAAACGCCATACGATATGGCAGAGAGTATTGAAATGTCGGGAAATGGAATGTTGACAATTTATAAATCAAAATCATCACGCATGTCACATATTCAATTTCAAAGCGTCTATCTCTGTCAATATCGAGGAAAAAATCTCAATGTCAATGGGATTCACGAGATACCATCGACGGGACATCATCAATAGGCATATTTGTTTAATATAGTGTTGAAATAGCTACATTATTTTCATTAGATTCAAATGCTTCTGTATATTAATGTTAATAATAATAAAGTCGATATTTCGTATGCCAGTTGTACCATTTTACTTTTTTACGGTTGTTTTACGTTATTTTCATTCCATGCAATACAATTGAATTTGTATTTTGGTATATAATGTTGTTAAAATTTTAGATTTAAAATAAGATTTATTTCTGAAGATGTATAATTTTAAAATGTATATTGTATGTATTATGAACTATGTATACTGTATGTTTTATGAACTATGTTGTAATTTATATTGTGTATAATATGCTCCTGTTACGCAGTCTTCTGCGGCTGAGTTTTCTTTAATAAGCTATGAAACTATAAAAGGACTACACATTCAAAACAATAGTTAAAATCAATTAATCCAATTGAAAAAATTAAAATAGAAAACAAAACGATTTCCAAGGAAAATTTAAACAAGAAAGTCCCTTATCAAATGGATAATTCAAAACCTCAAACACATCATGCGTGTGGAAAACAACTGTCGTATTCCTGAATTAGTACAGATATTTCCTTATGTAAAAAATGGTGGATTAATCCTGGATTAAAAGCTAGCTGAACTTCACACTTGTATGACAGTAGCATAACATTACATTATCTTGACAAGATTTTTTGCTGAAAAAAAGAAAAAGAAAAGGCAAAATACTTTTATTATTATTAACGAATAACATTATCAATGCACTTCATACTTTTATATTCATTTTACATACATATTTTAATTATACAGTCAAGTCATATAAAAAACAAGTAAAGAATTGTTTCCAAAACCAATGTCGGTCCCATATTTATATTAGCTGCCTACTATTTGTGATGGCGAATTGTTTATGAATATTAAATTTCCAATGAGAGCATGACAAAATTGTATCAAATGAATGCAATGAATGTAATTAAACGTAAATAATGTTATGTCTTGACACTGTTTTTTGTTGACATGTAAATATTGACCCAAGACATACTTTGTTATGTGAACTGAAATTAAGTGTGTGATAAATATTTATAAAACTGTATAAAACGAATGGAACTAAATTTGAGATCAAAATATTAAAAAAAGCATATTAAATCGTAAAGAAAATAAAAATCAATGTTTCATCAAATTGTCATTGATTCGTCATATACTTCATTAACAAAAATATCATACCTAACAACATTACAATGTCACAGCATTATATTTTGCAATTTTTTGTTACAAAACCATATCATGAGAAAAATCCATCTTATATTTTAAAAACATCATAACGCACCCTGTAAATGTAGTAAAATACTGTTCGTCTATGAGATCTGAATTTGTTCTTTCAAATAAGCATCAGGTAGTATGTGTATTATATGTATGATGATGATTATCTTAAGCAAAAATTGTTTTGGTTTACTTAAAGAATACCCAAAATTTGAAAATTAATACATTCATTTCACACGTTATTGAATGACAAGAAATGTCTATTTTCAAATATTCAAAAAAGAATTTAAAATATTTCGTATATTGCTCTTTTTTTATTATATGTGTCTTTTATTTATTACTTACTAAATATTTGTTCTAAATGAAACCAAGTGTAACTCACAAACAGGGATGTCAATAATAATATTTCTCCACTACTTTACATATTAATCTTTAACATGAATGGGAAATAAAAAAAAAAAACACCATAAAACAACGAAATTAATCGTGACAAGGATAATAAAGGATTATTTTCATCAGAGTGCATGTGTGTTTTTTAGTTATTATTATGAGATCTTTTAGTTTAAAGCAGATTGATGAGTTGAATTTAACTGTCCGTTTGGTATCTTTCGACATCAGGGTAAAAAAATGTGTATGAAAATTATTTAATAATTTTCTTTAAAGGTACAATAGCTAACTCATAGATGTTGGAATGACTTGAAAGTTATTTTTTTTTTACATCTATGCCAAATTAAAATATAATTTCTTAAACCATAAATTTGGTATGTAAGTGACGGTCACTGGAAATACAATAGGCCACTACATATAATGTTTTAAATTCATTTGATTCACATGATTAATTCTATGGTTGTGACAGTAATTTGAATTAATTAAAGATTTATTACTTGGTTTGTCTGCCGGTATGCGTTTATTTTGTTACTTTAAATTTATTGTAATAATAGGTACCTGCATTTTACAGTACTTGATTTATACTAATAAATTTTGGTACAGAAATAATATCAACAGTGATTGCAATATTCCATGTTTGAAAATCATAACTTTAAGATATTTGAAATAGACAAACTTTCAAAATACTGAAAATGAAACGGTGTAAGCAAAAATCTGAAGTACTATAAATTACAAGTACCTATTATTACAATAAATTTAAAGAAACTAAATAGTACTGAGTATTAAAAGTAGATTTCTAGTACTACAGATTTTTGGTACAGAAATGGTACCTATGCAAACGTAGCAGTGTATAGTTGATGTGTTTCCCTCGGTTTGAGTTTGTGACACCTGCATTTGTTTTTTTTCTTAATCGATAAATGACTTTAGAACAGTGCTTTACTACTGTTGCCTTTATTTAGCGGTCACATTTTAGGGATACAAATCACTATCCGTCTACAATTCAATAACGGTCGCACGTAAAGGGTGTCGTTCTATCTAACTATATAATTTTGTGTCCTACACATACATTTACTTATAACAAAATATTGTTACTATATTAGAATATATCAAAAATTAGTATTTGTTACATTCTCTTTATCAAGACATATAAATATATGATTATGAATATTTGAACACAATTTTTGTGGAGATTAAAAAATAAATAAGGTGGATAAAAAAAAATGGAAATTGTTGTGGGGAGATCATTTCTAAGGTATAAAACATTTAAAATATCTTCGATGATGTAAATACATATAAAAAATAAAATCAATTGCAACTGTTTTCGGTTTGAAAAATTCACACACAATTTTTTGAATTTAATTCATGTCATATTAAAACAAAACATCTGCTAAAAAAATCACATATTTTTCTCTTATATTTTTTTCTGTTAAGTCTGTAAATATATGCATACAGTGTCTCAGCTTATAGCTGCCATGGACGTAACTAGTTTATTACTTCTTTCTTGATATTGAAGCATACAAGAAATATTACAAATCGGATTAGAGAATTCCTAGGAAGTGACTCAACATTACTTTTATGTACTATATCATGTAAGGAGATCATTTGTCCTAGGAAGTGACTCAATATTACTTTTAAGTACTATATCATGTAAGGAGATCATTTGCAGTTCATTGTAATTGTACATCTGACTCTTAAAATTTTAAAATATATACAGGAAAAAGTTAATTCAGCAGTTTATTAAGAAGCTTTTTTAAAAGTTTTAACGAATTCACCAATATTTAATGTTAAAAAATAGCATTATTGTATAGGTCATACTTAAAAACACTTTACGAGAAAACTCAGCGTCATCTTTCAATTATAGGTCAGGTAAAAAGTAGAATTGCAAATATACTGCACTTCAAGGAAAATTCAAGACATTTGACATTCTAAGGAATGATGGATTTCAATATTTCTATAGTAAATAATAAACAATACAAAAAATAAAATTAATCTAAATAAAATCGAATCTTTTCACATATATCACAATTCTTCCAGTAACGATGGTCTGTCATTTTTAACCTTCTATAACCTGATTTTAAGAACCAGTATCGTCACTGAAATGAGACAAATGTAAATAATGTAAACTGGCTCAGTTAATATGATTATCAGGAGTTGTTCTTGTTCTGTGGTATACCATTCTTAAATAAGAATAGTTAACTTTTGCTTGAGGCTTAAAATTTATGAAAAAAAAAATGCTGATCTTGTAACAATTTCTAAATGTAAATAGAAATGGAAATTCTTTTTATGTCATTAAACACGGATTCTTCTCAACAGCTTTGTATTGTATTTTGCCTATTAACATTTTTAGGGGAGCGTCACTAATGAGTCTTTTGTAGGACAAATGCGCGAAAAACATACAAAATCATAAGTCTGGTATTTTTGGTGACTTTCATTTAGATGCATAATTATTCTGACCTATTGTTTTTCAATGAAAGTGAAACATACGTGTAAACGTAAATATAAATCAGACTTACAAAAAACCTTCGTCTTTGTACTGAATAGTTGGTCTGCCATTTATGTCATCAATTAGTCGTGCTGAAAAGAGATATTTTATCTGATTGATTGTTGTTTGATTAACGTTCATTTCTATAATCTGTATACACTTCTGTATTGCTTGTTGTGGTGGTTGTTAGTCCTATAGTCTGTATTTTCTTCATTTATATTCATAGCATGTCCGTTAAATTCTTCTTTGAATTTTAAAACATAGTTCTTTCTTGAATAATTATCGATTTCAAGATTTCAGGATTTAGCTGATTGAATTAATGTTTCAGAGGATATAATTTATTTGCAATAAACATGATCTAAATTTATAACCGCAGTCTTGTATGTTCTTACTCGGAAAGCACCGAAAAAAATATTCAACTTATGAAAATGAAATTGAATAATAATTTCATCACTTTTCAAAGTACGAGTTCCCCATTTCCATTTTCAAATTCAGAATACTGTACACTAATTACACATACCTTTTTTTGAATCTAGATTTCTAATTAGAGATCTTATTCTTGGTTGCACAGATGGAATCAAATCTTCTAACTCATCAACTATGTCATCTGCAAAATTCAGTTTCTAGCCAGCTAGTTGTTTGCAGAAAGTAAATGTAAAATTTGAATCTTTTGGAAAATATATACTAGTATGTACTGCTAATATGCAAGCCATGATGTTGTCAGTTTATTTTCGATCTATGAGTTTGACTCTCCGTCTGGTATCTTTCGCGCCTTTTTAATATACTCTAGTGTGTTTAGTATTTAGTGTTTCGGGTTATGACAAAATTACAGTGATTTGATAAATGTATTATATTTTGATAACGATAATATGTTAAATTGGCCATAAACCTAATCAAGTATCCACCATTACAATTGGTTGAAAGAATGGCCTGCTGAATGAAAGTTTCGGTGTTAACTTACAATAATATATACTGAGACAGTCCACATGAACGTTGTTTTACCGACATACTTTTGTAATTATAATTACAAACCTATAGTTTTTAAATCTGTTTGGGAACTACTGTCTTTATGTCTGTCTTCAAAAAATTGAGACAGTTTTTCTTTTATCGTCCAATCTTCCGAGTTTTGCCTCTCCAAAAATCTTGAACGGGATATGATTTCATCAAAAGAAGCTGACGTACCAAGAGCTGTTTTAAAACACGAAGAACAAAACAAATGTAAAGAGGAAAGAAACATAAAAGAAAGGTGTATTAAGAAAAAGAAAGTAGTTACATGTTCTTCTATTCCATACCAAAAAAAAGGAATTTATGTTTTCAGCTTTCAGAAAATTAGAAATTTAGTAGAATACAGTGTTTTACTTAGGAATACATCAACATAGCGCTATAAAACCAAGTTTAATCCACCATTTTCTACATTTGAAAATGCCTGTACCAAGTCAGGAATATGACAGTTCTTGTCCATTCGTTTTTGGTGCGTTTTGTTATTTGATTTTGCCATGTGATAATGGACTTTCCGAATTGATTTTCCTCTAAGTTTAGTATTTTTGTGATTTTACTTTATAAGTCTTGTTAGGTAACCTCTAGATTCATTTGGTTCAATTTATTACATAACGAAATTCATTTCAATTACATCAATTAATTTCAAAAAAACTTTAAATTATTCTACTAACCAGTCAATTACATTACTCCTCTATAACGCATAAACTGTAGACAAAGGTAAGCTCGTTAAGATACATAGCTGCATATAAAAAAATAAGATTGTTATTGATACCTAAATGTTCATTCTTTTACTTCAACTTACTGGTTTCTCTTTTCCGTTTCTTTTCTTTTTGAACGACTTCTCCATCAACCACATTACTTTCTTCCAACGAACCAGAGCCAAATGACGAAAATGTAGATCTGCGTTTTGCCAATCGATCAGATTTTGCTTCATTTCTGTCACTGTCATCTGTTTTTGTTTCTTCGAGTGAACTCCTGTGATCTGACGGAAGAGATTCTCCTCTTAATTGCACTAAACTTACCTTTTCCACATCTGGCGTCAAACCGCCCATACTTGAGACACCTGAACTCGAACTTGATTTGCGACGATTTGTTCTTTCCTGTGGACACCAATTTGATATTTCATAATCACTTAATCTAGTCTTTGCAGGAAAAGGCAATTTGAATTGTCCCTTTGTTTCCATTATATTGCATCGGTTATAAGCATCATCATCAAAAAAAGTTTCATTACTTGCTGTTTCTTCTTTTATTTCTGAATGCAAAGATGAAATGCCTCTACTCTGATTGTGTGAACTTTTTTCAGTTTCCTCCCCACTACCTTCGCCTGAGTCTATACTGCTGCCTTGTGGTGAGCAACATGAATCTGTATCATCATCCTGACCTCTTGTAAAGTAAACCTATGAAAGAAATCTTTTTCCTTATGAATCTACCACAATTAACTAGGGATTTTCAAGTTGGGCAAAACTAGAGTATGACCATGTCTATATGCCTTTTTGTTAATCGTTGCTATATTTGTCTGTTTTAGAGTGATTCAGATATTAATCCAATGGTGATTGCTGTAAACCTATTTTTGACATTTTTACCTATTATGTCTAGATATTTTTGTTTTGGTCACATATTGTTGTTAATAAAATGATTTTTTTTGCGACTGTCATACAAGTGAGAGCTTCAGCTAGCTATAAAATCAGGTTAAATGCCTGTACCAAGTCAGGAATATGAGAGGTGATATTCATTCGTTTGATGTGATGGAGCTTTCGATTTTGCCATTTGCTAAGGGACTTTTCGTTGAAAATTTTCCACGGAGCTCGGTTATTTTGCTACTTTACTACAAGAAACCTTAATATCGTTCAAGACCGAGAGGTGAATAGCTTTTGAAAAAGGACAAAAATATCGTTCTCTATTTAAAATAGATTGGAAATAGTGTCGTCAAATCATAAGAGACGGTCTTTCAAAAAAATGAAGTTACCAATTCCTAAATGCATGATAAATTCAAATCGGAAGGTATCATATCAAATGACATTACTCAAAACTCAAATATTTCAAACGAATGGATAATAAAAAGCGGTTTGTGTTTGTATCCCCTTTTATAGCAGACCTGTTCTGAATCCTATTTTATGACTAAACTCAGTAAATAATCGTCTAAATTACATTTATCTGAAAAATTCAACAATATCTACCGTTATCTTGGTGATATTTGTTCGTTGAATATTTTTAAAAAAAAATAATGCTGAAATTTACCCAAAGGATCTCACTTTTATGAAGCAAATATAAACTGTAATAACTGTCCTGTCCTAGTTTTTGACATTTTAGTTTTACACGGGAAACTATGCACGACATTTTGGACAAAAGGGACGATTATTTTGTTCCCTATTGTAAATTTTCTTCTTTTAGACGGGGATGCTCCTTTGGCATTATCTACCGGTGTCTTGTACCACAACTCGTTCGCTATGTCCGTATCTGTTGTGACTTTTTTTTATTTTTATGAATATCATATATGTCTATTTGATAATTGTATTATATTTTGATAATGAGAATATGTTAAATTAGCCATAAATCAAATTAAGTATCAACCATTACAAAATGAATTAAAAACCAATTGTTCAGAGAACAATTGAAGGTCTTTCCACTAGTAAAGATCTATTTTGATATTAAAATATGAAAAATCAGTTTAAAATGTTAGTTCCTATGGCTTTATGATGTATTAATATGAATTTGAAGCAAAGGTCAAAATCTAGAACGTTCTATTAACCTATGACCTTGACCTCAATTTCAAGGTCACAAACCAAGGACCTTAAATCACAGGACCCTAGATCTTTAATATGTTTGGTTAATGAGTAATACCACTTTACGCGTAATTCTAAATGTAAGATGGACAAAAACTCCCATTTATTGTATGCGCACCCTTTCAACCAAAATATACAAGTAAGGACATGTCGCAACTAACAATTTAGGAAAAAATATTTGTCGATATGTCATATGGTATTTGAAAATAAGTGAAAATAAGCCAAAATCAAATTTTAGAATATGACCTTGACCTTTGACCTTGACCTTATTATTATTTTTTTGGACCAAGGATCTCAAATCAAGAAACCCTAGGTCTCTATCACTTATGGTTTACCAGTTAGAAACGCATATCACATATATCAAATACATAAGGGGGAATAACTCTCATATGGAGTCTCCGGATAGCTTCGGTCAAAACTAAAATCCTAATCCTGAAGATGTAACGAGCAATTTGGTAAAATAAATTTGTCGTAATCTTTTACGGTTGCGAAGGAGTAGTGGCCACAAGAAAAACAGTGTTTGGGGAGATAACTCTTACAACGTAAAGTATTTTGTTACGCGATTGTAAATTTTTAAAGCGTATAAACTATACAATATCATATTCCAAATATCTAAGCGACATCTTTTGAAACATCAATGCTACGCAAGAAAAGAATTAGGCGGAAGAAAAAAAAAAATAATTAAAAACCAATTGTTCAGAGAACAATTGTAGGTCTTTCCACTAGAAAAGATCTTTTTTGATATTGAAATATTAAAAATCAGTTTAAAATGTTAGTTCCTATGGCTGTATGATGTATTTATATGAATTTAAAGCAAAGGTCAAAATCTAGAACGTCATATTAACCTATGACCTTGACCTCAATTTCAAGTTCACAAACCAAGGACCTTAAATCAAAAGACCCAAGGTCTTTAATATGTTTGGTTTATTAGTACATGTAATATCACTTTACGCGTAATTCTAATTGTAAGATGGGCAAAAACTCCTATTTATTGTCTGCGCACCCTTTCAATCAAAATATACAAGTAAGGACATGTCGCAACTAACAATTTATGAAAAATTATTTGTCGATATGTCATAAGGTATTTGAAAATAAATGAAAATAAGCCAAAATCAAAATTTAGAATATGACCTTGACCTTTGACCTTGACCTCATTTTTATTGTTTTCGACCAAGGACCCCAAATCTAAAGACCCTATGTCTTTATCACTTATGGTTTACCATTTAGAAATGCATATCACTTAATTTAAGGGAAAAGGGGGAATAACTCTCATATGGAGTCTCCGTAAAGCTTCGGTCCAAATGAATATCCTAATCCTGAAGATGTAACGAGCAATTTGGTAAAATAAATTTGTCGTAATCTTTAACGGTTGCGAAGGAGTAGTGGCCACAAGAAAAACAGTGTTTGGGGAGATAACTCTTACAACGTAAAGTATTTTGTTACACAGTTGTAAATTTTTAAAGCGTATAAACTATACGATACCATATTCCAAATATCTAAGCGACATCTTTTGAAACATCAATAATACGCAAGAAAAAAAATTAGGCGGAAGAAAAAAAAAAAAAAAAATAATAATTAAAAACCAATTGTTCAGAGAACAATTGTAGGTCTTTCCACTAGTAAAGATCTATTTTGATATTGAAATATTAAAAATCAGTTTAAAATATTAGTTCCTATGGCTTTATGATGTATTTATATGAATTTAAAGCAAAGGTCAAAATCTAGAACGTCATATTAACCTATGACCTTGACCTCAATTTCAAGTTCACAAACCAAGGACCTTAAATCAAAAGACCCAAGGTCTTTAATATGTTTGGTTTATTAGTAATATCACTTTATGCGTAATTCTATATGTAAGATGGGCAAAAACTCCCATTTATTGTCTGCGCACCCTTTCAATCAAAATATATAAGTAAGGACATGTCGCAACTAACAATTTATGAAAAATTATTTGTCGATATGTCATAAGGTATTTGAAAATAAATGAAAATAAGCCAAAATCAAAATTTAGAATATGACCTTGACCTTTGACCTTGACCTCATTTTTATTATTTTCGACCAAGAACCCCAAATCTAAAGACCCTATGTCTTTATCACTTATGGTTTACCATTTAGAAATGCATATCACTTAATTAAGTGGAAAAGGGGGAATAACTCTCATATGGAGTCTCCGTAAAGCTTCGGTCCAAATGAATATCCTAATCCTGAAGATGTAACGAGCAATTTGGTAAAATAAATTTGTCGTAATCTTTAAAGGTTGCGAAGGAGTAGTGGCCACAAGAAAAACAGTGTTTGGGGAGATAACTCTTACAACGTAAAGTATTTTGTTACACAGTTGTAAATTTTTAAAGCGTATAAACTATACGATACCATATTCCAAATATCTAAGCGACATCTTTTGAAACATCAATAATACGCAAGAAAAAAAATTAGGCGGAAGAAAAAAAAAAAAAAAAATAATAATAATTAAAAACCAATTGTTCAGAGAACAATTGAAGGTCTTTCCATCAAAACAATGTATTTTGATATGAAAAGTTGTGAAACTAAGTTTAAAATGTCATTTCAATCGTTAAATGATAGCTCCTGGTAAGCTGATTCCAAAAATATATTGTTTCCATACATTTTTTTTTAAATAAGGGAGATAATTTGTTACTTCCGGTTTGAAAAATGTTACTTCCGATTATATTTGAATATTTACTTGACACTGATTCCAAAAATATCTGGTTCTATATACTTTTATATTAATAAAGTACAAAAAATTAGCTATTTCCGGTTTACAAAAGGTCACTTCCGGTTGTTTTTTACAAGGTTAAATGGTTTGATACCTTTTTCTAAAAGTTGTATATCTTTATCATGTATACATATAGAATAAAAGCAAAGGTCAAAATCTAGAACGTCAAATTAAGCTATGACCTTGAGATCAATTTCAAGGTCATAAACCAAGGACCTCAAATCAAAAGACCATAGGTCTTTATTATATTTAGTTAATGAGTTATATCACCAAACGCGTATTTTTAAATACAAGAGGGGAGAAAACTCCCTTTTACATTCAACGTACGCTTGCAATCAAAATTTACATCTTACGACATGTCGCAACTAACAATTTAGTAAAAATAATTTGTTGATATCTTATACAGTCTTTGGATATAAGTGAAAATAAGCCAAATTCAAATATTAGAATATGACCTTGACCTTTGACCTTGACCTAATTTTCATTTTTTGGGACCAAGGACCTCAAATCAAAAAATCCTAGGTCTCTATCACTTATGATTTATAAGATAGAAATTCATATCACTTATATCAGATGCATAAGGGGAAATAACTCTCATATGGAGCGGTCATATCGCTTCGGTCAAAATAGGACAAATCATGCGAAGGATATAACGAGCAATTTTGTAAAATAAATTTGTCATTATCTTTTACGGTTGCGAAGGAGATGCGCTAACAAGGAAAACAGTGTTTGGGGAGATAACTCCTACAAAGAAAAGTATTCGTTTACGCAGGGTAAATTTCAAAAGCGCATAAACTGTTCGATATCATATACCAAATATCTAAGCGACATATTGCGAAACAAATGTTTATCGCAAGAACAAAATTAGGCGGAAGAAAAAAAAAAAAAAAAAAAAAATAATCAGAAGAAAAACAATAGGTCTTTCCACAGAAAAGTGGAAAGACCTAATAATAATAATCAGAACAAATTCAATAGGTCTTTCCAGAGGAAAGGTGGAAAGACCTAATAATAAATATAAAGCAATTGTTTCAAAAACAATTGTTAGGCAGTCTTTCCCCTATGATGAATGGATAATTGATTTTTTTTATTGATTGATTTGGAAAAAAAGGGGGGGGGTATTTGTTTATTTGTTTGTTTGTTTGCTTTGGTATGGGGTCTATATTATTATGTTACCGGAGAAGTTTCATGTTTAGTTTGGAAAGTTTTTCTTTTATTTTAGATACAGCGCGCGCGCAAGATTGAGGAGACATCACGTGACGCGGGTTTATATTAAGAAAAACTTAGTCTTTTTATTTCCTTTTAGGTGGGGACGTTGAACAGACAACATCTATAGAGATGGAATGTACACAATGTAATTTCTTTTGTCATTGTAGGAAATTGACATTTTGATCACAGTTCACCAGCAGTGCATGTTTTGGATTTAATCGATCCGGTGTAACTTTAAAACACATTTAAGGATTATTTTCTGATAAGGTACATTTTTCAGCACCTGTTTGTAACACAGATTAGTATTTCAATCTCGGAGCGGACATTTTATTGTAGGTTTTTACTGAGATTTACGGACCTAGCAAGCGATTTTTACGGCATTGCCATTTCTTTTTTCTAGGAAAAGTCTTGAGAGATATCTGCAAACAGTTTTTTTATGAACCTTCAATACATGTATGCCCTGCTGACTGCAAATATTCAGGTCGATTGGACTTGTAGTTTCAGAGAATATGTGGATTTTTTTTCAGAAGAGACGTAAGAACAATAATAAAATAAAAATGTTCTTGAATAATTGAGAGTTTGTTCCTTCAATATACTGTCATAAATAAACAGTCATACATATTGATTGATTGATTAGTTGGTTGATTGATTGGTTGGTTGGTTGGTTTGTTGGTTGGTTGATTAAACACGTTTGATAGGGTCACTTAGAACAAGGGAAAAAAACCTCAAGAGACCTTGCATCCCGTATTAAACGCATGACACGCAAACATACATTAAGTGATTGATTGGTTGGTTGGTTGGTTGGTTGGTTAAACACGTTAGTTAAACATGTTGGTTGAACACGTTGGTTAAACACGTTGGCTGGTTAAACACGTTGGAAAGGCTCAATTTAAACAAGCGAAAAAAAACATCTTGGATCCCGTATTTAACAAATGAAACGGAAACATGCATTGATTGGTTGGTTGGTTAAACACGTTGGTTAAACACGTTGGTTAAACACGTTGGCTGGTTAAACACGTTTGATAGGCTCAATTTAAACAAGCGAAAAAAAAAAAAACATCTTGGATCCCGTATTTAACACATGAAACGGAAACATGCATTGATTTATTGGTTGGTTGGTTGGTTGGTTGGTTGGTTGGTTGGTTGATTAAACACGTTGGTTAAACATGCTGGTTAAACACGTAGTTTAAACACGTTTGATAGGCTCAATTTTAACAAGCGATAAAAAACCATCTTGGATCCCGTATTTAACACATGAAACGGAAACATGCATTGATTGGTTGATTGGTTGGTTGGTTGGTTGGTTGGTTGGTTGGTTGGTTAAACAAGTTGGTTAAACACGTTGGTTAAACACGTTGGCTGGTTAAACACGTTAGATAGGCTCAATTTAAACAAGCGAAAAAAAAAACATCTTGGATCCCGTATTTAACACATGAAACGGAAACATGCATTGATTGATTGATTGGTTGGTTGGTTGGTTGGTTGGATGGTTGGTTAAACACGTTGGTTAAACATGTTGGTTAAACACGTTGGTTAAACACGTTGGCTGGTTAAACACGTTAGATAGGCTCAATTTAAACGAGCGAAAAAAAAAACATCTTGGATCCCGTATTTAACACATGAAACGGAAACATGCATTGATTGATTGATTGATTGGTTGGTTGGTTGGTTGGTTGGTTGGTTGGTTGGTTGGTTGGTTGGTTGGTTGGTTGGTTGGTTAAACACGTTGGTTAAACATGTTGGTTAAACATGTTGGTTAAACACGTTTGATAGGCTCAATTAAAACAAGCGGAAAAAAAGAGACCTTGAATCCCGTATCAAACACATGAAACGGAAACATTGATTGATTGATTGATTGATTGATTGATTGATTGATTGATTGATTGATTGATTGGTTGGTTGGTTGGTTGGTTGGTTGGTTGAAATTCAAACACTCATAAAACTGTTTAAATAGTGCCAAAACCACATAATTTGATGACCTTGACCTTTGACCTTGTGACCTTCGTCAAGGTCATTGCTCCAAAAGGTCATTGCAAAAGACCCTATGGGTCAAGGACCTTTTGTTTAAGAGTTTTGCCTAAAAATGGCTTTTTAAAAACCATCGATGGGAGTTATGTCCCTTATATGATGGTAAAATCAATATAGTCATAATGTAAAAAAGTTGCCCCTTAAAGTACCAAGCATTTTTCACTGCTTAATTTTTTTGTATCTATAACCGTTCAAGAATTATAGGGAAATGAAAAACTTATAAAAATCTAAAATATGACCTTGACCTTTGACCTTGACCTCATTTTCTAAGTTAGGACATAGGGGACTCAAATAAAAACATTCCAGGGTTATACGGTTAACTGTTTTTGAGTTAAAAAAACATACCGACAAATTTATTTTGTAAAGGTAGATAACTCCTATAAAATTTCAGCGAATCGCTTCGACCCAAATGAGCCAAAAATTCCTGAGGATGTAACGAACAATTTGTAAAAGGAATTTTGTCGCTATCTTTTTTTGTTACGGAGGAGATGCACACAGATGATAAACAGTGAATAGGGAGATAACTCTTACAAAGAAAATGGTTCGCCTTAGCAGGGTGAAATTTAAAAGCGCATAAACTATACGACACCATATGAGAAATATCTAAGCGACATATTGCGAAACAAACATTTATCGCAAGAACAAAATTTGGCGGAAAAAAAAAATAATAATAATTAAAAACCAATTGTTCAGAGAACAATTGAAAGTCTTTCCACACCAGAGAAATTTGGATAAGAAGGTAATTTGTTTATACTGATGCGATAAATGATGGTTTAATTATCTTTTTGAGTGATATAAGGGAGATAATATGCTACTTCCGGTGAAATGAATGTCACTTTCGGTCTCATATGATAGCTTCTTTCACACTGATTCCAAAAATATATAGTTTCTATATACTTTTGTATGTAGAATGGGAGATAATTGGCCACTTCCGGTTTGTTGGAAGTCATTTTTAGTCTTCACTAATCTGTTTATGTATCTATATGACAAATTATATGGATTTTGAGTACTTTTATGTGAAAAAAATTGCAAAAAAAGCTACTTCCGGTTTTATAAAGGTCACTTCCGGTAGCCATTTTTCAAGGTCATTTTGTCACTTAACCTTTTGTATCAGGTCAAATGTCTTTATAATGAACTTAATTGAAGTTGTAATCAAATAACTTTATATCAAGACATTTCAGGGGCAATAACTCCTACATGTATAAGATGCCATTTAATTGTATAAGACTAAATGTAGCATATCTTCATTACAAAAAAACTGACATTTTCCACTTGTTTTTTCTCTGTACCTCTCAAAATGTCGGAGAAAATGCAAAAACAAGCAAAAATCACAATTCAGAACTTGACCTTGAGCTTTGACCTTGACCTCATTTTCTAAGTTGGGACCTAGAGGACTCAAATAAAAACATTCCAGGGTTATACGGTTAACTGTTTATGAGTTAAACAAACATACCGACAAATTTATTTTGTAAAGGTAGATAACTCCTATAAAATTTCATCGAATCGCTTCGATCCAAATACGCCAAAAATTACTGAGGATGAAACGAACAATTTGTAAAAAGAATTTTGTCCCTATCTTGTTTTGTTACGAAGGAGATGCACACAAAGGGTAAACAGTGAAAAGGGAGATAACTCTTACATAGATAATGGTTCCGCTTAGCAGGGTGAAATTTAAAAGCGCATTTACTATACGATACTATATGAGAAATATCTAAGCGACATATTGCGAAACAAACATTTTGCGCAAGAACAAAATTTGGCGGAAGAAAAAAATAAAAAAAATAATAATAATCAGAACAAAAACAATAAGTCTTTCCACAGAAAAGTGGAAAGACTTAATAATAATAATCAGAACAAATACAATAAGTCTTTTCACAAAAAAGTGAAAAGACTTAATAATCAGAAGAAATCCAATAGGTCTTTCCACGGAAAGGTGGAAAGACCTAATTACTGAATCAGGAATTTCGTGAAATAAATTGACTTAAAATTTAACTAAATTCTTCCAAAGATATAACGAATAGTCTGGATTTTTAGTTGAACATATAAAAAAAAATTTCTACTAATTAATCTCGAAACTGATACAATCCTGGTAAACTTATCGATCCTTTAGATAAATTTATTCTTAAAAGGTTACCAATTCAACACTATAATTGGATTATTGAATATAGATTTTATTGGTTTTAGTATTGATTTTATTATCAGTAAATTAAAATCATACTAAAAACTATCTGTATATACATGTCGTGCCTACACTCTGTCAATACCTGTATCTTGGCATTGCAATATATCATGTTTCTCTATGACTGTTAATGACGTATTTTCACTAAATTCATTGGATGTTTTGGTAGTGTAGAAATACCCTGACATGTCCACATTGTGTTTTTATGTGTGTTTCTGCAATCTGATAAGTTGAGCCCTTTTCAACCGATTTTTTTTATAGTTTGTTCATATGTTGTACTGTGACACCACTGTCCTAGCTTTGGGGTGGTGGAGGGGTTTGCACCTTCATACTAGTTTTATCTCGCCACATTCTGTACATGTCGGTTCAAAGTCAGGAGCCTGTAATACAGTGGTTGTTGGTTGTTGCTGTATATGATATTTGTTTTTGTGTTTTTGTTTCAATATTTTGTACATAAATCAGGCCGTTAGTATTCTTGTTTAAACTTTTTAATAATATGTCATTTAAGGGACTTTTATAGCTGACTTCGCGGTATAGGGTTTACTAATTGTTGGGGGTTGAACGGTATCCTATGATGCTAATATCTGTGTCACATGGTCTCTTGTAGAGAGTTGTCTCTTTTGCAATCATACCACATCTTCTTATTTTTTGTACAAAAGAAGTACAGTTTGAAACTAGTAATGCAGTTTTAATTTAAAATTTTCTATATTTTTTTCAGAATTCCGGCTAAGAAAAAATATCTGTATTTCTTATAAGTTACGAATATATGAATAAAAATGGATACTACAATTATTCATCCTTATATCTTTACTTTACTTTTTAATCGACTTATTGTTGGAATGAACCAAATCATGTTGTATCAAGTAGGTAACCAATTATATACCAAATATTTTCAGAACTTTATATAAAATAATCAAGTCCTTGGTGATGTAGGGAAAGAAGGAGATATAGTAATGTTGCCAATGATGCATACACACTAAAGAGAATATATTTGAACAATTTGTTGTAAATTCAAGGCCGATGGCAAAGAGCGAACTCTATATCATATAATCCATATTCATGACAAAATGCGAATCAATTCGTAAGAAAAACCAACGAATTTTTATACGTTATTGCAAAAATTGGCAGCCAGCATATACAAACAGCCACTTTATGTTCCTGATTCCCTGTAGGCACTCAGGGAATGTGATGATAATCTAACATGACTATCAGTGTACAATCTCCACAATCCTGGGACACTTTTGTAATAATTCAGCATAAGAATAAACTGTAAAAATAGTGCTTGAATCTATCACATCGTTACTAAGCACAAAAACGCAAAAAAAAAACAGATACACAAGACCTATTAATGAGTAATCTCAAATTTAATTACAAAACAATGCAAACGAGAAAACGAACGCCTAGATTTGTGTGCAAAACAATAAACAAGAAAAGAATATGATATGCTTCAACAAAATATTGCTTCGTAAAAAGAAAGTCGATACAGATTTGAAAGGTTACCTTGTTATTTAAATTGAAAAAAAAAAAGCTCTTACCGAATAAAACTCTTTTGTGTCTTCCAATTCTGACGCTTCGTGTCTCTGTTCCAAGAAATACAAATGATTCGTCTTTATTTTGTTTAAAAGTTCGTCGTCATCTGGGAAAATGTCACTGTTTAATATGTTCTTTAATTTGTCATAGATTTCTATACCCTCGTCCACTAGGTCGTTCATTGTATCATTATTTCCTTCATCGTCTATTTCGTCACTCGAAAAAGAACCTTCGAAATAAAAATAAGAACTTTTGTTTATATTGTCAAAGCTTACATGACGGGGATTTGGTTTCAGACACTTGACCTGCTGTTTGGATCATTGTTTTGTTTTGTAACATTGTGATTTCTTAACAAAAACATAATATTTGAGTTAATCTATTGGTATATACTGTTTTGGAAATTTCGTAATTTTTTTGTTGTTTTTCCGTCACTTGATGAAAACAGAAGGAAAAAAATGTTGACCACCTAGATTGGTCTTAACTGGCGATCATTGCGTGTTTACGGAAATCAACTTTGGATATTCATATTATTACCAATTAGTGCCGAGAAATCAAACCAATTTGGAATTTGTCCGTAACTGGAAACACACAAATCTTAAACAGAACTGAAGTATTTCCCCTTTGCCACCAGGCGACAGCTGTAAATGCTATATTGTGCGTTCATATTTGATAGTATTTACAATCATGACGTCGAAGTAAGCAGGAAAGCTTATCGTACAAACTTTAACAATGAACATACGCATAGTCAGGTAAACATGTTGACCGATGTTATGATCCAATCATTCCATCCCAAAAGGAAAACGAAATCAACATATTTCACTAAATAACAATCTACTCTATGAATTACTAAAACAATATTTTTTGCCCTTTAATTTCGAAATTTATTTAACATTTTCCCACATTTTTATTTGAGTGTCACTGATGAATCTGTTGTACAACGATGTCAATGCTTCTCTGCAGTGAATTCACCTCAGAGTTCTCTAAATTGTAATTTCTTATCTTAAAGTGCATATCAAAAACGAAATACACGGCATTGTATCTTAAAAAAAAAAGAATTTACTTTTATCAATGATGAAACTTCTAGCATATTAAAAAAGAATTGAATGTGATAAATCTAAAGATAACGCCCCCGTCGTTCCATCAATAGTATTTACCTCTTTTTTTACTTGCAATAATTTTTAGGATCAAATCTCCTTGGGCTTGAAGAAAAATTATATCCTTACGACTTGTTGAAACATACAATGTCTTAACTATGTCCAACCCTTCTTGATAGTCTTTCTTCGCCTCTTTATATTGATCAAGCATAGCCAGGACATCTCCTCTGTTTTTCAATGTCCTTGAGTAAATATCAGTTCTGTCCATTCTCAAAGCTTCAGCTACTGTTATACTATCATTATAAAACTTGAGTGCCTTATTCATCTCCCGCTTACGTTGTTCTTTAAGTCGCGGGTGTTGTATTCCAAGTCGAAAATGGCAGGCTCCAATATTGGCAAGGAATGTTACATGTCTTTCATTTTGATTGTGACTATGACCTTCAAGGGCCTTCCCGTGAAATTTTATAGCCTTTTCGGTCTCTTTTTGACGATAATGTATACATCCTAAGCAGTTGTAAATATCTGCTAAGTATATCTTTCGTTCTTGCTTGCTCTTTAATTCTTTAGATTTAAAAATGGTCTCTGCTTGTTGAAAATACGTTACAGACTCTTTAGAATCAATATCCATTTTAAGGAGACCACGATTGTAAATCATTCTACCACGCATGATACAAAATTGTGCCTTCTCCATATCATTAAGGTGTTCTGTAGGGTAATCATTAAGCATATTAACTATATCGATACACATTTCATCAATGTTTGCACAATGCAATCGTAATTGACCATAGCTGTCACGTATTCTACTTCCCATGAAACTTTTATCAACGGGTTAGACCAGTGCTTGGATCTCATTGCCTTAATGTAAGACATATGTTGCTCAGGGTTAAGAATCATCATTGCAACATTGTTCCTTCTTTTTGTGACTTCAGATGATATAAAACCTTGCATACATGAAAGTTCAAGTGTTTTCTCGTAATTTTCCATCAGCTGCATATATTTTGCAATATGTACTTTCAGCTTTTCAGACTTTTCTCTTGCAGCTAAAACATTTACTTCATAATCTTTTGCAATATCCAAAACAACTGCGTCGAACAGTTTAACGTAATTCATTTTCGCTTTTTCCATTTCCTGTGCTATATCTGTGTCATGCTCTTTTTCTTGTAAAAACTTGTAAACTAACGGATGAAGTGAAAATATTTCCTGGTCAGCGATTAAGACTTCAGACTCATTTTGCAACTTTTCTGTACTAATGTCTCCAATATCATTCTCAATTTCAATAAGATGCCGACTTTTAAATAGAAGAAGCGTTATTTTTAAATCACCAAGCCTAATTGATTCATTTCTGTCATCTACTTCAAGTTCATTATTCTCAATGATTGCCGCTGATTTAAGGCTAAATTTTGACGTTCCAAACAATGAAAGCTTACAGAGAGTATACCTGCAGTTACCGAGATTTATAAACGGGTGATTCAAACAATTGTTCATACTTAAAGCAGAGGTTGGAAGTGACTCTGTTCTTTTTTCTAGAGACTTTATCAACTGATCAATGCATGGATCAAAATTGATGGCATCGCATATAACTCGGAGGGCTAGTGGACATGCTCCACAGACTCGAACAATTACTTTAATTTGCTTTATTTCAAGGTTGGACTGAAAAAATCAAAATCAATGTTAGAAAAGAGCTGATATCTTAAAAATTTATACCATTGATATTTGTTAGTTTCAACAGTCATTGTAATGAACTCAATCCTTATCAATAAAAGGGTCGACACGATATATGTATATCCGTGGAAAAGTTGTCAGAGATATATGAGTACCTAATCTTTTGTTCATTGTTCATTTTTCATTATTTGCTTTTATTTTATGAAACAATAAGTTATGATTTTTTATGCTTGTACATTCTTGAGTAATACAGAAGGTATGTATGGAAGAATACTAAGAGAAGGAAAGTGGTAAAGAAAACACAAAACTATATTGATATAATTTACTAAGTAATATAATCCATTTCGTTATAATTTAATTTTGGATGTAACGCGTCTTCTGATTGGCTGACGTTATTTTGTTATGAGCCCATAGACATAATTCAGTCATGTGACCGTGACGTCATCAACGTTTTTTCATGGTTTTCTACGGTTTAAAATGGAATTTAGAATTAAATTATAAGAAATGACTGTAATATTTTTTCTGTCTATACGCGCGTTATTCAGTGTGCATCAAATTTTTTATGTTATTTCTTCATAGACAGAAAAAATATTACAGTCATTCCTTAAATGTCATTTTCAATGAAAGAATTATCCTTCGAACCGATGGAAATTATTGCCTCACTTATTGTTTAATGATAACAATGACGTTTCCCTCCGTGTTTTTTTTAACGTTAAGGAAACCTGTGTGTGTAATTATTGGTATTTATGATAATAACCTCAGATAAATTATGCTGATTAATGTGCCTTCAACTATATTACCTTTCCTAGTATCGTCACCGAAGGTTGCCCCAAAATAAAATATAAAAACATATATTCAAGACAATCACGATATGACATGAACAGTTTTTACCTGTTTTGTACACATTGCCACAAGCTTATTAGCACTATCTCGATCCAAACTTGTTACTTCTACTTTAACCAGGCAATGTGCCAGATCTATCCCAGTTGTCAACAAAAAATTGTCCCGAGATGTTATAACAATTCTCATCTGTAAATTCAAAAAATCTATAATTCATATCCTATAAAAGAAAGGCGAGGGATATTTAAACTCATAAGTCGAAAATAAACTGACAACGTAATGGCTAAAAAAGAAAAAGACAAACAGACAAATAATAGTAAAAAAAAAACACAACAAAGAACAATAGATATTTAGCGACACAAACCCCACCAAAGACCAACCACTGGGGAATATCAGCTGATCCAAGAAGGTAAGCAGATCTTTTTTTCCACATGTGACACCCGTTGTGTTGTTCATGCTAGTACAAACCCTGAAAAAAGTCTAATTCGGTAGGTCACACTCGTGAAAAGAGACCGGGATTATATATATGACATAAGGAACATATCAGCTATCATCTGTGAAACTGATATTCCATAACGGTCAACCAACCCGTGATTGCGTCCCTAAAATTTACGAAGGGATTATTTTAACTTCACCTTTTGGAACTCTTGATTTAATAGCTTCTATCAAGGAAACATTAATATACAGGAAATCCAAGTCCGGGAATTTCGTATCGATTGGACAGATGCATACTGCGTATGCCGGCGCTACTGGAATGTTCCTACATGGAAATATAAAGTTTAAAATTTGGAAAATGAAATAATCTTCTTTGTCGTAAAGTTTTGTTTTCAACTGACCCGCATTGTAAGTGTGTAAATGTAAGTCCAGATATGAGACCGAATACATGCATTCAACAGAGTCACCAAATTTCGAATTATTTATTGAGACACCATCATCTATATACCGACAGGTAAAGTTAAATGATACTGCTATCTTTTTTTCTTTCTTCCTAAAAAGTTGCTGTATGAAGTCAGCATCAAAAGAATAAAGGAACAAGTCGGAAAGAAGAGGGATGCAGTTGGTTCCCAAGTGTTTTTTTTTAAATTCGTCCCTCAGACTTTTGTAAATCAAGAAATCAAGCTTCTTCATGATGTCAGTTTCAAGGATTTTTTTGTTTGAATCTGAGTTAGTTTTACAACGTAGGATTTATTACTGACTGTATTCACGTTAGTCAATATTTTTGTAAACAAAAGAATACACACTCTTTTTATTTGTCTTTTAGTTCGGAATTGGGAATACTTGTGTAATGTATAGAAAATTCAAAGGTTTCAACATTAAACTATGATAGATACAAATAAATGAATGACACTTTGCACATTTCAACATAAACATTTCCAGTTTCTACATAAAGTTTTTTTTTCTTCTTAATAAATTAGATTATTCTCAATTATAAAAAAACAAATGTATTCTATTTTCAATTATATAAAACAAATGTATTTTATTTTCATTTATATAAACCAAATGGATTCTATATGAACAAGTACATATTCTGTATAGGGGCCAGCTGATGCACGTCTTAGGGTGCGGGATTTTCTCGCTGTATTAAAGACCCATTGGTGCCCTTGGCTGTTTACTGCTCTTTGTTGTTGTTTTCAATTTGACACATTCCCCGTTTCCATTCTTAATTTGATTATCAATATCTTACCATGTATTCCTGGCTGCCGTGTATCATCTCTAGAAGACTTTTGAAAAATACTAAAAGCTTTTTCTTCTCGTTAGAATGCGTGGTTACATCATCAATGTTATCAAACATTAATATTTCTGAAAAATTCTGAATTATTATGGTATACGTAACTTGATATTTTTTTTTAATTTCAAATATTTCTCACATTGTTTTCAATTTGTAGTTTGGTTTGCAGATTTCATTTAATGACACATTTTGTTTTGAATTTTACTAGGAAGCTATTATCACTTTTAAGACAAAAGCCAGAAAACATATAATTTAAACAATAATGACTCGAGTGTCTTATTTGTATAAAAAAAAATTAAATGTCATTAAAAATGTGTAGTCTTATAGTTTCCATTGTTTCCTAATACATATTTAGATGCATAGGCTTTAATGCACACTATGTTTAAAATGTATTGTATTCAATACATTTGAAAAAATATATATATTATTAATGACGGTTTCCCCTGGTTCAAATTTTCATTTTGTCTACCTCTTTCAACAAAACAATACATTTTTCGTCACTTTCAATTGTTTTTCTCTCGCCAGTTTGCAACAATATATATTTCATTTAAATTTCGTTCATTCTAACAAAAAAAAACCAGAATGCCGTTTTACAAGTCTACATATCTATTTATTAGTTTACAATGTAATACATAAACACTCGATAATAGTATACATTTAATTTTTAAAGGGATACGATAACATTGTAACATGTATCATGGAATTATAATTTATGACTTCTGGGACCACAGATTTCATCTGAAATAAGTTTATCTATTAATTTCCGTCTAGTTGATAGGAAAAAACAAAGTTCAAAAAATTTCTCACTTTTGAATATCTTTTCATTTTCATAAAGGATTAAGTTTCGTGGCTCAGAGATTTTCTTTCTTTTGAACATTGTTCGCCTTTAAAAACAGTGTTCTGATCTGTATGATCTTTAAAAGACTATGCTGCTAACACGTGCGTCGTTAAAACGACGAAGAAGTATAACAATTATTTCTATCAGAGTTTTGAATAAAATCTTTAAGTGGTATTTGTGTGGTTTAATAGCGTCACCTATCACATTTTTATTTTCCGCAGTGATCATAGCTTTCACTGGTACACGAAGAATTTCCAGAGGTGAATTATGGAACTTTCCTTACTTTTTTTGCTAACAGTTTCATTTTCAAGTTGTGCCCTGAAATAATCTAGAAGTTTCTGCTGTAGAATTTTTTCTTCATCCATTATCTCATCTTGATTCTTCTTATTATCAACATTGCCTATGTTTGAATGGTCGAAGGAACTAGATCCTCCTCGTAACTCTTTAAACTTGGCTACAACTGTACGAAGAAAATGTCTATAGCTTCTTTGCTCCCTGAATTTAGAAAAAAAATACGCATTACATGCACTTTTTGAAATTAAATGTGTCTTAGCTTCGGGCACCAACATATTCTTGACAACGCTTACCCTGCCGAGGCACCTGGTCTCGCCCTGTAAGAGTTGGTTTGATTCACTCAGTTTTTGTTGGTAACGGTGATCTTTTTTATTAAAAGGATTTATGAAATTTGACAATCGGTAAATAGTTATCAAAAGTACCAGGATTATAATTTTATACGCCAGACGCGCGTTTCGTCTACACAAGAATCATCAGTGACGCTCAGATCAAAATAGTTAAAAAGCCAAACAAATACAAAGTTGAAGAGCATTGAGGACCCAAAATTCCAAAAAGTTGTGGCAAATACGGCTAAGGTAATCTACTCCTAGGGTAAGAAAATCCTTAGTTTTTCGAAAAATTCAAAGTTTAGTAAACAGAAAATTTATAAAAATGACCATATAATTGATATTCATGTTAACACCGAAGTGCTGACTACTGGGCTGGTGATACCCTCGGGGACGAAACGTCCACCAGCAGTGGCATCGACCCAGTGGTGTAAAACTAATATTGATTATATTGATTGCTGCAATTCAAACAAGAAAGCAAAACAAACAAACAACAAGAGAAATTTTAATAGTTAAGGAATCTCGGAATGCATTACGATCGAATCATTATGAAGTAGTAAATTTATGATATAATCTTAAAATCGATCTAATGAATGAACAAAATTGTTCAAATATTCATACACCATCTTTGCCCTTTCTTACATATGATACATAAACTGACATTAATGAAAATAACACTGTATTTCTTGCGTCCATAGCCTAGGGATACATATGGCCCACTGCCTTATGACACAATCACATAAAGAGCTCATTTATTAATTATCCGAATAGTAATAGAAAGTATAATACTGAAACTCGGAGGATTTATAAATAATATAAATCTAACATTCAAATTAAATGCACAATATTAAGGTAATTTAATCATAAAAAATACACCTTATGTAAGGTATATATACAAAACAGATTTTCATGAGTTAAATTTATGGAATCACTATTTACTTTTTAAATAAGTAAAATCTGACTGTTGAGAGTAAAGAAATATCGTAAAACACGAGTTAAAGAGATGGAATCTGTTTCTCTTATGATTTTGATACTTTTTGAATGAATTGCAGAAAGTTCGTGTTCTTTATATGTGACGTCATCTGGGATGGTCGTCATTTGTCATGACGTAAGAATAGGAAAAATAAAAAAAACCAAGAAAGTTGGACATCATGATAACATTTCGACAAATCATTTGCAAAGAACAAATATTTGACTACTGAGGAGAAATATTTTTCTTACACCGATTAAGTAATGTGAAAATTACACAAAAATCAGAGAAAGTTTCGTTGACTTACACTTCGCTAAATATGAGGGGTCAACACATTAAAATCAACGAATGTGTGAATTTAAAAAAAAAATTTTTTTTAATATTTCAGCGTTTTTTATGCAATTACTGTACCTTTATATGTATATTTGTGTACTTTGAATTACACCATTTTAGAGTGAATGGACTGTTTAAACACATTCACAAGGACTAAAATGTCGGCATTCACCTCAATAGCTAACCAAACCCTTAAACAGATTTATTCAGAATGGAAATAGTAACGATACTGTTGTCGGGTCATTAAAGATAGCACATTTTGATATTAATATTGATTCACGCATTGGTCTTTGCATCGGAAATAAACTCATTTATTCTAAAACCAGTTGTTGGCATGATACGGTTTATTTTCTTTCTCATATATTAAATGATAATATGATACTAAACTCCTAATGGCAGGTATTGTAATTTATTTTTATATGACGATATTATCTGTAATTAGTTAAATTGAGGTCTGGAGCTTGCATATCAATAATTGCTAGTAGTCCTTTGTTGATTTATGTATCATTGTCATTTTGCTTAGTTTCTTTTGTTATCTATACTGACATCGGACTTGGACTTCTTTTGAACTGAGTATTACTATTCGTGCTGCTGTATGTTTGTTTTTTTCTACATTGGCTAGATGTATAGGGGCAGGGTTGATATCTCGTTTAACCCCGTTGCAATTTTGCACCTGTACCAAGCCAGGAACCTCTGGCCTTTATAATTATGGTATGTGTTTTTACTTTTAGTTCATTTATATGTTTCTGACTACTAGTACATATTTTGTTTAGGGGGCAGTTTAATACCGACTCCGGCTGTGAGATATTCTCCCTATATTGATGACCCGTTTGGGGAACTTTGGCTGTTTTCTGCCTTTTGTCCGGTTATTGTCTCTTTGACACATTCCCCATTTTCAGTTTTATTTTGTAAGAACAGACGAAGGAGCGAAACACCACTGTGTCATTTTGTCTCCTTTTGAGAGTTGGTTCATTAGCAATCATAGTATATTGGCTGCATCGGATAAAAATCGACCTTATGCAAGGGCACGTATACATGTACATTTAGAAGACTTTAATTCATCTTGCGAAATCAAGTACGAAATATAAGATGCATGTTGGTCTGGTTTGTTTGGGTTCTCATATCAACACACGTTTCAAACCTTGCATATAGATTTTTTAACTTGAAATAAGTTTTGCTATTCATTTGCATAAGGTGTATTCTATACAACGAAGCTCGTACCTTCTTATTTTTATAATAACACTATGATCTGCCACATGTATTTTGCGTCTTTATAGATTTTTATGTTTGTTTGAATTGATTAGTCAGTTGTGTTGTATGTCTTTAAAGAATGATTACACAGTTTGCTGAATACCAATTTTTGTCATAACCTATTACTTTTTTTTGTATTGGTGACCCGATTTTTATCAACATTACGGACCATTAAGCAACTGTCATACGAATGGTAGGTATTTGTTCGAAAAACAAGTATAACTCACCAATTTATTCGACAAATCCCTGTACCAAGGAGTATGGTAGTTATGTTCACTTGTTTCATTGATTGATAGCTTTCATTTTGTCAGTTTGTATATATTTCTCCTTTTAGAATTCGCCTTGTAATTCAGTATTTTTGTTCTACATTTTTTCTTGTTTTTTCTTGTTTTAATATATCACACCATATATATATATATTTAAAACAATGACAATAGGCTTTACCTTAGTTCAAATCTTATTGTTTTCCACTTATCACTTCGTAGTTCATAACAGACAGTATTGACGAGACAGGTTTTCCCCATTCCTCCCAAACCACAAACAAGTATTCCTAAAATATAATTCAAAAACATATTTGAATATAACTATGAAAAGAAAGTCTAATATATGCTTGTTCTATATGCTTTTTGTGGCTCTTTGTTACATGTTTGTTTGTTTTTATAGCGAATAAGATTACAATACAATGTTGATTGCTGTACCCCTATTTTTGACATTTTTACCTATGATGTCTGTTTGTATTGTTCACAAATCGTTATCAATATAATGAAAATTTTCCACTGACATACAAGTGAGAGATTTAGCTAGATATAAAACTAGGTTTAATCAACCATTTTCTACATGAGAAAATGCCTGTCAGGAATATAGCAGTTGATATCCGTTCGTTGGATGTGTTTGAGCTTTTGATTTTGCCATTTGATCAGGGACTTTTCGTATTGCTTTTTCGTCGGAGTTCATTTTTTTTTTTTTTTTTACTTTCTGATAAGGTAATTAATTCAAATTTTTTGAAAGCCTCATAGAAATCCAGTAGGTTGATAAAGATTTTGATGGTGCAAATTAATTTTGTATAGACAATTAATACTGTGGGTTTGACTAGAGGTCTTCATTGTAATATTGTCGTGGTGCGGTCGTTGTGGCGAATAAGTCAGATGTCATTTTATTGACATAAAACCTATCAGGCTAAAGAAATTCCATATAAATCATTAAACAGAATAAAGTTTAAGTAATACCAAAATCATTAATGCCACTAAACTGGAGTATTAATGCACTGCACGTTTGCACTCTCAATGTTTGAATAAAATAATTGATATAAGAAGTACTTTTATCAATAAGTAACGATGAACAAATAGACGGAATCAGTAAGACATACAGCAAACTATGGCATAAACAAATATTGAAATACATTTCTGTTATAATAGTTACTTTAGTAGGTGATGTCATTTAACTGTTCGAGATTGACAAAATATACACAAAACATAAATATAAATGTCCGGTTACATGATTTATATACTTTAAGCAAGTTCATGACGTATAATGCTTTTTATATGGTGGCACGGAAGTATTTACTTTCCGGGAAAGATTTTGCTCTTTTATATACCCTAACGTCAATGAATCTAAAAACAGTTATTCAACGCAATATAGTTTTTGCTTAACATATATGTCCAAGCTGAAGGATAAATCAGGTGTAAAAAAATATGAAATATTTACATACAGGTTAAAATAAAATTTTGAGATTGTTTTTAATTGTGTATTCATTGCATCATAAAAGACCATAGAAGCACTAATGGTCTTAGGTTAAAGATAGAAGAAAAAATATTGAAATTATTTCTTAATGTTTTATTCAAAGTACTTCAGTTGACTCTGTGTGTAGGTACTTAGTAAGTGTAAGAAGCTGGTAAAAATTCTAAAAAGACTACCATTAATCGAATGGCTCAGAAAATACTACAGTATCAACTAATGGGTCATGGTTCAAATTGGGTTGTTCCCCATTAACCAGATTTTTAATAATATTAATAGATTACTTACAATCACGCATGCATTATATGTTATATGAGATAGGTCAGATACTTGAGTAAAGTTTACGATATGTTCCAGCCATCTTTTGTTAGTCCTGAATTCATACCTTTAGTGTTTCCTTTCTCGATTTCATCTTTAATCTTAGCTATTTGATCTTTTCTACCAACAAAATTGTTGTCTCTGAAAATTCCTCTCCTTATACATTCTCGCTTAAACCGTCGTATGTTCTCTCGACAATCTTTTAAGTGTTTATTTACATTAACGGATCCTAACTCTGTATGGTAATTTAAATATCCAGTAAGATTTATTAAGAATTCCAACAGATCATTCTTGTCACTGAAGTTGTTTTCCAAAGCTTTAAAGAATGCTTCGGTGTCGGTGATGGTTTGAGTTTGTTCCCCTAACTGTCGCCTAGACAAGTTTAAAACCTGCTGAAATATGTGATCATCTCCATCCCAATATTCAGTGAAATAATGCACCAATTTGTCCCAAATATCAATTTCTGTGCAGTGTCCAGTGGCAATTTCATCGACAATATGTCCCAGACTAGGGAACATGATTGCCACCGCTATATGCTTCAATACTACATGGTGTTACCTGTATGATATATACAAGATAAAAATATCTTTTTAATAAAATTACAATGCGTTTTCTTTTAAATTTGTTCTATCAATGATATTTCTATGTTGCTTAGCTGCATATGAATGTAGGATTTTAAAATCCGACCAATAAGTTGAATTTCTTTTCTATATAACTTAGAAGATATAGTTTTCTCTGTGAAAATAGGAATGCTATAATTTGACAAAGAAATATCTATAGATCACGATAAAGTCTTAAATTCATGTTTTAAGTTTATTAGTTTACTAGTATCCGTCAATGTCCACTTTGTGTTTTTGTTGTCTATACACAATTAACTTGTTAATTTCTTTGTCATATGGTATATTGTGAATCGTTATCTAATTGGCAATCTCAGATTGTTTTATATTCAACAATACAAAAGGTCATTGAACTTATTTTTTAATGAATGTGCAATTTAAAATTAAGATGAGGACATTCAAAATGCTTAAGTAAAAATAACTTACATCGCCGAAAAAATAATGATGTTAACAAAACCCTGTATGGAAACTAAGATCGGCAAACACGAACCTCAACAAAAACCAAACATAGGTGCTCCGGACGGGTAAGCAGTTCCTGTTCAACATAATGCAATTATCATGCTGCTCATCTAAGTACACATTCAATTATTCGTATCATTTTATATTGCTAAGATCGAGATAAACATGACGGATTGAGGCTTCTACAATGGAAGATACACGTGGTCATTAGTGACACATATATTTAATACTGGTTTGTCAACTTCAATGTCACCACTTTGATTTAGAACCCTTTGTTTAATAGTTGCATTGTTGATTCATTGATTGGTATTTGCTTCGCGCAGTCTCAGCATAAAAAGGCTTCTACCAATAAGCATCAATCTTCTATAAAGAGTAATATATAAGAAAACTTTGGGATAGATACTACATATACAGGCGATGCTTGAATTTGGCTACATAGAAATTGAACGTTCACAAATGGGAATGCAGATCGTTCTCATTGTTGTTAATTGTTGTTCTTAACCGACCAACATCGTTATTGTCTAGGAAAGACGACGATAAACCGGTTTCAGAAGTATCCTTTATTTCAAATATGGTGCGATATATGAGTTTAACATAATCCTTTAACTTTGAACTTTTACTGGAGAAGACATCAAATATATATAGAAACGTAGAGTTAAGGGATAAGGGAGATTTTCATTCCTCTTGAAAAGCTCCTGTATGAAGTATATATTATGTGGATAAAGTAACAAATCGACAAAAAATGGAGCCAAATAGCTTCCACAGGATTGCTTGTTGGGAACAAAACAAATATATTGCCAATCGGATAATGAGGCATTTTCACAATGTCAATTTCAAAGTTCCTTCTTAAAACAATTTGTATGCATATATACGTTAGAGATTTATTTTATTTCAAGAAACAAAGTCGACTTAGTTATTTCAATATATTTTGAATACTGCATACTAGTGTAAAGTCTTGTTGTTTGTATCGTATTTCAGCTATCTCGTTGACGTGAAATACACCACAGGTGTCTTTTCGTCCAAAAACAAGGATGTATATGTACAAAATAATTTAGATATTTAAATCATTGTTCGTAAATGCTCATGTTTGAAGTTTTTAAGTATTCAGTTTTTTCTCTCTTACGATTGTAAACTGTGTGTAAATGCTACTTTAGAGAGTTAAGAAAACAAACATGTGCCTTTACTAAGTCAGAAACCTGTCATTAAGTGGTTGCCGTTTGTTGCTGTATTGCATATTTGTTTTTCGTTCATTATATTGTACATGAATTATACCGTTAGTTTTCTCGTTTAAATTGTTTTACATTTGTCATTTCGGGGACTGTTAGCTCACTATGTGGCTTTGCTCATTCTTGAGGATCGTAGGGCTAACTATAGTTAAAGTCTGTGTCATTTTGTCTCTTTTGAAGTTTTGTCTCATTGGCAATTATACCACTTCTTCTTTTCTTTTTTTAATGTAAACATTATTTATTAGAACACTAAAAATCCAGCAGCAATAGAGAGCGACTAATAATGTTTAAACAATAGATAATTCCAACGTTTTTAGAAAAAAATAAAATAGATTTAACCGAAATTTTCAAAAATCGTGCATAAACACTGATTTCTTCACAAAAGATGGAACGATAAACTAGAGGTTCTAAAGAACCTATGTCGCTCACCTTGTGCATATTAAACAAAAGACACAAATTATAGACGAGAATTGAAATCATGATAAAATTATGTTTTGGTGATGATGATATGTTAGTCAATCTTACTTGACTGAACATTCTTCCTGTTTACAATTTTCTCTATCTATAATGAACTTGGCTCAGTAGTTTCAAAGGAAAATATTTTGTAAAAGTTTACAAAAATTTACATAATTTACGAAAATTGTTTAAAATTTACTATTAAAGGCAATAACTCCTTAAGGAGTCAATTGACTGTAGGCAAAGTTGACTTACTTGAACATCCTACTTTGCTATACATAATTTTTGTTTACAGTTTATCACTATCTAAGATAATATTGAAGATAATAACCAAAAACTGCAAATTTTCTTCAAATTACTATTCAGGGACAGCAACCCAACCATGGGTTGCCTGATTTGTCTGAAAATTTCAGAGCAGATAGATCTTGACTTAAAGAAAACTACTGCCAGATTTGCTCTAAATGCTTTGGTTTTAAAGATATAAGCCAAAAACTGCATTTTACCCCTACGTACTATTTTAGCCATGTCGGCAATCTTGGTTCGTCGGCGGGGTTATCGGACACATTTTTTAAACTAGATACCCTTATGAGGATGGTGGCCAAGTTTGGTCAAATTTGTCTCTGTTGTTTCAGAGTAGAAGATTTTTTAAAACGATTACTAAAATTTTAGAAAAATGGTTAAAAATTTACTATAAAGGGCAATCACTCCTTAAGGGGTCAACTGATAAATTTGGTCATGTTGACTTATTTGTAGATCTTTCTATGCTGAATATTATTGCTGTTTACAGTTTATCTCTATCTATAATATTATTCAAGATAATAACCAAAAACTGCAAAATTTCCTTAAGATTACTAATTCAGGGGCAGCAACCCAACAATGCATTCTTCGATTTGTCTGAAAAGTTCAGGGAAGATAGATCTTGGTTGGTTGGCCGAGTCATATGACACATTTTTTAAACAAGATACCCCAATGATAATTGTGACCAAATTTTGGTTAAATTTGGTCCAGTAGTTTCAGAGAAGATTTTTGTAAAAGATTACGGACGACGGACGACGACGGACGACGGACGCCAAGTGATGAGAAAAGCTGACTTGACCTTCAGGTCAGGTGAGCTAAAAAGGTAAGTTTGGAAACTGTCTGTCGAGCAAAAACCTAGTAGGGTCGACATTAAAATATAGACGTAGCACTAAGTATACAGCTGAGTGAGAGACAATTTTTCTTTTACCCGTTTATAAAGTGTAAAGATTAACAATTGAAGTTTTACTCTTTACACCAATTTCATTTTTTTCAATAGTTGCTTCGTAAATAACGATCATAACAAATGATTTATGTATCTTATCAGTGCACTTGTCAACCGTACAAAAAATATAACGCATTATTATAAAATGTTAAAACATTCGACTCTAACACATTTATATAATATCCCATTAATTTATTATTTGCATATGTTAAATGGCTTACCTTATCGGAGAAAGACACTTACAGAATCAAGATTCTGTCCTCGAACTTTCTGACTTATCTTCCACTTTAACATTTAAATTAAAATAACAACAAATATCAATATTATATCTGCCATTTTTAAAAACATGTCCTATTTTTGACAAAGCACAACAGAAAAATTGATATTACCTGATCTGACTTTAAAAAGAAGTTAATGAAACGCTTAATTTAAAGGCCTATAACTGCACACTACTACATAAGCAGACGATTTTAATCATTTTAGTTATAAACATGTTGTTTACGTGTTTCTACATGAATGTATTCACAAATTTAAAATTGTCAATAGAAAAATCATTCGAATTTACAAATTCTTTCAAATATACGTTGTGTATATACTTCATTAATAAAGATTGAGCCTTTTGATAATGCACATAGATATAAACAATATAATTTTTAGTCTGTGACATCACAAATCAATACACAAAAATATTCTTGTAAATGGTAAAACGTAGGGAAGACAACAATACTTGTTCTGAAGACCGGGAGCTCGATCACATTTCGTCTGGTGTTAATAGTTATCAAAAGTACCAGGTTTATAATTTAGTACGCCAGACGCGCGTTTCGTCTCCATAAGACTCATCAGTGACGCTCATATCAAAATATTTATAAAGCCCAACAAGTACAAAGTTGAAGAGCATTGAGGATCCAAAATTCCAAAAAGTTGTGTCAATAAGGCTAAGGTAATCTATGCCTGGGATAAGAAAATCCTTTGTTTTTCGAAAAATTCAAACTTTTGTTAATTTACTTCCTGAGAAATATATTCTACCTAGATTTGCAAGGTTTAAAACTTCCTCTATTATTGTCAGATGAAAAAGTTCACCGTCCATAACACCTGACAAAATCAAACGCTAGACTATATCAACCAACGGAACCAATAGAAAATAGCTGTCATATTCTAGACTTGATACAGCTTGTATAAGGTTTCAGATTTAAAAAAAAAAATTCTCCTCTTATATTTAATGCGTTTCCCTCAGTTTCAGTTTGTTACCCCGATTTTGTTTTTTCCATCGATTCATGAGTTTTAAACAGTTTTATACTACTGTTGCCTTTATTTGTCCTCGAGCACCAATGTAGAGAAATTATTTGTTGAAATGCGCGTCTGAAAATAAAATTGGTAATTGTAGATGGGCTCGCTTTTGTATAATCTCTGTCATCTAATTGATGCCATTGTATTATTTTAATTCTTGTATTATTTTAATTTTAGTTTCTTGTGTACAATTTGGAAATTAGTATGGCGTTCATTATCACTGAACTAGTATATATTTGTTTAGGGGCCAGTTGAAGGACGCCTCCGGGTGCGGGAATTTCTCGCTACATTGAAGACCTGTTGGTGACCTTCTGCTGTTGTTTTGTTTTTTTGTTTTTTTCTATGGTCGGGTTCTTGTCTCTTTGGCACATTCCCCATTTCCATTCTCAATTTTACAGTTTATATATTTATAAGATAATTTGTACTGTTGTTTTGTTTATTTAGTGTTTGAAGACTGTTGTTTGTTTATTCCTCTGTTTTTGCTTTTTTTTTGTCGGTTTCTTCTCAACTGATGCATTTTGGTTGTGGGCCCTAGGTCTATTTTGTCTCATTTTTAGATTATCAATTGATACAATATAAACATTGGAATACTGGCGAAATAAATCGACTAAAACCGCCTTGGAAGGGCTTTATACGGAAAAGAGTTTTAAAACGGGTATTCAATTTGTAAATTTTCGAAATAAAACGAACATAAAGAAAACCATTGTACACAAGAAAATACCTACAAGATAAGTAATAACTATATATAAGGTATGATCATAGCAAATAATTCTTTTTGATTAAATCATATTTACTGACGAAATATACGGAAAGTGTTGTACACATGAAAGAATTTATCTCAACGCCAAAACTGTAAGAATGTCCACTTCAAACTTCTATTGTTTGTCTGTTTGTCTTTTTCATTTTTAGTCATGGTGTTGTTAGTATTTTCGATTTATGAGTTTGACTGTCCCTCTGCTATCTTTCGTCCCTCTTTTCCAACATTTTCTTCTGTTTTAATTTGTTGATTTAGGATCAGGAATGACACCTCGTATGTATAACAAAAATACACATCTGTAAAGATCTAATTCCGTCATACGATGATGATGCTTAACTATGACATTTATCATAGGACTGGCTAAATGCATAATCTGTATTAAAGTTTACAAATTACGCAAAGTGCACAATTGTTTCCTTCGAACGTTAAAATAGAACGTAGTAAATGATGTCCTTGAGCATCATCAGTGGTGGATCCAGTACTTTTCCTAAGGGGGGCCCGCTGACTGACCTAAGGGGGCCCGCTCCAGTCATGCTTCAATGATTCCCTATATAATCAACCAAAACTATGTCCAGTGCACGATGTTAACAATCGATAAACCATTTTGCCCCAAACGATGGTTTAATTTTGATTCCGATGAACAAATCCGTTTTAACCTGATGTCTTTGCTGTACGGAATGCTCCGGGAGCAGTGTTTCGGGTGACAACTCTTCGGAGAGAGAAATTGGTGTTTATCAGTTTTTTTGGGTGTGAAGGTTGTCATGACTACGTTTTCTAAAGTTATGGTGGTGTCGAGAAACGCAATTTTCTCATTTGAAACTTCAGATGTTAACTTTATCGATTGATGAAATTTGTTACAGAAATCGAGAAAATCTTGCAGACGTTCTGCAGTTTCGTTCCATTTGATTTCGATGTCGTTAATATAACGGAGCCAAGACAAGGGTTTGTATGTTACATTCGAAAGGATGCGTTCTGTGAGACTCCCTATGAAAATGTTGACAAAAGAAGGTGCCATTTTGGTTCCCATACTGGTACCGTCACCCTGCAAGTAGTGCTGGTCGTTGAATACAAAATTGTTGTTTTCCAGCACTAGTCTCAGCAACTGAACCAGACAGTCTGTTGGGGATGTTTATCCTTACGATTGTTCCATACTTGTTCACAAGCGACTATTCCTTCATTTTTGGGAATATTTGTGTATAAAGAAGACAAATCCATCGATACCAAAATTGTGTTGTTTGGTAAGGGATTTAATGAATTCATTTTCTTCAAATAATATGTTGTATCTTGAATGTAAGATGGCATTGTTCTAACATGTGGTCTCAGATGGTAATCCACGAATTCAGATATTTTTTCGGTTGGATGGCCATTTGCAGATACTATTGGTCTTCCCGGAATCCCTTCTTTATGAAGTTTTGGGAGCAAAATAGAAATGCGCAATATTTCGCTAAACAAATTAGCTTCATCAGGCGTGTGCATCTCTCAAGGTGAAATCGGATGCATGACAAAAAAATATTTTTGTAGCTTAATCTATACAAGATTTGAGGAAAAGTGTAACAGATTGATTGATGTTGCAAAAATATGTTTGTAGCTTCATCTACATGATGAATAAAAGTTTAACACATTTATAGATGTTCGATTAATTGTATGAATTTCTATAAATTAATTTGTATGATTTCAAGATAATTATGGTTTTGATTTGCTTTTAAATCTTTTTTCGTCTCTCTCATTGAGTCCATCAGATTCAAAAGTTCGTAACTGGTGCATCCAAAATCTCTCTCATTTTTGTCTTCCTTGTGTTTCCCAATTTTGATTTTTCTCAATGATTTGAAATGTGACGTTTTCAAAATCATGTCCTGCTCTTAAAAGGAGTCTTGTAATTGGGCAGTTCCTTTCTTTTGTATAAAATGACCGATGGTTATTTAGTCGGATGTTAAATGGTGTTTCTGTTTCACCAACATATTGTTATTTGCAAGTTCCACACGTTTGAACATAAATGTAATTTTGTGTTTTGCAATTTGATGTTATACATATGTTGTTTTTTTTCTTTGTGACACATATATGATATAAAAAAGAAGATAACATTGTGCATAACAGTACTTATACACATAATGAATTTTTATTTTCAACAAGTGATGTTGGATTAATGTCTTGTGTAGAGAGAATGGTATCCTTTTTGTACAAGAAAGAACAATATTTTATCCTACCGTAGTCTAAAATCGTTCATCTTGTCAGTTCGTTAGGTATTTGTGTTTGAACTTAACACACCGGGAAACTCCGCATTGACGTCACTACGCTACTTCCGGCGTAGAAAAACAATGTAGATTACGTTTTTTCTGCACTTTTGAATAAAAAAACATTTTTGAAGGTAAGTTTTCATTGTTGTTCTCAATAATTGCTAAAAAATGCCAATTTCTAATGCCCGTTTCAATCCCGACTTCCGAATGTATAAAAACATTCTAGAACTTCACAAAATCCCACTTCCGGCCTCCATTGCTTTGTGTACATTCCATTCAGCATCATCAATTTTGTGGCAGGCAATACAGGTCAAGCAAATAGTATTTTTAGGAATTTTAAAATGACATGCTCCTTACGTCTTTCGCGATTTTCCCGCGAAAAAAACCCAACCAAAATGAAAGGAAAACTAATTGAAAAAACGATGCCCATGCCATAATTTTGTACAGGAATATAGAGTAGGTTAATGAAAAATAATTTACATTTATTTTTCATAGAATTTTCTTTTTATTCATTATAAAAAGATCGATATTTTGACCATCATGACTGTAGATAAATATTCATACAGAATTCCATTGATGTCAAAAGGGATGGCAAAAAAAGAGTTTTCCTGTTGAATAAAACCCAAAATTATTGCAAACTATTTTGAAGCAATATCCCACAAAGAAATAACGTAATTGCCGTAGACTGGAAAATCCCCTAATTGACAGTAGAGCAATTTGATTGGGTAGAACGAATTGACATCACGTGATTTTGACGCCATTGAAATTTAAATGTAAACAAACAAGGTCAGAAGGTTCAGTATGGGACAGCATCGTACATTTAGTTACTGACAAATAATTATGAGTTACCAAGCTTGACAATGCATGGTAATAAAAAATGAAAGCTAAGTGTACAGAAAAAATAAGAAAAAAATAGCCTTAGGATAACGACTTATCATTACACCTGGATATAAAGACAAAAACTCCATTTTATTAATTCGTATCCGTTATAACAAAAGCATTTGTGTTAATCTTGGGTAACGGATTTTGGTCATCAATTTAACCCCAAACTGCAGCTTAATATTTAATTAAGTAGAGCATCAGTTTAACAGTGAACCATATTCGACAGTTCAACTCTTGCAAAAGTGTGCAAAATGCGTACTAAATCAGTGATAATGGACGTCATACCTAACTCCGAAATAAATGGCGCAAAAATGCGATGAGGTGAAACATTTTTTCTTTAGATCTCAACCCCCCACCCCCCCCCCCCCCTTTATACCTCTAGCTAATGTAGAAAAACTAACACACAGTAATACGCACAGTAAGACTCAGTTTAAAAGAAGTTCGAATCCGATGTCAGAATAGTCACGGAAACTAAACAAAAACAAGGATACATAAATTAACAAAGGACTACTAGCAGTTACTGACATGCCAGCTCCAGACCTAAATTAAACCTCATTGAAATATTATGTCTTTATCATATGAATATCAAGCACAATCCATCTCTCCTGTAAGTGATTTAGTGTCATTATGATCATACCATCATAAAATATGTGTGAAGAAAAATAAACTGTTTAATGCCAACAACTGGTTTTAGAATAAACGTGTTTATTCCCGATGCAAAGTCCCTATAAGTTAACCAATGTTAAAGCCAACATATGCCAACTTAAATAACTTGACAACAGTTAGTAACTATATCCTTTCTTAATAAGTCCGTTTAAGGGGTTTGTTCGCCTTTGAGGTGAATGTCGACATTTGTGTGCTTTGTAAAGAATATTACCATAAAAGATTGGATGTGAATACCCGAACGTATAAGATATTTGCATACTGATTTATATTTACGAATGATGGCCTTATACCGATTATAACTTTTAGTAAATGTTTTGATTAGATTGTGATATCGAAAACCCTGGTGTAATAATTTTTCAGTTATACATAGAATTCTTTTGTTAATATGTAAAAAAAAACATAAGGGAATATCACCATCTAAAAACGGATAATTAACAATAGGAAATGAAAAATCATCTATTGTATCATTTTTTTCCCTTTCTATTAAGCTTCCCGTTAATGATATTAAACATTGTATGCAATAATAAAAAACCCGTCAAACACATCATTATATATAAATGAACTCACAAACTGTAAAGGTTGCACTTTGTAAATACAGATGTTTCTGAAACCACGCCTCTTTTGGGGAGATTTAGAATATTCATAGAAAATTTATTTTGTTTACATACTGGTTCCCAGTTATGATCTCTGTGTTCCATCTCATAGAGACATAACTTAGGAAATGTTAACAGTAATTATAGCAATTTTTTTATATTGAAATATGTGGTAACCTTTTATTCGAGGTAGGGGTAGTTAAGAAAATTAGTGTTAGTTTAAACTGTGAGAAGTTCAGGGCATATAAACGTCAAAAATATGCCGCACATCCCTATATTTTGACTTTTGAAAAAATCTGTAGTGCATATGAACTTTCAATTCTAGGATAAGATTTTATTCAAAACTTCATGGTAAAAGTGGTACAGATTTAGCCGTAAAAGGAGTTCCTATGGGATTGTCAATATTTACAGAAATGAAACCTATATAGGGTGAAAAAAGAGAACATTCAGAATTTAACCAAATTTGCTTTATCTCACAGATTTTAAAGACATTAACTCAAATATGAAGTTTTATAAATATTTCATAAAGATTGAAAGAATCCTGGGCCTTAAATATGATGACTCAGCATAAATTCACAGTTTACAGTATGCATAGTTTACTTAAAGTCCTGAATACAAAATTTATTCATAATATTTGCATATTTGTAGGTAAATTATTTAGAAGTGTTTACATTTACTCTTCGCAGTCATTAAACTCATAGATCCTTCTTAAATATTATTTATTGGGTGTTTGTGTCCTGTCGATAACCCAAAAGTAGGCCGTAACATCTATATCTGCTTTCAGGTCACCACAGCATAAAGAATACAAGCTAAAAATACAAAAGGATCTCAACCGATCTTACAATAGTGTGTTCTATCCTGAATATGTACTTAATATTCGACTCATTCATAGAAAATAAAATAACTTGAATTTGGTTCACCCGAAGCACTTACGAGGGTAAATTTTCAAAAAGTACCGTACACGTATTATTCGGAATCAAGTTTTATTTTATCAAAAAGGCTCCAAGTGATTTTAGTTATCTGGTCTTGAAAAGTGCCCCTAACCCCTGTATAAAATGTGTATGCAACCATTTTCGTCGTAACAAGAAGCATCAGTGACAGTATTTACCTTTGCATCTGTGTGTCTTTCAGTATGACATATAACACGTTTACTTGTCTTACCTATATAATTGGTGTTATAACAATCTCTCAAATCTCTAGAAAATACTTTCATTACTGACTCAATATCCTTTGCTCTACCAACAAAATGTTTCATTTCATATGCTTGATCACGTTTCAAATCATTCAGACACTTTTGAAGTGTTTGTTTGAATTTTTTAAACTTGTCTGCTATATTGATTGTCCCGGAATCAATATGAAGATTTAATGATTCCGTTGTAAGTATTAGTGCTTGAAGTACTTCTTCTTCTGTTGTGTGTGTCCGCATTGCATTGATACTGGCAATCACGTCGTTACCGTCTTTATGAAATGGACAGTATTTCTTCCATTCTTGAGAGAATTCGTCATCTACTAACAGATGTTCTTTAAGTTCATAAATAGCAGTATCTACCGGGCTCAGATTAGATATATCGGGTCCAGTACATGGCGTTTCAGATGAGAAATTATTAGCCATACTGACAATTGTACCATATGAAAACAGATCAGTTAAAATGCGTTAATTTACCTTCCCGTTACCTTGTTTTCACCCGGGTATTTAATGTATTAAGGTCAAGATCAATAACATATGAGAACCCATATATTATATTTATAGACTAGTGCAGTGTTTACAATAAATCACTTACTCTACATATGCACCCGGTCTTGCTCCTTTTTTGAGTTCATTCGATTCCGTTAGTTTTTATTTACCATGATTTGTCACTTCCTTATCAATTGACGAGATTATAACATCAGTAGACAAATATCGCCCTAATTTATCGATCTATTCATGTGTTTAAATGTCGTTTGGAATTTATAATTTGAATAAAGACTTAGATTCAAACAATTTTTATTTTACTTTTAGTTTTGTTAAGGGGGAATTATATTCCTTAAATATGCATTACAATGTCACTTTTTCAATAACAATATGCCCTGAGGTAGCACATCACAATTTTGTTATCCTAATTTAGAAAAACTATAAGAACTGAAACCAGCCCATTTTCATGAAGAGAAACATAAATAATATGTTTAATCATTCATGTTCATTCATGTTCAAAAATTACATACTTCCTGCCAACTGAATTTATTGATTATGATAAAACGAGTACAAATATGCTCTCAATTCTCAACTCTCAATTTTATCTTTATTTCTTGACTTGCGTGTTTGTTGTAACGAATAACTAAATTGTTAAAAGTAAACAACTGTGGTTTAAAAAAGTTCATATAATGCAGAGCTGTATATATTTATTGTAATCGTTTTACTAGCTCCTTTTGTTTTTGGTGATTTCAATTGATTTACCAATCATTTTTTTTTTATGAAAGTATAACCATGTGTAATAAATGTATCAAATGTATAATAGTAACCTCATCAAAATCAGACCATGACAACGAAAGTAAAAGCGGACATTAAGGATTGTGAAATAAAAGGAGAAACAGTACCAGTAAAATCCTTAATTTCATGTTCGCTGGAGATGCAAGTACTGACTAAAATATAGGTTATATAGGAAAAAGGCATTATCAATATATCTGAAAGTAAATCAAAGAACTTGGCGAGGTGCTTTTTCATTTTTGTCTTTTATAAGGTTCTTCTTCATACTAGAACAAGAAAAATCGGCCAGTAGGGGTGCATTAATGGTAATTTAAATAAAATTAAATTATAGTTTATACATATTTTGATAATTCCCATGATTAAACTTCCGCTGGTTTGTTTTCTTTAATGTTAAGGTCAGCTTGTTAGCTTGTCAGCTTGTCAGTTCTGTTTTAATTAGAGATTAAGGGATAGGTATTATATCATAAATGGGAAACAGCTTGATGACAGCATAGGTGTTATCAGACATGTATGAGAATCATCTGTATATAATTTTGATAGGATGGCAGTTGTCGTTTGAGCATTGCACTGTTAGCAGTCATATTTTTACTTGTGGATAATTTATTCAGCTTTTTTGGATTTCTCCGATGTGGTGAATTTACGTATAGTAGTAAAATTGCCAGACAGGACACACTTTTAATTCAAAACATTGATTTCGATTTAAACTTTCAAAATTTCACAGTACATCTGAATTCCTCCAAATGTGACCCATTTCGAGAAGGTATTAACATTACTATTTTCGAAAATGATATTTTCAGCCCAGTTGATTTGATGAGAAGATATATACAAGTAAGAAAAAATCATGGAGCTAGGCCAGATTCTTATTTATTTGTTAACGATGAGTATAATAACGCTCCTTTGTCTAGAGATACATTTATAGCTCGGCTTCGAGAGTCCCTGTTCAGATTAGGGTATACTGATAGTAAATTTTGTGGTCATTCTTTTCGAATTGGTGCTGCTACATCAGCTGCAACCGCAGGGGTCGAGGACCATATTATTCAGACTTAAGGAAGATGGTCATCCGATTGTTATATACGTTACATTAGAACTGACCCAAAAACTGTTTGCAAAGCACAAAGCAGAATGTGTTGTTCCTAAATTTTTGATACATGTTCAGTACTATATCAAAGAGTTATAAAAACTACATTTTGTTGAATCTATATAGTATGGTTTTTTATTTTATGCGTTTTCATTTTCATATATAAATTCCATTCAAGTACTATTCTCTTTATGGTATATGGAAAATTTTGTATTATCATTATTATATATATATTTTTTTTTTATATATGTATATGTATCTTTTCTTGGGGGCTTTCACTCATGCTACTCGTTTCAATTTGGCCTACTTAATTTCAGGGAAATTATTTTCCCCCAATTCATTAATACATTTTATTATTTATTTAGGCTTTGTTTTATTTAAGGGTGATAATTAAGTTATTTTTTTTTGTACCTGTTGGAATCTACCGCAGGAATTCTCATTTTTCAAATTTATACTTGTCTGGGCTCTACCAGTCAGGTTCTAATAGTACCTGTTGGGATCTACCGCAGGAATTCTCAGTTTTCAAAATTCATACTTGTCTGGGCTCTACCACTCAGGTTCTAAAAGTACCTGTTGGGATCTACCGCAGGAATTCTCAGTTTTCAAAATTCATACTTGTGTGGGCTCTACCACTCAGGTTCTAAAAGTACCTGCTGGGATCTACCGCAGACATTCTCATTTTTCAAATTTATACCTGTTTGGGCTCTACCAGTCAGGTTTCTTAAATTAATTTTTCACCTGTCAGGGCTCTACTGCAGGTTCTTAAATTGCATAATTTAGACAATTTACTTTTTAATTAATTTAAAAATTGTTTTGAGTAGGTAGTGTTTTTTCATATGGTTATTTTTATTTTTATTGTAAGTTTTAACGAGTAGCCCCCTAGAAAGCCAAATGATACATTTATTATTATTTTCATATGTATTTAGTATAAAAGATGTAGAAATGATTGTGAATATGATTTTAGTATACTGTGTATACAATAGTGTTTTAGTATACTAGTTTGCTAATAAAATTAGAATAGTTATTATAAAGTTTTGCGTATGATATCAGTATCCTGTACGGCAAGATATATATGTTCCATCCTAGTTGAACATTTCCTTTTCTACTCTAAGCATCTATAGAAATATAGATAAATGTGGTATGATGCATGAGACTAGTTATTGTCTATAAGGACACATCAACTGTTCTTGTGGTATGGTATATATGTATGAGACTTGTTAGGTTTTAGGCGGAGATTTCTACTTGTTCTATGTGGTATGGTTCTTGAGACTTTTATGTACTTAAAGACATTTACATTTGTATGTGGTATGGTATATAAGAATTGGTAGCATTTATTAGGAGACATCTATTGTTCCTTGTGGTAGGTTACAGGAGACTTGTTAATGTGCTTTAGAAGACATCTACTGTTTTATTGGTATGGTATATTAGACTTTTCAGTGTTCAAGGAGACTTCTATTGTTCTGAAAGTTATAGGTATAAAGTAACCATAATAATACCTATTGTTAGTTTAAATATCAATCATCCAAGCTCAACAAACATATTGTTGATCAAAAAGTCCAGCATTTGATAATATTCTCTTCAGTGGATTTTCTGATAGAATCAGCCTGAGTCTTAACAGAATAATGATGATTATAATCCAAAACAAGAAACTTTTATCCACGATTCCCGTTTTAATAGAAAATCTTCATTAAATGAGATGGTGAAGTCAACTTTTCATTAAAATATGCAAGGTTTGTACACAATTTTTATTCAAAATGTATAGTACACATTGTATGCATGTAAAGTCATCGTAATGAATTAAAAACATACAATTTTAACTCAAACTGTACTAACGGATGGGTACACGCACAAGGTTCAGGTCACAAGAAATCATTAAAAATGCTTCAAAAATGAAAAAATAAAATAATTTGAATAACAACTTATCTACATGCAGATAGTGAACGCATCTCCCTCATGAAAAACAATTCCGTATACCTCGGTCATTGTAATTATTAATATGGTTTTCCACGAAAGTCATCAGTATATGACAATGTTAAATGTTTATCTGTTTTCGTAAGGAGTACTGTGCATTCCATTGTTAAAAACGTCAAGAACATTATGCAGTCTCTTTTAAAATACCATACTTTAGTTTGTTGTAACGAGTTTGCTATTTGTTTTTTCTGAAAGTTCATATTGTTTATTAAAACACCTGAATTTTATATATGTTGAACTCTGAACAGAACTTACTGAAGCAAGTTAAACCATCATCGAAAACATCTTATTGCAATGCAGTTGCTGACGAATTTACATCTAATAGTGTAAAACATCACAACATAGAAATAAACGCTATATACTTAGTAGTATGAATATGCTCGGTTTTAATGTATCAATTGAAGTATGTAAACGCCATACGATGTGGCAGAAAGTATAGACGGGCCGGATAAATGGAATGTTGACAACTTAAAAATCAAAATCATCACGTATGTCACATATTCAATTTGAAATCGTCCATCCCTGTCAATATCGAGGAAAAGATCTCAATTTGTGTCATATTGTGTTAAAATAGCTAAATTATTTTCATTAGATTTAAATGCTTCTGTATATTAATGTTGATAATAATAAAGTCGATTTTTCGTATGCCAGTTGTACCATTTTACTTTTTTACTGTTTTTTACCTTATTTTCATGCCATGAAAAACAATTAACTTGTATTTTGGTATATGCTGTTGTTAAAAGGACTACAAATTCAAAACAATACACATTCGTCAATTCTTTTTCACATTTCTCAACTGTCTCAATATTTTTACTTGAATGATTCACAACAACAATGACAGGAATTAACAAAACCTATTGGGAAAAAAACAGCACCAACGACCAACAACATTTTTCGCTTGTTCGGATGAATTAAAGTAAACTATGAAATACAACGTAAAAATCAGTTAATCCAATTAAAAAAATTAAAATAGAAAAAGAACGAATTCCAAGGAAAATTCAAAACAGAAAGTCCCTTATCGATTGGATAATTCAAAACATCAAACACATCATGCGTGTGGAAAACAACTGTCGTATTCCTGAATTAGTACAAATATTTCCTTATGTAAAAAATGGTGGATTAAATCTGGATTATAATCTAGCTTAACCTCTCACTTGTATGACAGTAGCATAACATTACATTATATTGACAAGATTTTTTGCTGAAAAAAGAAAAAGAAAAGGCAAAATACTTTTATTAAGGTATTATTAACGAATAACATTATCAATGCACTTCATACTTCTATATTCATTTTACATACATATTTTAATTATACAGTCAAGTCATATAAAAAACAAATAAATAATTGTTTCCAATGTCGGTCCCATAAAAATATTAGCTGCCTACTTTTTTTGATGGCGAATTGTTTATGAATATTAAATGTCCAATGAGAGCATACCAAAATTGTATCAAATGAACGTTATGAATGTAATTAAACGTAAATAATGTTATGTCTGAACGATGTTTTTTGTTGACATGTAAATATTGACCCAAGACATACTTTGTTATGTGAACTGAAATTTAGTTTGTGATAAATATTTATAAAACTGTATAAAACGAATGGAACTAAATTTGAGATCAAAATATAAAAAAGAAGCATATTAAATCGTAAACAACATAAAAATCAATGTTTCATCAAAGTGTCATTGATTCGTCATATATTTCATTCATAAAAATACCATACCTAACACCAATACAATGTCAAAGCATTATTTTTTTGGAAATATTCGATTACAAAACCATATCATGAGAAAAATCCATCCAATATATTAAAAACATCATAACGCACCCTGTATATGTAGTAAAACACTGTTCGTCTATGAGATCTGAATTTGTTCTTTCAAATAAGCATCAGGTAGTATGTGTATTATATGTATGATGATGATAATCTTAAGCAAAGATTATTTTGGTTTACTTTTAGAATATCCAAAATTTGAAAATTAAGGGACGACATCAAAAAATCAATGAAGGACGAAAAACTTAATTCACATAGTTTGGGGTGGGGGTCAAAATTGCTGCAAGTTTTGTTTAATTGACATGGAATTTATATATATCCTTATTGGTCAATCGATTTTTCCCAAATTAAGTGAAGAGGGGGGTAAGGGGGGGAGGGGGGGGGGGGGTCAGTGAAAAAACTATATGAATAAAGTTTTTTTTTATCCTACATTGAACTTTCGATGTCGTTCCTAATACATTCTTGCACACATTATTAAATGACAAGAAATGTCTATTTTCAAATATTCAAAAAAGAATTTAAAATATTTCATATATTGTTTTTTTTTTTATTATATGTGTTAATCATTTATTACTTACTAAACATTTGTTCTAAATTACACCAAATGTAACTCACAAACAGTGATATCAATAACAATATTTCCCCACTACTTTACATATTTATCTTTTACATGAATGGGAAATAAAAAATACACACAAAAAATAATCGTGACAAGGATAATAAAGGATTAATTGCATCAGAGTGCATGTGTGTTTTTCTAATTGTTATTATGAGATCTTTTAGATGAAAGCAGATTGTTGAGTTGAATTTGACTGCCCATCTTGTATCTTTCGCCCCTCATGGTCAAGAAATTTGTATGATATTTTTTTTTATTTTTTATAAATGTGTAATAGCTGACTAAAAGATGTTGGAATGACTTGAAATTAAAAAAAATGTTGCCAAATTAAAACCTAATTTTCTAAACCATAAATTTGGTATGTAAGTGACGGTCACTGGAAATACACTGGCCACTGCATATAATATTCCTTTATTTTAAATTCATGTGATTCAAATGAAATAAAGTCTATGGTTGAGACAGTTATTTGAATTAATTAAAAAAATTATTACTTGGTTTGTCTGCCGGTTTGCGTTAATTTTGTTACTTTGAATTTATTGTAATAATAAGTACCTGCATTTTACAGTACTTGATTTGTATTAATAAATTTTGGTACAGAAATAATACCGACAGTGATTGCAATATTCCATGTTTGAAAATCATAACTTTAAAATATTTGAAATAGACAAACTTTCAAAATGCTGAAAATGAAATGGTGTAAGTGAAACTCTGTAGTACTTGAATCTTTAATACACATCAAAAACTATAAATTACAGTTTCATATTATTACAATAAAGTTAAAGAAACAAAATAGTACTGAGTATTAAAAGTAGATTTCTAGCACTACAGATTTTTGGTACAGAAATAGTACCTATGCAAAAGTAGCTGTGTATAGTTGATGTGTCCCCTCGGGTTAAGTTTGTGAAACCCGCATTTGTTTGTTTTTGTTTCTTAATCGATTTATGACTTTATAAAAGAGGGACGAAAGATACCAAAGGGACAGTCAAACTCATAAATCTAAAACAAACTGACAACGCCATGGCTAAAAATGAAAAAGACAAACAGAAAAACAATAGTACACATGACACAACATAGAAAACTACAGAATAAACAACACAAACCCCACCAAAAACTAGGGGTGATCTCAGGTGCTCCGGAAGGGTAAGCAAATCCTGCTCCACATGTGGCACCCGTCGTGTTGCTTATGTGATTACAAATCCGGTAAATAGTCTAATTCGGTAGGTCACATTCATGAAAGGGAAAGGGATTGTAGTTACGACGTAAGGAACATATCCTACAGTAGTTTACTACTGTTGACTTTATTTAGCGGGTCACACTTTAGGAATACAAATTACTAACGTCTACAATACCATAACGATCGCACTTAAAGGGTGTCGTACTATATAACTTTGTGTCCTACACATACATTTACTTTTAATGAATATTGTCATTAAATTAGAATATACGATAAATGAGTATTTGTGACATCTTTTTATCAAGACTTAAAATATATAAATATGAATATTTGTACACAGTTTTTGTGGAGATTAAAAAATGATATTCAAAAATAAATGAGGTGGATAAAAATATTTTGTAAAAATTGTTTTGCGGAGATCATTTTTTAAATATAAAACATTCGCAATATCTTTGATGATGTAAATACATATAAAAGTTATATTCAATTGCAATTTTTTTTTAACATCAACGTAACTAGTTTATTACTTCTTTCTTGATATTGAAACACACAAGAAATATTGCAAATAAGATTAGAGAATTCATAGGAAATGACTCAATCTTGCTTTACATTACTATATCATACAGAGATAATATGCAGTTCAATTGTAATTGTAGATTTAACTCTTAGAATTTTAAATTCAGCAGATTTTTAAGAAGCTTATTTTAAGTTTTAAAGAATTCTGTAATATTTAACGTTAAAATTGACATTATTGTATAAACCATACTTAAAAAAATCTTTAAGAGAAAACTCAGCGACATCTTTTAATTATAAAGTCTGGTAAAAAGTAAATAGCAAAAATACTGATCTACAATTCAAAACGGAAGTCCGTTATCAATATAGTTTGAATTGGGGCTATAATATCTATAAAAAAATAAACATTCTATAGGAATTATAGATTTCAAAAAGTTATCTAGTAAATGATAAATAGTTCTAAAAATACAATCAATAGTACAAAAAATACAATCAGTTTAGATAATCTCGACATATTAAATTCAGATCACAATTCCGTCCATTAACGATGGTCTGCCATTTCTATCTTACAACACCTGATTCAATTAACCAGTATCGTCACTGAAATTAGACATAGATAAAACATAAGAAATGAAATCTGGAGTTTTTCGGGCATTCAGTGGTTTATTTTTTGTTAAATACCATTCTTAGAAAACGTTTGCTTGATGCTTGTCGCTAAAGGAAACATGCAGAGTTCTATTTATGTATAAACATGTAAAAGGAAATGAAAATGTTTTAAAACTAAATACAGGCGGTCTCTTATCTAGATATTCGTACTGTGAGCATGATGTGCATTTGAACTTTACAGTCTAGTATCCCTTATGCATCTTGCTTAGACAAAATGAGCGTATGGCGTATATAAATCATAAGTCTGGTATCTTTGTGTTGCTTTTTCGATACGTAATTGCATTGACTATTTTTTTTTCTTTTAATTAAAAGTGAAAGCATATGTGTACAATAAGTATATATGAATCCGACTTACAAGAAACCTTCGTCTTTGTACTGAATAGTTGGTCTTCCGTTTATGTCATCAATTAATCGTGCTGAAAAGAGATATTAAATCTGATTGGTTGTTGTTTGGTCCTATAATCAGTATACTCTTCCTTTTTTGTTGTTCGTGTTATAGTTGTTAGTATTATCATCCTATGGCATATATTTTTTTCAGTTATATTCAAAGTATGTTAGAAATAGTCGATTTCAGAATTAAGTTCAGTGATGTTTAGCCATAGTAGATATTATTCCTTTTTAATAAAGATAATTTAAAACCATTACCGTAGTCTTGTTCTTACAATGGGAGTGCGTACAAATAGTAAACTTTTGAAAAAGAAATTGAATGACTATTGTTTTATCATTAACTTTAAAACTATATGGAGAATACTGTACACTGATTACACATACCTTTTCTTGAATCTATATCTCTAATTAGAGATCTCATTCTTGGCTGCACAGAGTGAATCAAATCTTCTAATTCGTCAACTACGTTATCTGCAAAATTTAGTTTTTAGTCACCCAGTTCTTTTAGAAAATCAGTGTTAAAAATCTTTGGAAAAGATATTGCCACATACTTATATGAAAGGTATGTCTTTTATTATAAATAATGTGTAAAGCGTTTGTTGGTTTGAACATAATTGCATGGAATTCATTAATGTACTATATTTTGATTAGGATAAAAAATTAAGTTTGCCTAATCAAAGTGATTCCAACAACTACCATTGACTTTAAAAAGATTCCTTGATTCTAGGTAGTTTTTTGTTCTTGTAAATATACACCAATTTTGATCATATAAAATGTGTTCTAACGACGTACGTGCGTAATTATGATTACGAACCTATATTTCTTGAATCTGTCTGGGAACTACTGTCTCTCATTTTGTCTACAAAAAATGGAGACAATTTTTCTTTTGTCATCCAATCTTCTGATTTATGCTTCTTCAAAGATTTTCCATGGGATTGGGTTTCGTCCAAAGATGCTGAATTACTACGTGCTGCTTATGCAAGATGAAGAACATGTAAAATGTACAAATACAGATAAATAAAAACGATAATAGACAGTTCCATATTCTATAATTTCTTTCAAAATTAAAACTAAGCTTTCAACTGTTGGAAAATCAAAAATGTTCAGGGGATTTATGTGTAAGGACTTTTCGTTATGAATTTTCCTCGGAGTTCGGTAACTTGTTATTTTACTATCGGTATATTCAAGATCCAGTGGCAGAATTGTTTTTATAGTTTTCAATTATTCCACTAACAAGTAAATAGCAGACTGTTATAAATACATAAACTTGATATTCATATTCAATAGTGACAAAAAAAATTCTTGAATATCAGAATGATTTTCAATATTGTGCTAGAACTTTATTTTTCTTTCACTCACTTGTTTCTATTTTCCGTTTCTTTTCTTTGTGTACAACTTCTTCATCACCCACTATACCTTCTTCCAACGAACCAGAGCCGAATGACACTAATGTAGATCTCCGTTCAACCCATCCAGGATCTGATTTTGCTTCTTTTCTGTCACTGATCTCTGTTTTCGTTTTTGGGAATACATTATCTTCGAATGAACTCCCGTGACTAGATTGAAGAGATTCTCTGAATTGTCCCAAACTAGCCTTTTCTAAGTCTGGTGTAAAACCGCCCATACTTGAGACACCTGAACTAGAACTTGATTCACGACGGCCTGTTCTTTTTTGTGGAGATATTCCATCGACACTTGTGTTTGCAGGTAAAGGCAATTTGAATAGTTGTTTCTTTTCCATCATCCATCTAGTTTGGTCGATTGTATTTATGTGATTATTAGTTTCACTACTTGCTCCTTCGTCTTCTTTTTCTAAATTCCAGGGTGAACTCCGAGTGTGTGGATTGAGTTCAAGGTCAGTTTCATCTCCACTACCCTCACCCGAATCTGCGCTGCTGTTTTTTGTCGAACTAGACGAATCTGTATCATAATCTAGACCTCTTGTTTGGTAATCCTATGTAAGCAAATCCTTTGATTAATTAATTAATCGTAAATATTTTAAAATTAACAGTTGACATGCTTTCAGTCTTTTTAATAAATTTGAAATTAATTTAGTTGGTAATGTTGCGTTGAAGAAGTAAATCTTGAAACTAGAATTATTTATAAAAAGCAGTCAAGTCAATGTTTATGAAAAAAAAATCATGTTTCGAACAAAGAATTGCATTTTTTCTTACATGAGCAACACGATAGGGGATACAGTGTCTGCTATACATCCCTTGGCAGCTGAAATCACCCACGGTTGTTAATTTGGGTTCGTGTTCCTCGGTCTTTAGTTGTTATGTTGTATTTTGTATTTTGCTGTTTGTTTTTTTTTTTGTCATAATACTAACAGTTTATTTTTGATTGTGAGATTGTTATGTCACTTTGGTATAGTTTGCCTCTTTTAGTAAATGGATATAGTTGACACAAAGTTTTATGTTCATTTTGTTTTATATTACCGTCCTTTTATCCAAAACCCCTTCCTTAATCCCACTAATTGTCGGAATTGACCGACGAAATACACGACCTATTGTTAAAAAAATGTTGACCATTTGAAATTAAATACTATCCATAATGAAGCTAATACGAGTTAAATTTGTTTAAGATTTTTGTTTGTCTTTTTCTAATTTGAATTTGTACATGTCTCGAGAATGTACTGATAATTATCTAGATATTTAATATTGATTCAAACTTTAACATAGCTAGTTGGTTATCAATAATTTTACTTTTTTGAACAAATGTTATTTGCTTGTACAATTGCATTACAACTACATGTCCTTTTTCCTTCAATAACTTTAGAAATGAGCGAACTCCAAATCATATAGTAAACATCACAAGACTACCAATTCTAGAAAAAAAACAAGGGCTTTATCGTTTTTCAATTGACAAAATAACGAAAGGCAGCAACCAAAGATCGTCACTAATTTACAGGTTCCTAGCTTGAAATGTACCCATGGAGATCTTGCGTGGTTGCAAATATGTGTGTGCCATTAATCCTCCCCTACGTATGACAGAATTGTAATAATTAAAAATAAATGAAAATTCTTCTATTTAAAGAACAAGAAATCAATATTTAACGGAGGTTTGGAAAAACAATATGCTACTGGAGTTGTATACTTAAAATATCAACGAAAAATACGAACTAGACAAGTAATTGATAATATGTTAGAGCAGAAATTCATTTTATCGGTACATGCATAACAGTGCCTTATTTCAAAATAACTGAAAACAATAATCAAACTATCATATTTCCAAATAAGTCGATAAATCGCTTATTTATTAAAATTGACAAAATCATAACCTCTCTTACCGAGTAAAATTTCTCTGTGTCGTCTGTCGTCTCATGTTGCTGTTTCAAGAAATATAAATGATTCTTCTTTATTTGGCCAAATGACTCGTGATCACCAGGGAAAATGTCAATTTGTAGCATGCTCTTTAATTTTTCATAGATTTCTACACCCTCGGCCGTAAGGCTGTACATATCCTTCTGATTTCTCTCTTCTTCTGTTACGTCACTCGAAAAAAAACCTTCAAAATAAATTGGTACTCTTGTTTATACTGTGGAAGCTTAACCAAACATGGTTACTTAATAGAAAATTGACATACTATGGAAATCCTTGTTATGTCTTTATATAATATTACGTAAGAAAAAATTCAGAAAATATATTCTTTATTGCGATAACTATCTAGTTATCGCAATAATGAATATATTTTCTGATTTTTTTTCTTACGTAATATTATATAGAGGCAACATCAGTTTATCGTAATTAGCGATGTTCAATCGTTCAATGTCCTCGATTCATCTAAAATCTAAAAAAAAAAAAAAAAAAAGTGAAAGCAGTTATAACAAAGTTTGTATTTATCAAAACGATAAGACGAAGATAGTTACAAAGCACTTTCTGATAACAATACAACAAACAAAACGAATCAAAAACTATATTTTAGATGTATGCAAATATTGAGCAACAGGAAACCCTTCCAAAGAATAGATTTCCACGAAGCCTTATGTGTCAACAACAACAAAAACAACAACAGAAACAACAAAACAAATATTCCATAGTGTTATAAAAAAGAAGATGGGGTATGATTGCCAATGAGACAATTGTCCACAAGTGACCAAAATGACACAGACATTAACAACTACAGGTCACCGTACGGCCTTCAACAATTAGCAAAGGCCCATACCGCACAGTCAGCTATAAAAGGCCCCGATAAACAATGTAAAACAATTCAAACGAGAAAACTAACGGCCTTATTTATATAAAAACATGAACGAAAAACAAATATGTAACACATAAACAAACGACAACCACTAAATTACAGGCTACACCATTTCTGAATACTTAAATGTAATAGCTTGGTAAAATATCATAATAACTATGTCAAACTTGTTGTCTATATCATGCTACAAGAAATAGAACGGCTAGGTTTGTAATTATAATTTCTAACTTAAAGAACTCATTTATGAAACTGAAACTTAAAGAGACATCATAATTTGTATAAATAATGAAACACCCAACTCATATAAAGTGAAACTAAAATTTTGAAAAGCTAAAGCCCCGTTATTTCTTAAATGATAATACTATGTACCTTTAGTTTTACATGCAATCCTCTTTCGAATAGAATCTCCCTGAGCATGAAGAAAAAGTATTTCCTGACGACTTGGTGAAACAAACAATGTCTTAACTATGTCCATCCCCTCTTGATAGTCTTTCTTTGCCTCTTTATATCGATCAAGCATAGTCAGAACATCACCTCTGTTTTTCAATTTCTTCAAGTAAATATCAGTTCGGTCCATTTTCAAAGCTTCAGCCAATGTAATACTATCATTATAAAACTGGAGTGCCTTCTCCATCTCTCGTTTACCATTTTCATTCTTTTTATCTCTCAAATGTTCTTTTCCTAGTCGAAAATGGCAGGCTCCAATATTGGCAAGGAATGTTAGAGTATTTTCATTTTGACTGTGACTTTTATGTTGACTATCGAGAGCCTTCTGATGAAAACGTATAGCCTTTGGAGTCTCCTCCAGTCGATAATAGATACATCCTAAGCAGTTATAAATATCTGCCAGGTATTTCTTACGCTCTTGCTTGTGTCGTAACTCTTTATATTTAAACACTTTTTCCGCTTTATGAAAATACGTCTCAGACACTTTTGAATCAATGTCCATTTTAAGACGACCACAATTGTAAAGCATTCTACCATGCAATATAAGTAGTTGCGAGTTCTCCGTATCACTCAAGTCGTCTTTTCGAATTTCATTGATCTTATTGAGTATATCGATGCATGTTTTGTCAATATCAATACAGGGTTGATCATGTCTTATCATAGCTGTTACGTATTCTACCTCCCATGAAACCTTTACCAACGGATTAGACCAGTTCTTGTGGCTAATCTTTTGAATAAAAGAAAGGTGTTGCTCTGGTTTAAGGATCATCAGAGCAACATTGTTTCTGTGTTTTGTATCCTCAGTTGATGTTAAACCTTGCATAATTGGAAGATTCGATACATTCTTATAACTTTCCATTAGCTGTATATATTTCGCAATGTGAACTGTCAACTTTTCAGATTTTTCTCGTGCAGTCAATACATTTATATCATACTCTTCACCTATTTTTAAAACAAGCTCATCAAAAAGAATGAAGTAATTTAATTTCGCTTTTTCTAATGCCAGTGCTATATCAGTCTCATGTTCTTGTTCTCGTAAAAACTTGTATACCAACGGATGAAGTGAAAATATTTCTTGGTCAGCCATATAGACTTCAGACTCGTTTTTCAACTCCTCTGTACAACTTTCGTCCACCACTTCATTTTCAATTTCAATAAGATGTCGACTTTTAAAAAGAAGAAGAGTAATCTTCAGATCACCAAGACTTTCAGATTCATTCTTTTTATCTTTGCCCGGTTCATTTCGGTCGATGATAGCGGCTGATCTAAGGCTAAATTTGGATGTACCGAACAATGACAGCTTACAGAGTGTAAACTTGTGGTCACCAAGATTTTTAAACGGTTGATTCAAACACTCGGTCATACTTAAAACAGATGTTGAAAGTGATTCTGTTCTTCTTTCCAGAAATGTTATCAAATGGTCAATGTTGGGAGCATTATTGATTGCATCACATATAACTCGAAGGGCCAAAGGGCATGCTTCACAGACTCGAACAATGAAGTTAACATGCGTTTTTTCAAGACTGGACTGAAAAACAAATGTTACTTAATATTAGGAACGAGCTGCCATTTAAGTTATGGGTTAACTTATACGAGTACTGTTTATTAAGGTAACTATGACTACGTGTTTATTTATCTTATTATGCCGAAGAAACGTCAAATAACTAAATTTTCCTTATTTCTCTCTTATATTTCATATTAGATTTTTAATTAAAAAAACAAAATTCTGGATAATTCAAGCAGCATTTTGTGATGGCTCAATTATGTGTTAGACATAATTTCTCTTCAATGTCTTCAATTTCAATCTTATTCAGCCTATATAACTTTGTTTTACTCGAGCGGTACGGATTGGTCTTTTGTACAGAAGCCCGCGTCTGGCGTACAAAATTATAATTCTCGTATGTATGATGAGTAAAATTGAAAATGGAAATGGGGAATGTGCCAAAGAGACAACAACCCGACCATAGAAAAAAACAGCAGAAGATCACCAACAGGTCTTCAATGTAGCGAGAAATTCCCGCCCCTAAACAAATATATACTAGTTCAGTGATAATGAACGCCATACTAATTTCCAAATTGTACACAAGAAACTAAAATTAAAATAATACAAGACTAACAAAGGCCAGAGGCTCCTGACTTGGGACAGGCGCAACAATGCGGTGGGGTTAAACATGTTTGTGAGATCTCAACCCTCCCCCTATACCTCTAGTCAATGTAGAAAAGTAAATAAGTGTATTTATTTATATAAATATGGACCTCATAGTTGTGTTACTGATTCAACTGACATCAAATACTTTTTCCTTTCTAGGTGCGTGCTCGACATTTCCCGTAAGAATAAAAATAATAAATCATTAAAATCATAAAATATGTTACGCAAAGGTACCTGTTTTGTGCACATTCTCACTAGGTCATTTGCACTTTCTCTATTCAAACTTTTTACTTCAACTTTGACCAGACTATGTACCATATCATGCCCAGTTGTCAACAGAAAATTATCCCGGGAAGTAATGATAATTCTCATCTGTAATAGGAGAAAATCAATTGTAAAAAAACCCCACATCTTACATAAACTCGTGTTTCTCAAATGAAACATTTCATAAATAAAAGCACACTACATATAAAATGATCACTACTAATTATCATTTTCCTGCTCCAACGTTATATCAAATTGACTTTATTTTAGGTTTTTTAAATCACGAATATGACAGATTACTTAATTATTCATACCGATCAAAAATCATAAACACTATCAATAACATACCATGCCTGTTTTCCTTTTTTGCATCATCTCTAGTAGAGATTTGAAAAATGCTAAAAGCTTTGTCTTCTCCTCAGGATTCGTGGTGACATCATCAATGTTATCAAACATTAATATTTCTGAAAATTAATGATTATAATTAAAACTAGATGATTTTGTTTTTTTTTTAGATTGATCATGTTGTCTTCAATTATTGAATTGGGATATTTTCTCCAAAATTTGAGTTTTCTGTGGAAAAAAAATGGTTTCAAAGACAAATTTAGAAAGTACAAATCACTACATTTATACGTCACTAGAAAATGCCCTCGAAATTGCGGCACAATAAGAAAGGGTTGAAACAAAGAGTTTTAAAAATTTGCGGGCAGTACGTCGATTGAGCATGCACGAAAGCGTATAGGCACTGGTTGATAACGGTTCAGAAATTAGATATTTTCTCCAAAATTACCAGTTTTTGTGAAAAACAAGACTGTTTAAAAGAGAAATTCATGAATTAAAAACACTACATTTATACGTCATATCCCAAATATTTCCGATTTTATATAGTTTCACAGGAGTTGTGACTCTGGAAATTGCTCTGTTCCTTCAAAACACAACCGCAAAATCACGGGCATTTATAATGTGCTTGAACTAAGTAAACTGTTGAAGGATGGATTTTTGTAAACGATTTTATGAATGATGAATTTCAGGAAAGGTATCAAAAGTTATAAATACTTGGGGACATGAAATTTATTTTAGCCACCCTTTTTTTTAAATTCGTATTTTTTAATTGACAGTAAATAGCAAATACACTTTGTTTATAATATATGTATGTTTATAGTATACAGGAAAATAGCAAAAATAATTGTCCTGTCCCCTAATTCCTATGCAAATGATGTGTAATTTTTAACAGTCCTAAACGGAAGTCTTGTATACTCTAATTTAAAAATCCGTCCGATGACAGAAACAATATCCGCACGCCATTATTTTCGTTTTACTTTCAAAATATCTCAAATTGAATAATCATAAGCAAGGATGACAAATGCGGCTATGCATGGTACTTTTTGGAAACAAAGGCATAATGATTAATTAAGTGTAGTTAATTAATTGTAGAAGGAAGAGTAGCGACACACAAAATGAAGTCTTCTCGTTTAATAGTATAGATATCACAAATATTTCCGACTTTGTATGGTGTCAAAGGAGTTGCGGCTCAATAATATCGGTGTCTTCCTTTAGTAGTATTGATTTAAAAAAAAATGAAAGTTTATAGTTATATTACATCGATCAAATGTTTTGTTAAATGGAATAAAAGAAAACACTGTGGTCTCATAATTGATCAATGAAACAATAGAGATACACATGCTTATAGGAAAAATGAGGATCTATGTGTAGAATATAGTGTATTGAATATAAAAAATATTAAATCATCATAACATTCAGTGAGGTACAAATAATTCCTTGAACGTACATTATAAAATTGACTCACGTTTTTTGCATACAGTGTCTTCATTTCCCAGCTGTTTCTGGAAATAATCTAAAAGTGTCTGTTGTAGGATACTTTCTTCAACAAGAATCTCATCATTAACCTCATTTTCTTCCTCATTGACTATGTGTGAAACTTTGCCTAAACTAGACCCCCGTAACTCTCTGAATTTGTTTATAGTTGTACGGAGGAAATGTCTAAAGCTTCTCTGTTCCCTGAATTTATAAATATTTACATTCCTTTAATACCCTTGAATTTTAATGCTCCCAAAAACGCATGTTTTCTGGTAACTTATCTGTTCTTTAAGGAATGACTGTAATATTTTTTCTGTCTATTCGAAATAACATCAAAAATGTGGTGCACATTCAATAACCCACGTAGCGGGTTATTTAAAGTGTGCACCACATTTTTGATGTTATTTCGAATAGACAGAAAAAATATTACAGTCATTTCTTATATTAAATACTGAATGCCATTTTAAACCGGAGTGAACCAAAAAAACAACTTGATGACGTCATGGTCACATAACACAATAATGTAAATGAGCTGATAAACAAAATAAACAATCACAGGAAGTGTTACATCCAAAATTAATGTATTATCTAAAAGCTGAAATGCAGACAAGGAAGCCAAAAAAAACTAACTTTCAATTCAATGCTTTACATACCAACTTTTCAATTCACTACATGTTATCTAAATGTCATATTTAATTAATAATTCGAAAAAGAACGAAGTACACTTTAACGCAATGGACCTCAATAATAAAAACATATAAGTCAAACTATATAATCATAGACACAATACCAAGCTAATATACAGATGTTCTAATAGACCTTAACAAGCACATTGTTTTTGTTTAAGGCAACAGTAATTTACCAATGTTCTACCCTTATAAAACAAGTTATCATTCAACTGGAAACTAACGACATCGCTTGACTCATGATCGATAAATAAATAAACAATAAAGGTTTTTTTAATTTAAATACTGAGTTTATCACGGTAGTGTACCAAGTGAATCCAAATCGAGTCTCATATTTAATTGTGAGTATTTCAGTATCAAAATGGAAAAGTTCTTCTTTCATTGTATTGGTAATCAGAACAAAATAGTTATTTACAAAACTTATCCACCATTTTTTTATAATAGTATACAATATTGTGTTGGCTAAGATATTTATTTGTAGCCCAATTTTGTAGTGATAGTTTTCGGCACTTTCAAAATTAGGTACTTGACTTCTCAACCCAGACCCAGTCCAAAACATCATGGTATTTGCTGAAGGAATTATCAATTTTGATTTGTTCATTTTAAAAAGCTTATTATATAGGTTATCACTGCCCAAATTCTGAACTGGTCAATACATTTGAATAAACTAATATGTGTATTTTTATCTAACATAATAAAACATTGGTTGTGCCTTTATGTGTTGAATATACTTTGATATGTAGCATATAGCATCGAGTGGTCAGATTGAACAAATTTTGTGCAATAACAAAGGGTTGTGAATAGCACCATATCAGTAACATGATAAATGAATAAATTTATGATTTTGCATTAACATTTTGATATTCTGCACGTTTTCGCAAATACACTGTACACTATTCTTAACGTTTTGTTTTAAAAACAAACTTTTTTTTTTCAATTCATCATATCGTATAACATATAAATTACGATTTTCATCTTGAAAACAATTCATACCTTAATTCAAATTTAATTGTTTTCCATTTTTCACTTCGTAGTTCATAACAAACTGTATTGACGAGACAGGTTTTTCCCATTCCTCCCAAACCACAAACAAGAATCCCTAAAATATCAAAGTTAAAATAAGTTTATCTAATATATCTTACAAAATCGTTAAAGGCAAGCATGTATATTCATTCCGTTAGTGAATAGAAATGACATTGTTATCTGACTATACATAAAACATTTGAATATAAATATGAAATGAAAGTCTAACAATGTCATATACTTAAGGAAGATTTTGTCAAGCTTTATAGAAATCAAATAGGTTTTTTATGAGTATTCACGCTGCAAATTTTTGAATGGACACCGACTTTAAATAATAATAAGTTTTTCACTAGATGCCTTCAATGTTATTGCTGTCTTAGTGATGCCGTCTCTGTGACGAATATTTCAGATATCCTTTTATTCAGATAAAACCGTATTAGGCTAAAGAACACTAAATAAATCATTCAAGTCACTAAAATGAAGTAATGTAAAGCACATAACACTTTCTTTGCCCTTTCACCGTTTATATAAAAATAATGGTCTAACATGTACTCGTATCAAAGAGTTAAGACTACGTTAACAAACGGAAACAGCGACAACTACAGTTAAACTAGATAAAATAACAATTGGTGAGATGCGTTTGAGTTGAAACAAATATTTTAAAATTTCAGCTAGTGATGTTGTTTGACTGTTCTTGATAAAAAAGTCATTAAACATACATCTTTAACACGAGACGTAAAGGAGTTGTAAAATAAATTGTACTACAAGCAATGTGATGGGCGATTGATGGAACATCGTTCAAATCTGATCGTCCCCCATTTAATAGTATTTGTTTTATAAATCAGTAAATATCTTACAAGTACACCATTATATGCATGAGATATATGTCAAAACTACTTCAGTAGAGTTTAAATTATGTTTAAGTCCGGGTATCAAGTAGAAATGTATGCAAACCTTTAGTGTTTCCTTTCTCGATCTCATCTTTAATCTTAGCTATTTGATCTTCTCTACCAACAAAATTGTTGTCTCTGAAAATTCCTCTCCTTATACATTCTCGCTTAAACCGTCTTATGTTCTCTCGACAATCTTTTAAGTGTTCATTTACATTGACTGATCCTAACTCTGTGTGGTAGTGTAAGTATCCAGTAAGATTGATTAAGAATTCCAACAGATCATTCTTGTCACTGAAGTTGTTTTCTAAAGCTGTAAAGAATGCTGCGGTGTCGGTGATGGTTTGAGTTTGTTCCCCTAACTGTCGCCTAGACAAGTTTAAAACCTGCTGAAATATGTGATCATCTCCATCCCAATATTCAGTGAAATAATGCACCAATTTGTCCCAAATATCAATTTCTGTACAGTGTCCAGTGGCAATTTCATCGACAATTTTTTCCAGACTAAGGAACATGGTTGCCACTGATGTAATCTTCAATACTTCATGGTGTTACCTGTATGATGTATAAAAGATCAAATATCTTTTTAATATAATTATAATGTGCTTTCTTTTAAATTTGTTCGATCAATGATATTTCTATGTTGCTTAGCTGCATATGAATGTAGCTTTTTAAAATCCGACCAATAAGTTAAATGTCTTCCTTACATATCTTTAAAGATACAGTTTTCTCTGTGAAAAGAGGAATGCTATAATTGACAAAATATATAGATCACGATACAGTCTTAGACGCATGTTTTTTTTTTATTAGTTGCTAGGATTTACTAGTACCTGTCAACGTCTACTTTGTGTTTTTGTTGTCTACACACAGTTAAGTTGTTAATTTTTTCGTCATATGGTATATTGTGAATAGTTATCTTATTGGCAATCATATATTGTTTTATATTCAATAATTCAATAATACAGAAGTACACTGAAGTTATCAACTTATTTTTTTAGAGAATGTGCAATTTCAAAATATGTAAATAAGATTTTGTTTCTTGAAGCATATTTGTAATACATGTATATAAGTATGATATGCATAATTTAAAACCTTATAACAACATAATGTTATCTAACATATTATACGTTTCTTCGATGATGAAAATTCTAAGAAAGAGAAGGAAGATACCAAGATGACATTCAAAAAGCAAAAGTAAAAAAAAATCACGATGTCAACAAAACCCTGTAAACTGATATCGGCAAACACGAACCTCAACAAAAAACAAATACAGATGCTCCGAACGGATACACAGTTCCTGTTCCACGTGTTGCACTCGTCATGCTGCTTATCTAAGTACAAACCCAATTATTCGTATAATTTTATACTGTCAAGTTCGAGGAAAAAATGACGGGATTGATGCTTCTTCTAGGAAGATACTCTTGGTAATTTGTGACACATATATTCCATTCTGGTAAACCAACTTTAATGTCACCAATTGGATTTGGAACCCTTTGTTCAATAGTTGCATTATTGATTCATTGATTGGTATTTGCTTCGCGCAATCTTCTATAAAGAGTATTACTTTAGGAAACTATAGCTTTGGGTAAAGATACTACACATACAGGCGATGCTTGAATGTCGCTGCATAGAAATGGAACGTTCACAATAGGGAATGCAGAATTCGTCCTCATTATTGTTAGTTGTTGTTCTTAACCGACCAACATCGTTAATGTCTAGGTAACAGTTAAGAAAGAGGAAGATATTCCAGCTTCATAAGTATCCATTATTTCAAATATAATGGGATAGATGAGTTTAACATAATCCCTAAACTTTTCACTTTTACTGGAAAAGACATCAACAATATATCGGAACGTGAAGTTAAGGGATAATGGGAGATTTTCATTCTTCTTGAAAAGCTCCTGTAGGAAGCATATATTATGTGGATAAAGTAACAAATCGAAAAGAAATGGAGTCAATTAGCTTCCATAGGACTGTTTGTTGGAAAAGAACTGCTCCAACCAAAACAAATGTATTGACAATTGAATAATGAGGCATTTTCACAATGTCAATTTCAAAGAAATGTTTGTTTAAATCAGAGCGCTTGTTTTCACAAAGAATGATAAGTTCCTTCTTAAAACAATTTGTATGTATATATACGTTGGTGATTTCTTTTATTTTAAGAAACAAAGTTGACCTAGTTCATTCAATATGTTTTGAATACTGCATACTAGTCTTGTTGTTTGTATCGTATTTCAGCTATCTCATTGACGTGAAATACACCAGGTGTCTTTTCGTCCAAAACAAGGATGTATATGTACAAAATAATTTAGATATTTAAATCATTGTTATAGTAAATGCTCATGTTTTAAGTTTTTTAAGTTTTTAGTTTTTTCTCTTACGATTGTAAACTGTGTGTAACTGCTACTTAAGAGAGTTGAGAGAACATACATGTGCCTTTACTAAGTCAGAAACCTGTCATTAAATGGTTGCCGTTTGTTGCTGTATTGCATATTTGTTTTTCGTTCATTATATTGTACATGAATTATTCCGTTAGTTTTCTCGTTTAAATTGTTTTACATTTGTCATTTCGGGGACTGTTAGCTTACTATGTGGCTTTGCTCAATCTTGAGGATCGTAGGGCTAACTATAGTTAAACTCTGTGTCATTTTGTCTCTTTTGAAGTTTTGTCTCATTGGCAATTATACCACTTCTTCTTTTTTTTAATGTAAACATTATTTATCAGAACACTAAAAATCCAGCAGCAATAGAGAGCGACTAGTAATGTTTAAACAATAGACAATTCCAACGTTTTTAGAAAAAAATAAAATAGATTTAACTGAAATTTTCAAAAGTCGTGCATAAACACTGATTTCTTCACAAAAGATGGAACGATAAACTAAAGGTTCTAAAGAGCCTATGTCGCTCACCTTGTGCATATTTAAAAACAAAAGACACAAATTATAGACAAGAATTGAAATCATGATAAAATTATGTTTTGGTGATAATGATATGTTTGTCAATCTTACTTGACTGAACATTCTTCCTGTTTTCAATTTTCTCTATCTATAATGAACTTGGCTCAGTAGTTTCAAAGGAAAATATTTTGTAAAAGTTTACAAAAATTTACATAATTTACGAAAATTGTTTAAAATTTACAATTAAGAGCAATAACTCCTTAAGGAGTCAATTGACTGTAGGCAAAGTTGACTTACTTGTAGATCTTACTTTGCTATACATAATTGTTGTTTACAGTTTATCACTATCGAAGATAATATTGAAGATAATAACCAAAAACTGCAAATTTTCTTCAAATTACAATTCAGGGACAGCAACAATGGGTTGCCTGATTTGTCTGAAAATTTCAGAGCAGATAGATCTTGACTTAAAGAAGACTACTGCCAGATTTGCTCTAAATGCTTTGGTTTTAAAGATATAAGCCAAAAACTGCATTTTACCCCTACGTACTATTTTAGCCATGTCGGCAATCTTGGTTCGTGGGCGGGGTTATCGGACACATTTTATAAACTAGATACCCTTATGATGATGGTGGCCAAGTTTGGTCAAATTTGTCTATGTTGTTTCAGAGAAGAATATTTTTTAAAACGATTACTAAAATTTTAGAAAAATGATTAAAAATTTACTATCAAGGGCAATCACTCCTTAAGGGGTCAACTGATAATTTTGGTCATGTTGACTTATTTGTAGATCTTTCTATGCTGAATATTATTGCTGTTTACAGTTTATCTCTATCTATAATAATATTCAAGAAAATAACCAAAAACAGCAAAATTTCCTTAAGATTACTAATTCAGGGGCAGCAACCCAACAACACATTCTTCGATGTATGAAAATTTCAGGGTAGATAGATCTTGACCTGATAAACAATTTTTATATATTAGATTTGCTCTAAATGCTTTGGTTTCAGAGATATAAGCCAAAATCTACATTTTACCCCATCGTTCTATTTTTAGCCATGGTGGCCATCTTGGTTGGTTGGCCGAGTCATTTGACACATTTTTTTAAACTAGGTACCCCAATGATAATTGTGACCAAGTTTGGTTAAATTTGGTACAGTAGTTTCAGAGAAGATTTTTGTAAAAGTTTACGGACGACGGACGACGACGGACGACGGACGACGACGGACGACGAACGCCAAGTGATGAGAAAAGCTGACTTGACTTTTCAGGTCAAGTGAGCTAAAAAGGTAAGTTTGGAAACTATATATCGAGCAAAAACCTAGTAAGGTCGACATTAAAATATAGACGTAGCACTAGGTATACAGCTGAGTGAGAGACAATTTTTCTTTTACCCGTTTATAAAGTGTAAAGATTAACAATTGAAGTTTTACTCTTTACACCAATTTCATTTTTTTTCAAAAGTTGCTTCGTAAATAACGATCATAACAAATGATTTATGTATCTTATCAGTGCACTTGTCAACCGTACAAAAAATATAAAGCATTATCATAAAATGTTAAATCATTCGACTCTAACACTTTTATATAATATCCCATTAATTTATTATTTGCATATGTTAAATGGCTTACCTTATCGGAGAAAGACACTAATAGAATCAAGATTCTGTCCTCGAACTTTCTGACTTATCTTCAACTTTAACATTTAAATTAAAATAACAACAAATATATCAATATTATATCTGCCATTTTTTAAAACATGTCCTATTTTTGACAAAGAACAACAGAAAAATTGATATTACCTGATCTGACTTTAAAAAGAAGTTCATGAAACGCTTAATTTAAAGGCCCATAACTGTACACTGCTACATAAGCAGACGATTCTAATCATTTTAGTTATAAACATGTTGTTTACGTGTTTTTACATGAATGTATTCACAAATTTAAAATTGTCAATAGAAAAATAATTCGAATTTACAAATTCTTTCAAATATCCGTTGTGTACATGTATATACTTCATTAATAAAGATTGAGCCTTTTGATAATGCACATAGATATAAACAATATAATTTTTAGTCTGTGACATCACAAATCAATACACAAAAATATTCTTGTAAATGGTAAAACGTAGGGAAGACAACCAATACTTGTTCTGAAGACCGGGAGCTCGATCACATTTCGTCTGGTGTTAATAGTTATCAAAGGTACCAGGTTTATAATTTAGTACGCCAGACGCGCGTTTCATCTCCATAAGACTCATCAGTGACGCTCATATCAAAATATTTATAAAGCCCAACAAGTACAAAGTTGAAGAGCATTGAGGGTCCAAAATTCCAAAAAGTTGTGTCAAATAAGGCTAAGGTAATCTATGCCTGGGATAAGAAAATCCTTTGTTTTTCGAAAAATTCAAACTTTTGTTAATTTACTTTCTGAGAAATATATTCTACCTAGATTTACACCGTTTAAAACTTCCTCTATTATTGTCAGATGAAAAAAGGTCACCGTCCATAACACCTGACAAAATCAACCGCTAGACTACATCAACCAACGGAACCAATAGAAAATAGCTGTTATATTCTTGACTTGATAGAGCTTGTATTAGATTTCAGATTTTAAAATATTTTGTCCTCGAGCACCAATGAAGAGAAATTAAAAGTTGAAATGCGCGTCTGGAAATAAAATTGGTAACTGTAGATTGGCTCGCTTTTGTATAATCTCTGTCAACTTATTGATGCCAGTTTATATATTTATAAGATAATTTGTACTGTTGTATGGTTTATGTAGTGTTTGAAGACTGTTGTTTGTTTATTCCTCTTTTTTTGCTTTTTTGTCGGTTTCTTCTCAACTGATGCATTTTGGTTGTGGGTCCTAGTTCTGTTTTGTCTCATTTTTAGATTATCAATTGATACAATATAAACATTGGAATACTGGCGAAATAAATCGACTAATACCGCCTTGGGAGGGCTTTATACGGATAACAGTTTTAAGACGGGTATTCAATTTGTAAATTCTCAAAATAAAACGAACATAAAGAAAACCATTGTACACAAGAAAATACCTACAAGATAAGTAATAACTATATATAAGGTATGATCATAGCAAATAATTCTTTTTGATTAAATCATATTTACAAACGAAATATACGGAAAGTGTTGTACACATGAAAGAATTTATCTCAACGCCAAAACTGTAAGAATGTCCACTTCCAACTTCTATTGTTTGTCTGTTTGTCTTTTTCATTTTTAGCCATGGCGTTGTTAGTTTATTTTCGATTTATGAGTTTGACTGTCCCTCTGGTATCTTTCGTCCCTCTTTTCCAACATTTTCTTCTGTTTTAATTTGTTGATTTAGGATCAGGAATGACACCTCGTATGTATAACACAAATACACATCTGTAAAGATCTAATTCCGTCATACGATGATGATGCTTAACTATGACATTTATCATAGGACTGGCTAAATGCATAATCTGTATTAAAGTTTACAAATTACGCAAAGTGCACAATTGTTTCCTTCGAACGTTAAAATATCACGTAGTCAATGATGTCCTTGAGCATGGCAAATAAGGTTCAATTTAATAAAACCAGCAGTTTAACTGATATCAAAGCAGTATTAAAATTATGTCCTCAATGACATGATCCAATTAAGATAATCAACCGTTTGAATGGCCTATTTCCTTCTGATAAAAACATGTTGATGTTTGTTATAGAACAGGGATTGGTTTTTTTATAACAGGATTTATTTACTTATATGTTGATATTAGTTATCATTGATGTTGCCATAATTATAAAGAAAAACAATATAAAAAAAAATATTTCTTAGGATTTTTTACCTCAGAAATATATTACATTAGTAGAATTTGCAAAAACAATTTCAGAATTTTCCTCTTTCTAAATGATTTGAAATTGAGTGTCACTGGTGAGTCTTTTTTTTGTACGGAACGAGCATCTGGTCTTCAAAATTATGATCCTGGTATGTACGATGATTTATATGAATGATCATATTTATGAATTAATTGATTACAACACTTTGAAATGTTCGAAACACTAAGGATTGTTTACTCAAAGAAAACATCACCTTAACTGTATTTATCTAAACCTTTCGGAATTTGAAGTCCCCAATGCTCTTCAACTTTGTACTATAATTATTTGGCCTCTTCACTTTTTTAATTCGAGATTCAGTGAAGAGTTTTTTTTTCTATAAACCAATATTATAATTTACATGTTTATTATAGTTATATTTGTATGGCAGTTAATGGTGCGCAAAAAGTTTTACCGAGTACATTGTTGTTTACCACATTATTCTATAAATGTAATCAGATATCCTTTATTTAAAACTATAAAGCTTCTCACTGTAACCGATTGAAAAAAAAAATTAAAAACCATCCAAATAAAAAATCAATTACATGTTATTATATTATAAAACCTATCAGATTGCTCGTTTTATCGAAACCTGCTTTTCGATGATTTGTTTATTTACGCGTTTATCTTATAAATGTATTTATATATATTGTTTTTAAACAGCTTACCTTCACCTTACGTCACTCTATCCAAGCGGGAAGTAAATAATCATGATTGAAAGCATTTGCAAATATATAAGTTTAGACTCAAGACTGGAATTATAATGATAAAGATTCCGTAAAAGAGATATTTAAAAATCTACATAATGTGTATGATATTAGAACGCATTCAAGTACATTATTTTAGAAATTTCTCAATATTGGAAAGGACGATACAAAATTTGTAATCATGATGAATATCTTTTTTTCAACTAACATTAGGACACATCTGATATTGTTCGATATGTCAGAATTCTATTTAGTTCAGATTATTAAATCAAGTCAAAGTGTTATCAAAGGTACCAGCATTATAATTTTATACGCCAGACGCGCGTTTCGTCTACATAATACTCGTCAGTGACGCTCAGATAAAAATAGTGATAAAGCCATCAAGTACAAAGTTGAAGAGCATTGAGGACCCAACATTCCTAAAAGTTGTGCCAAATACGGCTAAGGTAATCTATGTCTGGGATAAGAAAATCCTTAGTTTTTCGAAAAATTGATAGTTTTGTTAACATGAAATTTATAAAAATTACCATATACTTGATATTCATGTCAACACCGAAGTGCTGACTACTGAGCTGGTGATACCCTCGGGGACGAAACGTCCAGGCATCAACCTAGTGATGTAAATAGTTATCAAAGGTACCAGAATTAAAATTGTATACGCCAGACGCGCGTTTCGTCTACATAAGACACATCAGTGACGCTCAGATAAAAATAGTTATAAGGGCAATCACGTACAAAGTTGTAGAGCATTGAGGATCCAAAGTTCCAAAAAGTTGTGCCAAATACGGCTAAGGTAATCTATATCTGGGATAAGAAAATCCTTAGTTTTTCGAAAAATTGATAGTTTTGTTAACAGGAAATTTATAAAAATGACCATATAATTGATATTCATGTCAACACCGAAATGCTGACTTCTGGGCTGGTGATACCCTCAGTGACAAAACGTCCAGGCTTGACCCAGTGGTGTAAATAGCTATCAAAAGTACCAAAATTAATTTTTTTAAGGCCGGACGCGCGTTTCGTCTACATTAGATTCACCAGTGACGCTCATGTCAAAATAGTTATAAAGCCAAACAAGTACAAATTTGAAGAGCATTGAGGACCCAAAATTCCGAAAAGTTGTGACAAATACGGCTAAGGTAATCTATGTCTGGGACAAAAAAAAAAACCTTCGTTTTTCGAAAAATTTATTATTTTGTTAAAATGAAATTTATAAAAATGACCATATAATTGATATTCATGTCAACACCGAAGTGCTGACTACTGGGCTGGTGATACCATCGGGGACGAAACGTTCACCAGCAGTGGCATCGATATCAAAGGTACTTTTTTATAATTTCATACGCCAGATCAAAACATTTTCTTGATGAAAGCTCTTCCTTAGCTAGAAAACCAGGTTTAATCCACTATTTACAACATAAGAAAATGTCTGTGCCAAGTCAGGAATATGACAGATGTTATCAATTTGATTGATGTGTTTGGGCTTTTTATTTTCCCGTATGCTTTGGGACATTCCGTTTAGTATTTTTTTCTCAGAGTTCGGTATTTTTGTTATTTCACATTTGGCTCTACATGAAGCCAAATATAAACAAATAGTAGTGTACTTAAAGTTTTATTTATTCAAATATTTCCTTGTCAAAGAATTGTATGTAATATTGATACGCGTTATATGTGCAATTTTTTATTTGTGTAATTCTAAAGCTACTTGTATTGTATTATCGGGAAAATGATAGTATTTTTTCCTGACAATACTTACAAGGTTCCCAGATTTAACACTTAGTATAATAAACCTGGACAAAACAGTTACCAGTGATATTTGTATTTAATTATTTTGAAGTCAAAGAGTGGCATGACCATATATGAATGGAGCTTGTTTATACATTTGTGGTATCAATTGCAACTGTAATTCTACATCAAATTTATAAAAATTAGCAAGCCTTTTCGAATAATTCTCTACAAAATATTTCAATGTGTTTCAAATTTAAAATTTCAAATATACACGCTGCAGTTATCTATAAATATATTATACCCTTACATCCAATCACAGTGCTCCAAATCTGACCTCAATAACCTGCCTCAGTTACTGTACAAAAAAAAAGCTTACATAAAGGTTGGAAAATTTCGAACTATTTTTCCCTTTTCATGCCTATTTTGTTTGTGATTCTTACATTAATCTATTGCACGGACTATAATATGTCATTATTTATCTTTACTGTTAAATCGTGTTTAATTTTCGAAACCTATGAATAAGTAAAATGTGAAAAATACGAGTTTTGCAGAGATGTCGATGTGCAATATTTTATTCCAATACGTTAGCTTTAACTAATGGACACACAGACAACCGACCAGTATTATGACTCAGTCAGTCAGTGTACTAATGTCAATGTAAGAAACTAATTTTGAATCTTATGTGCACTTCAAACTCTTTTGAAATATCATTCAACAGCTACCTTTTTTTTTAGAAAGGACATGTTTGGTATTAAAATATATCTTGTTTACTGTTGGTCGTATGATAATCGAAATAATTTCGGTGTATAACAATCGAAATTATCTCTAAATGTTTACAAATTCGTTCAAAAATGCGATGTATTTGTACCTGATTTGAAAAACTTGCCTATTGCGTCCTTTGGTTTATAGTAGCATTTTGAATACATCTAGATTCATATTGAAAGTGAAAAGTGCGAAACGTAGCAGAGTTACCCCGTATCAATCAGTTTGAAATTTATGTATGTCTTTATTATTTTGTCTTCATTTGTATATTCATGAAGAATTTTTTAAATGAACACCAATAAATAAACTCATCATTGATAACAGGACTAAATTTTGTATATACGCCAGACGCGCGTTTCGTCTACAAAAGACTCAACAGTGACGCTCGAATCCAAAAAAAGTTAAAAATGCCAAATAAAGTACGAAGTTGAAGAGCATTGAGGACCAAAATTCATAAAGTTTCATAAAGTTTTGCCAAATACAGCTAAGGTCATCTATGCCTGAGGTAGAACAGCCTTAGTATTTCAAAAATTCAAAATTTTGTAAACAGTTAATTTATAAATATAACCATATCAATGATAATTCATGTCAGTATAAAAGAGCTGACTACAGGGCTGGTGATACCCTCGCGGAAATAAATCTCCACCAGCAGTGGCATTGACCAGTGGTAGTAAATAAATTCATCATAGATACCAGGACTAAATTTTGTATAAGCTACTATTTTTTTTCTCTCTAGAACATTGAAGTGTTTAATTTGTACTTATTTTGTCTTGTTTACCAGCTCAATGATTTAAGACTATTGATCAGGGGTATACTACTTTTGCCTTTATATACCATACCGTTTAAATAACTTAATTACTGATGTACATTGCTTGTACAATGTCATGTATTACTAAGTATAACATTATTGAAAGAAGAAGGCATCTGTTCAGATTAGCATTGTATTCTACACTAAAATAAGCAAGCAAGTTAACATATTATATATCACGACAAGTGATACAACTGTGGTAGATAAGTCTAGGTGGTGCCATATGGTTTTCATCACTTTGAGGTAACAGTTCATTTGATAACAATTCATAGTAACTTTAATCTTCATATTGACAGTTTCAATTAGACATAACATTGACCATAATATCTTGTGGGAAGTCAATATGTTACAGTATGTAAAGGATTAAGACAAAATAGTTCTCAAAGGAACCAAAACTCGCTCAAAATAAGATTAGTACTTTAAGGTAATATGATACAGAGGCGCATTAAAAATCTACAATTGTACAATGAACTCACAGTTTTCTGACCCTTTTATTTAGCCCAAGGCTGTGGATGCTTTATCCTCGATTATCATACAAAAATTTTGTTACAGCAGACAAAGTTGCAAACAATATTGAAACTATATGCCGGATAAAATGGAAATTGCTCACTTTCCCTATATTATTCGCCATTTTTTTTTTTAGAAAATCATGAATTCGTTTTGTTTTACATTTGATATTATTTACAGATAAAATGACAATGACAATCTCTCATCTTTAACTGGATACTTAAACATCCTTATAAGGAGTGTTACATAGCCGGGTCGTCAAGGTGTTCTACTAAACATCTTTTGAAGGGTATTATGCGACAAATTTATTTTAAATCTCTTCCTGTGTGACGTTAACATTCTGACGTCAAACACGCGACTATACACTACAGTTGATGTGAACCGTGCCATGCAGTCACAGGACTTCAAATAATTTAATCCTTTATGGGTTGATTTAAAATACATATATAAGTAAGCAATGAATGTGGTTGTTAAATTTGATAGTTGTGCTTTTTTGTTGAAATTTTTTCCCCTCTCTAATTGATATTGTGACACTGTGATGACTGCTGTACCCCTATTTTGACATTTTTACCTATTATATATATAAAAGAAGATGGGATATGATTGCCAATGAGACAACTCCTCACATGAGACCAAAATGACACAGAAATTAATAACTATAGGTCACCGTACGGCCTTCAACAATGAGCAAAGCCCAAACCGCATAGTCAGCTATAAAAGGCCCCGAAATTACTATTTAAAACAACTCAAACGAGAAAACTATTGGCCTTATTTATATACAAAAATTTAACGAAAACAAACATGTAACTCGGAAAAACCGAATGACTATATATAGGTATGTGACTATCATACATGTGAGAGGTTTAGCGCTATAAACCCCGGGTAAATTTACCGTTTTCTTCATTTGAAAATGTCTGTACCAAGTCAGGGATATGACAGTTGTTGTCCATTCGTTTGATGTGTTTATAATTTGATAATGCCATTTAGTTAAGGACTTTCCGTTTTGAATTTTCCTCGGAGTTCAGTATTTTTGTGATTTTCTTTTTATGCCTGTTTGTTTTGTTGACAAATTGTTTTCGATATGATACAATTGTATGCGACTATATTACAAGTGATGGATTAAACTAGCTAAAAAAAACATGTTTAATCCACCATTCTTTTCATCAGAAATTGCTTGCACAAAGGCAGGAATATGACCGTTGTTAATCATTCGTTTGATGAATTTCAGCTTTTGATTTCAACATTTGATTAGGGACTCACCATTTTGACTTTTACTCGTAATTCTGTTTTGTTCTATTTTCTTTTTCATCACAATTCCTCGAGATAAAAAAAATTCCTGCATAATTATGGTAATGAGGCACATTCAATCAGCAGGGCCACTATGATTTGAAGTTTTAAAACTTAGAGATATTTACTCCACAATCAACAATCTTTACAATTTTGCAGTAATATTAATATCCCTCGGTTTTAGATTATAACCCGGGGATCTCTCTTAATCAATTTATTACTTTTGAACAGTGGTATTCTACTGTTGCCTTTAATTATTTTTTTTGACTTGTCGACGCTTTAAATCAAATGTGTCCCATGCCCCAGACCAGGCATACATTTCCTTAGTCGTGTTTGGCAAAACTACTTGTTTATTTTGTCTATTGGTTTTGCCTTTAAACTTATTCGATTCAAGTAGCATGTCGACGAAACGCGTTTAGTTAACCAATGTATTACCCTGTTAATTTTAGGAGTTTGTTTAAAAACTGGATCGAAACCGCTACAGATTGACGTTTCGTCTCAAGAGGTATCACCAGCCAAGTATTTAGCACTTTTTTGTAAACAAGAATGTCATTTATATGGTTTTTTTAAAGTTAGGTGTTTATCATATATAGAATTATTCGAAACACTGATGTTTTTCTTCCAAAACTTTAGATTGGCGTACCAAATTATAAGCAGTGTATTTTTGATGAAACTTTTTAATATGATATATATTGAAAAATATAAACAAACAAACATGTGACAATACATCAAGTTGTATAAGTTAATCGAATTTACATTATACATAAGAAACAGAAATTGAACGTACACGAAAATACTCACAATCTTCGTTCAAATACAACTAATTAGCATTGAAGTGTAATGTTTATATGAATCATACCGCATGAGAGATCAAATGAGATATATTTAAGAAAAAGTTATGAATTTTGAACTGCTAATCGTTGTTAAATTTTCAAAGGTTACATCTAAAGAATATATATCTTGGTAAATGGGAGTCATATCCAAAGATGCTTGATTTTTTTCTGAAAGCAAATGTTTAAAAAGTTTCAATATTATATAATAAGATCATTATGTTTATAAAAGACATACTGACAATAACAAATGAAGGAATTTGTATCCGTTTGATATGATAACAATATCTAGAAATAAACATGCGTTGCAAAATATTGAAGTCTACAGATGAGAGCACGACACGTATTACAAGTAGCTAGTTCAAACAACATATTTAAGTCTATAATAAGTCCTAATATATATGAATCGCAAGTATATTGTCTTTTAAATTTCATTTTATATTTTTATTAGCCCTTATGCTATCTTTAACTATGGCTTTTAACAATTTATTTAATTGATTTATTATTGTAGATGTATCAACTATTGAAATAATACAATATTATTTAATAAAACCAATCAATTACAGATAGATGCTGTGGCATCTATCATAAGATATACAAGTCGACGTGAGATATTTGACACAATATGTATTTCTTCTTTTAAAGTTGATAATATCAGATTATTACATGGCATTTTTCATATCGCATGTATTATCAGCCCTAGGTTCAATATCAGCCCAAGAGCCGCATGGCTCGAGGGCTGATATTGACCGAGGGCTGATAATACATGCGATATGAAAAATGACATGTTATGATCTTTTTATCATATGCTTCAACAGTAGAGAAAAATAACAGATTCATTTATTGATCCTTTTACGTGGTTCCCGAAGTTTAAAGAGTAAAAAAGTTCACGGCCGTCGGACCCAAAAATTGATACCTTTTTATCATATGCCTCAACAGAGAGAGAGAAAAAAAAAATTTTAATATGAACGAATCGACAAAAAAATAATTTAACAATATACAGAATGATCATTGTTTGGAAAAGTCAACTTTTTAAAGAAACTTTCTAAATAATGTTTCAGAAAAACTTAAAAAATGTATTTATTAAATAGTTTGTTTGTTTGGTTTTTTTTTTATTATTATTATTATTTTATTATTTTAATCTATATACTTTCCAGTATTCAAGTAATTGTTTTGTACACTACTTTCTAATGTTTTTCACTGAAAACGTAGCATTGAGGTGTATTTTCCGGAATTGGCCGAGTATTACCGGAATGCCATGTGATAACGTTACGGAAAGGCATGTGATAACAATCAAAGCATGTGATAAACTTTTCATATCAGCCCGCTAAGCACCAATTCGAAAAATATGGAATTTACGTCAATTTAAGGCTATTATCATACGGTAAAATTTATATGTTATTTAGTTTAAGTATATGATAAACTGAAATATCATTACGATCAACCATTTTGTTAGAACTATAAGACCATTTACGGCACCAACTTTATTGAGGATTTGTTAAGTGAAATATCTATACTGTTTCCTTATACAGTTTTTGTCTCAGTGTTCTGAAGAATATAAGTGAAATCGCAGTAATGAAGTAATTATAATTGCCAAAAATATCGAACTTTGAAAAAATTCAAAACGGAAAGTCCCTTAATAAATAGAAAAATCAAAAGCTCTAACACACCAAACGAATGGATACAACTGTCATATTCCTGACTTGGTAAAGGCTTTTCTAATGTTGATATCAGACTTATCACCGAATTTGTACTTATGACAGCAACATGACGTTGTCACATGTGCAACAGATTCTGCTTACCCTCTCGAAGCAACTGAGATTACACCCGGTTTTTGGTTGGATTCGTGCTGCTCAGTCTTTCTTTGTTTTGTTGTGTTTTTTTATCATTATCATTATCATACTAAAACTACATAGGTAATAGGAAAGACGATTAAACTATGAATTTGTATTGATTACTAAAGAACAAGATAACGTCATAAGTAAACGACGCTAGATATACAATAATGCCGCGTTACGTTAACGTTCTCTTCTGTGTGTGATTTCAACAGTTATCTTTCGTCGGTCTTTTAATCATCGGAATATTTATCATTATAACTCAACAAATATGTTGTCAATCAAGAAAGTACAATATTTAAATTTATATCAATGATTTTCTTTACAGAGCAGGATTTCACTGACTAAGATTCTCAACTTTTTTTTATCGTGAAAATCTCTCAGTTTGATACTGAATACATACTCTTCAAAACCTTTTTAAGAGTAAAGATATAGTACCGGATCCTCTAGATATTCGATTATAGATCTTAAGGTAAAAAAGGGAATTTAGAGCTATTTCAATCAGGTATATTAAACCAGCAGCGGTGTTTATCAAAAGTTGATTCTCGAAATTCTAGGACCCGAATGTGGCCTTTTATTCTGAACAATCTCACAGTATACGAAACATCATGTAGGTAGATAGGGCTCATTTTTTTTTATTTAAGGGGAATGCAATACGCAATAGTGAATGCTATTTTTATTTCGTTGCTGATAATGATATGAGTAAACTTAACTTTTGTGCTCTTCATTTCCTATTTTTCGATAATGTTGTATAGGTATATTTAACCTACCTATAATTAATCCTTATACTTGAGGAAAGGCCTGCCTTTCTTGTCATCTACAAGCTCAGCTAGAAAATTTAAACATATTACTATTACTATGGAAGAACTAATAAAATAATATGTAACGAAAAATGCTACTTTTCAAAGAAAAATTTGCCTACGGCGATTAATGACTATTGGGGTTATATTTTTATTTCGCTTGTAATTTTTGTTTTGTATATTAATATGGATACTTCTTAATGTTTGGTTGTACTGAATATGCATGAACTATTTTCCACTGAAAGTAACGTAAGCAACAAACAACAAAATATATCGTATTTGGGTAATGCATAAGTCTATATGAAATGAGAAGATATATACGATATGATGAGTGCCAATGAGACGACTCTCTACCGGAGACCAATTGACATAAAACTTAATAAAATGCCCTGTTTCCCCATTTAAGTCCGAAAAGGAAGAAGATATACATTTTGCTTTATTTTAAAAAAGTTTGTCGGGAATTGTGCCAAGTTAAACGGGTCTTGCTCATAAAATTCACCTTTTATAACTTTATGTTCTTTTAAAACGGAACAATAAGATTAAGAAATGAAACGATTGTCAGAATAAAAGGTTAATTATATGCATCTTATATGTTTACAAGCTTTATATGATATGGAGAGGTATATAGCTACGTTCACGCCCAATTTTATTTTCCCTTTTAAGTTCTATTCATATGAATCTTATTGCAGAGAGATTACAAAAATCAAAGTTTTTCGCTTCCCAAATTTATAAATTTGAAAAAGATGAATTTTTATCCTCTCGTAATACAGAACTTTTTCACAACTTAAGAAACTCATCTAAACGAACAACCCCAGTCATCGGATTTTTTTTATACTTTGTGTACTTGTTGATAGTATCTGACTTTCTATCTATTAACGTATGAAAATCGTCCAAGACATTTCATTTGTTTGAAAACGAAGTCGTTTTGACTACGAAAATTATCAAAAAATATGTAGCTGTTTTGTAGAGTTAAAGTAAAATTATGGAAAAGCACTATTTGGCATGCAACACATCTAAATTTTCAATAAATAACGTCGAAAATGACTATTTGTTAAACGCGGCGACATCTAACATTGGACATCTTGCAAGACATTTGCCAAAAGCCGTTGCATTTGTATATGTGGTGTGACTGCTGCAAAAATTAGATTTTGACATGATCTATATGTGTACTTTTGAGAACATAATTTACACAAACGAAATTTCATAAAATCCTTTATTCTAAAGCCTTTAAAATTTGATAACTTAACATTTTCCTAATTCTGACTATAATGAACACTATTTTTTTGGCCAAAAAATAGCGTTAGTCGTTACAGGAACGTATATTCAGTAATATTGTAATACTTGACATATAAAGCATATCATTCTTTCGAATTTTACGGACATAACCCTGTTTTGAAGAACACAAACATCCCTGCTAAAGTTATAATGCGTATAGTCTGTTACGTCTGACACTCATATATTTGACATTTTGTCAAGCTGTTGTCCTTATTTTAGACTATAGTAAAATATGATAAATAGTTATCAAAAGTACCAGGATTATAATTTTATGCGCCAGACGCGCGTTTCGTCTACATAAGACTCATCAGTGACGCTCAGATCAAAATAGCTAAAAAGCCAAACAAATACAAAGTTGAAGAGCATTGAAGACCCAAAATTCCAAAAAGTTGTGCCAAATACGGCTAAAACAATTTGTAGGTTTTTTTTTCGGAAAAGTATTTACCTGTTTAGTCTATGGATATAAATTTTATATAGCTTAACTGTTATGGTTTTATAGAAAAGCTGTTTATTAGTGTGGACTGGTTGATTACACGATATTGACGCAACAATAACGTGCGTATTGTCACAGTAAAATTAATTTTCAAATTTTCTGCGGGAACTAATAAAACCAGGCATGTCTTGAAATACATCTTTATATGTTTAATGAAAAAAAGAATCTGAAAAAAAAGTTCTTTGGACAATAATAAGGAAATTCTGAAAGTAAAACTTTCGTGTTGCTTACTCTTTAGTTTTCTATGTTGATACTTTTGTACAATATGTGTCTGTTAAGTTTGTCTTTTTTATTTTTTGGCCATGGCGTTGTCAGTTTATTTCGATTTATGAGTTTGACTGTCCCTCTGGTATCTTTCGTCCTCTTTTTTTTTTAAAGAAGATATTAGAGCAACAAAAGAAATTCTGGTTCACATGCAGTGTAAACTTTTTCTAAAACATGATTCTTTTAAGCGAATTAAAACTTCCATCTTTGACAAACGCCAAGTCATCAGTTTGTCTATTATCGGCTTCGTGTGTGGTAAATCATCTACGTTTCTGATTTGAAAGGATATATTTTGATTTGATTATGACAATTTCTAGAACTGAAGTGTATAGGTAGAACAGTAAAACGCAATCATATGGTCCATAAAGGATAGCAGAAAGCACAACTTGAAACTTATGCATACCAAACGATACCTGCCTTGTCAACTATGCTGATATTACCTGCAATGATTATGTAATGACTTTGATCGTATATAGAAAACAAGTGTTTTTTTTTTTTAGATATGACAACAACCTAAATGTATATACTTGCCTTCCCCAGTGTCAAGATCTCTTACAAGTGTCCTCATTCTTGGTTTAACAGATGGTATCAATTCCTCTAAATCATGAACTATTTCATCTACAATTATTGAAGAAACAGAACATGAGGAACATTTATATCAAGTAAAAAACTATATATTGAGATAGCTTTATCTTTTATATTAGTTCATATATAATATTTAGTTAGATGTAACAGTAGGGAACTGTACTTCAAGTTTCATAGATACAATAAAATAATACAAAACAAGGTTAAAAAAAAACTTAGGGAATCTGAAACAGACATTATCCAGATGCTCGATTTCTTGATTGACAACATATTTGTTATGTTTGGAGGACGTGTTTTTCAACATACTATCGGCATTCCCATGGGAACCAATTGTGCCCCTCTTCTTATCGACTTGTTCTTTTATTCTTATGAGGCTGAATTCATACAGGAACTTCTTAGAAAGACAGACAAAAAAGTAGAAATATCTCTCAACCTTACTTTCCGCTATCTAGATGATGTTCTTTCACGAAATAATTAAACAATAGGTGGCTATGTCGAAAGCATACATCCAATCGAACTAGAGATAAAGGATACAACAGATACACCTAGAAATTGACAATGACAGCCGGCTGAAAACAAAACTTTGCAACACAAAAAGATGATTTCAGCTTCCCAATATTGAACTTTCCTTTTCTATGTAGCAACGTTCTAGCAGCAACTGCATTTGGAGTATATATCTCCCAATTGATATTTCAAGGTTTGTTTTTCCCGTCATGATGGACTTTTTTAGAAAGAGTTGCTGCTCTCAAAAAAGCTATTAAACCAAGAGTTATAAATGATGGAGGAGAAATCACAAGTTGGTTGACCGTTATAGAATATCCGTTTCACAGATGATATCGGATGTGTTCCTTATATCGTAGCTTCAATCCCGTTCCCTTTTCACGAATATGACAAACCGAATAAGACTATTTATCGGGTTTGTAATAACATGAGCAACACTACGGGTACCTTATGTTGAGCATACTTTCCGGAGTACCTGAGATCAACCCAAGTTTTTGGTTGGGTTCGTATTGCTTAGTCTTTAATTTTCTAGGTTGTGTCTTATGCACTATTATTTATCTTCTTTTTCTTTCTTAGATATTGTGTTGTCAGTTTATTTTCAATCTATGAGTTTGGATATCCCTCTAGAATCTTTATAGAGTAAGATCTGAAACGTTGATGGGATAGGCGTCTTTGGCTTATCATGCATTTATTAAATAAATTCACAAGTCAAAATGTTAGGTATAAGATAATTAATGTATTTACAGATCAGTTTATGCTGGTATCAGAAGATCTAAGGAGGAGAAAACATGTCGCTATTAAAAGACAAAGACATATTTTTCGGTTGATCGATTAAGTTAGTAGACCTGTCCCCTAACTGTCAAAAATGAATCAAAATCCCACAAGCTGTATTGAATACTTGAGTAATATTTCAATTATTAATAAAATTGAGAATGGAAATGGGGAATGTCGAAAGAGACAACAACCCGACCATACAAAAAACCAACAGCAGAAGGTCACCAACAGGTCTTCAATGTAGCGAGAAATTCCCGCACCCGGAGGCGTCCTTCAGCTGGCCCCTAAACAAATATATACTAGTTCAGTGATAATGAACGCCATACTAATTTCCAAATTGTACAATTATTGTCTACTAATGCCAGCGACTACTTCTTCACAAAAGTCTGATACAAATGACATTATAACAAATATTAATATTTGGATTTATGTAAAAGGCTTTTATTACTTATTTGTTTTTTGCAAATTTACTTCGCTTACCTAGCTTCCCTTTATGGTATTTTTTCGTACTTCTCTCATTTTCTTCTGGTGATTGACGTTTATATTCTGTAGTTTTCGACGTATTTGGAAAATCTTCATTTGTTGAGTTTGAGTCGTCATCTGCAAAAAACATTAACACATGGCAAAGTAAAAGACATTGAATTTTTTACATATTATTAGTAGTAGTAGTAGTTATAGTAGCAGTACAAGTAAATATGGTAAGAATAGTAGTAGTTAAAGTAGTAGTGAAAGTAGTGAAAGATTTATACGCACTTCGATAATTGATTCTTTAGAATGTGTTTGTATTTATAAAAGTAACATATGCGATCTGAAACTAAATACATAAGAATGAGAACGGAAACGGGGAATGTGTCAAACAGTTATCAAAGGTACCTGGATTATAAGGTAATACGTCAGACGCGTGTTTCGTATACATAAGATTCGTCAGTGACGCTCAGATAAAAAAGTTATAAAGCTAAACAAATACAAAGTTGAAGAGCATTGAGGACTCAAAATTCCAAAAAGTTGTGCCAAATATGGGTAAGTTAATCAATTCCTGGGATAAGAAAATCTTTGGTTTTTTGAAAAATGTTTGTCTACAGGAAATTTATTAAAAAGACCATATAATTGATATTCATGTCAACACCGAAGTGCTGAACATTGGGCAGGTGATACAATCGGGGACGAAACGTTCACCAGCAGTGGCATCGACCCAGTGGTGTAAGTAGTAATCAAAGTGTCAACAACCCGATCATAGAAAATAATACATCTCAAGGCCAACAATGGGTCTTCATCTCAGCGAGAAAATTCCGCATCTCGAAGCAGACTTAAGCTGCCCTTTGGACAAAATTGTGGACTAGTTCAGCAAAATTAGTAGACACACTAAACTCAAAAATGAACTAGTATATAAACGAACCAAATTTGAAAAAAGACTAATAACGGCTAGAGGCTCCTGACAGGTTCAAAAGTGCGGTGTTTGCAACAATAACCAAACTGTTTTGAATAGCAACGTAACTGATGAGTATAATGTACCAATAAAGTAATACGCATCAGCTGTTACACGTGTTTTATGCACTCAATATAAAGTATTGTTTATGTGTAAAGTTTTAATCAAGGAGAACCTTTACAAATAATAACCCTAATTTATGAAATCAATGGAAACGATGTATTTTAACATAGCATATAATTTTGAAGATTACCATCCGTTTTAGTAGATCGTAAAGAAATATCTTGCAATCCATTCCAACCCTCAAACGCTTACCTTCACTGAGCTGGCGTTTGCCTTTTGGTACTTCAAAATGTAATGGTTCAGTTTCTAATTTTGTTGATGAGCTAGAAGAGGGTGACTTTAAAGGAGTACTTGTGCTTGTACAATGCAGGTCTCTCATTCTCTCTAATGCACATTCGAAAGATGTCTGTCTTTTTGTAAATACATCGTCATCAGACCAACTGTACTGTCTTGGTAAAGACTCAGTTCTTAATAATGAGCTAACGCAATCTGCATTTGATGAAGACGCATTCATACTTTGATATCCAGAACTTGTGCTAGATCCTCTGAAACGTGCTCCTGCAATATCATTACAGGTTGTCGTGGAAAGCCTATAACTATCTCGACTATGAACTGCATTTTCATCAGAAATTTTATTGTCAGAATGATTTATTCCATGAACTGAGATTTCTTCTTCTCCAGAGGATTCTGAAATGGACGATGTTGAAGGTTCGAACATTGGTGAATGTTCCTTTTCTTCCAAAAGGCTGATATCTATATCTTCTTTTAACTGGATGTTTTCTTGTTCCTTATCCGATATTGGAGGTTTAAAATCTATGTCCTTTTTTGATTCAATAGTGTGATACGCCTAGAAATAAACAAACAATAAAGTACTTATCAATTAAGCAGTTTGATTACAAATGATGTCTATGGTTGGGGGTATCAATTCTCAACCTTTCTCATTTCATTCAATAAATTTGATACGGAAGGAAAACTTTTTCTATAGAAGACAACAAGATGCTTTTTAACCAATATTGGCAAACTATTTTTTTATTAATCCGATCTTTCTGTTATTAATATCTGCAAAAAAAATACGACACTATCTTCAATAATATAAATACAACAGATTTATTTGCATGCTAATATTTTTCTGCTGGAATTATGAACAGATATATCATGTTAAGGAGGGGTATTTTGCGAAAAATACCAGTCGAGAGAATGTTAAATGTCACGAGCCGTAAGGCGAGGAAAATTCATTCTCAAGACTTGTATTTTTCGCAAATACCCCTCAATAACATGATACATCTGTTTAATTACACCGAATGTTAATGTACTAAAACGCATTGATGATCGTGACGTTACAAGCGTCCAGTCGGATAGAGTATTTTTTGGCAAATACCACGGCAGAGAGGGTAAAAAAGGCATTTCCTTTTAGCAAATACCACGGCGGTGTTAAAAATGAACGATATTCATTTGATAACAGTAAATTGGTGAAAAATACACTGGCTATTAACCAATCAAAACCCCGGATTCTTACATAAGGTGTAATTATTATCTCAATTAAAGTGTAGAAAATAAATCTTGTTCAAGTTTTGTAAAAAGTATTAACGAAAGCAGAAAATTTCAAGGAAAATTAAGTCGGAAGTCCATTAAAAGGGACAAAATCTAACGCTCGACAATATAAACCGACGGATTGAATGGAAAAGAATTGACATACTCCTGACTTGGAACAGGTTGAGCTTGTTTGTAGCCATCTTTATCTATCATTTGTATGACACATATTTATAGTTCAGGTATAACATACATCACAGACATATAACACTACTAACCTTAAAAATTCTAAAACAAAACCTGCAAAATTATCAGACAGCTAAAAGACGCCAACAAAACAGTTTTTGTAGTTGATAGTACATATAAAATCGAAAAACATAATGACATATATGTGTGGTACAGCTTAGATAACATATAAATACAAGATTATTCAATGAAAACAACACTCTAAATATCTTATGCGTCCGAATCGTGCCTTTTGTACCAATTCCATCATGCACGTTCAAAGCCTAACAACAATAAGCTGAATTCAGAAATACTGAGCCACGTCTAGAGACAAACGACCCAATATGACATAAAGTTACAAAAACAGAGAAATATAAAATGTGATTTAATTGATATTTAACACCCGCACTCATGACAATTCTGTATTTTTTGTGAAGCAGACAATTAACTTTTATCTATTAGGACTTTCCGCTAAACTTCTAAAAAACAATGTACAAGTAGTCCTTGACAAAACTCTTATTTATAATGTTTTGCTCAGACATCGTTGCAGTTTTACAAAATCTGAGGAAAACCTAGAAATACTTGGATCATCATATAAGTGAAGAATATTTACTTCATACGCCGCCTTTTTTTAATATTGGAGCAAAACTTATTATTTCAAATTTAAATCGTCTCGCTTGTTCTAGACTCTGATACTGAAAGGACCGTTATAATCAAATTCGAGGTATATATCTCACAATGAAGCGGCGGACATTGTTTATGTTGTATCTTTCATCTCTAGTTCCGGAGGATATACTAATAATTCTCAATAAAAAAGAAGGATAGTTAATGGGAACGCCATCATCAATATACATTTATGTAAAATAAAATAATCTAGATTCCGACTCATACGAATACTTCGACAAAGAGAGGTGCATAGTTGGTTACCTCATTCAACAAACATTTTGTCAATGACAAACATTTATTACGATTCTTAAATTTTTTATTGCCTTTACCGAATAAAACTGTGTAGCATCTGTCTTCAAATCTTCATTTGCTTTTCCTTGTTTAAGAAGATACAAATGGGTTCTTTGTATTTCTGGAAACCATTCCGAGTTACCGGACAAAAGATCTGGTGATAGAATACGTTTTAATTTCTCATATATTTGTATTCCTTCACGCACCATTTCAAGCATGTCTTCCTCGTCCTTAGATTTACCTTAAAATGTAGAGATAATACGTTTAGTTGATCTATATTTCATAATCATTGTATTCAATTGACATTACGTCTTCTTCCAAATCTCTTTTAATAGAAAATATTTGTTTATTCTAAACTGATAAAGTGTATACAGCTACTGGTCGATATCTATCAATTTGACACTCCATGTCCAATGGGAGCAAAAATATTGACGAAACTTTTCTTAGAACTTCAATTATGAATACTAACAATCATACTAACAACTACAATATTAATAAAACTTGCTTTGAGTCCAATCGGCGTATGAATTTTGTTTTTCTTTATCTTAATTTTATTTCTCAACAATAATGTATGGGAAATTGTTTTGTTATTTATTCCAACATCTTGACATCTCTCATATAGTTTATAAGAAACCTTCAATAGTTAATAAGATATCTTGTATAGTTGATGAGATATCTTATATTGTTAATGAGATATCTTGTATATTTTATAAGATATATCATATAATTTTCTTATAAGATATCTCATATAATTTTCTTTATAACATATCCTATAAATTACAAACTATATAAGATATCTAATACACTATATGATATATCTTAAAAGATATTTCATATAATATATAAGATATCTTATATATTATATGAGATATGAGATATCTTGAAATTCGAATAGATAGTAAAACGGGTTGCCACAATATTGAGTAAAAAGACTTAAAAAGACGGAATTCAATCAACCTCTCATACTTTAAAAATATCTAGACAACCCGCGATGTGTAAGATAGAAATTAGAATTGTGTGTCAAAATGTGTCGTTGTAGTATGATTGGCAGAATAACTCCTATAATAATAGTCCTATAAAAATCAAGGAAATGGCAGAGTAATGTGGTTAATTATACATGATTGTAAACAATACTAGTAGTTAGTATGAGATATTGCTATAAAATGATGATTTACATGTAGAGGGGGTTGTTGTTACAATACTACAGCATATGTTCATACTACCATACTCAGGTTAGAAAGATCAGTAGATATTTTAAGTATTTTGTTTTGACTTCGAATTTTAAAAGTAATGACAACTTTGAATAAAGCATGGAATGGTGGAAATAGAACCAGAATAGTATATCGTCGCTGGGCTTCTAAAATGTCGTATACGACTTTTTTGGCTAAAAATACTTTTTGACACCAATGGTCTGGGCGGGAGAAAATCTTTGGTATCACAAAATAGCATACAGTTAGACCAATCAAAATGTGTGAAATAAGACATATTACAAAATTGACAATGTCTGTTGTTTGTAAAGTTTGCTTCCAAAATGTTGTATGAAAACTTGCAAATCGTTGTAGAATGGCTTTGGGAAAAAAATAATTGTACATTTTTTTATTTTTGTGAAAATAATTTAAGTTCTTGGATGATCAAGAAACGTCAACTATTTTATTTCACTGATATTTACAAAAATGTCCAAGTTCACATACGACATTTTGGAAGCATGCATTTTGCCAAAATTTTCAAAACCTGTTTGTGAGAAATTTTTTTCTTGAAAAATTTGTAATTTACAACATTTTAGAAGCCCAGCGACGATATAGCATTAAGGATAAATCTTCTACTGGTTCCTGCTTTTTCAAGTAGACTCGGGTGGTAGTTATTCTTGTTAAAACAATAAAAAGAGTAACTCCTATAGGACACTATATAAAAAGTACCTACACTGCATTTTAGCCTGGATTTGTAGTATTCGTATTGTCCTCTAATAAAGTCATTATGATTACAAGGTGCACTGTGTTCTCGTTTTTTTAAGCTTTATGTTTGAAATAATCGTTTCTTAAATTTCTATGAATTTCTTGCCTTTTTATATGCTTTTGTTGTTTTATGAATTATTGTACATAGTAGCAGCTGCTATTAAATACAAATTCTTAATTAATTTATTCTAATAAGTACTTTTTAGTTTGTTGGTTTTGTGATATTTTAGTGATTGCTGGTTCTTCAATTCAATACACATAGAGTTGTTTGCTATATGAGAATTGACCTTGGATATTCAGAAATTAAAATTTATCAACTTTCCTAATATTTGCCTTCTTTTTATTCTTATTCATTAGTATTTGCCTCAAACTGATTCATTTTTATATAGTATTCGTTTAAAGACTTCATCAGAGCTCATGATTTTTCCCTTTTATTGTGTACATATATGCCGACTTTAAATCAAATTTACTTACTTAATTACTCACTAACCAATCTGGTTCTGCTTTTACTACAACTTGCAACTACATGTGACATAGACTATCGGAATCGGTATCGGATTCGACCCGGAACTTGTTTATATCAATTATGCGAAAAACGACAGACCCTGGAATGGTGTAATTCTTATCAACACTGGTGTCCTTTATAAGTTATATATAAAGTTGAAATCTTTTATTCGTAGTTTTCATGTAATGCTTGGTGTTGTGAACGTTAAATATCGCGGCAGTACCTTTTTGTAAACGTTACGTCGTTCCCGGCAAATTTGACAGTTGCCGATTTAACGTTACGAAATTCCGCCAACATGTGGCGTTCGAATAACATCTTTTCTAGCTTGTTATGAATCTTACATTTCTTTAGTTACTTGTATTTACATGCTTTATATTGTTGAATCGGTGTCGAGACGTACAAAATCATGCTTGCTTTCTTTATAATTCATATTTATGTACGTATTGACAGTTTTTTACATGATAAACCTTGACCAGTAACGAACTATATTCTTACATGCAAGGATAAGGCGTGCTAAGACCTATAAAAACCAGATTTTGCTGAGAGCAAAACGAATTTGTCAGCACTTCTTTGTTGACTTGAGTTATCATTGATATTTTCATATTTATAAATTAACTATTAACAAAACTTTGAATTGAAAAAAAACTAAGGCTTTATCTACCTCAGGAAAAGATCACCATAGCTGTATTTGGCAAAACTTTTAGGAATTTTTGGTCCTCTATGCTCTTCAACTTCGTACTATATTTGGCCTTTTCAACATTTTTTGATTTTATTGATAATAATAACCTCTGATACTTTAAATAGTTGGTTAGTCATTATTTAATATCTAGAATCCAAAGATAATTGTTTTTTTAAATTAAAGATTGGCAACAATCTTTACACCGGGTCACAAATCGGACCTCTTCATTTAGGTACTACAGGTTTTTAAGGTTTTATTCAACTTAGCATTCAAAGAGAAGCAATGAAACTAAAATGATATTCAACCTCAAAAGTCGATGTTAAACATTGTTAAACTGACAACGCCAATGCCAAACAAATACCGACGTAAAGGCAAACAGACTCAAAATCATTACGTAAGAGGAAAAAAAAACACTGAGCATCACGAATATGACAAAAAACTGGAGTGATTCAGAAGGGTTAGTAACCGTAGTTCACATATAGCACCTGTCGTGTTACTAGTGTGAGTACACATTTAATGATGATTTTCATTTGGTGATGTCATATTCGAGGAATAGAGGACGTGAATGCTATTATTACAATTACAAAACATAGGTCAAATTGTTTAAATATGACACACATATTTTGCAATGAAATGTGTGCTGTGTTATTAACCTTGTTAGTGTAATGTCGTTTTGAAAAAAAAATGTTCTAAACTGTTTTCAACGTTTAGAACAGTCGTATTTAGTACCGGTATCATTTTCTTTTCTTTTATCGAAATGTTAAACATTAAAGACATTTCAATTTTGAAATTGGTATCTCAACATTAAACAGAATCAATTTTAGTGCAACAAATGCGTATTTTTCAACTTTAAAAGAGAGATGGTAGATGGCTAAAAAAAACAAAGAAAAAAACCCAAGCCATCATCAAAAATAAAAACGACCAAAACGACCAAAAACAATATAAAAGCTCAGCAGCATCATCCGAGTGTTAGCAATTAAACAGGCTTCAATTTTTCAGCAAAAGATACACATTTCGACAAATGTATGCTTATACCATGTGTATTCTTATATCTTGATTATCTTCCACTGCATTTATTGAGAGGGACATTCTGTACAAAGTCCAAATATGACATTTAATCACAAATTGTATCCATGATGACCGTCTGGTAGTATTGTGCCAAGATGATGCCCATGTGTAAGCACATTGAATTTTTAGAATTAACTTGGTTCCGACTTACACCTGATATTCATAATTTACATTAAAATGTATTTACCTTCGTCAGATACAAGACCATGTCTTTGTATAATCTTTCTTCTAATTAAACATCCTTGCGCATGACGAATGAGTATCTCAGTTCGACATGGTTTGTCATAAAGTTTCTTTACTAAATCTGAACATTCCTTCAAATCCTTTGAGGCCTCATCAAGTTTTCTCAACTTGAGGAAAGCATTTCCTCTGTTCAACAGTTTTCTCAAGTAAATATCCGAACCTTCCATTCCATAAAACTTGGCAAGATCGATTGACCAGTTATAATACTTCAATGATTCTTCAAAGTTTCTCAAGGAAAAATAGCATTGACCAAGGTTTGCATAAAATATGATAATGTTGTCAGTTTGGATATTGTTTTGTAATAATACTTTTACAGCTTTTGAATGCATCTTTATTGCTTGTATCATATTTTTCTGTCTGCAAAATAAGCAGCCAAATTCGTTATAAATTTCAGCTAAGTATAACTTATAAAATGGCGTCCTGTATATTTGTTTTGATTTGAAAATTTGCTTTGCTTTATATAAACAGTTTTTTGAAAATTGCATATCGTTTGTTAGCTTTCCACGTAAAAACAAAATTCGGCCTTTAAAAATGTGTAACTGTATCAATTCACCTTCACTTAGTTTGTCTGATTTTATTGTATATAAGGATTCCTCTATCTGTTTGCATTTTTCTTCAATATTATCACAGAAGTGGTTGTGTCGGACCATTGCAGTAATATATTCTATCTCCCAGCTCAGTTTCACGAAAGATTTACCTTCACTTTTCGATACCATTGCTTTGAGAAAATTTAAGTGATGTTCTGGATTACATATCATCTCGACTACATTACTACGTCGTCTTGCATCTTCAGCTGATGATAAAGTCTGTAGATTTGATGCGTATGAAAAACTTTCATATTCTTCCATCAATTTTTTATATGTCAATATGTGAGTTTTAAGCTTCTCAGATTTTTCCCTTGCAACTAAAACATTCGTTTCATATTCTTGTCCAATATCTAAAACTAACTCATCAAAATATACTATGTAGTTATATTTTGCATTTTGAATGCAACTCATCATATCTCTGTCGTTTGCTTTGTCCTTTAAGAACTTGTAAACTAGAGGATGAACCGAATATATTTTTTGTCTTGTAAATATTTCATCATGATCAAAACTTGTCTCTTGGCAGTCGCATTCTCCCATTTCTATCTCAAGCAAATGTCGAGTTTTAAAAAGTAAAAGGGTAAACTTTAATTCCGTTTGCTTCATAATAACTTCCCTTTTGTTGAGATTGGGTTCAAGTTTCCCAAATACAATTTTAGCTGCCGAGTTCAGGTCAAATTTAGTTGTACCAAAAAGTGAAAGCTGACATAAAGTACATTTCTGCTCTTTAAGTTTTTCGAATGGTTGACTTAAGCATTCGTTAATTCTCAATGAAGGCGACAAAATCACATCTCTTTTCATTTGTAAAATCGTAATGACGTCTGTCGCATTTGTCGAGTCATTTATGACATCGCTGATAACCCTGATAGCAAGTGGGCATGCACAACAAGCTGTTACTATGGCATTGATTTGCTGATCGCTGAGGGACCACTAAAAACATGAAAAAAAAAGTTGTCAAAGGTACTAGGCTTATAATTTGATACGCCAGACGCGCGTTTCGTGTACATAAGACTCATTAATGACGCTCAGCTCAAAAAAGTTAGAAAGCCATACAAGTACAAAGTTGAAGAGCATTGAAGACCCAAAATTCCAAAACGTTGTGCCAAATACGGCTAAGTTTATCTATGCCTTGGCTACGAAAATATGTAGTATTTCGACTCATTCATATTTTTGCAAACAGTAAATTTATAAAAAGACCATAACATTGATTTTCATGTCATTTTTTTTTTTCATTTTCCATGAACTATTATATGTCTATGACACTGCACCATTTACAATATCAGATGTCATTTTTTTTGTTAAATGTGCTGCTAATTTTCGTTATTTAGAATGTTTCCGTCTTTATTTCTATGGTTTTGCTGTGTATGTTTACAATTGTGCATTCTATATGATACTTCTTTTTTTAAACAAATTTAATTGGACATTTTTCTACATTGCAAGCTATAAATTGTTTGCATGTTGTTGGTTTTTACTCAAATCTGATCTGTTTGAACATACACTAAGTTACTATTTTCGTATATGTTCTTTTTCAATGTCATTTGTACATTGCATGTTTCTTAATATATTGTTTGTCTTTTTCCAATGATATTTTGTGCTCAATCTGTTTAATAAAATTGTAACTAACGAAGAACAGTACTGTAGTTGAAGGGTTGCCGTCGTACGTTGGTGATTTGTCGGTCGCTATACAGTTTTACTTGTGACTCGTCATAGAGACAATTAAACAGATATTTGCAACCATCGAATCAAAATTGGCAACGGCAACTCTTAACTACAATAAACAATAAACAATATATAGATTTGAAATAAAATTAAATTATGCAAAACTTTATGAATTATTTTGGTGCATTCTTGCCATGGCTCAACGTGACTTCATCAAATAAGAATTTACTTTATGTTATTACATACGTTACATCTACGATTCAGTTTCGTACACTTCAAAGTCAGTTTTCGTGCTTCTTCTATGTCTAAACTGTTGACTTCAATAGTTAGCATAGCGTTTCTTAATTCACGATTTGCAGTAAGCAGGAAATTATTCCTTGATGTTATGACTAGTCCGGTCTGAAAAAATTTTCAATTAGTAAATTGTATTACCATACAAAAACAAAAGCATACTATCTATTGTGACATTCAGATCACTTTAAATGTTTTTGTCTTTTAAAAAAAGCTTGTGAAAATATTTCAATCTAATTATTCCTTTATCTGCTAGCTTTATTAGTGTAAAAAAGTTACTGAAATCAAAGAAAAAAATGGTTGTTAATATTTTGGAATGATAACCAGCATGTAGAGTTAAACTACAATACCAGAATCACTCTGATTTTTATTTTATCTATTTATTTTTGTCGCTAGTTACAGAAATCTTTTTCATAAAACACAATTTCAAAATGAAAAGGTTTATACATTTAACCAAACGTGAGACAAATGAATGTAAAGATATTCGTTTCTTTCCATACTTAATGGTGTTCAACAAAACTTTATATTTTTTTTTGTACTCAATTAAGTATTGTGACTGAACGTTTAGTATCATCATCTGATTATGCTAAATCAGTCTTTTTACTTTTGTATAATTGTAGATTTAAAATATAAGGTAATGATCAATAACACCTTGCATGCTTGACTGTGCCTCATCATTCCCAGCAAACATTCAAAAAATGACAAAATCTTTGATTGTTCCTTGGAAATATTTCTATCACAAGCATCTTCACCAATCTCGTCATCAAGATTATCAAACATAAGAATTACTAAAAAAAAAGATTAATATGTTAAGGTCAATAAAACAAATTAAACAATTCGGTGTTGAAAAAAAATATAACGAAACAAATGTATTATGTATGCTAGACTATAAAAACAGACGACACTTAAGTCACTTTCATCTCAATACAATATAAACCTAAAATGCCGATGGTTTGGTATTAACATGGTTAAACTGCTCCTATTGTTTGTAAATTTACACTCTATATCTTTCACATCTGAAAGTTAAGCTAATCGTTATAACTCATTAAAAAATAAGTAACATTAGATATATGATATATGCCATGTTGAATTCATTTTTTTTAAATGAAAAAAGGGTATGAAATAACAATTTATCATTGAAACCAATACAATAATAAAAAGTAAAATCACAAAAATACTGAGCTCCAAGAAAAATTCAAAACGGAAATTCCCCAAACAATTGGCAAAATCAAAAGCTCTTACACATCAAACGAATGGATAACAACTTTGAAAAGGTTTCAAAGAAAGAAAACTTGGATTTCTGTTTCCAGTATTTAATTTTATCTACCTTATTTAAATTTTTTGAATTTTCTTTTTTATTGTTGACCCTTTTGTTCTATTTTTTCAACGATTCCTTCTATAATTCAATACCAAAGTTCCTTATTAATTCAAATATTTAATATATAAGTCGCATAACTACAATTTTATTATCTTACTTCACTTTTCATTGACTTACGTTTCCTTTGCATCTTTTCTGTTATATATTCCAAAAGTGATTCCTTGAGATTGATCTCTTCAATAAGGATTTGGTCTGATATGGTTCCATTCCCGTCATTGTCCGTGGTTTTAATTTGACCTGATATCCGTGCTCTTCCGTCTTTAATAATACTTTGGACAGAGGTGCGTAGAAAATGTCGATAAGTTCCTTGTTCCCTTTAAAACCAAAGGTTTGTTACAAATAAATACTTCATAAATTAAAATACATAACTGTAGAATATTCAGAACCATAACCTGGAAATTTATGCTATTTATTTGCAACATAAATTTACGTATTTCTTGTTTACTTTCAATCCATCGCTTCTTTAATGGAGTACTTACAGAAGGTAATATTGTTAAGTCAAATAGCTCTCCGTATCGTTATTGGTGCACGGTTTATCAGCCAATTATTCAATGTTTTTGTTCTGTCTCGAATTAGATGTGAATTTCAGTTTATGAACAATAAGAAAGTACTCAAACTAATTAAAACTGAGGTTGCTACTCCTTTGCGTATTGTTTAACTTTTGGTTATCTGCTTCGCAACCTTTTATAACCCAACTTTTTGGTGAGGTTCGTTTAGTTCAAGCATAAGTTTTCTAACGGGTCTATATCCAAATTATTTTACATTTTTGCTACCTCCTTATTTTACAGCAGAGCATTGAGTTGTCAAATTAAAGTAAATAGGAGGGAACAGTAGTTTACTGATAATAAAATCTCATAAATCCATATAGAAGAAACAAAGCAAAGACATTTTTTTTTTTATAATACTTTATATATATATAATTTGACTTTTTCTTTCATCAAGAAAAAGCTGTCAACATATTGGGGTAGCTTGATTTTGAATCCGAACAAAAATATACATTTGATAGAGAACTTTCCAATAATCAGTCCAATAATTCATTTTCATAGCATTATGTGTGTACAGTTCTATGAAAAGCTTAAAACTTCTGCACACATCTTCTGGCCTTAATTTCAAGAAAAAACCTACAAAATTCGGAAAGAGACCAGAAACATCATTCACACCGTGTCTTACCATCAATAGTTTCTCAAATAAACTCTATAGCTGACTATGCGGTTTGGGCTTCGCTCAATGTTGAAGCCCGTATGGTGACCTACAGCTGCTAACTTATGTGTCATTTTGACATTTATGGAGAGTTGTCTCATTGGCAATTATACTGCATCATCTTTTTTTTATATCTAAACAACAAAATGTGTAGGATAAAATTGGCAGGTGGACTGTAGATGAATGGCCCAGAACCGGCAATAAAAAAATGCAATGTTTGCATGATCTAAACAGTTGAAATGACAAAGTGTTGTAACTACATTATTATTCGCTAGATACTATTTACTGACGATCTCGAGCGAACTTGAAAAGTTAAAGAGTTAATCACGAATGTTCAACAAAGTACATATGTTCTATACGCTTGTAAGAGGATATGTTTGAACCACAATAAGGGGTGTTTTTTATTACTTAACGAGCATGTTGGTAAAAAAAGAGATACATATAAAAAAAAAAACATAAAATGATATAGATGGTAAATACCCTTATTTCAAAGATGATTACCTTAGTTCAATTTTAATTGTTTTCCAACCTTCACCACGGAGTTTGTAACAGACTGTGTTTGCGATACTTGTCTTTCCCATTCCTCCTAAACCACAGAGCAGAATTCCTACATACACAATAATTCATAAATATGTATTATCATAGCTCATCATAATTCATGTTTCAACAAAAATCGAGAATGAAAATTACGTCAATGTCATTAATTTAATAAATCTGCTTGCTAATGATAATGCTGCGCGTTAGTCCGAAAGCATGTGCCAGTACTTTATCAATTGTCTAACGCATTGTGCATTTCATAGTTTGTTTAAGTTTGAAATTATATTCTATGTTTCTAATTGCAAACATGGACTGACCAAACCGACATGACGAAATTGAGTATTGTATTTCTTCCTAAGGTACTTGTGTGTTTCAAGGCAAATTCGCAAATTATTTCTTTCTTAGCTCTCATGTATTAAATTATAAACCTGGTACCTTTTGATAACTATTATGCGTGTGTTTCTCTGTCCTATATGTTCTCTCATTTATTTGTATTGTAGTCCTGTCATGTAATGTTGTCATTTTAATGCTATATTTTACACTGCCATAAAAGCGGGAAGTTTGGCTAGCCACAAAACCAGGATCAACCAACCATTTGTTTCTTAAAATGTCCTCTACCAAGTCAGGAATATGGCCATTGTTATATTATAGTTCGTTTCTGTGTGTGTTACTTTTTAGTGTTGTGGTTCTGTTGTGAATTAGTTCTCCTCTTATATTTGATGTGTTTCCCTCAGTTTCAGTTTGCAACATGGATTTGTTTTTTTCTATATTTCGAACAGCGATATACTAATGTTGCCTTTATTAAGTTACATACTGTAAAAGACTAAATTTTCCATTCTTACAAATTGATTAGCATTATTTATTTGCAACAACTTCTTAACCACTGACCTAATTACAAAGAATGTAAAATAAGGCTTTGCATGCATCTCTAACCTTATTTTTAAACCGTTTGCAAAATTTAACACTGATTTCACCAAACGTAAAAAAAACTCATGTATCCGTGTTTCCGCCGAAACAGGTTTTTAGATTTAAAATGGTACTGTCTTACAGACACCATTGTGTACGTACATTTTTTCATAAATGTATAAAATAACTGTGGTTTCTGATAGTAAAACGTAAATTTTGGTTTTCTGTGCAGTATTTGAGACTTGGAGTCGTTTTTGTTTTGAAGTCTTAGTTCGTCTTTGAGTCGTTTTTTGTTTTTCTTCGAATAATGATTTTTGAATGATCACTTAGCAGATTACCTTAGCCATATTTGGTACAACTTTTAGGAATTTTTTATCCTCAATGCTCTTCAACTTTGTATTTATTTGGCTTTTTAACTATTTTGATCTGAGCGTCACTGATGAGTCTTATGTAGACGAAACGCGCGTCTGGCGTATAAAATTATAATCCTGGTACTTTTGATAACTATTAGCATCGTTTTCTTATTAATTTATAATTATTTTTTCGAGTCCTTATAAGGACATTGAATTTGTCATGTCTACAAAAGAGACCACATACTTTGTACCCGTAACTCCTATTAAACGACAAGTTGTGTTATGAAGGAATTTCAACAGCAATATCTGTTTTTATGGCATTATACAAAACAAATATTTAGTCCTAATAATTTTTTATGGTTTCCAATATCAAAGAATGGACTTTACTTATCTTAAGAAGCGTGGGTGTAGGAAACACATTTGTGATCTTATCTCTTCAAACATTAATTTACTGGAGGATTCTTTCAATTTTTGCTTTTAGTTAAATACTTAATAAAGGCAAGAGTAGTCACGCTGTGGTTAGCCACGAATTGTTCCTTTGGACAACGTGTCCGATGAATGTTCCTTGTCGTTGTGCACACGACTAGCTGAACAGTTTTACGTCACTTAGAACCGCTGTTCAAAAAAAGCATAAATCGACTAAGGGGAAAACAAATACGGGATACAAACTTAAACAGAGGAAAACACATCAACTATAAAAGGAAAACAAGGGAACAACAGAAACACTAAACTGCCATAAAAACAAAGACCAACATACATATAAACGGAATATTTGATGACAACTGCCAGATTCTTTATTTTGTACAGGACAATAGTGGGTTGAACCTGGTTTACTTGCTAAACCTCCCGCTTATATCGTAAACCTCCCGCTTATATGGCAATGTTAAAAAATATTATATTTTATAAGTGTAAAAATATATAACTTAAAACCGTTTAATTTTAAGTATGATTTAATACTTAACTTTTGAAGTCCCCGTTTTGATTTCGTCTTCCATTCTTTTAATGTGTGATTCTCTACCGACAAAGTTTCTATCATGGAAAATTCCTCTTTTAACACACTGCTGTCGTACTTCTTTCAAATTTTTCCGAAACTCCTTTAGACTGTCTTTGACATTAACCGATCCTAATTCAGTGTGATAATTTAAATATCCAGTTAAATTAATTAAAAACTCGAGTAAATCATTATTATCGCTAAAAGTATTTTCAAGAGCATCGAAATAACTGAATGTGTTTGTGACATTTCTTATCTGTTCACCTAACTGTCTTCCTGACAAATTTAGAACATCTACAAATTCTGGTCGTCCGTCCCATTGTTCACTAAAATAATGTCTAAGCTTGTTCCAAATATCAATATCTGTGATTTTACCATATGATATATCTTCTACAATATCCGTCAAACTTCGGCTCATTTTTCTTTTCTTTTTTTTTTATCATATATCTGCTTTGAAATATGAAAAGGAAACAAAATGAAATCATAAGCGATGGGAGACTTAAGCAATTTTATGTAACATTATGATAGTCTATATTTCTATACAATGTTTTAATTTTTTTTTTTAATGAAATATAAGAGGTTCGCATGTAAAAATTAATGAAAATTGTTTTACATAGCATATAAAATCATATTGTTGTATTTCTTGTTAGCAATATACTTTATAAAGAAAAACACACTGCAGATTTCTTATCCGTATGTAAACATGATGTTCACGGCAAGGGAATAAAATGAAACCTCTTCAACCGTCCGAGACCTAACCTGTACGGTCTTTTTGTGAATAAAATGGGCTCAAGTGATGATTTTGACTTTAAATAGACACTCTGAGGCACGACATTCCATACTGCAATGTTATTTGTAAAACAACAAGCTCTTCACATCTGCTTTTGTTTTAAAAAAAAAAAGGGGGTACATAGTAAACATTGTAAACATTGTTAAGAATTCAAGCATTTTAAACAATAATTTATCTTGGACATCTTTTCATATGAGTCGTTGTTCTATCAAACACTTGTTAAAAACAAAAACATCAAATAAGCCAGTTCATTTAACTTCAAGTTTTAATAGATATATGGTTGTTCTTTTATGCTATACCAATTCAAACTTTTCTAATTTGGTTCAAATAGTACATGTATTACCTCCAGAACTAGAAATCAAAGAAAAAACAGAATCTGCTTCCTCCGCCTCATTTTTTTACTTGTTCCTCGAATTTCACATAAGCAGTCATCTCAATAACAGAATGTATGACAAACGATATTTTTGAGTTATCAATACCCCAAACTTAGTATCAGTAGTACACCAACTATACCTACGTATGGTGAAAAAGTAAAATCTCAAAAATACTGAACTCTAAGGAAACATCGAAAAGGAAAGTCCCTAATCAAATGTCAAAATCAAAAGCTGTTGAATATACATTTGGCACCCTTTTCGGTATTCATGAACCTACAGTTGCTTCTCAGACTTTTTAAAAATTCACCAGTGGCTTAGCAGGAAGTTGATGAATCAGGTTTATGTCAAAGAACGTCTTATCCTTTTTCTTGAAAAGGGGGTTTATCGGATGATACCAAGACCTATTTAATAAATATTTAGTATCAACTTCACAAATAATACATGATGGTCTTGAAGTATAAGTTATGGGTAATTAAGTTGTTTATCAGCTTAATTATGTGGCAAAGGGTTCTTTTACTTGTCTTTGTAAATAAATTACCTTTACACTTTAAGTCCAGTTTTGGTAATATCCTTTTAATGTTGGTGTTTTTGTTTTTGCCATTCTCGTCTTTCAGTTTTGCTTCGTCCATATGCCATTTAGGTTTTTTTGTTAACATATTTAAAATTGAAAATGGAAATGGGGAATGTGTCAAAGAGACAACAACCCGGCCATTGTTTGTTTTCATAGTGGTGAAGATTAGAACACAATGTTAAGTGATGTACCCCTATTTTTTTACATTTATTAACTCTGTTTGTTTTGGTCACACTTATTTGTAAATATAATGGAATTTTATGCGACTCTCATACACGTGATAGGTTGAGCACGTTTTAACCCAAAGTTTAATCAACCTTTCTCTACATAAGGAAATGCCTGAACCAAGTCAGGAAAACGTCAGATGTTTTCCATTCGTCTTGAGGGGTTTGAGTTTTGGTTTTGCCAGTTGGTAAGGGAGTTTCTGTTTTGAATTGTACTTTTAGATACTTTTAGATGACCAATCTCAATATTTTTATCTGTATTTATACACCCTTGAACATTATAAATGTAAAGACCAATGTCTTGCAAAATAATTTCTTGTGAACATTGTGAATGTTTTTGGTAGATTCAATATACTTTTATGATCTTTGAATTCACTATATATGTATATTGTTATAAATTATATTTTAATTTATACTGTAAATAGATAGGATTTGTTTTTCAACCGATAACTTAAAAGGTAGATTTACGACGGTATACAATTAATTGTAATTGAATATCCTGCAATGTATATCATGCTTTACCTTTTTTTTTCGATAAATTACTGTAACAATTTAAATAGCAAAAATAATGAACTAAAATGAAAATTCAACCGGAAAGTGCGAAATAAAGGCTCAAATACCTCAAACGAAAGGGAAACAACTGTCATATTCCTGATTTGGTACACGGATTTCCTCATGAAGAAAATGGTCGATTAATCCAGGTTTTATAGATATTCATAATTATGCATTAACAACAATAAGATGCAAATTTTATACACCGCACCGAGCCTACGTCCTCGAGTCTGTAGCTTATGCATACACTCAATGACTTCTTCATAGATAAGTGGTATAACGCTTTCATGTGTTATCCTTAGATGTAGAAGTGCATTTTATGCTTCCTATATTAGTTTTATCTACATTTGTACATTGTTGATATTTGACTAAATGAACTAATATTTCTTGACTAAAGTTTCATTGTTGAAGTTAACTTAGTTTTGAAAAGATTTCAGCGACCAGACAAAATAAATTGACATTATCTCTATCTTTGGATTTATTTAAGGTTTACAAATTCTATTAAGAAATTTGGTTCATTGATTAAAATAAACATATTGAGATTTTTGAGGTGTTAAACTCTGTAAATTAAAAAGAGAAAATCAGTTATGACGCAAATCAATGTAACCTTATATTCTTTAAAAATTAAAGAATTTCTCAATGCACTGAAAAGGTCATATTAATTCGAGGTGTCTCAAAATATATAAATACACACACATACACAAACGTGAAACTTGACATTTTATCAGAGCACACAACATATTGTTCATAATCATGATAATGTTGCACTGTACATATACTAAAAATTATATACTCAAAACGTATTTCAAGAAAATTAACCCATATATACATTTTAAAACTTCTAGATGAGCTAGAAGTATTGATAAAAAATATACAAAACAGGAGTTCAGTTATTAGTTCCAGACCAAAGTATAAAGATTCCATGCAAAAACTTAAATGTATAAATTGCGAATAATTAAGACAAAATGAATGCGAATAGTTTAGTATTATTTATGACTCAAACTTCAAAAGAAGACTCATAAAAACTTGTATTGTACAAACTATAAAATCCTACCTTCCGGTACAATGTTTTGGTTGGTCGGCCAAATAAAGTGCGTATTATCGTTACGCATAAACAGGAAGTAAAATGTCCTTAAGTACTTGATTCGATTTATGTAAAATAGACTTGTCTCCCCATTTTTTCCACGCATCTGGTTTGGATTTGACTTTTAAATGTTAAAAGTTCAGTGACAAATATTTCATGCATATACGGGGGGACTAGCATTTGATAAAGGATTGAAAAGGAACTGAGATCAAACTTCTTTAAATCTGTTTCATTTATCATATACACAGGCCTTTTTGATAACCCATCACAAAGCTCTGCAACACAAGAAATGTGCCTTGTCTGATTGTACATCGAATGCTTCGAAATGGGTTTTTTTTTTCAATTCTTTAATTACCTAATCGATATACACCTGCCTGCTCTTTAAATTTAATCTGCTTATTTTTCTTATCAACTTTTTTCTTGCATCTGCCTGAAATGCATTTGAGTCGAAAGATTTCCTTGGGATTATAGGTCAAGCTAGTAGTGCACATGATCTTGGCGGTTTTCTTCAATAATTTTCAATTTAATTTTTTTTTTGCTCGATTCCAGGGGGTGGGGGATATTTACGAATCCATTCAATTATTAAGAGCCATTCTAATTACCGTTCTCATCTTATGTTTGTTTATTTTTAATTCTCTCTTTCTATATATATAAAGTTGCAAAACACAATTTAAAGATGTGCCTGTACATGTAAATATGATGTTGTCTAATTACTTGATAGCAACGAGCATTATAATTATTGTTTTGGGTACCATTTTTATATAATAATAAAAAAAACTGCCATTTACTGCCATATATGGAAATAAGTAATACTAACACATGGTATAACGTATGAATGAAACAAATGACATTGTCATGAATGGAGTCTCATTTCATTGCCTTGTTTGTACAATAATATTTAGAATTGATCTTATTTTGACATAAAATAACCATACTATTTGAATATATGAATGATTCTGGGAAGTTTTATTCTATCCCTTAATACCAGGGTTTAGTCTTTCTATATTTGTTCTTAAGATATCGATTTAGTTACATTGATATAACAATATTTTTAGCGAAGTTCCTAGAATTTGCATGAATACGTGCAGATAGGACCATATTGGTTATTTTTTCTTCATTTTTGTTCTTTTTTCTCTTTAATTCAAATACACTTTTAAATGACTTTCATATGAATAATAAGATAAAACTTGATCACATCCTTTCAAAACTAACATAGAAACCCCGTCATGGTGCTGGTACTTGCGGAATTAATTAACGATCGCGTATGTGCTTATTTCAAACAACATCCAAATAATTAATCAACTCCGTTTTAAAAGTGATGTTTCATTTCAAATATTTAGGTCGTTAAAATGTAATAAACAGCTGCTCTATGAGCGCATGATACGCCCGTCGCGTTTTCTTATAATGAAGTTCAATCACTTCTCAATGTCAAATCAGAAATTCATGAAAATTGAAAGAGAGTTTACGTCAATGTAACGATTCACATAGATTTAATGAGATCTGCTGAAAGCATTTTTGTTTTATTGCCCGAAAACTGGAAAATTCCCCCTTTTTATGAATAAAATCCCATAACTCTGAAACATAGAATCTAACATTTATAGAAAACGAAAGTGAGCTTACTTCAATAGATATAAATTATCTATTAAAGTTTTATGCGTTTTGGGGTAATTGTCCGAAAACTGGAAAATCCTCCCCTTTTTTAACAATAAAACCCAAGAACTTGGCAACGTTATATATATAAAAAAAAAAAAAAAAAAGGAAAAGGAAAGGGAGCTCACGTCAATAGATATAAACAATCAAATTGGTTAAAGCGTTTTTGAGTTAATGTCCGACATGTTGAGGACGGGCAGACGGACAACGGTGTACCATAATACGTCCAGTATAAAAATAAGAAATACGGTTTCATTGGCAATGAGACAAATATCCACCAGAGTTCCCAATTGAAGTTAATGTAAGCAATTGATCGCCCCGTATGACCCTCAAAAATGTTTTTGAAAATATTGTTTAGTGGGCTTCAAAGGACCCCGACTTGAAATATGTGTTCAACAATTCATACAAGAAATCTAACGGCCTAAATCATAACAAAAGCAATTATTAAAAAATACAAATATGAGACATGAACCAACGACAACCACTGAACTTCTGGCTCTTGATATGGCCAATAAAGAATTTGGTGAGTGACAACATTTTTCTGGGCGCTCAACCTTCCACTAACTTAAGACAATGGTTTAACAGAACATCATAAAACAAACCTTAAAAATCAGTTGCAATTGGCTCAACTCAAAAATGGTATGTAGCACACAAACAACTAAGATTAAAATAATAGACACAAAGCACCGAAATAAGATTACTCGCAGTTACTGAAAGTGAGTTCAAAGTTTACCACTTTTTCATAATTTGAAATAAGAAACTATAAAAGACAAAGGCTCAAAAGGTTTCGTCAGTTATTCATTTTAGTCACCCCTTTTTGATGATACAGCTCCTACAAAACATTTCATTTTTTTTTTCATTGTACAGATTTCGGGCGCATTACATATGCGTGCATTTGGGTTCAATTATTTTTATATTTGTGCGCAGCTTTTGATTACATTTTCGCGCATCTATTTTATAGATAACACAGATAAAATGAAGATGATTAATAATAAATGATGATTGAAACGTGTGACTGTACTTTTAAAACACTACTAACAAATAAATGTATTTTCAATGCAATAAATTAATTTAATTATTAGATCTAAATTTTTCCCAATACAAATATTTAAAAAAAAATATGTCACTTACCGGTACTGTATTTAAGATTTGAATGCTTCTTTTTCTAGGGTGTAAAAGCGTTGACCGAAGTACATTTTGTATGAAGCGCGGAAGCGCTTCATTCTAAAAATGTGCGCAAGGTCAACGCTTTTACAACCCTATGAAGTTACAAAAAGAAGCATTCAATACTTATAATTACATTTTTTAGCTATGATCAGAAAAACACGAATTTTATATTTTTTGTATTTAATTCACCTGTGAACTTTATTTTGGGACCACGTGTTATCATGAATGATAAGTTTTATTGAGTAATGCAATTGCTTAAGGAATAACACGTGATGTGCAGTTAGCCAATCAGAATAAAGTATTATAATGAAACATACATCTAATGTAATTATATAATGATTCTTTTAACAGTATCCATAGGCGGATCCAGGGGGGCCTGGGGGCCCGTCCCCCCCCCCCCCCTTTCGTGGGAAAAATTTGGTTGATTATATAGGGAATCATTGAAGCATGACTGGAGTGGGCCCCCCTTAGGTCAGTCAGCGCCCCCCCCCCCCCCCCCCCCACCCCCCCCCCCCCTTTAGGAAAAGTTCTGGATCCGCCACTGGTATCTCATTATTCCTAATAGACTGGCACATTCATACGTAACGGTCTTTTTTTATTTAACCTTATGCTATTTTACAAATAATGTTAATGTACATTAAGTTTTATCTAAGTTGTTTTTTGCAAGACTTTTTAATAAGATATTTAATCTATTGTCTACAATATTTATATTTTTTGTTGTTTTAATTATTATTTCTGTTGTTTTATGTTGTCACACAGTGCTATAATTGTTCCTGTTTACAATACTTTTAATTTCGCTTCTGTTCTTGGTTGTTGTCCTTTCAAAATGTTTAATCTAATTGAACCAATCAAAGCTAATAATATACCAATAATTTGAATATCTTGTACCTGATTTGCATAGAATTATAATTTCGTCTTATTGTAAAATAGTTCTTCACGTTATCTTTTCTAACTGTTTAACATTTAATATGGAATTATGGAAGTTTGTTTTTTTGTTTTTTGTTTTTTTACAATAGTGCGAACATGAGTTTATTTTGGTTTTAAAAGACTGTGACATGCGACGAGAGTTGTTTCACACTAGATTTCCTAATAAAGTGTTAGGAGAGGCCAATCCGCTAATTATACAATAAAAAAAGTGTAATAATTGTAATAATTTATCGTACTCATGTTATTACCTGAAAGTAGAAAACGATTTAATAATGACAAAAATCACGTTAACAATATTAAACGGTTTGTATTTTTTTTATATACAGATTTGATGTCTGTGATAAACAAAACAGTAAATATCTATTTTTCATTTACACTTTCTTTGTATGATAAAATAAGTGTGCAATAAATAAAAGAAGCTTGACAGATGATAGTACAACTATACCTAAATACTCATACAATAATGTGGGTTTGACATAATACTCAAAAACCTTCCTACACACGTAAAATGATAATTAATTCGTCGTTTCACAATGTATTGAACCACTCTACATATAAATAGAAACATTCAACTGTAACTAAATAGATGCCTATTTGAGGAGACGCTGGCCAATTCTATATCTAATTCAAAATTTGACTTGCAAATCAAACTATTCCGAAAAGACTAAGCTCCTCAATTTGGAAACCAGACGGACTGTCTTACATTTTAACTGCTCGAAATAATTTCATGAATTAACGTTGAAATCTCAAAAACCAAAACTGGGTAATTGTATGGAAGCTTATAAGGCCGCATTGAAAAATTCAGCATTTTGCGGCCCAGAAGTGATGCAAAACGGAATAGAGAATAGGGAAGTTGGAAAAATAGAACATGTTGGTAAAAATGATCAGTTTGTGAAAGTCGACCATGTTGTGAAGCCAGAACATGTAAAAGTTGACCAATTTGTGAAGCCCGAAAATGTGAAAGCTGACGAAGTTGTTAAGCGAAATCAATTTGCAAAAGTGGAAAATTTCAGGAGGAAAAGGCGATGCAAAAGTATATCTGCACAATCTATTAATGAAATTTCTGATCTTGAGGTAAGTCGTTTTTTAATGATAACATTTGCTTACTGGATTTAGATAAACTTGAAGGTTTAATCTGAAGGTATAATGGTCAAATTTAACAGTGTCAGCTGAAGTAATTTAAATACTTCGCCTAATTAAAAATCTTTTAAATAATGAGGGGAAAACGAAAATGATCTTGTCTTTTTACAGTTCAAAGTAAAAAAAAAGTATCAAAATATCGGACATCTAAGCGCTGAATTAAGACACATTTAGCGCCAGATTTTAACCCTTCATAGCGAGAGAATTTTTTTTTTGTACTTTGAAACTGCTGTTACACCACTGTCCCAGGTTATAATAGATAGAGCGTACAACAACATATTTAACTCCACCACATTCTTTTATATGTGTCTGATTCATGTAAGGAGACTGTAATTCAGTGGTCGTCGTTGGTTGATGTCTGCCATATTTGCTGTTTGTTTGTTGTTTTAGCAGAAATTAGGCTGTTGATGTTTTCTTGAATTGTCTTACATTTTGTCATGCTTGAGCCCTTCATGGATTACTATGAGTTTTGTTTATTGTTGAATAAGCCATACGTTAACTGAAACATCTTAAGTCTTTATAGATAGTTGTCTAAATGGAAATTTTTGCATATTTCCATTTTTTGTTTTGTTAGATAGTGTTATGATAGATTTTTTGTTGTCAGAACAGCACCTTAGTATTTCATATTCAGTAAAATAAATCACGAATATTGTGTACCTGACCACTATGCACATTAAAACCAATGGTCGTATAGGTTTCAGTCCGTTTCTTTTATTTGCATATCAAATATAAGCATCTTTTAGCTCTAAAAATATTTTCCGAAATTTTAAAGTTATTTCTTGGCATTTCCATTTATTTTACGTCATATATTGCACTTTTTGTTTATTTCAACAACATTTGTTTCTATGTTGAACCAAGCACGAAGAAACAATAAATGTTTAGTTGAAGTTACATGTATAAATATGTATAACAAGTATTATTCAACTCTGTGAGGTTTCGCTTTTGTATTCATTCATTTTTTTGTTAAAACGCAAACTCGTTAAATGATATATCGTCTTCTCATTGTTGAAGGTCGTACAGTTTCATGAGGTTGCTCACATCCCCTTCATTTGAACAGTGGTATCATTGGCAATCATATCACATCTCTTTATTTTCATTACATTCAGTGTTTTTTGTATAAGTTTCGGGGAATAATCAAAAGCCCATTTTGCCCCAAAGTTTATTAAAAAAAATCAAAATCTTTTGATTGACCGAATGTTTGATTTATGAAAATTTAGAATTTAAGTTTTATTTTCTCTTTTCTAATGTTTAAAAGGTGATTCTAGTCATTTAGTCGTCAAAAGTTTACAGAATAAGTCAAAAGTGGAACCCTTTATCACGCAATTTCCAGTTGAGCTTCTACCAAAATGCACTTTTTTTTTTTTTTAAACCCACCTGATTGTCAATGATGTCGTTCTTTATTTCAAAACAACAGTCACGTTGCTTTAAATGTTACAGTACATGGTTGTAGAATAGAATTAACCGTTAACAACGAAAATTTTGTAAACTCGAATTGGTGTAAAACATTTGATAATGCAAGTAATTTTGTATATGAATTTTAATTGTATATCTATTTTTGAAAACTAATTCGATCAATGTTATATTTAAAAAAAAAAGCAATGATGGCGTTTATATAAATGTAACCCTTAACACGTCTATTATATTTAGTGGTCATTTACTATTATTACGTTGAATTAGCAAAAGCAACACAGCTGTATTGTAGAACATGGTGTGCATATGACAGGGAATTAAATGCAATTATGTGTATCAGTCAATTCCTTATAATGAATTAATAACTCTTTTGACTGCATTCTCTCTGGTTGATTTATAATCAAAATGAAAGAATATGAAATGATGCAATGAGATCGAATATAGTTAATACAACACATAGTTATGACAAGTTCTTCAACTGAAACACGATAAGCTAAAGAACATTCTGTGTATAGATGTAAGTAGAAGATTGTATAACTTAAACACATCCAAAAGAAAACCTTAGACAAATATGAACAGAAAAACACAGTTGAAGGTGCTCATATGAATCTTCTTTAAGTGTAGTAAGAATTTGATATGATGACGAAGGATATATAACGATTTTAAAACGTACTTTATATTTTTTTTTAAACTCCTATTTTTTTGATATCTAATGTGATCTGGGTAAACATTGGAATTTTCAGTTTTTCATTTTACGAATCCAACAAACGCCATTAAAATGCAATAAATACACATAACCTTGGCATTACTTTTACCAGGTCTGCTCGATTTCAAAAGATTGAAAAGTGAAATTTATATCTTCAACAGAATTGAATAAAATTGAGAATGGAAACATATATGTACTGTAAAATTTAAATATTAGAATGTGTCGAAAAAATTGCATGTTCTGATCTAGTTGAAATTGCGTTTGATATTTTTGAAAGATTTTTGTGCCTGTTAAAGTTCTTTCAACAAGATAATATAAAATGAGAAACATATTTGGATGCTATATCGACATATTTCATAATCAACGATTTTTTTCATCTGCGTCTGCAAAAAGAATGCTCACAAATCCACCTATTTATATGCAAATGAAATGGCGCCATAATTCAGATAGCATCAAAGATTGTCTGTAAATTAGGAGATTTGTAATTATTGATTTGGGTCACCTAAGGTCGACAATGGTATTCAAATTGCAATACATAATATTATACACAAAACTGAATTTTACATTAGGCTTGAAAACTCCCACACGCAAAGATATTTATGTTTAAAAGTTTCCCTTAAACGAATCATCATTATTTGATGCCTTTTTCAATGTCTTTGTGTCATTTAAATCTTTCTAATAGTATTTTTACATACATAAGCTGATCTGTTAATACTTAATTTTACAAACAGATACAACTAACACGTATCTGTATTGGTAAAATATTCCAAGGTGACCAATCATTTTACATTTAGTAGACTACCATTCCTATCTATTCTACGTCTTTGGTTTCGTTTAACCATTCAACTTATGTAACTTTTGGAATCTAAGATTGACGATCTTTTCATTGTTTTTTTTGTTGTTGCTGTTAACAAATACCATATTGTGCTAGAATGTTATTTGTCAACGATTGTATTGGTATACAATGTACTTAAGGTTTCCGTTCCTGCATAGATGTAGGCCTGTACTCTGGATTTAATCTGTATTATGTATGTTCGACACGATTAACAGCTTGTAAACTGTGTAATTCACGACTCATTTATCCAACTCGATTGTTACTTAACATCCCTGTTAACACCTTCTTGTGTTTCTTGTACTCTCAACTTTTTTATTTATCATTCTATAAAAGCATTTGGATGATATCGATGGAATCTACAGCCCATCAGGATTAGGCAAAACAACATCGATAGTATTCAGTCTTAAAGATCAAGTGGGATGTCTGGCGAACGCACTCAAGATTTTTCAGGTATTTATCTATGTTCACTTTTGAATTAATTTTTTTTGGTTTAACTTAAATTTTAGTAGTTCTAAATTAAAAATTATACTTTTATTCGCTTTAACACTGATGTCGGACACCTTACATAATATGGCATGGTGTAAAAGGCCAAGTCAATTATTTAACAAGACATGACGAACTAAACAATGTCAGTTAGTTCAATAATTTTGTAAAAGAGGACAAACTGTCCATTCCGTTTACCTTATGATTTTGGTATTGTAGAAATTCATGCGTTTTGTAGACTGTAACAGTTCTTCAATAGACAACTTTCGAGTTCGATGCATTTCCGTCAAAAACTCTGGTTTTAGTGAACATCATTCGTGCGTTTAGTGGTATCGTCCGTTCCAATGTTGAGCGAGTGGTTGGCAAATTATAATACTATATTGCAAGATTTTTTCGGCAAATTAACTTGTCATTAGGGAATTGTGATTAAGTACTTACAAAACATATATTATTTCTAGTTTATCCTGCATAATGACGATCACTAGGACGCTTGATGAACGTTAATAGTGCAGGGATACAGGCGATCCCCTCTAACTGGTAAATGACATCACTAAGGCGCTCCTAATTGACGAGTTTTTACCGGCGACGGATGAACTCGAAAGTGGTCTATTATTTGCACTAAATCCGTTGGATGTGTACTGATTGTTACATTAGTCTGAGAGAACACGATTTATGTATTAGTTTTGATTGTCTCTGAGCCTGCTTTCAGTAACTTCGACTACTGTTATATCGGTTCTTTGTGTCTCCTTTTTTTTATGTTGTTTTTTTTTATGCTTCGTACCCATCTATGGTCATCTATTGAGGAAAGCCATTTGCTGTTTTTACAATTTTTTTTCTTATATAATGTTACACGTTTTTCCCTGTCTAGGTGGGAGGTTTACGAACATGTTTAACCCCGACACATTCTGTATGTGTTCGACCCAATCATGGAGTTTGTAAATGTAATGGCGTTGTCAGTTTATTTTCGACAAATTAGTTTTAATGTCACTTTAGAATCTTCTGCCTCTCTTATAGAGGATTCGGTGTTGCGTAGTGCATGTTTTCTCACGTTTGATACTACGTAATTGTCATAGAAACTGTACGTTATATCATCTACTAGTACAAGGTGTAAATTGGATCATTCGTGTTGATAAAAATATGTATTTTTAAAGGTTATAAAGTGGACGAAAAACCGCGTTCTCACCAACACGTATAAAATTAAATTTGAATTATTTTCTCAATGAGCTACATTTTTGCTTTGGTTCCTATATGTCTTAAATTGGTTGTGTTCAGTTATCTTCCTCGATATAGTTGCCATAAAAATATCTGTATAAATATTCTAAAACCAGATTGATTTATTGTTAAATTTTATTACATAAAAAAATCCCTTCCCTTCTAGAAAAGTGTGCTTAAATGGAACACATATGACCTTACAGATATTTTGCTAATACACAATTATTATGCAAATTTCTCAAGGCCGATTAATGTACTTTGCCTCTGAAATGCCACCTGCCTTGTTTGTTGTCATGATGATGTGTAGGTCGTTATGTATAAAGGTCATATATATACAACCGTCTTTCTTATTTTTTTACAAACTGTGACGTCTTAATATTTCTTTGAATGATGATACAATTATACCACTGTTTGTCGACTTTGTCTTGTGGATTATAAAAACTGTAAGTTAAATTCTTTTCATTTTATTATTGACAGAAGTTTATTACTAGTATATTGTATCTGTCGTTTTTGTCTCAATAGTGATGAATCCTCAATTAAAATGTTTTAGGAACACCACATCAATGTTGTTCGTATAGAATCCAGGAGGTCAAGGCGTAGTGATTCTATGTATGATATTTATATGGATATAGAGACGGATAACATCCGACTGGAAGAATTAATCAAGCGACTCAAGAAAGAGGTCAACAGTATATCATACAACGATCTTCCTATACCGCCATCTCCGGCTACCGCTTCACGTATTACTTATTTAGGTAGGTAGCAAATGAAGTATCTTCACTGTAGGCATTTTCTCTATTCCTTATACACAATCCTGAAATTTACAAATTGTCGACTAGCTTTTGGCTGTTAAGATGCTTATTCGGAACAATGAAAGGCGTGTTTCCTAGCTCCAAAATGTAACATCCAATCAGATTGATAAAAAAAAATCTGTCACAGTCACAATGCTTTTTTAAAGTGGTACACTTCTGTAATCAAACATGAGTAATGGTGCCACCAAAGCAAGTAAAAACCACTTCCGGAGCAAATGTGTTCACGTTTTCTTGCTAGACCTGTTTCTCAATAGTTGTTCTCATTGATTGTTGTTTATTTGTTTGTGTTTATATCTTAATTACTGTTAACTTTTGTTTTATCATTGAAACATTGAAACATTGAATCATTTTATTTCACTAAAGGCCTCACATGAGGCATGATAGTACAACAATATAACAAATAAGATATAATGCATGAACAAACATATTTACAAATGCATGAATAAATGGGAAGGTAAATATCATTTGTAAATTAACATTACAATTTTACAGAACTTGGCTAAGCCAACAAGAACATTTATCTTTGCAGTTAATTAAATTAGAGAAACTCATAGTATTTTTAACTTTACAAATATCTGCAGGCAAAAATTTCAGCCTTTCAGCATTAAAGAAAGTACAATCATATATATAATGAAATTCATCTCCTATCACATTGCTGTTACATAAATCACATATTCTTTCTGATCTATCAATGCTATAAAATCTACCACATTATGACTAATCTATGACTACTGCACCTATATTTACACAAATTAATTCTTAGATCAAAAGGCAATGTAGTTAAATAATCTTCAAAACCAAACTCAGACTTGTACATTCTATAATTCATCTTTGGGTTCTGACTGTTTGTTAAATGATTGTCTCCCTTTTATTTTCAGACGATGAACTACAGAATATACCGTGGTTTCCTAGAAAGGTATCTGACCTAGATAAGTCTGCGAATAGAGTATTGATGTATGGATCAGAGCTTGATGCTGATCATCCGGTATGTTTTTTTTTACTTTATCGTTTACAAGACTCTCGAGACCAAAATGTAGTTTCCGAACCACAGTATAGTTTAATTTTTTTTAACTCTTCATAAGAATATAAGTAGTCTAACAAACCTTAAGTGAGCTTTTCGACGACTTGTCATATAACAATCCGATATACACATGTCAATCCTGAATATAAATATGAATAAACGAATATTTTATTCCGATTAAAATAATTTGGCGAAGCAATTAGAATAGTATTTAGATAATATTATTTTAATATATGCGTAAATATAAATACGTTCATTTTGCCAAAGAAGACCGTGTGTAATTGTGTAAAAGTTTGACACAATTGAAATTAACCAGTATGAACGACTTATTTCGGTTGACGAGTATATCTATATCGCTTTTTATATAATGCATTTTTTTATTCCAACATTTCGGTCATCATTTCTAAAAAACAAAAAGTGTTAAATTTAGTGGTGCTCACGAAATATACCATTGGATATTAAAGATCCTTTCATTTCTCGGTGTTGTGTGCCATCTGCCCTAGTGGGCAAATGATGACAGTGAAGAAAAAAAGTACATTTTAGATATGAGGGTAGTAGTGCTAAATATGGCTCAAGACAGGGTAGTTTAACTATATAGCGCTACAGGACTCATTTTCAAATATTCTATAACAAATTCTTTGATTTGAATTCAAAATAAAACCTTAAAAATAAACTCATAGATACTAGGATTAAAATTTTATATTTACACCAGACGTGCGTTTCGTCTACAAAAGACTCATCAGTGAAGCTCAAATCAAAAAATGTTAAAAAGGCCAAATAAAGTACGAAGTTGAGGAGCATTGAGGACCAAAAATTCTTAAAAGTTTAGCCAAATACAGCAAAGGTAATCTATTTTTGAGGTAGAAAAGCCTTAAGTTTTTCAAAAATTCAAAGTTTTGTCAACAGTCAATTTATAATTATGAGCATATCAATGATAACTCAACTCAACACAGAAGTGCTGACTACTGGGCTGGTGATACCCTCAGGGAATTAAAAGTCCACCAGCAGTGGGTTGGCATCGACCCAGTGATTGTAAATAAACTCATCATAGATACAAGGATTGAAATTTTATATTAACGCCACACAGTATTGATAAGATTCTTAAGATTGCCAACACAAACAACGATTCTACGTAAAAATGAAATTATATCGTAAAGAAAGACCAATATTTTGAGACAAAAAACTGACATTCGTCAGCCTCAGTCTAATTTACAAAGAGACGAAGTTATTCATATCTATATATGGTAATTTTGCGCTTTACGATACTTCAGAGTACAACGTAAATCTTGCCAATCTTTGTATTTCACACAAAATAAATTTGTGTAAATAGTAAAAGTAGCTTTTAACCTAAGAATGTACCAATGTGTTATAAAGTCCTCACGTCATGTAGTTATCACATTTTCATGAATAAATATTTAAAAACGGCGACACAATTAATATACAAATTACCACGTTGAAAGGGGTGAAAAGTTCAGATATTTCAAATCCATCTGGCATACTTTAATTGTCATTTATTTATTTCTGTCCATTCGTATTGTTAGATATGGCTTATGGTAAAGGTAAATACTTGTTTTTATATATCTTGTCTCTGTTGTATATATATATATATTGAAACGAAGTTTTAACTTTTCAGGGATTCAAAGACAAGGTTTATAGATTAAGGAGAAAAATATTTGCAGACATTGCTTTCAAGTACAAATAGTAAGTTTAAGTACTAAACAGAGATTGAGTTATGCTTTTGGTGCTATTTCTATGATAGTCTTTTGACTTGCAAGAAAAACACCGATTCCATCAGTGTGAGCACCTGCTCGTTGTAAGGAATAGACTTCTTCCATATAGAGTAACCTATCTGGTGTTCAACAGGATGTTAGCTTAAGTACAAAAATGTATACGAGTTGACTTTCTTGACCGAACTAGCTTGTTTTAATTAAAGTCAAAGAAATATGGTATCAAAGAAAAAAAACATACTCAACACAATCTATTTAAAATATAGAACTCGGATTTCGTTATACTCCATTCAAAATCCGAGTTCTACATTTTAAATAGATTAACTCTGCACAAAAGTCTAAAATTCTGTGCCTAATTTATTTGCGAATTAATTTTTTTAATTTAAATTAGGATTTAAAACAAACTATCCTTGAAATATGAAATTTTGCTTTTTGATAACGTCTTCGGTCTTTGTAGATTCACATTTATTCAGATCGTTTTAGATACAACTTTTTAGCTCACCTGGCCCGAAGGGCCAAGTGAGCTTTTCCCATCACATGGCGTCCGTCGTCCGTCGTCGTCGTCCGTCGTCGTCCGTCGTCCGTCGTCGTTAACTTTTACAAAAATCTTCTCCTCTGAAACTACTGGGCCAAATTAAACCAAACTTGGCCACAATTATCATTGGGGTATCTAGTTTAAAAAATGTGTGGCGTGACCTGGCCAACCAACCAAGATGGCCGCCATGGCTAAAAATAGAACATAGGGGTAAAATGCAGTTTTTGGCTTATTACTCAAAAACCAAAGCATTTAGAGCAAATCTGACATGGGGTAAAATTGTTTATCAGGTCAAGATCTATCTGCCCTCAAATTTTCAGATGAATCCGACAACCCGTTATTGGGTTGCTGCCCCTGAACTGGTAATTTTAGGGAATTTTTGCTGTTTTTGGCTATTATCTTGAATATTATTATAGATAGAGATAAACTGTAAACAGCAATAATGTTCAGCAAAGTAAGATTTACAAATAAGTCAACATGACCAAAATGGTCAGTTGACCCCTTTAGGAGTTATTGACCTTTATAGTCAATTTTTAACCATTTTTCGTAAATCTTAGTTATCTTTTAAAAAAATCTTCTCCTCTGAAACTACTGGGCCAAATTAATCCAAACTTGGCCACAATCATCTTTGGGATATCTAGTTTAAAAAATGTGTGGCGTGATCCGGCCAACCAACCAAGATGGCTGCCATGGCTAAAAATAGAACATAGGGGTAAAATGCAGTTTTTGGCTTATAACTCAAAAACCAAAGCATTTAGAGCAAATCTGACATCTGGTTAAAGTGTTTATCAGGTCAAGATCTATCTGTCCTGAAATTTTCAGATGAATCAGACAACCTGTTGTTGGGTTGCTGCCCCTGAATTGGTAATTTTAAGGAAATTTTGCTGTTTTTGGTTATTATCTTGAATATTATTATAGATAGAGATAAACTGTAAACAGCAATTATGTTCAGCAAAGTAAGATTTACAAATAAGTCAGCATGACCAAAATGGTCAGTTGACCCCTGAAGGAGTTATTGCCCTTTATAGTCAATTTTTAACCATTTTTTTCGTAAATCTTAGTAATCTTTTACAAAAGTCTTCTTCTCTGAAACTACTGGGCCAAATTAAAGTAAACTAAACTTGGCCACAATTATCATTGGGGTAACTTATTTAAAAAATGTGTGGCGTGACCTGGCCAATCAACCAAAATGGCTGCCACGGCTAATAATAGAACATAGGGGTAAAATGAAGTTTTTGGCTTATAACTCAAAAACCGAAGCATTAAGAGAAAATCTGACAGGGTTTAATTGTTTATTAGGTCAAGATCTATCTGCCCTGATGTTTTCACATGGATCGGACAACCCGTTGTTAGGTTACTGTCCTGAATTGGTAATTTTAAGGAAATTTTGCCGTTTTTTGTTATTATCTTGAATATTATTATAGATAGAGATAAACTGTATACAGCAATAATGTTCAGCAAAATAAGATCTACAAATAAGTTTACATGACCAAAATAGTCAATTGACCCCTTAAGGAGTTATTGCCCTTTACAGTTAATTTTTAACATTTTTCATAAATTTTTGTAAATTTTTTGAAAATATTTTCCACTGTAATTACTGGGCCAAGTTCATTATAGATAGAGATAATTGTAGCAACAAGAATGCTCAGTAAAGTAAGATCTACAAACACATCACTATCACCAAAACACAATTATGTCATGAATTTATCCGTGTCCATTGTTTAATATGCACAAGACCAAGGTGAGCGACACAGGCTCTTTAGAGCCTCTAGTTTCATTTCCCTAGCATTTGATTCTAAATGATCAAGATTACGGTTATCCACTAGTATTAGATTGTTGTACTTTTCCAAGAGAGCTCGTGAAACGTTGTTGATAGACGTATGAATTTTTTTTTACACAATAGAATATTCACCATGTGAGCCTTATCAAACCATTATAGCTTTACTGCTTTTGTGTGATATAAATGCATTTTAATATCTGGATGCAAAAAGGCTGCTTAATTAAACCTTGAAGAACCACCTATTTCTGCTTTTGTGTGATTAAAATGCATTGTATTATCTGGATGCAAAAAGGCTCCTTGCTTAAACCTTCTAGAACCACCTATTCTTTTATCTTTATGGAATGAAATCAAACTGTAGATATTTATGTGACAATCAGGACGTAAAATTGGCCTTGGGGGAGTAATTTTATTTTCCACTTTGATTACCTTTTAAGGTAAAAACAAATTGACGTGCCATGATTCATTAACGTCATATCGGGAGGGATAACTATAAAATATGTATACAATTTTCTAACGTGAAATCAAAGAAATTATTTCGACATATAGAACTTCGGTAGTGCCATAAAAGGATAATTTGTTGTGATTGTATCCTAACTCATGAATAGTTATTGCTGATCAGTTAATGTCGGAGACCTTTTGTTTTATCTCGGTATCATTCTTGGCAAATCCGTCGAAATATTACTGGTATTATCTTATTTGTGAGAAAGGTCGATGCTGATTTGGCGATTGTCGCCTAATTGTGATGGATGCATTGTATAAAATATGTTTGAGTGTTCAAACCATCAGTTTTAGCGTTGGTATAAGTAACAAATGGAAAAATTAAGCTATACCAATAAATAATGGTAATACAACTTTGATACTTTTCATGGTTTGTAATGGCAGAAGAAATCATTATTTTTCCCATGACAAATTTAATTTGATATTTATCAAACAGTCAAAACGGCAATGTATTTATAATATTTTAACGTTGATTTTTTGATAAATTGATAGGAAAACAGCATTTTTTAAGAGTACATACAGTAAGCTTCAAGTAATCTAGAAAGTTTTAAAGCCAATTTTCAGCTAATAAATAAATTTTGTTGACTTATGTTATTTCTCTTAACATGCATAGCGTTTATTGAGAATGAGTGACATGCGAAATTACTGTTCGGTACTAAATACATTATAATAACGAAGAGGTATTTCGTATATTTTTGTCATATTACAATGAAATAATAACTTTCCTTATCTTTCTACAGTGGAGAACCTATACCTAGAATTGACTATACTGAAGAAGAGATTAAAACATGGTTAGTACAAATACTATAAAAAGTTTATAACATTTAAGCAAAATAAGATTGGAGTTAAACAGATCTCGACAAAGTGTTCACCGATATGATATATGTCGAATCATTGCTGAAACTGAAATATGTCTTATACAACTTGTACACCTCAAAATCGTATGAGTATTAACTTTTAAAAATTACCGATCTTTACTAAACGGTACCATATTTCTGTAAAAATCCTCATTTTAACAATAAATGTACTCATTGGTGCTATAGAGGTAAAAGTTTACAAAAGTTGAAAGCTGAAATAAAAAATACAAAACATAACGGCAAAATCCAGGCAAGGAATTGAGCTACCCATGAGGGAGATTCGTTCAATTATTTAAAATTATTTTTAAAACCTTTTAACTGCATCTTTCAATCAAACTATTATACTCGTATTTCCATGCCAATGCCGAAGTGGTTAACGGGAGACAAAATTACTTTTATAACATGAACTAGTTATTCATGCATGGTTACATATATTGAGAAAAAGTATCAGACTACTTTGATGTGCACAGCTTGTTTATTAATTAACACTATTCATTGCATGCTCTTTTTTTAAATATCATTTTTACTTAACATTGTAACGGTAATATTGTAGGGGAACTGTTTTCACGGAGCTGATGAAGCTGTATCCTTCACACGCATGTCGAGAATATTTAAGAAATATTCCTCAGCTAACAGAATTTTGTGGATATAGGTATGTTATAGAAGAAAAACTTAAATGAACGAGTCACAATTTTGGTGGTAAAAATTGCCTCATTGGCAACTTGGATTATTAAATTACTTTTGACATCAAACAACACTTTCACCTGTATTAAATTTAACGACACAAAAGATTATTCCGTCTTTCATATTGTGACCTTTCCATTTCTATGTCACTTGTCTTGTGAGTTTGATTTTAAATTTGACATCGTCAATCTCTCTTTGTAAGTGTGGTATCGACATTACCTTTTGTGACGTCAGAGTTTACGGGAGCGTCTGAATTATCCAAGTAGTAAGCGGACAATTAGCGGAAAGTTGTATTGATATATCACGGCCGACACTCGGCTAACCGAGAGATTGGTCGGTTAATCTATATTGAGTATGTGGCTATATCGGCGGTGGGTCTGTTAATCGGGTTGGCTAAAGTCTGTTAATCAGGTGTTATCGAGGAAATCATTGGAAATTCTGCATGTTTCATTGTATAACTTTTCAAATATATGTTTATCATAAAAATTATACATGTCTAACAAAACAATTCAATGTACTGAATCCAGTGGTGTAATTATTATTTTTCTAGCTTCGATGTACGATCTATAAAATGAAAAGGCGTGTTACTCATCAATAAATTTATACACATTTTACACACACAAAATGTACACAAAAAGACACGTTGGTTGAATTTACTTGCATGCGATATTTTGAACATGGAACAAAGACAGGCATTATGTTTGTCAACCAAATTGATATCATTGTGTGAAAAATCTACACAAAAATCTGTATTTTGGTGACATAAATCAAGCTTTATTTAAAACCTGGTCTGTTAATGGGTCGGATGTATAAAACCCGGTCTGTTAATTGGTCTGTTAAGAGTTATGAATGGCAATAAAAGTATAATTTTATTGCTGTATGGGGTGTTATCGGATCAAATGGGTAGGCTCAAGACGAGTGGCTAAAATATACGGAAACAACACATGAGCAATGAAACATAATATATACGGAAACACTGACATGAACAATGAATTTAGGCCATGAATATTGAAAACTGATATAAAAAAGTGTAATATTAAAGGATTATTATACATCATGTTAAAATGCCATATTTTGATTGCCTAATACGAAGGTGTTAATTTACTCTATCACATGGCTGAGCGGATGACAATTTTTTGGAATGTCACCCTCTCGGCTAGACCAATCAAAAATCGGCAGTTTAAACGACAATGAATTGAATCTACATCAAGTTATTTTATAGACAATGCTTAAAGTTCTAATTTACTATACAACGAAGCGTGGAACGACTCAAACTTATTTCTTTTACAATTGTTGGAAAAACGTATTTCACTTGTTAATATTTTTACTTTAAAACCTATAAATCATTGTGTGTTATGCTTATTGTTGATATTAAACGCATTCGTTCAATGGTTTTCAACTGGTGATGTACATTTCATCATGTTCATTGTGATGTATATTTCTCCGCCAGATATGAGGCCTTTTGAAAGGGGTATTTACCCAAAATTTAAATAAAATAAATAACAATAACAAAATAACAACAATTGAAAATATTTTTTTTCTTGATAGCAGAGCTTTTTTCCCCGTTTCGGGCCTAATCCTTGTATCGTTGATATGTCAAGTCAATGCACTACCGTTGTCTGTTTACTTCACTTCTGATGATTTTTCAAAAACCCGTTACGCTGTCAAGTACGTGACTACATAGAAAATACTTTATAATAAAACTCATCTGTTAAAGAAAATGATGATAGGACATTCATTATAATAAATCAAATATCACATAGCTGAGAGGGTGATAGAGCAGATCGGTATCCCTCGAAAAAACATTAATTTTGTCAACCTTGGCTTCGCCGCGGTTGACAATGTTTTCTCGGGACCCAATCTGCTCTATCACCCTCTCAGCTATGTGTTATTTATATCTTATCACATATTTGTTACGGATACGGATAAATTTTTAAGATTTACCTGTTATGTTTCATTAAATTGTTATAATTGAACTTTTTTTCCCTAAAGGTTTTTGCTAAAGGTTTACATGCGGACAACTGCAGTTCTCCTCCGCACTTATGTAGAAAGGAACTAAACGGAATAAAATGAATTAAAACTTAAGATAACCAAATGTAGCTGCATTCGCTCCTTTCCATTTACTTCTTTAGACTGATTTGTAAACAACAGATGATTCAGTAATAGAAGAAAAGAACCAATCGGATGATGTTGACGATTTAGAGTTTAACGTCCAGTGACAAATATCATGTGCATATGAGAACGACAATACGTTATATGTACCCTGTGTTGTATTAGAAAGACACTTTCGGACGGATTTGAGAACGTGCTACTTTGAACAGACACAAAAATTAAGGCTGAAGAAAACGTTAATAATAGATTCATGCATATTCCAACAGGCAATCCATATCCATATATTGAAGTACACCCCTTAATAAAATGCAAAGGAAGTCAAAATAAAAATATTCTTACTAGAAGGATACTGTTGCAGTGTATTGTCATTTTTTTTTACTCAAGAGCATCTCATTCTTAACTTTTTCAAAGGGAAAATATAAAGGCAGCACAACTATTGTCGTGGCTAAATAACTCTTAACTGACACAATTTCAATTGTCCAACCCATTAACAGACTTTATTCCCATAATGTTCACTAAAACGTGGTATTACTCACGTTATATTACAATCATGAAATATTTACTAATTTCAATTTATATTTTAGAACCAAAGTACGATTTTGTGTCCTTTAAATGATATCTAAAATTGGTTTTTTTTTCGCCTTTCATTACAAAAATTGCTATGCGTATAAGCATGAATACTACGTACTTGCGCAACGCCTTTTAGTTTTACTGAAAACTGCGCAGACTATGAAATTTTTTTACAGTTGGAAAATGTTCTATGATATATATCATTTTGTCAGACACTTTTCTTTTTTTGATTTGATACTTATAATGTACCTAAAATCTGTATATTAAATAGATTTTAATATTAAAATTGTGCGTTTTACTCTTAACAGACGTATAACCAACCCGATTAACAGACCAACCGCCGATATAGCCGCATACTCAATATAGATTAACCGACCTATCTCTCGGTTAGCCGAGTGTCGGCCGTGTATATGGTTATGACAATTTAAAGTTTATATATATATACGTATTATGATTAATCTTATAAAACTATTTCTTACAGGAAAGATAATGTGCCACAACTGGAGGATGTGTCGGAATTTTTAAAAGGTATGTTCATTTTTTTTTCCAATCTAACATGTAGTTCATACCTAAAGTTCTAAGTCCAATAGGTAAATTGAAAAAAAAGAAACTTTGTAAATAAATGAATAACATCAGTTTCACTCTTTAGCTTATTAGAAATTGAAATGTTCAGATTCTCGAATGGTTTCTGATTCCTTTATAGTGTTAGCTTTATACTGATTAATTACTACTTTCAGAGAAAACAGGATTTCAGCTTCGCCCAGTTGCTGGTTACCTTACATCACGTGATTTCCTTGCTGGTTTGGCTTTCCGAGTGTTTCATTGTACACAGTATATAAGACATAGTTCTGATCCCTTATATACACCAGAACCGTATGTATTTTACTTGTAATTTTACGATATACAATATGATTTTCGTGCTTCATGAGACGTGTTTTCTGTTCTTTTGGCAGGTTGTTGTCTCTTTGACACATTCTCCATTTTCATTCTTAATTTTATTTCTTAAAAGCCTACATTAGGTGTGACTAAATTCTGAAAAAACTTCAAATGTTTGAAACCTCCAAACCAAATGTGTCGTAACGTAACCAAATGCAGGTTTTTTTATCTTTTGGAGCTTATAGCTGACAATTTTCAAAACAGAAACACAAGCTATAACCCTTCATTTAATATGTAATGTTTTAAATTCACAAGTCATTCCATCGTTCAACATCAAATTTTCGATGAAAATTGCATTTGATGGTTGTTTTAATTGTATATAAAAATGTGTTATTATAGTATAATTGTAAACGAGACTTTGTTATTTATTTTCGTAAACAGCGAAGTCCCAAACGTATTAAGACAGAACATGATAAGCGCTACTATAACCGTGAACTAAATTTATTATCATAATTTTAATAATGACTCAATATAAGCCAGTAAATATTTGCATATTAGCTGTTTGTGACTGTCTAACATATATTTGCGTGTTGTAGTGATTGTTGCCACGAATTACTTGGACACATGCCACTATTAGCTGATCCGAGCTTTGCACAGTTCTCACAAGAATTAGGGCTAGCATCACTTGGTGCCAGTGATGAGGCAGTACAGAAATTAGCTACAGTAAGTTGCCATAATAGCTATTTGTGATAAAAAAAAACCAGCAAGGCCAAAACATTTTTGGACAATTTGGTCTAATATATAAAAAAAATTGATATCTATCGTGAAAAAAACGAGAGATTTGTAATTTTTGGGCGATCAATGCTGGCGTACGACTCTACATAAACCAAGGATCTGCCACTGATACTTGTATTTTTGTATATCTTCATGTACGTCTGTTTTATGCATTGTTAAGATTATTAATTTTTTTCCAGCTTTACTTCTTTACTGTTGAATTTGGATTATGTAAACAAGACGGACTTATGCGGGTATACGGTGCTGGACTTCTGTCTTCTATTGGAGAACTTAAGGTAAGACTCTAACTTGACTTGACCCGACCGGATTCACTTAGTATGTGTTTATATAACTTCGACTTTTTAATATTTCCATTGTATTTTTTTTACCTGTATTTGTATTTCACCTTAAATCGGTTAACTAATTCTATATGATGCCTGTATGATATTGAATGAACGTTCTTATTAATTATATGTGCTGATTCATGTTTAATTTTAATCATCTCAAACATCTCAACATACTAGAAGTACAAAGACATTGTAATACTAGATTACTATTTTCTGAACACATCATCAGTGTAACTGTAAAACCATAATGAACGGTCTTTGAACTGATGCGAATACTCTCTCAATCTTACTTTTCCTGAGTAATATTTCTAAACATTATTTTTCAAGCATGCATTAACTGACAAGTCAAAGAAAATACCATTTGAACCAGTTCGAACATCTAAACAGGAATGTCTTATAACCACTTTTCAAGATGTTTACTTTTATACCGAAAGCTTTGAAGAGGCAAAGGACAGAATGAGGTACACCTACATTTCAGTTTATTCAAATTATTAGACATGTATGTTACTAAAGAACTTCTTGTTTTGTTTCCTTTTGTGTTTTTTATTATTGGTTTCAAATGAATGTGACTTTTATAACAATACTGGTAATACTTTGGTATCTAATATTCACTGCAACAGGTCTTGTGTTACTTATTTTTAGAAGTGTGACACATGAATAGTTGACATTTATTAAAAGATAGAGGGTTTTTGTTTTGTTTTGTTTTTTTTCAGATATTTCAATATTCCATATAAAATATAATGTACTATATTATAAGTGTAAAATACCAGTTTCTGTGCGAAGACAGCGTATATCTCAAATAGCTAGCAAACAGGTAGTCGTACGTTTGGAAAGTCAAATGCTTGAGCATCAAATCATACGACCTAAATAACAGTTTTTTGTATGTGTTTGACTTCACTGCCTTAAGTTTGACTTTTCCACACCGATGAATTAAGGCAACAGTAGTATACCGCTGTTCAAAACGCGTAAATCGATGGGGAAAAAACTAAACCGGGGTAACAAACTAAAACTGAGGGAAACGCATTAACAACGACACAACATTAAAATGTAACACACACAGAAACGAAATAAGCATTAGACAAAATCCGATGAAAATAACAAGTATAACAACAATACCAAATACATGAATTTGGGATAGAAAAGTACCGTAACACGTCTTATAGTAATGTGAATTCACACTCAAATATAAGAGAAAACAAACGACACAACGGAAACAATGAAAACAATGAAACAGTAGATGATTTGTGCACTGCTTGTTATATGTCATTGTTGACTGCCTTTAATAAAGTAAAAGTTCACGTGTCGAAGAAATTCTTGGCAACTAAACACTTCCTAGCTGGTTTGACTTTTTGAATGCGAATCCAGTTATGATTTTCAAAGTAAATAGAGACAAACACGTCAGTCTCGCGCTTATAAAACAAGGTTTAATTCACAATTGTCTATGTAAGAAAATGCCTGTGCCAAGTCAGGAATATGACAGTTATCCATTCGTTTGATGTTTTAGAGATTTTGATTTTGTCTTTTGATTACAAACTTTCAGTTTTGAATATTCCTCGTAGTTCGGTATTTTTGTAATTTTACTTTTTATAGTACATTTTGTACGTTACATAATATTGTTCGTTGACTTTTTAGATACTTCATTAGCTTTTTTTATTTCGGTTTCAATACCTTTTGCAATCTGTTTATGTACATTCAATGAAACGCAAATATGGTGTTCCAATTCATAAGTCTGTATCATTAGTATTAGGTTATACCTGAGACATACACTGTAATATACAATTTATTTGTCTGTGAATTATTAGTCAGGGTTTCGCTTTAGTAATTTTATCAAACTCATAGGAAAAGAAATTATTTTGAAAAACTATTTATGCGTGTTTTGTTGTGTTTTTTTTTTTTGTGAGGCTATAATTATGGTGTTTTAAAAGCGTACATTTGTAATCCTATAAAGACAATTAGCTTGCTATTAAACAAGGAATAATCAACATTTTCTATTTAAGAAAATGCCTGTATCAAGTCAGGAATATGACAACTGTTGACCATTAATTTTGTTTGAAGTGTTTTAGCTTTTGATTTTGTAGAGATTTTCCGTTTTTAATTTCCCTCGGTGTCCAGTATTTTTGTGATTTTACTTTTTGGCTATGATTTCCTTGCGGGCATCATTTCTTTGATTATCTTTATCAGTTATGCATTAGCAACCGTGCAGGACCGTAGTCCTTAGTAGTACTTAACGCCCGTCACGAGAAGTTTTGAAAGCCAAAACAACCAAACGTTTCAGGGCATTTTTTCCAAAAGGGCATTAACATCCAAATTCACCAGCTAGCTTTACTGGGGGAATTTTAACTATAGTTATAACCCAATGCATAATTTAATTCAACTTATATTGGGAAGTCAACTTATATCGAGGGAGGGTGTTTGTAAGTCTATTCCTAAAACGCATTTCATTCTCATTAAACTTCAATAACAAACTGTTTATCTAAACGTTTTCTGAATTTCTATTTTAGGCAATATGCTTGTACTATTAAAAGACCATTTGCTGTCCGATATAACCCATACACACAAACTGTTGACGTACTTAACAATACTCGTTGTATTGCCAATGCTGTTAGTGAATTACGTGGCGATTTGTGCATAGTAAGTGATGCACTCAGACGTTTACAACAGATAGAAATAGAGGAAGAGGAAGAATTAGAGGCAGAAAGAGAAGCAGAAACACCGAGAACTCCGAGACAAATTTAATCGAATTAAAAATATTTGAGAATGTCGCGCTATTTATATAAAAAAAGAGTTCCGTTTGGGACATAATATATAGTGAAGAGGTATCATGCAAAAAGATTATTCATCTGTGTATCAACTTAGAACCAATAGTATAGATATTAACTCATTACTCATGCAAACACGCATGTACAATATCTAAGCATTCTATTTTGAAAATAACTAACGATTTAGCCCGAAGGTATGAATTCATAGGTTGTTAAACACTTATTTCATGTTAGATATTTACTTATTATCTGTACTTCATCAATAATGTATTAACATCATTAAAGTTGTGAAGAAACAAGCAAAGTTTTAAGCTTCTCTATGTCCTTTAATAAGTCGTTTAAGAGGGTCAAGCACATCCATTTACGGGTTTTTTTTCTTCCTGTTTTCGATGAAATATTTATTTTTTTGGAGTGAATTTTATTTGACATCTCAGCTTTAAGAAGTGAGCAACTTCAAAAGCAGATGATACAAGTTAGTAAAAAATAAGGGACAGTTAAATATTTTGACTAATACATTTAAAGAGGAGAAGATACAAATGTTTATCAATCCGAGACATGATATCACTCTGAACGCTGACCTCGTTGGATTTCACATATCTGGGGCCGATAAATATAGAATAACCATACATTGTCTCGAAATATCAATGTTATTTGTACAAGGCTTAGAAACAGGTAGAAAGCGAGGCATTTCAGCTCTTAAAACTGTTCTAAATTAACTATTTAGAGTCAAAACCATCGATTTTTAATTTGAAGCGGATGACGTTAGATTTCCGCGAACCTGTATGTTTTATTGACGTCATAAATAAAACTCTACGGAAACCCATTGTCAACGTCATAAACAAGGTGATATACGGTCAGTGACTGTATATCACAAATGAATATACAGTCAATGCAATTTGACTGCGCAAATAACACAGCTGTAGTATATACCATTGTATTAACGTCATCCAAAGTCAATAATATAAATTCTATTTGAAAATATTGAATCTGGCTTAACTGATCCTTTGTTTTTGAAATTATTTCACATCTAGTGATTGAGCCGAAAGCTAGCAAAAGGATCTGAAACATGTAATTTCAATACAAAATGACTATGTCATGACAAAGATAAACCAAAACAACGATCAAAAGACAAACAACAGTATACATAACACAACATAGCAAACTAAAGACTCATCAACACGAACCCAACAACATTAAGGGTGATCTCTTTCCTCGACTAAGACTTGTCACCGACGTTTAAATTACATGAGCAACACGACCGATGCCACATATGCAACAGGATGTTCTTAACCTTCTATCTAGAGCAAACTGAAACCTAGAATATTTTATCGACATATATGGACAATTTTCAACAGACAATATGCGTTCTTTTTTTACTCAACAGTGCACCTTTTTTATCGGCTTGTTCCATTATATGTTTGAGGCATTCATGGTCTTATAAATGTAAAAAGGAAGCTGGAACTATCATTGAACTTGATGATTATCGCTAAAAAGATGATGTCTTCTAGCTGAATCAATCAATCAATGTTCTTCCGACTATGCTGATTGCATCTTTTACATTTAACATACATAACAAAAATATCAAAGATGCAGTCATGTCTGCTTCATATCTTGAGTACCAATTAGAAATTGACAATGAGGGTAGTTTGAGAACTAAAATAAAATATATCATTTCTAATTTCCTATTGTAAATGTGACAACATTGTTTTTCATTTTAAACTTTAACATTTGGTCAAGTTTATTAAAGAGAGGCGGGAATACCAAAGAGATAATTTATATTATATCATCATAAGTCGATTACAAACCACCAATACTATGGCATAAAATGATAAAAAAAAAAAAAGGTCCAATAGACAAACAACAGTTTAAGACTGTATTTCAAGCGAGAGGTTTTGCTAGCTATAATATCAGATTTAATCTACCATTTTCTACGTAAGAAAATGCTTGTACCAAGTCGGTAATAAGACAGTTATTATCCATTTGTTTGATGTGTTTTGATCTTTGGTTTTGCGATTTGATTACGTACTTTCCGTTTTGAATTTTCCTCTGATTTATTTTACTTTTGCAACACAGAGACACAACATAGGAAACTGAAGACTAAAAACACAAACCCAAAGGAAACGAAAGGGTAAGCAGTTCCTGATCCACACGCGAAACCCGTTGAGTTGCTTCTATAATAATAAAAAAAAAGTCAGTGATAAGTATCATTCGGTGATGTCACACCAACCTTCGTTATCTTTAGTGAAAGGACATCATCTTTATCGCCGAAAGTGAAGTTAACAGATAATTAATAACATTAACGGTACCATTTTTTTTGCACCATATGCGCATTTCGACAAATAATGTCTCTTCAGTGATGCTCGTGGCCAAAATATGTTAAATTCAAATCTTATATAAAAGATGTAGAGCTATAATCCAAAAGTTCCAAAAAGTATAGCCAAATTCGTGAAAGGAATCAGAGCTTTGCATGAGGGAGATACATTCCTTAATTTATAATAATTTTTAACATTAAAGGTCCTTTTCATCATTCCTAGGTATCTCCTGGCTTCATGAATTATACCTAATACATTGTATGAATGAAAGGACAGTCTGCAAAAAGAGGAGAACAGTTATAGTTAGAGAATTTGCATCACCAATGGTCAATGAATGTGGTGATGTCCTAAACGATTAAGACAACATTCATAAAAGCCAGTGATGTATAAGAACCGAAACAATTCAAATGCTTGTAGCTAAATCCATGTTCAATTTGCACGACGGACTTATCAATCTTTAAATTTATAAAGGACAATTTTAGAAAGGTTTGATATAAATCATGTCAGTACCGAAGACCTGAATACTGAGCTGATGACTGATAGTCCACCAGCAGCTAGTGGTATCGACCCACTGCTGTAAAAAAAATCTCACAAAGTACGGACTACTGAGTTGATTATATCCGATTAAGCTATAGGCCGTTTTTTTTAAAGGTTGATTTATTCAGCAGCTTTAAATCTAGTAGTTATAATAGACATTTGTCAATGGATACGACTTGTCATCACATTTCAATAGAATTTACCTAGCGGTAGTCACTAGTGGAGCAGAAACTATTGACCTTTTTATAGCCTGAGTTTAGCCAAAATTTGGTGTAGGTTTTGGTGTTACTTTATATTTTGTTTGTATTGTATTATTTTGTGAACTAGGTTGAGTTATTCAGCAGCGTTAAATCTAGTAGTTATAATAGACATTTGTTAATGAATACAACTTATCATCACATTTCAATAGAATTTACCTAGCGGTAGTCACTAGTGAAGCAGAAACTATAGATCTTTCTATAGTCTGAGTTTAGCCGAATTTGGTGTAGGTGTTGGTGTTACTTAATTTTTTTGTTTTCACTGTATTATTTTGTGAACTGTTGTTTTTCTTAAAGTAATGTTTCTTTATGGTCATGGTACTGTCTGGGTAGATTTTTTTACTTACGTGTTTTGCATTCTTCAATGCCCTTGAATAGTCAAGGTCTGTTCTTTTTTATTAACTGTATACTAGTATATGTTGTTTTTTTTCATTCGGGGAGGGGTTAAATGACAACTTATGAACATAATTTCCCATGTTGATGTTGAGAAATTGAAGTTTTTTTCTGGGTTGATAATTTCAACAAAAATAAAATTGACTCTTAACATGCACTAGTCAATCCCCTTACTGTTGTTTTGTCAAACACAATAGTTCATTACGAACTTTCGACTTTAAATTATATAAACAGTACAAATTTTACTGCAACCGATTAAGCTCAAGTCCAAGTTTTTGTATGCTGAGTTATCCAGCTTTATAATAGACATATAAATGAATACAACTCATCAACACATTTCAATTAACTCAGCAGTAGTCACAGTGGATCAGAAACTAATGAACTTTAAATATAGGACTTCAACTCATTTTGTGTTGGTCAATTTTTTTTATTTTTTTTATCGTATTATTTTGTGAACTGTTGTCATGTTTCTTTTTGGTCATTGCAGATTTTTTTTACTTATGTGTTTTGACTGCATCCTTAGTTTCTTTTCCAATCTTGTTGTCGTTGTCAAGGTTAAGGGTCAAGGATGGTGATGTAAGATGTTATCGGATAACAAGAGAACGTGGTAATAATTAAGGACGAAAAAGTCATGAGAATGTATATAATTGATTTAAATTCCTTTTTTCATCACTGATTTGAACAAGAAATAAACTTTCTTTGATGACCTTGTATGATGATGAAATCCTGCTTTATTCAGTCACTGTTTTTTTTTTAATCTGGGGGAGCAAAATAGGAGAATTATATGAAAAAAAGTTCCCTTGTTGATGTTGAGGTTAAGAAATTTTTTGGGTTTTTTTTCCTGGACGGAAAGTGTACACTTATGTTTCAATTCTAACTTAAATGGTTAGACTGCTACTAAAAAGATTTGCCTTTCACAATGGGAGGTAAGTCTATCAGTGAAATCAATAGATTTCCTTCTTTGACAAATTCCATTATTTACAAATTGAAAAAATATATTACTCTTTTCAATTAAATTATAATTTCAACAAATGAAATGGTCATTGAAAGATGGACAAAAAATACCAGAGGAACATTCAAACTCATAAATCAAAAAACAAATGAAAACACATGGCTTATCAAAAAAAAGACAAACAATAGTACACAAAACTAAAGACTAAGCAATACGAAACCTACCAAAAACTGGGAGTGAACTCAGTGCTCCAGAAGGGTAAGCAGATCCTGCTCCACATGGGGCACCAGTCATGTTAGTACAAACCTGGTAAATTTTAATTTGGTAGGCCTCATTCATGAAAGGGGAACAAGATTGAAGTTATGACATAAGTCCCCTATAACCTGTGAAACGGATATTCCAAAATGGTAAACCAACCTGTGATGACATCCAGGACAATTTACAAAGGGATGATTTAAACTTCACCATTTGGAACTCTTGGTTTAATAGCTTCCTTGTGAGCAGCAATCCTCTATTATCAAGGAAAATCATGAAAGAAAATACAAGCCAGGGAATATTGTATCAATTAGGTGATATATACTCCATTTGTAGGTCCTGCTTGAATGTAACTGCATAGAAATAGAAAGTGCATAATTGGGAAGATGAAATCATTTCTTTTGTCATGTTTTGTTTTGAACAGACCCTCATTGTCCATTTATAGATTTAAGTCAAAATATGAGGCAGAATTAACTGTATCTCTGACATGTGATCCACTGACTGTATTTTGGTCAAACACAAAAGTTCATGATGACCTTTTTCTCTTTAAATAATATAAACAGCATCAATTTTACAGCACCAGATGCACAGTTCTATTAATATCTATTCAGTGATTCTGAGGCCAAATATTTGAAATTCCATAAAGGAATACAGATGTTATTATTTTGTTTAGGTAAGTGTACATTGTATATGTGTTAACCCTTTTTATGTTTCGGTATGTGAATATTGGCTTTCTAAACTTTTATTTCATTTTAAATGCAACAGCATACATATGTGGGTCTCCAAAAAATTTCCATTCTCCATTTTCCGCCCAACAAGGTAGTAAATAATGACAAATTTATAAATTTAATGCTCCCAAATTGCGGAATTTTTCAAAGTAAAGAATGCATAAGAAGTAAAAAGGCTGAAAAGCAACCAAAAAGGACCTAAATATAATAGACAAATCCATTTACGGTCAATTTTGTTTTAAGGAGTTTAACCCTTGGCATTTGAATAATTCGTAAACAGATAATTTAAGAAAGTTTTCCTATAAATCATGTCAGTTTTATGTGCATTTCCATCTCTTAAAATTTGTTTGAATGGCACCAAATTGTTTTTTTCTGTGTTCCTTTGTTTTGTAGCATGCTGTGGTTGTCAAAATTTGTATTAAAAAAAATAATACAATTAGGGTTTCTTGGTGACATTAGCAGAAATAATTTACTTCTACTGCCATAATAAACATATATTTGGCATAGAAAAAAATATACAATTTAAATACATTTATTATCTTCTAAACCATGGTGGTATACTAAGTCTATCCCAGTTTTTCTGTTGCTGTCTTAGGAAGGCTCTATCTGTTGTTTCAAATTCGTCTTTGTCTTTTTCATACTGACTCATTATAGATGACACATCAGGGTATTCAAACGTCTGCCCACCTGCCTGTAAAATAACTTTTAAATGTCATTTATATTACTAAAAACAAGATGCATTAGTCAAAGGAAATACTTTAGCATTTCAATTTGACTGGCAGTAATGTAATAGTTGCCATCACTAGTAAAAATGTAATGCCTACATATTCTATCTCTTCTCAACAGAAAATTTTATTCCAAAAGTATATATATATTTGGAAATAATAACCTTTCAGAAAAGGATCACCACCTTCTATTGAAGTTCTTGACACAGAAATATTCAACTATGTGTGTATGAATATCTGGACCAGGACTTACAACTTAATACCTGATGTTCTTTGCTAAACACACATTGCAATTTTGAAAAATGTAGGTTAGAACACTATTTATATTGAATAATTTTCTGTAGAGAATATTTACAGGTTTTTTTACAGCTTTTCCAACCAATTATTCAAAATTAATTTAACAATTTTAATCTTTCAAAAATATTTTCCTCTAGAAATCAAACTTTATGTTTATAATACTTCTGCTTAAATTATTTTTTGTATACCAATTGTCTAAAAAGAAACTGTAAATGTACTTAAAACTTACCAATGTTACATATGCCTTTTTCTTAGGTTCTTCATATGGCTTTTGTTTGTATACTCCAGGTTTGCCTAAAATTATATACACATAAAATATATTTATTATTGACTAAAAATAATATTTACTATCACTAACCAACTGATGCTTCTATTTTGTAAAGGTAATCATAACATTCTTAGCTGTAAGATGTGTATGTATCACACCAATGCCTGGGCTTCAGAAAAAAAATCATATCTTAAAAACAAGAGGCTCTCAAGAGCCTGAATCGCTCAACCTTAAATTTTTTGGTTAAATCTTCCATCAATGATTATTTTGGGTTTTCAATTTATATAAATGGTTCTTCGATTCTGTCATATCTTCTTCAACAGCAAAAACAAGAGTGGACACACTGAAATGTCTCGTTTGTCTCGTGTTCATAATATAATTTATGATGAAAGTATAAAAAAAACATTGTATACCCCAAGCATTACATTATTGCTGTTTACAGTTTATCTACATCTATAATAATATTCAAGATAATAACCAAAAACAGCAAAATTTCCTTAAAATTACCAATTCAGGGGCGGCAACCCAACAACGGGTTGTCCGATTCATCTGAAAATTTCAGGGCAGATAGATCTTGACCTGATAAACAATTTTACCCCATGTCAGATTTGCTCTAAATGCTTTGGTTTTTGAGTTATAAGCTAAAAACTGCATTTTACCCCCTATGTTCTATTTTTAGCTATGGCGGCCATCTTGGTTGGTTAGCCGGGTCACCAGACACAATTTTTAAACTAGATACCCCAATAATGATTTTGGCCATGTTTGGTTAAATTTGGCCCAGTAGTTTCAGAGGAGAAGATTTTTGTAAAAGATAACTAAGATTTACGGAAAATGGTTAAAAATTGACTATAAAGGGCCATAACTCCTAAAGGGGTCAACTGACCATTTCAGTCAGTTTGACTTATTTGTAATTCTTACTTTGCTGAACATTTTTGCTGTTTACAGTTTATCTCTATCTATAATAATATTCATGATAATAACCAAAAACAGCAAAATTTCCTTAAAATTACCAATTCAGGGGCAGCAACCTAACAACGGGTTGTCCGAATCATCTGAAAATTTCAGGCCAGATAGATCTTAACCTGATGAACAATTTTATCCCTGTCAGATTTTCTCTAAATGCTTTGGTTTTTGAGTTATAAGCTAAAAACTGCATTTTACCCCTATGTTCTATTTTTAGCCATGACGGCCATGTTTTTTGATGAAATGGGAATTGAAACACAAACTTTATTCTAGATACCCTAGGAATCAATCAGATGAAGTTTGGTTTGAATTGGTTCAGTAGTTTCAGAGGAGAAGATCTTTGAAATAGTTTACAACGGACGACGACGACGGACGGACGGACGACGACGGACGCCAAGTGATGGCAAAAGCTCACATTTCCTTTTGGAAAGGTGAGCTAAAAAGGATTCATAATACCTTGGCAGTAAAAAAAAAACCAAAGACATACTACAAAGTAGATAAAGGAAACAGTAGTATACAGCTTAAAAACTTAAATCTAGGGAAACGCAACAACTAAAAGAGGAAAACAACAAAACAACACATACACTGAAGTGCAACAAAAAAACAAATGACAATGCAACATGCATAGAAACAAATTATTTGATAACAACTGCCATATTGAGTAATTTATATAGCAGGCCATGGTGTGAAATTTATTCTTGCTATAAAATAATTAGGGTAAGACAATTAACAAGTACTAATGGTTTGTAAAATTTGTAAAGCAAAAGGGTATAATATGAGCATTTTCTAATCCTTTATTAATCAGTGATATTTGCAAAACATTGTTGGTCTTACCGTCTTCATTATTTACAGCAACCTTTAACACAGGAACATTATATATTTTCTCTAAATACTGCTTTATATCATGCTTGCTCATTCTGAAAATGGAAAAATATTTTTGTTAACCTTAACTTTTTTTTAAATTGCACCAAATTTATTTCAATTCACTGTAGTCAAAACGAGATGGATTTTGAGTTACTTCTCTGACTTATTTATTACCAAACTCTTTAAAAAACCTGAATTTCAGATGCGAAACAAAATGAACTATTCAAAAGGTTGAAGAAAGGCACATTTTTTTTATTGGTTCTATAAATAATGTATTACTTGATAGTAACCAGACACCTTTGGAAAGTAGAAAGTTGGTGCAATTGACCTGCAGGCAAGATCATATTTGCTTGCAAAGAACTGATAATTGGAAAATTTTGCTGGAATACAATATAAAGGGGATGTAATACATGCATACAGAGCTGGACTTATATTGTAAAAACTTTGTAATCAAAGTGCTTGTAAGAACTGAAGGGTAAAGATTGCTTTAATTTATAAGTGGGAAGTAAAATTAAATAGTTCAATGCATTAAGCATTGGTTGTACATTTGAGTTGATTCACTTCCTTTATGGACAAGAAAAAGGACATGTACGAACTATTTTCAAAGTAATATAGGATTACAGACCATTGATAAGGACACTAAAATGGGTATAACAATTTCTACTGTAAAGTTGATGACTCTAAAGGCTAAAAGCTGCATGATATGCAAATAATAACTTACTGCGGGTGAACCTCAAAATGAACTTGATTTTTGGGAACTTCTCTGTGTGGTTTGATCAATTTCATCCAAAAGTAACATAATAATATACGATTCTGTGGTCCACCTTGCTGATACAATGGATAGTTGGGTACTTTCTGTTTCCACAATGGGCTATAAATAGAAACATTATTACTTATATTACATGTTATATACTTTTCATATGCATACATTTTGTACATTCAACATATATTGAAATAGATGTATCTATTATGGATAGTGATTTTTCTTGTATCTATAGAATTTGTTAATCTGACATGTTCTTCCTTTGAGAATTGTTTATATGAAAATAAAGACAGGTCTGATGTGGAACATGTTGCAATTATGAGACAACCAAAGGAATTAGATAAAAACAAGTAAAGTATATGGCAAAGCCTTCAATAATAAGCAAAACTATACTGTATAGTAAGCTATAAAAGGCTTAAAACAGAATGGGCCATTTTAATGTTGAATACTATATACCAAACAACAACCAATAATTTTATTTTGGATGTTAAGTGTCTTATGATTGGCTGTTTTGTCTATAAGCTCATAGACATAATTTTGTAATCTGACCATGACTTCATCAACGTTTTTCCATGATAATCTCCTGCTTGAAATGGAATTTAGAATTAAATTATAATCAAGGAATGACTGTAATATTTTTCAGTCCATCAAAAATAACATAAAAAATGTGGTGCACATTGAATAATCCGCCTAGCATGTGTAGTGATGGTATAAAACGGATGCCCCACTCGCACTAGTCTATAGCTATCATTTCTATTTTCAGTGGACCATGAAATTTGGGTATAAACTCTAATTTGGCATTAAATTTAAAAAGATCATATCATAGGGAACATGTGTTCCAAGTCTAAACACCTTATCACTATTTATCGTCCTTCCCTATGCCTATATCACCCTGCTCTGTCGCTCCGTAACGCTCGTATTACAGATTCAAAATGAGACCAGGCATTATCAGCGACGTCACAATGCAAGAGGAGACGTTATCAATCTTGCTTTCGTCAAGGGTAAAACTGTCTTAAGAAGAGGGAAAAGACTAGTTATAGAACGATAAACAGATAATCTGGTTTTCTTCGAATAGATATCGTAAATATCAGCCGCTTGACACAATGTGAAACTGTTTAGCTTGTTTGCTATGTTCACTCCCCCAAAATGTTCACATTGTGGCTCGAGGCTGATATTTTACGATATCAATGTGTAGAAAACCCGATAATCTATTCTTATCCGCCATAACTGCATATTACACAGGTTCCCGTAAAATTTTGACATCATAAGTATAGATTATCAGGTCAGCCAGGAATAGCGATAACGTGTATTGGACTTCAACTTCATCAAAAAATGCCTTGACCAAAAACTTTAACCTAAAGTAGGACAAATAGATGAATGAAAAATAGGCGCACAGACCAGAAAAACATAACGCCCATAAAGATGTTTCTTTTATATCATTTCTATACTCATGATACATGATACAAGACATCTGAGTACAAAAGTAAATTCTTGCATTCAACTTTTTTCGCAGAGTATGGTAGGATTCAGGGGTCGAAATTGGCGCTGGTACGGTGGTCCGAGACCAGTAGAATTTCCATAGGACCAGTATATTTTGTCAGCTGGTAGTCCGGCAGACCAGTAGAAATTTTTCGATAAAACTCACTGATTGTATCGCAATATCGGTTTGTTTGCACACAAATTTAACTGCAAAATCTATTACACGGTACTGGGGATACAAAGTATTACAATTGATCAAGTTAATTAATATCTTGGGTGAGCGTCCTTCACAACGACTCATAATGTGGAAATATTTGGAAGGACTGCTGGACAAAAAAATGATAAGTGTCATTCAAGAGGAAGATTGGAATAAAGTTTATGAAATTGAAAAGGAAATGTAAATATAAAAAATCCTAAGACAAAGATTGCGAATTGTTAAATTATATAGTCGATCGCAATGTAGTGAATTGTATAACATGTGAAAACATTGTCCTGACTATTGAAATGTGGACGACCCAGTCAGGCAACCTTTGGTCTTCATGAGGATGTGATGATATGGAAGACAATTTTGACATTTTTTCTGTCCTTGATCCTGATTTGTAGGGTATCAGGTCCGTTCGCGCCCAATACACTTTCGCACCCTACACGTTCACACCTCGCAAGTTCGCACCCAAAGTCCGTTCGTACCCTACACGTTCAAATTCCAGTTGAATAATTAGAAAATTATGATTGTTGTTTTAAATTGCTTTGATGTAAATACTGCATGTATTTAGCTTGGTATGAGTAAAACATTGACGATTTCAAATGAAAAACACAAAAGATAATTGTTTTTAACAGCTTGGCCCCTTTGATCTGAAACAATGAAACAAACAATTAAAGCAATACACTAATCAAAACATCATTATGATTTATTCAACACAAAGAAAAAAATGTTAACAGAATCTCACTTTATTTAGAAACAAAGATTATTATTTTTTAACAATACACTATCCAAAAAAGATTAAGATTTATTCAACACAAAAAAAACTGTTGTCTCACTTCATTTTGAGACAATGACCAGATGACAACAAATATACATTTACTTGTCCAATGTTGTCAAAACTTTGATTAGAAAATTATTAAATACAAAACCCATAAAAATTGGGCGGGAACGTGTAGGGTGCGAAAGTGAAAGGGAGCGAAAGGGATTGGGCGCGAACGTGAATGGGCGTGAACGTACCCGGATTCGATTTTGATAAAGAAAATCATTGAGATTATCAAAGCCTTTATCAAAATCAGGATCAAAACTCTCTTTTTCTTGTCTAACATATGTAAAAGAAAGCATGAAAATCAAAGTTAAAATCTCTCATTTATATTAGTGTTTGACAAATGAATGTCATTTTTGCAGGACCAGTAGATTTGCAGCCGGACCAGAAGTTTTTCTGTCCACTGGTCCGGCCGGTACATAAAAAAGCTTAAATTCGGACCCTGGGTCGGATACAAAGATTTTCATTTTCTAGTGAAAAACTTGAATGTAATTATAGTCGCAATAGGTACATATTTGAAGAAAAGAAAGATATTATGTGAAAATTATGAAACAGCGGATATCATCGACTTCGGGGAGGAGCGACATGAAAGGGAATATTGCATATTAGCGCTTCGTTATATTAATTAGGATAAGATACAAAATATATTACATTCTTGAATGAAATTTGCCAAATTTTGCTAGTTTTGATGCCATTTGTGCATTTGTTAGTCTCAAAGTCAAGTTTCACATCGTTGTTTAACTCTTTAATGTGGAGGCACGCTTTCTGTCGAGAATGCTAGAACTATACAAGCAGTACCGAACATGGTACCAAAATACGTTAACTGAGGGTTTGAAAGTTGTTACACCTTTTTTTTTTATTATTATTTAATCAATTAAAAAAATATTCAAAATATGGTATTCAAATTTAAGTGACACTTTTTGTAAGAATCAGAAAATTTTGAAAAAAAGTAAAAACATGGCAGAAAAAAACCCACCGACATAACCATCCTATTTTGAAATTAGTCTTATCCTAAGATACAAATAGTAGGTCTTTCTTTTCTGCGTGTATAGTAATTCTAGAAATCTCTAGATAAATTTTGGTTAGAATGATTGCAAATTACTGAGCTAGCTCCCTTCAGAGCTCCAGATAAGCTGCGTATTTGCGTGATCACGCAATAAAAATAATTAAAAACCCAATGCAATTGCCCATTGCAGGGTTCAATAACCCAATTAATTCAAAGGAAAACCCATTTATATGCCAAAACTATGAGTTCTTAACGCTTTTACTCGCTATCGTTTGCGTTATTTACCCTTATCTGATTACAGTCGTAGCGTAAATCTATTTTATAATATTTATAATTGGAAATGTCCTATCTTCTAAAAATAGAGCCCTGCATCAAGTAGCTGAAATGGGTCCCTGTTGGAATTTTCTGTTGCTCAACAGGTACACGTGAATATGAAAATATTTCGATCTTCTCGGGGTTTATCCAATTAGCGTGTGTCATGTTGTCATATTTTTTCGAATTACTCGGGACTTATCATAACATACAATGATTTAAAACAAAAGTAAATGTCCACATGTTTTTTTTTTATAGTATATTTTTTACCCGTTATTGATAGGATTTCAAACTCCTGTGGCTTAGGGAAAGTTATGATAATAACAAAACTCAGCTAGTGTTTTTATGAAGCATCCATCAAACGCACGTGCGTGTTTGCATACCTTAACAAGAACATTGCTAGAAAGATAAACACAAGGTTACGTCAAAAACGAAATCAGTTGGAAAAAGTGAAAGGTATATCTCAAATCTGGGAACTACTTATTTTTTTTTTTAAAGTAGGTCTGGCAAATAGATGAAAGTACTTTCTTACAGCACCTAAATATCACATAAAAATCTAAACACTTAGCCGGCCCACGTCTATCCCAACTAAACTGTAGGGTGATCATATGGGATCTAGAAAGGTAATTCGTTACTGTCCGACTAGTGACACCAGCTGCAGTTTATACAAGTTGTGAGAAAATAAAAAACTGGAAGAACGTTTAAAACGGGACATAAATAAAATTTACACTGCTCGTCAGTGAATAAACTAAATAAAACAGCTAGCACATATTTAAGATGGAAAAACATCTGAGGTTGATATATTGTGATTATATATAACATGCCTGAATATTCAATATTGTGTTGATGAAAAAACTCAATACATAAAGGAGCTTAGTGGTTAAAAACCCAATTTGATATTTGCTTGAGGGGTGAACTGAAATTGATAATGCAATTAAAAATCTTTATCACCCAATTACGTAAAAAAATGGTGGGTAAAAACCCCAATTTGTGAATTCTTATCTGGAGCTCTGGTCCCTATAATATTTAATTTCTAGTGCCGGATTTAAACCAAATTATATCTTAAAATTACCAGAACAGGACAAGGAAACGAATGTTATATTCGTGCACTAGTATACAGTTTGAACATAGTTAAATGTCAACTTGTGTTGGTTTTTGTTTGTCATGTTTTCACCACTGCTTGAATCTTAGGCAGATTGGCACTGAATTGGATATCTAAACCAAGAAAGATATGCGAAATAAACATACTGAAATAATGATAAAATGATTTCAGCTATTAATTTTCTCATTAAAACATTTATGTACGTTTCTGTACTAAAGTTATCGACATGTTGCAGGTATTCCTATGGCCACTCATTGTGCACCTTTACCAGTACCTTTGCCGACTTGATACTGTACTGTAATCCAGTTATTGATGTCTTCTTTTTTTTGTCTCTTCTTGTGGTGTGTTGATTACCAAACTGGTTCCATATCCTCGTGTCTGTAAATTTCCCAACTCGATCATGTAGACTGACGGTTTAGATTCAGTTGAGCGTAGTCTATTTGTAACTGTTAAATTGTAAGTCAGGGATTTCGTTACCTAAATCACTGAAACCTGTCAGGGCCGTAACTACATTGAGGCAAATGAGGCAAATGCCTCATGTTTGAAATTTCAAAAAAAAAAAAAACTGAAACAAAAGATTGTCTTCATATCAAATTGTTTTCACTAAAAGAGTCATGCAAGAAGCAAGTTATCTTCACTATCTGGTGTTGCCCCTGCATGTTGTTCGTGGTCCATGTTTCTATTTTACTTTTAGTTTCAGAGTTGATGGTCTATTGTTTGTACTTTTGTGTTCCGCGTTTGTCTTTTGTTCATTTATTGTCCAATACTTAATGACTAGTCTGAGTGTTGATTCTCATTTGTAAACGTCAGGTTTTGCAATGTTACATGTCAACCGATGTCCAGACATTGTGCGGGAAAATATGGTATTCAAATTTAAGTGACACTTTTTGTAAGAATCAGAAAATTTTGAAAAAAAGTAAAAACATGGCAGAAAAAAACCCACCGACATAACCATCCTATTTTGAAATTAGTCTTATCCTAAGATACAAATAGTAGGTCTTTCTTTTCTGCGTGTATAGTAATTCTAGAAATCTCTAGATAAATTTTGGTTAGAATGATTGCAAATTACTGAGCTAGCTCCCTTCAGAGCTCCAGATAAGCTGCGTATTTGCGTGATCACGCAATAAAAATAATTAAAAACCCAATGCAATTGCCCATTGCAGGGTTCAATAACCCAATTAATTCAAAGGAAAACCCATTTATATGCCAAAACTATGAGTTCTTAACGCTTTTACTCGCTATCGTTTGCGTTATTTACCCTTATCTGATTACAGTCGTAGCGTAAATCTATTTTATAATATTTATAATTGGAAATGTCCTATCTTCTAAAAATAGAGCCCTGCATCAAGTAGCTGAAATGGGTCCCTGTTGGAATTTTCTGTTGCTCAACAGGTACACGTGAATATGAAAATATTTCGATCTTCTCGGGGTTTATCCAATTAGCGTGTGTCATGTTGTCATATTTTTTCGAATTACTCGGGACTTATCATAACATACAATGATTTAAAACAAAAGTAAATGTCCACATGTTTTTTTTTTATAGTATATTTTTTACCCGTTATTGATAGGATTTCAAACTCCTGTGGCTTAGGGAAAGTTATGATAATAACAAAACTCAGCTAGTGTTTTTATGAAGCATCCATCAAACGCACGTGCGTGTTTGCATACCTTAACAAGAACATTGCTAGAAAGATAAACACAAGGTTACGTCAAAAACGAAATCAGTTGGAAAAAGTGAAAGGTATATCTCAAATCTGGGAACTACTTATTTTTTTTTTTAAAGTAGGTCTGGCAAATAGATGAAGGTACTTTCTTACAGCACCTAAATATCACATAAAAATCTAAACACTTAGCCGGCCCACGTCTATCCCAACTAAACTGTAGGGTGATCATATGGGATCTAGAAAGGTAATTCGTTACTGTCCGACTAGTGACACCAGCTGCAGTTTATACAAGTTGTGAGAAAATAAAAAACTGGAAGAACGTTTAAAACGGGACATAAATAAAATTTACACTGCTCGTCAGTGAATAAACTAAATAAAACAGCTAGCACATATTTAAGATGGAAAAACATCTGAGGTTGATATATTGTGATTATATATAACATGCCTGAATATTCAATATTGTGTTGATGAAAAAACTCAATACATAAAGGAGCTTAGTGGTTAAAAACCCAATTTGATATTTGCTTGAGGGGTGAACTGAAATTGATAATGCAATTAAAAATCTTTATCACCCAATTACGTAAAAAAATGGTGGGTAAAAACCCCAATTTGTGAATTCTTATCTGGAGCTCTGGTCCCTATAATATTTAATTTCTAGTGCCGGATTTAAACCAAATTATATCTTAAAATTACCAGAACAGGACAAGGAAACGAATGTTATATTCGTGCACTAGTATACAGTTTGAACATAGTTAAATGTCAACTTGTGTTGGTTTTTGTTTGTCATGTTTTCACCACTGCTTGAATCTTAGGCAGATTGGCACTGAATTGGATATCTAAACCAAGAAAGATATGCGAAATAAACATACTGAAATAATGATAAAATGATTTCAGCTATTAATTTTCTCATTAAAACATTTATGTACGTTTCTGTACTAAAGTTATCGACATGTTGCAGGTATTCCTATGGCCACTCATTGTGCACCTTTACCAGTACCTTTGCCGACTTGATACTGTACTGTAATCCAGTTATTGATGTCTTCTTTTTTTTGTCTCTTCTTGTGGTGTGTTGATTACCAAACTGGTTCCATATCCTCGTGTCTGTAAATTTCCCAACTCGATCATGTAGACTGACGGTTTAGATTCAGTTGAGCGTAGTCTATTTGTAACTGTTAAATTGTAAGTCAGGGATTTCGTTACCTAAATCACTGAAACCTGTCAGGGCCGTAACTACATTGAGGCAAATGAGGCAAATGCCTCATGTTTGAAATTTCAAAAAAAAAAAAAACTGAAACAAAAGATTGTCTTCATATCAAATTGTTTTCACTAAAAGAGTCATGCAAGAAGCAAGTTATCTTCACTATCTGGTGTTGCCCCTGCATGTTGTTCGTGGTCCATGTTTCTATTTTACTTTTAGTTTCAGAGTTGATGGTCTATTGTTTGTACTTTTGTGTTCCGCGTTTGTCTTTTGTTCATTTATTGTCCAATACTTAATGACTAGTCTGAGTGTTGATTCTCATTTGTAAACGTCAGGTTTTGCAATGTTACATGTCAACCGATGTCCAGACATTGTGCGGGAAAATATTTTTTGACTATACAATGCTACTGATGACTGCCTAGACACAGAAAAAAAGGTCGTTTCTGCATGGAGAATTGCACTTGATTTCAAAGAATCCAAAACTGTGTGTTTGTAGATAAAACTAGATAGCTGACATGGTTTAAATTAAAGTAAGGTCACCAATTTCCTGGTATCAAATAATTTGAAAAAAATAAACATTGTATTGCCATATGACCTTTTACATTGAACGGTTCAACTTGCATTAAGTCGTGTTCAGACACTTTAACAGAAAATAAAGGAATATAGAGTAAACGTGCAAGGGGCCTTATCGTACACAAAGTCAATGCATAGAAAAAATACAAATGATCAATGGTCAAAGTTTGTATTCCTGTTCTTAATAGTTGTTGGAGGGTATTCAACAATAAAAGAATCATTAATACCGTGAACACGATCAAGATGGTCCCTAGTGTCGATTTAAGCTGTACTAGTACTCAAAGTATAATGCTGCACTGTCACTATATTTTAATCTAATCATAAAAATTCACCAAAGTCTAAGCTCAGTACAAGACAAGAACAGACAGACAGATCCGGTATTAATGATTATGAGAATTACGATTTTTGCTTCATCCTACATATCGGTCTTTTAATGTTGTCCCTAAAACCTAAAAGTCTTAAATTAAAATGAATCAATGTGTTTGATTTGAGAACAGAATATTGTCGAAAAGAATAGCTAAAAATTAATTATGTTTCATTGAAGATAGAGTCCGGGAAACGCTCAGAATGCACGATTTTGCGTTATTTTCCTCAGAGCTTCTGGGGGCCCCAGACCCCTCTCCAAAAAATTTTCGCCTCGCTACGCTCGGCGTTTATATTTTGCCTCACTATTAAAAGAGGCTAGATACGGCCCTGCCTGTTGCTATATTCTAACATAGATACACGGATTTTTGGGTTTAAAGTTTTGCTGTTTAATTTGACATTACACCCTCATTTTTACGTTACTGTTTATATGTTGTGTACAAGTTGTAATGCTCAAATTATTAGAGAGGTTGAGATTGGAAACTTGTACTTGTACGGGTACTTGTAGCCACACGTACACGTACACGAAGAAACGTCTAGATATTTGTTGAGATTTTGCTGTCGCACGTGTACTGGTACGTGTACCTAGACGTTCACGCAAGAACTATCTAGTGCTTGCTTGAAATTTTTTACGTGTACGGATACTTGTATGACTGAATTGCTGTTTTGAAAACAACAATTTCTTTGGCTGGCTTATTCCTCACTTACTAGAATTTTTGTAAAAGTTATCAGTGTTTTATGAGTCGCTTAAACACAAATGGATGATACAAGTACATGTACACAGTCTTTTGTTTTGCATATTTCTGTCATATTTCCATGACTAAATGATAGTCTTATACTTAGCATTGATACAAAAAAAATAAGAACACAAAAAGACTTTTTATGGATATAATTTTGGTATAAGGAGAAAAATTAAAATAGAAATTTAAACCATTCAGGAATCCTTGTTTCCAGTTTTTGGACAACAAAAAAGGCACGTCCACTTGTATTTTTTGTCCATCTGATGAGTTAAGCCTTTTTCAACTGATTTTTATAGTTCGTTCTTATGTTGTACTTTTATACCACTGTCCCAGGTTAGGGGGAGGGTTGGGATCCCGCTAACATGTTTAACCCCGCCACATTATTTATGTATGTGCCTGTCCCAAGTCCGGAGCCTGTAATTCAGTGGTCGTTTGTTTATGCGTTACATATTTGTTTTTCGTTCATTTTTTTTACCTTAATAAGGCCGTTAGTTTTCTCGTTTGAATTGTTTTACATTGTCTTATCGGGGCCTTTTATAGCTGACTATGCGGTATGGGCTTTGCTCATTGTTGAAGGCCGTACGGTGACCTATAGTTGTTAATGTCTGTGTCATTTTGGTCTTTTGTGGATAGTTGTCTCATTGGCAATCATACCACATCTTCTTTTTTATACTAAATGTTACGTTGAAGTATATCAATTTAAATTTAAGAAATTAAACTGATTAATTTTAGAAGATAAACTTTTTTCACCTGTTGCAAAAAAAATATGTGACAAAAAACTTATATAACTTGTACAAAAACCCTGTACAAATTATAATTTGTACAAACTTACATCTTGTACACAACATATATAAAGTAAGAAATCAGATAGATCAGTGTAAACTTATTGATCCTACGAATAAACTTTTTTCTTATCAAAGGACAATATCCTTTTAAGATCTTTGAATATTGTTTGATCGTTGATTTTGTTTTTGATAAATTCAAACATTTATACTAAGCTTGTTTATCGCTATACATCAATTATGAAAATTTATTGGGATATACGTAATTATAAATATATATTTTAGCATTTTCCAAGGTCATGCTTATCTAAGACTGCTAATGACGTCTATAACTAAATCCTGTTATATTATTTGAAATCATTTTTTCCTTTTAAATTTTAGTAAGTTGAAGATAATTATGAGCAATACAAAGATAAGATAAAAATAAATATCAGCATATATATATATATATATATATATATATATATATATATATATATATATATATATATATATATATATATATATATATATATATATATATATATATATATAAAAATAATCAAAGCTAAATAATAAAGGGCGGAAATTCCATTTGAATTACCAATGTTTTCGATATCACGAATACCATTATAATGATCTGGTTAGCCTAGTTCATGGACAAATGCAGATTTATCATGATTAAGAAATGTTGTTTATTTACATAATTTATGTTTAAATGAAGAATTTGATAAAACTATTATTTCAAACTACAAGGCTATTATGTCTAAAGTAGAAATCTTAATTACATATAATTTTTGTCATCTTACTTTGGTATAAATCATTTATTTATTGAACAGTGCAAAGAAAAAAAGGGGGGGGGGGTAATCTGATCAAACAGATGAGCTTAACATTTTGATTTCGTCATTGTTTTGGTTATTTAAAACAGAAACTAAAAACCACAACGTTATTCAACTTCCTCTTTGAAAACATGTAAACAAATGTCATTTCAATCACATGAGATCGCCATCAAATACGAAATTGTAATATGTTATTTATATAAATTAATTCATGAATGTCAATTAGGTTTTACAAAAAAAGCTAGAACTTCAGATCACATGTTTATTATTAAATGTATTTTTGATAAATATTGTAATTCAAAGGATGGAAGGGTTTATGCCTGCTTTGTGGATTTTCAGAAAGCTTTTGACACAGTCATTCATACTGGTATTAAGTTGAAATTACTATCTGCGGGCGTGGGTACTTCATTTTATAATGTTATTAAACACATGTATGAATCAAGTAAATCTTGTGTTAAAATTCAATCCAGAGTAACAGATTTTTTCCAAATAAAACTTGGAGTTAAACAAGGGGACAATTTAAGTCCCAATCTCTTTAAGTTATTTAATAAATGACTTGCCAGAGTATTTAAAAGAAAGTGAAGACCCTGTTATACTTAATGAGAAACCAGTTAATTGCTTATTATATGCAGATGATTTGGTCCTTTTATCAACATCTGCTAAAGGATTGCAAACAAGACTAAACATCCCAGAAAAATATTGTAAAGATTGGTGTTTAAGTGTAAATCACACCAAAACAAAGGTTCTGATATTCAACAAAGCAGGCAGACACATTTGTGAAAAATTTACTTATGAAAATATGTTGATTGAGAGTGTTAATAATTATAAATATCTTGGTTTGCACTTTAGTTCATCAGGGTCATTTTCATATGCTCAGAATGAACTGTATAAAAAGTCCTTGAAGGCTTATTATAAATTGTACAAGAACTTATTATCACTTAATCCAAGCATAAGTACCAGCTTACATGTATTTGATCATACCATAAAACCAATACTCCTATATGGATCTGAAATATGGGGAACTTTTAATCCATTCTCAGCAAGATTCAGAAATGGAACTTTACCATTTGAAAAAATCTATTCCAGTTTAAAATGTGAGCGACTACATATAAAATTTTGTAAACTGGTTTTAGGTGTTCATAAAAAATCCATGAATTTTGGAATTTTATCCGAGCTAGGACGATTCCCACTATATTATGATGTGATTAAATCCATGTTAAATTACTGGTATCGCTTGGAAAATCTTGATTCCCAATTTTCTCTTCTTAAAGATGCTTATGTAACATCACAGAATCTTTCTCACTCAAAAAAACCATCTTGGTATGGCTCTATGAAGTCAATTCTTGAAATGATCCCAGACATCAATCATCTATCTTCACCATTACCAAAAATTAATAGCTTCAAAGCTAATATGAAAAAAATATTAAAATCATATTTTATAGACTTGTGGAACACTGAATTGGTAAAGCATTCAGATGGTAAACTTAGAACTTATGTTACATTTAAATCAGTTTTTGGAAGAGAAAAATATCTTTCCATTATTGGGAATTTTGAACAGAGACGAAGCTTAACAAAGCTCAGAATTTCATCACACCACTTAAGAATTGAGTCCGGAAGGTATCAGGGTACTCTCCTAAATGACAGAACTTGTACTCGTTGTAACTCCGGAGATGTGGAGGATGAATATCATTTTTTATTCCAATGTGTTAAATTTAATGATGACCGCAATCATCTATTTCAAGAGATAACTAAAAGTTGCCCCAACTTTTTAACTCTTAACGCAAGAGATAAACTGATATGGCTTATGAACACAGAAGATAAGTCTATTCTCACTGCTGCATGTAAATTTATTTCGAAAAATTGTTAATTATGTGGCTTTCTTGTCTGCTTCAGACACGAGGAGGACTGTGTAAATACCACAGCTCCTTGAGTACCGCCCCTTGGTGTCTGTTGCAGTAGGGAAACCTACACTATTCTCAATACCTGTTTACTGCAGTATATGTTATTTGCTGTGAATATACATAAACTTTTTTCATTTGTGTTTGTTTTTCTGCATCAGATACGAGGAGGATTGTTAGAGCTTTTAAGATCACAATCCTAGAGCATCGTCCCTTGGTGTCTGTTGCAGCTAAACAATCATTTATTTTATATTTTATATTTATACATTTTCAGCAAAATATTATAAAATCAAGTGAGAAAAAAAAGTAAATAAATAAATGGGGTTTGCCACATCTCAGGAGTAGCAACTCTCAAATACTTTTTTATTTAACAAATAATACCTGTATGACTATTTCAATAGTTTGTTTTACAATGTTATGTAAAATACTGTATGTTGTATCAATCATATATGTTATGTGTATATGCCCCCCTGGGGACCTAATTTGGAAAATAAAATTTATCTTATCTTATCTTATCTTATAGTATGCTTTACTCAGGTTGTACTGGTAAACTGCACTGTACGTTATTTAGAGATGGGGCCAAGTTACCCCGGCCTCCACATTCTCAGTTACGTTCCTGTACCATTGTTTCACGTTTTTGAAATCCCGGAGATTGTAGAGCTGTGTTTCGAGTGCCTATATAGACTATTTAGTGCGAAACGGGGAAAAAATACCAGACTCAACGAGAAAAATCAAACGAAAAAGGAAGCAACGAAACAAAAAGAATTAATCGAAATTGTTGCTAGGGGCGAAAGCAAATATAAAGGACAGGCATGGGGCGAATTACATTGCAATGTAATGCATTATTTAAGGATCAAAAAGTTAGATAATGATACGAAACATTTTGTTCCTTTATTTATTTATTTTTTTTACCGTACATGAGCCGCTTGTTAACATTTTGCTGCAATTCATGTGAGATATAACGGCTCATAGGTTGTCGTCATATTGCTGTAATATATCATGTTCGTTTTTCGTTTATTGTATTGTACATATATAAATCTTTTTAGTTTTTTTTTTACATTTGTCATTTCAAGGGCGCAGGACTTTTTAGCTAAAACTACTAGGGGACATTTTAGCGACGACATTAGAGCCCATTTTAGCGCCGGATTAATCCGTTCACCTGTATTTTCGATAGCCCTATTTCAGGGTCAAAAACTTACAAGGTTGAATAATACTCACTAAGCTTTCGACAGAAGTTCCGTGTAATTCAAAGCGAACAAATAATGTCCCAGAGTCGTTTCATACCCATTATTAGAGATCGGTCATTTAAAGACGTATCAACCGTATCGTATACGTTGACGTATCCGCATCTGCAGATATACCAAAAAACAGTATATGATCCCGAGCTTTAATTTTATGTACTTTCAATAATGCAAATGGGCGACTGATTAATTTCTAATACAGTAATTTACAAAACAATTAGGAAATATCGAGTTTTTTGTGGAATATGTAACCCGACTTTTAAAGATATTCCGGAAAGTTGGAACAGTTTACAGGCATGATAGGAGTGAATGCGGTTAAATCGTTTGTTTGCGTATGAACTTGTCATCACGTAGAACCAAATTGTTAATTGACAAATAGAGTGATACTCAGTACTTTTCTACTACCTTTTATGATCAAATCGCAAATGAACAATATTTAAAGTTCCTTACATGTATATAAGTAGTACATTTAGATTTTTTTGTGTTTATTCATATAAGATCTTGAAATACTTTTTAACTAGATTGTTAAAGGATTGTGTACGATATTCGTGTACCTGCCCTACATTGGCTCCTTTTTAAGGGCATGTAAAAGTAGTTGATAGAACTCCTTATTTTTTTCACAAAACACCACACATATTGGAAGTGTATGTTTGATTGTTTCGAAAAGATATCAATTAGTTTGGTTTCTTTTTTAAATGAAGCATGGTCTTATTAATAAGCTCGGGATCACATAATATTTTTTGATATATCAGCAGATGCGGATACGTCAACGTATACGATACGGTTAATACGTTTGTAAATGACCGACCTCTAATATGAGCAAATAATAGTTGTCACCCAGCTATTTGCGTTTTTCTTGACACTATTATCAAATTTCAAACACCAACATATATAAAAATACGAAGTATTATAGACGAATGTGCACTACAATCTAGACATGATAAAGTGAAAGAACAGTTCCTGATGCAATTCAACAGTATTGTACAGGGGTTATATCCAGAGCCCATTACGTACGTTCTCTAGGATATAAGTTCCAGGCTAGAACGGATTTTCAACATTTGATTTAATCTTTTAGACATTTAGTGCTGTATTTTAATGGACATCATACGTTTTATATTGTGCTGTCTTGGGTCTATTTTTTTTTTATCTATCATATGTTATAATGGGTTAAAAATCGGGCGCTAAAATGGGTTCTACTTTGGCGCTAAAACGTCGCTCAAATGTCCTATCAATGCGCTAAAATGTCCTCCACCGCATTTCAGAGCCTTGTAGATGACAGATTACTATATGGTATTGATTTTGCTCATTGTTGAAAGTCTTACGATGCCCTATAATTGTAAAATTCTTTGTCATTTGTTCTCTGCTGGAGAGTTGTCTCATTTGCAATCATACCCGAACACCTCTTCTTATTTTTATGATTAGTCCATAGTGATACCTGAGACTAAATGAGAAGATTTTTTAAGATTAAAAAGCCTCGCAGATCGGCCCATGTTATTCGTCTAAAATGAACCGACCAAGGAGTGTTCTGATGTATTGTAAACTTATTTTGTAGATTTATTCATGCCTTCAACCGGGCCCATTGGGTATAACTGTGCAGTATTCAATAAACATATGTGAAAGTTCTTCTATGCTTTATCAATTTCTGCAAAATACGCCGGTTCATTTCAACTATGTAATTTCTGAGTAAGAAAATTCGGAAAATCTGCATAATAGAGTTGGAAAATGCATCAGTTATCCAAAGCATAATGTTTTTTATGGGATGTTGTAGTGGAGTGAACTTTTGGAGTAAAAATTTTGAAGTGAGTTTTGGTTTGAATTATGCATTGTACCTGCAAACTATACTGCAATGGAAATAAAAAAAATCTATATGCATGCAGTGAAACTGAGGTAAAACTGTGAAGTGAATGACCACATATTAACCAAGCCCTTTACAACTAATTTTATAAGAAAGGCGACAGATACCAGAGGGACTTTCAAACTTTTAAGTTGAAAATAAACTGACAATACTGTGGCGTAAAAAAAAAGACCAACAGACAAACAATCTAGAGTACTCTTACACAACAAAGAAAACTAAAGACTGAGCAACACTATCCCCACCAAATACTGGGCCATAACGGTCAACCAACTCGTGATGGCGTCAGCAAAACTTACGATAGATGATTTCAACTTCAGCACTTAGAACTCTTGGTTTAATCGCTTCTCCTGATCTACTGATTCAGAACATGTAGAGTTTGAAAACTTGGAAATAGTTTAAAATTACTTTTACAGACCGCCTTGTGATTTCCCGGTCCCGCTGAAGAGTGCAGCTTCACCATGATGAAGAGTTTGACAAACTCGTATATTATGTTTATAGTATTTTGTAAAACAATATTTTTTTAGCAGTTGGTTGGGTCGAGTTAGACTTATTTTTAAATCTTACATTTCACTTTTGAATTAGCACCTAAAAACAATCTTTGATATTATTTTTTTTTTCAATATTTTCTATCCATGCAAAGGTACTGATCCACAACTTCTGTATGCCCCTGTTACAAGTGGTCTTTCATGTTGTCTTGAACAATAACAAGCTTCATTTCAAATCTTGGTACAAGTCGACGTGAGCATTCTGCGTGTCTAAGAGGTTATTGTTGACAATTCGACTTAGAGCTGTAGTATTATCTGAAATCGTACCTTCTAAAAGTATATCATATGGCTAGTTTCTATGCTTTCTCAAAAAATTCTGGTAAGAGTTGAAGTTTCTTTTTCAACATATTTCTGTACTTCAATATTGCTGCGTTATAACCCTTTGGTCTTCGAAATTTTATACAATTTAGAATGCACTTTGTTATCACAACTCACCCGATCCTAATTTGAAGATGGTTGCCATATTAGTCTGACATCTTTTTCAGTTGACATAACAGTTGATTCCAAATATCGTTTTGGCTCATTTCAGATTGAGGGATACGCAAAAAGAGGGGGGGGGGGTAATAAGATATAATCATATATGAAATCGGGGACTCTTGTGACAAACAGGGCCTAAAAATTCCCCATCTAAACAGGGCAAAGTAGGTATTTCAGATTCAATATAGAGTTGGAGTAAAAAATTTTATATATATATACTCTAAAATTTCACTCCAAATATTCAATAAAATTTTTTACTCCAACTCTCCACTCAAATACTCTTCTCCAATACTCCACTCTATAAAATATAAATAAGACTTTGAATGTCCCTTTGGTATCCTTCGCCTCTCTTTTTTGACTACCATCCGTGGCTATGTGCTACATGTGCTATTTTGCTCATTATCAAAGGCTTTACAGTGAAATGTACTTATTCACACTCGTGTCTCTGATCACATATATCTATAAAAATGTAACTGTACTTATTTGAAGACATCTTTAAGTTCTTTTATGTTTCAGTTAGTGCTTACCCAACCCATTTCTTCACAGAAAACATAAACTCTACGTGAAATGTTTGTTTTTTTTGAAATCGAATAGGGATTGTTATTCCTCTCGCAGTCATCTGTTTTGCAATAGAGAAACCAACTACTTAATTATATTTTGTGTTTACGGGTAAATGAACTTGAACAACACAGGAGAAAGTCACAGTGTGTTAATACATTATACCAAGAATCAGTTCACATATATTTCGTAGAAGATCAATGATATTGCTCACGGCAATAACATGATTAAGGGATTTCATCTTTTCTATAGGTATAAATCCATTCAGCTGTAAAGAGTATACTTTTTTAAATCATTTTAACAGGACAAAAGTAGAAAGTGAAAATACCCCAAGAAGTTTTCGTCATATGCTATGAAGGGTAACCGTATATATAGTAGTTCCTCTTATATACAAGGTAATATTCGATTATTTCAAGTTACAACAAGAACGTTATATACATCTTTTGTAAGTATGTTATTTGTCATGTGCACTAAAAACTACATCATAGAGAAATAACCACATTATATGTATGATATAATAGCACTTATGTAGTTTTTTTAGTTTTTTTTTATAATAATTACAAAACTAGGAACAAAAGATAATCAGATTCTTAGAGAATACAAACTCAGAGTTACAGTGGAATTTAATCATTGTTACTGTATAAACTTGTAGCATATTCTGACTTGGAGATGTGATTGTTGAATATTTTGTCTGTAAATATAACATTTGTCAGAGAGGGCTCCCACTCCCCTCTATTGACGTATCTAGCATTGGCTTACCATCAGTGGTAGCAGTATTGTATTCCTAAAGGCCTTAGATTATATATCCTCTCATTAACAATGGGTTAACTGGTTACAAAATAAAGCTTTCCTTCCAAAAAGTATTTTTTAATTTTGACCACTCATGTGCAAACAGTTTTTGGGACCGTTGAAATGACAAGAACAATTGGAAAAAATGGTAAAAACTGCCAATAAGTTGATTGAAAAAGTTTATGAGTAAATTGGAAAAAAACTCTCGCTAGTCAAAAACAAAAAAAAATCATAAAAACACAAGACGAAGAAAAGACATCTTCATTACAAAAAGAAGAAAAAATGTGAGTATAAAAAAAAATCTAAATCACTGTACATATTAAACTACACGAACCCCAAAAAACGTCAATATGTAAGATATCTATAGGGTTTCAATGGTTGAAAAAATGAAGAATCTTTATTATTTTTGTTAAAATAAAAAAAAGTGCCTAGGAATTATCCTTTCGTATATACCAGATGCCATCTTCACCAACCAAGGGTAAAGATACAGCCCCCTTCTCTCTACCTGGTGGACCTGGTTGGTAGAAAGAGGCTGGATCGTTACCCTTGGCTAGTGAAGATGACAAGATGCCTCTCTGCGTTGTTAATGGTTATCCTTTTGTTTGAAAAAAAATTATTAGATAATATTCAGATTAGATTTGGTATAGTTAAGAACATTGTTGATGAGTCATGTGTGTTTAACATATAAATTGCAATATGATCTGATGTCTAGTTTTAATTGTCAAACATTAAGTTGATGTAAACCATTTGATTTTTAGGAAGGGGGTTAGTTTGTCCTGATTTTTTTTAGTTGTAATCTCTGTCCTGCATTTTTATTTTTCACTCTATTCGGTCCTACCTTTTTATTAGTTTATCTTGACTTTATTTGCATAAATTGTCATCCTGCGCCTTTTTTATAAGTTGCTCAGCCTGCCTTAATTTATTGCCCAAAACTCATGTCCTGCCTTTTTTTTAGACCTCCCTCCCCTATAAAAATCAAATTGTAGCTCCCTACAGTATGCATGCAATTACATGTTCTTACAAAGGCGCTTGGGCCATGTCCCCCTTTATAATTAGTTCTTTCCTATTCATGCTTGTCGCTGCAAAAAAAAAAAAAAAATGAGCAAGCGCGTTAATTTATTTTTGATTGAGATAAAATGGTATAAAAACTGAAGTCACTGAAAGGAAATAGAACCCCCATTCACAGGGCCGTAACTACCTATGAGGCAGGGGAGGCAACTGCCTCCCCTGAATTTTCTACACCAAAATTTTTTTTTTAAGTAAAAAAATAAAATATTGACAATATGAACACGAAGAACTTGAATTTATATTATAAACAACACAAGTTAACAGTTTTAACAGTGTTATCATGATACGTGATATGTCTGTCATTTTTCGGATTTTTGATCGAAAGTAAACCGTTTCAGTATTTGTTTTATTATTTTTTTCGTGTGGCCGTCCGTCTGTTATTCAGTATTGAGGGGGTCAGTATCGTATGAGAACACATATGAAACTTTGCTTTCGATAATTTTGAATAAAAACTTAACTATTCACATTTATTTTGGGGCTCAATTATTTAAGCAGAGGAAGTTCCTTTTGTATTGTGAATCTTTTGAGATATCGGAAATTCGTTACCGGCTGAATCAGCTGTTGGATCCTTTTTTTAAGTTTCCCGATCGTACGAGAACATTATGGTCAATGCCTTAGTAGGTATACACTCCCATTCGTTGTAGCAGGGACTTTCTAAACTAAGTATATACTAGACTAGTATAGAAAGTCCCTGTTTGATGTTATATACATGTCTGCATGTTCAGCTTTCAACAATATTGAAATTCAAGATCCTCGATAAAAAAAACAATATCTTGTGTTTTATAATCTTGCTTTATATGTTTTTTGAACTTACCAGTTTCTAAAAAAATATCTTTAAATACAGAAATTATAGATTATAATTGTTTGCATGAAAATTGCTCCAAGGATCCAGCAAAACTGATCTTTCTTAAAATAAGGAAATCGAAAGAAAACGGGTAATTTTAGCCATATCATTTAAGAAAAAAATCCACGGTCACAATGTATTTAATGTTAACAATTATAGGTCAAAGTACAGCCTTCAAGACGGAGCTAGCCTTGGCTCACCCCAAACAGCAATCTCAGCTGTTTTTGCATAAAAGTTGGTTCCAGGTTCAAGCAATACTGATGTTTCTTAAAGTAAGGGAAATCGAAGGGAAACGGGTAATTTTTAGCCAATGACTGAGAGAAAAAGATTAAAGGGGGCTCAATCGGCGGTCCCCAAACCCCTGCCTCCCCTGAATTCGAACCCTAGTTACGGCCCTGATTCAGACAAGTCCTCATACATAGCTTTTGCTTTATTTAAAGTTACTGCAACTGTTTTCTCTGGTTGCAACTCTGACAGTATTGTATCAATATCATAATGACAATACAAGGATTTTCCGCCAATGAAAACAGGTAAGAATTTTACCCAAAAATCTAAAAATAACTCTTATCAAAAAATAAACTACCCGATTTCCACCCGTCTCTAAATATAGATTAGTTTACGTCATTCACTCCAAATACGGAAGTATTTTTGTTGCATTGTTAGTCAGTTCAATAAACCACAAATGTCACCTGAATGTAAACTGACACAATCATTCCAGGTGTTACAAAGGATATATATATATATTTCTAAACCTAATGTAAGTTTTCATTTTATTATTGGATAGTGTACGCAATATTCCAGGTAGTGTCGTTTACAAGGTTTAATCGTAGACAAACTTTATTAAACTTGATAAAATATTCCAAAGAAAGATGACTTTGATAAACATGTCCACTAGTGACTTAATCAATTAATATATATTATGCTTCAATAGATCTGCACTAACTTCATGACTAAGTTATTGCATTTTGGTTAAAATTTAACACAGTCCCAAATAAAAGACACTTTGGAAAGTATCATTAAAGGTTTAAGATAACCATCAGATGTCAACTTTTGAAAGTAAACAGGTTTTATAGACCTATTTACCTGTCGTTAGTCAACTGTGGTTTTATATTGTTTGTACATTATTCATTCATTATTTATAAATAACTAAATTACCATATGATGAAAAAATTATTGTGTACACACATATTAGAGGACAGGTATTTTAATCGGTTCCATTGAAACATTTTAATCAGCTATTTCAACAATACAGAATTTAAGTAAATATGTAAATTCATATGACTACTAAAAGGTTAAAAAGTCACGGGTTATCTTGAATGCTATTATACTATATATAGTACATTCATTTTATGTAACAGTACATATATACAACAACTTTTCCAAAAGGAAATTCCATGCTTCGGCCAGGTATCAAGCAAATCGATATTAGTTCAATTTAATTTGGTTTATTATAATTTTAGAGAGAAGAGAACCAAGAATGCCTTCATCATTAAACAGAAGTCGCCCGCTGAGACAAACCTGTCCTATAACTAGAAAGGAAAGCGAACAGCTATTGGATTTTTTTCTTCATCTGCCATCAAATCCGACAGAAGAGGAAAAACCGACAAATGATAATTGTTTGAATACCGTTGAAAAAGAGGACTGTAACAGTGTTGAGTACCTTCCTGAATTCAAGCGTTCTGATAGTTACAGGAAAGCTACACAAAGATTTTCGCTTGAGGATGTTGTAGAAACCATGACTTTTAAGAAAGAGGATTATGATCACAAGAAATATAAGTCTCTGCCAATTGACAGAACATCGAAGATCACTCATACTGAATACAAATCAAGGTTGCAAGTAGGGAGAAAAAATAAACTTAATAGACAGAAATCTGGCACTGTTCCGTCGTCTGATAGTGACAATAACACAAGTCCACCTGAAAACCGAAAGAAAAAAAGTGTTGTGCAAAGGACTAAGGAAAGAATCATATTCATACTCTGGAAAGATAAGAAACATGGTGATAAAAAGATATCTAAGGAATCTAAAAGTACACCGACCCCTCATCATGGTAATGATATTGTACTGAAAGTTAACAACAATAAAGGTCAAATATCAACCACTTCAAACGATGCTGAGATTATCGAACGAAAGAAAAATAATAATAGTATCAAAGCAAGAACGTCTGAATGTAAGTTTATTATGTTATTTTGCTTATATAACAATATTACATACAGATTTCAATTATATAAGTACAATACGTGGAAAAGAAAGATGTGCTTAACCCCTAACGGGAAGGATTGTGTCTGATGTTCATATGATGAAATCATAATCTTTCAGTCAATTTAATTGAAGTCTGGAGCTGGCATGTCAGTTAACTGCTAGTAGTCTGTTGTTATTTATGTGTTATTGTCATTTTGTTTATTTTCTTTGGTTACATCTTCTGACATCCGACTCGGACTTCTCTTGAACTGAATTTTAATGTGCGTATTGTTATGCGTTTACTTTTCTACATTGGCTAGAGGTATAGGGGGAGGGTTGAGATCTCACAAACATGTTTAACCCCGCCGCATTTTTGCGCCTGTCCCAAGTCAGGAGCCTCTGGCCTTTGCTAGTCTTGTATTATTTTAATTTTAGTTTCTTGTTTGCAATTTGGAAATTAGTATGGCGTTCATTATCACTGAACTAGTATATATTTGTTTAGGGGCCAGCTGAAGGACGCCTCCGGGTGCGGGAATTTCTCGCTACATTGAAGACCTGTTGGTGACCTTCTGCTGTTGTTTTTTTCTATGGTCGGGTTGTTGTCTCTTTGGCACATTCCCCATTTCCATTCTCAATTTTATTTGTCAATGAAATATAAAAGTAGATATCATAATGTGTACTTAGGATATATTTTTTATAGCCTATAGGTTGTAAGTACATCTAAACGCACACAAACACGTTTTCTTGAAGTACAATATATTATGTTTTTATGTATGCGAAATCAAAGCGAATGATGTAATCGTATTTCACTCCTAAAATTAAAATTCAAATTAGAAAATAATTTCATTGTATTTTGCTTTGGTTAAAAGCACATGCAGGGTTAGACTTTTTATTTATATATTCTAAGTATTTGATACCATATAACTTCCAGATTCCAAAGGATCACATTCAAACCAACAAAGTCCCACTCAGAACATGGCTCCAAATTCTAAGTCGCCCGCGCGTGACAGAAGATACAAAACTCAAGTCTCACGTGAAGAAATTACTAATATGTTCGAAAAATGCCTATCGTCTGCCGAAGTTAAAGAGGAACCATACACATTTCCCGCTAAAAGGATCCACAAGAGAAAAGACTTCAGTCCAGTGAGAGATATTTCATTTGCTGATGGAATTAAAGATAAGAAATCTGGACTTAAATTAGACCTAGGTCCTTTTACGAATGGGTTTAAAGTAGAATCACATACAACAGTAATTCAGGAGGACAAAACCATAGTAAATGATGGAACAACGCGGACTTTGTTAACTGATAGAAGGACAATTGAGAGAACGTTCTCTTTGGAAGTGGATGGTTGCAATGATGATGAAGTTGATGGTCCAATGGGTTTTACTTTGAAGGAGGTAGATCGATTACAAACAGGTATATATCTGAACATGTTTTGGTATCAAGTAAAGCCTAATAAAATGAGAATTCTACTTCGTAAGTAGTCCTGCTAAATTTGTATATTATTTCAAAGCGTCTAATAGATGTAAGGGACATAGAATTAAACATCAATCCAACACTTGCTTATTTGTTTATTGACTTAGCATGGATACAATGGAGGCCAGGTAATGCTTATAGTAATCATTATAATCTACTATCCTCTTTTGTATGGCCATATTCAGTCTTACACTTAACATTTGTACATTTCATTCTATAACGTCTCCTTCATTTGTACAGGAGACGAATCACAAGAGCCTTTAACATCGTCAGAGCAGGAAAAAATGATAGAAGAAATAGCTAGAAGACTAAATAGAATAGCTGACGACTGTGTCCAGCGCATGGGAGCTGGAGGAACTTCACCTCTCCAAGGCGCTACTGCTGGACCTTTGTTGTCACCCGCGTCTCAAGGTATGGTTATGCTACATATAAGCCCCTATCCGATTTAGTGTTTCCTGTCTCTCTACCTCCTTTGAATGCCTACCCTTACACTTTAAATGTGCATTTTGGGTGAAGTACTGAAAATCCATATATTTAAGGTCTAGCACCGTTTAAAGAACCGTCCCATATATAGCTTTTTTTTTTTTTTTTTTTTTTTAGAAGATATTTAAACTGCCTACCTTTCTTTATTTATATATTTATTTGGGGTGGGGGAGAACGTCTTACATCATCATTTTTTCATATCACCCTTTTACCCTTTGACTTTCAACGTAGTTCTTATGACTATCACTTAAAACAAATCAATTACTAATACAAGAAAAACGTTTTAATAATTGTGGAAAATATGCAATTATGCAGTAGTACACTGTCAGCTTTTGAAAGTTGTTTTCACCACCTAAAAACGCTTGTATCGTAATTTTATGTGCGTTATTTTTAAATGTTTACATGAAATATTTGTATATTAGACTATTATTCAACTGAAATTTAATCTAAATATCATAAAATCGATGAATCGAAAAATGTTTTAGTCATGTAAATACATTGGACGTTAATAATATGCGAGGCGTTAAAATATTTCCTTTAAAAAAATCAACATCCCAGCTGGTATTGATCTGGAAAATATTTGTGTCACAATTACATCAGCTTTTCTCTTAATTGGAAAAACCAAGGTTTTTAGGAGAAGTTGGAAATACTGGGACGTCCGATTCCAATTCTTTAAATAAATTATCCATATTTCGTTATAAATTATAAATCATGCTAAATTGCCATAATGGTTTATTAAAATGTAAATAAAGTTGTTTTAATCTGAAAATCAAGCGTTCGGCAATCCTACAAACCCTCCCTCCTCTTTTTCCCTATCATTTGCTATTTATTTCTTACATTTGGCTAAATATTCAAATATCTGATGAGCAGTAGATCATTGACATATAAATCAACGAATTATGAGAGATTAACCCAGTATTTTCATTAATCTTCAGTTATATCATTATCGTGTTAGCGGTTGTATATTTAATTACGATATTATGATAGATTAACCAAATCGATTACCATGTATAGAATTAATAGCTAAAGGTGAACAATCGACATGGTAATAAAATCTTATCAAAGAGGAACATTTTACCTTCTATAATACCATCGTGCATTGATCTTTATTTGGTTATTACTTATTGTTTTAGGTAGGAAGCTTGCCAAAGACTTAGTGGATGAACTAAGAAAGGAAGGAGATAGATTATCCCGAGAGGTATAAATAGCTTTTACCAAATTTGCTTAGTGACCTCTAAAAATGTTATCTTTATATCCGTTTTGATATGAATTATTCTGTTTGAAAGAGAAGATTTTACTGCAGTTACGTTTAAATGCACTTAAAACAAAGTCACTTAAAATGATAGAAGGACTTTTGTACATACACGTTTTATGTGAAATATATAATAAATGGTATTAGCTTTCGAAATGCGTTTAAAATTAAAGAATAACACACATCAGACTACGACATACGACGGAGGTCTTCTTCAAAATAATACAACGAGAGAGAGAACGAATTGCCACCCCACTGCTAAAATTCCATTTCTCAAATGTTTAGATAAAAAAATAGATGTCATTAAGAATATTAGTTCTGCTTATAAAGGTAAAAGGTACATTTGACAACCATAACAAAGTTTTACTCCAATCCTTGTTTGCCTCGCTCCCCCTAAAAAAAACGTTACTTGCACGCGGACTTGTATTTCAATCATGTCGGCTTTTAAAGGGACAAAGTAAAAACTAAAATGTCCAACAATACATGGGTCTTATACAAGAAATTTGTTTTCTTAAAATTAGAATTGTTTTTTTTTTATCTATTATTTTTTAAGTTTGATAAATTTCTTCAATAGTACAACTAAAAAAATTATTGTATTTTAGATGAATTTGCCTGCTAATCTTTTACCAATAGTAATGGACATGATCAAACAAATAACCTACGACCATTTTAAAGATTTAGTGAAGAAGGCTTTGTGTGAGACGATTGGATGGGACCAGGTTGCTTTGTATTTTTACATATCTAAAGCAGCTATTGTCATGGCTGGGGCTGGTGGAAGTATTGCCTGTAGACTAAAGGACATGGCGGTTAGATATTTTCACGAAGAATTATCTCCATGGATATACGATAGAGGTGGATTGGTATGTTTTATCAAACTTTTTATATTAATTACATTGAATGGTTATGTAGAGTTAATGCATGGATATTGGTGAATAATGTCTCAGGAGTTTTTAGTGCGAAAATTAAATCGTGTATCCTGCAATCAGCAAACTTTAACAGGAAAACATATATTTTTTTTGCTTTAGTTTCCGCCGCTTCAATTTTGAGCAAACGGTAAAGTGCGGTAAAGTTAACATTACTGTGACAGTTCATTTTAGGGTCCTCTTTGCGGTCTGCGTTTAAACTATAGATATTATAAGGTGTGATATGAGTGCCAATGAGACAACTATCCATCGAAGTCATGCAAATTTGTAACTTGAGTAAACCATTATATATAGGTCAAAGTACGGTCTTTTATAACACAGAGCTTTGGCTCACACCTAACAGCAAGCTTTAAGGGCACGAACAATTACTAGTGTAAAATCATTCGGACGGGAAAACCAACGGTTTAATCTATATAAAAACCGAGAAATGGAAACACGTATGAACCACACCAACAAACAACAACCACTGAACATCATGTTTCTGACTTAAAAAGTTAAGATAGGAGTAAAAAATGCAGCAGGGTTAACGTTTGATTAAGTACCAACCTTCACCCTAACCTGAAACAACAGTGTAACATCACAACATAGAAAGTTTTTTCTTTGAACGATGAGAGACAGCTATTTAAATTTAAACAAGAAGTTGCACATTATAAACACATTTGTATCTCCTTATTCATCTCTGATGTTATTCCTTTAATAATGAAAATAATGTATATATATGTGTATTGATAGGAAACTATGCTAGAAGAAACAGATTCAGAGGTTGACTGACAAAGGCTGTGATTAGTTAGAATTTGAACTTATCCTAAAACTGACAAAGCAGTGCTCTACAGTTCTGATAACGGGACAACTGCATATGTTTGCGATCTCCGTCGGTAAAAGAGTAACCTGAATAATGTGACATTGAGACATTTAACTATGATGGTTTGGTATTGAACCAGTTTTTTACTCAAGTGATGTTGTATGGCTTTATGACAATGGCATTCCAGCATTTTTCTCAGCGATGGTGTATGGCATTAAAGTTGTAGCAATCATTTTTCTCAGCGATGGTGTATGGCATTTCATTTTACTCAGCGACGCTGTTTGACATTCAGTCTATAGTAATAATTTTATGTGCAATATGTTTTTGTCTCAATAAGATGATCTCAGCTACTTGAGTGTTAATGTATGTAATGTTTTGTGTATAATTTATTTGATTTAATGAAATGCCTTCACTGTGATGATTTAAAATTTATAAAAAAGAAATATGTACAAATGATATTGGGATTTGTTTGAATAAATCCTATAAAACACTCGATGAATTGACTTAATATAAACCAAGGCGAAAATTATTTTACTTCTATTATTTACCAAAGTCTTTGATGGTTGCATTTCTCATCTGTATTTCATAATTTCGAGAATTCGAAGAATATGTGAATACATTATAGAATAATTGTTAAATTTTCATTGATTTATATTAATCACTACAAAATATTTGACACAGAAATTGAAACGTAATGTTGGAGCATGGTCAGAAAATAGCATTTTTTTCTCTAAAATTCACTTCCATTTTTCTAGCGCTTCTCCAAACTTGAAGGACGATTGTTTCACTAAGATTCTTATCATTCCTGTCTTTCTCTGCTCGTCCTTCCAATACATATGTAGGCAAAAACAAAAATGTGACAATGTTTGCCTAATTTTAATGTCGGCATATTATGAACCAGAACAGTTCGTATACGTTTCTGTGGAAATTTCGGGTCTAATTTGCCAAGCTGATTTTTTGTGACATTTACCGGTATTGGTATAATGGCCCCCGGTAAACACATTTCATTGATTGGTGGTAGTTGGCTGAGTAAAATTAAATTGCAGACTTTTCATATAGATATAAGAAGATGTGGTATGAGTGCCAATGAGACAACTCTCTATCCAAGTCATAGTTTGTAAAAGTAAACCCATACAGGCCAAAATCTACATGTTCAGGGCAACGTAGCTGTATATGCATTCCATTGATAAAGGAGGCATGTGATAGATGTTTATGAGACAGCAACCAAACGATACAAACACTCAAGGTTAACATACGGTTTTAGAAAAAAAAGACGTGTGTCAAATAAGTTTTTAACTCACCTTGCCTTGTAGGGCCATTTGTATTATTGCTAGATTTTAAAACTCAAACCAACGGGCAAATATGGATCAAACTTGCATAGCCGCAACCGTCTTTAAGGTGTCCAAATAAGATGTCGATTATGTCCGTCGCGTAAAGCACATGGTAAGTCACCTTAGAGTTTACTGGTGACCATTAGTTGTTCAAATGCTTGTATTTTTAGTCTATCGTGAATAGTTGTCTCGATCATTTGCAATTACTAGTACAACAATTGAAGCTAGTTAAGGTGATGCTGTTGACTTTATATACTGTAGCTCAAAAAGCCAAGGAAAGTAGATACAATATCGTTGCATATCTTAAGTTTTACCATGAAATCTATTCGAAATCGGTATAGTATTTGTGAGAGGTCAATAAGGATTCAAAATTGCCAGACCATAAGAAGAAAGAGCCATTTTACAGCCGATTGCATTGGGTGTGTAGATAAAGGTAATATATTTGTTTAGCTTGATTGCAAGCTGAACCATGAAGTCATTATTAGGTTAGGCAAACTGCCCTCTTTTAAGAGTAAGAGTCCGACAGATAACCAATCTATACTTCGAAAGGAGCCGGGGAAGTATATATAAAAAAGAGGATGTGGTATGATTGCCAATGAGACAACTCTCCACAAGAGACCAAAATGACACAGAAATTAACAGCTACAGGTCACCGTACGGCCTTCAACAATGAGCAACGCCCATACCGCATAGTCAGCTATAAAAGGCTCCGAAATGACAATGTAAAACAATTCAAACGAGAAAACTAACGGCCTTATTTATTTTTAAAAATGAACGAGAAACAAATATTTAACACATAAACAAACGACAACCACTGAATTACAGGCTCCTGACTTGGGACAGGCACATACATAAATAATGTGGCGGGGTTAAACATGTTAGCGGGATCCCAACCCTCCCCTTACCTGGGACAGTGGTATAACAGTACAACATAAGAACGAACTATAAAAATCAGTCGAAAAAGGCTTAACTCATCAGATGAACAAACATACAAGTGGACGTGGCCGGGTACTTGTACATCCCAACAACAAAACGACATACTTAATAATGACTTTACGGTTCAACTAGCAAGCAAGCTAACCAAAGATATTACCTTTACCTATACACTTAATGCAATCGGCTGTAACTGAATTAGAACGTACCCCATGCCTGTAACACTTGCCATTAAAAGATGTGAGAACTTTCCCTACTTTTTACATATATTTTTTTCAATGTTTCAGTTATAGTCACGACGTTATAATAGGAGGTAGGATTGGAAATACCGTCTAAAACTAATGTATGTGAGAAACATACTATCTTAAACCAACATGGATCAATTTTAATCCGAATGTCATAGCTTTAATTCCACCATCCTTTCTTGTACATTCATTGAATAAATACTAAAAAATTCCCCAATTTGTCAACATAGATTACTAAAAAATGCCCTAATCTGTCAATATAGATTACCTTAGCCGTATTCGGCACAACTTTTTTGAATAGTGTTAAGGAATAGAAAATAATGAACAAGTAGAACAGAAAAACTGACGAATAAAAATAATATAGAAAAAAAAGAATAAAGGAAAACAGACCAATAGATATAGCCGAATAGAGGATATTGGGCAAAATAGATAAACTAAAATGAAAGATGGCATTAAAATTAAAGAATTCAGAAACGAAGACCCCAATCCAGATCGTCTTCAGTACTTTGCGATTTAGTGGATAAAGTTAAATTCCCATCTATTTAAAGGTACAGCAGCCAGGAGGCTCTGAACAGAGGATCATTGATCACATGATCAACTTATTTACTTTAATGGTAATTTTCAATCGAATGAACCTTGAGATTATATGATGTAACCATGCAGATGTGTGTGATGAAATTAATAACAATTCAATAACAGCTTGGTTTTATTTTCTGGTTTGCGGTTAGAAGTATTGCAAAGTATTGAATAATAAGTACTAATATCACCTTTCGTCAGTAGTCATGCGTATGTTTGTAAACAATATATAAATCAATAAAGCAGAAATTAATAATTGATCGTATAAATACTTTTATGATGAGCTGGAATTATCGTGGATAATGAACTTTAAAAGTGCATGCCGGGTATCATGTGCGTCCACTTTGTAGATTAACGTTCGCATATAAAAGTGCGTATGACAAATCAAAAGAAATTAAATTCCTGTTGATAAAATGTACTTAGTCCACAATACAACAAGATCAGCAGATGTAATAATGTGAGCAACATTTAAAGTACTACAAACAACGATTAATCAACATATGCTTACTGTTTAACACAATTGTTCATCCTTACACTTCAGTTAATACGATGTCTCGCATAGAGAAAGTCCAATGCTACATGTATCTACGAGCCAAAGTAATCATTTAATTAGATGTCCGTTGTTTGTCTCGCATAGAGAAAGTCCAATGCTACATGTATCTACGAGCCAAAGTAATCATTTAATAAGATGTCCGTTGTTTGTCTCGCATAGAAAAAGTCCAATGCTACATGTATCTACGAGCCAAAGTACTCATTTAATTAGATGTCCGTTGTTTGTTCGTAGTACAGCAAACTTTGTGTAAATATCGAACATCTCCTCAGTTTCCAGTTCATAGTCTTAATTTCGGTTTTTGAGTATACCTTTATATAAAACAAAAAATGTTGTCTCTCAACTGTAATTATTGAGCCATGGACAAAATAAATTTGAAAAAAAAACTGTTGAGTCCAACGATTTCAATAGGACTTGGCCAGACTCTCGTCGACATCACCTCCTTTTAATCGGAAAACATATCTTTTGCTCATAAAAGTTTGCGCCCCTGGTTTTCTCTCTCGGACTCTAAATAAAGCATTAAATTTATACAAGATGCAATGAAAAAGGTATTACGCTGTATGTTATGTATAATTCGAAGCAAATGCTTCCCTTTATCAATAACGCATCTTCTTCTTTAAGTGTGTACCAAATACAAGTATTATCGATATCTGAATTATAAAAGAAAGATGTACAACATATGATACATAGAAAAGACAAAATATATAATAAAATAACCACATAACATAACATGCTTCATGTAAAAAAAATCATATGATATAACAAAGGGTAAGTATAAACATGATATAGTAAAGCAGTAATATAACCTAACAAAAAAGTTACATTTTATTATGAATTAACTACATCGCACAATACAGAAACCACATAGTATAACAATGAAACCACATATTATAACAATGAAACCATGAAATGTAACAGAAACCATATAGTATAAAAAATGAAGCCACATAGTGTAAAAAAAGAGTACAGGTTATAATGAAGTAAGTACAAAATATGATAAAGAAACCACAATAAATAACAATGAAACCACATAATGTAATAAGGAAAGTACATGTCATAATGGAGTAATATTGGACTACACTGCAGTAATATAAAATACTTCATTACCTTAAGCTTTTACAGCTCGTTGGTTATTTACACGATATAGTAGTTATATTTGCAATAAAACATGTAAATAGAGAATGACAAATGTTCTATGGAATTTCTCTTATATTTACTAAAAAACATCAATTCCAAGTATAGTATGAATTTAAGTTCAAATATATTTCAACAGTTAATGTGAAAAAATATATAATATCAGACCCGGCAATGCCTACAATAAAGTTGTGTTAGCTCAGGATTTCCGTATACATAAATTCGACGGCCAAAACTCATTTTGGACCAAGTGGCATCTGTCCACAAAAAAGTGTAATAAACCCTTTGTAGTTCTACCTGCTCTATCGATAAAATAAGAGTTTATATGGCAAAAATATGAAATAACCATTGAAATTCTATTTTCTAATTACTTGGATATAACTGTTTCAGTTGTTTTCCATTCGTTTGGTGAGATTAATGGGGTATGGGTGTCTTACGCCATCTTGGATTGTAAAAACAGAGAATCTAAGGTCAAGATTTTCAATCAACTTAGCAAAATTGATCCAGGAATGCAGATAACTAATGTAAAACTGCATTTATAATAAAATAAATTATAAGATTATAACTTATAACTCTGACATAATATTTTTTACAAATGTTGATTGATTTTGATTGATTTTTCAATGTTTTCAAATTAATTATAAGGGAAGGTAACTCTGAAATAGTGCATTTTCTGAAGGAATTTACATGAAATATTGCTATTTTGTATTTTTGCCGGAATTATATTTCCTTGCGACTTCGATCAAGCCTTGGCTGTCAGTCTTTACATCACGCAAAATGTTAGAAAACTGGAAAAAGGTACTGAATAATTAATACCAGTACATATCAAGCAGCAATAAATGTGGACCTTAGGAAAGCGTTTGACTGTCTATCACATAATCTTCTTCTTCACCTTCAAATTATGGTCTAAGGGAGCTTAAGTCAATAGATATGAACAATTCACCAAAGTTTCATGCAAATTGGTTCAAGCGTATTTGCGTTATTGACCTACATGTTGACGACCGACGGACGGACGGACAACGCCGTTACGGTATACCATAATAGTATACGTCCCGTGAATGGGCGTATGAAAACCTATCATATAAAATGAAACAGTGTTTAAACATAAGACAAATTACCAAATGATCTTTGTCTTTACTTTGAAAAATAATATGGTCTATATAAGTACTTCTGCACTAGAATTGTTAAAATCCTATCATCTAAAATGAAACAGTCACGTGTTTAAACATAAGACAAAGTATAGGTTTATTGCTTGGTATATACCTATAAAGATTTTTCTCTGTGATATCTACTTGGCCCTGTATATTATTTTTAATGTCTTTATATTGACATCTTACTTTTCGTAAGACATATCACCATGCCTATGACAGCACCATCTCTAAATCTGTCACTTTCTTGGAATAATGTAATATTAAACCCTAGCAGAAAATAATATCAAAGATAACTCAATATCATGATGGTTCTCGTCAAACAAATTATAGGCAAACATGACAAAGTCCATGTAATTGCAATATAAACACACATCCACACACACCACCACCACTGAACACACACACACACACACACACGAACCAATCTCAATATTAACGGAATCATATATAAAGTGTGATGATAGGGTTAAAGTTTTTGATGAAACCAAAGAAAGATTGTAAACCGATTCAATACACACATCTGAAATCTCGAACATTTGAAAAAAGCTGCACTAGTACTATATCTAATGTTTTGAAAAGAATTGGTACTCCTCTCACTATACCATATCTAAACTTATCATTTATCATAGCTACCGTCAATTTACATGGCGCTTTTGCAGTGAACAAAATCAGTAACACCCAAAAAAATCTCGAGAAAAAAATACAAAAATACAAGAAAGAGTACTCGGATTTATATGTTATGAGACAGCCAGAATGTAAAATTCATCTTACCATGCTTACCATATTGAACAAAGAGTCTATCAACTTTTTCTGTACATTGTACCAGTAGTTCGTGCAAATGATGACATTCCTTGCTCCCACAGAGCTTATGATTAAAGCCTGCTGATCGTTGGGCTTTACTTATATATTTTAATTAGTCCTTATTAAGCTTGTTTTACATAATGATTTATTTTTCTTTTGTCATAATAAATAAGCTCTACTCCTTTTCCCCTTTCCGACCGAGACCCTCATTGGTAGTCAATGTTGATAAACAATGTTAAACATCGGCCCCTTTATATTGCTCCTGAGTATAATTCTTGAAGATGCGCTGCAGTTTCTTTCACTCACTCGATTTTGCATCTAGAGTAGTGTGTGTATTCATATCTTCTGCGTTAAGTTTCGAGTTATTTATATTAGAAGTATATGGTGATAGCTTGCTTTTTAAATTGCATGCGTTTTGAAAACCATGCAACTTCTAATACCTCGCATATATTCCACTATATCTATTATTGAGTTGTAAATGTAATTCGCGCTTATAACACCTTTCCAGACTAAAAGAAAACAGACTTAAAGTTCAAATGATGAATATAAATGCTTTCATTTAACTGTTGTGATCTTTTTTAACTTTTAAGTTCTCACACAACAAATTAGCTACACGTGTTTGGCAATCATTTCTATAAATAGTTCGGGTTATTCCAAACACTATGTCGAAAGGGCTTACTTGATTTTAAACGACAGCCAAAGCAGAATATCTTATCGCTTAATATTTTATTTCTATTTGTATAATATTTGTTGTTTGTTTGTTAATAGAATTTTTAAAGTATTTACTATCAGCAATATATAACCGTCAATATATATACATCTCTACTCTCAGCATATTCTTTATAATGTTTTAGCTCTTAACTTAATATTACCTGTAAATACACCTCTATTATTGAAACAAGTTTAGCCGTAATTTGTTATTTCACAATATAAACACAGGGGGAGTAACTGACATTGATATTTATGTATTAACGACACTGAGAAATAATTGTGTTTTTGCTACAAGGAACAAGGAACATTTCTTTAAAACAGAGCAGACGAACTTACAAAAGTCTATAAAGGTATTTAGTTTTATATGAATTGCATAACATTTTTCACTAAAACACGTTAATTTACATTATTTCATGTAGACCTTACTGAGAAGTTAAATAGTGCTGAGTAAGCTTAATTAATTATAGGAAATTATATGACTAAAAGATTTGACTATTCATTTTCTACCAACTTCTTTTAATAAGATGACATTAAAACATATTAAAATGTGTATTGTAAACTATATAAAAGATAACAGTTACATAATATATATATATATTATATAGTACTCATTTGTTTATATGAATGAATTTAACTTTTCTTCTATTTTATACACATAATTGGTATTGTTTTGAGGACTTATAGCTCAAATCATTTCAAAGAAAACGTGAAACACCGTGGGAACCACATGGGTTTTTTTTTATGCTGGAAGAGAGGCGAAAGATACCATAGAGTCTAACTGAATCAAAGTCGAAAATGAACTGACAACGCCATGACTAGTCCTAGATACGCCATGGCCTGCAAACAGTATATATACAAAACACAATGTAAACAAATAAAGACTCCACAAAAACCTGGGGTGATTTAGGACTATCGTGGACCTTAAGTTTGGTGTAAACAAAATTTGCATTGAAAATCAAATCTACGGTGCTTTTGTCAACAAAGTAGCATGTGACCTGGGGAATATATGTGTCTTCAATTTTCCTGGTAAAAAAACAATATGACACCCAAACATGTTTCGAATAATTGAAACTGATTTAATTTTCCAACAGAAATGAAGAAACGAGACCAGCTTATAATACCATCCCAAAGAAAAATATTTGAATGCTACAAGAAAACTGGACGGCAGGAAAATATACTGCTCATTGGTACGATAGGGGCTGGTAAATCTGCGACAATTAATACAATTACAGCAACGTTGTCGGGAGAAAGATCGTACAAAGCTCCCACTGGGAGCAAGGGTACACATATGCATAAAGATGGACGAAGAAGAACAACGACACATTTGATTTGGTAACGAATTATGAATGATATTTAGTGGGATCTGAAATATAGTAAAACGTTATTCCAGTTCAACTTTTTTTTTTTGAGACAAGTGTCCCCAAGAGACCAACATGACACAGACATTAACAACTATGTGTCTGTGTACAGATACAAAAGTGTCGGCTTTTCTTTATTATTATCCCGAACAACAAACTTAAGGATGTAGTTATCAGTTATATGAATGTCCAATATTTTCATAGGTTTCAAGTAAAACGCAAGGTATTGGAATTTTGGATCCTCAATGCTCTTCAATTTTGTAATTGTTTGGCTTGATAAATATTTTGATATGAGCGTCACTGATGAGTCTTATGTAGACGAAACGCGCGTCTGGCGTACTAAATTATAATCCTGGTACCTTTGATAACTATTGACTTAACACTGTAACATGTAAGCGCCGCACATCTCGCAATCTCCATCACGCTTTGGTCTTTACAAGACCTCGGCGATTTTCACTTTTATATTCATGTATTGTATACTAACATTTGTTAATGTGCATTATTTATTAGGTACAACAAATGTGGTATCGACGGTGCAAAACAGAAAGACATGACTGTCCCAAAAGCTTTTCCTCATCTGGTTGATATGACTGGTTTAGCAGACACGTGTACCAAAGATCAACAAGAATTGTTAGAAATGATAGTTACTGGAAGAATCCCTGACCAGACTTCTATTCCTGCCTTACAGGACATTCAGAATGCAAATGGGTCATGGTGGCAAATGAAAAGAGATTTTCCATTTTCAATGAATAGTCGTAAAATCCATAAAATATTGTTTGTGGCCAGCGCTGATGAACCTATACCGAAACACTTAATTCAGTCTGTGAAAAATGTGGCACAGCCTGATGGTAGTAGAAGAAACATGAACCCAAGATGTAAGTTGTATATTTTTAAAGTTAAACCATCAATCAACTTAATTGGGCATCTCAGAAACAATTATATAGGCAGAAATGAAAAAAACTACACGTAGAATTATTTTTATTTCTGGGTTTATCATATTTATACATTGTCATTTGACTGTCCCTTTGGTATCTTTCGTCCCTCTTTTAATGAGATAAATGAGAAATGATTAAAAATCTAACTCTCTAAGCAAAGTTGACCTTATATGAATTTGGTTGTTCTTTTAGAAACCCTTTGATCATATAGATGTGTTTAGGTAGTTCTACATCCTTAGCTTTCAATTCTTTGGGCTATGATCGTTCACGGTGGGAGGTAAATCAAGAAAAAACGGCAACAAATATTTAAAGTGTTTTAATTTTACTTACAAAAGAAACCAAGAATTGTTTAGGGACGACATCAAAAGATCAATGTAAGATAAAAAACTTAATTCAAATAGTTTGGTGGTGGGGGTGGGGGTTGAACTGCTGCAAGATTTGGTTATCCGACATTGATTTTTACATATATCCATATGGGTCAATCAATTTTTCTCAAATTAAAGTAAAAGGGGGATGGGGAGGAAAAAGGGGGGGGGGTCAGTGAAAAAACTATGTGAATTAAGTTTTTTATCCTTCATTGATCTTTTGATTTCGTCCCTTAAGTACTTAAACTCAGTTAGGTGTATTTTGTGTATTTCACGCTTACGCAAAGTTGTCTAAGGTAATAAAATCTGCAAAACATTATACTTCAAAATAAAAGACATTAATATAAAAACATAAAGTATTTTGATCTTTTTCAGATATCCCTATATTTGGAATATTGACAAAGACAGACTTAGTAGACTGGAAAGATGCTAAAATTCTAGAACGCGAGGACGAATTTTTAGAATTCCTCGGAATCGATTCAGCATCTTGTTATGCTCGATGGAAGAATGATGTCGATGGCGAATATACGAGCAGCCATCTTCTTTTTCTTTCTAAATTGTTATCCCCGGACGTTCGAATTGTTCTAGATCAAAGAAGTGTATGTGGATATCTATTAGACTCGTTTATTGAACATCCTATTCTCTTCATGTCTGTTACAGTTCTTTGTGTTGCAATAGGTTATTGTTATTTCTCCTCGTTATCACTGACTTTCGGAAACTGGAAGTGATCCGAAACTCATAACAGTCTATCCGTGGACTGGCGCAAATTGGTGGATGGCGCAAATGTGCTATTGCACAACATAATTCAAGGACTCTATTCCCTTTTTACGCATTCAACCAATGTAATGTTTCAATATATTTTGTTTTTTAGAATTTGAGACAAAATACTGTTGTAGCTTTTAATTTATTATTATATTTTTGTATGTTTTTAATAAAATACAATAAACAAAATAAAAGGGTTTCATATTGAAGAAGAATTGAGACAGCACCAGTAAGAATGGTATTTATTGTGTTGATTATTTAAAAGTATTGATTTGTGTAATATGTGCAAGTAATAAATGATAGCTGGTCTTTGATAATTATACATGAAACAGAAAACTCAGGAACACGCAAGTTAAAGATGTGTTTTTTTACCTTTTTGTTGTAACCTCTTGTCATCACTTATATGACCAGTACAAAATTTAGATTTTATTTTTATACTTCGGGCATCATTTACCCCTGATAGGCTGTCCGTCCGTTCGTCTACATGATGGGTACGTGATTTGTCTGTTGTACTTCTGTTATGGTTTAAACGTGCGACATTTAATTTTTAGATTAGTTGTACTGGACATGTATAATGAAGATGTAAAGCTGGATAGAATTATTTTCTTTTTCAAAACTTTGATACACTGAAACGCAAAAAAAAATAAAATGCGATGGCGTTTAAATACATTTGGTTTCTATACCACTAAAGGAAGGTTTGGATTGATTTTGGGAGATAGAGTCATAACTATTTTGTGCACAATAGGGACCAGAAACAAAGATTTTTCTTGTTTCAGGACAATTACTAATGTATGGCTCTCTATGAATTTGTACCACGAGGTTCCATACCTCAAAGGGAATGTTGCGTCTGGTTTGGGGGGTAATGTGTGGGGCCAATTATTTGAATATGAGTCTATGGGTCATTATGAAATGTATCACAAGGTTCGATACCAAAAAAGGAACGTGGGTCCTGTGACTAACCATTTAGGAATAAGGAACACTGAAAACAATAGTTTTCTAATACTTGGTCAAGAAATTAACACTTTATACTCTTTCAATGTGGTCTTCAAATCTTTGGGTTCATCAAAATTGAAATATGTTTGGTCCCGTTTCTATACGACCGCAAAACAAATGGGTTCGTATAATAATGCTATCATGTTATCGTCGTCGTCGTTTCCGGACAATAATATGTGTGTAAGTGGATGTATCTCTCTGTAATTGTACCCCAAGATCACAACGGGAAGGCTGTGGTTGAGTTTGTGGTAATTGCAACAAACGGTTCAGGAAAAATGGGCAAAAAAGGGACCAAAAACAAGCATTCTTCATTTCCTATCGTTAATTATCCATTTTTAGATGATGACGTTCCCTTGTCACCATCTTATGGTGTTTATATATCTCAACTTGTACGATTCGCTCGTGTATGTAACAACGTATTAGATTTTAGCGACAGAAATTTATGTATTACTGAAAATTATTACACCAGGGTTTTCGATATCACAAACTAGTCAAAACATTTACTAAATTTTAGCATCGGTATCAGAAAATAATTCGTAAATATAATATAACTGATAGTATGATACAAAACCCCTAACGGGAGGGATTGTGCCTGATATTCATATGATGAAGACATAATCTTTCAATCAGTTTAATTGAGGTCTGGAGCTGGCATGTCAGTTTACTGCTAGTAGTCTGTTGTTATTTATGTATTATTGTCATTTTATTTATTTTCTTTTGTTACATCTTCTGAATCGGACTCGAACTTCACTTGAACTGAATTTTAATGTACATATTGTTATGCGTTTACTTTTCTACATTGGCTAGATGTACATTGTATAGGGGGATATTTCATATATTAGCAATATCCTTTAACTCTATACTTTTCGCTATATAGATGATGTTCTTTCACTAAATAATTCAAAATTTGGTGACTATGTGTAACGCATCTATCCAATCGAGCTAGAGATAAAGGATACTACAGATACAGTTAAGTCGGCCTCATATCTTGACTTACATCTAGAAATTGACAATGAGGGTCGGTTGAAAACGAAACTTTACGACAAAAGAGATGATTTCAGCTTTCCAATTGTGACCTTTCCATTTCTAAGTAGCAACATTCCAGCAGCACCTGCATACGGGGTATATATCTCCCAATTGATACGATATTCCCGTGGTTGCATTTCCTATCATGATTTTCTTGATAGAGGGTTGCTGCTCACAAGGAAACTATTAAACCAAGAGTTCCAAATGGTCAAGTTGAAATCATCCCTTCGTAAATTTTACGGACGCCATCACGAGTTGGTTGACCGTTATTGAATAACCGTTTCACAAATGATATCGGATATGTTCCTTACGTCGAAACTACAATTCTGCGTACCCGTCCGGAGCACCTGAGATCGCCCCTAGTTTTTTGGTGGGGTTCGTGTTGTTTATTCTTTAGTTTTCTATGTTGTGTCGTGTCTGCTGTTGTTTGTTTGTCTTTTTTCATTTTTAGCCATGGCGTTGTCAGTTTGTTTTAGATATATGAGTTTGACTATCCCTTTGGTATCTTTCGTCCCTCTTTCATAAACATGCTTAACCCCGCCATAATTTTGCGCCTGTCCGAAGTCAGGAGCCTCTGGCCTTTGTTTGTCTTGTATGATTTTTAATTTTAGTTTCTTGTGTATAATTCGGAGTTTAGTATGACGTCCATTATCACTGTACTAGTATACATGTATTTAAGGGGCCAGCTGAAGGACGCCTACGGGTGCGGGATTTTTTCGCTACATTGAAGACCCATTTGTGGCCTTCGGTTGTTGTCTGCTCTATGGTCGGGTTGTTGTCGCTTTGACACGTTCCACATTTCCTTTCTCAATTTTATTCAGACAATAACTTGTGTTAAACATTATGGAAATCTCTGAAATTGTACATTTTTCCTAAAAAAAAAAAAATCTTCAAAATTTCAAACATAGCACAGTATTGTGCAATATCACAGTATTATCGCAATAGCAAGAAATGTTTTATTGAAAATGAATACATTTTTTAACCCATTTCAATAGGATTTTCAAATCTTTTGTTTTTAGGGTTTTAACCTTGGATTACTATTCTGAATATTAGGTCCCATTTTTAAAATGGTCTACATTTAGGTCTAAAGGTAATCGTTTTATTTCTTTAAAAACTGAATTATTGTGGTTCTATGATGCTGAATCTTGTTGTGCAATTGGATTTTTATGTTGGGCCCTGTTTTTAAATAAGTCCATACTAAGGGTTGAAGGGTTCAACATTAAACTTTGTTTGATTTCAAGTAAAATATTTTTTGGGTGTTTTTTTTTTAATATGCTAAATCTAACAATGGTGTTTGCTTTTGAATATCAAATATACTATAAATAAATTTCTTAAATGTCACATTTCAAATTTTAAAGACTTTGACCACATTTACTTTATGTCAGAAACCTATACTATGTCAAAAATTTTGATCATTATCCAAATTCAGACATACCAAGCTTGACTATTGTGTCCAAACTTGCTCAAGCTGTTTAAGGCTCGACTTCTGCGGTCGGATCAGGCTGTGCTCGTAGAAACATTTTATTAATTTTTTCTGATTTAGGTCTGAAGGGTCCAAAATTAAACTTTATTTGACTCAGTAACACACACATATATATATATATATATATATATATATATATATATATATATATATATATATATATATATATATATATATATATATATATATATATATATATATATATATATATATATATATATATATATATATATATATATATATATATATATATATATATATATATATATATATTGTTAGATATACTGTTCCCAGTTTGACTTCACTAAAAATTGAATTCATGAGGTTCTTTGATATGCTTGATATAACCCTGATTTTATATTTTTGATAATGGGTCCGTATATCTCTATGAGAGCCTCCTCTATATCTATATCATATCAGTCGACCGGCAAAAATCTCAAATGCTGTTTGTCAGTAACTTCGACACATATTCCAAGTGAAAACAATTCAAACAAACGTTTAATAACAAATAAATGAAAATTAAACTACATGGGGCCTCATTCGGGGTACTCCCACTCAGGGGATGATCAACAAAGCGTGAGTCTGAATTTGAATTATGACTGCACACGCTGAAATGTCTCTCCTGCTTTACCTATCATGATTCAATTTCCTACCATACACCTGATATAGGGAGAATATAATAACCAAATTTGAACATTTGTCAATAAACCATCAAAATGAGGTTAAAGTCAGATGCAATCCTTCTATACATCGAATATAGTATACCCTTTGCTTATAATATCTACAAACGAACCATGAAAGTAAGGTCAATATCAGATCCGATGAGCCCTGCAAGACAGACATGATCACCAAACAATCATTCCGTTCACCAAATATAGTTGACATGTTACATATTTGTTTTTCGTTCATTTTTTTTACCGTGATAAATAAGGCCGTTATATATATTAGTTTTCTCGTTTGAATTGTTTTACATTGTCTTATCGGGGCCTTTTATAGCTGACTATGCAGTGTGGGCTTTGCTCATTGTTGAAGGCCGTACGTTGACCTATAGTTGTTAATGTCTGTGTCATTTTGGTCTTTTGTGGATAGTTGTCTCATTGGCAATCATACCACATCTTCTTTTTTATAAGGCTTATAGTATCTGATTACTAGTAACATAAACCACGAAACCTAACATTGAACAATGAACCATGAAAATGAGGTCAATATTGCCAAGGTCAGATGTTATCTGCTAGGCATGCATTAAGCTTGACCTCGACTGACTACTACACTTTGTTCATTGTTTCAGTGTATAGCGTATTACAAGCGGATTTCCGTCTTGACATACATGTACACCTTACAATCATTCCATTTTAAAAATATAGTTGACCTTTTTTCAGTAACACAGACCTGACTAAGAAAACTCAACATTGCCTAATCATCCATAAAGTAAGGTCGGGGTCAGCTAAACCCGGTCTGACGGACACGAAGAAAACACTTTTGTGTAGTTGCTGATCCATAAAAATGAGGTCTAGGATAATGGACAAATGACAGAAGGAAACTTCGTAAAATATGACATCTGCATACATGGTATGACAATACGAATGAGTTCTAGGGCAATAGACAAATGACAGACAAAACCCTCTACCGGAACCCCTGCCTCCCTAAATCCGCATCTGCATTAAGATTGTGGACTCGAACCCTTTTTAAAATGTGCACGCGTTGTTGTTTTTGTTTCTTAGATCTATTGAGAAAACTTTGTACACTCGATTTGTAGGTAAAGACAAAAACGTGAAAAGTTCCTCATTCATCCCTGGTATCCCTGCTTAATATATCCAACTTTTACACATTATTTTCTCATATTTACATCTGATTCCAAAAACCTTTATGCCTTAAGTTTCAAAATTAGAACTGATACATAATGAAACAGTAATTTAAATCATTTTGTGGTTTACCAAATTTCGTAAAATCTTTAAAAGATAGACAAATAGTTACTTTAAATAACTATCATGGTCAGCATGACAAGATCTAAAAAAAATGCAAAAAAATCATTATTACCGATAGAGACTCCTAGGGATTGCTTTTATTGACAGTTTCTGTGTTTTGAGCATAAATTAAAGAAGATGGAGAGAAAGGGTAAACAAAAAAAATATCAGCAATACAAAAGCAACGTTTGAGAGTGCCCGTTGTTGAAGATAAAATTGAAAATGAAAATGGGGAATGTGTCAAAGAGAAAACAACTCTCTATTTCACGGTAACCGAGTTACGCATGTTACATATAAAAATGTAAAAAAAGCAAGAATTTTTCGTAACTTTTTGTCATAATTTCATAATCAACCTTATTATTCTAAATTAATTTTGTAAATCTTTAACTTTAGATAGCATCAGACTGCATTCATTTATTTACAAATTGATGATGATTTTCTTGGTTTAGTTACGGGTTCGGGATTGTAAAACTTGTATTTAGATACACTTTTGTGAAATTGTAAATATGTTTCTTTCCCCTGTCCTAGGACTATCCGCCAAAATAAAAAAAGGATTGACCCTATCAGCTAATTTCTACATTGTAAGTGTAAAGCTTTCTGGTTTGATATTTTAATTTTATTTCAAAGCAAAAATTTGGTTTAGTATGTCGTCACCAGAAGTCTGACGCCTTTAAAGTCAACATCCGTATTAAAAATTTCTATTTTTAGTGATTTATATTACTCTTGATAACTCAGTTTTTGTTTGCTACAATCATGAATGTACCTTGATTTTTATGTCCCACCTACGATAGTTGTTTTTTGATTGAGTAAAGCCTTCAAATTGATATTTTGTAGTGTGTTTTTCTATGTTGTGATGTAATACTATTGTTTCAGAAAAGGGAGAAGGTTTGGTACCATTAAAACGTTTAATGCACCTGTCCTAAGTCAGGAATCTGATGTACAGTAGTTGTCGTCTGTTTATGTAGTTCATACATGTTTCTCGTTTCGTCATTGACCGTTGGTTTTCCCGTTTGAATGGTTTTACACTAGTAATTTTTGGGGCCCTTTATAACTTGCTGTTCGGTGTGAGCCAAGGCTCTGTGTTGAAGGCCGTACCTTGACCTATAACAGTCAACTTTTATGAACTGTAATTTGGATGGAAAGGTTGTCTCAATTGCACTCATACGACATCTTCCTATATCTATGTACTCATTCATATTAAACTCATTTATTTTGTATCATTATACATGTACATTTTGTATTTATAGGTAGATGATTTCATCATGTAATTCAAGTTTTATAAGCAAAACTGGTATTCCATGTTGTATAGGATTTTGATCTACCCTAGATGAAGTTTATAAACTGAGGTATAAAACTTATTTTACATTATTTACAAATGTACCATTAAAATAGATATAAAGAAGAAAAATGGAAATGTGTACATGTATGTAGTCTGGTCTGATAGTAGTGACCATACTGGACATTTGTACATGTATGTCAAGAAGGGGTCCTACTAAAATGCGCCCGGGAGCGCCCGGGTGAAGAAAAAGCGCCCGGGGAAAAGAAAAAGCGCCCGGAGACGAAAATATAGCGCCCGGGGAAAATATATAGATATTTTATTGGCATGAGCCAAATTTGTTAAGATATGAAAATTGATTTTTTTTTTATTTTAGACAATTAATTTGCAAATTCAGATAATAAACATTTGTAATAAAGCACAAAAACAAGTATGAATATTTCAATTTTAACAATAATATATAAATACTTTTCGAAAGATTGATAACAATGGATCACAGTTTATGCGGAAGATTTATAAAATGTCAGACATCAAAAGACATGTTTTTCAAAAACGATATCAAAATAAAAGAATGTATAAGACAACCCAAATTTCACAGATAAATATTGATTTAATCAAAAATTAAAAGAGGTACACATAATAAATCAGCACATGAAAAAAAGCAGTACTATACATGTACCGTAGTTAAAACAAGGGGGTAAAAAACAGGTGTTTGGTTTAAATTTAAGTCTAAGCATTAAAACCCTGATAAGCATAGCCATTGAACATGTTGAAGCAGTTTTAGTTTTCTAAAATGATATAATAAATCTAGCTCAGCATCTGTATAAAAAAGTGTTCACCATGCAGTTGCGAAAATATTAGACCTCAGGAACCGATTATTTTTAAATAACAAAATATACATTTTGATCGAGGACAATGTCTTTCATGATTCTTCTATATACTCTTATTTATATTTATTTACTAACTTATATACAATTTTGAAATCTAAAATGTAAAAGTGCAACAACACTTTAGATGTAGCATCGTACATATCCCCATTTATATTAAGGACAAAACAAGCAACGATTAGTTATTTTTTAAGGAAAAAAAAAATTGTTATAAAATATTATTATTTTCTTCTCCCGGGCGCTAATTTTCTTCTCCGGGCGCTAACTTTCCTTCTCCGGGCGCTTTTTCTTTTCCCCGGGCGCTTTTTCTTTTTCCGGGCGCTCCCGGGCGCTTTTTAGTAGGACCGGTCAAGAAGACAGCAATCCAACAATACAAAAATATGTTGTGCTGTAAGAAAAAAATTCTCATATTAATTTTTAGAAAACATGCTGAAGATATTTAGTTGTGGTGGCATTTTAATTTCCATGTAATCTCTCTATGGCGTGCTACTTCACTTCTTTCAGATGTTCAGTCTAATTATGCTAATTTTGTATTGAAATTGTTCTTACAATCTGTCATGTCAATATAAATGAATTGCACTTTTAAAGGGGCACTAGCTGTTAAATTCATGGTCACCGATTTTACTCAAATTCTCATATTTGATTTATAACAATGTAAAACATTTATCCAAACTATTTAAAGTCTAAAATAAACAATTTACAGAGCATGGGTTAGATAATATATAGGTTCGTTTCGTGTGTATTTTAGTCCAGACGCCATCTAATTAACTATCGATTTGACCTCAGATGACCATATAAGCAATGCAAACATAAATAAAGATATGAATAGATTAAACCAACACGTGCAATTGGATTTTTATAGGTCTGTTTGATTTTATTTTATAGATTAAAAATAGATGTTTCTCATTGTTTTTAACCGTATAAGAATGATTTTATGTGCATGGAATTAGTAATCAAATGATTTACCATAGATTCACTTTCATTGTTGACATTCTTTTTCTTTAAATAACCAGTACACGTACAATGCATGCGTTGTCAATCTCTAGCTAGGGGTTAAATTGAAGTTCACATGAATACGGATTTAAAGAGGTGGACTCATTCACTTGCAAATGAATTACTAATTATCAATGTTTCTTAGCGTAATTTGACAAAATTTAACCTTTTTGGCTGCAAAAAGCGAATAGTTATTTCACTATTTCACTTTCATTATTGATTGAACAGAAAAAAATCAAACTTTAGATTTTTTACATATCTCGTAGCTAGTGCCCCTTTAATACATTTCCTGTAAATTTTTCTTACAAATGACATGGTGTGCTGTCGTGACATGTTTGTTTAAATTGTATAGCTTCAGGTTTATAAGGAAATAGTTTGGCAAATTTAATTACGAGTATTTTGACAGTATTTATTGATTCTCTTTTGTATACCAGTAATCTTAAAAAAAATAAAAAATCTTTTAAATATTACCCTACATCCGTGTTCATAATGTACACATGTAGCTTTATCAATATGCGTAACCATGAACACGTACAGGCCAACTATATACTGTATAAGATCATTTGACTGAATAAAATTAAAATTAAAGATAGTAATTTTTAGTAACAAAAATAGGACACGATTGTCAACCCATTCACTGTTGTAGATAGGTTATGTCCAGTGTATTGTTTAGTTGGCTTAGGTGGAAGTTGGATTCATCTTTCATGAAAAAGAAATAACCATTTAAATTCATTTTAATAGGGAAACAAAGATGGAGGACGATTCTGATAATCCAGAGGATGAAAATGTAACCATAACATTTGGAGAGGAAGAAAAAATTACCTGTTCTAAATGTCTTCTAATGAAGAAAAGTGATTACTTTAATGCCATGTTTTCCTCTGGTATGAAAGAAAGCCATTATAATGTGGTTGAAATAAAAGATATGGAAGCTGATGTCATGAGAGAGCTGATCCGTTATATATCGTCTGAGGTCCTACACCTAACAAATGAATCTGTGTATTGTATCACAGCAGGGGCTTGTAGGTTTCAGGTATGCATATGATATTAAAGAATTTGAAAAACATGTGGTGACAATAAATATGTATTGATAGTCCTACATCACTTGTATACAAAATATATCTTTAATAAAAACTTCAAATTGCATAATTGATGTAAGAGAGCAACAACCAATCAATCATTTCCAGTATTGAGATAAAGGAGAATTGAAAAATATTAGAAATTCTAAAATCTGGAGAAATTTGTTTCTAAAGATTTTACATCTGTGTTACACATTTAAAGTTACATAAATCCTGACAAGAAAGTGCATGGTCTCACCTAGCATGGAAATCAGACAGAATATTGTTTACAGTTTTTGTAAAGACAGCAATTGTGATACTGAAGCCAGTCTTAAGTTAAATCCCAACCCCTTTTTTGGTACCTACATGTATGTTTTGTTTTTCCTCTGAACTTGTTTGGCATGGTGTTTTTTTTACAGATATCAAGTGCCATAGAATTGTGTTGTGAATTTTTAAGTGATAATCTGTACCATAATACCTGTTCAAGTACATTGGAGTGTTCTACTTTGTATCATCTTAAAGGTGTGCTAAAATTAGCTAAAAGACACATGCAGCATTACTTCACAAAGGTTAGTCAACTGTTATAATATAGAGTGTTATTTCTTTTATTAATGTTTATATGTTGAATTTAATTTAAAAGTCAACTTTTTATCATAATGTATTAAAAATTACACTGAATAGATATAGGAATATTGATATTTAATTGCTCTACCAAATGTGAAATTGAATATTTAAAGTCTGTTTAATCCCCCCCCCCCATTATAACACAAAAAGGCATTGTTTTACAAAATTCTTTCCTAGAGAGCCAACATTTAACTTCAAGGGGGAGGGGGGGAGTTATAGTTTATTGTCTGAGTCAGAAATTTTTTTCACAAAAAGCTTCAACATTTATTTTAATTAGTTTTTTATACGACCGCAAAATTTGAAAAATTTTTCGTCGTATATTGCTATCACGTTGGCGTCTGCGTCGTCGTCGTCGTCCTGCGTCCGAATACTTTTAGTTTTCACACTCTAACTTTAGTAAAAGTGAATAGAAATCTATGAAATTTAAACACAAGGTTTATGACCACAAAAGGAAGGTTGGGATTGATTTTGGGAGTTTTGGTCCCAACATTTTAGGAATTAGGGGCCAAAAAGGGCCCAAATAAGCATTTTCTTGGTTTTCGCACTATAACTTTAGTTGAAGTTAATAGAAATCTATGAAATTTTGACACAAGGTTTATGACAACTAAAGAAAGGTTGTGATTAATTTTGGGAGTTTTGGTTCCAACAGTTTAGGAATTAGGGGCCAAAAAAGGGCCCAAATAAGCATTATAACCTTGGTTTTTGCACAATAACTTTAGTTTAAGTAAATAGAAATCAATGAAATTTAAACACAATGTTTATGACCACAAAAGGAAGGTTGGTATTGATTTTGGGAGTTTTGGTCCCAACAGTTTAGGAATAAAGGGCCCAAAGGGTCCAAAATTAAACTTTGTTTGATTTCATCAAAAATTGAATAATTGGGGTTCTTTGATATGCCGAATCTAACTGTGTATGTAGATTCTTAATTTTTGGTCCCGTTTTCAAATTGGTCTACATTAAGGTCCAAAGGGTCCAAAATTAAACTTGGTTTGATTTTAACAAAAATTGAATCCTTGGGGTTCTTTGATATGCTGAATCTAAAAATGTACTTAGATTTTTTATTATTGGCCCAGTTTTCAAGTTGGTCCAAATCGGGGTCCAAAATTAAACTTTGTTTGATTTCATCAAAAATTGAATAATTGGGGTTCTTTGATATGCCAAATCTAACTGTGTATGTAGATTCTTAATTTTTGGTCCCGTTTTAAAATTGGTCTACATTAAAGTCCAAAGGGTCCAAAATTAAACTAATTTTGATTTTAACAAAAATTGAATTCTTGGGACTCTTTGATATGCTGAATCTAAACATGTACTTAGATTTTTGATTATAGGCCCAGTTTTCAAGTTGGTCCAAATCAGGATCCAAAATTATTATATTAAGTATTGTGCAATAGCAAGAAATTTTCAATTGCACAGTATTCAGCAATAGCAAGAAATCTTCAATTGCACAGTATTGTGCAATAGCAAGAAATCTTAATTGCACAGTATTGTGCAATAGCAAATATTTTCAATTGCACAGTATTGCACAATAGCAAGAAATATATAATTGCAAAATATTGTGCAATAGCAAGAAATTCCAATTGGATTTCAATTGGAGTTATCTTTCTTTGTCCAGAATAGTAGTTGAATCAACTTAAATCATTGTTTTATACAATATACAATGTATATTCACTTTTACTACCAACTGATAGATTAAAACAATCTACCATTTAGTAATAACAAGCACTTTTTTTACATTTTAATATTTTATGATGTATTTAAATGAGTAGTTATTGTTGCAAACTTCATTAGAAATTTGAATTGAGATCAGTTTTGAAATAAGGGAAAGGGGGATGTGAAAAAAAAATTTGGGGGTCAATTTTTTTCATTTCAGATTTCATAAATAAAAAGAAAATTTCTTCAAACATTTTTTTGAGAGGATTAATATTCAACAGCATAGTGAATTGTTCAAAGGCAAACATATTTTTTTTAAGTTCATTAGACCACATTCATTCTGTGTCAGAAACCTATGCTTTGTCAACTATTTAATCACAATCCAAATTTAGAGCTGAATCCAGCTTGAATGTTGTGTCCATACTTGCCCCAACCGTTCAGGGTTCAACCTCTGCGGTCGTATAAAGCTGCGCCCTGCGGAGCATCTGGTTGACACTGTTAATCAATTTATTTTTTTCAAAATATTACATTGTAAGCCATGGGTATAATCTGGATTCAGAATATCTTTTTTTGTGATCTACTTGACTACAATTTTTCTCTCTCATAAAAGTGGGGATATTATTTTTTTTAGGAAAAAAAACATACCCCCCCCCTTTGAAGATAAATGGTCTTTCCCTTATGTATTAACAACAGATTGATTTTATTTGCAATTTCTGTCATAGAATAAAGATACCCAAATGACTTATTTAAAATGTATATTTCATAGGTATGCCAGACAGAGGATTTTCTGTCCATCCAAGTTGCAACATTGAAAAGCTTATTACTTGAGAAAGCCTTGAATGTGGAATCAGAAATAGATGTGTATTATGCATTTGAACGATGGATAGATGCTGATGTAGAGAATAGACAACAGTATATAAAAGAACTGTCTAAATACATACACATTGAAGATATAATTAATCCTTCCATAGAACTCAACATGCTGTCAGAATTCAAGTATCTTCAAATATCAAAAAATACAATTTTGCAAAGACTTGAAAATAACAAAGATCAAATAAGAAGAAAGGTATTAATTTAAGTCATGTCATACATGTCAAAAAATATGTTATAATTCAATTTTGGATGTAGCACATCTTATGATTGGCTGCAAGTTTTTTTGTCAATCAGCTTATAAACCATGTAGACATAATTTTGTCATGTGACTGTGAGGTCATCAATGTTGTTTTATGATTTACTAAATATGGTTGAAAATGGAACTTTAGAAATAAACTGTAAGGACTGACTGTAGTACATTTTGTTGTGCATTTGAAATGACCTCTAAAATGTGGTTCACACTTAGTTTAAATAATCCGCTATGCGGGTTACCCAGTGTAATCAACTTCATTACCTGAAAAATGTTCCTGTTAAAAAGAATTATAATGAAGATTTCTATCAACGACATATTGATTGATTGGTGTTAAACACCACTTTCTGCACTAGTGGCTATTCAAGGCAGTCAGTTTTTATTGGAGAAGGAACCAAGAGTGACCAGAAAGAACAACAATCTTTGGCAACAAAACTGACAATTCTTTTTATTTTTTATTTATGACAAACAGACCTACCACTTGTAGGATTGGAACCTCAATGTTGACAAACTTGTGATACAGTAGTTGAGATACTTAGTCCACTCTGCAACCTATGTCCCTTCAATGAAATATTAGTGTGTATAGATTTTTAAACAGTTCATTCTCTCATTTTATTACCTTTTATTATTTTAATACAAACTTGTATTTTTAGCTCACCTGGCCCGAAGGGCCAAGTGAGCTTTTCTCATCACTTGGCGTCCGGCGTCCGGCGTCGTCCGTCATCATCCGTCGTCGTTAACTTTTACAAAAATCTTCTCCTCTGAAACTACTGGGCCACATTAAACCAAACTTTGCCACAATCATCATTGGGGTATCTAGTTTAAAAAATGTGTGGCGTGACCCGGCCAACCAACCAAGATGGCCGCCATGGCTAAAAATAGAACATAGGGGTAAAATGCAGTTTTTGACTTGTAACTCAAAAACCAAAGCATTTTGAGCAAATCTGACATGGGGGTAAAATTGTTTATCAGGTCAAGATCTATCTGCCCTGAAATTTTCAGATGAATCGGACAATCCGTTGTTGGGTTGCTGCCCCTGAATTGGTAATTTTAAGGAAATTTTGCTGTGTTTGGTTATTATCTTGAATATTATTATAGATAGAGATAAACTGTAAACAGCAATAATGTTCAGCAAAGTAAGATCTACAAATAAGTCAACATGACCGAAATGGTCAGTTGACCCCTTTAGGAGTTATTGCCCTTTATAGTCAATTTTTAACCATTTTTCGTAAATCTTAGTAATCTTTTACAAAAATCTTCTCCTCTGAAACTACTGGGCCAAATTAAACCAAACTTGGTCACAATTATCATTGGGTATTTAGTTTTAAAAATGTGTGGCGTGACCCAGCCAACTAACCAAGATGGCTGCCACAGCTAAAAATAGAACATAGGGATAAAATTCAGTTTTTGGCTTATAACTCAAAAACCAAAGCATTTTGAGCAAATCTGACATGGGGTAAAATTGTTTATCAGGTCAAGATCTATCTGCCCTGAAATTTTCAGATGAATCGGACAACCTGTTGTTGGGTTGCTGCCCCTGAATTGGTAATTTTAAGGAAATTTTGCTGTTTTTGGTTATTATCTTGAATATTATTATAGATAGAGATAAACTGTAAACAGCAATAATGTTCAGCAAAGTAAGATTTACAAATAAGTCAACATGACTGAAATGGTCAGTTGACCCCTTTAGGAGTTATTGCCCTTTATAGTCAATTTTTAACCATTTTTCGTAAATCTTAGTAATCTTTTACAAAAATCTTCTCCTCTGAAACTACTGGTCCAAATTAAACCAAACTTGGCCACAATCATCATTGGGGTATTTAGTTTAAAAAATGTGTGGCGTGACCCGGCCAACTAACCAAGATGGCCGCCATGGCTAAAAATAGAACATAGGGGTAAAATGCAGTTTTTGACTTGTAACTCAAAAACCAAAGCATTTTGAGCAAATCTGACATGGGGGTAAAATTGTTTATCAGGTCAAGATCTATCTGCCCTGAAATTTTCAGATGAAACTTGGCCACAATCATCATTGGGGTATTTAGTTTAAAAAATGTGTGGCGTGACCCGGCCAACCAACCAAGATGGCCGCCCCGGCTAAAACTAGAACATAGGGGTAAAATTCAGTTTTTGGCTTATAACTCATAAACCAAAGCATTTAGGAGTTATTGCCCTTTATAATAAATTTTTAACCATTTTTCATAAATCTTAGTTAACTTTTACAAAAATCTTCTCCTCTGAAACTAGTACTGGGCCATTAGTTCATTAAAGATAGAGATAATTGTAAGCAGCAAGAATGTTCAGTAAAGTAAGATGTACAAACACATCACCATCACCAAAACACAATTTTGTCATGAATCCATCTGCGTCCTAAAGTTTAATATTCACATAGACCAAGGTGAGCGACACAGGCTCTTTAGAGCCTCTAGTTTTTAATACAAACTTGTATTTTTTTTATTCTGAGTGTATTAAAAAAGACTTTTAATGTTTCTAATTACAGTATCGACAAGTCCCAGAAGACCTGTTTTGTGTAGGTTTACAGAGATTTGACGAAGCTTCCCAAAGTTTCTGGTTTGATCCTGTGATCTACAAGATTGATATGACAAAGGAATGTAGTATACTGAAGGATAATGTTGTAGCTACAATGGAAGAGGTCCTACCAAATGTGGAGGGTCATGGTGGTTATAGTGTCTGTGTTAATGGTAAGATTATATTGGTTATATTTTCTGTGTGAATGGTAAGGTCAAGGTGGTTCTGTTTTTTCTCTGTTCTGTTTTGATGAACTTTTTTGTATTTATCATTCTCTAGTTTTACATTGTTACAGTGAATAAAAAGGTTACAATGAGACCATCATACAAATCTATTTATAATTTTTAGTAGTTTAGCAGAGGAATGCCAAAATTTATTTTTATATCATCTTTACAGCTAATTGCATTGAGTGTGTAGGTAAAGGTAATATCTTTGGTTAGCTTGCTTGCTAGCTGAGCCATGAAGTCACTATAAGGTAAGGTATACTAACCTTCTTTCGGAGTAGCCTAGTCCTACTGACAGATAGATTAGTTATCTGTCAACTAAATCTACTTTTAAAGGAGGGTAGTTTACCTAACCTAATAATGACTTCATGTTGCAGCTAGCAAGCAAGCTAACCACAGATATTACCTTTACCTACACACTTAACGCAATCGGCTGTAAGTTTGCTCTGTACAATTCTTCCACTACATATATATCACTCATAACATTAAATTCTTCACTCTCAACTGTTAAGTTCGGAAATATATAAGATTTGATATTTAAACTACCAAAAGTGGAGAAATATAACTTGCATCCCTTTTGATGCAATATGTTATTGATGCACATTGAAGCATCTATGTCAATTTTAATATCAAAGCGTATTGCAGATCATTTCATATTACATGTATTTAAAACCAAAACATCACAAAAAAGTTTAGTTGTCGTATACTGTCAACTGTTATACATTTCTAATCAAGTATCAAATATATACATATGTTTAATCAATTATATTTTGTAATAAATAAATGATACTTGGTTTTATGATAAGTATTACATTATAGGACAAGACATAATAGTATCAGGTGGGGAACCAAAGCTAGGTAAAAACACATGGAACCTTGGCATTTATTGCTATAATACCTTTACAAACAAGTGGCGGAAGTTGACAGATTTACAGAGTCCGAGGCGACACCATGCATCATGTGCTATAAATAATTGCTTATATGTGATCGGTGGATATGGACGATTTAGAGTTAAACTTAATTCTATGGAAAAGTATGATTGTGATGAAGGTAAGGTTAATTATAACAGAAAAGTCACAAGACAGCAGTTATCCTTTAAGAATTCCTTGTCTATTATCTATCTGTATTCACACATCAATCTAGAGCTTCATACTTTTATTGAAATGTATGCCTCTGAGCCCTGGAATAGCTATCTATATTTTACAATGATAGCTATCTATATCTTACAAATTGTGATGAATGATACTGATGGAACTCTTGTTCAAAATGATATCACAAGACTCTGTTGGGCAGCCTGACATGGCTTCTTTGAATTTGGTAATAGATGAACAATTTGGTCTTATCCTCTGAGATTTAAGAATATGGTGGGTTCTTTAGTAAGCCTTATGACAGTATAAACATGACATCTATTTAATAATTATTTTAGAACTTACGAAATATTTGTACAGGTAGTTATGTTTTAGTACTTATTATGCATAGTCCATACAAATAAGGTCCTATTTCAGAAATACTTATTTAAGCAGCTGTCTTAAAAGACACAACTATGAAATAATTGCATGCGATAAATATAGTTTGTGGGTAACTTGTTTGTCTGTCAGGGTTATGCTGTCTAACAAAACCCTGTACAAAATTTGTTAAAATTAAAACTCAATGGCATAGAAATTCTAAAAGGTTTAAATCTTTCATATATAGATATAAAAAGATGTGGTATGAGTGCCAATGAGACAACTCTCCATCCAAGTCACAATTTGTAAAAGTATTACATATCTATACTATTAAACGAGAAGACCTCATTTTTGGTGTCGCTTCTCTTCTTTCCAGAATAAATTAATCAACACGCCTCTGTGTCCTATAGGTACAGTGCATAGTCGCATTTGTCATCCATTCATATGATTATTCAGATTGAGTTATTTTAGGAGAAAAACGAGAAAAAAGGCATCCGGATATTGTCCCGTCATTGTACGAAATTTTAAGTCAGATTAGACTTCCGGTTTGCGTTTTTCTGTATACTTTGAACATACATAAACTACGAATAAAGTGTATTTTCAGAATTTTATCTGCTATCATTTTCAAGTTTACTATCCACGGCGGTCACAGAGTTTATTAAATAGAGAGGGTCTGTATACTATATCAATGATCACCATGGATCGATTAGTAAACTTAGAATTGAAAGTAAATACCCTTTATTTATATAGTAATGAATGTTCATAATATACAGATAAGCGCTAAAATTATTCATGTGAACTTTTGATACTTTTTCTGAAATTCTCCAGTCATTAAATCTTTTACAAAATTCATTGATTACATAAAAAAAAGAAGATGTGGTATGATTGCCATGTTAAGACAACTCTCCACAAGAGACCAAAATGACACAGATATTAACAACTATAGGTCACCGTACGGCCTTCAACAAAGAGCAAAGCCCATACCGCATACTCAGCTTCAAAAGGCCCGAAATGACAATGTAAAACAATGCAAACGAGAAAACTAGCGGCCTTATTTATGTACAAAAAATGAACGAAAAACAAATATGTAACACATAAACAAACGACAACCACTGAATTACAGGCTCCTTACTTAAATAAATGTTCATAACATACTAAATGTATGTTCATATTGAAATTGATAGAAAACCAAAAATTGGGAACTTTGGAAATAAAGGTGGAGGGTAAAAAAAACATTTTCCTGTCCCCAATAACCTATGACTTATGATACTTTTGCTGAAATTCTCCAGTCATTCTGTATTTTACAAAATTCTTCCAACAACACTTTAAACTACGCTCTGAATGCCCGCGATTTCGCGGGTGTGTTCTAGTCTTTTTTTAATGTTATAAGCCTTCCATAAAATTAATTGTCAAACTCAAGTTTTTAAATCTTACATATTTTTATAATAATCCCTTCATTGCTTCATTCGTCTGTAGTATATAATGTTTTAAATATGTGCAGTTACTTTTCTATTATTTTGTACTTTATATTTACAATAAGTTAGAACAACATTTGAAATTTCAATTTCAATCTTATTCTTTTTGTTAACAGATAAGTGGTGTTCATTGACCCCATCACCAACACATGGGTACCACAAAGCTTTGACAGTTTTACACAACAAAATATACGCTTTGTTCTGTAGTAGTGCAATGTTTTGTTATTCTCCTGTACAAGATTCATGGACAAAGTTACTTATGTCGAGTGATATACAAAGTGGACTGGCATTCCTTGGAGCATGTACCTACAACGATGCAATATATGTGAGAGCGAGTCGAGACTTAGTACATGTGCTACAACACTCTGACGATAAATCTCTTGAAGTAACAAATACATATACACATTTTACCAAGAAGAATAATGAAGAAATTGGAGGATATGTATTTGGTATAACTATATGCAATGATATAATGTATTGTTTCAAAACTGACGATGAAACCGGTTTCACAACAGACTTGTTATATGTTAATTTACTTGATGGTGCTAAGGAGAATGGTAATTCTAAGGTTGTTGATGTACAAATATTAATGCAGCATCAGTTAGACTTAGTGACTGTGCCTGTATATTAAATAAATCTTACTTACTTTTCTACAATGTCTTTGGTTGTAGGTTTGATTTAAATGATTTCTTATATTTTTACCAGTTTTTATAAAAATGAAAGAAAAAAACATAAAAAGAGTATCATTTACTTATAAAGTGGTAAAAGCTACAATTCAAAAATATGAAATTTTAAACATTCCAATTATAAACAAAATGTTAAGTATGAAATTTAGAGGCTTGTTCACAGGGTTATGTTTTGTTTCTTCATGTAGATGAAGGAATTTATTTCTAATGCAATGATTTATTTCAATTGCAATTGCCAATTAACAAAATTCAATTCAATATCTTATTTACATCTCACCTTCTGCATACAATATGATATTAAAAGATACATTTTGTTAAGCCATAAGCCAATCCATAGTACAGATTTCTGAGAGAGAGTCTTTTGAGAGAAAATAACAGCTAAAACAGCATGTGTATATATACATTAAAAGATATAAACATAATTGGGATATATTTACAATTTAAAACATCTCTGCATTTTTGGAGATTTAAAATAACAGGTTTTTGCAGATAATTAATCTCTTAATATGTAAAAGTAAATGTTCTGACAGTCTGTAAAATTATTGAAATTTCATCAATTTTAAGAAATTCAGTAGAAGAATTTGTCTTTGATCACACCAGTTATATCTGAATATAGTTGTCCATAGATTATAGCACTATGTAAAAATATGTATATTTTAGTTGATACATTTTATACTGCAGTATTATCATGATTATAAAAAAAGGTATTCTATTACACAAAGCTGCCTCTGAATGTTTTTATATTAATACTTATATGTGATAAATTAATGTTAACCATTGAAAGGAGGTCTGTAGAATATACCATATTGTTAGCTGTGGTTGTAGATTTTATTTACTTATATTTTATGGTTGTGAACTTATGAAAAGTGCTTCCAGACTCCTGTTGAGTTAGTATTTTGAAATATATGAACAAATTGCAGATTTTGTCTGGATTAGATACAGATGCTTAGTTCACACCTAATTAGATTCGATTCGCATTAACTAATTCAAATTAATTTAATTCGCATTCAAAACGTTTTACGTCCTAACATCAATTCTAATTCGAATTGCAATGTGCGTCAAATTCCCTTTACTGTCCTAACGGCGTTAACTTTTAATTCATATTAATAAAAATGTATTTTTAATTCGAATTAGATAATTGGAATTAAACGTACGTGTTTTTGCTTTTCTTATTGTATTCAATTGCCATCATATTTACACTCTTCTTTATTTTTGTAGCTGCTACTTTAAACAATATATGGTAATCAAAGTTTTCTTAATCAAACTTTATGTCTTTATTACATTGTGTACTGCTCTCTATTTTAAATATTGTAGAATTTTAAAGCACAGTTTACATAATCATGATAATTTTTATACTTTTTCATTGTAAATGACATATGCAGCAGTTTTGACCTTCATGTATCTTTGCTTTTCAAATTATATACAAGTTCACTTTGTTCAGATTACTAGCAGATTTGGAAAGAGGTTTACATTTTCAAGTTACAAATAGTCGGGAGAGAGTTAATCTAAGTAGAAGTCATTATTTATTTATAGTATAAATTTTATGGTATTTCAGTAACTTAAAAGTTCAAGAAACTTTTTTCAAATTTCTTCAAATTTCACAAAAATGTTACAACTTTAAAAGACTGTTATCAAAAGATTTAAACCTCAAGCTTGAACATTAAATAATATTTTAAAATCAGGTTTTCATGTACTTTTTGCTATGAATAATTACTAACAAAAAAATGCTTTTTTAAACATATTTTAAGTTCTCAACTTTTCCAATACATTTGGGTCTGTTCTCAGCATGTTGCTTTTGTATTCTCAAGTGCATAATAAGGTTGTTTTGTTCGTCTTTAAACAAACATGTCTGCTTGCTGTCAGGAGGAAAGGAGCTTATTACTATATATTTTGGTGTTTGGCTATTGCTCATTGTTTCATACCTGCCAACTTTCACGATTTAGGCGTATACTACACGATTTTGACCCTTTGACACGATTGCATGATCGTGATCGTGAAAAACCCTCTAAAACACGATTTTGTGAAAATCTACACGAAAAATATCATTGTTCCTGATTTTGATCTGTGTCCAATGGAATACAATTCCTGGTCTTGCAGCCACATGTTCATCTTTTCTACTGATATATAATAACTAGAATCATGCAAATAAAAATAAACTTAAGAAAAAGGCATGTAAGCTCATCTTACAAATATGACACTTTTTCTAGACCATAAAACAGCACGCGCAAAATAGTCGTAGCAAAGTATTGTAACTATGGTAACCTTTGAAATTGTTTTTGCGCACTAAAACCCCCATGGGCACTTTCAAAAGTTGGCAGGTATGTGTTGATTGTAATAAAGTATAAACAAATTTAATAGCTAGATATTTATCTTCATATAAATTGTAATGTTAATGTGATGGGTTGCTGTCTCTATTGCTAGTCCAATACGCTTTTTTAATTTCTGTCCAATGAAGGCCCTTTCATGTTCTAAAGGGGTAAAACCATTTTCAAATTGAATATAACATATTAAAGGGTTGTTTGTAATGTATCTACATTAAAACATATTGTAGATATATATATATAAATTAATGAAATCATTAAAATTAACATAACTTTTTCTATGACTGCACCCAGACCACACATATAATTTTTAAATGAAATAATCATATCCTGTGTGTATGCTGTCAGAGTCCCTTTAATATTGGTCAAAGAAAAAATATGCTACCTCACTGCTTAATTAACGATTCAACAAAGATGGTTGAACTTACAGAATAGACTATATTTTAATATTGAATGATTTGTCCTCTTTTTATGCCCCACCTACAATAGTAGAGGGGCATTATGTTTTCTGGTCTGTGGCTCCGTTCGTTCGTCCGTCCGTTTGTTTGTTCATCCCACTTCAGGTTAAAGTTTTTGGTCAAGATAGTTTTTGATGAAGCTGAAGTCCAAGCAACCTGAAACTTAGTACACTTGTTGCTTATGATATGATCGTTCTAATTTTAAAGCCAAATTAGACTTTTGATCCCAATTTCACGGTCCACTGAACATAGAAAATAAAAGTGGGAGTTTCAGGTTAAAGTTTTTGGTCAAGGTAGTTTTTGATGAAATTGAAGTCCAATCAACTTAAAACTTAGTACATAATGTTCTCTATAGTATAATCTTTCTAATTTTAATGCCAAATTAGATTATTACCCAATTTCACGGTCCATGGAACATGGAAAGGGATAGTGCGAGTGGGGCATCCGTGTACTTTGGACACATTCTTGTTTACACTGAATTCAAGATTGAGCTGTATAAACAAATCTAGGTGCACAACACAAACTTGTTTCTGTATATAAGCCTTATATGTTTTGCTTTATATGACCATATGAGAAATAGTTGGACATGAAACAACTTATCTATTCAAATTTACCAAACGAAACTTAGTTTATCACCATGAATCATCGTACAGCGGATATAGGTCCTAACCAAGCGGGCATGATCGATTTTGAACTGACAAGGTAACAAAAATCTTTGTTTTGTTTTATCAACATTCAGTGAACATTTCTCCACATTTGAAATTCCTGCTCCAAAATAATTTTCGCATCGATTTTTTCCTATTTATAAGACAACTTTTATATTCTTATAAGAACAATTAACTTGTAAATGCACAAAAAGTTGTGAATGTCAACACCAACTTTCAATTTCGATACAATTGTCGAGACATTTACATGTTTTAACTGAAAGAAGGCTAATACAGGGCAAAAGTAATACATGTAGTTGCTAATCATAAATCTACCTGTGATTACTCATTCCTTGAAACTTTTTGGGTAATAAACGAGTATGAAAATTTTGTTTTTGTGTACGGTGAACAGCAACTTAACTATGCACCGTACAGATCTTTTCGGAATAAATATAAAAAAAAAAACATATGCATGAAAGATTTCAATGTGAATTATTGATACAACTATACTTATTACACACGCACAGTGGCCTTCTATCAGAAAAAAAGTTGCAATGAATATAGAATTATATCGGATGAGACCAGTGCCAACTTCTTTGACAAGTATTTGCACATGTTTTTAGTAATCGTTCTTGTTTTGGGAAAATAATGAGACATCTCTAATCATCAACCCAAGACCAAATCATTTCTTAACTTAACAGTTACGTTTAGATTGAGGTACACATTGATATTATGTGAACAAAATAAATATTTTCGTTACCGTGTGAGGTCAAAATCGATCACGCCCGCTTGGTTAGTACCTATATCCGCTGTACGATGATACACAGTGTTTATAATCAAAAATAAAAATACTTTTTTTTTTTTTTTTTTTATTATTTTATTATTTTATTTTTTATATAAATAAAAAATTATTATTATTGAATATTGAGTATAAGAGAATGTGTTTGAGATAAGGAAAAGAGATTTATGTGTGAGTTTTCTGTTGTTAGATCATGAGTATGGAGTATGTAAGAAGAAAAATCTGGGAATTAGGTTGTTTTATATCATTGCTTTCACATTTTAGAATAAAATTATTTTAATACTTTATACAACAGATTTCTTATTAGTTTACTGAAGCATATTAGCCGACAGTTGTAAATTTTAAAGTGATTAAAAAGTTTCTAAATGTAATGCCCTTGAAATTAATCTTTTATGTAGTGTCAAGTCAAGTCTTAGAAAGATAAGAGTTGACAGTGTTTCTAATAATGTTGACATGACACACACATAGAACATATAAGAGTTGACAGTGTTTCTAATAATGTTGACATGACACACACATAGAACATATAAGAGTTGACAGTGTTTCTAATAATGTTGACATGACACACACATAGAACATATGAGTTGACAGTGTTTCAAATAATGTTGACATGACACACACATAGAACATATAAGAGTTGACAGTGTTTCTAATAATGTTGACATGACACACACATAGAACATATAAGAGTTGACAGTGTTTCTAATAATGTTGACATGACACACACATAGAACATAACACATACAGTCAAGATTCTGCTCAAACCAGTCCAGGGGGGATCTTCAACTTGCAATGAGTTGTGAGTTTTTACTCTTTGTTGAAGACCTCACTGCAATTTTTAGTAAGAAGAGCGGCAATAAAAGTTCTATTCCTTTGCTTTCACTGCTGTCAAGGGTTTGTAGTGATTTATGTCAAGAATTTATCTTGTTAAGGGACTTTCCATTTTGAATCTTCCTTAGAATTTCAGTAGTTTTGTTATTTAAAATTTACTGTTCACTGTATCCTTGCTTTCATTTAATAAAAGGTGATTCTTGGTATAAATAAATGATACAGCAACCACATACTATGTGTCTAAGTTTCAAAGTGCTTCTAGTTCAAGAAATATTCCCCAACTTGACAAAAACACATTAAAATATTGGACTAATGACAAGAATTTGACTTGCCAAAGAAAATAGTAATGTTGATAAACTATTTATTTTTAGCTCGCATGGCATATTGTGCCAGTTAAACTATTGCCATCATATGGCATTTTATTGTCATAACATTTTTCATTTTTTTTTTCTCTGAAACCACTGGTTTAATTACAAATTAATTTTGGGATGAATTATCACTTGAGTATTTTGAATGGACAATGGTTTTTTTTTTAATCCTCTCTGGCATTCCAACATGGCCACTGTGGCTAAAATAGATCATAAAAGAAAATATATAAATTGTCATATCTTGAAAAGCATAATATACTAGTAGATAGAATATAGCAAGGGTGGAAGTTCTCAGAATGTCAAGATTTAATTTATTCCCACTTTTACTAAAATGTTATTCCTTAACGCTTCTGTGTTTTTATCTTGTTATTGAAATAAATACTTTTTATCTTGTGATTGAAATAAATACAGTGAAATTTGGAACTAATTGACTTATATTTCACTTATTAAATCCTCACAAATGATGTTTTGATAAGAGTTCTCCCCTCTGAACTTTAAAATTTTGACCTTTGTTTTAGCTCCCCTAGCCTAAGGGCCCTGTGAACATTTACCATCAATTGGTGTCTGTCATCATCCAATAACTTCACAAAGATCATTTCTTCTGAAACTTTTAATGTCAATTTAACCATTTTGTAATCTTTTTACCTGATATCTCGAAAATTGTAATAGACAGATCGAAACTTTAAATGGATAAAAATGAGAAGCAAGACAAGACAAGCTCTACAAATATGCCAAAACTTATTATGGCATCATTTTCTCTAGTTTCAATTTGTTTTGCATTTTTTTTCTTATTATCTTGAAAACTATAATTGATAGAAGCTAAAATTATCAGGAAGACAAAATCTACACTGAATCAGTCAGCCATGCGAAAAAAACTGTTGCACGATTTTCTCCCTTTTTGTTTTTTTTAAAACTATAAAAGACAGATAGAAACTTTGAAGTAGCAAAAAGATCAGCAAGACAAGATCTAAAACTAGAGGCTCTAAAGAGCCTGTGTCGATCACCTTGGTCAACAAAGGACACAGATGGATTCATGACAAAATTGTGTTTTGGTAATGGTGATGTGTTTTTAGATTTTACTTTACTTAACATTCTTGCTGCTTACAATTATCTCTATCTATAATGAACTTGGCTCAGTAGTTTCAGTGGAAAATGTTTGTGAAAATCTACAAATTTTATGAAAATTGTTAAAAATTGACTATGAAGGGCAATAACTCCTTAGGGGGTCAATTGACCATTTTGGTCGTGTTGACTTATTTTTAGGTCTTACTTTGCTGAACATTATTGCTGTTTACAGTTTATCTCAATCTATTATAGTATTCAAGGTAATAACCAAAAACAGCAAAATTTCCTTAAAATTACCAATTCAGGGGCAGCAACCTAACAACAGGTTGTCAGATTCATCTGAAAATTTCAGGGCTGATAGATCTTGACCTGATAAACAATTTTACCCCGATCATATTTGCTCTAAATTCTTTGGTTTTTGAGTTACAAGCCAAAAACTACATTTTACCCCTATGTTCTATTTTTAGCCATGGTGGCCATCTTTGTTGGTTGGCCGAGTTACCGGACACATTTTTAAAACTAGATACCCCAATGATTATTATGGCCAAGTTTGGTTTAATTTGGCCCAGTAGTTTCAGAGAAGATTTTTCTAAAAGATTATCAAGATTTACGAAAAATGGTTAAAAATTTACTATAAAGGGCAATAACTCCTAAAGGGGTCAACTGACCATTTCGGTCATGTTGACTTATTTGTAAATCTTACTTTGCTGAACATTATTGCTGTTTACAGTTTATCTCAATCTATAATAATATTCAAGATAATAACCAAAAACAGCAAAATTTCCTTAAAATTACCAATTCAGGGGCAGCAACCCAACAACGGGTTGCCCAATTCATCTGAAAATTTCAGGAAAGATAGATCTTGACCTGATAAACAATTCTACCCTGTCAGATTTGCTCTAAATGCTTTGGTTTTTGAGTTATAAGCCAAAAACTGCATTTTACCCCTATGTTCTATTTTTAGCCATGGTGGCCATCTTTGTTGGTTGGCCGAGTTACTGGACACATTTTTAAAACTAGATACCCCAATGATTATTATGGCCAAGCTTGGTTTAATTTGGCCCAGTAGTTTCAGAGGAGAAGATTTTTCTAAAAGATTATCAAGATTTACGAAAAATGGTTAAAAATTTACTATAAAGGGCAATAACTCCTAAAGGGGTCAACTGACCATTTCGGTCATGTTGACTTATTTGTAAATCTTACTTTGCTGAACATTATTGCTGTTTACAGTTTATCTCAATCTATAATAATATTCAAGATAATAACCAAAAACAGCAAAATTTCCTTAAAATTACCAATTCAGGGGCAGCAACCCAACAACGGGTTGCCCAATTCATCTGAAAATTTCAGGACAGATAGATCTTGACCTGATAAACAATTCTACCCTGTCAGATTTGCTCTAAATGCTTTGGTTTTTGAGTTATAAGCCAAAAACTGCATTTTACCCCTATGTTCAATTTTTAGCCAGGCGGCCATCTTGGTTGGTTGGCCGGGTCACCGGACATATTTTTTAAACTAGATACCCCAATGATGATTGTGCCAAGTTTGGTTTAATTTGGCTCAGTAGTTTCAGAGAAGATTTTTGTAAAAGTTAACAACGACGACGGACGACGACGGACGCAAAGTGATGGGAAAAGCTCACTTGGCCCTTCGGGCCAGGTGAGCTAAAAAAGCAACATGGCTGAGATTTTCAGTTGACTCACTATTGGAGTTATTGCCCTTTAGTGATCATATTTACCATTTGTTTCTACTTTTTAGCTCATTATCTTGAAAAATATATAAGACAGATTATCAAATATAGAAACTTTTTTAAAATAATAATCAGTTGGATAAAGTATAGAAATACACCAACATCACATTGTCAGTCAACTCTTGGTAGATTTATGTCATAAGGACTATTTTTCTTAAAAATGACCGTGGCCATTGTTGAAGATGTAGGTGAGTGACACAGGGCTGAGGCTCTAAAGAGCCTCTTGTTACAATTCGTCTTACACAGTGTGTATAATAAAATACTGCTGGCCGATAGTACAAAAAAAAAGGTAGGATGTGTGATTTTTTTTATCTAGACTTGTGCCAATTACCTATCTTGTTTCAACTCCTGGTGTGTGCTGCTTTCAAATCATGGCAAGATAGGAGTACCCCTTGTGATCACATCCAGGCACCTTTCTCTGAAAAAAATCATAGATCATCATTTGTTATAATGTATATTTTTTCTGATGAAAGTTTCTTTGCTTATGATGATACAGTTAGAGCTGGTGTCATCCACGATCCCCAGATGTAAAATGGCAGAACACAGTCGATCAAGATCTTTAGAGCTAATTTCCTACTGCTTACAGATTAAGACCTTGGTTAACTTGCTTGCTTTGTTTGAATTAATGTTTATACAAACGTTAATACAAACAAAACAAGCAAGCCGATCAAATCCTATTTCGGACTGGAACTCACTACCTGAAGCAATAGGTATGTCTGACACCCTGGAATCCTTCAAAAGTGGCATATCCACTCTAACATTTGAAGGATCCACAACAACTTATTAAACTACAAAGCCACTGTACATAATGTATATATGTTATTGTTAACGTATTTTCTTTGTCATATTATTTTTAAATTAATTCCATATGTACATAGCACACAAGTTCCGGAAGTTTTACATTGTCATATTATTTTTAAATTAAGTCCATATGTACATAGCACACAAGTTCCGGGAAGTTTTACACTCCTACCTAGGAGTCTACTCCCGTATTTGGAAGAAGAAAAGAAGAAGAAGCCTTAAGCTACAAACATTAGAAATTAGTTCCATTTAAATACGCAAATCCGGACCGTGTTACTCTACGTACAATTTCACGGCCGACACTCGGCTAACCAAGAGATTGGTCGGTTAATCTATATTGAGTATGCGGCTATATCGGCGGTTGGTCTGTTAATCGGGTTGGCTAAAGTCTGTTAATCAGGTGTTATCGAGAAAATCATTGAAAGTTCAGCATGTTTCATTGTATAACTTTCTAAATATATTTTCATCATAAAAAGTATTCATGTCTAACAAAACAATTCAATGTACTGAATTCAGTGGTGTAATTATTATTTTTCTAGCTTCGATGTACGATCTATAAAATAAAAAGGCGGGTTACTCATTAATAAATTTATACACATTTTACACACATAAAATGTACACAAAATGACACATTGGTTAAATTTACTTGCATTCAATATTTTGAACATCGAAAAAAGAAAGGCATTATGTTTGTTAACCATATTGATATCATTGTGTGAAAAATCTACACGAAAATCTGTATTTTGGTGACATAAATCAATCTTTATTTAAAACCTGGTCTGTTAATGGGTCGGATGTATAAAACCCGGTCTGTTAATTGGTCTGTTAAGAGTTATGAATGGCAATAAAAGTATAATTTTATTGCTATTTCGGGTGTTATCGGATCAAATGAGTAGGCTCAAGACGAGCGGCTAAAATATACGAAAACAACACATGAGCAATGAAACATAGCATATACGGAAACAACACATGAAATTGAAAATTGATAAAAATGGTTTCAAAAAGTGTAATATTAAAGTAATATCAATTTCATCCAAGAATGATCGCATATATCATGTTGATTCTGTTTAATTGTCATGAATGACACAAATGTGTCATTTACATTGGTAACCAGTATATAAATCAGAGATAAACGTCATAATGTAACTAAACATCAGTAAGTAAATAAACTCATCATAGATACCAGGACTAAATTTAATATATACGCCAGACGCGTGTTTCGTCTACAAAAGACTCATCAGTGACGCTCGAATCCAAAAAAGTTTAAAAGGCCAAATAAAGTACGACGTTGAAGAGCATTGAGGACCAAAATTCCTAAAAGTTTTTACCAAATACAGCTAAGGTAATCTATGCCTGAGGTAGAAAAGCCTTAGTATTTCAAAAAATTCAATATTTTGTAAATAGTAAATTTATAAATATAACCATATCAATGACAATTCATGTCAGCACAAAAAGTGCTGACTACTGGGCTTGTGATACCCTCGGAGAAATAAATAAAATATATTGGGATGACAAAATATGAAAAATAAAGAAAGAATAATGAGTAAGATAAATAAAATGTAGAAAAAAATGACATAACAATTTAAAGAATACAGAAATAAACAATACCCCCAATCCGGACCCTCATGGTATACACGAGAATCTGGATGGAAACGCAGAATATAGAATAATATATAAGGACAGAAGAGAGTGATACATTGCTAAAAACGAGAGAAAAATAATACTTGTTTAAGAATACACACATGAAACACCGATGTCTGTTGAAACAGTAACGGATTGCGATGTACTTATATTGGTGACAAATTCTAGACGTTTACATGCGGAAAACTATGGTGGCAGGTTAATGCCAATTTGCGTTTTAGCGCTTTAGCGTTTTCGCCTTATATATTCTATATGGCGAAAACGCGAAATTGCGAACTCGAAAACGCGAAAACGCGAAACCGATTTCTCGTTTTCGACTTCACAGTTTCGCGTTTTCGACTTCGAGATTTCGTCCTATAGAATATGAAAGGTGAAAACGCGAAATGGACTTCACCGGCCATCATAGACAACTGTAGTTCTCCTCTGCACTTCTGTAGAAAGGAACTAAACGGAATAAAATGAATTGAAACTTAAAATAACCAAATGTAGCTGCAATAGCTCCTTTCCGTTTACTTCTTTAGAGTGATTTGTAAACACCATATGATTAAGTAATAGAAGAAAAGAACCAATTGGATGATGCTGACGAATTAGGATTTAACGTCCAGTGACAAATATCATGTTCATATGTGAACGAGAACACGTTATATGTACCCTGTGTTGTATTAGAAAGACACTTTCAATCGGAATTGAGAACGTGCTACTTCGAACAGACACAAAAATTAAGGCTGATTGAAAACGTCAATAAAAAATTTATACATATTCCAGAGGCCAATCCATATCACGCTATATTAAAGTGACACACCCTTCAATAAAATGCAAAGAAAGTCAAAATAAAAATGCTCTTTCTAGGATACTGTGGCACCATATTGTCATTTTTGTTTACTCAGGAACATCTCATTCTTAATTTTTCAAGGGGAAAATATAAAGATAGCAAAATTATTGTCGTGGCTAAATAACTCTTAACTGACACAATTTCAATTGTCCAACCCATTAACAGACTTTATTCCCATAATTTTCACTAAAACGTGATATTATTCACGTTATTTTACAATTATGAAATATTTACTAATGTCAATTTATTTTTTAGAACCACAGTACTATTTTTTATCCTTTAAATGATATCTAAATTTGTTTGTTTCGCCTTTTATTAAAAAAATTGCTATGTGTATAAGCATAAATACTACATACTTGCACGACGCCTTTTAGTTTTACTGAAAACTGCGCAGACTAAGAAATGGTTTTAGAAGTGCAAAATGTTCTATGATAGATATCATTTTGTCAGACACTTTTCTTTTTTTGATTTGGTTCTGATAACATGCCAAAAATCTGTATATTTAATAGAGTTTAACATTAAATTAAGCGTTTTACTTTTAACAGACGTATAACCAACCCGATTAACAGACCAATCGCCCATATAGCCGCATACTCAATATAGATTAACCGACCAATCTCTCGGTTAGCCGAGTGTCGGCCGTGAATTTGTAACATTAGAATATATATATTGTTGAAAGTGTTCTCTTTCTATACAGAATTTTAAAGAACAAAACATAAAAGTCAATGAAAAGGAAATAAATAATACACTAAAATATAATTCCTGCTATTCTGAAGTGTTCGATCTTTTTGTAAACAATTCTCCTAACCTGAAGTACAAATTCAATACTCAAGATGTTTGGTAGAAAATACGCATTACATTCTCGACAAGTTTCACTCATGGCAATATATATATCCGATAGTTGTACAAGTTTTTGTTTTGTTTTTGTTTACATACACTTTGTTTTGTGCATTGTTTTTCATACTATTATTATAACCAGAGACATTGAATAGAATTGTATTATACAGAGTTGGCAAAGTGTTACCCGCTCGGGTTTTACTGGGCGGGAAAACCCGGATTTTCCCGGGCTGGGCAATACTCCCAGAAACGGGTAATACTGGGCAATATTGGGCAATATGATTTTTTAAGCTTATTTCAACACAAAATAGTAAAGACTTGTTGTAGTTTCATAGTATTATACCTAAATATATACATCAAGTACATTCTCTTCTCCACTTAAATTCTATACAATTCCTTGTTAATTTTGAAGCTTTGTTTCAATAATCTAAACATTTTATTCCAGTGTTTATAAGGATTGTAAATTAAATTGCTATATATGCAATTATGATTGCTAAACAAACACCCTAGAGGGTCTTGTCATTAACTCTTGTAGAAATGAAAAGGCTGATTATTGTTATATAAACATATCTGTGTTCTAATCTGAATAATAACTTATTAATGAGTTTTGTACATTTGTACATATAAATTATTTCAAAATAATTTTTCTTACATGTAATTGTTAAATACTTTATACTAGCTATATTTAGTTGAAAAAAAAATCTCAGAGTTGTTAGAATAATTCTTTCTCAAATGTATACATTTGTACATGCATGTATTATAAGACTCAAACAAGTAAACTTATTTATAATTAAAAAAAGGTTTATATATATATTTAAATGTATTGTATTTGTGTTTAATTACTGAATCCTCTTTAAAATTCAGTCCAGTATCTTATATTATCCAGTATTGCCCAGTATTGCCCAGTAAAACCCAGTAAAACTCGGGTTTTCCCAGTATTTCCCACTGGGTTGGGCAATACTCATAAAACCCGGATTTTTGCCAACCCTGGTATTATATGTCTCTGTTATAACACCAGGATTCTACATCATTTTTCATTTAAACAAATTAGCAAAATTCTGGTATATTTTCAATTAATTTATTGCCATAATGAATAAGATGAAAATGTAGTCATCAGCATATAAATTTATATTGAATTGTTTATGCCACATTACGAATAAGCATCATGACCACCCAAGTGTACGCAAGATGTTCTTGCTATGTGGATATAGTATGCTTATTCATAATAAAAACCTGACAAAAAATATTAGGATATATCCATGAACAGTAGTACATTCCATTCCAAGTCTTTGCCATTTATTTAAAAAAAAGTTTCTATTTTTGAAAACAATTGTCTTCAAAGATGATCAAAGATAAAAAAAACAAATATTTTCCTCGAATTAAATATTCCATTTGGAATAGATAGTGTGACTGTCTAAAACCTGAGACTATTATACTAACGTTAGTATAATAGTCCCAGATAAAACCCGTACAAATCACACCTACATCATACATAGTGTTTTGGTTTTAGATGAGTTTGGATTCCCTTGTCTTCACAAATCATAATTCCTGCGCATTACAAACGTCACATGCTTATGACGTTTACGTCGTCCTTCGAAACTATAGGCGATCAATGGAAAAGACAGGGAAGTAAAAGAGTCCAAGAGCGTTGTAGATGCTTCATTTGCATAGATAATTCATTAATTAGCAAGATGTCGTCGGTGGAAAAATCTCTCATAGAGACTGAGTTGATAAAAGAGAAATCTGAAACCGTCAAAAAAGATTCTAAAGTCTCTTGGTTTATTTGTTTCAATGGATGGTTGACCCAAATCTTGATTTTGGGGGTCTTGCATGGATTCGGTGTGTTCTTTGTGGAATTTACGAAGGACTTCAAATCTTCAAAATCAAAAGCTGGTAAGTTTTCTGTCTGACCCACTTTTTTCTGTACTTGAAAAGTATACAGAATATAATTGTGATTGCAAAAATAAGTCTGGTATCGTAAAAAACGAAATATGTTATATTGTGTGCACAAAAAGCAATGATGTCATAATAGAAACTCCATTGTTCCCATAGGAATTCCCTTTCAACAACACGCTATACGGCCATGACGGACTCTGAATCTTCTTTGAAATTCTCATCTTCAAATGATCTTCTTGACAAAGAAAGTGATCAGAAAGATACATATTATTCATGGGTTGTTTGTGCATGTGGATTCGTGGCCAGAGTCATTATCGTTGGTGTTTTGCATGGATTCGGAGCTTTCTTTATTGCATTTATTGAAGAATTTAAAATAACAAAAGAAAAATCAGGTAAGGTTTTACTGTGAATAACAAAAGATGTGGGAAATACTTACTACGTCAATGTAACAGCAACCTAACAACAAAACTATCAAATACAGATAGGGTACAAAACCTACAGTTGAACGTAGTTTAATGACGGAGTTTAGAATTTTTGCCAGATATTCAGCGGGGAATCCATTGGTTTTATCCTTGTAGTACTATCAAAACATTTTCCCGCTAAATCCTAATTTACTTTTTATAAAATTATTACATATAGTTTAAAAAGGCATATTTAAAAAAAAATATAATTTCGTTATTTTTTTGTTCAAGTTTTTTGGAAAGAAAAAGGATGCTAATGTTACATGTATGAAAAAAATCCAAAAATTAAATCGAGAATTATTTCCCGCCAAAATTTCAGTGGCTTATATATGAATAACAAGCAAACTGACCCTCTTTTTGTTTCTGCTGTTTAAGTTCCTTTATATCATTATTGGTGGATGATAATAGCGGGAATAGTTATTGTTTTGGGGCGCATTGCATTTCCGCAAATTTTAACAAAATCATAAGGAAGATTATTATGGCGCAAATGAAATGCCAATGGGCGCAAAAGCAAAGCACTGTTGTATGGGATGTTAAAAAGGTTAATAGATATAAGAAGATGTGTTACTTGTGCCAAAAAGACAACTCTCCATCCTAGTACAGCACGAAGAGTGAATTTTTTATATATTACATGGCAATTGTCGAAAATCTGTGTTGCCAGACCTCAAGATGTTTGTTTTGCCGGGTTATTTTTCTCTCGTTTATTAACGTACGTATACTCGATATCACCTTTCATTTATAGATAAATAAGATATGATCTCATACTAGTATATAACATTACTGTACACCAAATAAGGGAAAAAAAAGGAAAGTATGCTGCATAAAATGGGCAAACGAAAACAATTGTTATATGAATAATAAAACAAACTTTTACAATACTCAAGATTGTCTAGCTCTCTATCACTAACTATAAAACCTTAAACAAAAATATTGATACTTAACAGAACACGAAAGTAAGACTAGATTTGTTTCTATTTCAGCATGGATTGGTTCTCTAGCATATGGACTGTCTATGACGTTTGGACCTATAGCTTCGATGTTGGTCAACAGATTTGGCAACAGAGTGGTTATGGTATTTGGAGCATTTCTTTGTTCGGCATCGATCTTAACGGCATCTTTTGTCCATTCAATAGAGATGTTGTTTGTTACATTTTCCGTCTTTTATGGAATTGGGACATGTCTATGTATAACTCCCATTATGACTATTGCCACGCAATACTTCGACAAGTACCTGACTATTGCTGTCGGTATCATGACTGCCGGAAGTAGCTTTGGAACCCTCATTTACGCACCAATGTCTCAAGCCTTCATTGATGCCTATGGTTGGAGAAATACATTCCGGTGCTATTCCGGACTCTGTGCGCTTAGTGCTATTTGTTCGTTGTTCATCAAACCGATTTCGAACCAAAAGAAAACTGACGAGCAGAAGTTGAAGCAATCACCAATTCGTTCGATTATTCAGGATCTAAAACTTTGGAAGAATCGTGTGTTTGTAATTTGGACAATAGCCATCACCCTAGTTATGTTTGGATTCTACATTCCGTACGTTCATTTAGTAAGTATACCATCTCTTAGACGTTACGCACGGTATTCGGTATATGTTTCATTTGACCATTTCTTGATGCATAAGTATGACAAAAACAAATCAAATCTACGCATTATTGAATAGTAACTTGTCTTGATTTTTCATTTGAATCGAAATTAAATAAAACCTGATTTTAATAAATTTAATGTTATATATATGTCTTATGATATGATTAAGCAATGATTTTGTGTTCATAATGCCATATTTGTCGTGTATTAAAGGCGTAACAACAAGCGCCAATCATCCAAATATAAACGAAGAAAAAATACTAACTACTGAATGAATTCCGAAAAAAATTGTACAGGTGGGATATGATATGATCATATGTATTATGTAAAACGGTCACGATAAATATCCTGTCAGTTCGCAATCTAGCAGCCATTTTCGAAATTTCATATAGAGCTGTAAGATAGCAAAAATTCGAGAACACAAAAATGAAAGCAAACACTTCAATAATATAATATTTTCACATAAATAATAGGAAAGGTTCGCCACCTCAACATGAAAATATGATTTTATTGAATTTTACAAAAAAAAATTTATTTTTAACATAGATTCTCTCATTTTATTTTTTTCAGTATTTCCCGTGTCTCCCTTAAGGCGAAGTGTACGTAATTAAACTACACAATGGATTTTTTTAAAATTTTACATGTAGATTCTGCTTGTAAAAATAAATCGGAAAATAAAATAAAAAAAGGGGGTAACTGATACGGTGCTTTTTGTCCGCAATTTGCTTTTTGTCCGCTTTTGCTTTTTGTCCGAAACTTTTGCTTTTTGTCCGAAACTTTTGCTTTTTGTCCGTTGCTTTTTGTCCGTTTTGCCTTTTGTCCGAAACTTTTGCTTTTTGTCCGAAACTTTTGCTTTTTGTCCGTTGCTTTTTGTCCGTTTTGCTTTTTGTCCGAAACTTTTGCTTTTTGTCCGAAACTTTTGCTTTTTGTCCGTTGCTTTTTGTCCGTTTTGCTTTTTGTCCGATAATTTTGCTTTTTGTCCGATATAAAATGCAAAAAATGAGTACATGTATATTTTTTTGCAGGTTTCATTTTGAACTTCGTAATACCTTGCCCTTTTTTGGAATGAAATACACACCATACTCACTATGTGAATGATTTGTACATGAACTATTCGTTTCTTTCCCGATATATAAGAAGATATGGTTTGAATGCCAATGAAAAATCTCTCCATCTAGTTTGATCAATATGTTCCGAATTTATCGCTCTCTAACGTTCAGTGGAAAAGTTTTAGAAGAGCATTTATAATTTTGACTTGTATTCACTTTCGACCGAGAAGCGCTCAACATAATGCAAAATATAGGTATGTAAATCCGACATCTTTTTTTATTTTGGCATATATTTCGTTTAATTTATTTTAGATGTGAAAAATATCCCAATAATTAACAAAACTGCTCCAATGACACAATTTTCAATTGATTGTCCTTGATTTTATTTTCGTTGTTTCGTTTGTGTATAGGCTGATTTTAGGGGGTATTTGTAGGATTCAACTATTCTTTTGTCAATGTTTAATTGCTATGTGTTTTTTTTTCCTTGTGTATTTTTTTATCAATGAGTCAATTACAATAAGCGCTGCGTATACAGGGGCTTGTTATTTTTACTAGAATATTAAACGCGGTTCATCTGATATTGACCTTACTTTGATCTTACTTTCATGTGCTATCGGTCGATGCTTATTTTTCATTAGATGTGTTTTTGTAATAATCTTATAGTAGACCAAGTATATTTTCTGAAATGATTTTAATAGGAACATACTATTCGCCAATAGTACGTCTGGAATTAAATTAAATTCGTTGTTTTATATGTTGTCTTTATGAGTGTGGAACGTTCGAAATTCAACAATGAGCAAAGTATATACTATATAGTCAATTATAAAATGCCCCGAAATAACAAATGAAAACAATTCAAACGAAAAACTAGCGGCCTAATAGTTGTACATAAAAATTAACGAAAAACAACAGTAAAAAACACCAACCACTGAATTAAGGTTCCTGGCTTGGGACAGAAAAAGAACATACAGAATGTGGAGTGGTATAAATGTAAATCTCCTTACCACCTTAGATCACCCCGAGTTTTGCTCAGAATGTTATGTTTTGTGTTCTTTGATTGTTTGTGTGCATTTGTCTTCTTTTTTTAGCCATTGCGATGTAAAATCATTTTCGCATTTCAGTTTTAATACCTCCTTGGTATTATTCGCCCCCTCTTTAGATGGAACAGTTCTAAATGAAACCACCTTAGATTTTCCATTTTTCCTTATCTATCTGAAAGCTTGAAACACTTGTATAGTTGTATCCTGAGAGAATGTATAGCATCCTTCAATTTCGTTTAGATTAAGAAAATGTTTGCCAATGTTGAAGGACTTGAAATAAATAATTTCAGACTAGTGATTTTTTGCCTTATTTATGACTCTTAAAACTTGAAACTGTGGTTTACTCAATGTTAAAAGCCGAGCAAAAACTGTTTCGTTTCGTCCCCGAGGGTATCACCAACCCAGTAGTCAGCACTTAGGTGTTGACAAGAATATCAATTATATGGTCATTTTTATAAATTTTCTGTTTACAAAACTTTGAATTTTTCGAAAAACTAAGGATTTTCTTAACCCAGGAGTAGATTACCTTAGCCGTATTTGGCACAACTTTTTGGAATTTTGGGTCCTCACTGCTCCTCAACTTTGTATTTGTTTTGGCTTTTTAACTATTTTGATCTGAGCGTCACTGATGAGTCTTATGTAGACGAAACGCGCGTCTGGCGTATAAAATTATAATCCTGGTACTTTTGATAACTATTTACACCACTGGGTCGATGCCACTGCTGGTGGACGTTTCGTCCCCGAGGGTATCACCAACCCAGTAGTCAGCACTTAGGTGTTGACATGAATATCAATTATATGGTCATTTTTATAAATTTTCTGTTTACAAAACTTTGAATTTTTCGAAAAACTAAAGATTTTCTTACCCCAGGAGTAGATTACCTTAGCCGTATTTGGCACAACTTTTTGGAATTTTGGGTCCTCAATGCTCCTCAACTTTGTATTTGTTTTGGCTTTTTAACTATTTAGATCTGAGCGTCACTGATGAGTCTTATGTAGACGAAACGCGCGTCTGGCGTATAAAATTATAATTCTGGTACTTTTGATAACTAATTATAATGATCACACTTTTGATTATTGGCTTTACTGGGTACACATATACCAAACAGGTTTTACAAGAAATCATGTGATGAAACTTCTTTAATGTCTTCTGATTTTTTATTCCATAAGTTGTCAAACTTTCCGCTATACGGTATTTGCATGAATAGATTGAAATACAAAACATAAGAAATAAAAAATTCTGAAAAAACAAGTTTTAATGAAAAAATAATACATTTTCCTGATTTGTATAAACACGGTAAATACATTTAGAACAACCTTCAAAGGTATCTATTCTTAAAAGACAACACTTATAGGTAAATTGGTAAGAAAAGAATTGTTAAAATTATATGACATTAATACGAGTTCCAAAACATACATATCCCTCTGATTGATTTGAATGAACTGTAAAAGTAATCCAACCTTTCACGACTACCCTCTGCCATTAGTTGCATACAATACAAATGCAGGGGAGGTGATGGCGTTCCTAATGTAAAAGTAATTTCCGAGAGTTCAAACTGTGACATATCTGGAAATGACTGGTTTTTTTTTTTTTGTGTGATTTGAACTGATTTCACTTGAAAACGAGTACATGGACCCCTTTTATTTAAAACTGTATTGTTTATGATAACGTGTGAAGGTTATTTGTACCAATTTAAATGAAAAAGTCAAAATTGATTTTTTTTTATTTGATAAAATGCCACAAAAATGCCGTTTTCCCTAAGATTCCGATTGTATTTGCAAAGCATTGTTGAACATACTAAGAGACGAGTTAAAAAGATTTTCATATTTTTTTGTACAAAAATCCGCTTGTGTTCATGTGTTCAAATAAAAATCAAAAGGATAAAAATGTAAAAAAAAATAAAAAAAATTGACCAATTTTATCTCTTAGACTTAAAGTAGCACATGAAGGTATATTATCATTACACAATTGAATTATCTTAGGTTTTATGCAAATTTTCGTACAAACATTATGGGATCATAACTGTATTGTATATCATGAATGAGAAACTAATAAATTTTTATATGACCAGATTAATGTTAATCAAATGTACTTGAAAATTCATTCACGTTAGCTTAAGTGTTATACCTAGTATATGCAAGCCCTTTATTTAGGATACCGGTATGTGTAATGTACAAGATCCTACAAGGTACTACAATTTTAAAAAAACAATCGTCTTATCTTCTTATGATAAGGGGTTCAAAAAATAAATCTGTTTACCTCTACATAAATCTCTATAAAAAGTAAAATACATAAAAGTTAATATTTGTATACATCATTCAAAAATTAACTGGAAAGTCAAAAAATTTAACACAGTCAAATTAATATGAAAAGCACCTCTGGCAAAAGGAAAACAAACTACTAGGCTATACCAACTGGTTTGTTGCCTAAACTAAGATATACTAATTGACGACTGAAAATAGCATTGTTTCTTACAATTTAAGATATCAATCAAAGAAAGTTACGCTTTCTAGCGCTATTTAAAAGCATACCAAAATATATGAACTAATTGCTTCAAAACAAACAATCCAGAAAAACTGAAATAACTTGGTCTATGGTGATAGTTCAAAAATAACATATACTTCATCCAAATATTGGTTAAATGCAGACAACATTTTGAAACCTTTTTTTTTATCATTATCTTGAAACGATATTTTTTCTAATTTTATTTAATATTTTGTTGAATTACATTCAGTTTTACAGCAACTTGTAGTAAAAAATACCCAAAAATCAACACATATGGCCCGAGAACACAGTTTATTTCGTGGTGCATTTCTTTATGACAATAAATTCAAATTAAAAAAATCGCACCTGCACTTTCTCAAATTTTGTTTTACAGTGTAGTGTACTACTAATGGGACAAATAATACCAAAATCATAGAAAGTTATACCAGCTCTAACTCAAAATATTAACAATTCTGTGATAAGAGGGTCTAGAATTAAGTTTGACAGCTTCAGACGTAATAAAAGTTGACCTTTTTGAACTGGACCAAATCACTACTTATTCATCCAAAGGTTTTTAACATGTAATGTCACCCCCTACATATAATTTCATGCATTAGATATCAAAACATTTATTGGGGAAGTGTATCAATAAAAATTATGGCAAGTTATACACTGTTCACACTAGGGACTATGTTCGTTTATTCAACAGCAGCCAACTAGTTGTTATATTCATCTGATTTTCTTTCTACTATGATCCCTGTATTTGAGCCGTACATAATTAAGCCTTTGATTGATTAAAAATATCAGGACTTTTAATTTGGTATCTACATAACTCTGGATTTTTAGTTTCAAGAGTTAAGCTTCACAATAGGTATACATATATGATATAAAAATAAAGATGAATTAGTACAAACAAAAAGCTTGAGACTTGGATTATAGACTTGATGCAATACTTTTGATTTACCAAGAATCCCATGGAGAAATCAATTCCAGTATCCGTAAAGTATACTTTTCACGACAGTTTTTTGATATGCAGTCTGTTTACAATTATGTAGAAATTGTTTCCCTATTTGGCTACATTTTCATATATCACATCATCAGCCAAATCATCTAACAAAGCTTTAGAACCTTGTCGAATATAAAGGTAAAAACAATGTCTAGAATATACATATAAGAAATTTAAAAGAAAATGAACATTGCATGGCACATATATGGTGGAGAGTTTCGCTTTCATAGTCAATAACAGTTGATTATGAAAATACAGTTGTGAAGTTACAACGCCTGTTTTTTTTTTTGCATGACATCAACTTTAGATTAACATTGGAAAACCATATCTATTTATGAAGTGAATAGATGAATTGAAAATATTACAATGAAAATATCTCATGTTTTTAGTAACACATCTTGAAAAAAAACCCAACATTTATGCGATTGCCAGTGACAGTCATCTCTCCACCAGTGACTAAATATAAATATAAGAAACATAAGTAGTTCAATTCTATAGCATACTATGTTGGTCAACAAGCGGCATTCAACTCGGAAAAAAATTCGTTAACATGTTAAGAGAACATCGACAGTGAATATGAGAGCGTTTAAACTGTAACAGTTATCTACAAATACTTGATAAGTTCTCTTATTTGTTAATGTTGCTGTATTTTGAAGTAGGTTTACGTAACTAAATTAAAAAATAAAGAAAATCTTAATACACGAAACTTTATATGTTTACATAGATACATGTAGGATATAACAAACAAAACATTTTGTTTTTTATAAATGTGATTTAATTTCACTTCAAAACCTCCGGTTATAGATTCAAATTTGATATTAATTCGAGACTTTTAAGATACAATACAGTATTTGAGTTCTGCTATACTATTGAACTAATATACATTCTTAGTAGAAGTAATCATCGTCATGTTTTAGATAAAAGTCAGTTATGTAAAACCATCCGGGTGTATCTGAGCTTCTAACAGTAATATACCCGCTGAACCATTTCGTATAGCCTCTAAAAATATCTTTTATGCTGATCATAAGGCCACTACTTTTACCTGATGCCGTGATGCCTGTGATTACGACCCGTGTATATAGCAAAATCCTAAATACAGCGTTTGGTGGTGCGCCTGTCTGATGCAGAACGTACAGATAAGTTAATAGGTAACAGGTGAATATACTATTGGTATCGGTATCGGATTCGACCCGGAACTTCTTAATTATTGGCAATATTAATTATGTGGAAAACAAAAAAAAAGGGTCTGGAGTGGTGTAATTTTTAATCAACAGCATTGTACTATGTTAGTAATATATAAAGTTGAATTCTTTGATTCATCGTGTTTACGTGATGACGGCTGAGAAAATGGACCTCGTAATTTTAGTATTATAGATATATATTTAATATACTAGAACATACCCGTGATATTACGGGTCCGTGACTGAGTTAAAGTATATAACTTTGCGCAAGCCTTATTTTAGTATTAGTATTAGTATTGTCATCTGATAAAGTCATGCCGATTATAAGATACACAGTTTTTTCTCTGCTTTCAAATCTTTTTGTTTGAACCCGTCGAACTGGAAATTATCAATTATTGGTAATATTAATTATTTAGAAAACAAAAGGTCCTAGAATGGAGTACTTTTTAATCAACAGCATTGTCCTATATTAGTTATAAAAAAGTTGAATTCTTTGATTCGCTGTTTTACGTCATGCCCTCTAACAAATTGAAATGTATATAGCATATTAATCCCGAATACACCGTTTGGTGGTGCGCCTGGCAGATGCGGAACGTACAGATAAGGTAATAGGTAACAGGTGAATATACTATTGGTATCGGTATCGGACTAGACCCGGAACTTCTCAATTATTGGCAATATTAATTACGTGGAATTAAACAAAAGGGCCTGGAGTGGTGTTATTTTTAATCTACACCTTTGTACTATATTAGTTATATATAAAGTTGAATTCTGTGATTCGTCGTTTTTACGTGATGACGGCTGACAAATTGGACCTCGTAATTTTAGTATTATAGATATATATAACGTTATGTACAATTATCCCATTATACCAGCCCAATATTTTAGTACAGACTAGACTACCCTTTAATAATGAGAAATCTGGAAGCTAAAGTATCCCGATGAACTCATCGGTCGCCAAATATGACCGAAATGGTTAACATAGAATACGATTGAAACTTATTTGTATATAGAAAGACCTTAAAATTAGACATTTTGATTAAGAGTATCTGACGTGCGCTTACATACTAGGAATTTGAAGGACGTCTCATTTTAACAATTGAAGGACTCCTTATTAGCGATATTGTTTAGCTATTCAACATATATGTATCCTGGCAGATTTTTTATTTCATTATTTTGGTCTCTAACATCACTGAAGAGATATATATTGCGGATATGGCTGGTGCGATAAATTGGTACCGCTAATGCTTACCCTTCCTTAAAACCATAAATCATCACAGTTTTTACAGGATTGTTGGTTCTTTTATTTTTTAAAGTTGTAGTTTGAGGACTGTTGTGTGTATTTTTTTTATTTTGACTGTGGCTTTGTTGATTGGTTTCAACCTGTTTTAGTGTTATAACCTCTTTGGGAAATTCCTCCTCTCTGTTATATATGATACCATAATGAGTATATATTAAAATATTAGCGTTCATATGTACATTTATGTGGATACAATGTTAAATCAAAATAAACATAATTAGTAGATTAGTAAAAAAAAATGAAGAAATAGAAAAAGTAATTTAGGAGATATAAACAGGAAAAGTATAGAAGGCAATATATAAGAATATTTGTACGTGTGCGAGGTTGGAATTATTAAGTGTTGTACTTTTTTTACACAACAGACAACATTATAGATAGTGTTATATAGACAACACGTTTATTCATTCTTACTACTAGTTGTAAGTTAGGCTGTCATCCTCAAATGTGTTAGTAATGGTGTACCTTCTGCAAATTGTTGAATACAAAGGATATTCAAAGATTCAGACGAACATCATCGAAACAGCATAATGGTTTGGAAATTGATCAAATCAAATAATATTGAAAATCTATAAATGTTTACCGCGCTAAATATCATATATGACTATCATATAAATAAGTCAGAAACTCCACTGTTGTTTAGTAGTTTTTTTTCTCTGTACATCATTTGTTTGTCGTTTACAGTTTTGTATAAAATCAATCATGTCATTGGGTGTTCTCCTTTGAATTGTTTTATTATTTTGGCAAATGTGTCGACGTGTGTTGCATGTGTTTATAGTAAGCTTACACACACAATTTCTTCTTTCCGATTGTGACATATAGTCACAATTTGCATTAATTTTGTAGCTAGTTTTTTAGATAACACTTATTAATCTTTAAATTTCGGAATGTCTACAGCAACTATTTCCAAATGGCGTACACCTTTACTTTAAAAAAAAAAAAAAAAAAAAAAAACGTTTGAGGCTATTCAAGTAATGAAGATACTTCGGGAAACACAACAGCATTGACAGTCAAAAAGTTACATACTCGAAAATAGGGGGAGAGTGATTAAAGAGATACTTAGCATTTACTTGATTTTCCTAACGAAATAGATATGTACAATATTTTAAATGTAGAAAGAGCCATTTCCAAATGTAAAATACACCTTTTAAGGTAGGTTGATGGTAAACCGCCATCTTGGATTGTACAAACACAGTACGAAATCGGTCTAGTTATTTGCCCAAATCAGCAAATTTGGAAACAGATTTGCAATTTTATGGTTAGACTGTTTATTTATATAAAGAAAACTTGTTAATTTATTGTATTATCCAAAATATTTTAACAAATATCAACCTTTTTGGTTTTTAAAATCATTTTTTGCAAAAGAGCCATTTAAGGGGAGATAACTCTTTTAGTACAAAATTTATACTAGGCTAAAATGGAATTTTTTTATTTTTTATTGTGACAAAAAAACAAGTTCGGTGACACCATGTTTTCTTTTTATTTTCTTAAAGCATATTACGAAACCTATCTTCTCACAATTTATTTCAAAATTCTATCTCATAGAACTTTTTTTATGCACTCTTATGTGTTTTTCCATGAACAAACTAACCAAATTTAGGCAATTTTCAACGACTCATAGCTTGAAAAATAGCGCGGTGAACCATACTTTTTATTTTATTTTTGAAAAAAGCATAGTAAAATCTTTATAATGGCAAATTATAAGAAAATTCTGTCTCAAAAAACATTTACTTATGATCTAACTTAAAGAAGCATTTGAAATAAAGACAACAACAGTGATTATTTTAAAATTGATCAAGTCTGTAGGGCGGAAAAAAGAAGTTGTTATTTGTTTTCTTCACTAAAATGAAATACTTTTTAATAATACTAATCCGTAAATGTGATAAAATGTGAGGTATACTTTTTATTAATAGAGTATGTATGTACTATCAAAGAAAGATGACTGTATCCCGGGTTACTACTCCTGAAAAAGAAAAAGGAATAAAATCAGATCTTGAACTACATGTCGCGGTTATCAGGACAGTAGAATTTTTCATATGAATATGTGATACAAGTGGAAAATATCAACGAATTAACATTTTTTTTTATCATAATTAGTCATAACTGTGTGAATAAATGTGTATTTACAATAAGTATTATTTTAGTAACAAAACTTATTATCTATCTTGTTTTAAGTAAGCAAGTAAGAGAAATTGTCTAAACGATCGAGTGCAGCAACCCGAAAACACGTTGAATGTGTCTTAAACTTTAGGCAGAAATATTTTGCTAACCTGATGAACATTTTAACCCTTGTTAGATTGGCTCTAAATGCTTTAGTTTCAGAGATACAAGCCCAAATCTACATTTAACCCCTCCCCCCCCCCCCCCCATTATGTTCAAATTTTTTAGACATGGCGGTCATCTTCATTATTGGGCGTGTCAAGGGGTACTATTTTTTAAAACTAGTTACCATACGGATGGTTTGGGCCACATGTAATTTTATTTTGCCAGTAGTTTAATTTTTTTTCAAAGTGATGAGAAGTGCTTATATAAAAAAGAAGGTGTGGTATGATTGCCAATGACAAACATTTACAACTATAGGTCACCTTCAACAATGAGCAAAGCCCACACCGCATAGTCAGCTATAGAAGGCCCCGATAAGACAATGTAAAAAAATTCAAACGAGAAAACTAGGTGAGATAAAAAAAACAAAACTGACAAAAAGCAATGAACAAAAGGCAAAAGTGTCGGACAAAAAGCAAAATTATCGGACAAAAAGCAAAACGGACAAAAAGCAACGGACAAAAAGCAAAAGTTTCGGACAAAAAGCAAAAGTTTCGGACAAAAAGCAAAACGGACAAAAAGCAACGGACAAAAAGCAAAAGTTTCGGACAAAAAGCAAAAGTTTCGGACAAAAGGCAAAACGGACAAAAAGCAACGGACAAAAAGCAAAAGTTTCGGACAAAAAGCAAAAGTTTCGGACAAAAAGCAAAAGCGGACAAAAAGCAAATTGCGGACAAAAAGCACCGTATCAGGTAACCGTTTTCGTTTTTGAGATACGAGCTGTTGAAGTAAACAGCATCATACACCAAAATTACAAAGGTTATATAGGGAAAATCGTGAAATTCGACAGGAATTGTTACATTTTTAAGATTTTCTATTATATTAGACAATCGATTTTTTTTAAATTTTATGAGACGATTCTAAAATGTCTGAGGAATCGATTGGTGCAAAGAAAGTCCTTAGCAACCGTGCTATTTTTCAAGCTATACCCTGTTAAAGTTGAATCTTGAGTGTAAAAAAACAAAAAACAACGACAACGTTATTGACGTCGCCGCAACAAGGTGCGACGCTTCATATCTAGTTGTGCTATACTTGTATGAAATATATACCGTTTTGTTTGAGTTCGTGTTGCTCGGTCTTTAGTTCTTTATGTTACGTTTTGTGTACTATTGTATTGTATTTGTCTATTATATTCGGGTGCGTGCGGAGATCGCCAAGCTAGAAAACGGTTGACATTTTCTTCAATATGAACTAGAACTATTTTCGACCTTGGTGCCTTATTTTTTTTGTTAAAATCTAAATACTGCGACGTGTTTTCAAAATCTTTGTTCCCATAAAACTTTATTTCATCAAGGTCTCTTCTCAGAATGTCAGCCATCTGTCTGGCACAGGATAACAAATCAATATTTAAGTAAATATAAGTTGTGTGGTAATTCTTAGTACATTTGGGTAAATTAATCTTATCTTTGTGCCGCATAAGCATCTCTATAATTCAACACATCCCTGAGCCACGACATTATATATTTTATGCATTGCATGCGCTTCTTTTTATCACAATCCAGACCGGCTAGTAACCGTTGTATAACTTTACACGTCTGAAGACGAATATTTGCGTGAAACATTTTTGTATGAATTTTATTTCTGGAAATCAATCTGAAATCTACAACAGTCCATTTCCGAAAGTCGGGCTGGACCTTTACTTTTATGTGCATTCGGGATTTACACAAATTGGAACCCGAATAATTCAGTCGTATTATTCAGCTGATGTACGAATGCTACATTTCTCGTGTGGGAGAAAATCGGACATGGAAAGGGCTTTAATTATTCGAGTAACTCAAATTGAAACTCGGGAATATATTTCTAGCTGTTCGGAATTTGCTAAAACAAATGATTGTTTTTCGACATTACGGTATTGAATCAATACTATAGAGATACCAATTATTTCTTTTAGCAAATTCGAATACCAGTCAGTTTATAGGACTTCAGTTTGAAATAGGGGCGGCAATCCATTCATTTTATCCAATCAATTGGAAAGGGGAGGGGGGGGGGGGGGGGGTCAACATTGATAGTCAAAAAGCCTTGAAATATTCGATAAAAAAACGTTGAATGTAAATTATATGAACTCCAAAGTCTCATATTATAAGACTAGTAAACCACAGGCTTCTCAATTCTTGTATGATCATGAACTAGGTGAAAACCTAGAGCTGACCGAGTGCGAGATCCTCATGGATAATCATCGAGGTCGTTAAACAGCCCTTGCAGTAAACTTTGGTTAAATTTAAAAAAAAAAAATAGAAATGTAATAGTCTGAACACATTTCACCTCTCATTCCATCAAATATTAAATTGCAGTTACAATTATCACAAAACTTCCCTCACCTCTTTTCTTTAACCATAATAGAGGGAGGAGGGTAGGAGGGATCCTAATCCCTAAATCCCGGGCTAAAAAAACACGAAATCCGGCGAGGTCCCGAATTAAAAAAAATCCCGACTACCCGAAATTCGGAAATAGAATTCCCGGATCCCGAAAGGGTCAATCCCGAAATCCCGAGCTTAAAGACGCCCGATCCCGGAGTTCCGATAAAGATCCTACCCCCCCCCCCCCCCCCCCCCCCCCCCCCCCGTAATTCTATATTCTATTTATTCATAATCTTGAATTGAGACTTGATACTTCAAAGTACATTGATTCTCTAATTTTGAATGATGCACATAGGCACATTAAAAGAAACAGATTTCGCTATATATCTCTTCGAAATTGGAATTTGTAAAAGAAGAAATGACATGTTATATTTTATCTTACATGTGTACTTTCAATTTCAATATGGTTCTAAATTTAGATTTAGTTTTCCCATAAATTGCGGACGGAATAGAAGACACCTGTTTATTTTCTGCACATGTAGAAAAAGTTGAAAAACTTGGAGTTGAATGAAATAATTTTTACTTATTTTAAGATAAATGTTAGAGTGGGACAATTTTTAAGTTACTGAGTAATTTTTGGGCATAATTTGTTTATTTTTTGTTTGTTTTCCGTCTTTGTTCTTCCGACTGGTAAGTTTTGCACTAGTGGTCAAATTATTCTCTTGGTATCGTCTGATTTCTCATATGAATATAAATCATGTCCTTAAATTTTCAATTGCAAAAAATACGAACATTTCAACGTCTTTTTTATTAAACAATTAAATTCACACGTCTTTCATTAATTATTTGTCACCTATTATAAAAGTTTACGTTGAGTACTGTGTTTTTCGTTCAAGACTACGGCTTTTTAAAACGATATTGTTGGGTCAATTCAGGTTTCATTTTAATTAATTTGATATCAATAGAAGAAAAATTGTTACATGTTTATTTGTTTATTTGTTTATAATTTTGTTGTGAGGCGTTTTTTTTCTTTCTGTTGATATAAACACGAAATGCCTTCTCCTACGCGTCTAAAACAAAAAAAAACAAAAAACAGTGTTTTTAAGGCAGGCTGCACACAGAACAACGTACAGAATGCTGTGATTTCTAATTGGAGTTATTTAGATAATTTCTATGAGGTTTAAGACAGCACAGACGTGCTTGTTGGATTCATTATAGACCGCAGAAAGTAGTTTTTCTTTCGTGTGTCCTTTCTTGGAGTAAGGGAGATAACTTGTGTAACTAACGACGAACGTTTTTAATCCCGTATTCCGCTAGAGGCGTGCAATTACGTACACTTCGCCTTAAGGTAGATAGGGTGTCTTCCTCCATCTTGGATTTGGAAATACCAGAAAACAAGGTCTAGATCTTTAATAGAATGTGCAAATTTTTAGAGAAGTAGATAATTCATGTGTAAGAAATTCCACTTCTACATAGAAAATGACATGTTTTATCATATTTATGATTGTATTTTACAAAAAACAGAAATGTTTTGTTTGAACAATTTTTTTCCAACTTTGCCACATAAGGGGAGGCAACTCAAATGCAAGGGCAGATAATTCAGATTAAGGTATTTTTACAATAGAATGTGTTAGGAATTTCTCTATTTTATTATGTAACAAGAAAACAGGTCCGGTGACCCCATTTTTTCTTTTTCTTAACTGAAAGCATACTATCAAAGCTATCTTCTCATATGTTATCTCAAAATTCTATGGTGTAGTTTACGCTTTATTGCAGAAAATTGGGGTTTCCATGCATAATCTATACAAAATTTGACAATTTTGAACACCGTGTAGCATGAAAAAAAGCCCGGTGACCCATTCTTTTTATTACTTTTTTTTAAAAAGCATAATATAAACTTCATTTTGGCAAATTATTAAAAAATTCTATGGATTATAATTTAGACACCCCATCTACCTTAAGGGCATACGATACAGTTACAGGGAAGGTAATGACGTTGCTAACGTAAAATGTTATTTTCGCGACGTCAAACTATGACATATCGGGAAAAGATGCATTTTTCGACTGATTTTTATCATTCAAACTGATTTAATTTGAAAACAAGTGCATGGACCCTTATTTTTTAAAACAGCAATTTGTTTCATTTTGCAAGAAGATTATGTGACCCAAATTTTATAAAACTGTAAATAGCGCAATTTTTTTAATTTTGATAAACATGCAGCAAAAAATGACGTTTTTTCCTCTATTCATGAACATTTTATAAAAATAGAGTTATTTCGGAATAAAAATTGCATAATTTTTAATGATACTTTTTAAATACAGAAATTACCGATTATTTAACAAAAAACAATTTGTGTTTATCTTTTAAAGCAAAAAAGTTACGTCGTTCTTTCGAAAAAGAAAATACGGACACAAATCTGAATTTTGAGCAAATATACAAAATTTCGACCTCATTTTACTCAAAAAGTAGCACATGAAGGTATATTTTTTATTACATATTTGATTTAATCAGGTAAAAAATAGCCTATATGCAAATTTTCATCAACTTGTAAATACAGGTTCAAAACTGTATCGTATGCCCTTAAATGTTACCATTGTTCAAATTTTTTCAATACCATGATAATTTAGGGTATTTTAAATTTGTGACAGACAAATGAACTATGAAAACAAATGTTATTACTGAAATGTGATTTTTTTTTAAAGATTTGGTTAAGTCTTCAAGGTTAAGGACACGCTAAATTTTTCATCAATTTCCATCAAGTTGTCCGTGTCTCCCCAAAATGTTACCACGTCCAAATTGAACGACTTTTTGCACGGAACGTCAATGTAACGTTATAATTTGCAATGTATATAAATTTATTTTACTGAAAGTGTAGCATGTTGTGTCTTTAGCATTTGACACGTTCTGTGTAATGATATTATATTGGGAGATAATTTTTTAATAATTATTTAAATCAACAAGAAAATTTGACTTCTATCAAAATTTTTTAGCCATGTGCTGATTTTAAAAGCGTCGACGAAGTTTTCAGATAAATAAAAGTTTCATGCAAAAGGTTAGGTATTTTTAATGCAAAAAAATGCATTTTAACAACTATAGGTCACCGTACGACCTTCGACAATGAGCAAAGCCCATACCGCATTGTCAGCTATAAAAGCATGATTCATTCATGATTCTCTTGATATATTCCCGCGATTTTCATGAGTTAATTTACATGTAAATTTATCGAATATTACTCTAAATTTTCGGATGAATATATATTTTACACAAGCTTTAATAATACCGAAGCTTTCGTTTTTGGAATCTAGTAACATATATGCGTCGGCTAGTACATGTTGTATACACTAAAAGTCATTTCCACGCATCCGACGAACAGACGCATTTGAAATTACTCATTATATTCCAAGGACTGTAGATCAATTTTTAATTTTTAGATAAAATCAACAATTCTAAACTGCCGTTTTCATTTCAAAATCTGACGATGAAATTAAAATTATAGATCAAGCAAACAGAGGATCAATAGTAGCTGTTGCTGTTGCTACCATTGACCTGAACAAGGAGTGTTTTTATACAAATATATCGTGCTTACAAGGGGTATTTGCCAAAAATACCGGTTGAGAGGTACAAATTTCCAGAGCCGTTAGGCAAGGGAAATTTGATTACCTCGAAACCGGTATTTTTGGCAAATACCCCTTGTAAGCATGATATAATTGTTTAATTCCACCGAATGTTCCACCTCAGAAAGTTTATTATAATCAGGTATCATATGAAATTTCGACTTGAATGTATAATTTTTGTATACACTGCGCAGTCAAATTGCATTGACTGTATAATCATTTCTTATCATTTTTTTTATGTACAGTCACTGACTGTATATATATCTCCCTTTTTATGATAATAAGCTGGTTCTCGGCTGACTACTTCACTTTGTTCATCAGTTTCAGTGGACAGTCATTCCCAAAAAATGGGTACAATTCGAATGTAGACACTGTTAAAAAATAAATTTCAACTGAGCAGAGAGAGAGTGTTGTTTTCTTCTGTGTCTATATCTAGTCTGTCATTTTTTTAATTTTTACTTACACCATTTTAGTTGTTTTCTAGTTTTAGCATTTTTTGTAAGACAAGGTAAGTATGAACGTATCGGAGGTTAGTGTTGTATAAAGTCATCTTAAAAATTGCATTAGAGAAAAACACAAGATTTAAATCCAGGCTCATGTGAAATGGGTTACATTTACCACCATAGCAAACTGATTTATACGTATTATTCTGTATATATTGAAAGCAAATACCAATTTTAAGGTCTGAATTAATATAGTGTTTAAAAAATAATTCAAATAAGTAGTTTTCACAACTTATTTAGTAATAAATTTAAACTAATGAAATGTTATGCTGTATAATATTTTAGTTTCATAATACAGCTTTCCAGGAAAAACCCTATTATTTATGTTTTGAATCACTTGTATGTATTTTTTATGCTTGTATTAATCCACACCCCTATCTTTGTTACGGAGGTTGCTATCAAACCAGTATCTGAATGCTGATACATAGTAACACTTAACTCTTTAATGCTAGCTTTTCTAAACAATGTATTGACATTACAAACTTAAAAACTATTTTCTATCAAGTTATATGTTTCTTTTAGTCAAATTGACTTGTTCGTGTCAAAATCTCCGTAACGATTCATGAACTTTCACTCAAAAATATGTTTTACCTAAACCGAATACTGTTCAACTTAATTTTATTAGCTCTATACAGATAATGTCATCTTCCTTCACACGTCCATAATGTATGTATTATACTCAACTATGAAGTTTTGGAGTCAAAATAGTTTCATTTGAAAATTTCTATCCTCCGTAACGACATTTAAAACCTCAATAACGGACAATTCCAGTTCTTACCAACAGCAAACATATAAATGAATGTAAATATTGGAATTAAATGACAAACAAGACAACAGAATTAAACATTTTTCTTAGTAAATCTTTATCTAAAAAGAGTAAAGTCCTGTTAGAGAAAAAAACCTTTTTTTCCTTAAATTTCTATCCTCCGTAACGTAAATCAATGATGTCGTCTATGATTGACATCACCTTTTGATTTTTATTAGTGATAATTGATGAACTGATTTGGTATCTATAACAATGTACAAGAATTTCAATTGGTATGATCGTGTTTACATGCATCTTTAGATTTTTTTTATTTGCATAACCTCCGTTACATTGATGAGTCCTAAATAATCTTGAAAATGTTTGCCATAAACCGCTGTTAAAGTTATGATTGTCGTCGTTATTACACAAGTTGTGTTGTAGACTATTTTAAATCTAAGAAAATGGCTGATATAACGTTTATTAAACGTTATAATGTTGCTCACATAATAGGGAAAAAACAAGTTAACCTACCTTTCTCAAAACAATATTTTTTTTCTCAAAATCTGTATTTTGTTTGTCTGTTTTCTTTATAATAAATGATATCTGCTACAAAAATGACTTTCGGCAGTGTCGGCAGCCGCTGATACTGATTAAAATAGTCTGACAACTTAACTGTAAATAACTGCGTCACGGAGGTTATTTAAACGGAGGTTAGTTTTATTTACATTATACATGGAAATATGTAACAATATTGTTGAGTTGCTTTCTCAAAACTGATTATTGAGAAGCTTTTTGGGTGCTTTCAATGAAATAATCATCATTTTGATTTGTTCTTGGTTAGTGCGTTCCAAAATACGCGTTACGTAGGTTGGATTCTTATATGCGACAATCGAAAAAAAGAGAAAGAGAATATTTTTTTTTTATTTTTCGTTTCATTGCAATAAAAGTTAAAGGCAGGATTTTAAAATTTGATGTATCAACTTTGCTTAAGGTAACACGATACCGAATGGCATATCTCCCGATTTCCAAAATTTTTGGCATACGTGTACTTTGAATCGAGTTACATCGGAATATGTAATAAAAAATGAGGGTCACCATTTTTGTTTTTTTGGAATTTTCATAGGAAAACGTCAATTTTGGCGACAAATTTACTTAGGTATATAGGGGAAATGCCTTTTTTTCGGCTTACCTTTTTAGATTTCCGAATGGATGGCTATTTTCTTATATACGGAGAAAAACAAAAAACTAACATAATATCCAGGATTGCATAGTGAATCCATACACGTATAGAAACTCATATGTCACCATCCTTGTTTTTGAAATAAATGGCTTCAAAGTTGATCGATAGGCCTAGAATTTGACCTAAAACGTGTGACGTTATGGTGTACGGAATATAACGTTATTCCTTCTCAGAGAAATGGAGAAAAAAATATGTGTCGGGATCTGAATGAGTATATTTTATTTTCATTTCCCCTGTCGACTGTCGTAAAGTTCCTAGTAATGCAATATACAATTCTACTGAATCAGATATAATTTTATTTCGTCCTGCACATGGAATTTCACTCATATGAATTAATATTTATATCGTCTGATTTTCACATCAAACGAGCATATACTTGAAACTTGCGTGAACAGGTTCCATGTGAATCTTATGATAATAGTTTATGCATAAATCACCGGAATTTTGTACACGTTAAATTCACGTAAATATTTGAAATAAAATTATTCAAATAATATCTTTGTTCTAAAATTTGATTGAAACCATAAAAAAATACATTCAGATTTTTGTTAAGTTTACGTGAAAATTAAATGAAACATTTCACGTGAGATTCATCCGAATTACTGATTTTTAACTCCATCATATTAGACAATGGTTTTACGTACTGCATTCCGTGATGCAGAAATATAGTATTTTAAAAAATTTGATTCATTTAACAGTTTTTTAATTGCTCGGTTTGATGGTTGTTTAACGTTCAGTGGCTAATAGTTCATGCATGTTCGGGACGATACAATACAATTTTGAAAACAGTTGTTTATAAAAGACACATTTGATGCACCAGTCAAAAAAGGTTAAACATTCTGTTATTTGTGAAAATTATGAGGAAAAATAATGATCCTGATAAAATACACATTCCAAAAAATAAAATAACAAAACTCCAAGAAAAATTCAAAACGAAAAAATCCCTTATCAAATGACGAAATCAAAAGCTGAAAAACATCAAAAGAATGATAAACAGCTGTCATATTCTTGACTTGGTACATACAATACATGTAGTATAGTGTACTCTGCGTAGTGTAAATGTGTTACTTGTTTGCTCAGCAAGTCGGACAAACCTTGCAAACTGTTAACCCGAATAATTCAGTCGTTATATTCCGCTTACTACATTAAGTAAGTAGGAGAGATCGATTACGGGGAGGGACTGAATTATTCGGGTTAGCAAACTATGCAAAATTTCACAAATTTCAACATTCGGTCATTTGTGAAAAATTATTTACATAACAAATCTTGAGATCATATATGCATTCTTTATATAAGTAAAACAACTGCATGTTCAATTAGTTTTGCGTAACTGTTCAATTTTGGTCTTCCTCGCGGTCTGCGTTTAAACTTTGTCGAATTTTTTAAAAAAATTAGAGGCAATGATTTAAATTTTAACAACTAAAGTTCCAAGTGACGGGTGTAAATTGTAGGATTGATTGCTTTGATTATTGGTTGGTTAACGTCCAGTGGAAAATATTTCATGCATGTTCAGGACGAGAACAAGTTAACAATAAATACAATAGGTAGGTATTGCAATAGAGGCAGGGCATCCGCGATGATGGTCGGGAAAATTTTAACTGACGCTATACATGTATATATATACTTAAAATAAAATAAAATACTTGTATACTTGTTCTAAAAACTAATTTTAAGAAAGAAACTTTCCGGGCCTTTTCCGACGCCTAGTATGCGAGCAATATGGCCCTCAGAGCCCTAAAAGGTAACTTTGTTAATTTTCTTTCAGTCGTTTTATCTCCCAACTTGTACATGTACATTATTTCCAACTCAAAACTAAAAAAAAACACCGAATACCCATGCAAGCGTAAATTAACACGAATATAAAATCTAAATGATTTCAAGATCTAGCTTTTTTTACAGTCTCTTGCCGTTTGAATAATAAAAAGTCAGTCGTTTGCATGTAAATTTCGAGAAAAAAAATTATAACGGAATCAGGGAACACGGAACCGGTCTGACTACAGCCAGCCTCAACTATCAACTTGCATTTGTAGACGCAAGTGGATACTCGGGGCTGGCTTTATTCAGACTGTAACGGAACCTGAATTTTGTTATTTTATTTCTGCCGAATCAAGTGCCCATGTATTTCTCAGCCTTCGTTAACTTTCTAATGCTTTATTCCGATGTTGCTGTCCGTCCTGAGTAGACCTGGTTTATACGATTACAAAGCTGGCACTGAATTTTAAAATATTTCCAAAACTATATCGAATTTACTCTGTACAGACCAATGAATTTCAAAGACTGTTTACACATGGAACACAGGAAAAGTTATTCGGCTAAATAACCACTTTTTTACATTCCATACAAACAAACTATTTTCTGTATGATTTTCAACGTCTGCTTGTATTGTGCTTTTCCCCTAATTATATCCGTATTCTCATCCAAATAAATTTCAATTTTGTCAGAGCGGTTTTTTTGATGACCATTTTAAAACGAATTAATAGTTGTAAAATTCCGCGTTTTTTTCACACATCATCCTAAGCTTCTATAAATTAGTGTAGATTTCTACTTTCAAAACAAAATTTCATGGGGATACGGCGTGAATCATGAATAAGTACTTATTGCAAAAATAAACCAAGGTTTACTTTTATAAATTGTTATTTAGATGGAGAGTTGTCTCAATGGCACTCACACCACATCTTCCTACATCTATACCAAGAATAAAAATAAAGTGATAAAACTGTGTCTGTTATGCCTAAGAACATATATAGATAAAGCGTGCAGATGCTTAAATATCAAAGAAACAGAATATTTAAAAGTAAAGTAATACTTTTTAAAGATTAACAATGAGCAGAATGATTGCCGGAAAACGATTAAACAATCTATGTCAAATAACCGCTACGTATTGCATCAAAACTCTCGGCACTCTGCATCTAGGGAAAGTTACCGTTAAAAAAATGTCACACAAGGCCCGCTGCATTGGCTTATATGTGTGAACGTTATTCGATAACGTCAGGAACGATAACTCATGGCGTAACGTCATTCGGTATCGTGTTACCTTAAAGTCACTTTGGGCATGATTTCCAATCATATAAATATGTTTTGACTGTACCTAAAGATACGTTACGGTAGGTTATACGTTTATCGGCGACATTGGTTTAATGGGTAAATCAAAGTGTATATTATAACTTTTGATTCTAAAATATTTTTGTGGATAAAAATCAATATAGTGTCAAATAAAAAAAGCAAATCTAATCATGATTTAGATGAAATAAAGTATTTTAATTCACACCGATATTTGGAGTTTTTCTTGGCGACATTCGGAATTCGTGTGATTTCCGTATATTGAATAGAAAATAACACAAATATATTTACGATATACATCACAGAAGAATATAATTTTATTTTAGTATACATATTTTAAAATCACTTAGAACACGAAAAAGATTATCTGTGACATATGTTCAGCTTGCATTTTGTGGTTATTTGCCGGCGACACTGAAATTTTGTAATTGTACCCATTTTTTGGGAATGACCGTGAAGCGTAATACAAGTGGATTCCAGTTTTATGTGACCGGTTGACAATTCGTTTCCGTTTATTTTTATTTATGACGTCATTCCCGGAATTTTTACGTCATTCGCTCCAACTTCAATAATGATGCTTTTTATCTTAAGGGCATACGATACAGTTACAGGGAAGGTAATGACGTTGCTAACGTAACATGTTATTTTCGCGACGTCAAACTGTGACATATCGGGAAAAGATGCATTTTTCGACTGATTTTTATCATTCAAACTGATTTAGTTTGAAAACTAGTTCATGGACCCCTATTTTTTAAAACAGCAATTTGTTTCATTTTGCAAGGAGATTATGTGACCCAAATTTTATAAAACTGTAAAGAGGGGGAGGACAGGGGGGTACCCTTCTCCCTTCTCCCACCCCTCTTCTCCTTTCTCCTACCCCCGTTCTCCTTTCTCCCATTAGAATAAAACATCTCCTTTTGAGATATTTTTTCTAGAAATATTAGAAATTTTTTTAAAAGGAGAGATATTTTATTTTTTCTCCTTTCTCCAACTTTTTCTCCTTTCTCCCAGCCTTTCTCTCCTTTCTCCTACCCCCTTTCTCCTTTCTCCCACCCCCTTTCTCCTTTCTCCTACCCCCTTTCTCCCTGTCTCCCTTACCCCTGTCCTCCCCCTCTGTAAATAGCGCAATTTTTTTAATTTTGATAAACATGCAGCAAAAAATAACGTTTTTTCCTCTATCCATGAACATTTGATAAATATAGAGTTATTTCGGAATAAAAATTGCATAATTTTTAATGATAGTTATAAAATACAGAAATTACCGATTATTTAACAAAAACCATTTTGTGTTTATCTTTTAAAACAAAAAAGTTATGTCTTTCTTTCGAAAAAGAAAATACGGACACAAATCTGAATTTTGAGCAAATATACAAAATTTCAAACTCATTTTACTCAAAAAGTAGCACATGAAGATATATTTTTTATTACATATTTAATTTAAGGAGGTAAAAAATAGCCTATATGCAAATTTTCATCAACTTGTAAATACAGGTTCAAAACTGTATCGTATGCCCTTAATATTTCATCTGGAACCATATTTAGAATGACCATGAATTTGTAATATTAGAATAGAAATAATTCATTGAGTTATTTTTAGACATGGTATTCCCCATCTGCCATGGTATTTCCCATCTGCCATGGTATTTGCTAGCAAATACCCCGGCACATGGAATTCCCTAATGGCAAATACCCCGGCAGAGAAAAGAAAATCTCAATATATAGAAATTGGTGAAAAATACCATGTTTCTCATCCAATCAAAATACAGCATTATTACATAGGGTGGAATTATCATTATAATCTTCTTGAAAGACACATATTTGAGATGTTGATAATACGAAATAAAATACCCTAAAATAATTCACGAACTGTAGTTTGAAAACTAGTTGAGGGCGGGTTAATAAAATTTATACTCTTGAAGCACAAAAAGCTTTGGTATACTGGCGGTTTCTAATCGATATAAATGCCTATAGTCCTAGATACTTGTGATGACGGAATTCTGAGAATCATAGAGGATATGCATTTTGCAACAATTGACATGCTTGGGCAGTGACAAATATTTGAAATATACACTTTCATTATGTTAAGAATATTTTTTAGTTAAAGTTTATTTGTCAAAAATATATACTAGTAATCAGTCATGTTAACAGTTAGTTTTTAAATAAATAGTTAAACATCAAAATGAAAGCCGTTTTTTAAAAAGCTGCAAAGCTTTGACGTTTGGTACAGTATATAGCAGGCTAATATAATAGAAAAACGACGTCGACTAACGTTACCATTACTAAACCGAACACCGTGCGTAAAGTCATAATTAATATCTTTGATAATATTGACCCTACTCACCGACCACTAAAATAGAAATACATATTTGTTATCTATTACTTAGTTCAAGTTTGGATGCATTGCAAACGGATTTAGTTGGTATCACAAAAAAATCACCAACAAAAAATATGGAATCAATTTTCACCTATTATTTTTTTTCAAAGCTGCGAGCATAAAGTCAAACGCCAAAAAAACAAAACTGTATAGAAATAACAGCACTTATAATCATCATCTGTGGATTGATAAGTTTTTTGCTTATATATAAATGCATCTAAATTCCAGGTGGCGTATGCAGAAGACTGTGGCATTCCTCCCGAAAAGGGGGCCATATTTATCATGATGCTTGGAGCTTGTACAGCATTTGGTCGGATACTGTTTGGAAAAATTATCCAGTATGGCTATTTGAATCGTCTAGCCATGCACCAGTTTTCGATGGTTGTAACTGGGACCGGGGTAATGCTATTACCTTATTTGAAATCCTTCACTGGAATTTCAGCTTATGTTATTTGTATTGGACTTGTGGATGGCTGCTATGTTGTCTTATTGCCTGTCCTTACCGCAACCTTGGTGGGTGTTGACAACACAGTGTTAGCCTGGGGTTTCTTGGTTGGTACCAGTTCAGTTACATTTACCGCAGGACCACCCTTAGCAGGTAATTTATTTATACGTTGTTCAATCACTGAGCTATGAATACAATAATGACTGCAGTAATGAAGAATTTAAATAACCTACAAGTTTATATTTTGTTATGCATCTTGCTGATATTACGGTGTGGGAAAAAAACTGTGTAGATAGTTTATGGTAAGCATATGTATGGTAAATTTGGAATCATGGTACTTCTTTTCAATACCTAAACATACGATTGCTACCTAAGGTCTAGTCCGAGATTACTCTGACGACCAACGGCCCAGCTTGTCTGGCAAAACAGTCGTTGGACGTCAGAGTAATCTCGGACTACCGAAGGTCCATCAAGTATTTTTGATTCAAAACACGACTGAATTAGCGGCGTTTATGTCAATTATATGTACGTCTAAATAAACTCATCATACATACCAGGATTAAAGTTTATATTTACGCCAGATTCGCATTTCGTCTACAAAAGACTCACCAGTGACGCTCGAATCCCAAAAAGTTATAAGGCCAAATAAAGTACGAAGTTGAAGAACATTGATGACCAAAATTCTTAAAAGTTTTGCAAATGAAGCTAAGGTTATCTATTCATGAGATACAAAAGCTTTAGTATTTCAAAAATTCAAAATGCACACTAGTCTTCCATGGTAATAACCTAAGTACATGTATACCTAACTACTCTGACTTCTTTATTCATAAATGACATCCATGCATTGACATTGGAATAGCTTTATCTAGTTGATTGACAACCTTCTGGTATTAGTACATATAGGTCTGTTGTAACGTTGTTGTCTATCTCATGCCATGCTTCTTATATCATTTGATCTTGCCTTTGGTCGTCGGGTCTGATCTTACGAGCAAGTAAATATAATCCCTCTTTTGAAAATGTTTGTAGTTACTTAACTTAATTTTTACTTTTCGACAGGTGCTTTATACGACATGATGGGGTCATATGACCTTGCATTCCACTTGGCTGGTCTTCCAATCATTGGTGGAGCGTTGGTTTTGTTCCTGATACCTTGGGCACAACGTACGTCAAAAACTGACAATGTCATGATTGCTGTCAGTGAGTACAACGTGGCAGACGACTATGATTTTGGAGACGACGTTATTCTGGAGTCACGGGCACTTCGAAATCGTGAAAATTCTTCTTCAGCAACGCTTACCGATCTGGTTCGCACAAAAGATCTCAAGACTAAAGGCCAAACAAGGTTTAAAACAAAACGGTACAAGGACCAAGAAACATCAACCTCGCCAACATCTATTCATGTCCCAATCGATATTAATGAAGCCTTAGCTATGTTCCACGAGAATGCACAGATGATAGCAACACTACTGGAAACTTCTTCAGGTCACCTTATTTCCCAAACGGCTACTAAAAATTCAGAAAAGTCCAGAAGTGATATGATACAGGTGAGTTCAATTTTCGAAAGACAAATGTCACAGAAAGTTGTAACGGATTTCACCAGTATGATTTCAAAGAATAGACAATATTTAATTCGAAATGTTTATTTTCGGTAACCCAGCAAAAGTCCGATGCAAACACAAAAATAAATTTTGGAGATTTCTACTTATCGGAGTTAATTCTCACCCACCCTACCATATCTGTTGTTGTCATTGTTAGAATTACCACCGCATGTTATCTCCTTCCTATACCATTGAAGCTTAACATCCCATAGATCGCAATAAAAAAACATTAATGTTTTCTTCCACAAAATTGTGTTTTGAGTTGGAGATGAACCAATTGAGTAAGAGAATGGCCTTTTCGGGAATATAGTGAAAGATGTACAGGGTAACAAAACAATAATCTTTCCCAAGACATGATGAATAATTTTTCCAATTAACAAAATGCAGGAAAAAAATGTAACGTCTAATAGAATAAATGTGTAAACAAATTGTCTACTCGAAAAAATGGAGTATTTAAAAAAAAAAAAATTTCATCACATTATGGAAATCATTATCAAGATGGGAATAGTTGGCTGAATATAGATTATCGGGTTTTCTACACATTGATATCAAAAATATCAGCCGCGATTTTAATTATTTCATTCATATATTTATAGATTATCGTTGATAATCTCAACGAGATTGATTTTCTCGCTTGAGCTGGTACAGCGAAAGTGAGAAAAGCAATCGAGTTGAGATGACCAATGATAATCTGTTTATCGCTATTTTACCTATGACGACGTTGTCAATTTCATGTCAATTTCGTTAGCAACGCCACGTGGCCTCCTTAGTTTCTAGCGATAATTTTTCCATCTCAAGCGAGAAGCATGATATGAAAATTATCACAAAAAAAGATCAAAGGAAAAATGCACAAAATAGCGATGAATATATATATATATTACTTTTGTATAGAGAAAAAAAAATCCAACAAGACCCTATACATTTCTGATCGATTGTCAGATTTTCCTCATAATTAAAACACATGTGAACAATTTTTCGTAGAACAAAATGGTCTTTTATGTTCTTTTTACTTTAAGTTCATTTATGTGTTTTGGAGTTTTTACTGAAATAGTACACACTTTTATTTAGAGGCCAACTGGAGACAACCCCCGATTGCGGGATTTTCTCGTTGCGTTGAAGACCCATTGGTGGCCTTCGGCTTTTGTTTGCTCTTTGGTCGGGTTGTTGTCTCTTTGGCATGTTCCCCATTTCTATTCCGAATTTTAGTATAAAAAAAGAAGATGTGGTATGATTGCCAATGAGACAACTCTCCACAAGAGAGTTGTCATGACACAGAAATTAAAACTATAGGTCACCGTACGGCCTTAAACAATGAGCAGCGCCCATACCGTATAGTCAACTATAAAAGTCCTCGAAATGACAATGTAAAACAATTCAAACCAGAAAACTAACGGCCTTATTTATGTACAAAAAATGAACGAAAAACAAATTAAAAAATAATTGATGCAAGCTATACTTTATTGTAGTTTTAACGTGGGTAGGCATTATATTCGTGATTATTTTTGCCCGAGCGATAGTGAGGGCTAAAATAACACGAATATAATGCCTACCCATGTTAAAACTACAATAAAGTATAGCTTGCATCAATTATTTCGATTCTGATTAGGACAATTAAGGTAATTTCTATGTCCGATGTGTATAAGTGTAGAGGGTTTGTGTAGGCTCTTCCATTTGAACCTCCCTTTTTTGTTTGTAAAGAAGCAAATAGCTGGCATTGTGATTTTTCAGAGGGAGGAGTTTGAACAGCCAGCATGAAGGGATGTCGTATCTAGGTCAAATATGTCAATTTCCAATTGCAACACATTACAATCATAATAATGAATTAGTAACAACTTGTGCATCATTTAAGAGTTTGGTAGTGTTTTAAGTTAATGAAATATATCAAATGCATGCCAATTTGATAAAATTCATTATTCTGCAGTAGTCAATATACGCATGTGCAAACACATATTATTGTATTTAGAGCATGGGTTTATTCACAAAGCGAAAGGAAGCACGTCATATTAGAATATGTGCTTATTTTTCTAATATAATAGACACATAAATTAACTTTTATTGTTTAAGTTAATTGTCCTCAATCTTTTGTCGAGGTTGCAATGTATAGATTTTCTTTGGATTTATTAACCTTTTTTTGGGTTAAATTCTACAACGTACAGGGAGAAGAAATCTGACCAAAGTTTAAGATCGGAAGGAATTTCAATACAAAATCCATAAAACATGTGTTCTCGTCAGCTTATTCACTTAGAAAGATAATGAATCTAGTAATAGACTTGGTAAACGATAAATTCTTTTCTCCTGATTCTGGCTTCCGTTCGTAATTCCACCATGCATAAAATTATTCGCAATATTGTAAACCATATAAAATATGAAGAATGTTGTATGTTTCATTATGATTGCCAATGAAACAACTTTCCAACAGAGCTGATTTAATCAACTATATGTCACCGTACGGTCTTAATTCAACAATGAGCAAAACCCATATCGTAAAGTCGGATATAAAAGGCCCGACATGACAAAATTTGAAACAATTCAAATGGAAAAACGGCCTGATTTATGACAAAACGATAAAAAAAAAAAAAAAAAATATGCGTGTATAGGACAAAACATTATTTCAGATGTCACATTTATCAAAATTGTGGTAATGTTAAAACTGTTTTCTGTTAATTTGTAGAATATGTCAGTTGGAACCAGTGGACCAACGCCTCATAATGTAATTAGCATAATGTCGGTCCCCGGAGGTGTGGCTATTGGAACCTTTGGTGGAAACGTTGCGCAGTATCCGTCAGAGTCTTCAAGTTCCAACATTTTTATCAATCCAAACAGCCAACGAATGCAAACTCAGACTTCGGATGCCACGTCACAGCGATCGAGGACATTTGACGACCCATATCGAGTAGCTTCAGATATGATTAGTCCAGTATCCAGCAAAGTGTATCAAATTCACCATCTTCTGTCACCAGATGGTGCAGAGGAAAAGCCAAATGTACCAACACATGTCGAGGACAACACCCCTGTCACCTCACCGCATGATACAACAATTTCTGGTCATATGTCAAGGCTTATAACTTCCCTGGTCAGTCCAAGCATGATACATGATAAAGAGGCATCAAAATCACAGACTGAATCTACCGCGTCAGGACAACAATATCCTTTTGAAAACAATTATATTCATAATACGTGTGTATCTCCTTGTTATATTTCGTCGCCACCTAAACTACAATCAATACCAGAAATACCGGCCCCAAGGAAAGAAAAAGCGACTGGCGTGACAGGAAAACATTTTGTACCAGAAAAACGGACTTTTAGTTCTGTAGACCATAATGCAGAAGTTCACAATACTACACCGACGTCTTGTACTTGGGTTGGTGATTCATCAAGCGAACCTACAATGTGCACTAAACTTGCATCTGTTTCCAGCTCGTCGTCAACGTCGCACGGGAACGGGGATCGCAGTGCCGAAACAAAACAGACTGTTAGTGAACTGGATGTATTTACCCACTTATTTACAGACGATAATGTGTAGTCAAAATGTTTTGTACATCGCAGTATGAAATACTCAAAGACGGCGTTTTATAGAGGAGCACTTGCATCAGAATAAGGTTCGAACGCATGAGTTCATTCATAGAGGAAATGTATAGTTCCTAACTGTAGATTGAAAAATAATATTCCAAGTCAAAAATACGAAAAATGTGTTGTTGTTTTTTAAGCTCACCTTCGTTTTGTTTCTGTTTTTGTTTTTAGCTCGCCTGACCAGATGGGCTAAATGAGCTTTTCTCGACACTCGAGGCGTTCGTCGTCCGTCAACTTTTACAAAAATCTTCTCCTCTGAAACTACTGGGCCAAATTTAATTAAACTTATCCACAATCATCATTGGGGTAACTAGTTTTAAAATCAGTCAAATGACCCCACATGCCAACCAAGATGGTAGATATGGCTAAAAATTAAACATAGTGATCAGATGCAAGTTGTGTCTATTATTTTGAAAACCGTTATGAATAGAGAAAATCTGACAGTGGCTTAAATGTTCAGAAAGTTATGCTCTACCAATTATTTACATCAAAACTGTCAGACGACTTCTTATAGGAGTAATTGTCCTTAAATAACAAATTTTAACTTGTTTTCTTTTTTGCCTAATATCTTGGAAACAATAATAGATGTATAAAATGAATGAAAACATAAATAAGCGAGAACGAATAGTAAGAAAAAACTATTAACAAGTCAAATTTTGCCGATATAGTTAGTTGATCTTAGTTGAATGCCATTCTTTACCCTCTTTTGTGTTCTGAGCAAAAACTTAAGAAGATAGATAAAAACTAAACAGGCTTAATAATCAGCTATACAAGATAATAAAAAAAGATTTTTGTTATGAATTCTAATTATCATGAGAGTGTCCTTTATTGAATATGAATATAGACGAAGGTGAGCGACACAGGCTCTTTAGAGCCTTTAGTTATACGTCATGATACTTGCGGCAGTAGTTACAGATTTGAAAAGAAAAATAACAAACCGAAATAAAAAAAAAACTTGGAATCTTAAACACTCACTGTAAATTACATATTACTCATGGAAATTGCGACTTTGGAAAATTCGTAGAGATTTAAAAAGTTCCAAAATAAACACTGAAAATACAAATAAAACAACACTAAGAACAAAAAAACTTTCGTCCAAGTTGAATTAGAATTGTACAATAATATTTCGATAAAAGGGCAGCATTCTTGGTCGGTTATAATCAAAACTGAATAGAGGTTATAAATCTGCCAGTTGATTTTATATTTTAGTGCTTGCATTGTCTATCATGATTTTTCTCGATATAGGCCTGTTGCTTACTTGGAAGCTATTAAAATACGAATTGAAACTTTTTTGAAAGTGGTAAAGTTAAAAACATCCCTTCGAAAATTTTCCTGACGCATGCATCATGAGTTTGTTGGCAGTTATTAAATATTTGTTTCTCAGATGACCACGGATATGATCCTTTTTTCCTGAGTGTGACTTACCGAATTAAACTAAAAATCGGCTTTGTCGTCCTTCCCTACGCCTATATCACCCTTCTCTGTCGCTCAGTAATTCTCGTATCGAGACTTCAAAACGAGACCAGGCATTATCAGCGACGTCACAATGTGAGAGGAGAAGTTATCAGAGACGTCACAATGTGAAAGGAGAAGTTATCAACGACGTCACAATGCGAGAGGAGACGTTATCAAGCTTGCTTTCGTCAAGCGTAAAACTGCCTTAGGGAGAGGGAAAAAGACCAGTAATAGAACGATAAACAGATAATCAGGTTTTCTTCGTATAGATATCGTGAAATATCAGCCGCTCGACACGATGTGAAACTTTTTAGCTTGTTCGCTACGCTCACTCGCCAAAGGTTCACGTTGTGGCTCGCGGCTAATATTTTACGATACTAATGTGTAGAAAACCCGATAATCTATACTTGTACTTACATGAGCAACAAGACGAATGGCTCACGTCAATCACCCTATGCTGACCTACTGGAGCACCCGAAATCGTTTCCGGCGTTTTCGTATAAAATGGATGAAAAACGTTTTCAGAAGAAAAACAGCAATTTTGAAATTTTGAAACGAAAATAATGTTGTCCATAGATATCTTAGACAATTTAGAACAATGTACTATGGGTGCGACAACAAAAAAAACACATTCATAAAAATAAACTAACACCTTCTTCTTTGAGTGGAAATACTTTATAAGGAAATTTGGTATATATAAATGTGTTGGTGAAAACTTATGTTTTATTTGCAAAAACACAGATTTGTACGAAAAAACAAATCATATCGTAAGACAAGATCAAGACCATCTCTAGCACCGACCTTCAAATGCGATACTCAAGTTCGTTTTATTTAAAATAGTTGCTTGGAAAGTTAAAGTTATTATAGTTAGTTCATTTCAAACCAAAACCAATATGGATCATAGGTATAACTGAAATAAATGCATGCCCATTATTTCATAAAAAAAAAACGATTGGAACCTGACTACAAAATATAGCATATAACATTATATAAAAATTCAGTTGATCATCAAGAACACTTTTCGTCTGTGGCGTATTTTTAATATTTTCATTTATTAGACTTTCCTCTTCGTTAACAATAACTGGGTCTATTTTCAAAGTTGAAGGCGGTCACTGTAGAACAGCATTTTGTATACACAGCCACTTTTGCATAGATACTATTTCTGTACTAAAAATTTGTAGTACTGGAAATCTACTTTTAAAATTCAGTGCTATTTTGTTACTCTAAAATTATTGTAATATTTAGGTACCTGTATTTTACAGTACTTTATTTGTACTTGAAATTTGGGTAATACAGATTCTTGGTTACTACCGTTACATTTTCAGCATTTTGTTGAAAGTTTTGCTATTTCAAATCTCTTAAAGTTATGATTTTCAAACATGGAATATTGTATTATTTCTGTACCAAAATATTTAGTACAAATCAAGTACAGTAAATTACAAGTACCTAAATATTACAATAGTTTTAAAGTAAAGAAATAGTACTAAATATTAAAAGTAAATTTCCAGTACTGCATTTTTTTAGTACAGAAATAGTACCTATGCAAAAGTAGCTGTGTATTATACGTTGATACCCTTTTACTAAACAGCTTTCTTATGTTATCACGTTTTATATAGTATTTATAAAATAGTTTTTTCTATAAACAAGGATTTGTATAGCAAGTTCTACTATAAAAATTCTTGTATAAACTGTGACATTGTTCAACTTTCAAAAGGTGTTTTACCTGAAATTAACGATCGCAACACCTGTCAACTTATTAGTGTAATTGTCTTTTCTTGCTTATCTAAATTTCACAATTAAAAAGCTGTCCTAATTAAGATAGTATTTTAATTAATAATTGACTGTCATCGATTAACCACAGTTATGCCAAGGTTGACGTAAACGATAATGACATGTAGAAAACAGAATGGTTATCGATTAATTCTCATGGAGATTTTCACTTCCGCTATCGTCTGTAGTCACTTAAATCGATTTTCTTCCATAAATGGAAGCCATCAACCATTATCGGTTCCAGTCATTTGTATTGAAATGAAATTAGTCTGTATATAAAAAAATATGGACATGAAAATACATATGATGGCGACGTAACTTTCTTAAATGAGAGTGTTATTTTAATGTGTAACTCTTGAAAGCTGATCGTTAGCAGTTCCAGGAGAGAACCGTGAGACCTTGTTGACAAAATGGATTCTTATACATATTCGTTTTCAACGCCGTCTTGGACTAACAATGCACGCGCATTTTTGTCACAATTTTCTGACATGTTTAGTGCATTTTCTAAACACATAGCACCGACATATCATCATGATCGATGTGAAAGGTGAGTAAAAGACTCAATGCAATTTTTAACACAACAAATGTTGAAAAACTAAATAATGAAGATGTAGATCTTCTTCGCAAAACTGAAAGATATCTGATAGGATGTTGTAAACCAGCAGAAAAGTTGCGACTTTTCACTATCAACTATCCGATTAATCGGGAGAAATGATGACACATGGTTGCATGTCGGTCATCGATTATTCGTGGTGTCCTAGAACAAAATGCTAGGCAACTTGAAATAACTGTTCTAGGATTTAAAATGATGAAGTAAATGTAAAGGGGATTGACTACACATGTTTCATCAGTATCCTTTTTGTGTTACTATCATCTCGTTGCTTAAACCTGTCATCGTATATTTGTTCACCATAATTGGTCTACCGCTTACAGAAGTTTCACTGGTCATGATACTTTGTTATAAGGCCAAATTAAAAAAAAAATATGTGTGTTTCCTATTTCGCTACCTACCCCATAATTTAAGCTTAGAAACAGCCTACCTTAAAAATCCTTGAAGTTTCTCTGGTCTTTTTCCGAATGATCTTCAATAAGCACTATTAAAGTTAGGATTTCTCTCCCATAAGTGTCACTGAAAAATGAAAATGTAAAAAAAAAAAAAAAAAAAAAAGATTTAATAGGAAATACCAGAGACATATAATATATATACATGTATTATATGTCTCTGGAAATACACATATTATGTTATTTGGCCTAAACAATGTGATATAATGTCTGTTCTTATTGGAACAAATATTCTATACCATAAATTATTCCGTTAGGAAAATATATATACAGTAATATTTCATGATTCCAGAGAATATATCAGACCAAATTTTCCATTTAGAACTTCTGTTATGAATGGAACATCTATTTCGTGACAGGACCTAAAGACTGGGAACTGGATAACTGGATACCATAATTAAGACTTGAAGAACAGAGATCTATCCTATAAAAAAAAATTCCGAAATTTAGAATTTCGGCTTTTATTTCCTTTTTAGAATTTTTGATCTCGATCTTGTTGATGCTTGACAAACACGAATATTGACTTGCCAACATGGCAAGAGAAATTGAGTCGTAAGCTAATTTCCACCCCCAAACAAACATTTCAATCATTTCCAATATCACGATTCAATAAGAAAACTCTTATTTAAAATCCAGAAATGGCTAGCAGATCTGATATCACCCATCTTGATCTAATATGAACGCAGAGGGTTCAACGTCACATACAATTTTTAGACCTCATCAAATTTGATAAGATTAAATTATGGGTCTGGGTAGGCACTATGGTATTATTATACTCTGGACCATCACACTGGGTGAATCATCTTTCGTAGAATTTAACAGATAGGAAGAACACTTAATAATTAACCACCCTCCTTCTGTGTCATGTATACAGAAGCAGCATCTTCAATTGATTTAATTATCAATAGTTAAAAAGATCTCTTTTTGGTGTAACCATGGCAACAATCTGCGTTTTATTTATATAAAATAATGTCACTAATGTCCAATAAATTTACATAAATAACATATAAATTTGGCAATTTAGAATTTCATAACAAAATATGGGTCTGTAAACAACTGTACTCAGGTTCGACCTACAAATGTATATTACATAGAGAATAATACATGGCAAAGTCTGTATCATATGTCGTATCATCCCGAGACACCAATATCAGCCCAAGGGCCTTAAGGCCAGAGGGATGATATTGGTCGAGGGTGATACGACGTGATACAGATTTTGCCATGTTTTATACGCTTTATCATATATTTCAACAGGAGAGGATTATATTATATGAACTGTTTTCTGATCCATAGCACAGGGGTGTGATAAAGGGTGTGCATCAAAGTCTGTGTTAGAGGTAAAGGTCGCCACACTCGCCATGGGCGAATGATTTTATTGTGTGGCTAATAAAAATTCAGTTGCAATCGCCACTTTGGCGAACAAAAATTTATATGAACGGAAAAAAATCTTTGACAAATTTCAAGCCAGAAGCGTTTCGAACTAACATTTAGCTGAAAAAAAAAGATGCTAACAAAAGTAATTTGCAAAAACAAAAACAGGTCTTTTTAATCATATCCGGAAAAAAACCCTTCCACACTTAACGATTCTGGGTGGGAAAATTTGTTTCCGATATCGGGTTTTCTTTTACTTTTTAATGTTTTTAACATGGCCAACCAACCTGACCTGTAAAGGTCACCGACCCGAACGAAGCAAAAAAAAGAAAACTGCAAGGGACATTGTCATCGTTCTTTAAAAATCCGACAGACTGTTTTAAAATAATTTTATTCATTTGTTAATTTTGTAGTTTTATAAAGTGTTGAATAATTTCAAATGGGTGTTTGTTCATTTTATATTATGAAAGATATGTACTGTTCTATGGCACAAAGACATCGTTAACTCACAAAAGAAATCGAATATGGTAACCGGGTTTCCCATCATCATGACACAAAATCAGTATATGAACAGAAAAGAAAAAAGTCAAAAAAGCATGGGAACAGCGCTTTCATTGCTGATATTCATCTCAAAGTTACAGTGAGGCTTTTAACGCAGAGCAAACACTCTCACCTCACTTCAATTTTTAGAGACTGTTGTTAGTGCTGGTTTGTATCATTCAAGGATTCAGGAAAAATGGATACATTCACTGTTATTATTAACCAAACATAAAGAACATAGCTTGGATATAATTTTAAATTATACATAACTACAGTCGCAATATATCAAGCACTTTGATTTATTGAAGTGAAGGACAAAATGAAGGAGAATTTTTCATCTGACCTGGAGAAAAAAACATTTTATATACACTTCCAGTTACAAAAATGTAACCTCAGAATGCAGGATTTCACATCTAATTTTCCAAAATTTTCTTAGAGGGGGGCATGCACTAAACCCCCTAGCAGGTTCAGATCACTTTGTGATCCTCACCGGTGACACACAAGTTGTCGCTAATCACATGAAAATGTGGCTAAGCAAAAACATAGTTGTTAGCTGTAATATCTGCGATTATTCCGGGAACGTCACACACAAACCTTCGGGATATTTACTTGTTACGTACAAAAGATGAGGTCGCTACGGCGATACGAATTGTATATTTTGTAGCCATTATTAAATTACTATCTGAACCATCAAGTCTTACTCCGATCTTTCAATGGCGACGAGGATTAAAAAAAAAGAAGAAAGCAGCGTAAATAAAGAGAAAATTTACTGGAACACAGAATTGAAAGAAGATAGTGCTGAAACAAGGAATTAAAAGAAGATACTGATAAAATAGAGATTATGGACCGAGGAGAGCCCCATCAGATAACGGTAATAACGGAAACTAGAAATTTACGATCACAACCGTTTATACAGTCAGATGATCAGAGATCTACAGGAAAACATTGGGAAGAATGGATGGAAAGTATAGAGAGGGAATTTAGATATTTCAGGATAACAGAACCTGCAGATAAAAATGATGCATTAATCATTTATGGAGGAAAAGATATATCAAGATTGGAAAGAAGCCTAAGAGATGAAGAAGGAGAAGATGAGTATAAAGTATTAAAGAACAAATTAAATAAATATTTCTTGTCAAAGAAGAACAAACATCATGCCAGGTATTTATTTTTAAAAATGAAGCCATTTAGAGATGAATATACAGTAACATATGTAATGAGACTGACTCACTGAGAGAAAAGGCACATGAGTGTGATTTTGCAGCTACATGTACATGCGACGAAAGAATATTAGAACATTGTATTCAAACCATAACCAATCAGGATTTGATAAAGAGGGCTATAAGCAAAGGATGGAATTTAGATAAATTTGTGGAAGAAGCAGGACAGATGGAAGACACATGTTTACAGATGAAGGATATGAAAGGAGATAACAGAGACATAGGTATGTTTTCAGCAAATAAAATTCAAAGCAACAGGTCAAGCTATAAATAGTGCACATGATTTTCAAGACAATAGATTTAAACAGAACGATAGGAATATAACCAAGTCTAATTGTGGTTATTGTGGATTTGATCATTGTGAGGGGAAAACATGTCCTGCATATGGTAAACAATGTAGAAATTGTAAAAATTATAATCATTTTGCATCAGTCTGCAGAGCAGAAAAGAGAAACTCAGAAAGCTATAACAGTCAGCAACAGAGAAGATCTGTGAACTATGGAAACAGAAGAAATGTGAAGAAAACAATAGAAGAGGCAGATTCAAATACAGACACATCAGACTATGAAGAGGATGAAGATTATTTTGAACAAACTATCAAGCACTTGAACAAAATACGAAGAGTAAAAACCATACAAGGAACAAGAGACATTGAAAACACAATGACAGTAAGGATTGATGATGTAGATGTGAAGGTGGAACCTGAAAGTGGAGCAGATGTGAATGTAATAGATGAAAATCAATTTGAGAAATTTCAGAGAAAAACATTCGGTAAACCAGTTTTGGAAAAGAGTAAGATCAAATTAAGTACATTGCAAAATGCATTACCAATAAAGGGAGAATTCAAGACTATAATAAGAAATAAAACATGTGGCACAGAAACAAGATTTATTGTTGTGAAAGGAAAAATAAATTCTCCACCCTTACTAAGCAAATCCACTCTGATTGAGCTAGGGATGATACAGATTAGAACTGATGGTTCTTTTAATTTGTAAAGGCAAACCAGTTGAGAATACTAGACAGAGGACCACCTTTCAACTCTAAGAAACTTGCTATTGGTAAGGGATTTAACCACTACCAAGTCACACCAGCATGCCAAATAGCAAATTAAGAAGTAAACTTATTTAGGAAACCCATCAACAAAACAGAGCAAATAACAAAGTTAAAAAAGAAAAACACTAAAACAGCTAAACAAGAGATTCATAGAAGATATCACTCAAACTTATATGAGGAGATAAATGAAAGAGACAGACAATGCAAGGAGAAAATCAAAGGGTATGCTGAAAACAGAAACAAGAAGATGAAGAAAATGGGCCCCCCGCAAGACATGCGCGGGAGGGGGCAGTGGACATACAAAATTATGGGCCCCCCACAAGACAGGCGCGGGAGGGGGCGGATAAAGAGAACTTTGGAAAACAGAAACAAAAGCCAGGAAACCAGGACTGAAACATAAAGCAGAAGAACCAGGACACCGATGCAATTTAGTGAACATTAAAGAGACTATTATAATTTATACAAATTGAGAAAGTGAACATCTATATTTTATCTTTATTACAGAACATTAGTGAACAATACAGAGACTGATAATTTAATTAATGTAAACAAACTTTATTTTACACATTTTAATATACATTTATAAAGTCATTTTCTAATTCAAAGTTAAGGAGGAATGTAATATCTGCGATTATTCCGGGAACGTCACACACAAACCTTCGGGACATTTACTTGTTACGTAAGGTCGCTACGGCGATACTAATTGTATATTTTGTAGCCATTATTAAATTACTATCTTAACCATAAAGTCTTGCTCCGATCTTTCACTTTGGCTATTGACATTTATTGTCTACTGCTAACATTGAAAGTTATGCAATATGGATTAAACAGCAGGCTATTTATCAAATATGCAAAACTACTGTATTTACTACTAAACATATGATAAACTATTTTACATCAGTCTTACTCATGAGAATAATGTTACAGAAAACATAACACTGAAAAAAAAGAACTTCTTACTTACATTGATTTACTCCTGCCATACCACAATCAATTAGTGATCATATGATCATTGGAAGAGAGTTTCCATATTTTTATACGACCGCAAAAATTTTAATTTTTTGGTCGTATATTGCTATCACGTTGGCGTCGTCGTCGTCGTCCTGCGTCGTCGTCTTGTGTCGTCGTTGTCGTCCGAATACTTTTAGTTTTCGCACTCTAACTTTAGTAAAAGTGAATAGAAATCAATGAAATTTTAACACAAGGTTTATGACCACAAAAGGAAGGTTGGGATTGATTTTGGGAGTTTTGGTCCCAACAATTTAGGAATTAGGGGCCAAAAAGGGCCCAAATAAGCATTTTCTTGGTTTTCGCACTATAACTTTAGTTTAAGTGAATAGAAATCTATGAAATTTTGACACAAGGTTTATGACCACAAAAGGACGGTTGGGATTGTCTTTGGGAGTTTTGGTTCCAACAGTTTAGGAATTAAGGGCCAAAAAAGGGCCCAAATAAGCATTATTCTTGGTTTTCGCACAATAACTTTAGTATAAGTAAATAGAAATCAATGAAATTTAAACACAAGGATTATGACCATAAAAGGAAGGTTGGGTTTGATTTTGGGAGTTTTGGTCCCAACAGTTTAGGAATAAGGGGCCCAAAGGGTCCAAAATTGAACTTTGTGTGATTTCATCAAAAATTGAATAATTGGGGTTCTTTAATATGCCGAATCTAACTATGTATGTAGATTCTTAATTTTTGGTCCCGTTTTCAAATTGGTCTACATTAAGGTCCAAAGGGTCCAAAATTAAACTAAGTTTGATTTTAACAAAAATTAAATTCTTGGGCTTATTTGATATGCTTTATCTAAACATGTACTTTGATTTTTGATTATGGGTCCAGTTTTCAAGTTGGTCCAAATCAGGATTCCATATCAAGTATTGTGCAATAGCAAGAAATTTTCAATTGCACAGTATTGCACAATAGCAAGAAATATCTAATTGCACAATATTGTGCAATAGCAATTAATTTTCAATTGGAGTTATCTTTCTTTGTATAGAATAGCAGTTGATAATATATATGTTGGAAATTTGCCAGACATGACTATGATGTCATTTTCTATTTTTATTTGCCAATAACTTTATGTAAATAACTTCATTGGAAATTTGCCAATATAAAATGTTGCTGATGAAGCTTTTTTTCCTTATCTTATCTAAAATGTTTTTAGATAATGTATGTTGGACATTTGCCAGACATGACTATGATGTCATTTTCTATTTTTATTTGCCAATAACTTTATGTAAATAACTTCATTGGAAATTTGCCAATATAAAATGTTGCTGATGAAGCTTTTTTTCCTTATCTTATCTAAAATGTTTTTAGATAATGTATGTTGGACATTTGCCAGACATGACTATGATGTCATTTTCTATTTTTATTTGCCAATAACTTTATGTAAATAACTTCATTGGAAATTTGCCAATATAAAATGTTGCTGATGAAGTTTTTTTTTCCTTATCTTATCTAAAATATTTTTAGATAATATATGTTGGAAATTTGCCAGACATGACTATGATGTCATTTTCTATTTTTATTTGCCAATAACTTTATGTAAATAACTTCATTGGAAATTTGCCAATATAAAATGTTGCTGATGAAGCTTTTTTTCCTTATCTTTTCTAAAATGTTTTTAGATAATGTATGGTTGAAATTTGCCAGACATGACTATCATGTCATTTTCTATTTTTATAATTTTCTGATGTATTTAAATGAGTGTTTATGGTTGCAAAGTCCATTTAAAATTTGAATTGAGATGATGATGATGATGGAGTGGCTTGACATTTGTTTTGTGTAAAAAACCCATATAATGTCAAAAATTTGATCACAATCCAAATTCAGAGCTGTATCACGCTTACATGTTTTGTCCATACCTGCCCCAACTGTTCAGGGATCGACCTCTGCGGTCGTATAAAGCTGCGCCCTGCGGAGCACCTGGTTAATTTATATTGGGTAATTCCTACAAATGTATGCCGGTACCACGATTTCCCAAGGATTACAAGAACTTATAAATAACCATAGAACTAAATTAAAAGTATATATATAATTTGAAGAAAGTAGTCATGTTTACTCAATATAAGTGCAATATTAATATAACTTCAGGAAATCGATAAGCATGTCTTGCAAGTTATATATGCAAATAACTTGTTGAAAACAATATGGCGGAAGTAATTATTCAAAAGGTAGACAACTTTAAAATTTCCCAATCGATTTCTTGAGATAAGATATTGAGTATTTAAGAATAAAAAGTCTCAAATCTTATAATTATACAAGTTTAGTATAATTATACAAGTTTAAGTAGTATAAAACCCATTAAAACCATGTTTTTTGGACAAATCAATTTGTCCTTGGGATATTATAGTTGTTATCCTTGGGGAAATCTTGGTACCCTTCCTATGCAAAAGATTGATTTAGGATACCCCCTTCCTCATTATTTTCTGCCTGTGAAAAACTGTTGAATGTCCATGATGACATCAAACCTAAACCTCAAATGTATATGCCATAATGACATGAAATTATTGCATAAATTTTAACAGACAACATGACAGATATAAGATTTTAAATGTTGCATTACAGTAAGTGACACATTGGCAACAGGGGAGGATGAACTGACTGTGTGATTCATATTTACATATATGTGTACCTCAAAATGTTCCATTCATTCTTGATTTCACAAACACACTAAGACAAAAATAACATTGTGGTGAATTTTATTTTATAGGTCAGTACAGATGAGATTGTATGCATTGAACAAAAGACAATTTGTACTTGTTTTTGTTACTTTCTTCATATGTTTTGGTATTACTTTATTGATAGGAGTTGCAGGTGAGTTAATCTTCATATATTTTGGTTTCATTATATAAATTTGAGATGCAGCTAGGCTAGTCATTATAGTTACATTTGTAATATTCAGTCAATGTTTGCTAAAGTTTAAAGCAACTTGAAGTTTTGAACTAACTCTACATATATATTATAAATTTGTGTACATCATAACATGCATGACATGTGTATGTTCAAATTTATGTATTTATCATCCTTTTGAAATGCATGATATTCCTCAAATTACAACAATCTTCTTAACATGTTATGTATGAATTTCAGGGGGAGAAATTTCAATGGTGAAAGGTTTAGTTGTTGAGTTTTCACCCTTCCATTTGTGTGTCCCTAAAATCTCACATTTTCATCAGCTACAAATTACACTGTAAAGCGTCTTTATATTTTGTATTTAGTTTTAATCGGTTAACCTACATCATAGTCATACATACATGTACATGTATATGGCAGAAAATTAAGAATGCTATAGTTTTGCTATTTTCTTCCAGACTGGCATGCACATGGCTGTAGTGGAAAAAAACAGATGATGTTTTTGCTTTAATATAGATTTAAGAAGATGTGGTATGAGAGCCAATGAGACAACTCTTCATCCAATTAATATATGTTTAGCAATTGCAATTGGCAGGAACAAAATTTGAATCTATTTGAGTAAATTTTGCTCTTAAAGTGCTGAAGGTCTAAATTCTGTTGTCATTTATTATTTTCAAAATTTTGTAGACATGCAATTTACATCTTATTTAAATGTAGGCACTTAATTATTCATAATAGTTTTAAACAACATCTTTTAATAGTTGACTGCTTTATATTTAGGACCACCAAATATTGAAACAGTCTCAAAGAATGGGTCATCATTTGGTCCACATAAACCTAAAGATTTGAAGGTAAATAAAGCAGTTCTAAGTTCATTTATTTATGATAGTATTTTAATGACAAAATTCAAATATATTCAAATATATTTTATTGCTAATCAAAGCGCCCACAAGGAGCAGAACAATCAACATTAATTACATACAAATGATTACAAGTGATTCAATATGATTAAGACACAATGTTATAAAAAAAACCCAAAAAAACAACCAAACCAAAAAATATTTATTAAGACAAGTACAAGAATACAGCAAAAACAGTGTTTAATAATATAAGGGGGGTCACTGGGCATTTCTATATCTATATATCATTTAAGGAAACTTTCCTATATGAGGATAAATTTTCAAATAATTCTCTGAGTTTCTGGAGTATGAAAATATCTTCAGAGGACATTAGCCAAATAAATTGTGATTTAATATCTAAACCACTAAAATTTTTAAACTGTGACAAGACTATTATATATAAGGGGTCATTATGGTTTCAGGTATGTGTATCCATTTGTCTGTTCTTTATCAGAAGAAAGATATTACAAATACAAGTACAAATTTATATAGGTTATCAAGTATTTGTAAATTTTGTGTATAGATCTTTATAAAATGAATACCTACAGTTTGACCTCTACATTTAAGAGTATATTTAATCCTTTTTTCTTTTTTTTTTTAAATATTTTATTAATTGATGTTTTGTATTACTTTTTATAGACAGGACCATTCATACTGAAGTCTGATCCACTGACAACATACCATCAACAACTCTGGCTTATAGCACGAATAACTACAGACTCAGAAACACGTAATATATTTTTATTTTTCTATACATTTTGTTATCTTCTGCATAGTCATCCTCATCACATTTTAAGTTTATCAACAAAAAAATGGTTTTTGCTTTTGGGAAAAATACGTCAAGGTTATAATCTCAATAATTTAAACTTTCATTTTGATTTTTATGCCCCATGTATGGGCATTATGTTTTCAGCTCTGTCCGTCCGTCTGTCCCGTTTAAGGTTAAAGTTTTGGTTAAAGTTTTTGGTCGAGGTAGTTTTTGATGAATTTAAAGTCCGATCGTCTTCAAACTTATTAAACATGTTCCTTATGATATGATCTTTCTAATTTTAATGCCAAATTAGAGAATTTATCCCATTTTCACGGTTCACTAAACATGGAAAATGACAGTGCGGATGGGGCATCCGTGTACTTGGGACACATTCTTGTTTTATATGAATTAAAACAGGATTTTTCTCAATATTTCAAAATTTAAAATGGCATTTCAGTATTAAATGACCAAATGGCAGTAATAAATGCAAGCAATTTCTGAATTTACAGTAGTTGTTTTGAAATGCTTATATGAATATTATAAACATTTGTATAATAATTAAATTTTTCAGACTCGAAGTTTGAGGAGAAGTTTACAGTGAGTGTACAGATCCGTGGTATGAAAGCTGACGATGAGGGGGTAATACAGGCAGATAATCCTCAATTGAGTCCAAAGATTCATAACAGAACAAGAATTCTCAAGTGTTCAAAGGTAGTTTACAGTTTAAATATACAAACTTGATCTTAAGACAATTTTTTATCATGAAAACTATGGGAAATAGAGAAAATATGACAAGAAGCTAATGTTAAGATGTCGGGATTACCTGTGTAACAGTTCTATCAATTTGAATAATCGAATAGGAGATATACAGTCTTCACGATGAACTGTTAAATCTACAGGCCCGGAGCTCAATTTTTGAAATTTTTTAGTTAGATTCTGTTGGCCTGTAGATATGATTTTTACAGGCCCGAGAGCAATTTTACAAGCCTGGGCTGCCAGGGCTGCCACTCAGCGTGAAGACTGGATATAACATAATTCTTTTAGCAAAACTACATCTCACAGTGAAAAACAAAAACATTGTCTCAATCTGTTGGGAATTCATTACTCTGCAAACATTTTACAACTAAAGTTTTACATTTTTTGTGTGTGGATCTTCTGCTTTTTAAGTAGAAATAATGGTTAAGTTCTTAGATTTGTATAAATATCAAAATGTAACAGGGTAATGTTTTTGTTAACAAATAATAAGAAGGAATTAGGCTTCTTCAGAATCATAGGGATAAATGATTTTTCTTTTTGAAACTGACAGAGAAAAGATGAGACTTGAAAGACAAGTGCCTCTTCCCATATGGCAGTTACACATTTACTTGTTATTTTACCTTTTGGGGTAAAGATTGCATGAAATTCAATCAAAACCTTATGGTACAGACTTGATATTCATATGATGAAGACATAATTTTTCATTCAGTTTAATTGAAGTCCGGAGCTGGCATGTCAGTTAACTGCTAGTAGTCTGATGTTATTTATGTATTATTTTCATTTTGTTTATTTTCTTTGGTTACATCTTCTGACATCAGACTCGGACTTCTCTTGAACTGAATTTTAATGTGCGTATTGTTATGCGTTTACTCACAAAGATCTCACAAACATGTTTAACCCTTGCGCATTTTTGCGCCTGTCGCAAGTCAGGAGCCTCTGGCCTTTGTTAGTCTTGTATTATTTTAACTTTTAGTTTCTTGTGTTCAATTTGGAGTTTAGTATGGTGTTCATTATCACTGAACCAGTATATATTTGTTTAGGGGCCGGCTGAAGGACACCTCCGGGTGCGAGAAATTCTCGTTGCATTGAAGACCTGTTGGTGACCTTCTGCTGTTGTCTGCTCTATGGTCGGGTTGTTGTCTCTTTGACACATTCCCCATTTCCATTCTCAATTTTATTGATATCTAAATCTTAGAAGGTTTGTCACTACTTTTGAGAAACATAAAATAAAGTCCACTGATCTCAATATTTTAAATATCCTATATATCCATGAACATTTCCTGAAATTAATCATTGAAACATATGCTCAGATATTCAAGTTACATGATGATGAACATTACATTACTTGTGCAAGGTGCAGGAATCTAATGTCTGTTCTAAAAATATCACAAGTAATCTTTCAAATTGGAGTTATCTGCCTTTGTCAAGAATTTTAGTTGAATCAGCTTCTACAATGCTTGATACAAAGCAATGTTTAATTTTACTTCCAACTGATAAATGAAAGCATTGTTTACCCTTTAGTGCTTACAAGAAGTTTGATTGTATCTTTCTTCTTACTTAAATTCTTTTTGGTTATTCTGAGTAAAGATGCGTTTGTTAGCTGTAGGTATTTACAGCTGAGATTATTATTACATATATATGTGTAAACCCACTTGCATGAGCCTTGATAGATGTTGACCCATTAATGTAAATTTGTTTATATAATTTCAGCAATGTGATGACCTGATCTTATTACATCTTGGATACTTAGATTACAACTACTATAGAATAAAAATCAATTTCTATGGATTAGAGAACACAAAGTTTGATTTTAAAGACATTGTATTTTATGTAAGTATTTTGTCAACGATTGTAGTGTTTATAATTAGAGAAATTGATTGTTAATTTTTTGCATTAGATTTTGTTGATTTCACTGGGAGAATAAGGACCTTTCCAGGAACAAAATTGGGATGGGGCAAAAGGCACTTTTTATTTAATCCAGCTATAAATGAAATTTTTACTTTAATTGTTCCTTTAATTGTTTAGGCTATCTTTCTAAAATAATCATCACCTGTTGAATTTTAATATCAGTGCCTTCTGTACCCCATTTCCTCCACATACCAGCTGCCACATACAATTAATTTTATAACAGCCTGAAGTTATAATATGTCAGTCTGTCTGTATGTCTCAAAGTTGTTTTCCATTCTCAAACATTCGTTTGCCTCAACCAAATGTTATGAAGCTTATACACAATGCTTCTTACCACAAAACATAGATCATGTTTGAATTTTGGTGGCAAAAATCTAGAGTTATGCCTCTTTACAATGGAAAAGTTGCTGAATTTTCTTTTCTTCTCTCTAACTTTTGTTTGTCTCAATCAAATGTTAAACTTATCAAACTTATACACAATACTTATTGCCACAAAACTCAGATCAAGTACACATATGGGTAGCGTTACTTTTACCTTTCTTGAGTTATGTTTCTTTATTACTTTATATGATATGCAAGAGGGGTTATCATCTATGTCCCATGGACATATTCCCCATTTCTTTAAGTTCAGAACAAATATTAAAGACAACAAACTACTTTTTTTTACTAACCATGATAACCATGATTGATGTTGATTAAAATTAATTATATTATAGTGTTTGTTTACAGTTTATTAATTTTCAGAAGATCTAGAGAATTAGGAGATAACTGTATTGTATTTTAAGCTCCGACGGCATCAATTGGGCATTTGATGGTCGCAAATTAAGTTTACTGGCGACGCGTTAGCGGAGACAGTAAACAGGTATTTGCGACCATCAAATCCCCAATTGATGCCGTCGGAGCTTAAAATACAATATTGTTATCTCCATTCTAATGAAACTGACAGAAAACCACGTTAAAACATGTAATAAAAATCTGTCAAATGCCGTCTGCGCTTGCGCGTACGTCCCATAGCATCAATTGTCAATTGATGCAATGTAAAAAAGTAACGTTATCCAATCAAAATGAACGTTACAAACGTTGTTTCATTAGAATTATCATTTACTGTTTTATTTTTCAGTTTAAGACTTATAACTCATCATTCACACAGATTGAAATCTGGATTAGATTTGTGTTTTTATTCATGACATTTGTAGCAACAGTAAGTATTGTCATGTAATTGTCAACTATCAAGTAAATTTGTTAAAAAAAAGAGGTTAAAGATACTTTGGTACAATCAAATACCATAAGTCAAAATTAAAACAGTGCCATAAGTCAAGAAGAAAGCAGACAAATAAGACCATCAACATTCCAAAATAACTACACAGAAACAATTAGATGTAATGAGCAAAGTCTCTTTAGTTTTGTACCACAGCAGTCAATCTGTTAAAATTTAAAAATATTTTATAACCTTTTGCATTCTGAAGCTTTTATTATAATGATTTTAATTGCATCTCCCTTAAATTAGTGGCATTATGATTGATTTTAAGAGTGGCGTCATCTCTTAATGTTATTATATTTCATTGTTTATTTTTTTACAAAACTTGATAAGAAAATTCCAGAGTGTGATAAATTTGTTATACCTTTTACTACTGACCCACTACAGATCTACAGAGGGTTAGTAAAATCCATAGAGGATTCAGCCTTCAATTTGACTAGCCCTCTATGGACCAGTAGCTGGTCAGTAGCAAACCATATAACTTTTAACTTATAATATGTGTACACCTTATAAATTATGTAATTTTAATTGAATGTAAGTTATATTTGCTTTGTTCTTGTGGTACCAAAAAAATAATCTAAAAGCTTTTGCATTCCTGACAGTTATACTTAAAAACATATTTATAACATGAAAGAGACTATTTTGTTTCTTCTCTGACACCTGCCTTTCTTTAATGCTTTGTTGTGTTTCAGTTTATAGTAAATGTATTTACCTTTTCAGTGTGTGTTTGGTCATTCTTTGAGGAAGTTTACTATACGAGATTGGTCAATAGAACAAAGATGGATGTCTTTACTACTACCTCTACTGTTATTGTATAATGGTAAGCTGTTTATTATACCTCTGTTCCCAAGGAGGGGGAAATGGTTTTACTCTCTCTATGTGTCTGTCTGTCTGTGATAAATTACAATTGTAGTCAGGACTACAAGTCATAGCATGTTGGAAAAAAACTGAAATCTTTCTCTTTACCAGTCACGCCATATAAAACTTAAGTAATTGATGATTGTTAATTTGTATTTCTACAAATGTTTATTTTGTACATGTCTGTGCTTCAGTTGATATTACATTCACAAAAGGAACAAATACAAGTATGATTGAAAAAATTTCCATAAAAAATTCATAGTATAACAAAAAAGTCCACCAAACACACCAATGATTTAGATATTGAACTAAGAGATGCAACACCATCTTGAATGTCCATCTAAAACAAGGATTGTTGCTTGATTCCTTTAAAGAATTCTCAAATTACTGGGGGAAAAAAGTAGTGATAAGAAAATAAATCTCTTCAAAATTAAGAGTGAGCATCATTCAGGCAAGCTTTATGTAAAAATAAAATGATAGTCCAAAGGGAAATAAGAAAGGGCTATTCCAGAAAAAAATGTATGGGGGGGTTGGAAGGCAGTTTTTGTCAGCACCCGCCACCCAGACAATTGTAATTGAGAATTATAGTGCATTATAGTGTGAAAAGTTGCTCTTATACCCATCAACCATGTATTATTAATACAATGTGCCTTCCAACCCCCCCTACATTTTTTTCTGGAATAGCCCTAATGCAGTTTTTTCTAAAATTCCTTATCATGATGATTTTTTTTGTGAGGAATGTTCGATGCCTCTTGTATTTGTAATATTTTATTTTTCAGATCCAATATTTCAGCTGACATTCCTAGTAAACAGATGGATGCCAGGAATGTTTGATGCTGTTCTTTATCGTATTTGAAATATTTTATTTTTCAGATCCTATATTTCCACTGACATTCCTAGTAAACAGTTGGGTTCCTGGAATGTTTGATGCTTTTCTTTGTTGTATTTTCAATGTTTTATTTTTCAGATCCAATATTTCCACTGACATTCCTAGTGAACAGTTGGGTACCTGGTATGTTTGATGCCTTGTTCCAAGCCTCTTTCCTATGTGGACTCTTATTATTCTGGTTGTGTTTATATCATGGTGTCAGACAGGTAAATATGTAGACCTGTTGGTGACCTTCTGCTGTTGTTTTTTTTTTTTTTTTCTATGGTCGGGATTTTTTTTTCTATGGTCGGGTTGTTGTCTCTTTGGCACATTCCCCATTTCCATTCTCAATTTTATTTATATATTTGTTGATACAGTGTAACCTGTGTTATCCGACACACTGGGGGACCAGAAAAAAATTACAGATTAAGCAGGGTGTCTGAAAACTCAGGTTTTTTTTCGGCAAGGACAGGCATATTTTGGGGTCATGAAAAATGTTGGAATAAGGCAGGTTACACTGTATATCCTAAATGACAACAGTCTGCACGGTTAGCCACTAGTCCGATGCCCCAGACTAGTAAATATTGATTCGGACTAGTGAAAATTTTCAAAATTTAATATAGTCATATAAGGACAAATTTTGATATTTAGTTTCCGGACTAGAAGATGAAAAAGTTTTCTGTGCAGACTGTGACAAAGAACAACTGGTTGGTAATTATGATGTAAAGTAGTTTATTTCAGTAAAATGGTTAAAAAATCATTGAATATTTCAAGATATAAACAATTTGATTCTTCTCTCCATATATAACACAATAAAGAACAGCCCCAACTGAATGTGGTTGTGGATTAATACATCCCACACACATCTCATCAAAGATATATCTTAAGAAAAATATGCTACAGATAATTTTTTACATCCCAATCATCTTTTGTGATTTAAACACAAAAATGAAATATAAATCAGACAAAATCCCATCTTTTGTATGTTAATAAATCTTAATACTGTCAAAAACTGCTGTGTTACATCTGAAGAAAGTTTTCAAGTATGAGTACAGTCTACATATTGATGTGTCATTTTTGATGGTTGTATGGTTTTATTTTCAGACTGACAGAAGATTTGTGAAGTTCTACATACCAAAGTTATTTATAGTAGGACTAATTTGGATTTCTGCAGTAACTTTGTCCTCCTGGCAGGAGTATAATGAAATACAAGATCCTACATATTATTACAGACTGGATACTACTAATTTTATGGTATGTAATTATAGATTATTGTTGATCATCTCAACGAGATTGATTTTCTCGCTTGAGCCGATACGGCGAAAGCGAGAAAAGCAATCGAGTTGGGATGACCAATGATGTTCTGTTTATTGCTATTTAACCTATGACAACGTTGTCAATTTCATGTCAATTTCATTAGCAACACCACGTGCCTCTTTAGTTTCTAGCGATAATTTTCCATCTCTAGCGACTAGCATGATATGAAAAATTATCACAAAAAAAGATCAATGGAAAAAAGCACAAAATAGCGATAATTACTCTTTCTCATAATGTTGTTTATTGCTCAACATTCATTAACCAATATTTTAGGTAAGTAAGGACACTTGTTTTATCAATTATGTGAGATACTAACAAACATAGGAAACTAATCAAAATATTTCATGGATAATATGTTCAAATTACATTAAAATTTTAGAAGATATAAATCCAATAGATTTATATGAAAACTTATTGATTTGTATAAATATATCTGCAAAAATGGAAAAAAAAAGAATGTAAATTGTCCTTATGCTACAGTTCTTTTGTACATTTATAAGTGTTTTTGAATGGGTTAGATGGTTTATCCTACATATGGACCTATAGTTGAATTCTGCATTGAAACAGTAAAATATAGAAAGGTACATTTATCTTCTTACCTCTGATTGTACCCTAAAACTGAGCTTTTCATGGATCATCAAGCTAAGTGAAGGAAAGAAATCAACATGGTTTGTTTTGAACAAAATGATATTCTCTAAAAAGTCTTAAATGATCATTCAACTACCGGTACATCAATGATTTCACTGCCACTCATAAATTAATCAATTCTTTCTATCCTAAAATGTCTTCACATGAAAATGAAAAATTGCCATAACATTTATACGTAAAATGAGGGTGAATGCTAGAAATCCAGGGTGACTTGATATTACTTTGGAAAATGAGAAAGCAAAGTGACAGATAGGATGTTGTTTTATTTGCTGAAATTACCAATCAAGGTGGGGCCTGATGTCTGAAATACTGCCTAACTGAAAGTAAACACTCTGATAAAACTTGTGATAAAACTTGTTCAGATGAACCTGATCAGTTGCTGAGCATTAAACTATCTGATAAAACATTTGAAGGAAAAAAAATGTTACTTGATATTATCTTACTACTGCTAGAAGATAAACAGTTAAATTTTGTATCCCGAGAACACTGAAGATGGTACATTACTGGTCCATGAACTATCTAAATAATATTTTGATGGTTCGACAAATTTAATCCATGCCTCTTGTCCCTTTGTCATTTTAACAATCACAGTAATGGATCCTGTCATAGCATCCCCAGTTTTTTCATTGTCTACTGCATTCATTGCTATTGGTGTTCCATCAACTACAAGAACACTGGTAAAATCTTTTTTAGAGGAAGACAGTGTAGTCCAGGAGAATGTGTATATCCCATCTTCTTTACACGTAAACTTTCCTGTGTTACCATCATAAGCACTACCAATGTTCAGTGGTACAACATCAAATATAACTATTGTGCCTGGTTTTAAATTTGACTTGCTAGAAGATAAATGTGTGAAAAAAGCATAGTTCAATTTATTCTTTTGTTCAAATTTCTGTTTGAATTCTTCCATTTTTACATCAAAGCTTGTCATACTTTTGTCCTCGTTGTCTTTAATTAATGTCAACATTTCTTCACTTTTGTTTTTTATGACCTGCTCCATCTGAACTGTTTTAATTGTTTGTTTTTCCACATTGTCTTGAAATAATGTCAACATTTCTTCACTTTTATTTTTTATGAGCAGTTCCATCTGATCAATCTTTACTGTATGTCTTTCCTCAGCATCTTTAAACTTGTCTGTTATTTCTGAATTCATCTTTTCTGTATTGTTTTCTATCATTTGTTTCATCAGGTTTTCCATTGCTGTTTTCACACCTTTTTCAATCTCTTGTTCAATGTAGGCCTTTAAATGCTTATTCATTTTAGACACATCCAAGTCAGCTTTTAAAGAAGCTTTCATATTGTCCATAATTGGCATAGATATAACACTACCACAGTGTTCTCCATTGCAGGAGTCAGATTCAGACAAGGAGAACATAATGTCCACTAGAATGACATAAATGAAAAAAGTCACAAATAAGCCTTTCATTCTGAGCTGTTTCAATATACTACTGGCTTTTAGTAAATTGAATTAACTCTAACACCCAGCTGTTCCATTCACTTTAAATTTTAAATTAATTAGATATCTGCTTATTGCAAAGTATAAAGTTTATATATAAGTTGAAACAGAGTCCTTTTTCATGTGACTTACAAATTATTTTTTTGTATAACACTTACGCAACAATTTTGTGAAATTTCATCGGTTTTCTTTATATTCTTCTTCATATAATTTTAATAGACTCTTTGGTACATTTATAATTTCCATGCAACAAGAAACTTATAAGCATTTTATTTAAGCACATCAACTCAATAACTATGTAATATCAGTGTGTATAGGAAGAAAACACTTTTAGTGATAGGAACCCCATGACAATTTAAACTGATTGACCAGGAAGAAGTGAAGATCATCATCACATGTCTGTTACAAAATCTGATCTTCTGTAGTACTATCGGGAGTACATGTACTATTCAATTGCCACTTGCTGTCAAAATGTGCAGTTCTTCTTAAATAATACTCCTTTAAAGAAACTGTATATATCCATTTAAAGTGTCACTTTTGGTTTATCACTATAAACTTAAAACTTTTAAATTCCTTGATTTTTTCAATTGAAAGAGAGTCAATAGTGTGTTATTTTAGTTCTATGATTCATTCAAAGAAATTATTGTGATTTTCACACAATCCAAACTTCCATGTTATATTTTGCTATTCAATAAAGATTAGACAAAATGTATTGCCTTGTCTCTCAGACATGTCAGACGACATGTCGTGTTCTAAAAGCAAGGATATCGCATTTCTGCATGCACTCAACATTAAGCTAACAGACAAAATACTATTCAAATTTTTTCTTTTGCTTTTAATGCTTAATTGCTTAAGGGCTATTCCAGAAAAAAATGTATGGGGGGGGGGGGGGGGTGGAAGGCAGTTTTTGTCAGCACCCGCCACCCAGACAATTGTAATTGAGAATTATAGTGCATTATAGTGTGAAAAGTTGCTCTGATACCCATCACCCATGTATTATTAATATAATGTGCCTTCCAACCCCCATACATTTTTTTCTGGAATAGCCCTAATCATTTAAACAACACAGAATTTGAAAAAAATAATTAAACATAGTTTGTTTTTATCAACACCAGTTACTGTCTACAGTATCTGGTATTTCACTAGATTAGATACTGGAAAATTGATGAAACAAAGTAATGTGGTATACATGTCCATGAGACAGTAACCCAACAGCGTACTGAAATTTGAAAAAAAATCTGGAGTGCTGTTGCTCGACATCATAAGTGCTTGTACATTATGATACCTATAATTTGACCTTGACTGTACAGGATTTCAACAATTGTTTGGGGTAATTTAGATAATCCTGTGGTACTGACTTGATATCTGAATCTTCCAAAGTTGATCACTACTTTTTAGATGCACAAAATATATTGCATTAATCATAACAATCTATACATCCTATCCATGAACATTTCCAGAAATTTATCAATGAAATATATGCTCAGATATACAAGTTACAAAATGATGTTTTACTTGTCAAAAAAACATAACTTTTGTAAGGTGCAGGAATCTATTATCTATTTTAAAAATATCAATGATATCATTGTCAGAGTCATCTTTAAAAATTAGAATTACCTTCCTTTGTCCAGATCAACTACAACCAATACTTTATACAAAGCAATATTTGGTTTTAAGCTGAGTTCACACTTAATTCGAATTCGATTCGCATTAACTAATTCGAATAAGTTTAATTCGCATCCAAATCATTTTAAATCCTAACGTAAACTGAAATTTTGAGTTGCAATGCGCTTCAAATCCTCTTTACTGTCCGAACGATGTTAACTTTTACAGTGAGTTGACTGTTAGTGTTGCTCTCCACCAATTGCATTTCATTCAAAATTTTGACCCAATTGCAATTTGTTTTATAAAATCAAATTGTTCAACTGGTCAGAAATTTGAACCAACTGCTGTAGAAAACCACAGACAAGTCATAAAAGTAAAAGGTGATAAAATAAAACATACTTACAATCCTATAAGACTTTTACTCCACTTTAATGATGTTGTGACAAAATTAGTTTATCAGTTTGTATAGTTATATTATATTCATTTCCATGCTGAAGGGGAACTGTTTATTTTGAATTGCTATTAAATTGTCCAAACTAAGCTTTCATATAGTTTATCTTTCTAAAAGTATTCTATATTTATAAGAATCAGATATCATTTTAAATAAAACATCATATATTCAGTAAAATATGTGTGAAATAACAATATGCTATTGATAAGTTTTCAGGGGAGATAACCTAAAATAGGCAAGGATTGTGCCTGATATTCATATGATGAAATCATAATCTTTCAATCAGTTTAATTGAAGTCTGGAGCTGGCATGTCAGTTAACTGCTAGTAGTCTGTTGTTATTTATGTATTATTGTCATTTTGTTTATTTTCTTTGGTTACATCTTCTGACATCAGACTCTGACTTCTCTTGAATTGAATTTTAAATGTGCGTATTGTTATGCATTTACTTTTCTACATTGGCTAGAGGTATAGTGGGAGGGTTGAGATCTCATAAATATGTTTAACCCGCCGCATTTTTGCGCCTGTCCCAAGTCAGGAGCCTCTGGCCTTTGTTAGTCTTGTATTTTTTAAATTTTAGTTTCTTGTGTACAATTCGGAAATTAGTATGGCGTTCATTATCACTGAACTAGTATATATTTGTTTAGGGGCCAGCTGAAGGACGCCTCCGGGTGCGGGAATGTCTCGCTACATTGAAGACCTGTTAGTGACCTTCTGCTGTTGTTTTTTTCTATGGTCGGGTTGTTGTCTCTTTGACACATTCCCCATTTCCATTCTCAATTTTATATTTATAAGAATCAGACATTATGTGAATTAAAACATTTCATATTCAGTAAAATATGTGTAAAATTGCAATATATGTTTGTAGGAGTTTCCATGGGGGAGATAATAACTTTTCTTTCAAAAAGTCTTTATTCAAAAGAATAATATTTTAGGTTACCTCCCCTGAAAACTTATCAATAGCATATTGTTATTTCACACATATTTTACTGAATATATGCTGTTTTATTTAAAATGATATCTGATTCTTATAAACATAGAATACTTTTAGAAAGAAAAACTATATGAAAGCTTAGTTTGGACAATTTTATAGCAATTCAAAATAAACAGTTCCTCTTCAGCATGGAAATGACTATAATATATCTATACAAACTGATAAACTAATTTTGTCACAACATCATTAAAGTGGAGTTAAAGTCTTATAGGATTGTAAGTATGTTTTATTTTATCACCTTGCACTTTCACATTTTGACTGAACAATTTGTTCAATATTCTGACCAGTTGAACAATTTGGTTTAATAAAACAAATTGCAATTGGGTCAAAATTTTGAATGAGTTGCAATTGGTGGAGAGCAACACTAACAGTCAACTCACTGTAATTCGTTTTAACAAAAGCCTATTTCTAATGCGAATTTGATAATTCCAATTAGCCAGTTCCAATAAATTCAAATTAAAAAAGAAGACTGAGTGAACGCGATTAGCGAATACGATTTGCATTATGTGTGAACGAGGCATTACTTCCACTGATAAATTAAAGCAATCTTTACCTTTTAGTGCTTACAAGCACTTTGATTACACTGTCTGGTTCAAGATGATCATTTTTGTTTGCTCTCTCATTTTCAAAAGGAGCTCTTCGATGTGGATCACCTTTCGCCAATGAATCAGATGAGTTAGCTCCACATCAAATCTGGTCCCCATTACATATTGTTTTTAAAAGTTTTATAAATGAGATTATTATTTTTTAAATCTCTGTCCTTTTCTTGGTTAGTGTGATACTCAGGATTTTTCGTATTTAATTAGGAGATGTGGTTGATTGATTGATTGATTATCTTTATTTCCTCCATATATATATGAAGTGTTTGTACAAATCATTGCATGTGATATGAACTACATACAGGTGGTGTATTACTAGAAAATGATGTGTACATGACTAACTTGTGTTTATATAAAGATGAGTTAATTTTGTTGATAGTTGTCTTTCCCCTAATGAAGTACAGAGGACAGATGGCTAAACACCGGCACTAAAATTTTCTCTTTAAAGTTTTACACTATAAATTTTCTTGCTTATTTCAGCTTATAAGTGTATATGTTCTACAATGTGCTACAATGTATATTTTTTTTTATTTTGCAGGGTTTTAAAATATTTTTCTTCATTGTTGGAGGACTGTATCTTCTGTACCTAGGTTATCTGTTAATCAGAGCGTATGCAGAGCTGAGATCTATGCCATATTTTGGTAAGAGCATCATTAGATGCACAAGTTCATATCTAGGATTTCATGAAACAGTGATGTAAAAGTTTTTTTGGGGATATTAACATTAAAATTACTTGACTTAATTAAGTGTTAGAGAATGCATATATGGTGTCTAATACAGCAGTTTCTTTGATGTGTCAATACTCACAAAATATTTTACAGTTTTATTATCTTGCCTGCTGCCATATTACAGTGTTAGAGATTGGTATGACAGTGAGGCTGTGGCTACAAGGGAATATGATAAAAAAAAATCATATTTCAGAAAATTAAAGAGCTACCGGTAAACAATCCAGACATATTTTGAATATATTTTAATCATGACTTTGTTTCCTGCAAAACCTCATGTAGTTGGACCTCAAACTTATATTGACTTGTGTTCCAATGACATTTCATAAAACGAATTTTAAATTAATCAACTATGCTGTCAATGTAAGTAGTTATTGGCTTATGGGTAACTTCATTGCTGATTCACCAAATTGAAAATAACATCATTGACAGTATATCCATTGTGTATGATTAAGTTTATACAAAAATTTTTGGTATTCTATTAAAAGGGATAACCACTAGGAAAAGCCAAAAATACTGCACATTATATCAGACCATATCAACTCCCTACAACTGAATCCAGACCTACAAAGTACAAACAAAAGGACAAACAACATAGAATAAAAACACATGGTCCAGAAACATGTAGCATAGCTTGCTTGTTACAGACACTGTAAAATAAGTGAATGCTTTTAAAACAATAAGCTTTTGTTCCTGTAACGTTAACTGTGACTTTATATCTGTGTTTCTACATTCGTTTTCACTAAAATTGTTTTAATTTCAGATTTGAGGTTAAAGTTCATGACCTTTTTAATGTTAATTGTGTTGACAATTAGTATTACAATAACAGTGATGAGATATGGTGCTGCAGCTTTACAAGATAATTTTGTTGCAGAATTGTCCACAAACTACAAAAATTCAGCAGAATTTGTTGCCATTTATGGACTGCTCAATTTCTATATGTACACAATGGCATTTGTGTATTCACCTTCCAAAAATGCTATATATGGTAAGCATATTCAGCTGAGTATGAAACAGATATGTTGTTTCCTTTCTTTATACATCTTTTCTATGTCAATCTTTTTGATATTTTAACTCAATAATATTAACAGGACCACAGAAACATTATATAAAATAGTGGAAAAAATTGAGGTGCAGATTATCTTCCCTTATTTATCAGAATTAACATGTAGCTCAAATAAGCAATACTAGAATCATTTGTTAGTCTGACATTTTGAGAGATAAAAAAAATCTGTCTCCGTTTAAAAAAATAATGCTAATGATCAATAATTCATGGTTTTTGAATGAAGAATGAAATAATACCCTAGTCCAAAATATTGCATTTAAATTTCTGACAATAACAATACTTTTCTTTCACAGAGAGTAATTTTAAAGATAATCCTGGAATGAGTATGTTAAATGACTCAGATGAAGATGTGCATTATGGGTAGGTTTTATAATTAGTCTATGATTAGTGAAAAGGTTGAAGCTATGATGCCTAACTATTTTTACAGACATTTTGAAATCTGTTATGGTATAGAAATCTCTTCTTTTAAATTTGGTTTTGATACAGAAATTCTCAATTCTGTAGAATGTTTCATTTTGTGAGATAAAGTTGACTTACAAAAAGACAGCATTAACATGATTAATAGAATTTGTATACAAGACAAACATTGATTTGGTCATAAGCTGAAATATTGACTTGCAGAAAAATTGGAAACAATATTGTTTTACCTGTAATGACAGTTGCAGTATGCAATAGATTATATCTGCCGGCTGTGTATACTACTGTTGGTACTCGTTGGTAGTTGGTACTTTAAGGATCAGTGATCAAGGTTAAAGTTACGTGATAAGGTCAATTTCTCAGATACTATAAGCAGTAGGTCCACTATATGTGGTGTATGGAATAATTGTAAGGGTTTCATTTTAGTCTAGCAGGTTTCATCTGACCTCAACCTCATTTTCATGGTACATTGGACAATGTTAAGTTTTTGTTTTCAGTCTGACTATTAATTACTATAAGCAGTTGGTGTATAGAATAATTGTAATGTGTAAATATCTTTCTGACAGACTTTATATGACTTCAATCACAATGTCATTTGTATAAATTATAAACATTAAGTTTATGTGATACTTGAAGTAAAATCTTCATATTTATGACTTCCAACATAAAATCAATGGTCAGTAAAGCAGGAGAGACATTTTAGCGTGTGCACTCTTGAAGTACTTTATTTGAGGATTTGGTTTTAACTAGGTGAACTAGTATATGAATTCAAATTAACAAGACTGCAATGGGATTTAAGTAATAAAGATAAAGAACAACTACAGTTTGCTTTAGTATATAAATTATTTTGACAAACTCATTTCAACATCTATTCTAGGTCAGATCAAGAAGAAACAACGCTGACAACAAGTCGACACGTCAGTCGTTACCATGACAGTGATGAAGAAATATTCCGACGGTGATTATAGAGACACTGAAGCATTATGGGACAGTAGATCTGATCTGTGGTCAAGGGTACTCGTAGAGGCCATTTTGGATGGGATTGTGATAAAAGATGGCATTTATTAGTAGTGCAATATAGATTACTTATATCATTGTTATTTTACATTGAATGTTAAACAAGTTTTCAGTCAACATGACAATGGTTTTATTACAGTGAAGACCAGTTATATCTCAAAGTAAAACTGCCAAAAAGTCTTCAGACCCAAATTGTTTGTTTGTTATAATTTGTTGTTAAATGTTATATTTAAAGTTTGATAGTAATGGGGCTGTTCCTGAATTAATGTATGTAGTGGTCAGATGACACTTCTATTACAGTTTGGGGGTTGGTAGTTATGTTATAAAGATAGCTTGAACAATCATAGGAAAAAGTCAATTTAGATTTTATGCATGGCTGGGTTAAATAGAAAGTGTCTTCTGACCCCTTAAACATTTATTTCTGGAACAGGCATAAGAGAATTGGATCAGTTTAGAACTGTAATGGTTCGATTAAAAAAAAATTGAACCCCCTCTGTGGTATGTTTCTACACATTTGTATTTACAATTTGTATGAATCTAATTTTGCTTTACTGGCTTGTGAGCAGCTTTAACATACAACATGCTTTATACAGATAATATATTTTGCTTTCTTTTTTGGAAATTAAAAAAAAAAAAATCAGCTTTAAATTATTAATGATTAAATCTATTATCTACAGTCTGAATTTCTACAATGAAAACTTTTTATCAAATTCTTTGTATATTTGTACATACTGGGAATTTTATATTTTCCCATTTAAAGCATTCCATCTGGGCATTCTTTTTAGAAATATGCAGAATTAAGAATATAACATGATGTAATTCATTTTAATGATAAATGATAGATAAATACATATTATATAATTAAGAGACCATAAATATCAATAAGTACATTCTCAGGTTAAAGCATTAAGTTAAAGTAGCTTAGCACTTGTATTTGTCAAGTAGAAAAATCAACTGCAGGATAAAATTATAAAAAAGTTAAATACATATTTAAATGAATAACTCATTGGAATTTGTGCATCAAGTTATCTGTTCTGACTATTAATACTAAGAACAATTTTGAAAATTACTGGTCTTTAATATGTTTTAATTATAAAAATAATAGTTGTGTACTCAAAGCTAGTCGCCTTTATAATTGTTCTTTTAAGAATATTTATTTGGTTCAAGTTATCTGGTGGTTTTTTTTTCAAGTCTAATCACATTTTATTTAGATATATTTGTTCTAATTTGACTCATTGAATAAAGGGTAATGGTATCATTTTTGTACAATTTTTTTTTAATTTTCATTATTTATATCCTTTGAAATGGGTTTTATCACTAGATTTGTATTTGTCTGTTTAATTATTTTACCAACTTACAAATCAGCCAATGTGGTATGGGCTTTGCTCATTGTTGAAGGTCATACAGTGATCTATAGCTGTTAATTTCTGTATAATTTGGTCTCTTGTGAAGAGTTGTAGTCAGCTTCTCACTCAAGTGATGGTTTGTTGTACCCCTGGTGCTCAGTAAGACCATGCATGTTAAAAATGTCTGTCCAATCCATTGTCATAAACTTGAGTCTTTTGAGAATGGAATATGTTTACAGAACTGTCTTTAGTTAGCTATACAATAGAATTGAGGTATGCGATCAAAATACTCAATTAATAGGTTGGTTGCTTAGTTTTTGGAGAGAAAAAAATAGAAGTAAAGAAAGATTTGCTATTCACAATTACTGAATACTACTGTTTTATTTCCTATCAGACTAAAAAGTTCAATTCTTTTAAGACCATATTAGCATATTCATTTATTCACATATTTATATTATATACTGGATTGTGTAAACTTGCCATGAAACCATTCAAGTTATGTAGGAGGAGTTTAATTTAGATAGTATACTAGAATGATTCCTATATACCAGACAAATGCCACTTGATAAGAAGAGGCAGATTTAGGTTTTCCAGGTGGGCCCAGGCACCCCTGCTTTTGTAGGGGAAAATATGTAGGGAATCACTTGAGCATGACTGGAGTGGGTCCCCTCTTAGGTAGTTAGTTGGCACCCCTTATGATAATTTCTAGATAAACCACTGATAAGGGAAGGATAAATATCAGTCTAAAACAAGACATGAACAAAGTTTAAGGTCAAGGTGAAATCCAATTTTCTTCACTGTGATATTTTTGTTGTGATTTTTTTTATTGTTTATTTTTATTTTGCAGATTGAAATGTTTATTAGTCTCTCCGTCACATTTACAATGTTATGTTTTTGTATTCAATAATATGAATAGGTTATTTTGTTTTATCCTATTGTTAAATATTGTAAAAGATAGAAGTTATACAAAATATAATCCATAATTAATGATCATCCTTCAGCATTCAGATAATCACACGACATTAGCACGACATATATCAATAATCAGTACAGTACAGTGAAACCTAGTTTTTATACCACTAAAGGAAAGCACAAAAGTGGTATCATCAAACTGTTGGTCTTTTAATATATATGCAATCTATATAAAAAATTTAAAAAAATGTGTTACAAAGGACACTTAAATTAATGGTCCTATAACATAGCTTTTCTCAATACATGTCATCTCTAATCCAGGTTTGACTGTATTTTAATTTCTACAATTTATGCAAATGATAACTTTTGACTTAGCATGTGAAATATATATACATTAAAACATACTTCGGTGATGAAAAGTTCCTATTTTATTGTTGAACCCATTTTTGATTACATTTTTACAATATTAACAATTTTGTGCTGATGGTACAATACTTTATAAATTTTACAATAAATTAACTGTCTCATGTTAGTTTCTCAATGATAATCATACATTGGTTTTATCTTGTTTATCTGCATATTACTTAGAATCATAGTATGACTTTGAAATTAGCATAAACAATTTCATAACAATTATGTCTATGACTATTCATCGTACAAAATAATTTACTGTAGATTCATTAGTATTCATAAAGTATTGATAGTCATCATAATTGTCAGTATAGGGGAACCACAATTATAAGTTTCAACAAGAAGGCATGTATGCAGAATATTTTTAAATCCCAAAATTAAGTCCCTATGAAAATGCAACTGTTTTCTTAAAATCCATAGAAATTAGTGTCCATGAATTTTTTTTTTACACACTTCAAGAAACTACTTAATGTTGATGTATTAATTTCTGTTAATCAGTTATACATGATATATGCTTTATTCTTTTGTCAGTGAGACATTTATTATTGCATTATTTTTCTCTTTATTATTTACTCAGTTTGTTTTCCTTGTTTTAAATTATTTTCAGTGCTTTAAATTGTAATTTAAGTGGTTATTTGTGATTTTATATACATTTAAGTGTCAGAATTCATTTCATATTAAGAACCATTGAAAAATTTATTGTATTTAATCTAAAGTATATTTTGTTTATTATACATCATTTTCTTTCAATGCCAGGTTATAAAAAAAAGCTGTCATATTATTTATGTTTCATATTTAAATATTACGGTTATAAATCCATTAAAAATATGAAAATTTAATGTAATGCTGAATTTTATTAGATGAAATTTTAAGTAACTTAAATATATTTTAGTTATATTTTTGGAGAAGATATTAAAATGAAGTCATTATATCATATTTGACATTTTTTTTATTTAGGATTCTACAACACTTGATCAGTTGAGATCATACTGGTAAAAATTCTAAATGCATTTTGTTGCTGGGCAAACATTCATATGGTGTATGTACAAAGCAAATACATTTTCAAAGTTCGACCACCATAGATCTAATTTTGAAAATATTTTTTTCTATTCAGCTATGTTTATTATTCATTATTTTATTGAGACTGGTATTTTTATAATAAAAAGGTACTTATTTTGCCAAAATGTCTATATTTCGTACACAATGCAATAAATATTTTTATTGATGACAATGAGTTTTTTGTCCTTAGTAAAGATAGTATGAAATTCAAAACAGTGTAGCTGTGGCCATTGATTGACACATTAAAATCATTCATTGACTGGGACAATTTAGGTGAACGTTTGTATGTAACGACCAATGCTCACTATGTACTTTTTAAAGACACTTAAACTATGGGGTCACCAAAGGTTCTCAACACCTAAATAAAGTAATTCGAAAAATTAATCAGAAATAACACGATATTTTGATTTATATCAATTATATAAATCAAAACACAAAGGTTATTCCCGATTAATTTTTCGAATTATTTTATAATTAAAGGCGTTAAGAAACCTTTGTTGACCCCACAGTTTAAATGTCTATCGTAGGTACGTCATGAACAGTGGTTGTTACAGACAAACGTTCACGTAAATTGTCCCAGTCAATGGATGATTTTGATGGGTCAATCAATGGCCACAGCTACACTGTTTTGAATTTCATACTATGTACAGTCCATAGAGGGGTTATTAATGTAATTGTATTACTGAATATGTGGTTTATTTATTTTGTGTATAAAATAATGATCACAACAAATTAAAGGCTACATTATAGAAAGTATGTTTTTTTTGTCTGCCTCTTCAGTATTTATTTGATGCTTTTGAATAATTTGATATTTATAAATTATTGAATACAGTTTGCCACCAAATTAAATTATAGAAAGCTGTTCAATGATTATTCAGTGTTCAACTGCTACTTTTACTGATCTTTGATTGCTGGCTATCTAAATGACAATCACACTACATCTTTGTTTCATTCTGTAAACCAACTTATTTTTTGTGAGCGAATTATATTTGTGACTTTCTCGAGTTGAAAAATATGGCAAATATACATGAGGGTCTGTTTTTCTGTAAACATTTAATTATCACCCCTTTTTTCTCTAATCTTTAAAAAATTAACCCCTTTTTTCTATAATCTTCATTTTTTTTGCCCGTTATTCTCTAATCTTCATTTTAATAGGGCATTATTCTTTAATCATTTAACCCCATCCAAACCCTCATACATCTTTGAAATTGTTGAAATTTTATCATCCTTTATATAAAAATGTAAAAATAATTTAAAAACTTGAATATAAATCGCAGCAAAGTTGGCTTCAAAGGGCTTAATGTGAAATAAAGTATCCATGAAATTAAGTTGGTTTACAGTATTTAATCCAAGTACAACATTGAATGAATCTTTGTATTTATTAAGCACAAAAACAATGACAAGTGAAAAGAATACCGGTATTTACCTGAAATATTGGACAATACAACAGACTGAACCAATCATCAACAGCCCACTCATAAAAAAATATATCTATAAACAATGAGATACAAAATAAACAACAAATGGGGAAATTGGCCATTCTCCTTTTTACATATGGTTAATAATGATCAATTTTTTTTTGTCAAGCTTGACAACGTGATAGTCATCCAATGGCAGCAGATGCATTAACTAACTTCTTAAAAGTTTTATATTTTAGAAGGTGGAAGACATGGATGCTTCATACTTTGTGCATGTATATAGATGACTTATGTTATGAAATTTCAGTCTGTCATGTGTCTAATGATCATTGACTTTATTTTCATGGTTCAGTGACTTCTTGAAAACAATTTTTTGTAATGTTAATTTCTCTTATTATGAGTAATAGAATAACTATATTTAGTATGTGCGTCTCTTGCAAGCAAGTTTCAAGGCCCTTGTGCCTCTCAGACAGTTTTAATATGAACTCGACCTGATATCATATATGGATCAGTGAACAAGGTGAAGTCCAATATCTCAGATACTATAAGCAATAGTTCTACTATATTTGGTGTATGGAATAAGCGTCAAGTGTACATGTCTAACTTGCAGGTGTCATCTAACCTTGACCTCATTTTCATGATTTTTTATGCTTTGACCCTAATTGTTTCGGATTAACAAAATAAAATATCAAAATTCTTTAATAAATAACTAATTTCTTGACCAATTTCAATGGGGTATCATTTTTAGTTCAGAATTCTTGGGGTTATTTGATAAGGTGACTTAAAATGTGTATTTAAATTCTAGATATTTGGCCACATTTCTAAATTGGTTCAAAGAGTGGAATTTTATAATTTGTTTAATCATCAAAATTGTAATCTTTGGATTCTTTGATGTGTTTAATGTAACCATGTATTTAGATTTTAGATATTTGACCATAATAGGGAAATTTCGAATTTTTAAGTTCCTAAACAACAATAATATACTGTGTCAGAAACCTTTATATGAGCTGCGTCGAATAGAAATCGACCTTATGCAAATGTACGTTTACATGTTCAGCTATATGACTTTGAATGATTTTGGTACATTAAAATATGAAATTAAAAGGTGAATATTGGTCAATTTTTAAGTGTTCTTAAACTAGTTATAACAAATCAGTTTTCAAACAATTATATACTTCCCAATGAGATTTTTGTCAACCCAAATGAGGTAAATAGATGTATTGATACTAATTTGCATAAGGTCGATTTCTATCTGACGCAGCTCATATATTATGATGTGGCCAATATTTAATCACAGTCCAAATTCAGAATTATATCAAGCTTGAATGTTGTGTCTACTTGCCCCAACTGTTTGGGGTTAAATCTCTGCAGTTTTATATCATGCTGTGCTGTACTGCAGTATGTTTTATTTGTAGTTATACTCTAAATTTAAGATGAAAAACATTTCATGAGGAGATAAGTTGTTTTAAATATGGATACATATTCTGTTCGTAATTAACTGGCACACTTAACAAACATTAACAAATGTAAGCATTTTCTCAGTAAAAAAATCATTAAGCATCTTAATAATGATGTCAATCCAACAGAATTCATTTGTAAATCACAGTGACATTTTATTATTAGAGTCAATGATTTGTTTCAAAGACAATACATCATTGCATCAACTTAGGGGTCATCCATAATTGTCAACCATTTTCCAAATTGTACAAAACATGCACTTTTTCAGACCTCCCACCCTCCCTCCCTCTAAAAGTGTACATCAACCATTTTCAGATTTCAAGACTAGAATCAATCATTCTTAATAAAAAGATGATCCTGTCTATTATAATTGCATTTAATATCCATAATGCAATGAAAATAAACTGAAATATATATCTGATATTTCAGTTTATTTTCATTGTATTATATTTTTTTTTTTAAAAGTGTACAGTAAAAATGTTGATTTTTTAACCCCCTCCCCCCAAGTGTACGTTTTGTACACTTTGGAAAATGGTTGACAATTGTAGATGACCCCTTAGCTTATCTAGAAAATAGTGTTTCTATTTATACACTTTATAATATTAATTGCAGTGAAAAAGGATGTACTTAAGGCAGATTATATTTACTTAACTTATATAAAATAAAATATGTTTATATTTGTTTCATCCTGGATATCTATCAATTATCAGTTTTCACTCTTTTTATCTGATTATATTTTCTCTTGAAAAAGTAAGTTCTTTCTAACATAGTGTTTTGATTTATTTGTACCCTGAATTTATATTAGTCTGACTCAAGACAAAGTTACACATTGACAAAAAATATTCCTTGGAAGGAATTGTTAACCATTATAATCACATCCTTTTATGAATTCTAATACAAAAATGTATTTTGATTTAAGAAAGGCACTGATGTCAAACTATTTAATTATACACTGGTTTCTTTTTCAAGAAATAATGCTTCTGAACACTTTCACTATAACTGATTTAATATTCCGCGGGTTTCTGTGACTGACATCTGGACTCACAAAATCATATTAGACTGCTTACTTCATATGCTTGAAAGTTGTTCTTTTCTAATTTTACAAAACAACCATAAAGATTTATTTTTTTAGAGGCAACAATTCTGTAGCAGAATGTCTGGTTATCTGAAATTTTCAAGTAGACATATTTGTCCATGGGCAATAACTCAAAAAACAGATTCACATTTTTTCAGGGTTTATAGATCTTACTTTGCTCAAGGATTTGTATATAAGTCTCACTATACAAATCCTTGCTGTGCTGGTCACATTTTTTCAATTACACTCTTATATAATCTAAATCCTTTAGTTTCCAAGAGATTAGCAAAAAAATATGTGCTGCATCAGGATTTCAGATCGATCTCTTCAATTTCCTGGGTGGATACCATTGTCACTAATTATTAAGCTGCTATGGTAATCATCAAAAATGGTAACAAAACTTTGCTATTTCAAAAGCAATTACTCTGCTGCATCTATGATTTGCATAAATCTGCAGATTTGGAGACAGATTTGTAAATTATTGGAAATTAATTAAGACTGTTAATTTGTAAAGAGAATAAACAGCTGCACCATGAGCGCATGATACGCCCGACGTCTTGTGTGGAAATTTTATGCAATAATCATAAATAGTTTCTGAGAAAGTTTTAAGAAATAATCATCAATTGTTTTTGAGACACGGCAGGACATGTAAAAAAACCCTCCCCCTTTTTTACAAAATACCCAATAACTCAAAAATGAAATTTTGAATCATCACCAAAAAGTATACAGATATTAAGATTAATATAACTAAGAAGTGTTTAAAGTTTAATTTTTGATTTATTACAATAAAATTAACGGTACCAATTTTCTTGCACCAGATGCTCGTGGCCAAAATATTTGAAATCCAAAGCTTATATAAAAGATGAAGAGCTATAATCCAAAAGGTCCAAAAAGTATAGCCAAATCTGTGAAAGGAATCAGAGCTTTGCATGAGGGAGATACATTCCTTAATTTATAATAATTTCTATCATTTTGTAACAGAAAATTTTAATAACACAAAAAAATCTGTATTTTTACAACTGTCACATAAACTTAACATTGACCAAGAAAACTAAACATGGACCAATGAACCATGAAAATGAGGCCAAGGTCAGATGAACCATGCCAGGCAGGCATGTACAGCTAAAAATTCTTCCATACAACTAATAAAGTTGACCTATTGCTTATACTTTAGATAGATAGATAGATAGATACTTTATTCTCTAAAAACTAGATACAAGTTTACAGAGAAACATACAATATAAATAAAGACACAATAGTTAAGGTAAACAAATACAAATATGCTTATGAGATTACATTTACATGGAGGGACAAACTTTTTTATTAATACTCTTAATAAATAAACACAGTTTCCTTAAGACAGATTGTTTTTTACTATTAAATAATGAGCAAAATGAAATTATATTTGGATTATTTGAAAACTTAATTTGTAGAAATAATTGTCTTTCGTTCTTCAAATGCGAACAGCAAAACAAATAATGAAATTCGTCGCCTATCTCACCGGAACTACACAACGAACATGTTCTTTCATTTCGGGCAATGTTTTGCCATCTTCCCTTTTCTATAGGTAACGCATGGTTACCTGCTCTGAATTTACATAATGTAAACAAATGTTTATCTTCAAGAATATTCAAGTAGTTCTCAAACTCCAATGTTTTTTTAAACAGTCTATAGTTAATGCATTTTGGTGAGTCTTGTACTGAAGAATACCACGTCTGCTTGTATTGGTCGATTAGCCTCATTTTGATGCTCTGATTTAGCCACTTTGAGAAATGTCCATTTTGTTGTTGAAAAACATTTGAAAACCCGCTCATGTTAAGAATATTTTGAACATATTTGATCCATTTGATGCTTTGATTTTTCACACAATGTTGGTAATATGCAGTCTTGTAAATTAATGAAGACAGTTTGTTTTCGTCTGAACATAGTTTGCACCAGAACGAAATAGTTCGGCATTTTATGTTGATGTCAAGTGGGTATCTGCCTGTTTCACCATACACAATTATGCTTGGTGTTGATTTTTTCAAGTGCAATATATGTTTTAGAAATTTCAGGTGAACTTGTTCGATAACATCATTTTTCTCAGATCCCCAAACTTCACATCCATACAGAAGTATGGGTTTAACTATTTTGTCGAACAGATCAAGTTGGCATTTTATTGAAAGGTTAAATAAACGGCTTTTTTGTATGACGCCATACATGGCTTTCGTTGCTTTTTCTGCAATTTTTTTCTTTGCTTTTGTAAATGTTCCTGTCCTGGCAAGATTTATACCCAAATATATATATAATTGAACTCATTTACTAGTCTATGTCTAGTTTGTTTCCTTTGTACAAGAAATGTACGTTACTAGGAGGTCTTCCCTTTGAGAATATCATAACTTTTGTTTTTGCCACATTAACTTTTAATTTCAAAATATCACAGTATTCACTAAATATATCCAATTGATTTTGAAGATCGTCTCTATTCTCTGACATAATGACTGTGTCATCAGCATAAAGTAGTATAAATAATTTTAGGTACACATTGAGATCATTTTCCAAACATTCAGATATAGACGATAAGCCATTTATATTTTTGCTATTCAAATAATCTGTTAAATCATTTATATATAAAGAAAATAATAATGGTGATAGGTTTTCACCCTGTCTAACGCCAATATTGCAAGAAAAAAATATTGAAGATTCATTGTTATATCATGTATATGTTATCCGTGATTTGATACCATTGTACATATTTACTATCACATTATACATCTTACCATTGATGTCATTCAAGTTCATTTTATACCAGAGTCCATTTCTCCAGACAGTATCGAATGCCTTTGCGAAGTCGACGAAGGCGCAGAACAGTTTTTTTCTCCGATTTTTCATCATTTCAAAAAGACAATGTAATATGAATAAATTATCAGTGGTGGAGTAATTTTTCCTAAATCCGCTCTGGTTGTTATGAAGTATAGAAAAAGATTCAATAAAAGTGGATAATCTTTCATTTAAGACAGACGTGAATAATTTCCCAAAACAGCTCAAGATTGTTTATATTGGTCTAAAGTTATTCGGATCCTCCACATCTCCTTTGTTTTTGTACATCGGATTTATATTTCCAAGGAGCCAGCTTTCCGGTATAATTCCAGTATTAAAAATTATATTAAACAATTTCACATATATATTTATCATTTTGTTAGCTGTTGATTTTATGTATTCATTAATAATAAGGTCATCGCCACTAGCTTTATTGTTTTTAAGCTTCTTTATACATTTCAATATCTCTTCTGCTGTAATTACATCATTAATAATTTCGTTCGACTCTTTTTGTACATTGGTATCATCATGCTCATTTTGTTGTGCGTTTCCATTTTCATCGTTGCTTGTTGTCTCGTTTAATTCCTTAAAGAAGTCATATAATCATTTGTATAGGTATATTTGGTTGTTTTTGTTTTTGTTTATGTTCACCATTCAGTAATTTCCAATATTCCTTTGGGTTTTTTGTTTTCATATTTTTCATTTTATTTCTCATTTCGATCCTATATTTTTGAATACATTTGTTTAAGGTCTTTTTATATTCTTTTTCGCTTTGATTTTTAATTCTTTTATTTTCTTCGGATTTACATAGTCTGTATAACCTTTGAGTGCGCCTCGTGTTTTTTCTTTTTTGCCTGCACTCGTTGTCAAACCATGGTTTATTCGATTTCTCTTTTTGCGCATTGTAGGTTCTTTTATCAGATTTTTTTGGATTGTAAGTTCCAAACGTATGTTTTGCGGCGTTGACAAACATATCACCAATATTCTTTACAGTATCATTAATATTATTCAGGTTAACATGGTCATCTGTCAGTAGATTCAAAGCATTATCAATAGTTTCAATTTTTGCAAGATCCAAGTATTCATTAAATTCATCCGCTTTAGCTAAATTCCACTTCTTGATCTGTTCTTTTTTTGGTTGGATATCCGTTCTAGGATTACATGCATTACAGGTACATGTAGTAGTGTTGTTTATCGAAATGTCCAAAGGACAGTGGGCGTCAGAAAATAAATTACTAAATTGTAGCACATCAGAGTTTGAAATAATATTAAGGAGGTCTGGGGTTGCTAAAAAATAATCAACGGTAGCTGCATTTTTACTTGTTAGTTTACCGGTAATGTTATCACCTATTCTTCCGTTCACAATATATACACCAGTGTATCTACATAAATCTAGGAGTAAATTACCGTAATTATTTTTTGTTTTATCCATATTTTCCCTAGTAGTAGGACATGTGAGGTTATCAGGTATGTGCAGACTATTTTCTTCAAAAACGGATGATTCGATGAGAATATCATCAAACATGTCAAAATCGTTGTCTTCACTTGATACATGATCTAAGTCTATCGATGTTCTGCTGTTAAAATCACCGGCTAAGCATACATATTTATATCGAGAAGAATATTCTAAAATATCATTTTCAATTTCCCGAAAAGAATCGGAGGAACTGTATCGTGTATTTTCAGGTGGAATGTAAACCGAACCAAAAATAACATCGTCGTCTAATTTAGTGTATTGGGATGAAACATTTATCCACATGACAAAATTGTTCTCATTTTCTTTAAGTCGGACATATTTTGAAATCTCATCTTTATAACAAATTATTAGGCCGCCTGATCTTCTATTTGATAAGCTGAATCTGTTTTTCATTTTGAAGTATAGCCAGGTAGGGATAGATGGTCGCAGTTGTCGGTTTTGGTTTCTTGGAAACATATAATATCGTATTTGGTTATAAGGTCAATAAATTCAGGATATTATTTCATTCTTGTCTTAATTTCACATACATTTAAGCTTAATATTTTTAAATTTCTAATTTCAAGTTCACGGCAATTTAGCTTACACTGTTTATGATTCAAAGTTTTTGTATTAACATTTGTACCTCCTGCGATTTCCTATGACGATGAGCCAGTTCTGGATCTCTTGTTTGGCCTAATTTCAGTATCATTATTTTCTTTTGGGGATGTCTGGCTTTCCTCTGTAATGGTTTTAGAATTATAAACTTTACCTTCGATAATTAATTTGTCCCGTATCAGACTGACTCTTTTCCCATTTCTTTTCGCGTCTTTCATGACAGGATATAATTTTCTTCTCCGTTCTTCGATTTCGACAGGGAATTGTAAGTTCATCCCAAACTGAGGTTTTTCTTTTAACTTTGGCCCTGCTTCTAAAACTTTTCGTAGGTCAGCAAAATATACGAATTTCGCTACAATAAGCCTCGGTTTGCCCTTATTTTTGTCTGCCCTACCAAACCTATGGATATTTCCAAACTGTATATCTTTTTTAATTGAAAGTTCATTTGAAATGAAGTTCTGAATTACGATTTTGGTATCTTCCTCGGGTTTCTCCTCAATCCCACTAAAAACAAGGTTATTTTGCATTGACCTGCATTGCAGGTCTATAATTTTCTCCCGCAAATCGGACACATTTACTTTGTTAGCGGCGTTACAGGCATCTTTCATTTCATTAATATCTCTCTTAGTTTCCGTTAGTTCTTTTTTAAATTCCCCTGCATCTTTCTCTAATGTATTGGTTCGTTTTTTTACATTATCAACTTCTTTTTCAATGCTTGTTACTTTACTTGTAAGCTCGCTAAGTTTTCTATCAATGCTTTCTATTTTATCCGTCCTTCCTTCAATAACACTTAATCGATGATCAATTTTAGTAAGTAGTTCAACAATATCTTCTTCCATATTCTGATTACCAGCATAATGCCATTGGACTCCATCGTTTTATTTTGACGTTATAACACTATTGCGGGATTTTTGCAAAATTATAAGCAAATTGTCTTACGTTGCTAAGAAAACTTGATAAAACAATAGGAAAATGGCGGCGTTCGATGGCGACGTTGTCGGATTAAAAAATAATTTCAGTTTATCTCGAAAGAACTAGGGATAAATGTCACAAAAAACAATCCAATTGATAAATGCTTACTTTAAATTCCTTCTGCCTCTTTTCTGGATCTTCGCTAAGCAGTTTTAAAACTTATTTTCGTAATTTTCGGCAGAGCAAATTTTTCGCAGCTGCTTGGTTACCTCTCTCCGATATTATTAGGCAGCAACCATTTGATTTTCGGGGGGGGCTATGGTTTTTTTTTCTGTACAAACTTTTTTTTTTCGCCTGCGGCGAAAAACAATCTATTTTTTTCGCGACAAGTCGAAAACAATTTTTTTCTTTCAATTTTAGCATTACATATAGTGGCAGCTGGGGGTGAAACAAACAATTTTTTTTTTCTCAGAATCAAAAACAAATTATTTTTTTCTCCAAAAACTGGAAACAAACTTTTTTTTCCAAAAAAAACCATAGCCCCCCCCCCCCCCCCCCCCCAGAAAATCAAATGGTTGCTGCCTTAAGAAAAACAGAAAATTTAACACCAGGCAATGAACCGTGAAAATGAGGTCAAGGTCAAATAAAACCTGTGCGACTGACACATAGATCATAAAATATTTCCACACACCAAATATAGTTGACCTATTGCACATAGTATTAGAAAAAAAGACCAAAACTCAAAAACTTAACTCTGACCACTGAACCACGAAAATGAGGTCAAGGTCAGATGACACCTGCCAGCTTGACATGTATACCTAACAATCCTTCCATACACCAAAAATAGTAGACCTATTGCATACAGTATAAGAAAAACAGACCAAAACACAAAAACTGAACTATAACCACTGAACCATTAAAATGAGGTCAAGGTCTGATGACAACTGCCAGGTGGACATGTACACCTTACAGTCTTTCCAAACTCCGAATATACTAGACCTATTGCTTATAGTAACTGAGATATGGACTTGACCTCTAAAGCTTAACCTTGTTCACTGATCCCTGCAATGAGTTCGAGGTCACGTGAAAACTGTCTGACGGGCATGCATGAGAACCTTGCAAGGTACGCACATACCAAATATAGTTATCCTATTACTTATAATAAGAGAGAATTTAACATTACAAAAAATCTTAACTTTTTTCAAGTAGTCACTGAACCATGAAAATGAGGTCAAGGACATTGGACATGTAAGGGACGACATCAAAAGTTCAATGAAGGATAAAAAAGTTAATTCACATAGTTTTTTCACTGACCCCCTCACCCCCCTCTTAACTTAATTTGGGAAAAATTGATTGACCCATATGGATATATGTAAAAATCAATGTCGGATAACCAAATCTTGCAGCAGTTCAACCCCCCACCCCCAAACTATTTGAATTAAATTTTTTATCTTTAATACATTGATCTTTTGATGTTGTCCCTAACTGCCGGAAGCTTCTTAATATGAGATTATCAATATACAAAAAATGAAGCATCCAGGTCTTCCACCTTCTAAAATATAAATCTTTTAAGAAGTTAGATAAAGCCGCCGCCGGATCACTATCCCTATGTCGAGCTCTGCGACAAAAGTCGCAGGCTCGACAAAAACCATTACGTGGCAAAACAGTAATATGAATCGAACACACCCTTCTAAATAAAGTATGCAGTAAGTATACCTCAACATTACTACATTGCAATGACGAAAAGATAAAATTGTGAAAGAAGTCGTTTTGTCTTTAAATTGTCATGTTTGTTCGGAAAATAAAAATAATTTTCTCTTAAAAAGCAACTTTGTGCGAAGTATTCCTTTGCAGGAGGGATTTTCTATAACAGATGAAGCTTTTACTCAAACGTTTTACCTACCTTGACTAAATGGCGGCAAATTTTGATGACTGGAACAAGTCAGCTTTATAGCATCTAAAATTCGTCTCTTTGTCAGTAAAAGATAACTTGAAGCGGGGGAAAATACATTCACCAAATTGGAATAGACCAATTGACATGCAAAACTCGAGGTGACAATCACTTTTAAAAGAACCTCGTATGGCATCAATTACTGAATTAGCTCGGATGCATGCTGTATTTGTAACAGTGTAAAACCTAAATAGTGTTCCCCAAGAATATTATGCATCTATTAATTTTTTCCCCATCTTAACAAATACTTCTATAAAATTAATAAATACGTACACATAATAGAAAGCCAATATTTGTTAGATAGAGTGTCAATAGAATAAATAAAAAAGGGAGGTTATAAAAGTTCGGCACTCGTTTTAAAGATTATGCATACAGTTTAGTCTGTTCTGTTCCCCCTTTATTAGTCGACACACTTTTCAGTGTGAATATCATGAAATTGTCAATTAATCCAATGCACTTTAATAGAGATTCTTTTATACACATTAATTAACCACCACCTCTATTTACACATACATCCCTTAAAGACCTATCATTTGATAACCAACTGACTTTGGAACAGGCAAACTTGCATTTTGTGGAAGTACCTTTCCCTCTTTCTCTACTTCCTTGACAAAACGAAAATGTATGAGTAGAGGCCGTTTGAGCAACTATTTTTTTTACATAATTAAGGCTGTTAGTTTTATCGTTTGAATTGTTTTACATTGTTTTATCGGGGCCTTTTATAGCTGACTATGCGGTATGGGCTTTGCTCATTGTTGAAGGCAGTACGGTGACCTATAGTTGTTAATGTCTGTGTCATTTTGGTCTTCTGTGGATAGTTGTCTCATTGGCAATCATACCACATCTTCTTTTTTATAATGAATCGAATACATACTACAGTTAACATGTTAAACGAAACATGTTATTGCACATCACTTAACAACCATTCGTCAGTAATTGTTTTGGTAAATGCATGTTTTTGAACGATAACTGAAAAGTTTTCAAAATTACTGAAAACTTGATAAGATTGTTACTGATTGTGTCAAAAGGGGGTTGGCATCTATGGTCCATAGATCTATGGTCTGCAAATAGTATAAAAATAACATAAGGACCTATAAGAGCTACGGTTCGGCGGCTACCCTTGTGCTGTTTGCTCAGTGTGTTTTCCTCTCTGTGCTGTAAAATGGTATGCACTGGTTAAGATTGGGATTGAGGAACAGCAGTATCAAGTGTGCCAGTCTGTCAATGTTGTGTGCCACTTTGTAGATTGTCTTTCATTTCTTTGGTGTTCTCGCCGTCTAGTCTTGTTAGTAGCTAAATTCAGGTTTCTGATTGTGACCTCTTTGGATATTATTTGATGTAACATATCTTCTCAAACGTTCTCATATCAAGGACATACCAGGAGGAAATTGTGAGGTGGTATTTCTCCACTTGTCAGAAAATGAAATCCACTGTGCACAGTAGATAATTAACTGTATAGTATTAATATCAGGGGGAAAAAAATAGTTCATCCTATAGTTTAGTTGATACAACATCTTTTATGAAGATTTTTAGACTTTGTATAAAGTGGATTATGTCAGAAAGGCTATTTTTTTTTTATTTGCTTTGAGGCCTTACTGTGACAATTCATAAACTGTCCTAGCATTTGGGAAACAATTTATCAATGTTATCCAAGCCAGTGACAAACAATTATGAAAGGCTATTTAAATTTTGTACTATGATTCCTTACTGCGACTGAAGAGAGCATGTTAAAATGTGTCACATCCATCATTTATCAAGAATACTGATATCAGTGAAATGATTTATAGAAGCCAGTTCAAATCTATACTTATACTTAATTTATCTTAACTACATACATATATAATTATGATAAGTCAATGGTATTTGGTATGCAGTTGTATTAGCGTTCCCATGGAGATTGTTAAGCCATGTACCGTCAGTTATGGTTCATTGACTTTGAATATAATTACATGTTAAAGTATTGCTCTTTCAATTTCAATATTTGAAGCATAATCAAAATTATATAAAGGCAAGAAATATCTCTGTGTTTAAACAATTTATTCATAACAAATTCATTCTTAATTAGAAATGCATACTCATGTTTTTTAATTTTATTTCAGATAAGTATAGAACCACTTCAATATGTTTGGTAGGTTAATGTCCAAAGTATTTGGTAAGTAGATTGAACATAAGAAACATTACTCTTGTCTATTACTAAGAAATTAGATTTACAATTTACTTCATATTAGTTTGTTAGCTAACACTTACATCAGGGTATTACAACCACTATTCAGTGTCTCTTTGGGCAAGAGGTTTTCTGATGGTCCAGTACAATAAAAAATACAAATTTACCAATCAATAAATCATTCTCAAAAACATCTCAAAACAGGGTGCCTTAACAGAGTGTCATCTGTTAGTAATGACAATGCCAAGAGAAATTCAGAGAAAAGAATTATATTCATAAAGGGAACAGGACACGATCAGTAAATGTTTAGATTAGATAACTATTTATAGTGTCAAGATAATGGACTGCAAAATGTGTCTCTCAATGATAGACACAAACACTTTGATTGGTCAAAGAGAAGCTAAAAATACCAAAGATACATTTAAATTCACAAGTCTAAAACATGGCTAAAAGATAAACAAGCTACAGTACACAAAACACAACATAGAAAATTAAAGACTGAGCAACAAGGAACCCACCAAAAACTGGGAATGATCTTGGGTGCTCCAGAAGGGTAAGCAGATCTTACTCCACATTGCACCCTTCATGTTGCTCATGTACGTATGAACTTAGTAATAAGTCTTAATTCCATAGGTCACATTATGGGAAAAGAGAACAGGATTGTATTTACTACTTGTGGAAGATATCGGTTATTGTCTGAAATGGAATGGATATTCAATAATGGCTTTCAGACTTGTTATGGTGTTCATAAAATTAACAAAGGGATGATTTCAACTGAAGTAATATGCTATGAGGTCAACCAGATTCGGCATCTAGTTTGTCTAGGACTGAACATGTCATTAAATGATCATCATATAATTTTGACTTCACTTATGGCGAATCAGAGGCTATTAAACCAAAGAACAGGAAGACCTGAATCATCTAAAGGCTTAGTTTTAAAATTGTATCTAATGATGTGGTCAGACAGTTGAGAATATTTTAAAGATATTGCATCTATCATGTCTGAAAAGGGATGAAAGCTCACTGGAATTTTGGTCCCGTAAGCAACACATACAGTTTGTCCTCCAGTATTCATGACACTCTCATGTGTAAAATTCTTGGCATGTTTTTTTTATAAAACTTTTATCATAGGTTGATGTCGGCATTGTTTTATACTAGTTTGAAAATCAATGTCAATCAAAAGGTTTTTAGAATAGTTATGCCTATTGTAAATATTATTTATATGAAAGAAAAAAAACTTGCTTTGTTAGCACTCTCATGTGTACAATTTTTCCAGATTTTTATGCCCCACCAAGAGGGGCATTATGTTTTCTGGTCTGTGCCTCTGTTTGTTCTTTCGTCCCTGTGTCCGTTCATTAACTTCAGGTTAAAGTTTTTGGTCAAGGTAGTTTTTGATGAAGTTGAAGTCCAATCAAATTGAAACTTAGTACACATGTTCCACATGATATGATCTTTCTAATTTTAATGCCAAATTAAAGTTTTGACCCCGATTTCACGGTCCACTGAACAAAGAAAAACATAGCGCAAAGCTCAGGTTAAAGTTTTGGTTAAAAGTTTTTGGACAAGGTAGTTTTTGATGAAGTTTAAGTCCAATCAACTAGAAACTTAGTACAGATGTTCCCTATGATATGATCTCTCTTATTTTAATGACAAATTAAAGTATTGACCCCAAATTCACGGTCCATTGAACATGTAAAATGATAGTGCGAGTGGGGCATCCGTGTACATGGTGTACTATGGACACATTCTTGTTATTGTTTTTGGGATACAATTGCTTTCAAGCAATCTGTAGACTTATACCGGTGGCTCAGAGCATTGCCCTCACGTCAATCGTTTTATTCTAAACATTAAGGAACATCTCAGATTCTTATGATTGTCTTGCTTTAAAAGGTAAAATCAAATAAAGGGATTGAACTTAAACAACTATCCTATAATGTTCTTTTCATAATCTTCATGTTTGATAATTCCCTTGACTTATATGCGTGTTTTAAACAACACGGAAAATCAGAATTAAGCAGTATTTATATTTAGTATTTTTATAAATTTAGAAACACGTCAGAGGGAATTCCCAGTTTTGATAAATGGGAGAGTTCTCTGAATTCCGATAAATCTATTTCTGTCATTTAAGAACTGAAGTGGAGTTTTTCTTATATGTTACCGTTATGAAACTGATATTTGAGATTGTACTTCCATAAAGAAATAGAGAACCATCTAGAACGTTTAATAAACATTTTATATACGTTCTTGCTCCAGGGTTTGTTTTAAAAATTATGCGCATGCGTATAGTTTTCTTGACTTCGGTCATTATTTTCTTGTTGAGGAAAACCTCTGCAGATATTTTCAGGTATGTTTGAGACATGTGCTCTGCCCATATGGGATCCATTAGTAGTTTCCAATGGAAATCAGACCTATCATATGAAGTCTGAGAGTTCTTGCTGTTCTCCTAATGGATCAGTAGTTTCTTTCCGAGATCCTTTTCAGTAGGATTTTCAGCTTTCCTCTACAGTTGATACAGCAGGGCATTTGGTACTACAGGTAGTGTCGGTTTTGATAGATTTTGTCCTAACCGATTCCTCGTTATTACCGTAGACGTATTTTGACCCTATCCCATTTAAAACACGCAGATTTAAAAAAAAGGATATTTGATACATAGAAAAAATACACTTTTTATACTTTGAGGACTGAGCGAATCAGGTGAGTGTGTGAGTTGGTATGTTTTATTTTGTTATATTGTATTATGTTTAGGGACGGTTAACTTTCTGGTAATAAGACCTGTCACGGCCTGGCTGGGGAATTGGGTATGCAAATGCTCACATTAATCTGTACCGATACAGGCTTCAAATGCTTCCTTTATACGCCATAACTCATGGTGGTGATCCTTATAAAGGATGCTTATACGGAGACAAGAAGAAGAAAAGAAGAAGACTTCAAGGGGTTTTAGATTGAATGGTTACTCTGGATTCTCCACTCAATTAATTACTTTATAACTCGTGGGATCTTTTCTATGTATGTCTGCTATTGAAGATTATTGTTGTTGCATAATTTTAAATCATATGCATCATTTAAATTAAAATAAATGTAGTCCTCATCGTAGAACACCCCTTCAGGCAAAATGGAGTCTTCCATATTATCATTTCGAGTTGTCTCCCTTCCGGAAGTAACTTCCGTGAATTCTGAATCAAAACAACACGTCGAGTATTAAGTCGTTCTGTCAATAAACGTCGTATTATATTAAAAACGATCGCATTTTAAACCGATAAATGTGTACAGAAAGGAGTCATGATCACTGACCCAAAGGAAATTAAATATTTAAAGAGTTAGGAATGGGGTTCCTCCTAGAATTAACTTAGGAAAATAGGTGATAAGATACGAAGTGAAATACCTTCTCTCAGTCTGAGTCTCAGTGACTGCTGTGGAAAGTAAACTTGGAATTGATAGTACAAAAATAAAACATAGGCCCGATTACATTGTCCATACACTTTTATCTGTGATTGGCTATTTTGTAACTATTTTAAATGTGCAGTTGAAAAAGTTTTGAAAATAATATTATCCAGCTACATGTATACATGTGTCAATGAAACAACGGCAATCGTATTCCTCAGAGCAATCTGCTCTTTGATTTATTATTATTTATGTCTTTATGAAAGTTTTATATCTGACAAATATTTTTAAAAGAGTTATGCCCCTTGGAAAAATTATTAATATCAGAATTTCCATTGCATTTGCTATTATGCCTTCAATGCCTTCATTTCACTAAGATACTGATAAAAAAATTAGAGAACAGAATAAAGTATTTATTTAGTTATTGTCTTTTTGTTCTATAAGTTATGTGCAACTCGGTACATTTAGAACTCGGTTTGATTATTCTTTTAAATCTGAAACCAGCAGTTTGATTATTCTTTTAAATCTGAAACCAGCAGTTTGATTATTCTTTTAAATCTAAAACCAGCAATACATTAAGACCAGCCGGTTTCAACATCTCTTCAAGATATCCATGTTTATAAATTGATATATTTTGTGGTTAATCATCATCCTACAAAAGTGACTAATATGAAATGTAGAATTGATTTGGAAAGAAGGACCTCTTATACAATGAATTATACCATTACTTGTTATAGGGACTGAAAAGAAAACAGATGAAAGTTCTTCAAAGGAAAGAAGACATTCATTTGAAGATACTAGCCCACGTAAACATCATACAAGATCAAAAGGCAAGAAAAGGTCTACTCCAGAAGCAAAAAGACAAAGAAGTGAGGAACCTCCACTTAGTAAGAAAATATCTGCCAGATTATTGTATGGGGGCTGCCTGCAACCTCCTTGGGTGCAGGATTTTCTAGATGAGTTGAAGACTTATTATTGGCCTTCGGCTGTTTTCTGGTCTTTCACTTGTCAGAATGTTCTTTCTTTGACACATTCCCCGTTTACATTCTCTATTTTAGCCTTACATTTAGCAGAGTAGGTCATACTAGTAAGATGAAATCTAGTCCTGAAAGAAAGAAAAAAAGCATACCTGTCAACCTGTGACGATGAAAATGCAGGTCATGACCTGCATTGAAGAATCAAATCTCAGGTCATAACGCGTACGAACTTTTTCGAGCTGAATTTCAGTATTTATGGTACATTTTCTTATAATGTATATCAAAGATACCAAAACATCAATGCATGTTCACTTGGTTAAGTTATTTTAAATCTTATTTATTATTGTTTCATTACACTTTTAAAGATTTTTATAAATTTGTGTATCAGGGTCTTATGTCCTTTACTTTTTGTCATCATCTAAAATTTATTTTTCAAGTGTAATTTTAAAATGAGACTACTAGCCTTTAAACATACCATGTAGAGGTATTACATGTATGAACATTCATCTCTCAATTGACAAGGAAATTAGACTATGATAAAATATAGTAATACAGTTAAAGAAAGTATAAATGTAAAAAATAATTTTCAACTTTTTTTTAAAAATTGTATAAAGGTATAAAAATAATGAAAAGTTATTTTTCAATTTGTATTTGAATTTTATATTATTATGATTTAATCTTTTTCACCCATATAACGTAAATATAAGGAATAATTTTGAATGGTGACAAATAAGGGGAAGTAACTCTTAGTTGAAAACAACAGGGCAATTTATTTACGACTTAAAGCTAAGGTAATTGGTGTTAAACAGTGTGTTTGACACCAAAGCTGTCAAGTGAAGCCATGCACTTAATGGGTCACTTAATTTGACAGTTTACATAGCTAGATGAACTGCATGTTCATGGAAGAATTACGAATTTGCCGGTAATTCAAAGGAATATTACTTATGAAAATCAATCTCAAGGCTAAGAAATACGGGTGAAATCGGGTCATTTTCGGAATTTCCGGGTTATTTCAATGACCCGGCGGGTGATCCGGGTGATCCCTCAGAATTGTGAAAATCTCGGGTCACACCCGCAGAATCCGGGTCAGTTGACAGGTATGAAAAAGAGAAGAAAAATTATCTTCCACTCTGTCAGAAAAGTTCTAATCCTTAGGCAAATCCAGGGTTAGATTTGAATGGCTTTCTCATCAAAGTGATTGCCATTATCAGTCAGGGGACTTACTTAAATGAGTGATTTTCTAAATCACTGATTCAAGTAACATTATTTCCATAAAGGTTGAAAGTAAGAGTTGTCTTTCTTTAATAATCACCTATTTAAGTAGTACAAAATAATCACTAGAAGAAGTGATTTAATTTTACTGTAGCTTTAAATATAGAATACTAATGATCCAGGGACTAATTATGTTTCTAAACTTATCAGAACCAACATCTGTGTTGTCTAGGATGACCAGGTCATTTCAGGTGATGACCTTGTACTGAATCTAGGATAATGACATAAAAATCAGTTCTAGTATCATTCCTCAATTTCCTTCCCAAAAATCACTTCTTTAAGTATCATTATTTTAATAACCCCCACTAATTTCAACACCCCCGAAAACAGTGAAATTTTTATCGCGAACAGTAGAATTTTATTACATAATCTGAAAAATGAAACCTTGAACTTTACAGGAAAAATACTCCCACTGCTGGGAAAAATCTGTAAAGCAAGTATCAGTTCATTATGTAAAGCCATAATTATAGCATTTTCTTTAACTAAAATAGAATTTGCAGCTAAATGATAGCATCAAAGGCATAAACCTTGATACTTAAAAGAAGCAAAAAATTCTTTTTTTTCAATTTTGCTAATGAAAAGATATTTTTTAAACCTATGTGTTTAAAATTTTGGTAAAACTACAAAATCACAATTTGTGACAAAATTCAATTTGCTACTCAAATAAGTGATATCACTTATTTCAGTAAGTCCCCTGACTGATTATCAAGTTAACATAGCATTTAAAAAAACAAACAAACTTAGTACATGTATGTCAGTCCTATTAGACGATTAATATATATTCAAACATTTTTGAAATACACAATCTATTAACACTTGTGTCTTATCAATGATTTGAATTGGGTCTCACTTATCAAATTGACAAATTTACAAGTTAACATACTTTAGTAGACCATTTATTTCTCTCTTCTAATTGAGAGATCATTGAAAATTTTGACCAATCAGAAAACTGGAACATTATTTATTTTCGAAAAAAGTTCTGAATTTTCCTGTCAGAATAAACATTTTTAACCGGATTTTTGTGACAAAAATGTCGGTTATTGATTTGGGGATGTACGGCGGGCGGGCGGGCGGGCGGGCGGGCGGGCAGGCGGGCGGCAATCAAATGTTGTCCGTGCATTAACTCATGAACCGTTCAATCAAAGCTTTTAAAATTTTAATATGTTGTTACTGACAACTAAATGAAGGTCAAGTTCAATAATGGCGATTTTGACTTTTACCGTTCAGGAGTTATGGTTCTTGAAAGATTGAAAAATGAAGTTTCCAGTCGTGTCCGTGCATTTACGCATGAACTGTTCTACTATAGCTTCCCAAATTTTAATATGTTGTTACTGATGACAAAATGGAGGTCATGTTTAATAATGATGATTTTGACTTTTACCGTTCAGGAGTTATGGTTCTTGAAAGATTGAAAAATGGAGTTTCCAGTCGTGTCCGTGCATTTACGCATGAACTGTTCTACCAAAGCTTCCCAAATTTTAATATGTTGTTACTGATATCAAAATAGAGGTCAAGTTCAATAAAGACAATTTTGACTTTTACCGTTCAGGAGTTATGGTTCTTGAAAGATTGAAAAATGGTGTTTCCAGTCGTGTCCATGCATTTTCTCATGAACCATTCAACCAAAGCTTTTGAAATTTTTATATGTTGTTTCTGATGACAAAATGGAGGTCAAGTTTAATAATGACGATTTTGACTTTTACCGTTCAGGAGTTGTGGTTCTTGAAAGATTGAAAAATGGAGTTTCCAGTCGTGTCCGTGCATTTACGCATGAACTGTTCTACCAAAGCTTCCCAAATTTTAATATGTTGTTACTGATGACAAAATAGAGGTCAAGTTCAATAAAGACGATTTTGACTTTTACCGTTCAGGAGTTATGGTTCTTGAAAGATTGAAAAATGGTGTTTCCAGTCGTGTCCGTGCATTTTCTCATGAACCATTCAACCAAAGCTTTTGAAATTTTTATATGTTGTTACTGATGGCAAAATAGAGGTCAGGTTCAATAATGATGATTTTGACTTTTACCGTTCAGGAGTTATGGTTCTTGAAAGATTGTAAAATGGTGTTTCCATTCACGTTGTTGCATTTACTCATGAACCATTCAATCTAAGCTTTTCAAATTTTAATATGTTGATACTGATGACAAAATGGAGGTCAAATTTGATATTGACAATTTTCACTTTCACCATTCATCAGTAATGGTTCTTGTGATATTGCCAGGACACAAATAAATATTAATAAATCCGGTTTGCTGTCGTTGTGACAGCCTCTTGTTTCTTGTAAAGTTAGGCATAATTTGCTTTGTTATATAAGCCAGGTATATTATATTTCAAAAAGGATACACATGTTTAGCTTCTATATAAAAAAAAGCACATGTATAAAAAACCCATATGTAGAGATGACAAAGGGTGTACTATTTTGTAAATACAGAAAGATACATGTAGCACTTTTTCATAGCATAGTTTTTGTCGAGCCTGCAACTTTTGTTGCAGAAAGCTCGACATAGGGATAGTGATCCGGCGGCTACGGCGGCTACGGCGGCGGCGTTAGCTAACTTTTTAAAAGCTTTATATTTTAGAGGGTGGAAGACCTGGATGCTTCATACTTTGTATATAGATGCCTCATGTTACGAAGTTTCCGTCAGTCACATGTCAAATGTCCTTGACCTCATTTTCATGGTTCAGTGACCACTTGAAAAAAAAGTTCAGATTTTTTGTAATGTTGAATTCTCTCTTATCATAAGTAATAGGATAATTATATTTGGTATATGCGTACCTTGCAAGGTCCTCATGCCCGTCAGACAGTTTTCACTTGACCTCGACCTCATTTCATGGATCAGTGAACAAGGTTAAGTTTTGGTGGTCAAGTCCATATCTCAGATACTATAAGCAATAGGTCTAGTATATTCGGTGTATGGAAGGACTGTAAGGTGTACATGTCCAACTGGCAGGTGTCATCTGACCTTGACCTCATTTTCATGGTTCAGTGGTTATAGTTAAGTTTTTGTGTTTTGGTCTGTTTTTCTCATACTTTATGCAATAGATCTACTATATTTGTTGTATGGAATGATTGTAAGATGTACATGTTTAGCGGGCAGATGTCATCTGACCTTGAGCTCATTTTCATGGTTGAGTGGTCAAAGTTAAGTTTTTGAGTTTTGGTCTTTTTATCTAATACTATATGCCATAGGTCAACTATATTTGGTGTATGGAAATATTTTATGATCTATATGTCAGTCCCGCAGGTTTTATTTGACCTCGACCTCATTTTCACGGTTCATTGCTCAGTGTTAAGTTTTTGTGTTTTGGTCTATTTTTCTTAAACTATAAGTAATAGGTCTACTATATTTGTTGTATGGAAGCATTGTTAGCTGTACATGTCTGCCTGGCATGGTTCATCTGACCTTGACCTCATTTTCATGGTTCATTGGTCTTTGTTTAGTTATCTTGGTTAATGCTAAGTTTATGTGACAGTTTTTAATAAAGTTTTATACTTAGGACTATCAACATAATATCAATAATTAGTAAAGAAGGCGAGACATTTCAGCGTGTGCACTCTTGTTTCAAACTTATACATTCAATATAATAAAGAAGATGTGATATGATTGCCAATGTATTGTTCAATATTTGGCATTTCTGAGTCAATAAACTTGCTCAATTTATGTTTACACTTGAGAAATTTCATTGACACTTGTTTTAAGGGACAAGTTGGGTAAACAGTTAAATGTTGAGCACAAAGATCTGTGTTAGAAATGATTAAGTCATAAATAATAAAAGAAGAAGTGATCCCCATTTTGTTGATAAAAAGTTATCTAAATATTACATTTACTCTGCATGATTTGACTGAACTGCATGGATAGCACAAAATACAAAAAAAAATATGTCAAAACCTAGTGATAGAAGAAGAAAAAAGAAGCTGAAAAAAAAGACATTAATATTATTGTTTTAAACATTTGACCTTGAATTTATTGTTCATCATACTGTGTTCATGACTGTTTAATTGCAGCTTTTTCAAATGTAAAAATTGAAGAAGGAGCTTCAAAGGGAAATAACTCTAGTCCTGACTCTGAAAAGTCAGCATGGATAAATGTGGAAATAAAACCAACCTCAGCTAACCTACAAGAAAGTAGTACTAGTATGTATTTAATTTATTAATATACAAAACTTCAGGGTAGGGGATAAAAAATAAGGTAGGTATGGGTACAGTAAATGCATACTTTTTTATTTGGCCTACCTGGCTGTATTCTCGTTATTAATGTTTTATAATCTTAAGTTTTAAAAATCAAAAACATTTAAAAAGAGTGTTTCTGTTTGTCGTATGTTGAACCCAAATAATCTTTTTAATTACTTTTAGAATATTGGGGAATTTCATAAATGACCTCTTTAAAACCCCTATTACTTATTGTGATAATCAAAATAATGAATGTAATGGAGAGACGATAATTAGCTAGTTCATGATCATGAACAACTCTTAAAGTACTGTCTATTTTGCACCTGTTTCTCATATATGTATTTCACACCTATATAGTAAAATTAACTGAGTGTCACCAATTAAGGGGCTATCAATTGATTTCTGCTTGTCAATCAATACCATACATTGTTTTTACGGCACACTTTCAACCACCATTGTATTGATTATTTTGCCCATTAAATATGCATATGAAAGTTATTTAGTGTTAAAAACTCTTAATTTCACAGAATCAGTTCAATACTTTTCTCACTTTATTGTTTTATGTACAGTGTCATCTCCTTTTCATTCTTGGATTTTAGATTTTATTAGTTAAGTATATTTATATACAATGTACACAAACCATGTGACTGTGAAAATCAATACACAAAATAAAAATAGTGGGAAATTCAATACAAAATGACAGACACTGGCTAAGAGAGAATAAATCAAAGTCAGTAATGTATTCTTTTATTTTCAACAAAAACTATTTATTAAGAGATTTATTGATGTTTGCCTTCCACTGTTGTATTTTCACCTGGAACTTCAAGCCATATTTTTGGCTTGCATTTTTTCTTCACTTGCCAGCTAGATCTAGCTTTTAAGTTGGTCACTTGGAAACATTCATTGTTGAACAAAATTCTCATGTTAATGTACGTATTGACATTTTGTTATGAGGCAGGCTTTACCTGTGAAAGAGGACGAAGTCTGTATGAATTATTTTTTTGTAACTTCAAAATCTGTTAAAAAAGAAAAAGAAATACTGAACGTTTCTGATTTTAGTTCTGTTGTTAGGGATTGTATTTGTGACATTATTTAATTTATGACGTCGTATTCAATGTAAACAAAGAAACGCTGTCATCAGGTAACGGTTTTTATATCAAACAATTATTAAAAATGAAAAGGTATTGAGTCCCTTCCTATATTTTACTAGACTCATAAATATTTATTTTATTTAAAGTCTCGTGCCAACGAAACTGGAAAAGGAAGTAGATTTCTGCGCAGATGCGGGGAATTGAAAAAGTCTAGAAAAAAAGTTAAGGATTTTGAGTTCATTAGTAGAATGAAAATTTCGGGAAATTGTCCCGTTTTTTTTTTTTTTTTTTTTTTTTTTTTACCGTAATTGGGGAATTTGTGCCCATATAAAAATTCTACCTGGAAACTAAAGGAGTGAAGCAGATAAAGTATGCACAATATGTGATCTAATTGGTTGTTTCTTAATGTCAGTGGCAATTATTTAAAACAAAATAGACAATAAAATATAAAGAAGATACATTTAATTAAAACGGTCAACCAGAATGGAGATTTGATTTTGGACAATTGACCAATTGACCAAGAATAATTTGCATAGAAATACATCAGGTAAAAATGTCTATTTACAGGTGAGAAGGATCCAACAGTAGTGGACACAGATAAATCTGATGATTATATAAAACTGACACAAAGCAAAACCAGCGGAGAATCAGCTAGTCCTGAATGTGTTGTGAATCCACCAAGTCCAGACCATCCAGTACTTGTAGATGGACCTGCAATGTCAGCATCAACATGGGAAAGTGTGGACACCTCTACAACTAAAGGTACTCCTTATCCATTTAATTAACCATGCATGACCGACATAGGAAGTCAAGGTCATTAAAAACCACCCTCATCGTAGCCTCTTTAATCATTTTAATTTCTATAAAATCTTTTTTCCTCGGGCAAGATTTCCACTAACCATTGTTTTCCTATAAACTTTATTTTGTTTTTGGAAAGTTTGCTATAGCTACTTTCCCTAGGCGTCGGCCTCAACTTTCGGTGAGACAGACTATCGCAATGTTCTGCTCCAAGATAATGTAGTACTAGTGTTCAAATTCTGATTCTGAACTCTTTTGAGTTGCTACTCTTTTGAAAAGATTACAGCTTGAATAAAAAAGGAATGAATGTTCACCGACAATTCAGATGAATTTAACTTCATTTTGAAAATAAGTATCACAATCACGACTTTGCGGATCGGCCATTGGCTGAAGAGAAAATCAAAAAAATTCTATGCGAGACCGCGTTTCATTCATGAATATTTCATGAATGAACAGTTCCCGCACTATTTTTTACTATGTACGATATTTACAGCTGTTTATTATTGAATAAGTAAAAGCCTGAGTGTATCGAAAGAGTCCGGTATGGGAGAACATGTTGATATTTGACAAATGCAAGTTATGGGACAATTGACAAGTGATAATGGTTTGATTCATTTTAACAATACACTGGTGATAGAATATAAAATAATCAATAATTATACATGGCTTCTGTCTCACACCAAGGACGAGTAAAGGTAAATACCGGCTTTAATAGAAAAGTGTATTGTGTTTGTTAAACTGACATCGATCTGAAAGTTTTGATGCCAAAAATCATTTGAAAACTTGTAATTCCGTTATTTAAATACAAGCTGTTTCACATTCCAATGTGGATATAAGGGCCTTCACTCGTTCAGCATGCTCAAGTGGATCAAAACGACAACAGAAAAACATTGTCTTAATGAGAATTAGTATCATTATAGCATCCGTATAATTTAAAAGCAACCGAGTCATCATCTACTTCTTAGAATATTATAGTTCAGTGTATCAAGACCGAAATCAAGCTAAAGACAAGTGCTGTAGAAATTATTAAAATGATTTTATAACATTTGTCCATGTACTAGCAAAATGACTTTCTAAGTGCTTAACAATGCAGAACTTTTTATCCTCACACTTTATTCCTGGGGCAGTATGATTCTTTAAGATTGACCTATAATTAACAATGTGTCGTCCTAACACAGAGGCAATGATTAATAGTATATCAACTGTTTACAAAATTTAGAATTTTTGAATTCTAAGGCTTTTCTACCTCGGGCATAGATTACCTTAGCTGTATTTGGCAAAACTTTTAGGAGTTTTGGTCCTCAATGCTCTTCAACTTCGTACTTTATTTGGCCTTTTTGACTTTTGTGGATTCGAGCGTCACTGATGAGTCTTTTGTGGACGAAGTGCGCGTCTGGCGTAAGTACTTAATTTGGTCCTGGTATCTATGATAAGTTTTAAATTTAGAAGTATAGATATATAAAACAAGAATGTGTCCATAGTACACGCATGCCCCATCTGCACTATCCTTTGCTATGTTCAGTGGACTATGAAAATGGAGTAAAAACTCTAATTTGGCATTAAAATTAGAAAGATTATATCACAGGGAACATCTATAATACTAAAATACCGAGGTCCAATTTGTCAGCCGTCATGGGGTAAAAAGGACAAATCAAAGAATTCAATTTCATATATATCCAATATAGGACAATGGTGTTGATTAAAAATTTCACCACTCCAGACCTTTTTGTTTTCCACACAATTAATATTGCCAATAATTAACAAGTTCCGGGTCGAATCCGATACCGATACCAATAGTATATTCACCTGTTACCATTACCTTATCTGTACGTTTCTCATCTGACAGGGACCACCAAACGGTGTATTTCGGATTTTGCTCTATACACCGGTCATAATCACAGGGTTGACACTACTTAATTCAAATATTGTCAAATTGTTCCCTATTGTAGTATTTCAAGCAGCAAGACTTTCTAAGATGACAATACGAATACAAAAATCTGGACTTAAAATAAGGCGTATAGGTAGTTTTGCAACTTGTTAGAGGGCATGACATACTACAGAATTAATAAATATAGGTCAATGCTGTTGATTAAAAAATACCCCATGCGTTCCAGGACCTTTTGTTTTCCAAATAATTAATATTACCAATAATTGATCAGTTCTAGGTCGACCGGTTCAAACAGAAAGATTTTGAAAGCAGAGAAAACTCTGCATATTAAAATCGGCATGACTTTATCAGATGACAATCCCAATACTAAAATAAGGCTTATATACTTTAATTCAGTCATGGAACCGCGATATCACGGGTGTGTTCTAGTATGTACTAAGTTTCAAATTGATTGGACTTCAATTTTATCAAAAACTACCTCGACCAAAAACTTTAACCTGAATGGGACAGACAGACGAACGGACGGACACACAGACCAGAAAACATAATGCCCATAAATGGAGCATAAAAAAAAGTGATAATTGAAAAGTGCTGGCAAGAGAATTGTTTAGTTTGAAATAATCCAAACTGTGATTTAATACATATTTGAAATAATACACATATACAGTTGCAAACTTTCCAGAGGTGCTATCCAGCACTTTGATTCTTATAAAATCCCCTGGTTTTTCTTGTACCAATGTCTAAATTGTCTTGCCATTTCCTCTTGATTTGATCTGACCATTACTATTTAAACTTGCAAAGTAAGTAATACACAGTAAGGGCCTGCTTGCTTTCTATGTCAATTTTTGAACATAACTTCTGTGAGACTTCTTGTATTATCATGCAGATACATATATTCTATGATGGTTTATAATAGTGTAATATCTTTGTTGAAAAGTTAGATTTGTTTGGTTAAATTTATGTTATTCCTGAAGACTCAAATTGACATTTGATATATTATAGTATTCATTTCAGAACATGTATACAAAGACTGTGTTGTCATAGAAACCACATCAGAACATAAAGATAGATTGTCCAAAGAATTTCAGTGCCTGTCAGATAATTCAGAGGGCAAAGTTCAACTATCAACAGATAGTTTTATTAAAATAGAGGAAGCTTCTGAAGATATGACTTCATTAAATGACAAAAACTGGAACAATATGAATGCTAGTGCATTTCTTGATATTGATATGCCAACAGAAAGTGAAAGTAGACGCTTGACTACAAGCTTTGTGCATATTGATCAAAATGAAGTTTTTGGATTGCAAGAAAGCAAGAACAATGCTGACTCAGTCATTAACAGTGTTTTAGGGGAACTTGGAAACTTGGAAACAGTTGATGAACTATCAATTAGCAGCTCTGATAAAAACTCAAATGCACAAGATGTCATTCCATTTGGTGCAAATAGTTCAAAACAGCAATCTGAACATGAGAGTATGTCAACAAATGATTGTGGCAATACTGAAGAAAAAATTCAATCCACTGTAGTTAAAAAAACAGAATCCATGATAGAAAATGGGAACTATAATGTTGATGCTGATGCAAAGTATGTTGTACCTAAAATGCCAGTGTCAAAAGGTCAAGGAGGAAATAAACTGAGTAAAAAATTAGAAAAACGGGAAAGATGGAAGGAAAAGAAAAGAAAAAGTAAAACACCTGAAAAATCTTCAGCTATAAAAGATACCAAATCTATAGAAGATGGTAATGTTGATATTATAGGAAAAGAAAATAGTTCTGGCTTGCTAAAGGAAAGTAATGGAGTATCTAATGAAGTGGACAAGAAAATTCTTGCCACAGATGTAAAAACAGATAGTACAAATAAAGAGGAAAAAGAGACAGAAACAAGGTCAAAGAAAGACGAAAAAGGAAAAGAAACAAAAGCTGAGCAAACAGATGTAAACTCAAGCAAACCTAAGCAAAAATATGTGATTCCAAGCAAAAGAAATAAAGGATCTATCTCACCGTCAGAAAGACAAAGAAAAGAAAAAGATCAAATCCCTGAAACAAGAGGGGAAAAGAAGGAAGAAAAGTATGAAACTGAACCTAAAAATTTTCTAGAGTTTGTTCAGAGAAAGACATCTAAAGGAGTAATTGTTGATGCTAAAAAACTTATGTTTGAACTGGGATTTCTGAAGGATGTGAAGCAGGAGGACATTTATGAAGCTGTGATTGAACAATACAAGATGGCAGCAGATAGAAAGGTAAGTAGAAAACTATAATAGCTTTATATTTGACCAGTCAGTATCTATTTCTAGAATGGGACAAATATTAATCATAAACAATTTTCATATTCAACTGTAGTCACCTATAGTTGCTAACTGCATCATTTGGTCTTTGATGGAGAGTTGTCTCATAAGCAATATATATACCGAATATTATTTTTATATTATCCAGTAAAAAGACTTAGAATTAGTTCAAAGTATATTAGAATATCTAAGTTTGAATTTTTAAAATTTTACCAGGATACTGTCAACTTTTCACACCTTCATAGTGGCTATTTAGTCTGGAAGAATTTTTTGGTAAAAGGTATTTGTATCATTGATCAGTAAAATGTACTTTATGAGTTTGATTTTGAAAAAGAATGATACAAAAAAAAAGAAATGTGATGTCATCAACGATGAAACTAAACGAAAGTAAACATTTACTGAGTGTGCCATTCCAGGTTCAATAGTAATACCAAAATTTGAGAGTACTGTAATTTGAAGTTTTGATTATCAAACAAAAGTCTTAAGAAAAGTTATATCTGATTGTACCATTATTTCAGTTTTATATATTATTTCTGTTTATTTCAGTTTCATTATTGGATAAAACAAGCTCGCTACAATGCAGAACTTATTTTCACCCAAGATTGGATTGAAGAGTAAGTAACTTATGTATTAAAGTCATGTGTGATAGACAGAGAAGGAAACAAAGCTTTGTAGACAACATGTGAGCTGCGTCGGATAGAAATCGACCTTATGCAAGTGAACATAAATATGTACATGTATAAGAGACTGGTTGATTTAAGAATATTCATATATGGACCATAATTTGCTATTGGGCTCGTTTCCTATAACGATAGAAAAGTGATAAAAATGTGTATTACTGTAAGAAAAGTTGTAACTACATCTAAAGATGCCTTTATTTTTATCAACATACAAGTCTATGCTACTCTTCCCTAGGAAAAAAATTGAAATTAACAAATTTCAAATTTTATACGACCGTATTTTGGGGTCGTTTCTCGTGTTACTTTTCGCTTCCGAAGTGCATAACGCTGACTGATTTATAGATAATCGTCACCGGCAAATTCGTAACTTTTGCTTTCAAATAATAAAAAACATCGACCAATAAGAATAGTCAGAAGAAAATGCCGAGAACTATAAGTATTTCTGTAGCAGGTGTAAGAACACTAGCGTTACTTTGATTTCCGATTTCGTAACGCAAATTTTAGATGATGTAATCTGCTTTGTTGTAATAGAATTCTTTATAACAATATGCAAATATGAACTCTCGCGAGGAGTTCAAACAGGTAAATCAGAGATGATTTACATTCTAGTTTTGTTCTTCGTAATAATTAAGTTAGAAAATGACGTTATCGTTATGCGTTACATTTCACACGAAACAGAAGTCCAGTTATTTCTTTTTTTTGGGATACGATTGCTTTTAAGCAATCTGTAGACTTTTACCGTTGACTCAGGGCTCATTCCCTCACGTCAACCGTTTTATTCTAAACATTCAGCAACATCTCAGATTCTTATGATTGTCTTGCTTTAAAAGGTAAAAACAAGCAAAAGGATTGAACATAAACAACTTTCCTGTAATGTTCTTCTCATAATCTTCATGTTTGATTTTTCCCTTGACTTATATGCGTGTTTTTAACAACACGGAAAATCAGAATTAAGCAGTATTTATATTTAGTGTTTTTATAAATTTAGAAACACGTCAGAGGGAATTCCCCAGTTTTGATAAATGCGAGAGTTCTTTGAATTCCGATAATTCTATTTCTGTCATATAAGAACTGAAGTGGAGTTTTCTATATTTTACCGTTATGAAACTGATACTGTACTCTCATAAAGAAATTGAGACTCATTCATCATATCCAGCAGACAAGACATGTCTGTGTCATAATTTAAATAAACGTTCTTGTTCCAAATTGCAAGTCGCGGGTTTGTTTATGTATTAATGCGCATGCGTATAGTTTTCTTGATTTCAAGGGTAACAGATTGAGTGGTTGTTCTGGATTCCCCGCTTATTAATTAATTTGAAACTCATTGGATTCTTTCTATGTCTGCCTGCTATTGAGGGTTTAATATTGTTGTTGCATAATTTAAAATCATATGCATCATTTAAATTAAAATCAATGAAGTTTTACCTATAACACCCCTTTAGCCGAAATGGAGTCTTCCATATTATCGTTTCGAGTTGTCTCCCTTTCAGAAGTATTTCCCGTCAAGAAAAAATGCCCACTGACCCAAAGGAAATTAATAATTAAACAGTTAGAAATGGGGTTCCTCCTAGAATTAACGGTGATAAGATACGAAGTGAATAGTCCGAGATTACTGGATACAAGTCAAATCGGCACCCATAGAAAAAGTCAAATCGGCACCTGGTTAAATCGGCATCTAGTCAAATCGGCACCTATTTAAAAGTCAATTCGGCATCCAATAATATTTGATATAATATATTGGACTGGGAAATGGGGTTCCTCCTAGAATTAACGGTGATAAGATACGAAGTGAATAGTCCCGAGATTACTGGGTACAAGTGAAATCGGCACCTGGTCAAATCGGCACCCATAGAAAAAGTCAAATCGGCACCTGGTTAATTCGGCATCTAGTCAAATCGGCACCTATTTAAAATTCAATTCGGCATCCAATAATACTTGATATAATATATGGGACTGGGACTATTTAAGTTTGTAATTTAAGTATACTAGCATAAAAGTCCCCCACGGTCCCAGCTTGTTTGGCAAATCAGCCGTCGGACATCAGAGTAATCTCGAACTATGAAGTGAAATACCTTCTCTCTCTCTCTCTCTCAGTGACTGCTGGAGTGGAAAGTAAACTTGTGGAATTGATAGCACACAAATAAAACACAATAAGTACATTGCTCGTACACTTGTATCCGGGATTAGCTATTTTTAAAGTTGAGTGACTATTCAGATTTATATTTATACCTTTGCATGTGCAGTTGAATTAGTTTTGAAAATAATACTATCCAGCTGTACCAGGCCTTGCGGTCATAAAACTTTCGAGTCAGTTTTTTTGTACTCATACTCGAAAATCAACCAACGAAATTGCTTGATTTCTTGTTTCGAGCACGATTTTTGTGCTCCAAGCACTGAGCAAAGTTTTATGCCTTCAAGGCCATAGTCCAAATAATTATGACGTATTGGAAGGCTATTATAATTTTTTTCTTTGAAGCCTTACTTCGTCGAAGTAAGACGTAAAAAAAAAAATATAATAACCTTTCAAGACGTCATAATTATTTGGACTATCAAGACCAGGGCTGCCAAAAATACGTGAGACTCACGCATGTTCATGCTTTTTTGCAGCAGTATCCTTGGATCAATTTTTTCCTCTTTGATCTTTTCTATTTTGGCCAAATCTCACGAATTTGCTTAATGAAAAATTGGCAGAACTGCTATACATGTGTCAATGAAAACTATATGGCAATCGTATCCCTCAGAGCATTCTGCTCTTTGATTATTAAAATTGTTTTCGTCGTTAAGTTCTAATCATTTCCGATCATACGTGAAACATGTGACTAACATGTGATCACGCCCTTACGGCCGGATATATGAAATACTAGGTCTAAACATTGTTTTTGTTTCCAACGGGATGTTAGCAAACATAATCTGAAGACTTGTTTCGTCTTGTTTAAAAAAGGAAAATACAATTTTCAAAGAGATTGCGCCGGGGCCTATTATTTTTCCTATGTGCATAATGTTACATACGATCTTGTGTGAAAATAAATGCCCAATGACTTGACAAAATCGATTTCAGATTTGACAGACGTTATAACACACTTCGTTTCCAGATAACGATGTAAAGGGTCCTTGGAAAATTCAATCGACACAGGGGTTTATCTGGGTATTTTGGGAAAAAGGACCCTGGCCAGTTTTGGGAATTTTTTAACGCGGTTTTCAATGAGATTGGGAAAAACAACCAATATACCAGATGTTAGTTTTAGTGCGTTTAATTCATTAAACATTTTTTTGTTGGTAAAAATAAAGTAAGGACTACAACTTCTTTGTTTTTAAATATAACAACATGACATTGGAGTATCAAAATAATGAGTTCTAACTTCTTAAGGATTGTTACATTTTTTTGATTTTGACATGAAAATTTGTAAACTGAAATATTTTGAGTTCTGTATAAAATATATCCTGTTTCTATTTTCTTTTTTTTGTATATCTTTTAGTTTTCAATTTTAGTGTTGCTAAGTCAGCTGTCACATGTTTGGTTCTTTTAATTTTTTTATTTACTGTATTTGATTGACAATAGTTATCAAAGGCACCAGGATTATAAACCCGGAATTATATACTTGTCCGTTTCCGGATTTGATCTGGTTTTAGTATTTTCCCACACTTCCTGCTTTCTGTTTATTTATGGCAGCCATTGTTTGTCAATGTTGTTTGTCATTCAATATGTTTCAACTTGGATTTACACATTACTTGTTGGCGATTTTTGACATAAAGCTAGCGGTTGAACAAAATAAACATCTCTGTCATTAATAATAAAGATGGAAATGAATTTTGTGATCATTTGGGAATTTTGCTCCCGAAATTGGGAAAAATGTAGGGTTTTTGCCGTTGGGAATGGGTCCGAATACCGGACCCTGTGGACTGCTAGAAAAATCCATGCGACATTACGTCTCTTATCATTGTGCCGATGCTCGTTGGATTGATTTTGCTTCAGCAGTAAATATTACTGGATATTTTAGGTGAATAAAGATAATTTAATAAAAAATACATGTTAATATACCGTTACACTTGAAATGTACAAAGTTGGTATCTTTGTCACAATTTTTAATTATTTTTTTTTATTCATGTTCTGCAAACACTTTTCAGAAACGCAATAAACTTGTCAAAGGAGAAGTAAACTTTTACCATGCATGACTTGAAAGGAAGTACTTTATTGATTTTAGCCCACTAAAGTAGGTTAAAATGTGGAAACCATGTAGATGGTGTACAGGTCACAAATATCACATGGTGCCTATTTTAAAGATTTTAATTACAAGTTAAAAGTTTTTTTTTTACTGGATTTAAAGAATTTTACATTGCCAATGATTTGGAATAAATTGTATATAACTGGAATTTCAAAACCAAATATAAATACATTTTTTTGGCTAAAACATCAAGATACAACGATTATGGTATCCTGTATCAATGAAGAAAATATGGAAATTTCTGAATAAATTGTACTAATTGTTTTCAAAACAAGCACATATTTAGGAGTTTTATAATACTGTTACATTTAAGATGGATTTTAAGAAAAAGTATACTGTTCAGATTATTTTGAGCAGATTTTGCAATAAAATAAAACTAAAAAAAAGCTTTCGGTTTCTTATGGTTTCCTGTCACGTTTAAAAAAAACTTTAATTTAACATTGAAATTAGATTTTAAATATTAACATGAAGCAAGTAACACTAGTAATGGTGTTCATTTATGTCTTTTGAAATATATTGTGCAAAATAAAGAAAATAAAGATTGGTTTCCTGTTTGGTTTCCTGTCACGTAAACGGTGAATCAAAATGTATTAATTTTTTCTTGAAAAACTCAATTGTTCCATTAATACTATTCTAACACCAACACAACCCACAGAATAAAAGTTAAAGTTTTAGAACTTATAAAAAAGGATACAAAAAGAAACCAAAGGCCGAATACCAAATTATGGTCCATATACGAAAAACAACAAAATAAAAGATGAAGTTTGGTCTATTTTGTAGCAATCAATTAAAAATTTAAGAAGCAGACAGTCCAAGATTTTCTGTTGAAATTTTTTTATAAAACCGAAAGAAGTAAACTTATGCATTGGTGTTAATTTGCAGAAGTTCAATTTCTATACAACACAGCTCATGTGTCTATTGTAATATACAGTGTAACCCGCCTAATCCGACATCTGAGTCTTCCAACATCCCGCTTTAACAGACACATTTTCATAGTCCCAAAATATGCCTATCCTTGCAGAAAAAACCTGAGTATTCCAAGTGGGTCTCCTTGGGGTCTAAGCGTGACGCGGGATTGCCGATTTTTTGTAAGCGTGCTACGTGAAAGTCAAATTATTGTGTTGTGAAAACGGGAAATGAGGTCTACCGGGACCTGGGAAATGACAAAAAAAAATGAGAATTGCTTACGTACATAGTGTAAGTGGGATATGGGAATCTGACAAAACAGTAAGCGGGATCCGGGATTGGAACCCCCAATGAGACCCCCTTCCAACACCCAGCTTAATCTGACATTTTTTTGGGATACTATTGCTTTCAAGCAATCTGTAGACTTTTACCGTTGACTCAGGGCTGCATTCCCTCACGTCAACCGTTTTATTCTAAACATTCAGTAACATCTCAGATTCTTATGATTGTCTTGCTTTAAAAGGTAAAAACAATCAAAAGGATTGAACATAAACAACTTTCCTGTAATGTTCTTCTCATAATCTTCATGTTTAATATTTCCCTTGACCTATATGCGTGTTTTTAACAACACGAAAAATCAGAATTAAGGCCTAAAATAAAATTTCATTTGTTTGGCATTGCCGCCCGACCAACTGAAAAACTTTCCGCCAAATAATTTTATTTGCGTTTCAGAAATTTATTTTTTTTTATTTAAAAAAAATCGAAATTGTGCCGGAAATTGATCGTGTCCGCCAAGTTTGTTCCTGGCTTTACTTATTTCAAATCATGGTCTTAAAAGCGCTTGCCTTACACTGTATTGGGAGCAAACATTTAAATGACATGGAATAGAAAAAGTCAGCCAAAAGTAATGTCAAGAGGCCGGCAGGGGAAGGCATCTCCCTATGCTGCAATGCATTGGTTAAGGGAGATGGATTTTATCAAAAATCAAATTTCAGCTATTCTTTGAAAGAAACGTTCTGAGAGACCTTGTAGAGGACTCAATTTTATCTTTTGTAAAGCAGAAACAGATGATTTCTGCTCGACTTTGTCGCTTCATGAGATAGAAGTTTTTCACCGGGATATCACAGAACAAATATGCGTGGCTCTTACATTTGTTGAACTTATTAAATATTTGAAATTTATCATTGACAAATTTTCCCTTGAACCAGAGAACAAAGTATCTACTATAGTCAGAACCACAATGATGCATTCAAGATAATTATGGCTGTAAGCACCAAAGCTTAAAGACCATAATGATTTACAGGTTTATAGTAGTTTTGTACCAGTAGATGCTAGCCGGGAACAAAACATACATATTTTAAAGACTAGCATCTTGTGTCAACTGAAGTACTTCCCCCTTTTCTTGCCTTTCTTCTTAACATGAATAAGATAATTCTTAAAACATAAAAGATACTGACAGAAACATATTTATAAATGTCAGTGGCGTAGCTTGCATGTATGTTCAGATACTCAAGCATCCACATCATTTTGACAATAAAAAAAAAGAAGAAAAGATAAATATATAATTGCATGTGTTCGCAGCAGAAACACACAGGTAAACCAGTCTCTGAACGTAACACAAGAGTGAGGATATGAGAATAGCGTCCATTTTTTCCGAAGCTGTATATATATACGTTGTCTTTCCTTTAGACTCATTTAGTTTATGGATAAATCACTGAAAAGTGCTCTCGACGTTTTTGTAAAAAGTCTACGTCACCATCGTCGGCTACGACAAGTGCAGAAGATGATGATATATATAGTTACGCAGACCTGCGAACACGTTTGGACTGAATTTAGCAAAGCAGGGCGATAACATAACAGCGTTACTAGTTAACAAAAAATCAATCATATCCTGATATCGTTTCCTGTGACATGAAATACGACTAGTATTTATAACGGAGTGTGATCATTCCTGGGCTTATAAATTCCCTTTTTAATCTAGGTACAAATAATGATTTTATTTTCAATAAAAGAACGATAAATGTCCCCGCATTGTTCATATTTTATCTATCCAGGATACAAGTGTAATAACTAAAAAAAGCACTTTTTTTTTTATTTTTTTCTTTCTTAATATCTTAAGAGAAATAAAAGCTTTAGGCCAAATGCATTGGGATTTTCGTTATAATGTATATTTTAAAGGTATTAATTGGTTAAAAATATTCGATCAGGACTTATTATCGCAAGCGTCAAAGACATTGCTGATGATATAAGTTATTCAGGTATCACAAAAATATGTCAAGAATTGTACACATGACAGGGCTAACAAGTCCGGACGGACGGACGCCCAGTATTTCCATGTCCCTGCAACGCGTTTAGAAAAGTAATCAAAAACCCCATTGGGAGGATCAAATTCCAAGAAAAGGGAGTCACCTCGGATCCTATATTCCGAAGTTCCATATACATAAGGGCCGCTGTAATGGGTCCGTTTTTTAGATTTCAAATATAAGATTGGACATGAAACTTCTACATCAATTATTTCTGTATTGTATGATTGCAGTTTCGAGAAAACAATAAAATTCTGTCAGAAACATATATATTGGTGGGTATTCTGCCCAGTGTCGGATTGTAGGGGCGTACACATGCATACAGGGAAAATGTCAAAAAAGTTTCATTTTCTGCATAAAATGGTCCAAAAAATTGTTCGTCTCGCTCCGCTCAGCGACAGTTTCGCATCCACATCATTTAAACCCTGGCTACGCCACTGAATGTATCCAGTGTACTAGTGATGAATAAAATCCCCTCCTGTTCCACAATTCTAAAGGCTCATTAATTTATCTGTATTCATGTAATGCATGTCCAGATTTCTGTTAATCAAACAAGCATTACAACCCATAATTTATTTATCTGCAAAAATTGTCTGTCCTGCTGCATATTTCCATTTTGAATTTATCATACGTTTTAAACCTATCCCTGAAAAACCTTGCACTTGGATAATATTAGTATAAACACCATGTCTATTTGTGCCAACCTTCCAAATTTTTAATATTTTGCTATCCTAATTTGGAACAGATCCTTTATCCTCAAAACTTATCAGGGGAAGTAGGCGTGTTTGTATGGTAGTTCGTCACACCTTACATGTATGATTACTAGCCTCCAGGTATTGGTTTGAGCCCTAGTTGGGCAGTTGCAAAATTAAGGTTTGATTTTCATGTCAGATGTGATAAGGTTAGTCAGTTTCCTCCCACAGGTTGGCATTTTCCTTCAAGTACTACGGTTTAGTACGGCACTAAAACTGACAGCCATGAAATTACCCATATGGTGTTGAAAGTGATGTTTATAAAACCAAAGCAAACAATCAAAGTTTTAAATCTTTGTCCATTTGTACAAGGAGCCGTAGTGGTTGAGCCATTTAACTTATGGTAATTTTACCAAACTGTGACCACAACTTCAAGATGTGACATCATCCCTCTGTTCAATGGGCAGTCCCACAATAAAAGTTCAATTTTCACGTCATACATTTTATATGGTTAATTTGTCAGTTTCCTGCCTCAGTTCTGTGTTTTTTTCTGGGTACTTTGGTTAACTTTGCCAATAAAACTGATTGTCTTACGTGAAATTATCCATATGATGTAGAATGTGACATTGATGGTTGAACCCTTTCAAAGAAACCACCAGCATGTACACACAACAATGCTGCAATGCTTTAGACAACATTGATCTAGAGACTTCATGATTTACATGTATAAGGCTTTTAAATGTAAAAGAAAAAAATCCCTACCTACCTACCCACCTGCTGATAGTGTGGGTCGGCAATGCCAAACAAACAGTTTTTTAAGGGTGGCCTAAGCAGTATTTATATTTAGTGTTTTTATAAATTTAGAAACACGTCGGAGGGAATTCCCCAGTTTTGATAAATGCGAGAGTTCTCTGAATTCCGATAAGTCTATTTCTGTCATATAAAAACTGAAGTGGAGTTTTCCATATTTTACCATTATGAAACTGATATTTGATACTGTACTCTCATAAAGAAATGGAGAACCATTCATCATATCATTTAATAAACGTTCTTGTTCCAAATCGCAAGTCGCGGGTTTGTTTATGTATTAATGCGCATGCATATAGTTTTCTTGATTTCAAGGGGTATCAGATTGAATGGTTGCTCTGGATTCCCCGCTTCATTGATTAATTTGAAATTCATGGGATTCTTTCTATGACTGTCTGCTATTGAGGGTTATTGTTGTTGCATAATTTTAAATCATATGCATCATTTAAATTAAAATAAATGTAGTGTTTACCTATAACACCCCTTCAGCCGAAATGGAGTCTTCCATATTTTCGTTTCGAGTTATTCAAAGTATTTTCCGTCAAAATCGAAAGTCGAAATACAATATGACTCGTCAAGAAAAATTACCTCCTTAGATGTCGATAAACGTCGTATTATATTAAGAACGATCTCAATTCAAACAAAGGAGTGTGTACGGAAAGGAGTCATGCCCACGGACCCAAAGGAAATTACTATTTAAAGAGTTAGAAATGGGGTTCCTCCTAGAATTAACGGTGATAAGATACGAAGTAAAATACCTTCTCTCACTCTCAATGACTGCTGTGAAAAGTAAACTTGGAATGGTAGTACAAAAATAAAACACAATAAGTACATTGCTCATACACTTGTATCCAGGATTGGCTATTTTTAAAGTTGAGTGACTATTCAGATTATTAAATTTTGCATGTGCAGTTGAATTAGTTTTGAAAATAATACTATCCAGCTGTACCAGGGCTGCCAAAAATGCGTGAGACTCACGCATGTTCATGCTTTTTTTTTGCACCAGTATCCTTGGATCTATTTTTTTCCCTCTTTGATCTTTTTAATTTTGGCCAAATCTCACGCATTTGCTTAATGAAAAGTTGGCAGAACTGCTAATGCTATACATGTGTCAATGAAAACTATGGCAATCGTATCCCTCAGAGCATTCTGCTCTTTGATTCTGGTCCCCCAGTGTGTCAGATTACACAGGTTACCCTGTATTTGACTTATGTTAGAGGAACTAAATAAGGTTCAAAAGGAATAAACACAAACTCGAAGCTGCAAAATTACATCCTTCAAGATCAGCTGTGTATACAAAAAGGGGCGGATACAAGTAAAATCGATGTCAATAAAGGATTAGACAAAACAGTTCTGGAATACCCTGACATACAAATCTCTTAATATTTTCAGTATTAATAGAGGAAGACTAATACTTTTTTAAACACAAAACACCTGACAGCCATTTAAATAATTTTGGATAATGATAATGTATCTGTATAAACAGGATAAATATTTCACAAAAGTTGTCTTAGATAGACATTTAGAGTAATTCAGCTGCTTGCATTGAATTTATCTAAAGTTTTAACATGTGTGATGTAAAAAAATGGTTAAGACATTTGAACAGGTAGTTAGGAACATTTAAAGTGAGCAGATCATTATCTTACTATACAATATTGGTTTTGCTCATTGTTGAAGTATGTAGTGACCTGATGTTGTTCACATTGTTGTCCTGATATCTTTATTAGATAGTTATCTTATTGCATAGAAGTGGAAGAAATAACTCTGTCAACAGTTTATTTAATACATTTTATTTGTTTTTATAGAAATTTACCATCATTGGAGGGAAACAGAGAGAAAAAGTCAGACTGGAGAAAGAAAAAACAAGAAAAGTAAGTACACTGTGTAAGAAACAAGAGAAAAAGTAATATATATATATATATTACTTTTTCTCTTGTTTCTTACACAGTGTGTAATAATATATATATATATATATATATACAAGATTAGTAGTCTGTTTAGGCATGGTCTTCAAACAATGAACAAAGCACACAGAGTATATGAATGATTATTATTATTATAAAAATAAGAAAATGTGGTATGATTGCCAATGAGACAACTCTGCATTAGAGACCAAATGACACAAAAAATTAACAACTATAGGTGTCTGTATTGCCTTCAACAATGAGCAAATATAAAAAAGAAGATGTGGTATGATTGTCAATGAGAAAACTCTCCACAAGAGACCAAATAACACACAACTATAGGTCATTACCTTCAACAAAGCACCTCCGAAAATCCATACTGCATAATCAGCCTTAAATGGCCGTGAAATGACAAATGTAAAACAATAGACAACTTTTGAGTTTGATGCATTTCTGTCAAAAACTTTGGTTTTAGTGAACATCATTCGTGTGTTTAGGGGCGTCGTCACTTCTGTGTCAATATTGAGCAAGTGGTTGTAAAAATATAAACCTATATTGCACAAATTATTCAGAAAACTGAATTCTCATAATTGTCTTGCAGCACTGCTGTCATTAGGGAATTGTGATTATTTAATTACAGAACAAATGTTATTTCTAGTGTATCTTGTACAATGACAATCAGTAAGACGCTTGATGAACGTTTTATAGTGCAGGGATACAGGTGATCCCCTCTATCTGGTAAATGAGGTCATAAAGGTGCACATAATTGACAAGCTTTTTCCGATGAAGGACAAACTCAAAAGTGGTCTATTCAAACAAGAAAATTAATGGCCTAATTTATGTAAAAAAAATGAAGGAAAAACAAATATGTAACACATTAACAAACAACAACCACTGAATTACAGGCTCCTGACCTTAAAAGGTCCCAGAATTGACAAATAAGATAGTTGAAATATAACTTTAAATCAGACTTTGTGATGTTGGTAAAAAAACTTACAAAGTCAAAATAAAATAAAAAAAAGCATTTTGAATGATTTTGTCCATCTACATGTAATTTCTTGTTTCTGCTTAATTTCTTAATATAAAATAGGATTCATGTTCAAAATTTAGTTTCAATAACATACCTGTCAACTGACCCGTATTTTGCGGTTGTGACCCGAGATTTTCACAATTCTGAGGGATCACCCTGGACACCCGCCGGGTCACTGAATAACCCTGGAATTCCGAAAATGACCCGTTTTCACCTGGATTTCTTAGCCTAGAGAATGATTTATTAAGTGGTTTTTCTTTGAAATACCGGCAAATTCGTAATTCTTCCATCAACAGAAGTTCAGCTACCTGTGTAAACTGTCAAATTAAGTGACCCATCATATGCATGGCTTCACTTGACAGCTTTGGTGTCAAACACACTGTTAATTAACACAAATTACCTTAGCTTTAGGTCGTAAATAAATTTCACTGTTGTTAGGTTTTACAAACATTTTTCAACTGAGTTACTTCCCCTTTTTTGTCACCATTCAAAATTGTTCCTTATATTTACGTTTTTTGGGGTAAAAAAGATAAAATCTACTACAAATAGAATTTAAATACATATTGAAATATAACTTTACATTTAATTCATACCTTAATACAATTATGAAAATAAAGTTGCAAATTATTTTTTTCATTTATACTTCTTTTAACGTTTACCTTTATTAAGGTCTTTCCTTTTACTAAAGGGAAAGACCTTACTGTATTTCTTCTGATTATTATTCTTCTTGTTCCGCCAAACTTTGACAAAATTTCCCTCCGTAACCTTAAACCATGTCGCTTTCATGTTCACACTTTGTATTGGTGTCATGAATACCTATCCGGAACTCACCCTGTGAGTCGAAATATTTTGTCGGTTCGGAGTAATCCCTCCGAAACCCAAAAACCTTGTTATCGTTCCAACACCGTAACCGTAATAGGTAGAAAAAAAATGAGGGGTGAAATTTGTTCAGGACCAGACCCGGGTTCTTCGTTACATTTGGATCGAAAAGATTCAACGACTCATTGGTAGAGTTATGCCCCTATGAAAATTAACCGGTGTCGGTTGGCCACCAAAACTCAGAAACCGTAAGTCGTAGACACATAGGATCTTCACCAATCATCATCATTTCATGTATCTTTAAAAAATATCTCAAGGTCAAATTTGTATGTTGACCTTGACCTCTGACCTAACAGCTTGTTATGGGATAATCTCAGAAACCATTATACTTACAGAAGTTTTAAATGGTGGAAAATGTTTGGGTCATTATGGCGCAACTTTGTTACATTTTGATCAAAGAGATTTGACCTTTCTATAAGGGGCATAACCCCTGTTTTAGGTTTTTGAAAAGACAAAATCAGCTTTTACTATATAACCAAAGGTCCTAGACCCTTGGGGTCTTCAGTAATGGCATTGGGGACCAATGACCTTGACAAAGGTCAAAAGGTCAAAGGTCAAGGTCATGTCCCAGATAGCGAATTTAGTGTTTTTAACCTTATTTAAAGGATTTTTAGTGTGTTTTCGAGCTTTTTAAGGTTGACCTTGACCTTTTCAATACATTCTACGTCTGTTGGAACATGTATTTTACATTAAAAAAGGAAAGACCTCTCAATTGTTCAAGAACAATTGACAGTTTAATTTTACTATACTCTAATTATGAAAGCAAAAACTGATAAGCCAGTCACTACCTATTGGAAATAATTAAAATAAAGCCTGTCACAACTTCAGGGTGAAATACTATACTTATAGAACAATGTAGAAATGTCAGCATTTAACATTAACCAAAGAAAAGGAGAAAGTGTCACAAAGTTAACAAAAGCTTTTCAAAGTGCAATGAAATAATGATTCATAAAGTGAACATGTTTTGGAAACTTTTATTTAAATTATAAAAAAAATGTCCCCTAATTACTGAAGTTCAGCTCGAAAATGTTTGTACGCGTTATGACCTGCATTTTCATCGTCACAGGTTGACAGGTATGCAATAACTTTTTTTAAAATGTTCTAATTTCTTTTGGAATGTTTCAGTAATATGGGAATATGAAAATGGGGTATCCGATTTGTAATGAGATAGCAACAGGGCTCAAGCTAATGGGCAACAAGGGCCAAGAAGTAACCTTCTTCCATCATTTCTCTTTTCCTGACTGCCAAATGTGATATCTGGTCTTGTGGGTGTTCATTTAGTCACTTTAGTAAATTAATTTGAACTTTGATAAATAGTTGTCTCATTGCAATCATAACATATCTCCTTATTTTTTTACCAACTAAATCATGCATATATCAAACAGCCTTGAATAATGAAAAAAAAAAGTTTATAATCCTTTTTCTTCATAAACATGATAAATATAGAGGGTTATGTTTATTTTCAGAAGAAAAAGTGGTCATTCGGAGTATGACAGACCTGCTGGTGGAATGTGCAGAGATGTTAGATTAGAAACAGATCCATCTCTACAAGTTGTGCGTGAAAATATAGGAAGTAAATCATCCATTGAAAAGGTAGCACATGTTGGAACAAGTCAAAAATTGACCGAAAATACAAAAAAGGAATTGGACATGAAATCTGATAAGAATGCAGACAGTAGTCAAAGATTATCAGATAGTTCAAGATCATCTCGCATGAAATATAGTGATGTTAGATTGGAAACAAATCCTAATATGATGGTTGTAAGAGAAAATGCTGGATCAAGGTCAAAAGATCAGAAGGATAAAATTGACAGGTCATCAAAAATGAAATACTCAGATGTCAGATTAGAAACTAACCCTAATTTAATGGTTGTTGGAGAGAATGCTGGATCAATGTCAGAAGATCAGAAGGAGAAAACTGATAGGTCATCGAAAATGAAATACTCTGATGTCAGGTTAGAAACTAACTCTAATTTAATGGTTGTTAGAGAGAATGCTGGATCATGGTCAAAAGATCAAAAGGAGAAAACTGACAGGTCATCGAAAATGAAATACTCAGACGTAAGATTAGAAACTAATCCTAATTTAAATGTTGTAAGAGAGAATGCTGCAGATCTGTCAAGGTCATCTAGACTTAAATATACTGATGTGAGACTGGAAACAAATCCAAATCTAACTACTGTTAGAGAAAATGCTGGTGGTAAGACAAAAATGTTGGTGAAGGAATCTACTAAGGACATTCAGACAAATGAAGAATCTCAGAAAATCATTTCAACAAATATAACTGATGCAGAAGTTAAAGCTGAACATGGCGAAAATCAGGATGATAATGTAGATATTATGCCTGCACATGATCAAATTCTAAATAACAGTTCAAATGTTAGAAAAGACTCATCAGAAGTGAGTAAATTTGAGTTGGAATCAAAAAAAGTTCCCACAGAGCCTGAAAATGAATCAGCTACGAAAGAGGGAGACAATACAGAAAGAAGCCAGGACCAATTGATTTGTGATGGGGATTTGAGAGAACCATCAAAAGAAGAAACTTTGCTGAATTACTCTGGGGCTGTAAAATCAGCTGGGAAAATTGAAAAGGATGATCTTAAATCGGATGAAAGTGATACCGATGTCAAAAATGAAGTCAGTGGTGCATTGACATCTTTGTTAGCTTTAGTTGAAACTGAAATAACTAAGAAATTTGATGATAATGGAAACCCTATCACAGATAAACAAGCTGAAACACTTTCAGAAGAGAATGTAACTAAAATATATGATCATCAGGGAGAAAACCATGATAGAGAGATTAAAGACAGGGAAAGAATGACAGAAGAAAAACAAACTGACATGAAAGAGGAGACAATGACAATTATATCAGAAGTTCATGTAAAAACTGAAGGAGAAGGATTTGTTGTAAAAACAAAATTACATGAGAGTGTAAAATCTGATACTGGTAACGAAACAGAGACCTCTGATACACTTGATCACAACAAAGAAAGCAAAGTAACAAAGGAACCAGTAGGACAGGAGAATGATAAACAGAGCTATGCAGCAGCTTTAGGTCTGGTTCAGAGTGAAGAAACACTTCCTTCCCTTGCACAAAGTGGTGAATCACTACCTTTGCCAACCCATAGTGTTACCCTTGATGTAACCAAAATGGAAAATCAGCAAAAGATTGAAGATGAAAATATCAGTCATGCATCAGACCAGAAACTAGAAGAAACAGAAAAGTTAACATCTGTAAACATACAATCAGAAACAGTTGAAAAAAGTTCTTCACTTACTCAAAGTGTCATTACACTTGTCAATGAAGTTTGTGAATCATCAGTACAAAAACAGGTAGAAACACTTGCTTTTAAAGAAGTCCAAAATGAAATTTCAGTGGAAATGCCAGCTAATGGATTAGAAAAGATTGATGATAAATACAAGACTGCATGTGAAAAAGAATTGATTGAGGAGAAATCTTTGCCATTATCACTTACAGACAGTATTTTTTCATTAGTACAAGAAACAAGAATCGAAAACACTCAAGAAAAGTTAGAAAGCTTGGTGAAAGGTATGGCAAAAACTAGAGAGACAGATGAGGCTGGCATTATTACGTGCAGGGACACTCTGACAGTACAGGCTGATTATAAGATGCAATCTGAGAGCAAAGAAACTAAATCAGATAAAGTAGAAGACACTAAGACTAAAGTTGCAATCAGCAAGGCAGCAGACGACACTAAAGCATCTGAAGGTCACACAAAGTCAATGATGGATAAAACCAATAAAACAGATGAGAATAAAGTTACATCAGATGTAGTAAAAACAATAGAAGGTGTAAGAAAAACATTAATGGACATCACAAAAACTGTGGAAGATGATAGAATAACAATAGAAGATATTACAAAGACAGTAACACATAAAACTTTGAAAACTGCAGCAACCATAGAAACAGACAATGTCAGAACAGTACAACATCAGTACAAAACAATGGCAGACGTAATTGAAACAATAGAAGATGTTAAAAACACATTAAAAGATATCAATAAAACAGTGGAAGATGACACTAAAACCATAGCAGATTTGACCAAAACAGTTCAAGGTGACATTGAAAAAAAGGCTGACAACATATCAATTATTGATGATACCAAGACTGAAGGAGCAGAGTCAAAACCTACAACAGACAATACCAGAGTAACTCCTGAAAACATTGAGTCTGAGGTTATTCAGACTGATATTAAAACCATTGAAAAAGGTTTAAAAGATTTGATCACAGAAATGGCTGCCAAAGAGAAAATTAGTGCTGATGATAATGGAGTACAATTGGATTATAGGAATTCACCTACAAATTCCAATGAAATTGGTGAACAGGTCAGGAGGTTATCTCCATTGGGTATGGCAGGAAGTTTGAGTCCTACAATGGTGAGATCTTGTGAGTTTCTGTCAAAAGATGGAAATTTGAGTGAAGCAGATTCTTTGGAAAACCTGTCTGTAAAATCAGATGGGGGAAGTCGTTCAAATTCAAAGTCTCAAAGAAAAACAGTTGGTTCAAGAATCCAACAACCAAAGTCTTACTCAAGGTCACATGAAACTCCAAATAAATCTTCATTTAAAGAAAGAAATTGGCATGGTACATCAACACCTGGTCGCTATGGTAACAGTCGCCATGATAGTTGTAAACAGCCAGTACATGGATGGTATGATCATTCTTATGGGTCACCTCGACAGTATGGACAATATCATTCATATTCAGAAAGTCATGACAAAAATAATAGAGGGAGAGGATCATATGGGAATACCCCAAGAGGATCATACAGAAAGCAGAATTACAATACCCCTGAGAGATTTCAGCAGACCAATTCCTCGTCATACAAATCACATTCTTACAAAGAAAGTCACTATGTAAAGGAACATAATGGAAAAACAACTGATAGATTTACTCATGATAGAAAACAAGGAAGAAGTTTTGATAAACAAGAATCTGACAATCATGGAAGCAATTATAAAAGCAGTGATGTTAGAAAATCAGAAATGGGCGGAGGAATTGAAAAAAAGATAGAAAGAGAAAAAGATTATATTACTACCGGTAAACCAAAAAATATAGACACTAAGTACAAGTCCTCTGATTCTAGGCAAAAAATAGAGAAACAAGAGGAACATTATTCAAAATTGAGTGAAAAAGTTAGCGGTTCTAAGTCTGTAAATCAGAAGGAGGCACAAGGATCTACTGGTAAAAAGGAAACATCTCTTCCAAAGTGTGAAGATATTCCTAGTAAAGCATTAGAAAGTAGTCAGGGTAGTGGTGATAAAATGAAATGTTCTTCAGATCAAAAACCAGATTTATCAGAAGATACTTCAAAAGAAGCTACTGATTCTTCTAAGGAAGGAAGTCACCAGCAGGCTCAAGGTACCAGTAAAGGTGCAACTAATTCCCAAAAACAAAAACAGAAAAAGAAAAGGAGGAGCAATGCTAAATATAAGTGGTAGTTGTGTAAATACATTGTATATATATTAAGTGCAGACAGCACAATTTGGGATTAGAACTCAGGGTGATATTGTGGCCATGATTTTTGCAAATTATTTGGTTCTCAGACTTAAAAATCTTTAAATCAGTCACTACCTAGTACTTGTTAAAGTTAAAAATTTCATAAAATCTGTATTTGAATATCTTGTTAGTTTATTCTATTATTCAAGTTTGTTAATTTTTATGTTGAAAATCTTAACAGTTAAGAAAAATCATATTTTCTGTTCTGCCGCTGTTGTAAAAATAGTAAAAATGCTTGGGTAACAATATTTCAAAAAAAAAAATTTCTGTATTTTATTGTTTCGAAAATATTTGTCAGTTTATAATCTTTACAAAGATTGAAGAGTATAGATTGTCTGTTTTTAGCCTCTTATATTTTTCCAATATATTAATGAGCAGAGGTTGTAATATTAGGGAACCCTTAATTTTGATTAAACTGCTAATTTGGGAAAACTTGATTGCCCAACTAATTCAAAGTGTTAACTGCAGGGTCATTCTTATTTTTAATCTGATCTAGAACTGGTACAAGTTTTCATAACCTTTATCACTTATCAGTTTAAATAATGTGTTTAATTATATTTTGTACTATTTCTCACATCATAAATTATAAAGGATTGGCAAAATGTCATGGATTGCTTTAACAATGGTATTGCTTATTATAGTGCATTAGTTACTTTGTATGTGTATTGTTGATTTATATTCGTTTTATATATACATCAAAATTATTTATTTTCATGGTGCTATTTTCTCAAAATTAAAAAAAAAAAATCCATTAAAAATTATATAGATATGTTTTCTGTTTGTTATTGTTGGTATTAAAGCTTTATTATTGTCTTGCACTAAAATACTTAGCTTAAACAATACAGGTACTATCATATTTTTTTCTCAGGTTTTATTGTGCATTGTCTTTTAAATTTTTTCTAAAACAGTATTTCACAAATCAATATATTTTTTTTTAAGTCCGTCCAAAAAACAAATGATCATGTATATAAGATTTTTCTTGTTACTTAACAGTGCTACATTTTACTTTTTGTATCAAATTATACCATGTTTACAAAAATCTCAGTTTTCCTGTTTTTTAATGTATATATTTTTGTTTGTTGAATTAAAAAAAATATTTTTGACAAGTTGTTGTGTTGTTCCCAAAATACATTAGTCACAAATAAATATTGAATGATTTCTGAATGAACTTAAATGAAAACAGTCCCTTATATGTAACAGAAGGCAGTTAAGATGAAGAACAGTGGTTTGTGATAAACTAAATTCAGAATTTTTTTCATGCATTTATTGTTGAACACGGCACAACACTTTGACTTCAATTATTGTGATTTCATTGCCTATCAGAAACCTAGTTTGTTCACCATTGGCTATAATATATGAAAATATGATGATGTAGTATTTTTCCCAATGAGAACTATCCACAAGAGACAAACAACAAACACATTTGGGAGAGACACCTACAGAATGTGGTGGTTTTAAACTAGTTTGCTTGTGCTAAACCCTTCCCCTATCTGGGACAGTGATGTAAAGGCACAATGCAAGAACAAGCTATGCAAAATGAAAAACAAAAAAAACAAATAGAATACTCTGCAACAAATGACAACCACTCAATTACAGGCTCCTTACTCGGGACAGGCACATAAAGAGTTTGGGTTGTTTGAAGGCCCCAACCCTCCCCTTAACCTAGACAGTGGTGTAACAGTACAAATCAAGAACAAACTGTGCAAAACAACAAACAAAAAAACTAATATATGAGAACTAGCAAAAAACTACACCAACTCAATCATAGGTTCCTGACTTGGGACAGAAACATACAGAATGTGGCGGGGTTGAACTACCCCCTAACCTTAATAAGTGGTGTAATAGTACAATAAGAACATACCATAAAAATCACTAGAAAAAAGCTCAACTCATCAGATAAATAAGTAGAAGTAAATCATAACAATGTAGGATTTCTTTTTGAGAATTCTTTGTTGTAAATCTATTAAACATGAAAGGTACCAAACAATTATCTATCTTTCCTCAAAAGCAGACATCCCTAGTACTCCCTTTTCTTAAATACAAATGTCATTTTTTATCTTCACAGTTTCATAGATTTTGGATACAAGTTTCTAGTTAAATCTTATTCATAGGGACTTGTTCTGTTCTGAATCCTATGTGCTATATTGTATGGTGTTCTAAATGGTGGAAATTGTCTTTACAAATAATGCATTTAAAATTAAAAATGTGAGGTTAGATCTTGGCAAAAACACAGCACAATTTTATCATTAATGAAAACTATGCAAACATTTTTGTATTGACAGTATTTTTATTTCCTTGTGTATCTTGGCACTGGTATCACACCTATGTAATTTGAACAGCATATTTATCTGACCTTCTTGAGTGCAGAAAGTTTTTGGTTTGATTTCTGGGCAAGTCAAACTATGCAAAGTGGTATTTTCTGCACACCAGCTAAACATTTAGCATTTAAGAGTAAGAGCAAAGACTGGTCAGATTGCAGTTCAAATAAGGTGTCAGTGTTGGACTGACCATTGGCACTACTTTGTTAACTACCACTTCAAAAATCCTGACATCTAGTATAAATAAGGATTCATATTCATGTCTCATTATATCATTTTCATGATATAGATATAAGATGATGTAGTACAAGACAAATCTCCATCTAAGTCACAATTTGTAAAAGTAAATCATTATAGGTCAAAGTACGATCTTCAACACAGCCTTTGCTTACACCAAACAGCAAGCTTTTAAGGGCTCCAAAAATGACTAGTGTAAAACCATTCAAACAGGAAAACCAACGGTCTAATCTATATAAGAAGTGAAAAACACTTATGAACCACATCAACAAATGCCAACTACTAAACATCAGATTCCTGACTTTCTTAAAAAGTCCTGTTCCAAGTCGAAATATGGCAGTTGTCTAATAGTTAGTTGGTCTCTGTGTGTGTTGCATTGATGATTATTTTTTGTTGTAATTCAGTGTTTTGTTTCGTTGTTTACCTCTTATAGTTGAGTTGTTTCTCTCTGTTTTAGTTTGTAACCCCGAATTTGTTTTCTCTCGACCAATTTAAGACTTTTGAACAGCATTATACTTCTGTTGCCTTTATACAAGTCAGGTGCAAACAAATGCAGCCGGTGTAAATGTTTCAATAGGTACCAAACTTCACCCTTATCTGAAACACAATAACATCACAACATAGTAAGACACACTATAAATTATCTATTGAAATGGGTTAACTCAATCAAAAGACATAAGAACACAAGTGAAGATACACGGAAAGAATTATTAGCCTTTCAATGTAATGCATCAAAAATCAGTTGAGCAAGCAAAGTTCAACTGTTCATTGTAAGGTATGAATAGTTGGATATTCAACAGTAGTTTCCCAATGTTCCATTTAATTATTTTTCGTTATGAGTGGTATTTAAATTTTTCAAGAAGAGCCTCTTGGTTTGTTGTCTAGCCTGCAACTTGTCGCAGAAATCGAGCCAGATATAGTGATGCAGTGGCAGCGGTGATCATTTTAAAACTACCTAAAGCTTAAATTTTAGAAGGTGCAAGACCTGGATACTTCATACTTTAAAAGATGAGAAGATGTGGTTTGATAGCCATAGAGACACAGAAATTAACAAGTATGCCTAATGTTAGAAAGTTTCAGTCTGTCATATGTCCATTGCCCTTGACCTCATTTTCAGTGACACTTGAAAAAACAAAGATTTCTTGTAATCTTATTTTCTTGCATATTGTGAGTAATATGATGACTATGTGTCTACCTTGCAGGGTCATCATACATGTCAGACAGTTTTCACTTGACCTTGACCTCATTTCATGGAACAGTGAACTAGGTTAAGTTTTGTGGTCATGTCAATATTTCAGATAAGCAATAGGTCTACCAGTATTATATTTGGTGTATCGGTGCATTACGTTTGCGCGCATTACCATTACATTTGCACGCAAAAATCATTACGTTTGCGTGCAGCTTTTGATTACAATTGCGTGCATTTTTATGACAGGTAAACTCAGGTGAAATACAGGTAATAATATTTATTTATTTATAATTAGTTCAATTATTTACAAGTATAAGTACTCTTTCTGTTAGTCTTGGTCCCCTACTCACCAATGTTGAGGTGGAAGTGGGATTTCGAGCAAAATAAGTCCGTTTTATTATGCACAAGCACTAAATCCTAGAAATATGTACAGATAAAAATGTTAAAATACTAAAACATAGCTAATCTTAAAGGTAAAAGTATTGATAATTTCATTACTTTACATGTAGGTACGTGTCGAAACTCCATATTTGTTACAAACTAACTTAAATGAATTACTTATTTTAAAAACGATCACTATTCGTTTACATTCACTCTGAAATATTGAAATATTCGCAATGAAGTTACATGTATTAAACTACAGAGTTTCTAATGATCACTTTATAATTGGTTTCATAAGTCAATATGAACAATATATATTTGAATTAAGAAATATTTTCAAAATTAATAATTGATAGTCATATTTATTATGAAAATAAAAAAATATATAGTCAATTATAATTTAATTTCATTTTTATTTATATTTTTACATGAGTTTACCTGTAAAATGAATGCGCGCAAATGTAATCAAAAGTTGCGCGCAAACGTAAACATTTTAATTCCCAAATGCGCGCAAACATAGTGCGCCCTGGTGTATGGAATGATGGTAATGTGTACATTTCCGACTGGCAGGTGTCATGGGACCTTGGCCGCATTTCCATGGTTCAGTGGTTAGAGATGTTTTTCTGATACTGTATGCAAAGTCAACTATATTTGGTGTGTGGAAATATTTTTGGATATTATGACAGTCTGGCAGGTTTTATTTTACTTCTGCCTCATTTTTAGTGTTTATTGCTAGATGTTAAAATGATTTATTTATCAATAGTATTTGACTTTGAACTAGCTTTTGTAACTGAGTACTCTCTTTTTTTTTTGTGTTTGAAATTTTTCAGTTTGTTCTTATGTTGTGCTGTTACACACACACACAGGGAAAGGGTTGAGCACTCCCAGACAAATTTAACCAGCCACATAATGTATGTGCCTGTCCAAAGTCAGGAAGGAGCATGTAGTACAGTAGTTGTCGTTGATTCATATCGGTCATAATAATTTTTTCGTAAATTGTTTTGTTAAAAATTAGGTTATTTGAAACATTTCATTATCATGTCAGGGCCTTTTATAGATTACTATACAGAATGGGTTTTTCCTCACTGTTGAAAGCCATACAGTGGCTTATAATTGCTGACTATAACTTCATTTTAACTCTGGTGGTAATCATATCACATCTCCTCATATTTTTAAATTTCATACAAATGCTAACATCATCTTCACAGGATTAAAATTCATTTATCTCATATTCTCCAACATTAGTAGCAAGTGAGACAAAAATGGCTACTTTAAACTGGAAAAATTATCTTTGATAGAAATATAAGTCATATTAAAACAAAAACAATTTATTAAATAAATCATTAAACATGTAAATATCTCAGCAGCAGTTCCTTGACACTTAAAACTGGACGGTAACTGACATAGAACAACTTCAACATTGTCATAAAAATATGTATATAAACCAACAAATAGCAATCAATAAATAGAACTGAATATTTCACATTTTTATCAATAAATAGAATTAAATATTTGACAGTTTTATCAATACTGAGGAAAAAAATAAAACCAATCTATCACATTACCACCTGACGATGGACGGAATGTTCAGTAAGGCTAATACATATAAAATATAAAATGGTATAAAAATAATTAAGAGTCCGGTTCACCTAAATAAATGGTTAATTTACCCCTGTTGGTATGTTGGAGAAATAAACTAGCAATGCATCCATTTTCTTTTCTATTTAAGTCAATGGTGCTGGGTTTATATAGTTATTAAATATTGCATATTTTTTCAACTGCATGGTAGCTTTCAGCATACTGAAGCTGAATAACTAGATAATTTTATCAACACATAAAATATCATCAGTTAACATTGCTTGTGAATAAAAATAAATTCATTCTGTGTGTAAATTAATGTGACATTTTAAAATTATAATTACTACAAGATAGTTTGATTCAAATTTCATCTACTGGTACCTAAAATCCCTAATGCTCAACAACAAAAAGGTGTAGTTAAAAAAATCATTAATTTAAACAGTTCAATAAGTAATACAAATGTCTGCAATCTCATTGGTGGAAAATAATTAATAATTTCTGATTGTAGCCGACAGTCCACGAAGTGCCCATCTGTAGGAAGAAATTCCTTCTTTCTTGACCTCCATTTCAAATATTGGTTCTCTAGCAGAAATTCTAGAGGCATACACAGGACAGGAGTAGATCTCTGCTGCCTTGGAGGGGTCTTGTTGATTGGCTTTGTCTGTGATTTGACAGCATGTGAGGTGCACCACAGGGAGTGCCACACATGCTTGTTTTGGTGGTGAATCCATAAGTTCTAATACTGTTTTGTCCCAGGCACAGCCCCACAGATGTATACCATAGACATACATACCCTCTACTGGAGGCTCACGTATCTAAAAATATGCATATATTAAAGATTTTATGTTAGATGTTTGTTTTCACATGTTTATAGTTTTGCATATTTCAACAGAATAAACATTTTTATCAGAATATTAAATTGGTGGAAACTCAAGAATGTAATATGCTATGGATTTTGGTCATTGTATAAGTCTACATGATGACCTGAAGTTGTTTACTTATGTGTCCTTTGGTCTTGATGGGGTTTTATATTTGTCTCACTGGCAATCATACTTCTTATATAATTCATTCATTTCTATTTTAAGCATCACCATTTTTCAAATAAACAGTGTTCTCCACAGTGTGGTCCTGACCACTTAAAACAAGTAGGTTTAGAGTGTAGGGTTGGTCCTAATGTCCAACTTAAATTTTGTGGTGTTTTTTTTGTGTTTTTTTGGCTGTCTGGTTAATTACAAGTGTATATGTAACTATATATTTATTGTACATCCTATATGGAAATAATCTATTAGAAATTTTACTGCAAATACAGGACAACCAAATTTTCACTGGAACACCTGATTTGTAGTCTTGGTGGTCAATATGTCCACCGGTCTGAACAATATTTTAAGAACTCTGATAAAAAAAATGATTTGATAAACTTTGTAACTATTCTCAAGCTAATTTTTATTTCTAATTTTATTAATATTTGAATAAAAAGTTGAATCATGTTTTGGATAATAATACATACATGTCCAACATCTCTGGGGGTGATATCTGAGTTGACAACAATCTGGTCAAAGTATCCAGATCTATCACCACAATGGTTTCTGATGTAATCCTGCTTCAGTATAGCTATCAGGGCCTGGGGTCTGAAGAACTGACCTAGGGTCCAGACTGGAACCTTAGATCTTGGCTAAAAATAAACAAAACAGTTACTGAGTTTTAGTTTTAAAAGAAACATACTTTAACCTAAAATCTTGTTTGAAAAAAAATCAAAATTAGTCTGAAAATAGTCAAATTCATAACTGGATCTAGGATGTAAAATAAATTGGTTATCAAAACTTATGTCTATAATATTGATTATTAAGTTAGTATTGTAACTCAAACATTAAATCTTTTAAAATTAAAACCTAAATAGTTGAACTTTTTCTTGTATATTAAAAAGAAGCAATGAAATAACCATGGCAAGGAGAAAAGACAGGAAACTAATTATACATTACATACCAGTCCTATTAATTTCTCCAGAGCCATACTCCTGGCTAACAGTCCATCTCTATCCCTGTCTCCACTGAGCCATGCAGCTACAGACATTGTAAGGGGTGGTGCAGCACTTCCTGCCATCTGACACCAGGTCTTGGGTATTCTCATGTGATAAAGGTCATCAGCAGCTGATACTATATGTTCTGACAGATTGTCACCAAAACTCTCAGTCTCACATGCATTTTTAATAGCCTGTAATCAACAGTAGTCATATTTTATTAATAAATTGAATATGATATTGTGATAATTACTGTGTCAGAGAATTGTTAATAATTATTTTCATTGCAGTGTTTGATAATTTAGTTACTCATTATGTACTAGTATGATTTACTTTTCATATTTGCCTGTGTTTTCTTTATATTAACCCTCATTTGGAGAGTGACCTAGAAAACACCACATAAGAATCATATTTCTAAATCAAACACTACTCTATATTTATAAATTAAGTGTACAATAACTGGCTTAGAGGGTGAATATCAGAAACCCTTTCATTACATTTTCTTGTCATATATGATATTTATAGGATGGTCTGTTTATATTTGGTTGTGAACATAAATAAAAAATATCTTACAGTGAGAGTATTCCTTATTTCCAGTCCAAGCGCTGACATGATTTCTATCTCCTTCATGATAAATGTATTTATGTTAGGAAATTCTGGTACTTTGGTTGGTTCACCAAGACGTACTGTCTCGCTCGCTTTCTTAATCCTCTCAGTAACAAAATCCTGGAAATAATAAAAAAAGCACCTTTATTCAATTGTCCATCTTTTACCATTCTTATGATGCTTATTAAATTATAACTTGCCATTGTTTGTTAGTAATTAATATATTGATCCGATGCTGTGGATTCGGTCTAATTTGTCGGCTACCAATTTTCGTGGATTCTGCCGGAAAAGCCGGAAAAGGTAAACAACAAATCTAAATTTTGATCATATTTTTCGCAGAATTTTGCAAAATCACAAAATCAAATATCCATGATAATACAATATTTCTACAATCCACAAAAATTGGTACCAACAAAAATAAATGAATCTACCCTTTTAATCACAAGTCATGCATAATAGATGTGTGAAAGATTTAAACTAAACTGCAAGTCAGAGATACTGATACATATCTATAATACTATGCATTTATTATTGTAGTGGGTTACTAATTTTGGAGGATTTCATGAGGTATAGGTAGATCATGAATTTAAGTTTTCCAACTAGTATAAATTCCCTAAAGATGTGTAAAAATGTGTACCAGAAAAACAAATTTGTTCCTCAATTCACAAAAAATATGGTACCTTTAAATTTTAATGATTCCACTGTACATTCCATAAAAATTAGCTATAAATAGTGGTCAATTTATTTCATCTTTTACAGACAGGAGAGACTTAAATTGTTGTTCAATTTTGATTTTCATATTTTTGGTGACTTGAAATAACATGTAATTTGGATCAGTAATAATGACTGATGTTTGATACTTGACAATTCTTGAAATACAAAGTTATTTAGTTTAATTGCAATATGAAGCTATGTGCAAAAAGATGACCTAGACATGCAATTAAATCTTAAACCCTGAAACCAAATTTTATGAAAGAAAACCCTTCAAAACATCCTAATTATTAGGTCTGATTAATTGTATTTTACGTAAAGTAGAAAGATCTAACATAGAAACAACAACAGATTACAATACACAATAATAAATAGATAAAGGGTATTTGACGACTGTGGACATCTGCTTAAATCATCTCAGTTTCAGCCATATCACTATTGACATCTCTTTTTATGAACAAAAAAATACATAATATATGGTGCATGATACTGTACAATTGCAAAAATAAGTTTGACTGCAATTCATTGATGGATTTTTTAATGGTTGAGCCAATAATCATCCCCAGAATACAACATACGACATTCCACAGTAAGGACAATAACATCAACATTTTCGTTACTAGTAAATAAAGAAGAAAAAAGATGATTCCATGGCGACAATCAAAAATTGAAGAAAGACAAAGATCACTATGGTAAAAAGAACAAGAATGTGTCCAAAGTACACGGATGCCCCACTCGCACTATCATTTTCCATGTTCAATGGACCATGAAATTGGATAAAAAATATAATTAGGCATTAAAATTAGAAAGATAATATCATAGGGAACATGTGCACTAAGTTTCAAGTTGATTGGACTTCAACTTCATCAAAAACTACCTTGACCAAAAACTTTAACCTGAAACATGCACTTTCATTTTCTATGTTCAGTGGACCCTGAAATTGGGGTCAAAAGTTTAATTTGGCTTTAAAATTAGAAAGATCATATCATAAGAAACATGTGTACTAAGTTTCAAGTTGATTGGACTTCAACTTCATCAAAAACTACCTTGACCAAAAACTTTAACCTGAAAAACTTTAACCTGAAACATGCACTTTCATTTTCTATGTTCAGTGGACCGTGAAATTGGGGTCAAAAGTTTAATTTGGCTTCAAAATGAAAGATCATATCATAAGGAACATGTGTACTAAGTTTCAAGTTGATTGGACTTCAACTTCATCAAAAACTACCTTGACCAAAAACTTTAACCTGAAAAACTTTAACCTGAAACATGCACTTTCATTTTCTATGTTCAGTGGACCGTGACATTGGGGTCAAAAGTTTAATTTGGCTTCAAAATTAGAAAGATCATATCATAAGGAACATGTGTACTAAGTTTCAAGTTGATTGGACTTCAACTTCATCAAAAACTACCTTGACCAAAAACTTTAACCTGAAACATGCACTTTCATTTTCTATGTTCAGTGGACCGTGAAATTGGGGTCAAAAGTTTAATTTGGCTTTAAAATTAGAAAGATCATATCATAAGGAACATGTGTACTAAGTTTCAAGTTGATTGGACTTCAACTTCATCAAAAACTACCTTGACCAAAAACTTTAACCTGAAACATGCACTTTCATTTTCTATGTTCAGTGGACCGTAAAATTGGGGTCAAAAGTTTAATTTGGCTTTAAAATTAGAAAGATCATATCATAAGGAACATGTGTACTAAGTTTCAAGTTGATTGGACTTCAACTTCATCAAAAACTACCTTGACCAAAAACTTTAACCTGAAGCGGGACAGACGGACGAACGAACAGACGGACGAACGAACAGACAGACGAACGGACGCACAGACCAGAAAACATAATGCCCCAAAAACATAATGCCCCTCTACTATCGTAGGTGGGGCATAAAAATAGTGAACAGACAAAATAAATCAACAAACCACTACTGTACACAGAAAACTAAAGATTGAGCAATACTAACCCTACCAATAAAGGGAGAAAATCAAAAGGGCATCATAAGGGTTGGAAGTTCCTGCTTCAATAGGGGCACCTGTTATTCAGGACACACAACAAGTGGTGTAATAATTCACTTTGTAATGAAACCCGTAAGGAGGACTACATAGTGGCTACAACTAGTTAAAGGAATACATCAACAGTCATTTGTCACACATATTCAATAATGGCCAATCATATCATGATGGGAAATTGAACCCCAAAGGTTAAAAATTCCTGCTGAACAGTGGCACCTGTTGTGCTGTGCATGGCAAGTAGGTATTTTGCAAAGATGATGGTGAAAAATATCACGATGGCTTTTGTAGAACTAGTTATGGGAAACCATAAAATGAGCGCAATAACTACATGTCCCAGATGTTTACAAAGAAGTACCCCTAATATTAAGAAAGTCATCTTGACAGATAACATAAATCTCTAAAGAGCAAAAACATGGAAGTATTTTTACGAAGAAAGTCTCAAGATATGAGATACCCATTGTGTTTACTTTCCTGATCAAAATTAAATAGAATTTCTTGATGTTTTTTTTTTTGTCACATGTATGAAATGCTAGAAAATTATTTAATAGGCATTCAATCTCCATGTGATTCTTAAGCAAATACTGATTTTTAAAAATAAATATTTCATAATGTAAAGTATAGTCCAATTGAGTTCAATAATCTTTAAAAATAAATGATTTAAAAGTCCAGAATACACATGCAGCAGTTCATTTTACATTCCATCTTTTCTTCTAATAAAACACAAACTCTATAAAACTCATAGGATTTTTTATTAATGATACGTCTTGACTGTTGGCAAAATTTTTATTTACCAATCCATCCTTTACAATGTAATTATATCTTTAGATCAGAACAGACATTTATAATACAACTACATTGAAAATTACATGATAAAACAAATGACTGAGATGAATTTTTTTGATCATTGACTTCTTTACCTATAATTGTTTATCAATTCCATCATAAAACTTTATGAACAACTTTTAAATTAGTTGAAAAAATTGATCTCAGAGTTCAATTACTATGTAGACAAAAATAAACAATAATTAAAAAATCTTTTAATTATGAATTTTTAAAGATTTGTAGAACTCAAATGAACTAAACATAGAACCACGCCCACTATGAGTTGCACTCTTACCTTCGGTTGTATTTTCTGTGTGTCAAAAATAGAATTGTATTGTCATTTTCTTCTAATTTCACCTTTTCTTCTTTAAAGACTTATAGCTCTTATTTTTATGATATATATTTTTCAATTAAATTTTTCAATTTGAAATTAACTTTTATTTATCTATTTTCATAAAATGTGAGATATTAAAAAAATTCTTGCATTAATTAGACAGACTTTTAAAAAGGTTCCTAGTTGCTCATGTATGTTATAATCAATATGTTCATGGTATAATCACAGCATGACAAAATGTTTGACTACAAGAAACATAAAAAATACCCTATATTATTATTTATTAGAATTCAAATGTAATAAAACATACTATGTTGTCTGCTCTTTGGTCAAGAATTTTTAAATAAATCTTCAGTGATTTAAATTATGTAACGACAGAAAAGTACATATTTTACCTTTGTAAGAATCTTTGGTACTTTCTGTAGTAAACTGGTACATATTTCCCATAATTCCACATCCTTCCTGAGTTTGAGAAGTGAGAAGCTTGCTGTGGAGAAGACACCCATGTTGACAACACATGGATTGTTACTATACTTACTAATACCTGCTAAGGCTGGACCTAAAATATAAAAAAAGAGTAAATCAATTAAATATTTTCTTGTCAACTTGCCTCTCTTAAAACAATTTTCAAAGACTTTAGATGTACTGTTTTAATTCCTATTAATATGAATCATTTTTGTAAAAAACCAAACTAAGTCTTTTTACATACTTACATAAAGTCAAACCTGTATAGAAATGTAGGGACAACAGAAAACTAAAACTCTAGGAAAGGAGACCTTTGAAAAAAAATAAAACTACACTTTATAAATTTCATGCGTCCCAAGAACTGGATTTACCTTCATCATCAACTCTCAAAGCCAAAAATTGAAGTCAAGAAAACTACAGCGGAACAAAAAGAGTATGACATGCAAAGACAGGTTTTATTGCATTTTATAATAAAAAAAATTGCCTGCCTTTCATTTACCAGCTTAAACTAGGAAGATTATAAAGTTTCATATTCTACTATCTTAAACAGAACTAATCTGCAACTTTAAAGAATCAAGACATTAAAAGTGGAAAAAGAGAATGAATGTTTTACTATGACTAACCATCAAAGGGTGTAGGAGGTCTAGGGAACATCTTGTGTTGTAAACTTTTGTTGGATGGCATGGCATCAAATACTTTGTTCAGTCTTGTGAATACATACTGGTCATCTCCCAGTAATGTCTGTAAAACAAATCAAATATTACATTACAACTATCATTTCTAAGGTGTATGTTTTTTTTCTTGAAAATCATTATTTTTCATCTTTAAATTTTCAATACATAACTGTATAAATGACTTTAAAGAAATTATATGAATTTTCTTTAAATTTACATAAAGTTATTTTTTTAAGATAAATTACTTTTCCCCCTCATTTTCACAAATATATTGCGAGTTGGGGAATGTCATAGAACTTAAAGATGCTTATTTTGTCTAAGTTTCCAAAATCATCGTCAGAAGTATTAAAGTTCACATTATATTTATAATTCATATGCTGGTTTATGCCACTGCAATCAAATAACAATTTTCATAACTAAAATTTAGTGAATTGTAACCTTTTTATTCTTTAAGTGAAACAAAAACAATTAATAATATTACAAATGTGATGAGATATATATTAAAGATAAATATGTTAAGATTATTATTATGACTTTACAATACTTGTCAACATAATAGCTGTAAAAAAAGCATTGTAAATTACAATTGTTCATCACCATTGTGTTAACTCTGTGGTTAGGTGCAAGGGGAGACAACCAGAAAACAGTCAAGATAATCATTATACCTCCTATAACTTTATAATTTATAATCATTTGTCCTTTTCATAGGCAATTGAAACATTTGCCAAAATCATGCTAAATGTTGTTTCGTCTTCTATTCAATTTTGAAGACATGCAATCAGAGCTTAATATATTCCTGATCAATTTTGCCAGGATCTAATGTTTAAAAAAGATAAATTATGAAATGTTTAACAATGAAAAAGCTATGTCATTTTTCAACAATTCTTTTGAAAAGCAAAAGTAATAGCAAAAAATGTATGTATATTTTACCTATCTTCTTTATAAACAGTATTCAACAAAATAAAAATACTTGAATAAAATAAAAAAAAATATATATTGTGAGCTTTTGTCACCATGTTTGTAAAATGAAGAAAAAAAATCTTTAAAAAACTAACATGAAAGTAACATTTATTCAAGTAATCTATTAGCACTCTGACACTAGGACAACAATTATCTTGACTACTATATTAAGGATTTTTCACACAACACACAATGTGTAATAAAGTGTCATACCGGGCATCCTTCTTCCTGGTGAACATAGTGAAAAGATAAAAAAGTGATATTATTTTAGAAGAATGTTAAACTGCATGGGTAATAGGATCTTAATTTGAATAGTCTGTTATTGTTATTTTATAGTGGATGATTATTTACTAACTGACTGATATAATCATATATTCAAATATCACTTCATAACTAACTGAATGAATGAATAATCACATCCAAATGTGACACTGAGAATTGAATAACGGTGAATTGTCACTCTATAACTGACTGAAGGATTTAATAATAGAAAGCAAATATTCCCACTTACAAGAACGAAGGCTTGAACTATAACAAATAAATATCACTCCTAAATCAACCAAAGGATTGAATCATGATGACCAAATGCGATTAAAAAATCAACTGAAGGATTGAATAATGATGACCAAATGTTACTTTTAAATGAAAGATTGAATAATGATGACCAAATGTTACTCCTAAATGAAGGATTGAATAATGATGATTAAATGTTGCTAATAAATTAAGGATTGAATAAGATGACCAAATGTTACTCCTAAATGAAGGATTGAATAATGATGACCAGTGTTACTCCTAAATGAAGGATTGAATAATGATGACCAAATGTTACTCCTCAACCAACTGATGGATTAATTAATGATGACCATATGCTAATCCCAAATCAACTGAAAGAATGAATAATGATGACCAAATGTTGCTCCTAAATTAAGGATTGAATAAGATGACCAAATGTTACTCCTAAATGAAGGATTGAATAAGATGACCAAATGTTACTCCTAAATGAAGGATTGAATAATGATGACCAAATGTTACTCCTAAATGAAGGAGTGAATAATGATGACCAAATGTTACTCCTAAATGAAGGATTGAATAATGATGACCAGTGTTACTCCTAAATGAAGGATTGAATAATGATGATCAAATGTTGCTCCTAAATTAAGGATTGAATAATGATGACCAAATGTTACTCCTAAATGAAGGATTGAATAATGATGACCAAATGTTACTCCTAAATGAAGGATTGAATAATGATGACCAAATGTTACTCCCTAAATGAAGGATTGAATAATGATGACCAAATGTTACTCCTAAATGAAGGATTGAATAATGATGACCAGTGTTACTCCTAAATGAAGGATTGAATAATGATGATCAAATGTTACTCCTAAATTAAGGATTGAATAAGATGACCAAATGTTACTCCTAAATGAAGGATTGAATAATGATGACCCAATGTTACTCCTAAATGAAGGATTGAATAATGATGATCCAATGTTGCTCCTAAATGAAGGATTGAATAATGATGACCAAATGTTACTCCTAAATGAAGGATTGAATAATGATGACCAAATGTTACTCCTAAATGAAGGATTGAATAATGATGACCAGTGTTACTCCTAAATGAAGGATTGAATAATGATGATCAAATGTTGCTCTTAAATTAAGGATTGAATAAGATGACCAAATGTTACTCCTAAAAGAAGGATTGAATAATGATGACCAGTGTTACTCCTAAATGAAGGATTGAATAATGATGATCAAATGTTGCTCCTAAATGAAGGATTAAATAAGCTGACCAAATGTTACTCCTAAATGAAGGATTGAATAATGATGACCAAATGTTACTCCTAAATGAATGATTGAATAATGATGACCAAATATTACTCCTAAATGAAGGATTGAATAATGATGACCAAATGTTACTCCTAAATGAAGGATTGAATAATGATGACCAAATGTTACTCCTAAATGAAGGATTGAATAATGATGACAAAATGTTACTCCTCAACCAACTGATTGATTAATTAATGATGATCATATGCTAATCCCAAATCAACTGAAAGATTGAATAATGATGACCAAATGTTGCTCCTAAATTAAGGATTGAATAAGATGACCAAATGTTACTCCTAAATGAAAGATTGAATAATAATGACCAGTGTTACTCCTAAATGAAGGATTGAATAAAGATGACCAAATGTTGATCCTAAATTAAGGATTGAATAAGATGACCAAATGTTACTCCTAAATGAAGGATTGAATAATGATGACCAAATGTTACTCCTAAAATGAAGGATTGAATAATGATGACCACATGTTACTCCTAAATGAAGGATTGAATAATGATGACCAAATGTTACTCCTAAATGAAGGATTGAATAATGATGACCAAATGTTACTCCTAAATGAAGGATTGAATAATGATGACCAGTGTTACTCCTAAATGAAGGATTGAATAATGATGACCAAATGTTACTCCTAAATGAAGGATTGAATAATGATGACCAGTATTACTCCTAAATGAAGGATTGAATAATGATGACCAAATGTTACTCCTAAATGAAAGATTGAATAATGATGACCAAATGTTACTCCTAAATGAAGGATTGAATAATGATGACCAAATGTTACTCCTAAATGAAGGATTGAATAATGATGACCAGTGTTACTCCTAAATGAAGGATTGAATAATGATGACCAAATGTTACTCCTAAATGAAGGATTGAATAATGATGACCAAATGTTACTCCTAAATGAAGGATTGAATAATGATGACCAAATGTTACTCCTCAATCAACTGATGGATGAATTAATGATGACCATATGCTACTCCCAAATCAACTGAAAGAATGAATAATGATGACCAAATGTTGCTCCTAAATTGACTGAAGGATTGAATAATGATGACCAAATATTACTCATAATTGGACGATTAAATAGTGATATCATTTAGATTTTTTTTAAGGTAAACATAAGATGAAACACAGATGATATATGAGTTAAATGGGATATATCTATTGTAGAGATTAGGGCAAGATTTTTTTTCCAAAAAATTTCTAAAAAACATTTTGATAAATTATTTAAGGTAAAAAAAAATATTGTATAAAGAAATCAGAACAGAAATATAAAGTTTTCAGGTCAGTTCTTGTTACTATTAAATCCTCTTACAAAAATAGACCAAGCTAAATAAAAATTTTAAAGATTCTGTATTAACAAATTATCAGATTTTTAGCATGTTCAAATTTTGTAAAAAAAAACATGAGCCACTATACGTTGACCAAAAAGCAAAGCAAAGGTTCATTTTTCTGCCACTTTATTGACAAACCCTAATAAGCTAATCTTCAAATTGTTTTGAAGTCACACTTATCTATCTAAGGTCTAAGATTGTGACATACTTGACATTGTATGCCAAAGTAGGCTGAGTCTATTGATAAGACAATAAATATACAGTAACACTAGAATGACCTGAAAACTTTTTATATTTAGTCAACATAAAAGTAAACTAAAATACTGATAAACTAATACTAACTAAAATGCACAAGTTTTAGTAAACCTTCAGGTTTTGCTTTTTTTTATATTACTGACAGAATTTCTATTGTTTTATACTATTTATGAACAGAACAACTCTCAGATTAAAAATAAAATGTTAATTTAGTATTAAAAATAAAGAGTATTGGCCAAAGGCCCACAGCTAAGAATTATAAGAAATTTTTGAACACTATACTATGTATTTTTTAAATTTTTGTAGCTACCTGAAATTCTTTTGCCTTATTAGGTATCTGGCAAAAAAAGTTAAAGTTATAGTCACATGGTCAAAACTGTTCATTAATCTGGATTCTATCCAATAAACCTACAAGACTATAACTCTTTTTTTTTTTTTTATTATTATTATTAAGAACCAAAATGTTTTGGACTACAACTTAAACTGAGATTTTTTTCTTCAATTTTTATTCCTAAATTATTTTGTTTTTTAAAGGACTATTTGGTGTACATTTTAAAAGTAGTAAGCAATGGTTTACTAAAAACATAAAATGACTGAAGCAACTAATAATGACCATTATATCATGAACTACATGATCCCTCATATGGTGGATATGAACTACAAACTGAAATAAAAATCATTATATTTCATAGTATAGCAGGATGACAAATATATAAGCTAATTCTTCCTTTCAGATTATAAGTAGCCTTTGTCAATAGATTTATCCAAAGACTTTATTGAAAATACAACAATAAATATCTCTTTGTTTTTGGAAATATTTTTTTTAAATTTGGATCTCTGCACTTTTGTTTTGTTTTTTGCTGGTTGTTTATAGACATCCACTTATACCAATAACTTTGTTCAGCTTTAGATATTTTTTTTTAAAAAAACACATAAAAACTGCTGTTTTAAGATAAAATGAGCTTAGTAATCACTAGAGAGCTACAAGCTGTTGTTTTGAAATTCAAGGGTGAGGGCAAATTCTTATTAAGTGATATATGTAAATTTAATAAACTGGACAGTTAGTTTCTTTAAAAATTTTGATAGTAACTGGGAATATGCAAAATTACCATGCTCAAGCAAATACAACCAAGTGATGGGTAAAACAGCCAGTTACATGCATTCCATGTAAAATGTATAAATTACATTGTGCAAATGTGTATCCCAAGTTGAATTATGTGTGTTTTCATGCAGGGAAAACATGTATTTTTTTTAAAATCATTTAGATAAATGTTACATTGCCTTACCTCTACACTAGGATGAATATGACAGCCTTCAGGGACATCAAGTGTGTGGGGACTTATATTATACTCCAGTGCTTGTATTAATGTGTTCAACCTGACATTAGGGTTGAAAAATGCTGCAGGGTGCTTGTATTTTACTGCAATATAGAATAATATTCACAATTACAGTACAAAAATATCCCTTAAAATAGAATACTGTAAGAAAACTAATTTCAGTACACCTAAATGGAAAAAATATAAATTCATGACTTTTGAAAAGGAGTACATTTTGACCCAGGTTTCTTATGTGGATTTCTTGTTATATATCAATTGTCAACCTAGGTGAATAGACTAATTTCATTATGTGTTTTCCTTTTATGGCATGTGAGTATTTTGGACAAGCAACAAAAGTTTGTGTGCATTAAAACACAATCACAGTTTATGTCTGTACCAAGTCAGTCTATCTGGACCCTATGTTGTTGATTGTTTTTGTTTCTTATTTACCTGCCTTGTTCATAGCAGGTTTATTCTCAGACATTTAACTTGTACATCATTGTTTAAGGCAGTCATTTAACTTTACAATTTAAATTACATATATTTTTTGTTTCATCTAATAATTAAACTTACATCTCCTTTCTTCAAAATCTTTCTTGACAGCATTAGGTGATAACCAATAGTCTACTAAGGCACTGACAGCTTGTTGGTCATAGGAGTCGGTGATGTGACTTCCATATATTATCTGCAAATATTACAAACAAATTCAATTTCTTGCTTATTTACAAGATCTTGTTATGCCAACAAAGCTGAATGAGACATTTTTGTGGGGGTTTTTAATTTTTGTGGATATATTCTTTCCACTAAATAAACGAAATTAAATCCTCCACGAAAATTTCTGCTTTTACAGTACATCTGCTCAATTACAAACATTTGATAGCAACAAAGCCTGGAAGACTTTTTTCATTCCTCATATATAATTCACGTCAAGAATATTGTGTTCATGATGCCTAAATTATCCAGAAAATTTGACTGATTCCTTAAACTGTTGATATCAACATAGACTTAGAAACTTACTTCACTCATCATATATCTTAGGCCTGTCCATGATGTTGGTCTAGACATCTGTGAACCATCTGGAGCAATACAACTTAATGGATCCTTAAACTCAGATACCAGGATAGATATGGACTCCTGAAATAATATAAATATTCAAAATATACTCTTTTTATAAGTTAAGAAATTTAAAACTAGAAAGTTGAAGATTATGGATGGTTCTTCAAATGAGAGGGTGTATAGGTTACAATCTCATTGAAGGGTAAGTGCTACTAGATGAAAGTTTGTGAAAAAAACATTTTTGAGCTTAAATGACCATTAGGAATCTGTTTATCACTATTATACTAGACAATGTAAATGACATAGGCTTATAACATCATATGTTTTCTTTCTGGTTTCTACTAGACAGGGAAAATCCTAGATCACTCAAGAAGTGTGATATGGAAAATTATCACGAAAAAGAACAACAGAAAATCTACAAATATAGCATAATTGTTACTACTGTCTATTCATTATTTTTTCGTTGAATACCAATTTTCAAGGTTTTTTCACGGGTACAGATAAACCACGAATCTAAATCATCAACAAATGACAAATTTTGTATCAGGTTGTATGCCAACTTTGGCAAAACCACAAAATCAAATCAAATATCCACAAAAATTGATACCCACGTAAATAAATAAATCCACAGTATTGCTAATTAATTAACATCAGGTTAAAGCTTGCAAAACATTAAGCTCGAGATTCCAATAAAAGAAAGATATAAAGGGGGACAACTCAGATCAAAGTAATATAACTATTCCCATCTATGATGTAAAATAAAATATTGAAGAATTTGTTGACACGTCAAATTACAGTATGAAGACTAATTTAAGAGATAATATACTACTCAAGATACATTACCATTAATTCTGTGTATCCTATTTTTGAGAAATCTTTGGGTCCATTCCATCCAGACATACCAAACCTGGCTCGGAGTTGTATGGCAGCATGGACATAACACAAGTTGTGTAACATTGGTGCCCATTCCTGTCGTGAAGACTGCTTCAATATGTCAGAGTCAAAACAGTTAAATGATCGTATCAAACTGTCCTTCATTACCTAAAGCAGAGAAAAAAAATATACAAAATCAATATTTAAAAAAATATCAACTTAAATGTAAACAAAAAACAAGTTGCCTGCAATACCTTGTATTCTCGATTCTTTAAAAAAATAATTATGAGACTAGATGCTAACCTATCATACATCATGTGTAGTCATTATTTTACTAAATAAATAGGTGATGGTGATGACCTTTAACATAACATCTGAGGTATGCAATATATCATTCTCAATGACTCTAAGGTGCTCAGATTTGTCATTACTGAATAAAAATAAGTCAAGAGGAACTTTTCTGTGTGAACTTCCTTCTATCTCCACCATCATATTGAGAGGTAAATATCACTCTTATATGACATTCAAAAGCTCATGTCTGGATTTCATAGTTTACATATGGCAATCATACATAAAACTATGGTGAAGCTGACCTTATTTCATTAGGAAATTTATTTTCATTAAAGATGTGTGACAACAATCAATATCTACCCAGACACCCAAAAATATTACGAATGTAAATAATTTTTTTTAATTTCATAATTAGTAGAAGCATAGATTTATCTGATGACAAAATATCAATCCTCTGTAACTATAGGTTAAGTTTGGTTTAATTTATACCTACCCTGGGTGAATCGATAACACATTTGACAGAATTCTGTAACATTCTGGTGGGTATATAGTCTGGTTTAATCCTACAAGTTATCCATACTCTAAAGTTATGGTCAGGTTTAGGATTCTCAGTCATTACAGTCTCTAAACTCTTCAGTACATTAGGTGCATTGTGGGCATTGTTCAATAATACCCAAGATCCCTACAAAATAGAATAAATAAAATATAATGCAGTTGTATGTACCATTCAAATGAAACTGTTCTAACTAGGCAAAAAGCAGAATTACATGATTGATTTTTTTTAAATCTAGATTAAAAACTTCCAAACATAACAAAACTTAATTTAATGTTTAAATTTTATTCAGGTTTTGGCAACTAATTGCAAATCAAAATAAAATTGTTTTGATTTCATAATTTTTATTTATTTCCCCTGATCAATGCCTTTACATGAATAATTTCTATACATACCTCCGTCATTCCTTTGAGTATGATACGCTTCACTGCTTTTTCTGTAGCAGCCGTGTTCTCTGTCAGTGTTTTTATCACAGGTTTGTTCTGTTTCTTGTTGGCATAGTCTATAAACACTTTGTATGCCATTTCTGTTTCAAACTGGTACAACAATAAAACAGGTGTGCTAGGTGAGCTCTGTCTGTGCATTGTAGTGAAGTCTATTCCTACATCGCCATAATACCTAGTAATAATAATACATCAATTATTTCATCAATCATCGCATTCAAAATATTCACGTTTTACATATGTTTAAGTACAAAGTGAAGACAGAGACACCAAAACACATAAATAAATGTTAAATAAAATAATATTAAAGATAATCATAAGGTACTTAGCACAAAATTAAAATGCATAGCGTAATAAATGTTACGATTTTTTTTTTTTATCTCAGTTAACATATATTATGTATGGGAAAGTTAGAAATCAGGTAGGAAACATAACATTTCAGTGAAAGTTACCAAGACACAACATAATAAGTGTTTTCAACTGGTTATATCTTTACACATTGACTAGCAATGTCACACACTAAAACAATCAAATTTAATTATCAAAAAATCTTAAAATTCAGCTAAAAAAATCTTTAATTAGTAGCAGTTAGAAATTAACTGTTAAAACAGCAAAATGACAAATTGTTAACATAATATTCCAAGTCATTGGTATGTGTAAAACTATACTGCTTCTGTCCATAGTTTTTAAATTTTTTACATGTTTAGAAAAAAAAATGGTTGATATTGTTTATAAATCAATTATATGTTCTAAACATTCTTTTAAAAAAAGCAGGACAACAATCATAATAATATTGATTGTAGACATGACCAATACAAGTGGACAATGTCCATTACGTGTCTAACATGGGTAATTTTGGCGTGTTTCAACTCTATAGATTATAACTCCTCATCAGATACTGTGGACTTTGGAGAGGATTGGTGCACTCTACCTTTGTAGTGTTGCTATAAATCATTGCTACAAGCTTCTACCACACAATACAACAAAGCATTGACTATATAAATACCATGTAATATTCCATAGCCTTGGGCTTATAAAAAGGTCTTAAGACAAAGAAATGTATATCTATCAGCCTTTTAAACTTGATGAATGCATGTTGCAGATTAAACACAAATAGGAATAAATGGGCGTAATTACCAGATCCAAGTTACAGATCTTAAAAAGTTAGAATTAGAAATATAAACTGTACATAACTCACAACATTTCAAAACACAAAAAGACCAATTCTTTGTCGAAAATAAGAGAAAATTATCAGACATAATAATCAAAGTAAGTATCAAATTCCTGTACACACAGTTTTAACAGGATTACTGGCCCTAACCCTCCTATTAATAAAGGGGCATCCAAAGTTCCTTCGGCTGAAATGTATGGGATATAGTAGTATGTAAAAAGATAACACCAATCAAATATTATTAACCAATTAAATCAAAGTGACTTCATGATCTTCTTTACAACCAACCACCTGTCAACATAAATTACTTGATTGATAATTAAGGTTTAGTGATCAAATATTTTGCCCACTCTTGTTGCCTGAGTATATATCTTTGCTTATGGCTATATTAATATTGACCCAATCCATAAAAGCAGCACACATAATTTTGTACACGCCCACTATGGAGTTATGTGTAATTATCACACAGCTACAGTGCAATGAATGCTTATGACATGCTGTCACACACTGCATGCTGCTTACCAACGTTCAGTCGCATCTACATCCTGATGTCTATTGAAAACATAAAAGTCTACTTTAGCATTGAAGACTTACTAAACAAAATAGTAACTTTTTTACTTTGTGTATCTAAGGACATAATAGCATGCAAAGGGTATCGGAGAAAAATATTTACACAATATTCTTTTACTTTCTTTTTAAAATAAAGTGTAAGTTATAAGAGGGTATCATTTTGAGAAAACCAGGAATACAAGAAATTTAAGCGGAGTAAAACAGAGCAAAAAAAAGGTTGACTTTTTCATTTGAGGGCAGAAAGCGCTTCCAAAATTCCATGAGGAAACGTGTTACAAAATTGCCAGTGTTCATTTATTTATCATTTCTATTTGTTTGTGATTGCAGACTTGTATTTCTTTGTAAGCAGATTTACTTTGAACTTTGAACCACACAAATAATCATTCAAAATCCACATATCCAGAAAAATTAAGCCAGCATATAGACAATTACTTCTACATATTCCTCTGGCAGTTTAAGCCAATATTTTCCAAATATTTTGAGTGTTTCATTTTGCCAGTCTAATTATAACAACTGAAATATCCATTCTACTCTAAAATACATGTATCAATATCTTAAAATTTACTATATAACTATAAAATTGACTAGCACTAATAAATAACGTTGAAGGATAAACAATTGTAATATACACTATGCTAATATATCATATTACATAAAAATAGATATATTTCATAATAAAGTTCATGATGCATATGTTTTTTCAAGAAAAAAACCTGCCTGCTAAAGAAATACTTTATGTAAGTTGGAAATGACTTCTAAATAGAATTCTAATGTGTGTTGGTTTTAAGTTAATTTCCCAAAGTTTTTAAATTTACCAAGATAGTAATATTTCCATATGAACAAGAGAAGGAATGAAAGTGTTTGACCCCTTTAAAAGTTCCATAATATAAAGCTAACTACTGTACATAATATAGCACTAAGCTGTCTAGATCCATTGTTTAATTAAGACATTACGTGAAAAGATAATGGGTGAATTTATTTAGTGTTGGTCTCCTATTTCTCAGATACGCACTCCTAAAAAGACAATAAGGTTCATTGTAAAATTCCTCAGAAAACCAGGAAAAATATTTTTTATTATAAGCATGACTTTCCTGAAACTTTTGTTTATATTACAAACACTTTTACATCAATTTTTCTATATTATATAGTTACAATCAATTAAGATATTAAAAGTGAATAACTGTGAACATTATAATGTATTGAGTGCACAAAAGTGAATATCAAATGAAATTATAAAAGTCAACATAACAAAGCACAGTGTCTAGCTGCAATCTGGTTACATTCTGAGAAAAGAACATAAATAACATTTTGGGTAAAAAATATTTTTTTTTTAACTAAGTTACTGAGGGTAGTAATTCTACTCACTTCTTTCCTAGTACTCTATTAATGAACAGTGTGGATGCCTGCATGAGTCGATCACTACGGGCAGCCCTCATCACACACAACCATTGCAAGTTCTTACAATGTTCATCAAATTTATCTGGCAATGGCTGAGTTTCTCCTGCCACAGTGATTTGGGGATCAGCAAAATTACGCCATGGTGATTCACGACCGTCCTTTGGCATTTTATCAAACATGTCTTGGAACCATTCAAAATGTGTAGCCAATACCTAAAAAATGTCACAAATTTGTTTTTGCAGCAAATAATGTAGACACAGATTACCCTAGATATTTCAGCAACCAATAACCATAACAGAGTACTTTTGTTATGTTTAGAAATCTGAATTAATCATAGGTCTATGTGCTTAAACTGAACTATAGTTTCTTCTAGACATTGTGTATCACTTAAATTCATTTCAAGTCATCAAACAAATTTTATTTTACTAAGTAACAGTAAACAAAATCTGTCTGAGAAAGTTGTAAATATATCATGTCATAAGCAAGCTTGTAATCTAAAATGTTATATTACTTCAAAAAAAATATTTAAAATCAGATTTAAGAATAACACAAACCTGTAGATTATGGAACTGTTCTTCGTGCATCCAAGCAAATGTATTTTTCTGTTGTAGAATTTTACTATCAGTAGGCTGTGTATATCCTAAAGCTGACATAACAACAGATCCATAGTTAGGAGAGATAAGGAATTCTCTTTCTCCTACTCCAACATTGCCTAAGGAATCTTCAACCTGTAAATAAAGCAATCAATTATAACCTAATGTATATATATATAGAAAGGGGAGATAATAAAATCTCTTAACTCTGAAATTTACTTTTCCATAATCATTTTGACCTCAGTATCCTTATATTTCACTGACTAGAATAAAGCAGGCTACACATTTTATATTATACTCAAAACTCAAGACTGATTCAAAAAGAGCATCCAGATAGACCTCTTTTAAAACTCTATACATGTTAACTTACCTCAATAGCTAAGAGAAGTGAAAAGAGATGTCTGTCCCTCTCCATTAGTCCTCTGGCTACAAAGTTATGTGTGGTGTATGTGATTTTATCAATCATAGCCTGATCTTGAGACCTATAAAATAATTCAACTACCGTTTAATATAATAGGAATTTAATACAAATCTTTTAGATATTGATTCTTTTGTTCAAAAATATCTGGAGTAATCAATTCACATACAGCACTAGCATTTCAAGATATTTTCTTCATTTTGTTTCTTTTTCTCCCTCATTTTTATTGACTTAGAAAATTAACATCTTATGTTAACCACTTCAGGGTATAAGTATGTAAGAAAATCTAATGGTTCCAATGGTCTATTAAGATAAATGTTAGGCAATGATAGGAATTGCCTCAATAATATTTGAACAGGCAGATTTGCCCTAATTTCTAACTGTGAGAAACACTATTACTTATTGACTGAACAATTGATAACTTTTTTATTGTGTGATGGTATAACCAAACTGTTATTATGGGTCTTGAAAACTGACTTACATTTCTGAATATTTCCCTGGGCAAATGATTAAGTTTTGCTTGTAACTTTGTCATAACATATTTAGTTCAAATGACCAAATTTCCTTGTGGCATAACGGTGTAATCAAATAATTTTAAAAATAACTAGATAAATGACTGGCATATAAGAAAACAGTGTAAAGAACTGGCTAACTTACGGTTCTGACTGTGTAATGGCATAATCAAACAATGTAAGGAACTGGGTGAATGATATTTGATACAATGCATTGACTTCTCTCATGTACTGAGCTACATCAAAGCACACAGCAGCTCTGACGGCTACGTTCCTGTTGGTATCAGTGTTCTTTGTAAGTTCACTTTGTCTCTCTTCTACTCTACTTTGACTACAAAAATCAAACAATCAATTTTAATATTAGCTATCATTTTACATTTGAAACAATTTTTTATGCTTTAAGTATAAGTTCTTGCGATTGTTATGAAGGTTGGTTTATAATAGCACAGTGAACTTAGGCTGTTTGATATGTTTGACATTGACAGGAATTTGATATAAATCTTAATCTACTAATTAAACTTCCTTAGATTTTCGGTAAAGGAGGACAGAAATTTAACACAAATAAATTTTTTACTGGTATTTTAATGATGGTAATTTTCTCTTCTTACCTGTCAACAGCTTCATCATACATCTTCTTTAGATCTGTCATTTTCTTTGTAGCAGGTAAATCATTCATCAACCTGACATCACTAGACAAGTTCTCTCTCAGACGAAACTCTAATCTCTCCATCTCTATCATATTCTCTTTTTTCTCCTAAAAAATGTTATTTTATGAAATTAGTAGAGAGGCTAGAAAGCAAACAGTTTTCCATCCATACATCTTTATCATAATTTGGTTTTCTTTTCTTGAATATAAACTGCAAAGGTTTTGAAAATGGTAGTTTTATAATGTGTCTAAGAGACAATAACCCAACCAAAGAACAGAAATCAGTTCAATTATCTCTTTTTCTGGTATAGAAATTGTTCAAAGAAGAGAAAAGTTTGTCTTTAAATTGTTATGTTATAAGCATTACTTATTAGACTCAATTCATCAAAATGCATCTCTTAAATAATTACTAAGATATATTTTTTTCTTTAATGTAAATTGGCATTTTAGTTGTCAATGACAATTTTACAATCAGAAGTTTTCCAAGAGCAAAATTCATGTCACACTCTAATCAAGTAATAGGTTCTTATTTGTGGATTGTGACAGTCAACTAAAACAATTTGATAGCAAAAACTAACAAAATCTCTTCTCAATTTCAGGAAAATCTTATTAATGTATTATATTTTATCTTTCCTTTCTGAGTTTCAACTTACCACTCTAAGAGCTTGTCTCTCCTCTTCGCTCCTTGATTTCTCCTTCTTGGCTTTAAACCTTTCCATTAGTTCAACCTCTAGACAATGTCTGCTCTGTTGGAAGTACAGTACTGTACAATAGGCAGCCAGTGTCTGTGGTACATTGTGTGGTTCTACTGTAGTGTGGAGGAATAGTCTGAACTTAGGATCACACTCTACCTCATGGTCCTCAACCTGTGGAAACATAGAAAACATTTGAAACCAATTTTCAAGACCAGTCAAATGTATAAAGTTACATAATATGTATTTGAAAATCGTCATTATATATTTATATGCTCTTGCATAGTATTGTTATAAAAAGTGTACTAATATTTCAAAGTATGGAAAACAGAAAGTATGTGTCAATCAGATCATCACTTTCGAGCTGCTAACCAAATATTCAGCCATTCTGTATAATAGTATTGGAGGAATGGATAACAAAGTTTTTGAAGTTTAAGCTGTTGAACAGATATGAATTGAGTTGCTCTTCTATATAAATTTCTGAAAAAAAAGTGACACAGAAATGTTTGTTGAACTGACGAGTAGACACAGCGATTGCAATATAGCCAATATAATGCATGAATAATAATGATTGATCACAAACTGCTTAAAAATAGTTATAACCTTGAATGATTTTTTATAAAAACTTACTGTAATTTTGAATCTAGTTTTCCCATGGATAAACTGTGAACAATTCTGTAATGCATCAATAAACCTCTTGTCATTGGCTAGTTCTGCAAGGTCGCAGTCTGTTATAAATAATGGACTACCATCTGCTAAACAATTCTCAAACTGAGATCTTATTTCCTAAAAATGAAAAGTATTGTACATCTTAATTTGTATGTAAATCATTTGTAATGAAAAGAGTAGTAGCTACATCACATTTAACAAAACTAGTCTCAATATTTTATACAAATTACAACTCCTGCATATAGTATTTTATTTAATGAATGGCTTTTATTTATTTTGAATTTATTGAACCATAAAATTAATTTTTGACTCTTCACATTGAATAATCCGGATTATGTTAAATGTGAACAGTCAAAAATTAATTTTATGGTTCAATAAATTCAAAATAAATTATTGCCATTCATTATAAATAAATTTCTATCAAAAATAATGCTCAAAGATATATATTAATACCAATAACAACGTACACAGATGTTTGCGTATGAATACACAACGTTAGAGTGGGCGTGTCTCCATAAAAATTGATAACATTGAAAATAAAGCCAATTCTTTTAGCCAATCAGAAGACAGTAAATACACCAAATTTATTTATAAATCAATGCTAGGAATATTTGATTTATATTTTGATGAAATTTCTTATATACAATGTAATTACAACCATTAGCCACATTTTTTTCTGTCCCAAGTCAGGAGCCTCTGGCCTTTGTTAGTCTTGTATTATTTTAATTTTAGTTTCTTGTGTACAATTTGAAAATTAGTATGGCGTTCATTATCACTGAACTAGTATATATTTGTTGAGGGGCCAGCTGAAGGACGCCTCCGGGTGCAAAATTTCTCGCTACATTGAAGACCTGTTGGTGACCTTCTGCTGTTGTTTTTTCTATGGTGGGGTTGTCTCTTTGACACATTCCCAATTTCCATTCTCAATTTTATTGTAATGCTTGGGAATAAAGAGTAAGATATTAAAAGTTATTCCTTTTGACAAATTCAGTGTGAATGAATCAAAGGAGATGTTGGGTATATATCAATATAAGACAGCATCCAATGACAAAAGTAACCAAAGGCGATTTAGAGGTTAATATGCAATCTTCAATCTCTAAATCACCCACGGTGTATATATGTTGTGAATAAATTTAAACAGAAACTACATACCAGGTATATTCTGCAAGACCAAACATAATGTCATGCTTAGCATACTCGACATAGTATCAGAAAACAATAAATATGTGTCTGGCAGATCTCAAAAGCTCTCACATATGACTTTTAGTGTGCGGGCCAATTATGAAGTCATTACATTTAGTACAACCTGGGAAAAGTTGGACTTACATATTTGCTAGATGACCAGATGAATGGACTAGGTAACTTATCACATTAAAACGGATGATAGGATAGATACCAAAGGTGAAAAAGAGTATATTTTTTACTTACACTGTATCGAACAACAACCAGTCCTTTATCTTTTTTATACTGATACAACCAATCCAACACTCTACTGGTCGGATCACATATCAATGGCCAGGCATTCACATAGTCTTCTTGCATTAGAAAAGCAGCATTCTCTAACATCAGCGGTGTGGTTGGTAACTGTTTTATCTCCAATTCCATAAGGTCAAGCTAAAAAGTGGAAGAAAAAAAAAAGATTAAAAAAATTGAAATTTTAATTCAGCTTTACCTTTTTATCATTTAAAAAGATATATTTAGTTCTTAATCGTTTAAAAATGGTTTAATTTACCTGTTTAAATAATTATATGTTATGAAATTTCTGTGAAAAAAACCAATACTATTAGTTCAATGAGAAGAGAATGGTGAAAAATATTCTAATAATTTTCCTGCATACTTGTTTACAGAGGAAATCCACCAATGTCAAATCTTTAAATAACTTCCTGTTTGGCATGGGCATCCCATGATGTTCACAAACTTGCATGAAAAATTCTCCCATTCTTTTCCTTCAATAAAAAAATACAGAATTGTACAATATATATTACATGTAGTAAAATGCAAGAAGAATATGTTATCTCCAGAATGAATTTATTCTGTTCCATGGATTTGGAGAAAAGAGAGACAAAAATATTAAAAATTTTAAGGACAGACAGGTGGATGCAATTAAACCCCACTTTTTGAATTATATAACAGTTTTCATAGAAATATGTAGTCTTCTGACTGTATCATCTCATCCATATGTCTCAATCATTGATTTAATCTTATACATACGTATTTGATTTTGTTTTTCAGAAAATTTTAGAAAATTTATAGTATATAAATTAGGTGAATCCATCTAACTTCATTGAAGTATCATTTTACATCTAAAGATTAACAAGAATATCTAATTTGGATGTTATTTTTGGTACCTTGTATCCATATTAGCAGAGCCACAGTAGACCAGGAAAGCAGCAGCAGTGATACAGTTGGCTAACAATAAATCATTGCTGTCATTCTCCTTTACAAATTTTCTCCATTCAAGTTCTTGGCCATACAAACTATAATATAAATAAACAATAAGATAAACTCATTATCAATCAATTTACACATCAGCATAATTCTGTAAAAACATAGATGATAAAGTTAAATACTTTTACTACAATAAAAGTGAAGATATTTTAACTATCTGTAAATGTTGGTTTACGCAGAGTGCATGTGGCCCACTCTGTTATGATAAAATTTATTGTAAAATTTATAATTAAAACAATTATCAAATCAAACATTTGTATCATAATTTCATGTATGACGATAGCTTTGGCTATATTTTTTTTCAGTTCAAAGTACTGTGGATTCATTTATTTTAGTGGACATTTACTTTTGGGGATTAAGAATATTTCAGAATGTCAGAAATTTAAATTCATGGTTTTGCAAAGGTCTGCATGCAAGGCTATTGAAAATGTGTTCTTCATTGAACATCTAAATTCAGGGTTTATCTATACCTAAAGAAATCAATTAACTTGGTATTCCAAGCATAATGAATCCAAAGAACTATATTTCAAAATGATTACCTGTCAATAAGGTCTGTAGCAGCTTTCAGCCTCTGGTTCATGGATGTTAATTCTGTTTCCAGATTATGTTTCTCTGTGACAGATTGATCAAACTGTTGTTGTAGATTATTGACATCGTCCTGTAGTTTGGAAAGATCGTCTGCTGTATATTCCTGTTCAGGTTCAGGTGTGGCGTCACGTTTGGTCTCCTCATCTCCCTGCTGTACAAGGAGAAATTGTTTGTCATTATTAATAATATTAATTAAGTGGTGCAGAAGAAAACCTTTTGTCTAGCAATGTCTTTATTGTAGTACTTATTGTAGTATGACTGAAGAATAAGAAAATCTTTATTAAAAAAATAGTTTTGTTTTCAGATAAACATTCAAAAAATAAACAGAGATTATATTAGTAAGTGTGACTTTATACTGGGCATAGAATCTTAAATGTGAGAAATCTTATTTATGTACATTAGTTCATAAAAGTTTTTTTTTTCAAGTACCTTTGTTTTTTCTATCATCGATATATTTACCAATTATTAAGCTCAAACAATAAGATTGACATTTCTATTTTATATAATGAATGTTGTGTAATCATTGAAAGCAAATTCACCTATAAACAAAACATGAATTTCGTACAATTTCAAAAACAATACCTTGTAATGATTTTTATTATGATCATTATTTCTTACCAATAAATCCCAAATCCACAATGCTTTAATTCCACTACAGCCTTTTATCATAACTACAGTCCATGTATAATAACATGCTAATTTACTACTTATTTGGAAAGGGAGGTTATAAACTACATCAAAATTTGGTACATTAAAAAAATGTAGGTACACAAAATATGGGTTCCAGTTATACATTTACTAATAGAGAAATAAAGTTTTTTACATTTAAAAGAATCTTAACTCAAGATAAATCCTATTTTCCCACAAAAAGCTAATAGCTTTATAAAAGAAAATATCAAAAAACACCAGTCCAAGAAATTAAAACATTGATACCTTCAATGTAGAAAACATGATCTGTAAAATATTTTGGACAATTACTAACTCAAGTAATTTCTAAAACTTGTTAATCAAAAGTATGTTTTAATTTATTTAAAATTAATTGAAAAACATAACAGGAGTACAAGTACTTTAGTTGTATTGTAGACATGATGGTAAACTCATCAGTGTTCAAAAATTGAAAAAAGAATTTAGTATTAGAATCCAGGTATTCCTTATATTTTTGAAACTGTGTCCATGTTTAAGAACGCAAACTTACAAATTGTAGGAAGATCAAATTATGTCTACAGTTTTTTTTTTAAATACATATCCATCTTACGAATTTAGATCTGATCTTACAGTTGTCTACAATTATTTCAAATATACATTTAAAAATCATTCCTATAAGTAAACTAATGTATAATATTAATTATAAAACAAACAAAAACAAAACAGAAGACTTAATGACAAGAAATCTACAAACATGGACAAGTCATGCAATAATCTGTGATACAACATAAGAGATTTACATGAACAGTGTTTGAAACAGTCAATTATTGCTGATCTCATAAAAACAATCTAGTATAACTTTTGAATCTCAAGACCTTTCTGTCAAGATGAATAAAAATTAGAGTGATTTTTTCATTTTGAATCAAAATTTTATAAAGACTGAATACAAATATAGAGTTCTATTATTTCCAAAAAAAATCTATAAGAAAGAATGATTGTTTATCAATTTACTTTTGATACAAAATCTAATAAACTGTCCATTAAAATTTGAGAGCCAGGACATGGATCCCCTCTCATAAGCTTTAAAAAACATATTTCTTATACATTTCATAGAGTAGTTGATGTGGATACATTCAATTTTCATAAGAACCATTTTTTTAAGCATTTAGAAAAATTTAAAACTGTACTTTTGTTGATGTTTGACATTGAAGTTTTGCAAAAGTCTGAATGCAAGCTGATAGAAAATGTGTCCTTCTTTGAATTTAATTTTAATTTGTATTTGTACCTTTAACTTTAAAACTCAGAAAAATTGTTATTGCACAAGTAATAATGAATCCACAATAGTCTAACACAATCTTTTCATAAGTGATATAGGAAAGCCTTATCGATCAACATCATATTTGTCCTATTTCAAACACTGATATAACATTCTTCCTACAACAAACCTTTCTTTTCCTACTAAGTTTCAGCTTTTTGGAGATCTGTGTTAAAAGTTAGTTATAAACAGTTAGTTAAATAAACACACACCATGTGCTGAAATCGGTTAGTTGTTCTCAATTTGGTTGTGATAACACAGATTCATTGAAAACATTTCACTTCCATAAGAAGGTATATATCAGTATGTCACAGGAGGAGGACTTCATGCTAAGTCCTATAAATTTCATGCCTTAGTTTGTTTATAAGAGAAAGCATCATGCGGCCACTGAAGTCCATTCAACATTAAAATGGTAAAAAAAATGTCCACTTTTCAAACTATATATAGCTACCTCTTTCATGAGTAACTTTCTTAATCTTCTCTAAATATTAAATAGACTTGTGAATAAGTAAGTGTGAACTCCTAATGATAAACATGTGACCAACGTGTTGTGTAAATTATTCTCTGATTTTGATTTTTTTCATACAATTTTTTTTATATGCATAGATATTTTTTAGGTAATCAGATGAGAAAACTTAACATTCTTGAAATATCTAATGGTCCCATTAAGGTGGTACCTAACACTACAGGGAGATAACTCTGTAAAATCAGCAGAACGTTATAATAACATTGTGTTCTTAAGGGAATATTAAGCTTCTCAATGATCAAATAAGTGTTTGTCAACCTGCTATATAACCAGTGTAATTTTTCTGATTAAACGGTTGGTTCATTTTTTAAATTTTTTTTATATTTTTGTCAAAGGGTCAAAGTAAATTATTTGTCAAAATTTTACGAAAATTAAAAGAGCCAAATTAATTTTAGTTCAGGTGTTAGGTATCACCTTAAAAGTTTGTAATTTCTTAAAAAGAAATGATGAATTTATTCAACTTAAAAACCTCCATAGACATAAAAGGTAACCATGTCTTGCTGTCAGAACAGGCGTATTGCATTTCCGCTAATTTTTCAAAGTCCCAATACTACGTTTCCGCAAATTTAAAGTATACGTTTCCGCAATTTGTATTTATTACTTTTCCGCAAATTAAATTACCTGGTAAATTGTAAATTATAAATATTTGAATATTTGAATATCATATATAAGATGAATTATTATTATTTATTTTTTTAATAAAGACAAGGTTCTGATCTATCTTATATCTACAATATACTAGATATAACTTGTTGACTCTGGTAGGGATTAGTTAAACTTCATTGAGAAACCCAATGAAAATTATTTGTTTTAAAAGTGTTCACTTTATCCGTAGACATAAAAAGGTAATCACACTCAACATTTGATCACACATCAAAATGGATCTGGTACATACAGAAACGAACAGAGGAAAGAAATGCATAATCTACGTCTATGTAATGAAATGACTGATATTTTCATAGATGGCACATTTAAATCCTGTCCGAAATTCTTACATAAAGATGAGAACTCTTACTGTCAAAGCACCTGTTCGCAAATACGAAAAGGAAAAGATGGACTTCCTTCTAGAGCAAAATTCAAAACTTCTAAACGGACAATATACTACTGTGGACTTTGTAAGACGTGTTGGGTACAAGTATTCTGCCAGAACTGACTTATGAACTATTATCATTCAAGATACATCTGATTATAATAGTGCTGAACATACGTTTGCGTACATTTTTATGATGAATTTTATTTGCATGCTATGATGACCTTTAACTTAATAAATATTTATTTTTTATTATGGCTTTGCTTTCGATCAACAGGTATTCCTTAATTATTTGCGGAAAAGTAATAATTTATTTTTTCCGGAATAGTTAATTTTTTTCCGGAAAAGTAAGATATTTATTTGCGGAAACGTAAACTTTTTTTTCCGGAAACGTCCTCTTTTTTTTCCTGGAAAAGTAATGCCAATTTGCGGAAACGTAAAACGCCGGTCAGAACCTCCTAGCTGGGGAGACAATAAAGGTGATTGAAAACAAATATAAAACTCTGCGGATGTGTCCATCACCAGATCAAACAAACTTGTTAGAACAAATAATATAACATTTACTGCATGTATACAGTAGATAAATTTTAAACGATGAATGTACAGAAGTCAATCTTTCCAGAATGACTGAACAAGAGATATATACATGTAAACATGAATGCAATATTTATCATTCAGCAAGATATACAACATGATATATATACTGTGTATTACCTCTCTTTGATTCTGGCCCAATTCCTAAATAAATTAATTGTGGAATTTCAAAATTTGTACTCAGAACAAAATACATATCAAAGAGATTGACAAGTCCATAACACTAGACGCTATGCTGTCTGTACTCAGAGCAAAACACATATAATAGAAGTCCATAGAAATAGCCAGCCTTTCATTATTTTGGTGATCATGTAATTATAATAGTATCAGGAGAAGAAAGCAACTAGGAGTTCAAGCTTAATCTAAGTTTGCCCATAAAAGTTTTTTTTGTTTAACACTATAAAATTAAAATTACAAAATGATTCAGAATGAATTAAAACATGCCATGATTTACAGCAAAACTGAAAAATAAATATTGTGCTTTAAAGCAGTGAGACAGTATCCAAGACAATAGAAAATGTTTTGATATCAATGAATAAAGTGCTTACCTCTTCTTCCTTTTCTTTCTGTAATCTCTCATTCTCTTCTATCTCTCTCTCTAATCCATGTAAATTCTCCAAGGCTCCCTTCAAGGGACCACATAGTCTGGAGAACTCTACAATAGCTATGGTATACTGGACCAGAGTAGCACAGTCCTCACTGGAATATTTGGCTGCAGCTATGGTAATACCTTTTGTGTTATCTGGTGAAGGAGACCTTTTCCTGGCAGTAAACTGAACGTCTACAAATAACACAGATACATTTATAATAGGTCTGCATTTGATCTATTATAGCCAAAAATTCATACCAAATTGATCCCAATTGAATTAAAATAAGTTTTCTGTACTTATCCTTACTTTGTTTGGTTATTCATATGTAAAGATAAAATATAAAATAATGCATGTAACAGAGTTAAGGAAATAAGAAAATTTCCATTCAATAAGGGAGAATAGATTGTGAATAATTTGAGTGGAGTGGTTCTATTATTGCAGAAACCTGTTATCTGCATGACACTACCATTTCTTTTGATATTTAAATCTATTGATAATATTGTCTAACCTTGAGCATGATCAAGTAATGTTCCTTCCCCAGTAACACCAAGGTTTCCATCCTTGTTGGCAGATAGGTAACTTTCAACAGCTGGAAAAACAAAAATCAAGAATACATTACATTGTGTTAAAAAGGCAAACAACAGGAGTGAAAAAGCTCATATACAAGGATCTGGATTTTTTTTTCACACAATTTCGGTCATTTTGAGATTATTTAAAAGTTTGTGTTCCTTTTCAAATTGTCCATGTCAAACTACATTCATAGCATCAATGAACTGGTATTGTTGTTTAATCACATTTACTAAGTAAATTTCTTACCAGTTTTCACCCGCAAAGTGGAAAGGGATTAATATAAGTTGCAAAACTTGGTTCCCAATCCACTATAATTAAATACGTTTAAACTAATTAAACTAAAACTAAAACAAAAAAACAATAACAGTTTAAGGAAGGCAACAGTTTAAAATTGTTATGATTTTTCAGACATTGCTAACATTTCTTTCAAATTGACAAAATTAAAACTGGAAGTTTTGCTTTAACATTAAAGAATGAATAACTATGGATTCGTTTTCTTAATCGAACTGACAGGAAATTACTGCTTTTAATTTCATAACCTTTACAAGTGTTTGATAACATATAATAGTTGCACTTGTTTCATTCAGCATGATATCAATTTGCACTTTACAATTAGATAGTTAAATTCTAATCATATAAAATCGGATGGTTACCAGTTTCTATTAGACCACAAGCTGTATGTTTTCTGGGTTACTGTCTCTCTGACATTTTGTTATACATGTTTTGTAATACCTACCTCTAAGGACATCGTCCATTAAACCATCTTCCCACGGTACATTGTGTAACATGTCAACAAACTTCTGAGAATCATTCATTGTCATCTGGATATTCTTCCATTGAGCACGGTCAAAGCCTCCATCTTTTTTACCTGTAAAAACAATCAATTAAAACATTACAACTGATTTAAGTATTATACATTTTTGAGAAAGAAAGAAAAAATGACATTGGTTTAGCTGGTTTGAAGAAGTTAAAGTTTCTTGGTCTCATATATAATTAAATGGAAAATGTATAATTATTTGCTTTACCTGTTTTTTATAAAATTTGTTTATTTTTTATTGTTTTTCTGTAATTAAACAGTTTCCTCTGTATATATATATTTGGATGTAACCTGTGTGATAATCTTATGTTAGATCCTTTGACACTGTTGAATGTATTCCAGATTTTTAGAATGTATCTATGACCTGAAGGCCATTACAGCTGATTGCATTGAGTGTGTAGGTAGATGTAATATCTTTGGTTAGCTTGCTTCCTAGCTGAACCGTGAAGTCATTATTAGGTTAGGTAAACTACCCGCCTTATAGAGTAGACTAGTATGACAGATAATCAATACATCTGTCTGTAGGACTTTGCTACTTTGAAAGCAGAATAGTATCCCTTACATAATAATGAGTTCATTGTTAAACTTGCAAGCAAACTAACCAAAGATTTTACGTTATGCTACACACTCAATGCAATAACTGTAACCCTGAAACTTCTGTGAAAATTCAAATCATATTACTTATGTTAAATGTTGTACTGAAAGAAGAATATTTGATAGTACATTCTATGTATGTATTAGCTTGTCATTTGAAGTATTAGCAATATTAACTGTGACTTTACCGGGTAAATTAATTGTATATATAGAGGTTAAATTTAGATTTGTGACGATATATAACTGTGAGGTATGTTTTATTATATTTTGCCTCCTATAAAAACTTTTTTTTTATCCATGAAATAACTGCTTTTTAAATCTTTAAGTAATACCTATGCAAGAATTACTCATACAGCTATAATTGTGTGGACAGAGTATTCACATGGAAATTATCATTATGGTATAATGTAGACTGCTTTAAAAATCTAACCAGCATAAAAATGATTGACTACACCATGAATTTAAAAATTATCATCTCAAAATAACCACAGGAAAAGTCTGGTATTTTTGCCATAAATAAGGTGTGTAGGAGGACAACAAAGATTTATCTGTTATTTTCCTTATTTTGAAGATATATCTATTGTTTTTTTTATGAAGTTTCAGTACATGCTGCACAAAAAAATGTTCATTTATTAAATGAATAGTTCCCATAATTATAGGATATGAACCAAAAAAATTCCATGTTAATTTCATACTACAAATTACAAATCGTGATATTATACACATTATTGTGGAATATGGGTTGTGTAGTATTACCTGATCTCTGTCCATCTATATAGAGAGTAAAACAAGTCAGAAGATAGAAACACATTATGATAGAAAGATGGCACAAAAGGTACACACTGTAATTCATTGATCCAATCAATGCTAGGCTTTCAAAATGCCATGGTACAAACAATACATAATCATGTTTACCCAACTAGGATTCTGTTGACACTATTATGGTATGCAGTGTTCAAGTGTCCTAGTCTGTGTAGAACTAAAATTTGTTCTTTGGTTTTGAATTTGCTATTTCATTGTTATAAATATTTTCATAAATTCATTGTTTGTTAGGTATATCAAATATTTGGATTTCATTGTTATAAATATTTTCATAAATTCATTGTTTGTTAGGTATATCAAATATTTGTTATAACAGGTGTTTGAAATCAATATTTTCTTTTCCTCTTATGAACTATCTAATAGATATTAGAAGATGTGGTATGAGTGACAATGAGAGAACCCTCCATCCAAGTCATAATTTGTAAAAGTAAACCATTATAGGTCAAAGTACGGTTTTTAACATTGAGCCTTGACTCACACCGAACAGCAAGCTATATTAAAAGGGCCCCAAAAAATGACTAGTGTAAAACCAATTAAACCCCTTTTTTCAAACAGGAATTTGATCTAAGGATAGAGGTCACTAACCAAGATATCTATAGTTGTGGTAAACCGTATAGGAGATCTGGAGGACAAACAAATCATTCTAATATTGATTACTGAAATCAAAGGCATTGTGTTGGCTATATATTTTTTGAAATGTGCAAAGAGGAAAAAGAAGTAAAAAATTATAGCATTCTACGAGAAATATCTATATATTTGATAATTACACTAAAATAAGAGCAGAGAAATGATCAAGGGTTAGGAATTAACTATATATCATGTTACACTTGGTGTTTACCATACCTTCTTTGGGATCTAATGAAAAAATTATTAAAAATGTCATATATGTAGTGTAAATTAAAAGCAGGATAGGGTCAATGCTAATTAAAGATCATTATTAGCAATTACAAAATGTTTTCCAAATATCAAGTTGTCTATCATTTTATAATCTTAGTTTAGCACACAACGACATCTAACATAAGTCCTGGTAACAAATCTTATAAAAAGAGTTAATTCCCTTTAATAGAAAAAAAAGAATTATATATTTCCATGCAACTTTTTATCTATGAGGCTTTGGAAGGGTAAAGTTAAATATTTCATCCCAAAAAGGCTAATCATTTAGGAATAAAATTTAGGGCACAACTTAATACCAATGGACCCTGACAATATAAACTATACAAAAGTGTGAAAATTATTCTTTTAACCCCTTGACTTTAGAGATAAAATGAACAAACTGAATATGACATAGACATACAAATTAAACATTAAGCAATCCAAATTACATCCTACAAGTATGAATAAAATCAAATGAAAATATCAATTTAATTGAGACTATGGAAGGTGTAGTTTTATTTAACTGAGACTATGGAAGGTGTAGTTTTATTTAACTGAGACTATGGGAGGTGTAGTTTTATTCACTTAAAAATAACTGTTTATCTCATTAACTCAAACTGATTGTGGTATATTTACTTAAAATCCTTAAAAACAGAATTTCTTTGAAAATCACCCAGCATTTTATCAAAAGTTTTAACTGTTATATGTCATTATTTCTGACCCCCACCCTTCCAAAGCCTCATGAAATATTGAGAATAGATACAGTGACAACAATTCTCTACTCTTTACCCTTTTTTAATGAACGTTGTGAAACTAATTTCCATTTAGAAACCCAGTCTGTAATACAACATTACCATGTAGGAATAAAATACATATATTCAGAAAATAAAACTGAGCAAATACAACATTACCATGTAGGATTGAAATACATGAATTCAGAAAAATAAAACTGAGCAAATATGAATATCCCTGAAAACCCTTGTGCTACCTGTTGTTGTTAATATGTACCCTTATACAGTGCAAAATGGGAAAAAAACCATCAAAACTGCTAACCATTATCACCAATCTATGTCAACATTTCTGTAATACCAAATATATGTACCAATGCATGTAATAATTTCAAAGTACACTTTCACCAGAGGATCAGTAAAATGTTCCAATGTTTTGAAATGTCACTTACCTAATAAATACTTTTCTACACAAAAAAAATTGAAATCAATGCTCACATTTCCTGATGTTTGTAGATATAGAAAGATGTGTTTATATAAAGGTTCCGTATCGAAACTTTTGCTTTCATCCTACATATAAAAAATACCTGTCTAAACACTTTTTAAACATGAAAGCTCTTTGTTGGACATGCAAGGGATCTATAAAGCAATTGACAAAAAGGAAAAAGGAGTCGAAGAATAACTATAAATTGGGTACATGCAATTTAGATTATAAATGATAGCAATTCCTGTTAGAGATAACTTTGCAAAAAATATCTAGATAAATATTGCATAAAGAATTTGATACATACATAGACATTAGACTATGTTTGAGATATATACCTTTTTTAACCCCTAGCATTTTGGTACTGCTGGAACTGGAAGACATTCTACTGGACATTTCATCCTTTCCTGTTGATTCCTTAGGCTCGTACAATCTCTGTGAGGGTAGTCTCTTACCAACCAACATCATAACCATTTCCATTACTTGTCCAACCAACAGGGGTGGATTAGTAAACTGACGGATTCTTTCTATACAGCCACGGTCAACTTTGGTCTTCCAGTGTAGTACCTATCATAATAAATATCACTATCTGAATAGCAATGTTAAGATTGGTGTGCTAAAATTAAACTTTAGGATTGATTTGTAGGTATTCAGTATCCATCATTAAATTTGTAATTATATATTTCTTTATTCTTTAAGATTTTTTAATGTCAGCATCATTTTAGACAAGCTACATTATTCAAATTATTGAATCAAGATGTGCTGCTAGGTGTTGTCTGGTGTACACCAAGTTCTGTCAATACATCCTTGTTGTTTGGTGTACACTAAATATAGTCAATTTACACTTGTTGTTTCAAGTAGTATAAGTTTTAACTACCGGTAAATTAATTTATTTGGCTGTTTAGTTTCATCAAGTCTGTCTATATTGACTCACCTGTTGTTTAGCATACTCTAGGTTCTGTCTACATTCATCTACAGATTTCTTAGCTTTGACATGGTCTTCTTTAGCTTTAACTTGTCGATCTTGTAACTTTAGTTCCATCATCTTATCAAACTTTCTGTCATATTCATCATATTCTTCTGTTAAAACATAAAATACAATTTGTAAATTCAAGTGATTTTGGATTCATAATTATTTGCTGGGCATGAATTTCATGGACTTCGTGAGGATAGATGAACCACACTTTCAATGAATGGCATGCAAACTTTTTACAAAACAACGAATTCCAATACCCTTGAAAATATGTGGTGGTTACATAAACATCTTTATGACAATTATAATGGCACTATGAAAGACCTACATGTACTTTCAAAATAGTTGGTACATGCAAAATCCTAGTTGGTTTGTAGAATAAATCACATTAGGTTTTCCTATTGTTTTCTCTAATTTTCCTTTCAGCAGCTAAGAACTTTATTGAATGCCCTTGAAAATATCTAATAGATCTGAAAAAGATAACACAATACTCATTTGTTTTTTTTTCCAATGAAGTTAACAGGCCATTTTTAAAAGGGCAATACAGGATAAAAGGCAGGGGTCCAACCATATGTCCCCATTCAAATGCATTGATCGTCAAAGGGGTGGGGGGTGGGGTGGGGGGGGGGGGGTTCCAACCCCTGGAACCCCCCCTGGATCCCCCACTGAGTTAAGTATAACATACTGTAATTACCTTGTTCCAAAAGTTCATCTTCTTCATCTGATTCAGTATACATTTCTGTTAGGTGAAGGTGAGCATCTAATGATTTACTAAGAAGTAAGGGAGAATATACTGTAATTACCTTGTTCCAAAAGTTCATCTTCTTCATCTGATTCAGCATACATTTCTGTAAGGTGAAGGTGAGCATCTAATGATTTACTCAGTCCTATTTTGGCTTTCAGTTTCTCCAATGCTGTGGCTTTTGCTGTAAGTTTATATAGTAAATCCTCAGTTTTCTTTGTTGCATCTTGAAATTTCCCACTTATTGTCTTAATGGCTTTCCTCATTACTTTGGCATCTGATCTGGTTTGGTCTAATGTAGCCAACACTTTCCTACAATAGTTTTAACAGTTATGATAACCATACACAAATTATCTTCTATTCTAATGCAATTGGTTTGTAACGATAATTTTCATTGGACGTTGACAAATATTTTGAGGGGTTAGATTCCACGTTCTACCAGTCAGTAAATAAGAAAGCCACCATTTTGAATACTGATTTTTTTGGGGTATGTAATTTCTCAAAGAATAAACAAGATAGTCACATTCATTTACATTGTTTAGATGCTAAAGACGATGCAACAGTTTCACAGACTTTTTCATTTATGGCATTTTTAAGCCAAAATATTTATTAAATGAAATTTATTTTAATATGTTGCATTAGAATGGAGATTACTGTATTGTATTTTAAGCTTGGCCTTCGTAAAACTTGATTTTACTGTCACAAATATCTGTTTACCTATCTCCGCTCCTTGTTGCCAGGTGCCAGGTAAACTCAATTTGCAACAGTAAAATCTATGTTTTATGAAGGCCAAGCTTAAAATACAATACAGTTATCTCCTAATTTTAAAGTCTAGTTGATCATGGAAATTCTACAAATACAATATTTGTACTTGTTTTGGAATAATTAAAATATTGTAATTCTAAAACCAGATTACGGAAAACATATTTGATACAGAAGATTATCTTATAATTAGGTACAAACAAGAATGTGTCCATAGTACACGAATGCCCCACTCGCACTATCATTTTCTATGTGCAGTGGACCGTGAAATTGGGGTCAAAACTTTAATTTGGAATTAAAATTAGAAAGATCATATCATAGGAAACATGTGTACTAAGTTTCAAGTTGATGTAACTTTAACTTCATCAAAAACAACCTTGACCAAAAACTTTAACCTGAACTTCGCACTATCATTTTCTATGTTCAGTGGACCATGAAATTGGGGTCAAAACTATAATTTGGCATTAAAATTAGAAAGATCATATCATGGGGAACAAGTGTACTAAGTTTCAAGTTGATTGGACTTCAACTTCTTCAAACACTACCTTGACTAAAAACTTTAACCTGAAGCGGACGGACGAACGGAGGCACAGACGGACGGACGGACGAACGGAGGCACAGACCAGAAAACATAATGCCCCTCTACTATCGTAGGTGGGGCATAAAAAATCTTACCAATCTTCAATGCCAATACGAAGATGAATTATCAAATCACTTTTACATTATCAATTTCCGTAAAGTATGTGCATATCATTAATCTAAATAAAATGTTTGTTGTTGTTGTTTGACAACGTTCTCTTTACTTACTTAAGTTGTTCTACATCCTGTGTTCTAACTTTTGACTTGGTATTATACAGACATCTAAAACATTCCATAAATCTCCTGAAAGTCGTAGGTCCTACATAAACTTCATTCTTAGCTCGGTCACCATCCTTCCTGTGACGGTTCCTAAAAAATTACAGACATTCATTTTCAATTCCTTTTTTGTGATTTCAAAAATTTGTATAGATGTGAACATAAGCAAGTTTTAAAGTTTCAAAATCAGCATATAGCATATAGTTATTGTTACTGCTGAAACAATTTTACCACAATCAGTGATGATTTGATCATGATGGCCTTAATTTGAATTGGTACGACATTAAGGATTTTTTTTTTTATTTCACTGCTCTTCACCATCACAACTGAGGGCCCACAACTGATTTGGCCATCTGTTTTTAATCAAGTCGAAAATTGTGGCATATTATGCCAACAAACACACATCCGGCATGCTTAATTGGTATTTTTGAAGACTTTTTTTCACTAACGGTCATTTTAATAGTAAAATTTACCAATTCAAATTGAACCTATATTTAGGATAGTTTGGTTTTTATTAATTGAAAAACGATCTTGAGTTTGAGAAAACTTAGTTCCTATTCTCATTTGGATTGTAAAATATTTTGTCATGTCAAGGCTTTTAAAAGCTTACTTTACAGTATGGGTTTTGCTCATTGTTGAAGACTGTACAGTGACCTTAAATCACTTACATCTACATCATTAGGTCTCTAGTGGATAGTTGTCTCATTGACATTCATACCAAATCTACTTGCTTTTACATTAAACATTATACATTTTTGTACTTGTAATTTATCACATTCCCATTCTAACTTACTTGATTCTTTCATGAAGAATGGTCTTTGAGTAAGGCAGATTGGGAACTTTAACAGCCTCTACTTTAAACTGCTCTTTCTTCTTCTCAAGAACCTTGATCTTGTTAATGGTGATCTCAGGACTTAAGTCTCCAGCCCATGGAAGCTGGCGACAATCTCGCAGTACAAAACTATGGATGTTAGCTAGACAAGTCGTTATACTCTCACTAAAACAAAGCAAATCATATATCGTTATATAAAGGTCATAATTTTGATTTACATGATTTCAGTCTTTAGTCAGAGCTTGACACTCAGAGTTCTATATTTAAGTTCTCCTTAGAGGTAATACAAGACATTTACAATGATTCTGCAATGTTCTGAATGTAAATCAACTATCTTTGTGTATCACAACATTCAGAATGGCAAACAGTTCTAATTTAACATTGTTTAAAACAAAAATTTGTTATATGGGACAATATATGTTATTTATATTAAAATTGTCACTGTAATTGAATAATTTGTCAAGGATTTACCTATTTTATGCTTTCAGAAGTCAAATAATGTTTAACAGCTTGAAAGGTATAATTAAAGTGGTACCCAACACCTTCACTAAAATTAATTTGGCTCTTTTAATTTTCATAAAATTTTGACAAAGCATTTACCTTTTGACAAAAATATTAAAATTTCAAAAAAATTGAACCAGCCATTTTATCAGAAAAATTACACTGGTTACATAGCAGTTTGACAAACACTAGTTTTTATCATTGAGAAGCTTAATATTCCCTTAACAACACAACGTGATAAAGACGTTTAGCTGATTTTACAGAGTTATCTCCCTGTAGTGTTAGGTACCACCTTAACAAACAATTAATGTTTATAATTCTTAATGTTGGAGTTCTGAATATTTTAATCACAATTAGGTTGTGAGGGAAAACTTAAATACTATTTTCAAACCCTATTTTTACATTGTTTCATTTTTTGTATTACTCTGTGATAATATTGGCTGCAATTTCTTCTATACAGTTTTATACACTTATGGTTTAGTATTACCTCAGATTTTCAAATTCTTCTGTCAGTTGGAACCTAGTAATGAAGTATGAGGCCTCCCCTAATAATGATTCTTGTGGCCAGTCACACATCCAATCTATGGCACAACCACTCAAAAGACCTGGGAACTCTCTGAAATAAAAATAATAAAATCAAAACACATGTGCATTTAAACAACCACTAAAAAAATAATTGAGATTTAAAAGCAATTTTCTATTGTATTTCCAAGAGACACAATTTCTGTGAAATCACATAACCAGAATTAAACTCAAACACATACTGTAACTTTTGAATTTATTATATGATTATATACCAATTATATGAAGAAAAAAATATGGAAGTATTACATAAACAAGAGTGGAAAAAAAGTTAACAGAAAGACAGACAGAATGCAAACTTCCTCTGTTAGGTGACTAATACAACAAAGGTGTTGTAACATCAACAAATACTGTAAATTCAGAAATTATTGCGTGCATTTATTATTGCAATTTTGAGAAAAATCCTGTTTAATTCATATAAAACATTTCAAAATTATAGTTTAAATTATTGCGTTTACAACTCTGTCCCAATAATTTCTGAATTTACAGTAGTCCTAAATAGAAATATCATCATGACACTACTTTAATACAAAATCTTTCTACTTAAAACTTCTGTAATGTGTTAACAGTTATTCCTTCAGGTTTAAAACCTACCTAACTAGACATAAAAATCCAATTTTTTGTCCTTCAAACCTTTTTTTCAATATATACCTGTGTGCTGTTCCAAGGAGTATATGTCCAGGTTGTAGACACAGTATGATGTGTAGGTTACTTTTCTTTACAATATTTACCTCTGAGCTGTTCCAAGAAGTATATGTCCAGGTTGTAGACACATTATAATGTGTAGGTTACTTTTCTTTACAATATTTACCTGTGTGCTGTTCCAAGGAGTATATGTCCAGGCTGTAGACACAGTATGATGTGTAGGTTACTTTTCTTTACAATATTTACCTGTGAGCTGTTCCAAGGAGTATATGTCCAGGTTGTAGACACAGTATAATGTGTAGGTTACTTTTCTTTACAATATTTACCTGTGTGCTGTTCCAAGGAGTATATGTCCAGCTTATAGACACAGTATGATGTGTAGGTTACTTTTCTTTACAATATTTACCTGTGTGCTGTTCCAAGGAGTATATGTCCAGGTTGTAGACACAGTATAATGTGTAGGTTACTTTTCTTTACAATATTTACCTGTGAGCTGTTCCAAGGAGTATATGTCCAGGTTGTAGACACAGTATAATGTGTAGGTTACTTTTCACTCTGGCAACAAAGAATTTCATCGGATCTACAGACATACTTGGGAACTCTCTCTTCATAGCTGGGGCTATGGCCTGTCAAAATACAAAAAAAATGTTCTAAAGACAAAACAATTTTGAAACAAGAGTGCGCACACTGAAATGTCTCGCCTTCTATACTAATCATTGATATTATGTTGATAGTCCTAAGTATAAAGCTTAGTTTTATTACAACTGTCTCATAAACTTAACATTAACCAAGATAACTAAACAAAGACCAATGAACCTTGAAAATGAGGTCAAGGTCAGATGAACCATGCCAGGCAGACATGTACAGCTAAAAATGCTTCTATACAACATATATAGTTGACCCATTACTTATAGTTTAAGAAAAATAGACCAAAACACAAAAACTTAAGACTGTGCAATGAACCATGAAAATGAGGTCACTGTCAAATAAAACCTGCGCGACTGACATAAAGATCATAAAATATTTCCATACACCAAATATAGTTGACCTATGGCATACAGTATTAGATAAAAAGACCAAAACTCAAAAACTTAACTTTGACCACTGAACCATGAAAATGAGGTCAAGGTCAGATGACATCTGCCCGCTAGACATGAACACCTTACCATCATTCCATACAACAAATATAATAGACCTATTGCATATAGTATGAGAAAAACAGACCAAAACACAAAAATTTAACTATAACCACTGAACCATGAAAATGAGGTCAAGGTCAGATGACACCTGCCAGTTGGACATGTACACCTTACAGTCCTTCCATACACCGAATATACTAGCCCTATTGCTTATAGTATCTGAGATATGGACTTGACCACCAAAACTTAACCTTGATCACTGATCCATGAAATGAGGTCGAGGTCAAGTGAAAACTGTCTGACAGACATGAGGACCTTGCAAGGTACGCACATACCAAATATAGTTATCCTATTACTTAAAATAAGAGAGAATTCAACATTACAAAAAATTTAAACTTTTTTTTTCAAGTGGTCACTGAACCATGAAAATGAGGTCAAGGACATTGGACATGTGACTGACGGAAACTTCATAACATGAAGCATCTATATACAAAGTATGAAGCATCCAGGTCTTCCACCTTCTGAAATATAAAGCTTTTAAGAAGTGAGCTAACACCGCTGCCGCCGCCGTAGCCGCCGGATCACTATCCCTATGTCGAGCTTTCTGCAACAAAAGTTGCAGGCTCGACAAAAACACTGCAAAAGCAAAAGCAAATGATGCAAAATTTCCTTTTGATTCTCACAAAATACCACATAGCAATAAGACGGCGCGGGACGTTTGCGCTTTTATTTTGGACACTTGCGCTTCAAATCATAGGACATTTGCGCTTTTTAAAAATGGACATTTGCTCTTTTCACAAAGTACATTTGCGATTTTGCAATATTTGGTTTGTATGACTATCCTCTCCTTTTATACGGGCTTGGGACTGGCATGTTTGACATTCAAGAATTTAAGTCATATTGTTCTTTATGATTAAAAATCGTTTCATAGCACATTTCATAGCACAATTATATATGTTTTAAAGTTTATTTACAGCTTAAAGTATACATTATAAAGACATAAAAACAAGTAAAGTCATTACAGGTCAGTTTAACTTGATAACTGAAGCACAAGGAGTGAACAAGTTAAGCTCTTGTTATTAGTTTTGACTGGTATTTCGTCCACATTTCAAATAATAATTAAGTTTTTTATCTCAATTCTGAACTGAGGAGCGTATTCATCAATGTAACGAATCTTAATGTAATTCCCCTCGTAAATGATACTCTTTAAAAAGATGAAGAAAAAATATAGCAGGATGAGTCGAGTAGAACTGTTCATAATAGTGGGCATGGAAGGATTCTTGACCATTTTGTCGTACTAGTGACAAATATAAGTTAAATTTATTAACGTAATGATTACTTTGCATTAAAATTACAGGTAGGCGACTATAGGTTAAAAGCGCAAATGTCCGGTCAAATTAATACAGGTGAATTAAAATTTAAAGCGCAAATGTCAATAGTATTTGAAGCGCAAATGTCCTAAAGTTTTACAGGAAAAAAAGCGCAAACGTCCTGTGCCCCAATAAGATCTATTGGAATGTCCTATTAAAATGGTTTACCTGTTTTTGGTCAATTAAATTTAGTTAACTATGTGAACATTTATTCAAATTTGTCATTTATAATGATCTCTTCTGTCTATTTTACTTCAACAATTTCTAAAAAAAATCTTTGCCAAGTTTAAAAAGAACAAAGAATCAATTTAAGTCTGAAGAAAAATATTGAAAAACTTGAACAGGAGTCAGTCCATTAATACAATACCTGTAATAGTCCTTCCATTTCATCATTTGTAAATAGATGTGGTACTTCTCCACTGATTAACAAACTATTGATGGCATCCAAGTAAACAGGATCTTGTAAATCTCTGGCCTACAATCAAAATAATATCTTAAACTACAAATGAATCCCATATTCTAATGCAACAACGTTGTAACGTTCATTTTGATTGGATAACGTCACTTATTTACATGGCATCAATTGAAAATTGATGCTATCGGACGTACGCGAAAGCGCAGACGGTATATGACAGATTTTAAATGCATGTTTTAACGTTGTTTTCTGTCAGTTTCATTAGAATGGAGATAACATTATTGTATTTTAAGCTCCGACGGCATCAATTGGGGATTTGATGGTCGCAAATACCCGTTTACTGTCTCCGCTAACGCGTCGCCAGTAAACTTAATTTGTGACCATCAAATCCCCAACTGATGCCGTCGGAGCTTAAAATACAATACAGTTATCTCCTAAATATGTTAAAAATATGACTACCAATTCTTTACCGTACATTGTACTTTGAATTTCCACACTCATTTTATAAAATTGTTTTACTTTTCTAATGTCTAAAGATAAAACTGACAACCTGAAGCCTATTACTGAAGAGGGAAAAGAGATCAACAATATATATCCATAATTCACAATTTACAGAAATAATAGACAGTCATTTTAAGAGATACTTTTAGACCTCTTAGTAAATTTTAAAAAAAGTCACATGATGATATCAGACAAATCATACAAGACATATACACTAAGAGTACCTATTAAGCAGCTTCATTTGAAAGACTCTTTTAAAATTGCCTAATCTACAAAAGGTAACCACAACCTCTTGTTCACCACAATTTTTTTTTCTCATATGCTTTTTCAAGTGAAAATTTTGCATTCTAGATATAAGTATTTTGTTTGTTGAAAATTTTTGTTATTTGATGTTGCAATAAGAGCGACATTCTGTGATCATCTATACTTGGTGCAAACTAAGTGTGCATGGATATAGTTTTTTTCCAGCAAGTAATATGTATTATAGGAAAAACTAAGTTTCAATGCTTCAGTCAGCCTATTAATGTGTGACCACTAACACCTTTTGTGCCATGGTACATGTATTTGCAAAATAGATATAATTCCATTTTTATAATGCTCTAAATTTTAGAGTAAAACATACCTGGTTACTCTGTAAAAAAGTATGAACATGCAATGAAAGAATTTATGTGTAGTACGTATCTAAGTCTACTTAAAACAGAAATTTTTAGGACCATGTTCATATCGTAAGGCACAAGGAATCCAAGTGTAAATAACATTTTTCCAGCTTATGGACTTTGTTTCACTCAAAGTTATAAACCAAAAATGCATGAAAGACAAAACTACTTTAGAGAGGATAAGGTGCATAGAACTAAGACTGCTTTATTTGAAACATGCTTACAGTAAATATGACTGTGAGTATTTTGTTCTCAGCTCCACTCAATCGTACAGCTGATCTCAGACCATCAAAGAAGTTGCTTGTTTTGGATGTGTCCATTTTATGTATAGGGATGTCAGCTACATGGAGGGCCAGTCTACACAAGGTTGTAAGATGAGCACCAACTGCTCCAATCAACAATAAATTTCCACTGAAACACAAATATTAATTGTCATATAAATTGCTTTCGATGAATTAATTTCTCCCCTTCAAATTTTTAAAAAACAATTTCAACAGTATCTAGAATAAAAGAAAGTTTATTCTGATTTAATTTGACCAATTAAAATTATGATAATTTTAAATATTTTTTAAACTAGTTATGTTTATAGTTAATTTATTATTTGTTACAGCTGTGTTCTTCATTGCACAACTATAGCAGTTAACATAAGATCAAAAAGTCTGAAATAATCACAAACATAAAATCCTTACTTACCCATGATGGAAACTAAGTACTCTATGCATTCTAACAACATGGTCTATTATAAAGTCTGACAACATAATGTTCAGTGGTATATTTCCAAATTCTTCATTGTATCTTGTTAAGTGTGTGTTAAGACAGCTGTGTATGTCCCTCAAATTGTCAACTGGTTGAAGGGAAATCTATGATAAAAAAACAACAATGTCAGTTCTTTTATTACATTCAGGATTGTTTTTCCGATTAATGATAAATTTGTAAAGAGTTTCAATGTCTCTCCTAAAACTGTTGCTGTCATTGTATAAAAGTATAATGCTGACTGCTAAAAACCAAGTTATTTGTGAGTATAATATGGAAAAAATAAATCAAAATCAAAGTAACTAAAGGTTGATGTTTTAACCTTATTGTTTTTAATAATGAACTTACTCTGACATTTTTACCAGTAACTGAGGTAACAGGTCTATTGTACATTCTGGCATCTGTTGGGAACGTCACAAAATGGTCCATAAATGGTCCTTTTACTTCTGGGAAAGTCTGCATAAATATAAATACATTGTATATATAAAATACCATATAAACAATAACCCTGCAATCTGCATATTATATAAAGATAATTTAGAAATGATTTTCAAAGTGTGTTTTAGTTTTCTACATATTTGTGACCTAATTCTAATTCAAAATTTTCAAAATTGAATATTTCATAAATTGTATTCAAATGGGTTTTTTTAGTAGTTCTCTCCCTGAAATAGAAACTATTTTGTGTTTGGTGATAGCTGTTAATTTCTGTGTCATTTGGTCTCCTGTGGAGACTTGTCTCATTAAGAATCATACCACATCTTCTTTTTTATACAACTTACCTCTGCTAGTATATTATTTATGGTCTGATCAAACCAATTCAGATCAGCTGTTCTGGCTATTCTGTCCCTCATAATTCTTGTCATCTCATGTTTCCATAACGATATCACTGGAATCAATGTCTCATCTGCTCGGCTTTCTTCTGGTAGTCTCTTCAAGCACTAAAATATAACAGGATATGATTATCATCCATATAATGGCATTTCATACTTTTACCTATTATGCAGCAATTTCGAATTGTTTTCTTATATGAAAGAAGTTTGAAAGCATGAATAACCAAAGATGTTACTTGAAAGATTTTGAATTTAAAATTTAAGAGGCAAAGAAAACACCATATCACAAAATGTACTTTATTAAAATGTTATAAACAGATCTAAAACTAGCTGGTATGTATTGTACCTTCTAAAAAATACCTTCAAATTAATGATTTCTTACCTGGAAACAAGTTGTAATATCTTTGAGTGTATACAGATAGTGTTTACGACCAGGCATTGCTGTTGACTTGAGAACATCTTGGACTGCCTTTAACATGTCACATGATGCCTTCACTAGATGGTTATGTAATTCTATATCTAATCCAGGTCGGTCTCCATCTGTCATATTCAGCTGAGAAGGAAAAATAATATTTAATTATTATGCTGTTAAACTGAAATATTTGTCTTATAGTAAATAGATATATAAACTTTAATATTTGAAAAACCAGGTGCTCCGCAGGGCGCAGCTTTATATGACTCCAGTGGTTGAACCCTGAACAGTTGGGGCAAATTTGGTCACAATATTCAAGCTTGATTCTGTCTGAATTTGGATTGTGATCAAATTTTTGACATAATATAGGTTTTTGTCACAAAATTAATGTGGTCAAAGATCCAACAAATCTATTGCACAATACTGTGCAATTGAAGATTTCTTCTTGAAACTTTTCAAAATTCGAAATTTGAAATATTTTGAAAAAAAAGGAAGCCCTTCAAAAATCGTAAACAAAAAATCCCCCCCCCCCAACTTTTTGAAACCCCCATGGAGCAATAACTCTTAAACTCAATTCCATGCTTTCCATTGCAGTATTGAACCTTGTAGTACAATTTCAGAGAGATCCATACAATTACACAGAAGTTATTGTCTTGAAACTAGAAAAATGCTTGTTTTGACCCCTTTTTGGCCCTTAATTCCTTAACTTTGGCCATATAACCCCTAAAATGAATCCAAACCTTCTACTTGTGGTTTTAAACATTGCGATGTGATTTCAGAGCAATTGAAATACTTCTACACAAGTAATTATCCTGAAACTAGAAAAATGCTTGTTTTGGGCCCTTTTGGGCCCCTAATTCCTAATCGGTTGGGACCATCATCCCCAAAATCAATCCCAACCTTCCTTTTGTGGTATTGAACCTTCTGAAAAAATTTCATGAAGATCTATTCACTTAAACTAAAGTTATTATCCGGAAACCAATGTGTCTTCGGACGACGACGACGACGCAGACGACGACATCATACCATTATACGTATAATTACTGGTACAAATTGACTGTCAAATCACTCCATTAAAGTCTTTAATCTCAAACTGTAGAGGACATAAAAGTTCTAACATTAAAAACATCATTTCATTTTTCCAAATATGAAGAAGAAAGTACAAGGTTACTTATTGCTTAACACAGGATGAGGTAAACTGAATTGTCTTAAATTGTATAGAAGATGCAGGATGACACTCAGATGAAATCATTACTTACATCCAGTATACCATGAACTATGTTCTTTAGAGCATCACCTTCTGGGGCTGTCAAATGGAATACTGCAAAATGTCTCTGTAAAAAAAACAGACAATAATATTATAGCATTAAGTAAACACTTTGAGTTAACTTTGGTTCTGCATTATAAAATAAATAGCATATTTACTTAACATGCTGCTAGCATACATGTAATTGTATTTAGTTGAAACTGATTTTTTTTTTCTTCTTCATATAATGTTCACATTGAACTTACTAAATGATCCACAAACTACACTACCACATTGAGTAAACGAATTAATCACATTACATGGTATATCCTCATTCTATGTACTACTTCCAAAATTGAAGTTCAAATAATTTGGCCTTGTGCATTACTGAAAAGATATTAATCCCCAAAATGGGTATATGGTGCAATAAAATTGGTCTTGTTAAGGTTATCTGATATCCTCTTTCAATGCTTATGAGGAGTTTTCTGTCATAGAATAGTTATCATTTATAAATTTGAAAGGTCTAGGCAGCTGTCACATTATTTCCCATACAATGTTATTCTTATCAACAGTCTTTAAGTATACTTATGTTTAAAACTTATTGTGCTATACTTACCAGGAGTCTTTCAGATAACTGTGTACATGACACACCAGGATTATCACTCATTGACATGGCCCCGATCACATTAAATCCTTCAACAGTCTTCCATTCAAATGGCTTCTCCAATGTACATAGAGTTTTGTCATCTAAAAGTTGTCTCAGTAACTGAAATGAATAAATTATTTGAAATGATTGAAATTTAAATCAATAAATTATTATAAAAACATTTTTCAATGTAATAAAAAATATTTAATAAAATCAGAAAACAAATTTTATGTACAGTATTTGACAAAAGAAAATGTGAGGTAACTATCAGTCTTAACTACACTACAAAAATAACAAACACAAAGTAATGCATTTAGCCGTGCAGACTAGACTACATTAAAAACCCGCTTTCACCTTATTAACATAATACTTATTGACACAATCCAAATGGTCCACGTAACCACGTGTACAACTACACATAACAAAAACCGCCAAAAACATACCGTTCTTAAAAAAACTTCCTTTAAGACAACATTTTCCCGCTGTACTCCGAAACGTGGGAAAATACATTTAAGGCAGCAATGTAGGATATTTTAAATGAATAAATAATTTGTCAATTTTCTGTCCCATATTTACCTCGTTACATTTCTGTACTTTGTAGTTGTCTGGTAATGGTAGGTTAACATCATCAATGAATACCTTCAACTTCTTGTTCTCTTTGGCACCATATACAAAACCTATAATTTGCAGTAAAACAGTTTAATGTTTATTTTCATGCTTAATATATTCAACATTGAAAAAACGTGTTGGATGTATGTTGTTTCTTAATTTCTGAGTGCATTTCTGGTAACAATGTAGGTTAAGATGGAACTGCCATACAGTCAAGTGCCTTCTCTACAGCATATACTCCCATAGAACTACCATTAAGAGTCAGATCTAAATTGACATTTTTAACAGTTTTAATGTTCATAGTAAATGTTATAAATAATTTCTGACCTGGGAGGTTTACAAAACAGGTAGAAATCTTCCATCACTATTAACTCACCTTGTCTGTGGTAGATATTGGACTCTATAAAGCTCTGTAACTGTTTGGCACTAGAGGCTCCAGAGAATACTAACTTCTTACACACAGAAATCTGGGGATCTATAAAATAAAGTTACAGAGCTTCTGTTTAACAACCAAATACTGAATCTAATGTCTGAATCTTTATTTTGATCTATGGGTATGTCATTAAATTGATACATATGTCAACAAAGCAGAAAATCATATACAAGTTATCATATGCAGGTGGGCAATAATTCGAATATAAAATGGAACAAAAATCTATTTTCTAGATTTTTTGGTATTCTATAGTTCTTTTATTTAATTCTATTTAGACAGTATCACTATTTCTTTAAAAATTCTTGAGAAATAAGTCTTTTTCCAACTAAATGTTATTTCTATATTTATCTTCATCAATCTATGAAAAATTCTACAAACCTAATTTGGATATTAATGCATTTATATTCATAACCTTGACCAAATATATTCTTTTAATTTGTTTATGTTTAAAAACAAACACACATTTTCTAAAGCATAAAAGTCATGCATGTACAACAACAAAGCACACCATATATATTAATCACAACTACAAAATCAATTTAGCTGATGTTACACAATTACACAACTAGAAAAGTTGAACATATGTTGAAATGTCTTAGCTTAGATAACTTGCTACAAGTATGATGATTTCAGACTTAGACATTACATTATTTTATAATCTAATAAAAAAAACTAAATCTAGCAAAATAATAATGAGTACAAATGTATGTATCTGGCCAAATCTATGTAAATTACCAGAAGAGGACTTGTAATGCTGAAGTCTTTCTATAACAACACAGGTTAGAAATAAAACATTAAGACTTAGAAATAAAACAATTAGAATACATCATTATACCACAATACAATTATTTACTACTTTCTCATTCCTACTTTCCATAAAAGCAAGAAAGTCTAAGATCAAAAGCCCTCCCGTTGTTCAATAACATAAAACCATGCAAGTTAACTTCAACAAAAGAAAAACAAGGGAAGAAAAAAATCAAATCAGTTCATTTGTTCAATAGAAAACAGATTCGGACTGTTTTTGTCACTATCTATTGCTAGATTTGCTGAAAATTGAATGTTCATCTGCATGGATCTTTGTGTAATACTTAATGTTAAGAATCACTTTGTTTAAAAAAAAAATGTGTTTTAAGTTGGAAGAATAAATTTCATGATTTATCACCATCTTTTTACAATGAAAGAAGTTGAACTAAAACTTGTTCAATCATTAACTTTAAAATATGGGGGGAAAAATATGATCTGATTTAAATAAAACAAATTAATAATGCAAGTCATAAACAAAACTAGAATAAATAGTCAAATGGTATAGTTCTAAGTTTAATTCAGAACCCATACATTGTGTAAACAATAAAAGTAGGAATGGAAAGAAAGCAAAACAACAATTAACCACCAGTTACCACTTACTGTTTTTGCTTAACAACATCAGTTGCTTCCCTTTTTCTAATTTAATGTATAAAGAATATTATCTATTTGAAATTTCATAACCTGTAACATTTTCAAGGATTTTTCCCAATAAAACTTAAAGTAGACTTAATAAAAGACCTTAAAAGACAGCAAACTTAACTAAAATTACTGACTCCATGAGATATGGTTAGAGTGGATTAATTTTTGTAGATGCTGATTCTTCATAACTCAACCCTACTTCTAGTTATATTGTTTTACTGTCTCAATCTATTATGATCATAGGCGGATCCAGGGGGGGTCCTGGGGGGCCCGGGCCCCTCCTTTTGTGGGAAAAATTTGGTTGATTATATAGGGAATCATTAAAGCATGACTGGAGCCCCCCTTTAGGTCAGTCAGCGTGCCGACCCTTAGGAAAAGTTCTGGATCGGCCACTGATGACACCCATGATTATCTGATATAATATTGAGTATTTTAATGATTCAAGATGTCCAGGTTAAGAGCATGTTCATTTGGTAATAGTAAAATAAGCAATGAGAACCCTGAATTGAGTCATGAGTACCAGAATTAAATTTGGGTATGTGAAATAACTGTAACAGGTATTTAAGGAGCACCAATTTTGCACTCAACAGTAATGGTAAGCAAACTCAGCTTTGTTAAAACAATATTAAATTGAGATGAGATTCATTATGTACAAAGCTGCCACTGAGATATGATGAACATAAGGAGATGTGGTAATATTTTATCTATGACAACTATCCACTAGACTAAAGGACAAATCTGTAAAATCAATGTAGTTGTATAAAATCCTGTATAAAATTCAAAATAAAAACTGATATATTGCAAAAACAACCATATAACTAGGTTCAGGAATTCTTTATGTAAACAGGTATTATATAAAAGCTACTATATGATTTAGGCATGCTGTTATATATGTAGTTAAATCGTGTGTCACATGCATAAATATTGTTCAAACATGCAGTTAGATATATTACATGAAAATTGTGCCAATACTAAACAGGTAAACTTGATATTTTTTCGAGTTGTAACTTTTTGTAACCAAAACTATGCATATATCAAATATATGTCCTTTTCAAATGAAGCTTATATCATCTACCATCCCCTTTAAAATTGCTCTCATTTAAGATTACTAATGTCGAATGAAATGATTGCTTATATTTTTCTGTTCCCTTTTTCCACTTATTTGTTAACCTTAAATCTTTTTTTTTTATTCCAATCATTTTTTTTTTGTAGATCGACAAAAAAACAAAAAAATAAAATCTTTGCCCCTCCCTATCTTATATTGGTGAAAAAATTAATGTGATTTTAGTGAAACTATTTTTTGTTGCCTTCATTGCAATCAGAATATAGCTAGTTTAAAATATCAGTTATAAAGAAATAACAAACCTTGCAGATCCATGAAGTCATTGATAAGAGTTGTCTTTCCTGATCCATGTGGCCCCACTAATAAAACATTCAGTCCTGAAGCTGAGGCAAAATCTATCAATATCTTTGTTCTGATCTATATAAAATATCATTTGTATTATTAGATTTGACATTTTCCTTCTATGATATTAGTTATCACATAAGCTTATTTCTTTTATCATCAGGTATCATATTGCTTTTATCATCCATATTTTCTCATCATGAAGTATAAAATATTTCATTTCAATTGAATTTCTACAGAGCCTTTAGCTAATGCAGTTACAAATGTATTAAACATTAAACAATTCTCAACTGACCATACTACATAAACTAACATGGGTGTCTATTCATTTCCTACAATCAGTATAAATAGAATTCAATAGTTGTATAAAATAAATTAACTGATTATCAAATATCTTTTACAGTTAAACGTCTAAATCATAATCATTTCTGAAGCTGTTATCCCAATGTTATTGACCAATAAACTGCAACCATAATTTGGTAATCACATATTTTGAGACATAGTGGTTCTATTGAATCTAGCCTTAATTGCCAACTTTCTAGACTACTTGATGTTTTCTTTTTATTTAGTCTATAAAGACTTCTCAAATCATATGCTGTTAATCATTGACGTTTTGATAGCTAGTCATCCAACATAGGCCGATCCAAGGGGGGCCCTGTGGGGCCCAGCCCTCCCCCCTTTTTGTGGGAAAAATTTGGTTGATTATATAGGGAATCACTGAAGCATGACTGGAGTCCCCCCCTTTAGGGCAGTCAGAAGGCCCCTCTTATGAAAAATTCTGGATCCGCCACTGTCCAATTCCCATAGTTCAACTATCTAGACTACTTACTGTATTAATTGAGTCTACAAAGACTTCTCCAAGCATATCTTGTTGGTCAGAGTACACGGATTCACTGACTTTAGATGCCCATGGGTCCCAGTCTCCTGATTCATCTACATAGTAGTCAAATACACAGATCTGTCTGTCATCATCTGGTAAACTGAAGGCATAAAACCAATAATAGAAGTATATTCAAATAATATAAATAAAACAGGATATTCCATAGTCTGTATGTAATATAATGGTCTGTGGGTAAAATAGATTCAATTCATTGTGTAGAAACGGATTTGAAAAAGATTCTTTGGGTTAATGAACTAATAATTGGAACTTTTACTTTAAAGCAAATGTTAATTCTGTTTAAGAAGATAGTGAAACAAAGTGAAAGATTATTAAAAGTATTGCTGTGCTATTAATCTAAGAGGGTTTATCTGACCAAAATGTTCACATCAAATGGGATAAGGATAAAGTATAAGGTGAATGATACATTTTCTTCTAAAAAGATAAAAAAAAAAATAAAAAAATATTGCTTACGTATTAGAAAGCATTTTGAGTTTTTCACTGAAGATTTTCCTATCATGACTGTCCAGGAGTCCACCAAAGGTCCAGATAAGACAGAACAAGAAGAGTCTTTCCACATGGTCTTCACTTGTCTCCCTATTGTCAGCTAACATGGCTGATAGCAGTCCAAGGCAGGATTTAAACAGTCCAACAAGTGATAACTTTACTAAAGGTCTGAAAAATTCAATACAAATGTAACTTTTTTCAAGTTTTCTATACTCAGTTTGCTGTAAATTTTCAAACACTAAAATCTTGTTCAACTGTTTTCAAAATAGTGTTGTCTTCTCATCAAAGTTCACAACAATTTGAAATATCATGTTTTTGTAATTGTTAGCTTTTTTTTTTTACTTCTCTGTATCATAAAAGCATGAACTTTGTAATATAATTGAATCTCTGACACATCTTTCTACATATAACTTCAAATACTATCCATAGCAGAGAAGTGAAATTTATAATGTGAAGTATATACACCCGATATTGTGAAAGAAAAGTCAAAGTTGATACTCACTTAGCTTCATTTAACACAAAATGAGAAATTGGATCCAGTGTTTTCTGGAAAGCTCTTTGTAGAACCTGAAATGGTGAAATATTTATTGAGAAAATATCAAAATGACGCAGTGCAATACATGCAAAGTTTTCAAACAATATAAAACCACTGCAACCATGTTTCATACTGGGTTATTATCAATACAATCTAAATCATATCTTTAAATAGAAATGCTATTAAGAATGGTCATGTTAAAAGGGGGAAATTGTATATTCAAATGCTTGTAAAATATTCATTCCATCCAGGGATGTGCAAAAAAATGTGTTATTCAAACCATGCACATATATAGACATATACATTCAGTCATGCTGTGAACTGTACATACACATACATTTTTTGCATATTAATTATAAGCTTGTTAAAAATATTTCATGCAGTTTTCAAGTTTTGATGATCGCTGCCTTTCAGACAAAAATGTCTTGTGAACAACATATATCTCTAGCGGAGAACATGGTAAAAAAACAAAAATCTTTTGGGAAAAAAAATATTAATTAACTTATTACCAAAATGAACCTAAGCCTTGTGAAAAACACATTAGATTGAAAGAAAAAGGGACATTTCTTACATCAAGTTTTGCTTCTGAAACCAAGCAGTGCAAGGTACAACAAATAAACACACACTCCAAAACAATATGTTCCTATTCATTTGTAATAGCAAACAAAACAAAAAATCCCACATAAATAAAGAATGTCTCAGACCAATTACAACACACATCCATATACCAAAAAACTGATTTTACCCCTTCAACAGTTCTGGGTAAATTTTGGTCTGTTTCTCCTTGTTCAACATTTACAGGTCTCTGGCAACAGTGAAAAAAAAATCATATCAGATTTTAAAATACTACATTTTAAATGAGTTCAATTTCACTTGCAAACTATGAAAATAACACTCAAAGCTGTAAACAAAAACTAAGTTAGCAATTCACTTTTCTAAAATAAAAAAATAACTTCTTAAATATTAGACAATATGAATTTTGTTGTAAATTATCGTGATATCAATTGGAACTTCTATAACACAGGATTTTACTGGACATTAAATTTCTAAGGCATAAATGTGGTAAAATGTATGCATGTATGTATGAAGATCTTTATTTCTCTTCATATTTATGTAAAAAGCCTTAAAAAATATTCATTCTTAATTAGCCTGACATTAGTTTGTATAAATGATCACATTGAGCACAGTTAATCATGTACCAATGGATTAGTAAGTTTTAAACTTGTGGCATGTATGCCCTTTTGACCAATGAACTGTAGTTTGTGAAAATTGAATATGAAAAGGTATTTATAACAGTAAATGACTTATAAAACAAAGCTATAGCTGATCTTCCACTTATATACTTGCTACTTAAATTCAGGATGATGTAGATGGCAAGAATTTTAAATCGCTATAATGTTTGATTCATCCACATCATTTTTTTTGTAATTTGGTGATGACATTTGCTCATCTATGTTTGAATAAAGATAACTATATTATTTGTTTTTTTCTACTTTAAAACTCAAAATACAGTGGAACCTTATGTGTAGATTGGCATAAATCACTCATGCTGAAACAAATATCTACCTCATTACATCAAGAAAATGTATTAAAAAAATCTCAACTCCTCACAGACATCTCACCCCCAGTCATATTTCTGATCAATTCATTTATTTCAAACATATGGCTGTTAAGAAAAATTGGTTAATTTATATTCTATAAACTACATAAACAAGTCATGCAGCAATTTTGGCAATACAACTTCAAAGTCCTAAATGAGCCTCAAAATATTCATTATTTAGCATATATAGTCTACATGTAATTGAGCACAATGTTTACAAATCAAACTTACATCTTTTGTAATGCTCTGCAATATAGATTTTATTTGATGTGGCTTTTTTTTAAACACTGCTGCATATTTTTACTTCACAATGATAAGTTTCACAGATTTCTTTAAAATTTTTCTTTTTCAATTTTTACAAATTTTACACATTTTATTTTATTCATCATTCTGAATATTACTGTGAATTTCTTTATACTCATGGGTACCATATTTCGTGGGTTGAGGAGAAATTGTACTTTCCTGGATATTTAATTTTGTGGTTCATCAAAATATGCTATATACCAAATAAAAGACCATACATCTTGATTCTTTTCAACTGTTTTTTAAGCATGCATTTTCTAATACATTTTTTTCAAAACCAGAACAATCATTTTACATACATGCAAAACCTAACAGTCATGACAGAAACACAACACAACAAAAATGTGTCCCAAGTACATGGATGCCCATCCGCACTATCATTTTCTATGTTCAGTGGACTGTGAAAATGTGATAAAATCACTAATTTGACATGAAAATTAGAAATATCATGTCATAGGGAACATGTTTACTAAGTTTCAAGTCGATTGGACTTCAACTTCATCAAAAACTACCTCGACCAAAAACTTTAGCAGGACAGACGAACGAACGAACAGACGGACGCACAGACTAGAAAACATAATGCCCATAAATGGGGCATAAAAAAGTGTCAACAATGAAAGAACACATCTAAGAAACACTTGTGTTTTTTTAATGGCTCAAGAGATAAAATACTGTAGATTCATTATTATTTGTGGGGTATTAGTTTTTTGTGGGTTTCGTAAACCACAAATTTAAATGTTCAAGGAAGCATAAATTTTCTATAGCCTGTAATGCAGACTCTAGCAACTCCACAAAATCAAACAGTCCTGAATTCAGACAATTGTTTACTCCATCCACAAAAATCAATACCCACAAAAATAAATAAAGCCCCAGTATGCTCAACTGTCTTTCTTCAAGCAAAATGAAATCATTACACATGCTGCGCTTGAAATTCTTTATTTTTATGGAATAGCTGGACTCAAATCATATCATTTTCACAGGTGTAATTTTGAAATCAACCGTTGTTGGGACTAAAAACATCTTGTTAAAAAAATCCTGAATAATTGCTTCATCATAAGTATAATATTTTCCTCTTGAGTGACAATATATTATTGAATAAATTGATGGGTAAATGTTTAAAATAAAATGGATTGCATTTTAAGTCACATTGATTCCTTATTTGGAAAAGAAAATAAACCTTTCAGAGAAAAAAGTAAATCCCTAAATCCAGAGCAACAACCAAAAGTTAGCATTAATAAATGATCTTATGTTTAGTCAGACATTATTTAACACAGAATTATAAACAGTAATGATGATAGTGATAAATCGAATAAAAGAAGCTTTAAAAAATTCAAACTATTTGTGTCCAGTCAAACATTCCAATGACTATCTATTAGACTTCTAAAAAGATTGTGAAAAGTGTGATGAAATGTTTACTCCATGTGTAATATGGTGATGTTCCCCAACCTAACACTATAAACATACAATCAAAGTATTAACAAACTGAACATACCTGTATCTGTTTATAAAACATTAAGAAATAGGTTGTTATCTCCAAAATTGAAGTTAAAAGGTAGGGGAATACTGATAGAACTCTACTTTAAATAAAATCTTCATTTACTCAAGTTAAATTATGTCATGATTTCAACTTTTTTTATATAGAACAAAAAGTCAAACAGAGTCTTTTATAATATCTACAATCTAAAACAGTTAATTTTTTAAATAGGACAGAATTAAAAATACACTAAAACTACTTGTATCAAAACTTTCACCAAAGTTAAATGTACCTACTTAAATACCCTGTTTTCTCCTCTCTATTAAGAAATGTTTCTATCTGTTTATCACACCAAACCAGAATAGAGCATTTACATAATTATCTATCTACTATGAATTCAAATACATATGTAGTTATTAAGCTACCTTAGTGATGGAAATTTTAACATTAACTTACATGTATTTCTTGTGGAGATCTACTCTCTAACCAAGCATCAGCTATAGGTTTCCAACCAACAACATTATTGCCTAAATATACAATTCCCTGAAATACAAAAAATAACATAATTAATTTTCAATAGTCATATCAACACCCAGGTCAAGTCAAGACAGAGTTTTGGAATTATTCAAAAGACTGGAACCAAGTCAACAATGAGTAGCCATTGTAATTGATTAACCAGATCCAGTATTTGGAGCGGACATTGCTATGTGCCACCTTTTCCTTAGTCAGGGCAAGTTTTTGGTAAATTGTGAGTTGCTAAATTCAAGATAGTTCCTATACAATAATAGACACTAACTTCCAGTAATATTCAACAAGGAAAATATTTGTGTGTGTGTTCCTTTTTTTGATTCAGGTACAGTAAAATCACAAAAATACTGAACTCCAAGGAAAATTCAAAAAGGAAAGTCCCCAATCAAATGGCAAAATCAAAAGTTCAAACACATCAAACCAATGGATAACAACTGTCATATTCCTGACTTGTATGACAGTATGTTAAAGTTATCTTATGAGCTAGCATACACTTAATCAAATTAAGATTGTTGGTCATAAACAAAGAAGCTAGGGTGTATCTATTTAACATTAAGATGGTGTTACCCTGAATATGCAAGTTAATATTTGCCACTTGGCATTAAACTACAATTGATTGACAGAGCATATTTATATTGCCTGAAACTTGATAAATATACCGTATATCCACCCCATGATAAAAACATAAGAATGTGTGGTATGATTGCCAATTAATGAGCCAATTATTCGCAATCTAGCGTAAAATTTACTTGCAAATACATTTCATGGGAGATCTAAATGTATTAATCCTTTGAGGCTGGTAGCATGTTATACAATGCTCTTAAATTTCAAATATGGTATGTTTTGAGATGACATCGATACTCTTGAGCTACTTTGATTAATTTTAATGCGAGGATAATTTAATGTATATTATAATACTTACAGATTTAGAAATAGTAGAAGGTGAAGCAGATGACAGGTTGTCTGTTTCAAACACAACAATGATGTTCTCAGACAAAAATAACTTGTCTCCATTCTTCAGATGTATTACCTACAAAGACAAGTCAGTAAACAATTCAATTCAGCACTTTTATAAATAAAAATACAAGTCATAACTGGTAAGGTAAGACAATTTGTTTTTATAGGAACTAATATAGTGTAGATTTAAAATTAATATGTCTAATTTATTAATTCTAAAATTCAACAAATAGCAATCAATATTGCAAATTTAAATTTAAAAAAAATGAAAATTATTTTTTAATCAAAAATAGTTATATTCTACAAATGACTTGTATAACATACCTTTTCTTCACTTAGGACAGAGTTGAAGTTGTCAGACCATCCAGGATTTAATGGTCCATCTAAACATAACCAAGTTGTACTTTGATTCTGAAAAATATAATGTGCCTGATCAATTACCAAAATCTCAAATATATTAATATTTGATAACTCTTTAAAAATCTGAGAATAAAACAAATCATTTATCTTCATTCACAGAGTTACAAGCAAAGATGATTTATTACTGTAATAAAATTCTTATGGTAATTTGGAAAAGGTGGTATAAATGATAACAAATTCCTATCAATTTACCATTACAAATTTGACTGCATTTAAAATAATATTTGTTCATCAGTTCATTCACATTCTATAACATACAATTTTTTCTTCATTAAACCTACCCTATTGGCTTTTCTACAGGATGATGTGACTATTCCATCCACCCAGTCATGGTTGTCCTTCAGATAACCAAACATAATGGAGTACTCATCTACAACCATGGGGTTAATTCTGATGATTTTATGTTGTGATTCTGCTGGGTTTGATGTACGACTGATGTGAGACTGACGTGACTGTCCACCTCTGACCTGTGTACTGAGGGCATCAACAAGGGTCTGTATACAGCTTGTTTTACCACTACCAGGTGGTCCAGCAACAATAACTCCTACAAAATATACAAATTGTCTAAAAGTGTATTTCTTCATAAGAAATCCTGCATGAATTAAAATCCTGCTATTTTTTTTTTTATCATCATTTTTCTTTCTGAAAATTGTTCTTTATGAAAATAACATTTATATAGAAATTAGACAACTATCATGATTTAATGATCACTTTAAGTTTTATCCTGATATTTTCGGGCATATATTCAAACGTTGATTTGTTTCATTACAGTTGATATGAAGTAAATTGGTTATTCTCTAAACTCTTATTTTGATAAATGAAGAAACTTTTACAGATATGAAACTTTTACAGTTATAGAGCATTTTTTGTGATCCTTCAGCTTTAAAACTAATGGAAAATCACAAATATTGAGAGGAAAAAGCCAAAGAGGCTTACAAAAGAAGCCAAGTCAAGTTATGTATATAAGTCCCATGTGTGTTTTAATTTTTAGAAAATTATCAATTTTGTGCTGTTAGGCTTATAAGCTTAAAACAATTGTTGTACCTACCATGATAAACTTGAGATATTTCGTATAGTTGTTTACATCTACTGATCCAGGGATCATGGGCAGATAACCCTTTATCTACAGCCTTGTGTTTTAAGGCTAGTTCTATATCTATTCCACGAGATCTAGCAGAATGAGTGTTCTTCAACTGTGGGGCATCTGGTAATCCAGTGAATACATCATCTAGTATATTCTTAAATACTTTGTTGTTCTGTAAATAGAAGTAAAAGTTGTTTAATGACATTTTATAAAAAGAAGGCAATTATTCCATATCAGTTTTGACATCAGAAAATAAACCTTGATTGCTTTTGTCGATTATCTTATTCAAAACATTGGACTGTATAAAATTCAAATCTAGTGTAAACAATATTCAATTGTCAAAATAATAAAATACACATTGCAATCTATAAAATTTTGTTATGATTGGAAAACATGTCAATTTTCACTTTTACAATTCCTCTACTAGACACATCAGAACTATGTAATTCTGAATTTTTCAAAACTGGGTTGAAAAAATATAAAAACTAGGCCTGATGAAATTCAGTTTAAAAATTATGCGGAATATATACACAATATACACATATTTACCAAAACATCAACTTATTGATTCAAAGTATTATTCAATTATATTTTAATTAGCATATTATTCCATGTAATAGTTTACCTCATCTGTCATCCTAGGACAGATGACTTCTCTGATGGTCTGACATACTAATGAATGTTCTATCTTAGCAGCCAAGGTCATAGGGTTAGGTGTTCCCATCTTCCTCTGGGTGGCTGTCATTGCACCTCCCATCTTCATTGCACTTGGTGCCACTAAAATGGATACAAAGAACAATTCTAACTTGTATTTAGTTTTATCATAACAAAAAAAATTGAGACAAAATTAGGTTTACTCAAAATAGTAAACTGTAAGCCGTAAACAATATTAGTTTTTGAGTTAATGGTTGTGTCTTTTGTAGCTTACAATACAGTATGGATGTGTATGTCTATGGATAGTCTCATTGGCAATCATACAATATCTCACATTTTTTTTTATCAAATGAAATAATTCATCAGCTTGATTTTAATCTCAAAATATAAAAGTTTTACCAAAGAGGTATATAAAAATATGAATAAAAGAAAAAATGAGGTAAATGTACATAGAGACAACAACAACCCAACAATACAAATGACATAAAGACATTTATTTATCAAAGTACAACAAAGCACTTACATGTAACACTCATTTGTTGATTCATTGGGTTTCCTTTAATCTGTGTCACATTATCTGAAGCTTGACTCTCTGATCGTGATGTTTCTTCACGTCTGGCATCAATCCTGTCTTGGTACTTATCATCCTTGACCAGTCTCTTCTTAATAGCAGCTCTCTTCAGTACACCGGCCCATGTAGCTATACCAAACAGGTGGTGAACGTCTGGTGGCCTATACATATAACACAAATACATGTCAATAGAGTTTTTCAATTTGTTGGAGCTGGTATTTAACTTAAACTAAAATTATTTAAAGTTACCTTTCCTTAGATCTGTACTGTAGAGTTTCAACTGAATCATTAAAAGTGCAACAACTTAAAATCTAAAATAAATCTTTATAAAAAATAATCATAATTAGCCATATACGAACATTTTTAAATCATTAAATAATCATGAATGCTTGTTTTTTGTATATATCAAGATGTATAATCTTTCATGTGAAAAAGTCAGCCAAATTCAATTTGTCAGTTTATAGTATTTGCTGATGTTAATACTTACAGTTGATTAATAGTTAGATCTGACAGGGTCTTTAGCCTAACTCCAAGTATGTTTGGTACTTTGAATCCATGTGAAGCACATTTTGCCTTCAACACTAAACAGTAATCTGGTTTGACTAGAGATACAGTTCTAAAGATGGCTGACACATAGTTTGGCATTCTACAATCTGGATGTCTAACACTGGCATTAGATGTCATGTGTAGAGCTAGACCTTTCTTCAGGTTTATCTGGAGTGAAAAACAACAAGTGAAATAGTAATTTTCAATTTCTTTAAATTCACTTTTTAAGGAACCTTGTTTTACAAAGAGTATTTTATATTTCAATCATTTCTAATACATTTTGCCTTCAACAATTTTTGATAGAAATAATTTCCGAATAAACTCCATGACATCATAATTTCTTTACACCAAAAAAAAAGCAGGTAATTATCTCTTTATAATGAATATAGATAAATAATAAATAATGAGTTGGTCAGATGCTGTTTGTGTTGTTTTAGCTACTGTGGATTCATTAATATTTGTAGGATACCAGTTTTTGTTGATTTCGTTGGTTAAATGTTCAACGAATTGTATATTTTCAATTTGCTTGTATACAGATTTTGGAAAAACCATGAAATTAAATATTCCCAATAGTGTTAGTTTACCTCAATCCAAGAAAATTGGTACCCACGAAGAAATAAATGAATCTGCAGTATTCTGCTTGCTTTTGTGCATGATCAAGTTTTTAAAATCTATTTAGACTTCACAAGCTTACTTCTTGTCCATTGCTCAATGCAGCATAACTGTGTCTTGATTTGAGGGCAGACAATACAGATGTAACAAAATCCAGCACAATAGACATGGACAAGTTATTCAGGTTCTGTGATTCATCAAAACAAGCCCAGCATCCATCCTGAAAAACACAACAACATTCTTATTGTTAAGACATTAATATCAAACAATTAGAAATCTGTCTGCTAACAACATCTGCATGATATGCCCTTCATCTTGTGTTTGAAGTTTTATGCAATAATCATAAATAGTTTCTGAGATACGTCACAACATGTACCCCCCTCCCCCTTTATTTACAAAAAACTCAATAACTAAAATAAAATTTTGAATCATCACCAAAAAGTATACAGATCTTTATATTAATTTAACTAAGAAGTGACTTAAGTTTTTTAAAGCAATAATCATATATTGTTTAAGAGATACAGCGTGACATGTGAAAACCACCCTTTTTTTTTACCTGAAAATCAATAACTCTAATATGAAATTTTGAGTCATCAACAAAAAGTATGAAGATCTTTAGATTAATATAACTAAGAAGTGTGTAAAGTTTTAAGCAATAATCATAAATCGTTTTTGAGATATGGTGCAACATGTAAAAAAACCACACTCCTGTTTTAGTTACAAAGTCCCGTAACTCAAAAAGTTTTCATCTTATTTTCAACAAAAAGTATACAAATTGTTTGACCATCATAAGAAACAACTATATTAAGTTTTATGAAATTTGATTAAGTTGTTCTCAAGTTATGGTGCCACATGTATATGCCGGACAGACAGACTGACAAACAGACGGCCCTTCAAAATTTTAAAACTGCATCTCTTCCTGATACAAACATTATACATATGTTACATATAGGAAAACAATACACTTTTATGTTCACATCTTTGATGAAAAGAGGAATATGGTCTGAAACAAATTAGATGTTCACAAAGCAGGTATCATTCCAAAACTTTTCAGGACATTTAGTCCTAATTAACATTTATATTTAGCCTATATGGTTACTGTTTGCAAGACAGACTTTTTAATCTTTTTAATAATTACTTAAGTTGAGATGAAAGGCTGTTTTTTATTGGGCCAGGTTAAGTTAAAAAGATAGTTTTACAAAGGCAGTGTATAGGAGACAGGAAAATATATGTATTCTTACCATAGCAGTTCCTTGTACAATCTTTCCCATACCACTGGTATCACTCTCTGGTGAACATTGAACTAACATCAGAAATTTACCAAAAAGGTTGGCAAGTCCCTGAAAATAAATATCAAACAAACTACTTACAACTGTAAATAAGTAATATTCTCATTGTCAATTCAAATCTGACCCAGAAAAGTGACATAAAGGAATCTGTGACAAAAAATTCTAAACAGTAATTAAAAATAACAGAATATATCTTAATTTTTTGTGTCAAAAACCTACAAAAAATTATTTCAATATTTTGCTTCATTCTAACATAAATATAATGCATACATTGAGATACCTAAATAGTTATGCAAATACTGAATTTGTCCTTTAACATGTTAGCTTTAGACCTCAATATGGGCTTCAGTATATCATATACTAACTTTTACAGTTTCTGTCTTGCCAACACCACCAGGGCCAACAATATGACTGCCCTGTACATTGTTAAGGGCCTGTGACATTGTCAGGAAGCATCTCTCTGTGACCGGTGTGAGGGCCACGCCAGGTTCTGCACCATAGAATTCATTACAGTAATGATAAGATGAATCCAGAATCCAGATCAATGGTTCATATTCCTCTTCTGTAATGGTTAATAATATGTTTTACATTTTGTTAATTTTTTTCTACAAAATTTGGGCTCTCTCTCTTCTGAACTTTAAAAGTTTCATTTGACAGGTAAAGATATGGCTTTTCAAACTGAACACAACAATGAAAATAGGTAAAATGAAGTAAAATTTCATGATAATACACAATAAATAGATTTGTTCAGTGAACAATAAAATCACAAACAAAATATACAGTAATTCAATAGTTTCTTTATGTTGAAAATAGGTTTATCATTTATATCTCAAGAAATCTTATGTTTCTTCTTTGTTTATAATTTTTTTTTAATTAATAATGCAATGAAAAAGTAGGGAGTAGGAAATAAAAACAAAAAAGGAAAATATGGGTAAAAATGGAAAATATAAAAGTTAAGTGTTTTGGGTGCCAAGGAGCCTTTTTTACTCTGTCTTAATTGATATCTATGCAGAAATCAGAATCAAAATGTAATTACAAAATATTCGAAGAGAATATGTATACTTAAAACATTTTGAAGATTTCTGTAGCTACTGTGATTTCAAGATCAAAATGTATTTTACAAAAACTGTATTTTAGATTTATTTTTTTAGTCTGGATATCCTTGTGATCAATCATTTTCAGTTTTTGAAATAAGTGAAGTAATTTTGCAGAAGATCTTTGAAAAAAGTTTACAGACAACAAACACCTAGTGTAAACAAAAGCTAAAACTCGGGTCTCTGTCTGACCAGATGAGCTAAAAATCCGTAAGTTCAAGATGTGAAAAATAAAGCTGTGTTGTGTATTGAAAGCTAGAAGTTGAAATATATGTAATAAGAAAGAGGTGTAAAAAATCTGCATTTAAAAATCTGATCATAAAATACATGATCAAAATATAGTGCATTTATAATTTGAAAATCACAATGTGAAATAGAAGAACATTTGCTTCATTTAAAATTTGTAAATAGAAACTGTTGTTTCATTCAAAATCTAAAAATAGAAGAAAAAAAATACAATCTTATTTAGAGATTAAAAATCTAATTTCCTATAAGTGCTGAGATTAGGATTTTATCCAAAAAAAAAGTAAATGAGTTGCAGAAAGCAAAAAATACATTTGCAGCTGTGCAGTGTCTGCAGAAAACAGTACATAACTGAAAATCCATCATACTGCAATGATTCTATAAATATTACATTTATCAACAAACTACCAAGCAGAATTTAAAAAAAATGTACAATTCCAACCACCTAGTGTGGAATTCTTACGTATATGTAAATCTGTCAAACTTGTTTGACTAGCGGTATCCTCTCCCATAAGATCATCAGCCTCAGCCACTAGAAGTCAATGTTAATTAGAATAGTAATGTGAACTACTACTACTTATGTGTTCTTATCATCATGCAAATATTAAATATTTCTATAAATAATCAAAGTACTTCCAAGATAAGCAAGCACTAATATCTTAATAATACCAATATTGAATCAGGAAGAGAGTTACCCACACAAACACGTTCAACCCTATAGCTTTCAGTGTGTGCCAACCTGCAACTCAGTGGGTATCTTTTGTTGCTATATTTGTTTTTTTCTATTATGTTTGAACTTAAATCAGGCTGTTTAAATTTTCTTGTTTATTTAACATTTGTCATGTCCAGCTTTTTAGAACATGCTATTAGGTATTGGTTTTGCTCTGGTTGCTACCTTCATAGTCATTTTGGTTTCTGGTGAAAAAATTTCACATTGGCAATCATACAACATCTTCATATTTTTATTTTGCTTGAAGTTTTTACAATGATGTAAATATCTCTCAAAAAAAATCCTATATTATTCATTGTGCATCTACCTCAAACTGGCAACTCATGTATTTCACAGCCTTTGACTCTTTTACTAAAATTCTTACAATCAGAATTGATCTTTCGTTAGAATGACATGTTCATGAACAGAAAATGTTTTGGTGAAAAGAGTAGCTATGACACAAAATAACAGAATATGTGAACACATTTTCAATATTTTAACCATCGCAAGCATATAGATTATTCTTAATGCAAGTCATTTCATGCAATAGTATTTTTTTGTGTTTTTTTATTATAAGCATTTTTGCCCAGATGTTCTGTCCATGCAATAAAGATCTACTGTGAAAAGATCATTATATATGCATATATTTCTAGCATTAGTATATATAACTATGTGAGCATGACAATAAATAAATAATCAACCTACCGACAGGGTGATAATAACACCTCACACTCCTCCTCCATTCAAAATCCGTTGATTCTCGTAACTTTCTATTGCACATATTCTCTAAAACATCTCGTAAATACAGGGATTGCTGCAAAAAATACATCCATATAGATATTATATTGTATTGATAAATTAAAAAACTTTATCTGTTCTGTATAAATATTCCTATATCACTAGTGAATTGCAATTAGTTATTTTTTAAAACCAAACTAGCCAGGTTGAAAACATATTCAAAACATTGTATTTTCAGAAGACATTAACACAGCAATGGTTTCAAAGGTCTAAATAAAAAAAAAAATGTGAAATTAACTAAATCTATGGTACAACCTTTAGACCTTTAAAAGCTGACTAAAACAACATGCAACTGTTATTCACTCATTTTAGAAGGAACTTACAGCAACCATACACTCCAGTCTAGATTTATGTACAGGTAACATTGGTTCCTCAATGGTCCTCCAGGCTCCTCTCATCAGCACTGATGTCAGTTTAGAGGTATGAATGGAATATCGTTTCAGGGCACCTTGTAGAGCTTTACGATCATACTTGATTTCAGAAATTCCAATCTCACATTCTTTGGTCCAGAAATACAACATTCCAATCTTACATACTTGTGCTGGATACTATAAAATCAAAAATGAAAACATAAATTTAACACAAATTATTTACTGGTACATTTTTGTAATAATATAGGTTTCTGGAATAACAAGTAATGTTTAAAGAAAAAAATGTTAAATATAGATTTTTTACTGAAAAACAAAAACTGTAAACTTACTTATCATTGTTAATACTTTATTTTACACCTAGCCCTTGGGAACCAAATTCCTGACAATTTAGTTTCACAATTTAAAAGAAATTCTCGGACTAATTCATGACGATTTATATTCAATTAATGATTCCAATTGTGAATGTAACTGAAATAAATGACTTGCAAAAATTGTTTTGTTTACAGTACTTTAACAATTTATACATCTTTATCAGCAAGACAGTACACAGTTTTACAATCTATTTTCTTAAAGAAAAATTTCAAAATACTATAATTTAAGACAACTGACCTTTGATGCCCATTCATCCATGACCACCCCTTGATTACAGTCCTGTATTATATTGTTATTCATCTCTTTGATAGTCTTGGCAGCTGATTCACTTAATCCCAGAAGCCATACTTCTACACCATCAGCTAGTTTCACCTTAAATTCAAATAAATATCATAATTTCAATTTCAAATTTAGTACGGGGTTGAGACTCCCTAAATAGAGGCAGACCTAAATTAAATACTGTGCATTTACCATTATTCATTGTACCAATTTTTCACGGATTTCATGGATACTGAGTAACCACCAATTCAAATATTCAACGAATTACAAATTTCAACTTTCCTCAATCCACGAAAATTGGAACCCACAAAAATAAATGAATCCTAAGTAATGAAAAAGCATTTCATTCTTTTATTTGACCTCCATTTATCTTTTCAACACTAAATGAGGCAAAATAAAAAAAAATATGGAAAAGTCATCTTTTAGACTAACAAGAAGTAAGATACCAACCTTATCTTTTAGTGCAATAGTTTCTCCCTCAGAACTTGATATGGCTGTAGCCTCATACAGTATAATGTCTTCTATGATACCTTCTGATGGTAGATAGGAAGGACCATGCTGCATAACACTCGGATTTAAACTCTGAAAATTTTAAATAAATCCATTATTAATTTAAATTGAAGTAATATGAACATTTACAAATTATGTTTCTAAAATTAATATGTCTTACTCTTTATTACATTATATGACAGACTTTGAATAAATTTCATATGAGAATAATGTTTGTATTTTATTTTAAAAGTTTAACAATTGTATAATATTAATATTATTAGTTATCAATAATTAAAAAGTTTCTTTCTTCTATATTAAAGTCAGGGGAATCCACAAACTATATTTTTCAATATTTCAGCATGCTTCTAAAAATTAGCATAAAATCTGTTTTTGTAAGAATTTCAAGCTTCATACGGACAAAGGTTTTCATAGGCTAACTGACAATACCTCTTTTAAATCAATGATAATAATTTTTGCCATTTTTACGCAAATATTAGAAAAATTTAAAGCTAACTCATAGATTTCCCAGGCTTATACAAGTACTATAAATGAAAATTTAGTCTGAAAACCCTATTTTAAGTTACAAACAGTAAGGTAATGATAACAAAAACAAAAAAATAATACAAAAAATTGCATTACGGAAACAAACATGCAGTTTTTTTTTTTAAATATTGTGTTTATAACTGGAAAGGAAGTATTTTTTTTGTCTTGAACAAGGTTGGAGTGAATATGGTATATTTCTTATACAGAAACAGATTTTTTTTAAACAGGCCAACTAATACTTAATGGCAGGGATAATGAAAAGTATTCCCTTGCATAAAACAGAAAAGAATATAACAAAATACATTGTACAAAAAACTTTGCAATCAACAACAAAGAGAACAAATAAGAAAACTTTTGAGAATTGTGTAGTATAATACCGAGACATTCCAAATACTTTTCTTAGAAGTCGTACTAGAACTTCCAAGATTATAAACTTTGCTGTTTCTTGATTTCTTATTCTTACTCTGCTTAAAAAAATAAAAGTTGTAAATTGTAACATCTATACTCAAATGTACAATGGAATATGTTTATCCTATTATGTCTATATGTTTTGTTCACACATTGTTGTCAATATGATGGAATCTTATACGACTGTAATTATTACAAGTGAGAGGTTTCTTTCTGTTTTGAATTTTCCTACTAAGTTTTTACTTTGTCAAATTTTATTCAATCAGGGGTTTTCTACAAAACTTACAAAACTCACTTTTTGTAACAACAACAACCTTTTTATGCTGTTTTTATTTTAAAACATACAAATGAAACAATTCTTATTTTCTACAAATTTTCCAAATGTATTTTTTTTAAACCATTCAAAGATGTCAATATTTCTAAAAAAATAAAACCTATGTTCAAGATATTGTATAATTATATGATAGTACTTTTATTTCTTGTAATATAGATCAAATCTAACCATAACCTTTAAATCATTCTAAACATGCATGAAATATTTGCCATACTCTGGACATTTAACAACCAACATACAAGCAATCCTTTCATTAAACAGTGTACAAATTAGACCATAAAAATAAACAACATTTACATTCAATGTATTCTTGGTCAATACTACTTATGAATGCAGCACCAGAATAATTGTCAATTTGATTTTCAGATCCTTCAGCTAAGTGTTGCTTTTTCATGTAGCAAAAAAGCATAAGCCATCAAATTCAAAACATCAATTCAGAATCAAATTTAAGCAAAGAATACAAAAAAAATGTATGTATAAAAGCTGAAGAATATTACTTGTAATACTGAACATGTTAATTACAAAGTTTATTAGTTTTTCTTCGAAAAATATTACAGGGTTGATATTTCAGAAAAATATATTGCATGTCACAAAAAGTAAATATATTCTTGCAATCTCATCTATTTCATATTATGTATTCTATTATCGATCCTTTGACCTCATGCACTAAACAAGTTTTTGTTCTAACTAACTATGAATTGTACCATCTAAAATGAAGGCAACCTAAAGCTCTATTTCCTTCAAAGCTTATCAATCATAACATCATGCATCATTGGCAATGTAATTCAATTGGAGTAATGACCTCTTCACATGCAAAAGTTTCAGTTATTTTGATTAAGATTAAATGTAATCTTCAAAGTTGATTGTGCCTTAAATCTTTTTTTTTTCTATTGTGTGTGTAATATTGTTGCTTTAAGTCTAGAGGTCTGAAGTTACTCTAACCTTTAAATTTTGATAAGTTTTATTCTTATACTGTGAAACCTTGTTATAATTTTGTGGAGTTACATATAAAAGTAAAGCTCCTGTCTTCATATTTCCATTAATACATTTAGACATTGTACTCTGTAAATCGTTTTAAAGAAGGATGTAAAAGATCTGTAATTATTCAGTAATTCGTTAAAAGAATGCCAAAAAACAGGTTACTTTTTTGTAGGTTTAGGCCAATTTATTAATGTGCTAGCATCTAACTTTTCTTTTTTCTTACACAGCAATCAAACAATGTGCATGCATTTTGTTATTTTAACACTTTATATACCCTTAATCCCTGAAAACAATAAAATAAATATATTCATTTAATTGTGCAATAATGATTTTTTTTCAACCTTGAAATCTGTGTGCATCACCACGACTGCAATTTTGTGAAATCATGCAATTTTTTTTTCAAATACAACATTCACATGTATAGTTCTGGTACAACCAGCAAAAACCATTTTGATGACAAACATTCATTTTATCACATGTGCATATACATTTGTAGTTCCATATATCATCAATACAAACTGATAACAAAAAGTAATAAAATTGAATACAACATCTCTATACCTTCTTGGTTTCTGAGGTGGTTGGAGCAGAAACTTCATCCTTGCTCTAATTATAAACATTATTAAAAAAATAAAAAGATTTTTACTATCTCTCGAAATATTCAAATAGCATTCTTTTACTTTAGTCATTGCATAATGTTAGTAATAAAATACTTTTTCTCAAATATTCCAAACAAACCCTTTCAGTCACAAAAAAACCAAACAATGACGAATATTGTCCTAAAAAGCTCAAGAATGCCAGATTTTTAAAATGATTTAATTTCTAACACTTGACATAGAAAGTTTACAGCTGACATTTAAAGATTAGTAAAGTTTTCTATAAAGGAGAACAAGAAATGAGGAAGACTGAGTCTCATTATACTCCATTACACTTTTATCCTTCTATGGTAACCATATCTATTAGTCACAACCTATTTCAGACATGACAGAAATATTCTTTTTATAGATTGGTATAAATACTTGATGACCTAATTAATAAATCATATTAAAACAAAATATTTATAAGGCCTCCTCATTTCATTTCTCTTTGAAATTAGAATAACATTCTACTTTTAATCTATTTTACTTGTTCATGGATTTAAATACTGAACAAACTTACATAATGTTCTGTAAGTCTCTTATCTATCTTTGGTGGTGTGGTGCTCCTAAGACTAGGAGACAACATAGATTTACCACCAGCTCTAGAGCTTGTACTGGTTCTGTGTCCATCAGTACCTTTGCCAAATCCTATTTCATCAGTTGGTAGCTCATCCTCGGGTGGGTTCGCTTCCTCTAATTTGACATCTGATATTGAACTGAACAGTGATCTGTTGAAAATGCATAAATTTTCAAGAAATGAGGAATTTTCAGTCAAGTTAGAATTTCTCACAAATTAATATATTCCTTCTTGAATATGCATTACAATACAATAAGAATGACTAGCAACTGTTGATTTCTAGGAGTCTCGAAATATTAATACTAAAATATAAATATTAAAATCTCACTTCAATTCAAAAGTTGAAATATTCAAGTTTACTCTAACAGTAGTTAAGGGTATCAGATTCAGTTACAGGGGAGGTAATGACGTTGCCAACGTAAATTGTTATTTTTGCGACGTTCAACTATGACTTATCGGGAAAAGATTCAGTTTTCGACTGATTTTTATCATTCAAACTTATTTAACTTGAAAACGAGTTGGTGGACCCCTCTTCTTTAAAATGACATTTGGTTTGAATATGTGAGAAAATTATGTGTGCCAATTTTCATGAAAACGTAAATAGTGCAATATTTTTAAATTTGATAAATATACAGCAAAAAATGATGTTTTTTTTCTACATTCATGAACATTTGATAAATAAGAGTTATTTCTGAATAAAAAAAGTATAAATTTTTAAGATATTTATAAAATACAGAAATTACAAATTATTTAACAAAAAACAAAATTGTGTTTATCTTTAAAACAAAAAAGTTATGTCTTTCTTTCAAAAGGGAAAATAAGGCCACAAATCCTAATTTTGAACAAATATACAAAATTTCGACCTCGTTTTACTCAAGAAGTAGCACATGAAGGTATATTTTTTATTACATATTTGATTTAATAAGGTTAAAAAATAGTCTATATGGATATATATTTATCAAAATGTAAATACGGGATCAAAACTGTATCGTATGCCCTTAACCTGAGGTCTGACTAAACATTTGCTTGACACGTTTCAGATAATAACATGGAGGGAATGTCCTCCTGTGGTTATGGTGATGGATTATGAACTTACCTGAGGTGTGGTCTGACTGACTCCATGTCTGCTGGACGACTCAGGATTGACAATAGAATAGGATCAGAGACAAAGTAAAATCTAGGGAAAGCTCTCCTCTTGTTGTCTAGATATACCATCAGTGATTTAAAACAGATCTCTAATTCATCATAGATAATCTTATAATGGAGAACCTTAGATCCTTCTCCTCCTCCATGACAACACTGCAAATAAAAATACAATCTTTTAACAAATCTACTTATTTGTTGTACACCCCTTCCAAAATGCTTTATTGTTTTTGTATTTCTACTGACAAGCTTTCTCCATTGTAACTTTAATTTATTCACAACATATTTTAGGCTTGGTTTGGTCTACAGCTTAGAATATTGTATAGATGTCAGTCTATTGTTGAACACTGTATCTTGACCTCTAAATGTATTTAAGTAAATGCTTTCTCATTGATTGTCGATAATTCATGTTAATTCTCTTTTTTTTGTACAGAAATCCATAAATAACTGTAGACATAACCTGCTTATCAACATCATAGTAACACTATTCCATCATATCAGGTTGACTATCCCATGTTTAAGGTTACCTTTACAGAATCTAGACATGTAACAAGAGTTCAATTATCATTCATACCTGAAGAACGTTCCTTGTATCAAATGCCTTTTTCATCAGTTTCATCCAAGTTTTATCTACTCTGGTAAATCTTTTAGCTTCTTGGGGCAGTTCCTAAACAACAACAAAAAAAGAGAATATAACACTGTTTGTCAAAAATGTACTGAAATTCTGATTTATTAATAATAGTTCTTTTAGTTTCCACCTTTTCATCACAACGTTCAATTTCAAATAATGGAAAATTTTATCTTATGAAAACATGCAACAAAATGAGTCAGAACTTCTGAAGTTCAAGGAAAAAAGTTTCTTTAAAGCATAATAACAGACATTGGATTTTACTGAAAGTCTAAATTAACGCTATATCAACATAACATCCCAAAAACAACATGGTGAATATTCGCTGCTAAAATCAAAGTTTAGTTTTACCATAACAAGTACATAAAATTATTTAATCAATCATCAGATTTATTGTTGTCAAATATTCATGTTTATCAAAGCAAGTATTTTTTATTTCATAAATAAGGTATACAAACCCTCGCAGCAGCAACATTGGTGAAGACAGCTTCCAAATACTGCCACAAATCTTGTACTTCTAACCACAATTCTAAGACTTCCGCCACCTCCTTTAGTTTGACTGCCAGAGATGCTGTTTCTGTTCTGAGTGGAGCTATATACTTAGATGTTAACATGTTAGCCAGTAAAGCTTGAGAGTCTTCTAACTGTTCTAGTAATCTCTCAGTAAAGGCTTTGTCTAGGTACATAGGTCCACGTTTCTTGTAATGTTCAAATGCTAACACTTGTTCTGTCCATTCTTCCTCTGTTACTTTCATTTTGATCTCTAATTCTAACTCTCTGGCTGCACCATGACAGATTTCTTCTATTTCTGTTTTATGTCTGCAAAATTTCAACCAAATCATATCATAACAAAGAAAAATATGCAATTACATCATGCATTATATTAATTTCATGCATTCATTCTTATAATTAGAAGAACAAAAAAATTCGTAAGGATTCCGAGGAACCCAGTGTCTCGCCTACTTTTGTTGTTAATCGCAGACTCAACAAAATGAGGAAAAACATCAATAAAAATTTCCCTCTCGATACTGTCTTTTGATTGAAAGAAGCTTCCAAGTTTGGTAAAAAATCCAGGATAGTTTATGAATCTAATAAATGTTGTATAAACTTTAACTGCAGACTGTATGTAATGTTAACTGGAAGAAAAACTAAGTCCATTGATAAGTAAAATACGGAAAAAGGAAATTTTTTTTTTACAAAATTTACTTCTGAATAATATCTTATGATCAGAAACAAGCTTCTGTCTAAGTTTGGTAGAAATCCAGGATAGTTTAAGAACATTATAAAAATTTTAAAAACTTAAACCACAGAGTGAATGTTTTGTTTCTGGCAAAAAAACTAAGTCCATTTATAAGTAAAATACGGAAAAGTGGAAATTTATTTTTACAAAATTTTCTTCTTGATACTATCTTATGATTATAAACAAGCTTCTGTCCAAGTTTGGTACAAATTAAGGATAGTTTATGAAAGTTATTAAAATTTTAAAAACTTTAACCACAGAGTGAATGAAATGTTTCCTCGCAGAAAAACTAAGTCCATTTATAAGTAAAATACGGAAAAGTGGAAATTTATTTTTACAAAATATTCTTCTTGATACTATCTTATGATCATAAACAAGCTTCTGTCCAAGTTTGGTACAAATCAAGGATAGTTTATGAAAGTTATTAAAATTTTTAAAACTTTAACCACAGAGTGAATGTAATGTTTCCTCGCAGAAAAACAAAGTCCATTTATAAGTAAAATACGGAAAAAATGGAATTTTATTTTTACAAAATTTACTTCTGGATACTTTCTTATGATCATAAACAAGCTTCTGTCCAAGTTTGGTAGAAATTCAGTATAGTTTAAGAAAGTTATTAAAATTTCAAAAACTTTAACCACAGAGTGAATATTTGTGGACGCCACCGACGACGACGACGGAATGTAGGATCGCTTAGTCTCGCTTTTTCGACTAAAGTCGAAGGCTCGACAAAAATGTTAATAATGATGACGAAAAAAAAAATCTTGGTTATAGCTATTCCTTCATTTGCAGTTGAGATGATGTGAGACAATATTCATATTAATCATATTTTTCCTTATTCCTAAACATGAAATGCAATTCACGGTTTCAGATTGTAATGCATTCTGGGATATATTTTCAAAAGCCTACACCAAAATGTTGTAATTGGTTTAAAACATTCTAAACGATGGAAATTCAACCAATGATGTAAATGTTTATTCCAATTTGGTTTACAACAATGAAATTACCTATAGTCCTTTAAATTTTTAAACGTGAATAACAAGAATGTGTCCATAGTACACAAATGCCCCACTCGCACTATCATTGTCTATGTTTAGTGGATTGTAAAACTGGGGTTAAAACTCTAATTTGGCATTAAAAAGATCATATCATAGGGAACATGTATATTAAGTTTCAAGTTTATTGGACTTCAACTTCATCAAAAACTACCTTGACCAAAAACTTTAACCTGAAACTTGCACTATCATTTTCTGTGTTCAATTGACCGTGAAATCAGGGTCAAAACTATAATTTGGTGTTATTTTTAGAAAGATCATATCATAGGGAATATGTGTACTAAGTTTCAAGTTGATTGGACTTCAACTTCATCAAAAACTACCTTGACTAAAAACTTTAATCTACTGCGGGACAGACAGACGGACAGACGAACGGAGGTACAGACCAGAAAACATAATGACCCTCTATGTAGGTTGGGGGCATAAAAACATACATTGACTTCTAGATCTTTAAGTTTTTTTCAAGCTGTAAGGTTGCTGTCTAATTTAAATATACAGTATATCTCCATATAAGGATAAAGGATATTTAGTGGTTGTATTGACATGAAAGTTTCTTGACTGAATGTACATTTTAATCAAAGCACCAAAGGGTGCTATAAGCAGTTAATCAAAAACCCAAAGGCAAACCTGGCCAAGTTCAGATGAATAGTGTAAAGAATTAGTCAAAATATTTATCTCAGGCATTGTTCTCAGCTATTTCTAAAGTATCAAATAACATGAATAATGCTTGTACAGTAATGTTTATGTTATGCAATCCTACCACTTTCAAAAGTTATTTCCAATTTATATTTATAAAGATTCAATGTCTGAGATTATACACACACACTGTCCTATGTTAGGGGAGAGTTTTGTGCCAGTTAAGATGTTTAAGCCGCCACATTCTGTATGCACCTGTCCATAGTGAGGACCCAATAATGTGGTGATTGTTGCTGTATATCATATTTATTTTTCATAATTGTTTTGTACATTTTTTTTAAATTTTAATTTCTTGTGTATACTTCTGATTTTAGTGTATGTCCAAGTTATTGTAAATGCTCTTTTGTTCCGACGTTGTAAAGTTCTGGGCGGAAAGAACTCACTAGCCGAAAAGTTCCAGAGGAACTTATTATTATGTGTTACTTTGTTCTTCCTCTGATTTAAAAGTTCCACCGGAACAAATTGACTAGTTGAAATAGTATACATTTTCGTTATTATGTAAAGGGGCCAGCAAAAGCAATCCTTTTGGGTGTAGGAGTTTCTCCTTGCATTAAAGATCCATTGGTAACCTTCGACTGTTGTCTGCTCTTAGATCAGGTTATTGTCTATATGACACATTCCCTATTTTCATTCTCAATTTTATTAGGCACTGGCTACGGTTACATGGAAATGTAACAACAATAAAAATATCATTGTTACACTGGAGACTAATTGCCGGAATGCAAAGTTGGGCGAGGAACCGATTTATTACGAATGTAACAATTATTACTGAGGCTACGGTTACATTACGCTGCACTTAAATCTGCTATAGTTGTATTTCTTAATTCTTTCATACATTGACATACTAAACAATACTTGTATAATACTCATTGGCGGATCCAAGGGGGGGTTCCGGGGTTTGCCGATCAATGCATTTGAATGGGAGCATACAGTTGGACACCCCCCCCCCCCTTTTATCAAATGGCTGGATTCGCCCCTGATACTGATAAAAAATAAATATTATTATTCAACAAATGGTGTATAACTTGAATAGTTTTACGTATTAATGGTTTTGATGTTCTTAAAGATACTAAAGATTAGGAGTGCCAAAGGCGAAAAAATATAGTTCAATGGTTTCACTTTTTTAAAGTATTCAACTGCACACCTTCTCTTATTACTGTCATTATACTTTGAACCAATTTGTTTAGGGTGAAAAACATTAAAACTTGGGATGCGTTTTAAATGAAACTAAAACTGTCACTTAAATACTAAAGACTTCTGTATGTACACGTATCAGTGGACGACGTAATTTCGTTCATCAAAAATGTGTCGGACTTTATAAAACACTTACAGGATTTGTAGAAATTGTCATTGTAAATAAAAAATTACAGTAAATAAATTGTATGTAATAAATGTATGTATTGTAAATATAAAATATATGTCTTCAACTTTTATTATTGGTACATATTTCTAGTCCCATCGTACATTACTGTTTTTCATGTAACAATAACGCAATGTATAGCCTCAATAATTATTGTTACATTCGTAATTAAACAGGTCCTTACCCAACCATGCATTCCGGCATTTAGTCTCCAATGTAACAATAATATTTTTATTATTGTTACATTTCCATGTAACCGTAGCCAGTGCCATTTTATTAACGTCTCAAATTATAACTGAATTAAAATATCTTGATTACGGTTTAACTGTCTTCCATTACTTATATCATAATAAAAAAAAACATTTATTTAAACTTTAAATAACTGTAATAGTAGGAATTAAGAAAAACTTGTTTGTAACTTCAACTTGTTGAAAACATAAACGTTTCTCGAGCCTCGTTAGTCGTTACCTTTTTATCGTATCATGCGATTTCTTTTCACATGGGGAAATCGTTTACCAGCATAAAGTTGCTGAAGGAACCGCATAGAATTGATTCAAGAACACTTAACGAGTGTTTAAATGTGAAAAATTATTAAAAGAAACATTATAACAAAAAAGTCGTATTTTTCTGTACCGGAAATCGAAAAGTCCTTGTAAATCAAAAACAATTACAATGTGATACGCGTCACAGATAAGGACTTTAAAATATTTTACAGAAAATGCGACTTTGAAAGTTAAATAATGCCGTCCTTTAGAAAACAGTTATTAAAGTTTTAATCTCAATATTTATTGAAGCACATTGAGGTAAATCAAAGCACGTGTAGCATTATGTTACATTGTAACACCAAAGCGAAACAATCTTAAAATGACCTTGACATCGACCAATCAGAAAACTACAATAACAACTTTATTTGACAAGCATGAAGAAGGTCATTTGCGAGATAACGGAATAATATTAACAAGAATACAAATGAGCATACATTTAAGATTACTGAATTAAGATGATTTAAATAATCTCAATCATCTCAGACAAAAAACGAATTAAATGATTAATAATAAAGTACCTATGTATCATCAGAATCCCCCCAATTTAAAAGGTACGTAAATTTCGTCTTCTATGTAATTTGAAATTGCCGCCAACTTATATCAGCTGATTAATAGACTACTGACGTATGTAATACGTATCGATGACAAACAATATTCCTACGACTTTTGCCATTTGGGAAATGTAAAAGACTCATCTTTATAGATTTTCGGCGATCAAATATTTCATACAATTGTTCTTTTACATCTTAACCAACAGCACAGGGAATAATAAACTATAGAAGGATTTCTATCGAGCACTACTTCCTATGTGCAACTTCAAAACTTTTGGGAAAATCGACGTTTTTGTGGTAATAATTTTTATATTCCAGAATAAAAAGTATGAAAAAAGTGTCCAATTAGTTATAAATAACATGATAGCCAGCCAGATAATAAAAGTGGCACATATTTCAGCATTTATTGGGTAGAACATAAATCTAGGGTGCTCGCATAAAGCAGCTTAACTGCTTAAAAACAGTTTAATACCACACTTCATTTTATAAATTATCAAAGATACCAGGCTTATAATTGTAATATGGTCAATTGTTTACATTCCAAATACCATAAAATAAAGCATTTTATTGTTAAAACTTACTTGATTAATTCTATCTCTAAAAGATGTTTCAATTTGAACACATTGGCTTCTAATGGGAATGAACTGTGTGTGACAAACATAACTCTGGACCAATGACGGTTTCTTATTTCCTGAAAGTACAAAAAAATTGTTATCTACTACGAATCATGCATAGTAAGTCAAATACACACTTTGACATAAATATAGTTTAGCCAAAAAAAATAAATCAAAGGAGTAGTTCCAACATGTTTCAAATTCTAAATTAATTTTTTTTTTCTTGTTCATTGGATCTTTGAACACAGCTTAATTTCATATGATTTCATATCCATTAAAAAAATATATACAGTTAACTCTCATTGTCTCGAACTGGGTTGACTCGAAATTTCGGATGAGTCGAAGTTTTCACATGGTCCCGAGCTTTGTTCCATATTAATGTATGCATTTCGACTCCCGATGAGTCAAAATTAGATGAGTCGAAATTTCGGTTGAGTCCAATTAAATTTACGGTCCTAAAGTTAACAAAAGCATTCAAAATTCATGTATCTTGAAATATTTCTCTAATTCGGCTGACTTCGTGATAATGAGAGTCGACTGCATTTCAATTGAAAAGAGGCCCACATAAGGATGTAATCAAATATTGTAATTTCAGGGAGTCAAAGTATCAATTACATTCAGTTTGATATACCTGTAGAATGTTGTTCTTTTGTATTTTTCCATTGTTTTATTTTGTTTCATTATCAAGATATATCCTAACTTTACTAAGGACACATGTAACAAATGTTTATTCTCCAACAACTGGTTCAATCAAATTAATTATTACCACAACCAAAGAGTTGTCAAATCTTATTTTCAGTTATTTAATGTTTAGTTTCTTTCATTTTCATATGATAAAAATTTATATATATGTACAAAATGGATCATCCTGATTTGAATACTAGTGACAGAAATCCCAAAATTTTATCCTACCACTGCAAACGTTAAGATTAAGGATTCTAACAGCTAAGTAAGTTCAACATAAACACTCTAGACAGAAATTTAAACAACTTGACAAATTCACAATATCTGTTATTTCAACATAAATCCAAACATTTTTAGAGATGATTAATTGGTCAAGATTCAAATTAAATCAATCCTCTAAATTTTTTGGGCATCTCTGCTAGTCTCCCAGTCAATTCTTTTCTTGTTTCTGTTTGTCCTAAATAATCAAAAACTTTGTTGCCTGTTGACTTCTTTATTCTTCTGCTTTTTTGTATTCCTCCAATTTCTACATCGCTGACTTCCCCCTAAACATACTTTTTATTTTTTTATAATGAAGCAAATAATTTTAGAAATGTTGGAAGCAATTGAAGATCATGAATCAAGTAGACCCATAGTTACAACAAACCAATCAAACACACCCATACTTACAGCTATATCATATTTCTCATCTCTCTGTTTAAGGTACACATATTATAAGATGGTGCATATAAATATAGTGGTATAAGCAAAACTATCACAACTGCAAAATGTGTGTGCTCTGAAGTATATGTTAACCAATTTACCATAGAATGTATTAATAATAATTTCTGTATTAAATTTCAATTGAAAAAGTGAATATGTAAAGATGTATTTTGTACTGCAAATTCGGAAATTATTGCATGCATTTATTATTGGGATTTTATCATTTGAGATTTAAATGTGATTTTAATTTTTGCGATATTCAGAAAAATCCTCTTTAATTCATATACAAAATTTCAAATGAGAGTTTAGATTATTTGAGATAATAACCTTGTCACATTTTTTGCAATACTTAAAACATTGCAATAGTTTCTGAATTTACAGTAACTCTTTCACAGTGTGTAAACATTTGATATATATGTATGTTTAATGAACAAATCATTTATTTCACCTTAGAATTAAGTGCCTTGAGAAGAGGGAATACTTCTAAGTACGTCTGTAGGGATGTCTTCAGATCATTATATGCATCTTTATCCTTCAGTTTACTGGGTAAAGCCAGACACTCATCCCAGTATCCTTCAACCTAAAACATATGTTTATTGTATATCATAGCAAACAGTCTGTAGCCAGGATGTCTCTGAGGGAGATATAAGATGTCATAATGCTTTGATTATAATAAGTCAAACTTCAATCTGAAACCCAACTCTTTAATTAATAGTCTTAAAAGTGTATTTTTTGCCTTCATGTATGTTATGTATACTATGTATAGTTTGTTGTATGTCTATAGATGTTATGACTTTGATAAATAAAATATTATTATGAACCTCCAGGCTAGATGAGGCTACATTGTTCATAGTGAAACAATTTTCATAGTAATAATATTACAGTTTTAAAATTTTTGAGGAAAACTTTATAGTAGTGGCTTATACAGTTTTCAGAAAAATACTACCAGTAATTCATAATAAAACTAACCAATAAACCTCATAATATAATTCTTACCTCAATATGAGCAGCTTCCAGATCAACATCAGCCCATAATGTATCTTTAAACCTATTGTCAAATCTAATGAACTTCTGAAACAGTCCATATAACTGGTTCAACAGATGTAATTCTTCTCCTGTCTTGTCAAGTTCAATGAAAGGTTTACATATAATACCAAATAGTTTAGATACAGAGTCTAGAGTCTTTCTCTTCAGATCAAATAAAACATAACTCTGTTGGAAGAAATCAAGACGAGAAACAGCCTCAGATGGAGGTATTCCTGGAACCATTGGACCTTGTCCATCAAAGTCATTTCTGAACCGCAACACTTCTACATTGAAAGACTGAAAATAAATAGTTAAAATATTTCATAAATAAAAATCAAAGCAATTGTAAGGTATATTCATTGTAACAGTCACCAGAAAATGTAACAAAATTACCATAAATAAAATTAGAGGTTATTATTAATCTTCAACAACAGGCATGTCCATATAATATGTACAATCTAATTTTCCACTAGACTAGCCATGTTATGAATAAAACAATAACTGATACTCCTTAGAATGCTAGACATTTTATTTTCAATTGCATGTTTTACTATTCATCTATTTAATTTGTTTGATAATGCCTATGAAATTTTTAATTGTAAAATAGTTAATTTCATGTCTAAGATTTTTCCTATAACTACACAGCCACCCTAAAACAAATTGAGTAAAATATAACCAGAAAAATAGATACTTTTCATTTTGTTTCAAACAAAAACTAGAGGCTCTAAAGAGCCTGTGTTGCTCACCTTGGTCTATGTCCATATTAAACAACAGACACAGATGAATTCATGACAAAATTGTGTTTTGTGATGGTGATGTGTTGGTAGATAACACTTTACTGAACACTCTTGCTTTAAACAATATATCTATCTATAATGCACTTTGACCAGTAGTTAGAGAGAAAAGCATTTTGTAAAAATAACCAAAATTTACAAATTTATGAAAATTGTTAAAGTTGACTAAAAAGGGCAATAACTCCTTAAGGGGGTCAATCGGCCATTTTGCTCAAGTTAAACTTATTTGTAGATCCTAATTTGCTGAGCATTATTGCTGTTTTAAGTTTATCTCTATCTATAATAATATTCAAGATAATAACCAAACTAGAGGCTCTAAAGAGCCTGTGTCGCTCACTTTGGTCTTATGTGAATATTAAACAAAGGAAGCGGATAGATTCATGACAAAATTGTGTTTTGGTGATGGTGATGTGTTTGTACGTCTTACTTTACTGAACATTCTTGCTACTTAGTTATCTCTATCTATAATGAACTTGGCCCAGTAGTTTCAGTGGAAAATGTTAGTAAAAATTTACAAATTTTATAAAAATTGTTAAAAATTGACTATAAAGGATAATAAATCCTTAGGGGGTCAATTGACCATTTCAGTCATGTTGACTTATTTGTAAATCTTACTTTGCTGTACATTATTGCTGATTAAAGTTTATCTCTGTCTATAATAATATTCAAGATAATAACCCAAAACAGTAAAATTTCCTTAAAATTACCAATTTAGGGGCAGTAACCCAACAACAGGTTGTCAGATTCATCTGAAAATTTCAGGGCAGATAGATTTTGACCTGATAAACAATTTTACCCATGTCAGAATTGCTCTAAATGCTTTGGTTTTTGAGTTATAAGCCAAAAACTGCATTTTACCCCTATGTTCTATTTTTAGCCGTGGCGGCCATCTTGGTTGGATGGCCGGGTCACCAGACACATTTTTTAAACTAGATACCCAAAAGATGATTGTGGCCAAGTTTGGATTAATTTGGCCCAGTAGTTTCAGAGGAGAAGATTTTTGTAAAAGATTACTAAGATTTACGAAAAATGGTTAAAAATTGACTATAAAGGGCAATAACTCCTAAAGGGGTCAACTGACCATTTCGGTAATGTTGACCTATTTGTAAATCTAATTTTGCTGAACATTATTGCTGTTAACAGTTTATCTCTATCAATAATAATATTCAAGATAATAACCAAAAACAGTAAAATTTCCTTAAAATTACCAATTATGGGGCAGCAACCCAACAACGGGTTGTCCGATTCATCTGAAAATTTCAGGGCAGATAGATTTTGACCTGATAAACAATTTTACCCATGTCAGATTTGCTCTACATGCTTTGGTTTTTGAGTTATAAGCCAAAAACTGCATTTTACCCCTATGTTCTATTTTTAGCCATGGCGGCCATCTTGGTTGGATGGCCGGGTCACCAGACACATTTTTTAAACTAGATACCCCAAAGATGATTGTGGCCAAGTTTGGATTAATTCGGCCCAGTAGTTTCAGAGGAAAAGATTTTTGTAAAAGATTACTAAGATTTACGAAAAATGGTTAAAAATTGACTATAAAGGGCAATAACTCCTAAAGGGGTCAACTGACCATTTCGGTCATGTTGACTTATTTGTAAATCTTACTTTGCTGAACATTATTGCTGTTTACAGTTTATCTCTATCTATAATAATATTCAAGATAATAACCATATAACGGCAAAATTTCCTTAAAATTGCCAATTTAGGGGCAGCAACCCAACAACCGGTCGTCCGATTCGTCTGAAAATTTCAGGGCAGATAGATCTTGACTTAATAAACAATTTAACCCTGTCAGATTTGCTCTAAATGCTTCGGTTTCAGAGTTATAAGCCAAAAACTGCATTTGACCCCTATGTTCTATTTTTAGCCATGGCGGCCATCTTGGTTGGTTGGCCGGGTAACCGAACACATTTTTTAAACTAGATACCCCAATGATGATTGTGACCAAGTTTGGTTAAATTTGGCCCAGTAGTTTCAGAGGAGAAGATTTTTGTAATATTTAACGACGACGGACGACGCCGGACGCTGGCAACAAGTGATGAGAAAAGCTCACTTGGCCCTTCAGGCCAGGTGAGCTAAAAAGAGAAAATGTTTTTTGCACTCGCCACGATATGACTGTTTTGTGCTAAGGCAAAAACAATATACTCAAGTCTTCAAGAAGCAAATTAGACATTTATGATCGAAGTTTATGCTATCATGCAAGATATTTTGTATTTACCTTGACTTGTTTATCCAGTTCCTGTTCAAATGTTCCTCTCTTCTCTATCAACAGTTTATGCCTGACTTCCTCTGCCAGTTCCATCAATTCTTGCCACTTGTCTCGTAACTGATCAACTTCCTCAACCTCATTACGAGGTAACCTCAGCTCAAATTCTCTGTAATGATAATAAGTATTATATACTCTTTGTAAGTAAAGTTTAGAACTTTCACTATTTTTATAAACCATACTACCTAATTTGATCACAATATTAGAGAAACGAATACAATTTAAAAAAAAATTGTATGTAATTATTTTTCAAAGGTTTCTATTTTTGAGTGTATCCGCTAGATAACTTCAGAGGGATACCTTACCTAATAACGGCTTTCCCATTTCCTTTCTGTTTTAAAATCTGAACTGAAATATGTTTCTGCTGTTTTTAAATTCATTTGAAATAATAGTGTTTAAGTACCAGTTAGATGTTTTAAACAGGATAAAAATATATCATCTTACCTTAGTTTGGCATACATAGTTTCTATAGGCAAATAAATTCCATCTATTTTGTTTTCCATATCTCTGAGTTCTTCCAGTAAATGTAAGGCACTATTTAATTGGTCCAATGATATCACATCTAATTCTAGTCTATTACGTACATTAGACCTGTACAATACAGCACTATCTAGTTTTTTCTTGGCTTCTTCATGTAAAACAGAAGCGAAATGACTCTTCCACTGCATGGCAAATCCATGTAAAGCATCTTTAATAGGGTCAGTTTTCAGACAAATAGGACCAACAGGAAGGATTTCAGGTATGGCGAGAACCTTCTTTTCTATGTACAGGTATCTCTCTACCTCTCTTTTGATGGCAAACATGCCAGGATCTGATTGCATGAATTCCTTGAAGTTGCCATGTAGATCATCTTTCCAGAGAAAATCATAATAACTAAAGTGGAAGATATGCTTGTTGATCACTGGTTCTACATCTGCAAAGAAATAAAATATTATGTATCTTCTGAAATTATATTAGGATTTATGAGTTTAATGTTCATGATGTTAAATTACAATTTTTATCATTTATCTCAATTCGAATGAAATTCAATAAAAATTAAATATCAAATTAAATTGAATTGTGTCCTTTAATCTACTTTCATTGAGATGATATTTGTGAACTGCGTCAAAATTTGATTCAATTCTGCTGCCTCTAACTATATTCTATGATATGTACAAGTTGTGTTCACATTTTTAATTCTTTTGCCTACCTTCTACGATGTGTGTTAGCTGTGTCAACATTTGATTAACTTCTGCATCTGAAGTAATTCTGTCATGGAAGTCATAAACTCTGTCCCTCTCTACCCAGGTTACATCTAAAAAGGAAAGTTATGATAATTAATCAATGACATAATGCCTCAATTACACTTATGGTACAAACAGTTGTCATACATTGAAGGCTGATCTTCAACTATCTATTATTTTAAACCATGTTGTTTTATTTCTGGCTCATCTTTATTCTACAAATTGTCTTGCACAATGTTTAGGCATTTCAACTGTATGCTTCCAACTTGAATGTTTAAAAATCTATTCTGTAGGAAGTAGGACAGACTTATTACATTTCAATGAGATACTTAACCTTGCCTTCAGTATCTTTAAGGATTCTTCCAGTGGCATGTGACAAGCTTCATTATAATACAAACATCATATTAATGTCTGGTTTAAGTGACAAGCTTCATTATAATACCTTACCTCTACAAGATTCTACAACAGCTGAAGCCACATCATTAATGGCTGTCTGGGCAGTGTCTAGTGTTGGTTGTACTGCTATAACTGGAATATTAAAACCAACTTCTATCTCAAACCTGAAAGGACAACAGTTTTAGAATTCAGTAGTGGCTACCTACCATATCAAATATTCTATCAAACCTTAAAAGATCTTTGTTGAAATTTAATTTCAATATGAAAAAATTACATTTAATAATTGATAAAAATTGTTTCGTTAATGCTGATGTGTAGTAATTTAGTGCACATGTTATAAAAATAGCATTAACTTTTTAAAAAGATACAGATTATTTCTCTTCCTATGTCATTATCTATAATCCTATCTTGGTAATCTGTATCATAATCCACTAAACATCAGTCCAGCTACTATGTTTTACAATAACTCTATTATGTGATAAACAATTTGACTGCTACAAAAATGATGTACTTACTGAAGATATGTGAGATCATTTGTTTTCTCTGTAGTCCAAGTCATATTGGATAACGCTGACATACTGGTATTCGGCCTTTCTGTCATAGCAGATGATACCCTGCTCATAGCAGAAGCAGCTCTACTGGTACGACGAGGACTAGTGTTTGGTGAGTATGTAGGATTAGACAATACACTGGCAGTTCTTAGTTCTTCTTCTGAACAACTTGTAGAATCTACTAAAGCTGACAGAGATCTCTTAGTGGCAGTGAGTACAGCTTCGTATACTTGTTCTTTGTAAAAGGCTAAAACATATAACAAATTGAATTACCGGGACTACTTTTTCTAAATAACACATCTGGGTTAGTAAAATGTTTATGTGTCATGTACCTCAGTCTTTTACGTTGACATTAGTTTGATTTTTGATTGATTTTAATGTCTAAGTATTATAAAGTTAAAATAGTAAAACAATAGTATTCATCTAGAGGTGACAGAAAGTGTGTTTAATCTGTTTGATTTTGAATGATTTTACGTAATGTCAACGTAAAAGACTGAGGTACATGACTTTAATTACCTTCATTCATTTATTAATTTCAAAAAACCTGTATAGGTATTCACAAACAAATTTATAAAGGAATATATCATAACCAACAAATTGAAAAATAATCAATTTGTAAAAACTGTGTCTCCTAAACAATTCTTTAAAAGAATAAAAATTGACAAACCTGTGAATATAAATAGTCTGCTGAACTAAACATGCTCACAAATAATGGACATATTAAACCTGTAATCTATCAATAATATTTCAACATACATATAAGATTAGAAATGAATTTCTCTTCCTCTGCAGCTCTCTGTTTTTCTTTCATGGCTTCAGTGTCATCTACCATTAATGCTAATTTCTTTGCCTTTGGGTTATGATGTTCCAACTACAAGAGAGATAAATCAGCTTGTTCTTACAACTCATTTTTGTTACAGTACAACTTATTGTCTATTTAATGATACAATGTACATTTCAAAGACATGTTTTTGTACAATTTAGACGTAGCTGCTGTTTAAGCTGGTTCCAAATTCTATAACTGGCTTAAAATCAATATCTATTCATGAAGTCATCCCCAAAAATTGCTGTTTTAATGACATCAAAATTAATATTTTTACCAGGAAAATAAAATATACTTTGTTCCAATATACCTTCCCATAAAGTCTGTTAAGATGAAGGAAAAATTTGTTGTTTAAATATATCTTATACTTATAACTTTTAAAAATAACTATATTTATCTTAAAAAGATTTTTTATTAAATGTATAAATGAACATGCAAGTTTTTAAAATGTTAAATATATAAATATTCTAAAAAAAAATTATAAATGAATTTTCTAATCTACAATGTAACTATAAAGTATACACATTATGACACCTGTAGACAAATAGAAATGTCTCACCTTCAAAATTTAATTAAATGTTATACTATTGTATAGATATTAGTAATCTAATGTTTACATCAGGTTTAATATTAGCAATTTAATATCTTAGATTATAACATTTCTATCAAGAATGATTATTATTTCTATGCCTAAGTTTAAAGGGATTGGTAAAGTCTGTTAAAATTTTGGGTAAATAAGTATGCGTCAGTAGATTATGTGCTTTTATTTCACTTTCAGTTTTAAGCCCAGACTACTTTGAAACTCACATGTGCATGATTTTCTTTTGTACTGAACAGCTATACAGAAAACAAAGGAATAAGTTACAGAAGATAAAATCTGTCAATCTGAGCAATAAATTTCAACATAAATCTGTCATTTGTTTCTCTAATTAATGTATCCCATAAAATAGTTTGGATTCAGACTGTGTCCAGGGTTTTATCAGAGCAATAAGATTTATTTTGTATTAATTTTTTACTATTGTTAGTAACTAAAAAGAGAAGTTACTGGTACAGAGAAGTATATAGATATATATGAACTAATTGATGATATATTTGACTGAGACAGTGTATATATGTGATATGTTTCAGTAAAAATGATCCCACCATTTCTGACAAGGTCTTATGTGCTACACTATGACGTTTCTGAAGGTTGCTTTTATCTGATACATTTTTCATGGACAAAAAGCCTTTCGAAGCTGAATATATGTATTCCTGTAAAATGTAAAATGCTGTGTTAATGCTGGTAACTGAAATTACACATGTGCTTAAAAAATTAAAATAATACAAAAATATTGGATAAAGGACTATATATGATTGGTTGTTTTATATGATAGAAAATCTTGTGGAGATAAAATTCTACCGGAAAAAGTGCTGACTCGTACCTTTCTAGTAGCCAGTAGATTAGCCACAGCCAGTAAACCATTCATAACTCTCTGTACCAGCTTCTGTAGTTCTCCCACTTTTTCTTGTACTCTGTCTAACATTACATCTCTAAACTCATGGGGTGGCTATAACAAAGGAAACATCCAATGATAATTACATTGTTTTGCAAACATAAGATAAAGTTCTGTTTCTCAGTTATTATATTCTGCACAAATTATTTCCAGTTACCAAATGAGATACATTGTAAGTTTAGTACTAGAGATTTTTATCCGTGATCCTAAAATATGCTATCTAAACAATAGATCTTGTGAAATAGCAAAAAATCGAAAAATTACCAACTTTAACAATTCCCTACACATAATTTAAATGTATGTCATAATCAAGATATCTAAATGAAATAACAGTGCATTTGTGATTACTTTTCTACCCCCTACCTTTCTGCTCCACACAATTAACAATCATTTCTAGAAATTTAATTGACAGCAGCCATATAAACAAAAATATAAAAGAATAGTTAATAATTAAAAGATAGACCTACCCATGGTCTGGTGATAGCTTCTTCATAATCAAACAGATAGAAATTCTTGATGGCTTCTAGTGATCCAGCAACATCATTCTCCATAATGTCCTGAACTTTGGTACTTCTGTCCTTCAATCTGTTTGTAGCAGAATGGATCTGATGTAAAAAGGCATCTGAAAATAGAAAACAGTTTATAAATTGTTTTGAAATTATGAAAATTCTCAGTCGATAACATTGAATGGTAACACATCAGATATACTTGAATAATCATTTTGACAAAAAATGTCTCTTAGTAAATTTTAAGACTAGCAGATATTAAATCATGAAAATGTGAGAGTAATTCTATTATATGCATCTCATCTTTATATGAACGGGTCAGGATATCAAATTCTGCATATTCTGTTAAAAAAGCCTATGTTCATATAAAAAAGATAGAAATACCTATATTCATGCTATTCCATGCTAGAGTTGTCAGTCCAGGTTGTAACTGTTCCTCAACAAACTTAGTATGAGGAGTGAATAAATTCTGGAGAGATTCTGGAATACACTTGCATGTTTCCTTGTACTCATGTAAAACTAGTTCTAAATGACTCTTGTAACTTTTGAAGCGTGACTCTTGCTGCATAATGGCAGTAGCTGAGTCTGGAATCTGAATACCCAGTCTGGTTAACCATTTAGCCTCATGGATCAGCTCCAGTACTCTGAAAAAAATATTATATAATCAAATGTATTTATAGCTTAAAATGTATAGGGGTACACAGACTTATTTTTTTTTATAAATCTTTTATTTTTTAAATGAAATATAAAATGTCTTTTCTAAATAATTGAAGATTTGTTCTGTTTCAACAATTTTATGTAAATTAAGATTTTCTGTTATAACAGATAGATAAGGGTTACTCAGAAAGTTTAAGAAATAACAGTCAGTCTAGCAAAACCCTCTCAACAGAGCTTCCTTGTTTTCTGAATTATAGGTCACTCCTGGAATAATACACCTGCAAGTTATTTGTATTCATATCAGACAAACTTCTATATGATTCTTGTAACTTTTGAAGTGTGAATTATTTAAGGAAAACCGTTTTGATCATTATTGACTATGTCCCTATCCTGTTGCATACCTTTCATCAGTATTGACAAGAATTTCTCCTGTATTTGGATGATTTATAAACAATGTAGCCCTAAGTCCTGCTTTGGCATGTTCAATTCTGTTCTTCCACTGAGCAAACCATAAACTCTCAAATGTCACTAGAGCAGTGGCAAGTCTATTGTATATTTTGACTATTCTACTGAAGTCTCCTAATTGATTGATTGCTCTATTATCACGGAACACTTTCATTGGATCCTCGATTCTCTTCAGAAGTTGACGGGACCAGTGGATAGCTCCGGCTGCAGGAGGTGCATTCCTCACCATCTGTGGACTTTCCTGTAGAAATTTAATACAAATCACATTAAGATCAATTATTTATTCATAAATTGTAATTTTAGGATAAAAATAAAAAGAGTGAGGTCATTTTTCTTCAGAGGGGAATAAATTGTGGAAAGATTCTAAGAATACATTTGCATGTTTGCCTGTTTTAATGTAACACAGGTTCTAAATCATTCTTTTTAACTAAGTATGGTTCAGAAACTGATGATAAATTTCTTTTGTTATCTTCATCATTGTAACCTAAATTGCATCAGTAATAGGTTAGCTAGCTTATATAATGATATGTTACATATAAAGATAAAAGATGTGGTATGATGGCCAATGAGACAACTCTCAAAGATAGACCATATGACACAAAAATTAACAACAATAGGGCTGCATTTCTCTAAGTTATATAAACTAAAAGTATCAAAATGATTTTTTTCTTTTTCCAACCGATGTAAAGTTAGTTATAATGTCCAATGAAACTGATAATAGTACTCCTTTAGTTGTATTATGATAATAATAAAAAGCTGAAAATACATTTTAATTGTTCATACCATGTTTTATAACTATTTAAAACTTTACCTTGTGTGTTTCATAAATTCTCTGAACTTCCTCCAGATCAGTTTCATACCAATTAAAGATCTCTACAAACTTCTCTGCTATTGTGGTTCTAATCCCTGGCCTACCCTGTACTGGTCCAAATCTGAAAATTTAACATGTAATTTGAAATATACTGTCATATGAAAATGAAGATGTATGAAACACTGAGATTGCTATTAATATTGAAACAAGAATTGCATGTTATGCAGATTTAATATGGCGATTGCTTACCATTGTTAGTGGAGGCATCCAAATGGTCAATTTCAAACTTATTTTTTGCCATTTAAAAAGGATGACTAATATTAATATTGCTATAAATATTCCAATTATATTTTTTTCAGTAAATCATGCGTTTCTGGGTCAAATGTTTCATCATGTTATCCTTTTTGTGATTCACTACTTACAAAGCATATTTTATTCTTTCACTAAAACATTTGTATTTTAAAAAAAAAACTTCATGATTTCATAGCTTATTGCATTATCTCTGATAAGCTTACCTTGTAATAATATCAAGTCCTTGTTGTGTTTTCATTTTCCTCATGAAGATAACTTTAAGGTAGGCTGAGAGCAATTTTTCTTGTTCCTGAACTATCTCAGCAAAGTTGTTGTAGTACATATCAAATCTATCTCTATCCTGTAAAAGTAAAATAAATATATATCATATAAACTCTTCTAAAGTTATTGTAGTACATATCAAATCTATCTCTATCCTGCAAAGGTAATGAAAATATATATCCTTACAATCTTTTCTTTAACAGGTAAAATTAAAAACATTAAAACAAAGTTCTAGTTCGTTAATACATTTGTATATCAAATTATTTTAATTGTAATTGTCAATCAATTTGCTGATTATTATCTGGCATCATTTAATTTAGAAAATATTTATTATTTGTCATTGTAATTCATCTAGAAAAAAGTATAGCGTTACAGTTGATTCTTAACTATGGGACAGAAGCTGATTTTATGCATTTAATGCAATGAGACAATGTTTTTATTTAAATAATGAACGATTTAAATGGGAGCTATGGTATTAAAGAAATGTTTCTATTGTATTCAATTACCAAAACTGCAGTTCAATAATTTTAATCAAATTTTCCTATACCATCTGAATAGCATTTTGTTTTTTTTATATTGAATTAAACATTAAAACATTGATAACAATTTTACCTATTAAAAATTACCCTACAAGCACATTTAAAAGATATACGACAAGAAAACGAATATCATATAACAGGAATTCAAGAGAAAAAAAGAACATGAAACAATACAAAAGTTTAAAACAACAGTCAAATGACCTCAATAAATATAAATACAAAAACTCTTGAATTCACAGTAATATCTTAGCAGGACCTGACTTAAATTAATCCTGTTAGCCATATCCAATAGCTAAATTTAGTTGTAAGAGTGTGTTGATCAGGTAAATATTTATCCTTAAAATTTCTGAAAAATTGTATGCGAAAAATAAAAAACAAAAAAGTAATATAAATTGTGTGTTTTGAAGTTTTTTCTACTTCAAGTCAGTAAGCAAACATACAAAATTCTAGATGAGTTCCTCTTACAACCTTTAATTTCTAAAGAAACTCTATAAAATGCTGAAAAATATTACTCTGAATTCCACATAAAAACATTCAATCAAATGATACCGAATGTTCCTCTATTTCTTCTTGGTCATCACCATTAAAATTACTCTGTCGTCTTTTCTTAAAGAACTTTGTTATACTGTCCCCATAGAAATGCTGTCAAAAATCACTCATTAAATGAATGTGGTTACTTTAAGATAATAATTAATTTCCTTCTCTGTTCTCGTATTTTACCTTCAAAGTTCAAAAAAATTATCTGAAATGTCTGTCTTTAAAACTTAGATATAGATATCTCAAATGCAGCTATGTTAAAATCACAACTTTGTTGTGACAATTTAAGAAAGCCATATTCTTTTTCAGAAAACAGACCTCTCTGTATGTCTTACCTTAGATTCTACATCTAACATTGTTTTGGTGGTAACATTATCAGACATAGCCCTAGTCATCTGATCGAGGTGATCCAGAATAACAGCTGACACTCCAGGACCGTCATCCTCCTCATCTTCTGGGTAATATTTCCCTACAGATAAAAGAAATTTCAATAAACAGTGGTCAAAATATGGTTCATTTAAGTCAAGCAAATAACAAAACAATGGGTGTGGAGTAGAACCTGCTTACCCATCCAGAGCACCTGTGATCACACCTGGTATTTAGTTAGGTTTGTGCTGCCCAGTCTTTAGTATTATATGTTGTATTTTGTATACTGTTGTTTGTCTTTTGGTAATTTTGTTTTGTCATGGTGTTGTCAATTTGTCAAGGACTAAAGAGTTTGAATATCCATTTGGTATTTTCTGCTCTCTTTTATTAATTTTTACCTTTGAATTTCAAGTTTTCATTGTGTCTAGAAACTCCTGCAAATATTATTGTTGGTAGATTTTGACAACTGGCAGTTACATGATACTGCAGACAACAATATCAATATTGGTATTTTAACACTTATGGAATGTTAACAGTATCAAAAATAATGGTATCAATATTGGTATTTTAACACTTATGGAATGTTAACAGTATTAAAAATAATGGGCTGATCAGAAATGACCAACAATTAATTCAAGGCATATCTAATTGTTATCAGTTTAGAAGTTTGAAAGGAAATTTGTTAAAGCTTTTAAAACTGGACAACTGATGTAAAAGTAAATGAAATAGCTGACACTATGTCTTAAAAGTTTACACATCAGAATAATCAATACTAGAGTATTCGGTAAGAGGTAGAAACAAAGACACATACTCAATACAGCTAATTGTTCTTCATTAAGTCCTTGATTGTTCTCTTTATCTTTAGAATCAAACACTTCATCATTTTTAGCTATGACTCCTTCGTCCTTCCTTAGATCTGTTTTTGATCCTCCTTCAGAATTAGGGGTGTCTTCATCCTCAGCTATGGTCCCTAGACTCCTCTCAAGGGAGTTCTCAGCATTCATTGCCTCTTCTTGTTCAGCAGCTTCTCTCTCTGAAAATATGCAGCAAAATAATTGTTTCTACTTTATATTTTTCATTTGAGAAATTATTATTATGTGTAATGCTTTCTAAGTTCCCTGTATAAATATGCAGCAAACATTGTTTTTTTCTGTAATCCTGATATTCTTTCATTGATATAAACTTTGGAATCTGAGTCAAATGCACTCATAGAATGGTTTATATAAATACAAATAAATGTTGAGGATTCTATTTTCCTAAAATATGATATATTGTACTATAGACGCAAGGCTGCCAAGCTGATAAAAGCATCAGAAACATGTTAAAACTTGTAAAAAAATAAGGTTCACACATCGTAACTTTGAATAAAGTAATTTATCTTATTCTAAAAGATACAAGGAATTGTACAGAAACTACAAAAATGCTTGTTTTAGGCCCCTTTTTGGCCCTTAACTGTGTGCACTATAACCCCCAGAAGGAACCCAAGCCTTCTACTTGTGGTATTAAACATTGTGGTACCATTTGAGAGCAATTGAAATACTTATACATAAGTTATTATCCTGCAAGTAGAAAAATGCTTGTTTTGAGCCCCTTTTAGGCCCCTAATTCCTAAACAGTCGGGACCGTCATCCCCAAAATCAATCCCAATGTTCATTCTGTAGTATTGAACCTTCTTATTAAATTTCATGAAGATCCATTCACTTAAACTAAAGGGATTGTCTGGAAACCAAATGTGTCTTTGGACGACAACGCAAACAACGACGACGCAAACAACGACATACTATTATACAATCCCAAAATTTTTTTTGCGGTCGTATAAAAAGAACACTTTTCACATTTGTTGAGTCTGAAGTGTTTTCCTGCATTAAGTTTCATCAAGAATGTTCAGTCCCCAAAATTAAAGACCAAGGATGTTTAATTTAAAAAAAGAAAATAAAATTTCGATATGATCAAAATAAAAGGAGCATGATTTAGCTGTCAAAGAAAGTAAAATTGGTCATCTAACATTGATTCTACTACAGATATAAATGTATAAAAAGAAAGCAAACCTAATGCTTTTCTGGCTTCTAGTTGTCGCTTTCTATATTTATATTCTTCTTTTTCTGTTTCATCTTCAAAAACAAAATCATCTTTCCTCAGTCTAGGCATACCAGCTGTCAAAGTGACCATCCTTTAACAAAAACATGGTAATAAAAATTTAAAACATCAAAAGTTTAAAACTTATAAAAAGCTTTAATTGAAAGAATAAAACAATGCAAACTGTATTCGGGTGTGAATAGTATGTCACCTTAAATAAAAAATAACAAAGGCATAAAATGTGGCATATCAAAGTTAATAGTATCAAATTCTAATATAGAAACGCTGTTTTATGTATGCAAATGATTCCATGTATAACTTACTAGTTGTACTGAGACAGTGTATTGATGACATCAATCACCTGTTTTATGTATGCAAATGATTTCCTGTATAACTTACTTGTTGTACTGAGTTCCGGGTATTGATGACAATATCAGCTGTTTTATGTATCTAAATGATTCTATATATAACTTACTTGTTGTACTAAGACAGTGTACTGATGACATCAATCAGTTGTTTTATGTATGCAAATGATTCCATATATCACTTACTTGTTGTACTGAGACAGTGTATTGATAACATCAATCAGCTGTTTTATGCGTGTACAGAATGAATCCATATGTGACATTACAGCATCATCATCAGCTATTGACACACCATGACCTTGGGTATCTAGACTAGATATTCCTTTCTTTGGCGATACCATTAAACTACTTCCACGAGATTTATCACTTGTACCTGGTTTTGATCTGAAATAAATTCATAATAAATAGCATAAAATAAAGATCCATAAAAATTATACTGAAAGAGTAAAATGCGATTTTTGTTTTTAATTTCTTGTGCAAATATCATTGACATGAAAAAGCCTATCCAAAAAAAGCAACTGGATAATTTTCTCCATTAGGCTCAATTAATATTATAGTTCATCTTTAAATTTAGGCTAATATAAAGAAATATTGTTTACCGGTACCTTAAAATGTTGTATTCAAAGCATGCACTTTTACTTGAACCGTAATACATGTTGATTGTATGTATATGATCAAATATGAATATGATGAATATTATAACTTACTTAACAGAGCCCAGGCCTCCCATACTACTGATGGATGGAAAGTGTGATAAGTTCTGTGACTGTCCTAGAGCATCTTTCAGTGAGCGAAGTGTGTCTCTGTAAAAGCCTTGTAATGACAGACATGCCCTCAGACGACCATACAGACTATCATCTTGTAATCCTAGATCTTTTCCTTCTTTGGTTTTACTTCTCTGTATACCTCCCTAAAGAACAAAATTAAAATATACAAAAATTTCAAATAAGTTCATTCATTTACATCTTACGTCTAATTTTTTAAATATGAAAACTTGTTGGTTTTCCTGTTTGAATTATTCTGAACTTTTTGTTTTAGGCCCTTTATTGCTTGCTGTTTGGTGTGAGCAAGGATTCTGTGTTGAAGGCAAAACTTCGACCTATAATTGTTAACTTTTATGCATTGTTAGTACGATGGAGAGTTTTCTCATTGGAACTCATACCACATCTTCTAATTTATAATGATTTTTAAGATATATTTTTGATGACAAATTTTTTTACAATAGGCCTTGCAGAAACTGCTTTAATCAATTATTTGTCCACAACAGTACTTTATAGGAAATCTACAAATAGCATTCTTACACATAAGATTTAAACCAAATACAAAGGACATATTGTAAAACGAAAAGTATTTCCCTCCTTTACAAAATGTAATAGGACAACTGACTTTATATTTCTTAGCATAGTAAAAATGTACCTTTAGTTTTGACTCCACTTGACTCCTTAGTAATCTTTGTTGTGGATCAACTGTTGATAGAAGTTCTCTATGTTTGATTTCCTCAGCTATCCTGACCCAAAGTTCATCTTCATCATACACATTACTGGTGAAATTTCTAATATATTCTTTACAAGCTAATACTAACTGGTTGGTTATTTTTGTAAATACTATACCAAGAAACCCTGTTCTGGCATAGTACCTGGAAATAGAATCCATCTGTCGAACACTGTTTGTGATGCCTGGGATAGCATTGTTTATAATGGAAGCTGGTGTTGCATCATGGTATAGCTGATCAAAATGGCGTCTTAGGGATTCCAAATACTTTACTTTGTCTTTGGTATCATTCATGGCATCTGTAATTCTGTAAAATTCAATGAAAACATTAACATATATGATTTTTCTTACCTAACAAAATTCAAAGGGTAGATACATATGGTTAAGAATTACCTTATGGACAGTTGCTTATGGTTGGAGTTCATTGACAACAACAATCTTTCTTTTTTTTTTACATACATATAAAGTTTTATAAATATTTCCAACAAAAATTCAAATATAAATACTTCTAAGAACTGTTGATTTAAAAATACAATTTAGTATTAGGAACATACCATTATATCTTACAAAATATATTCATGGTTTTATTTTTTTTCAAAGAGTCACTGTTTTGTATTTTTTTCTTCAATATCCATTAATTCTTTTAGGGCTTGCAATTGGTTATATTTATTAGGTAATGTAGGACAGAAAGTCACAGGACAAAAAGTCACAGACAAAAAGTCACGAACAAAAAGTCACAGGACAAAGAGTCACAATTCATATTTTCTGATTATTTTCTTTGAATAAAAAAACGATCATTTATACAAAAAAAATTTGTATTTTTCTTGAACTATTGTATATAAACCAACTTTGTAAACAAAATTTATCAAAAAAATATCAAAGATGATTAAATAATTGTTAAAAAAACAAAATGTCAAAGTGGCTTGGCACTTAAATGGCTTCATGGTACCAAGAAATCTTTCTTTTGCCCGATTAAAATTAAATAAATCTTTATTTTTCATGTATAATGACACATTTCCTAAACTTTAATATGAATATATGTATTAAAAAGTAAATATTTCAAGATATTTCTCTTACATATTCAAACAATTGTCAACAGATTATTTGTGACTTTTTGTCCTACCAAATTTTTGACTTTATGTCCTGTGACTTTCTGTCCGTTTACCATACTTGAAGACTCTAAAAATGCATTTTTCAAGTGATTTGGATACCGAAAAAACAAATCAAATACATATTTTTGTCAAAATAATATGGTGAAGGTCAGTTCTCGGGATACCACAATAATGGTATGCAATATTAATTTATCTAAAACAAAAATAACATTTAAATGTCATACATGTAAATGCACTGAATGATAAAACTTAAAAAAAAAAAAATCAAATACTTACGAAGCATCAACAACTTTCCATTTCTTGAGCAGTCTAGATTTGGCAGTGATAAGTACACCAATAACGGCTTTACATTCCTTACTCTTTAACTGCTCTGTAATACTGGTCAACAACCTCTGACGTCTACGCCATCTCTCCAACTCTGATAGAGGTCCAGCATTGGGGTCCATAAATCTAAAATAGTCAATCATCAAGATTTAAATCTATTTCATGTTAAAAGCATAATTGTAAATAATAAAATACAATAAATTAAGCTTTAATATACCAGGCAGTTCCTTATGATTAAATATTTTTCCAAATCAAGGCAGCTGTCTCATCTAAACAAAAGACTGGAGCTCACTTGATATTACAAAATACCTTGTTAATTATCAAATAAAACCCCACAATAAGTGTTTGATGTTACTGTGACTTGATGTTTAATTCAAATGATGTCTGCTTCTTATGAATATAGAAGACCTTTTCAAAGAAAAATTGTATGAAGCTTAGTTTGGTAATTTTTTTCATAATTAAAACCGAACACCTTTAGTATGACAATACAAGTACAGTAAAATTTATATAAATATTGTTAAAAGACAAAATATCATTTAAGTGGAATAAAAGTCTAATATGATTATAAGTATGTTTATGTTATCACCTTGCACTTTCTCGACTTGACTGGTTTTCTACAGCAGTTTGTTAAAACTTCTAATCAGTTGAAGTTTGGTTTTATAAAAAATAAAGAAATTTGCGTTTTGGTCAGAATTTTGAATAAATTGCAATAGACCAACCCTCTATCAAGTCACAGTAAGATGTAATAAATTTCAGAAAATATTGGAAGCAGATCAAACAGCCAGTAATATCTAGATAAACTGGCAAGCCATGGCCATCTTCCCCAAAATTCAAAAAATCTAGAAACTAAACATTTTGTGAATCAAATGAAATAATTTAAGATGAATAACAATGAAAAAAAATCACAGGAAAATCAATATTCAAAGAAAGATATCAAACAAATGATTTTTTAACCAAATCACTAGAATCTAATTACATCACTTCTAACGATTCAACCCAAAAGAACTAAAACTGCACCACATTTCACAATAAAATAAAATTGTCTTGAAGGGGAACTAATTCCAATACTTTTAGCATGGATAAACTGAAGTAATACTAATCATTGTGTCTAAATTAACTACCACTCAAATAATGACAGAATCTTAATCTAGAACCAGATTTATAAAATGTTCAAGTTTTATTAGCATAAATTTTAAAATCTGCTGAAATATAGTGAAATTTAACAAAGATGTATAACATGCATAAATTTAAAAGTACAAATAAATGTACAAAAAAAAATGTATGTAAACATTGTAAGTCTTCACAAACTCTGATATCTGCAGGTACCCTAATGCAATAATGAAAATAGTATTTCAAGTTGGAACTTCTATTCTTTATAACTTAACACTAACTTGAATCAACCATTTCTCTATATCAAAACAAAGTATAAATCTGGCATTGGTCAGTGTCATTCTACAAGGGAATCAAAATAATTCTACAAATCTTCACCCTAGTCTTACCTCTCTTCAAAATAACTTAGGTCCAGAAATAATGATTCTCCACTTAAAAACACGATAGTAAATGTGATGAAAATCTTACCAAATAAGAATTTATAACAACGATGTCAACAAGAGTATCCTACATGTATAACACATATCATGTTAAGAAAAAAAATCTACTACAAAGCATTGCTCAACACTGGTTAACCTAGCTCTCCACCTAGCATAAAAACCTTAATCATAATGTTAATCACTTTTCAAGTCAGAACATCAAAAATTGCATAGTTAGACACACAAAATAATATTCAAATCGTTTGAAAAATGTCCACAATTTTCAGTAACATGATTTTTCTATGGCAGAAATGTTCTAAATACCTATTTTTAACAGTAGTTGATGACTAAAAAAATTACTACTTCAATCTTCATTATTAATAGATTTAATCATTATGCCAAAAAAATTATACAAGATAACTATCATTTCAATTAATTCAGAGTGGTAATCTTTAGAAGTATTTTTCCACTCTATACTAGGCACTTTATATATTTAGCAAATAAATTATAATATTATCTTTTCTAGACACACCAAAACAGCAACTCGCCCCATCACATATAAGTGCCTAAAACATTCCAACCTTAAATTGATCCAGCTGTTTGCATCACTTCTTGTATTTGTTTTACTATTATCAGTGTAAAGAGAAAGGATCATATCTACATCAATCAATGATTCACAGTCAAAATTTCATTTAAATGTTTGAAATAATTCATCAATACTTCTTTCCTATAAGTACCGACATATATTAAATAATACAGATTACAAGTACATTATATACTACAGGGAGGGCAGTGCTGTCTCAGGAATCTAAAACTAAAGGGGTCAAGGTATATGGTCTTCAATAGTATTAGTCCAGAAGATAATTCTACAAAATTTTCATTTCATAGGTGAAGATTGTGTATTTTACAAATATTTATATATTGTAAACACTTCTACCTAATTGTAACAGGATTTTACAACTAAATAAGACATTTTCATATATAAACAATACATAATATCAGTAAAAATATATAGCACATTCAAAGTCATATTAATTTATTTAGCTTATATAATAAATATGTTGATAAGCAAAATTTACATGTGAACTATTATATTTTAGTTTAATTTTGATGGAATTTCATGTCCAATATGGTAGAAATAAAATTTGTCACATCTAATATATAAAGATTTCATATACTTTTCTCATTTTTCTGACAACAGGTAAATTTTTCAAAAAAAGTACATTGCTACATTTTATATCAATTTTTACAAATAATTTTCTTTCAATTAATTAATAAATGTACCAACTGATTTAAAAACAAATATTACTTTTATGAATGGCTTTTATGAATACAGATACATTGAATGCTCTTCTTATGTAACATAATTATTTTTTTACAAATAAAGATTACCCAAAACAAGGCTGATTTTTAATCTTGTTTGTTTATTGCTAATAATGAATTAAGAAACCTGAGTACATTTTTTGTACTAATATTCTACCATTTGGTGCATGACCCTCATAAATGATTTGTAATGGAAAACATATTGCTGTAAAATCTACACATTATACAAATAGCACAATTATGGTATATTAGAATGAAATCTACTTCTACAAGTTAGAAAAACAATCACCTTGCTGGCTCATCAGGGAAAGCCACTCTCCTAGTAGAGAAAGTCAATATCAGTTTCAAGCAAGAAGATAAGAAAATGATGCTAATCTTTAAATTAAAGCTTTTGAAATACATTATATAGATAAAAGTACCCCTAAAGCAAAGGAGATTTATGATGTATTTAGAGAGCCTTCTTGTCTATAAGTCTCAAAAACTTGAACGATTTACATTTCTGTTGTTAAATAGCCTCTCTTTAATGAATAGTTATATTTGAAATCAGTTAGTTTTCAGTTAAAAGGTTAAATTAACTTTTGAACTTTATGTGAAAGATTATCGTGCAAAGTACACTGAGATAAAAAAAAAATATACAGTTCAACAATAACAGTGAGATGCAAACAATTTTTATCAGACACCCTTTTCCAAGAAATATTGAATTATTGGCATTTTTTGCATTGATAAGTAAATCAATAGTCAAATAAAAATCTTAAAAACATGATTGGTGTAAAATCCAGAGAATTATTGGCATTTTTTGCATTGATAAGTAAATCAATAGTCAAATAAAAATCTTAAAAACATGATTGGTGTAAAATCCAGATGAAGTGATGATTCAAAGTATGCAAAATTTATACAATGATGTCTACATACCTTTCATCTGAGGTGTCATTCAAAATAGTTTCTATTGTGTTCATCCAATCAGTTACCAGTTCTTCATACTGACCAATCAGCTGTGTATCTAATGCTGCTTGTCTTTGCATCTTAAAGTCATTCAAAATCACATTTTCTGGCTGCTTCAGCATCTAATAAATATTACAGACATGGTTAAATTTTGACATTTAAGTTTATGTTAATTTCATATTGATTATTAAAGGAAGGATAACAAGATCTCATTCCCATGTTCAGTTTGAAATAATTGTCATGTGTACCAAGTTTCAATGTTTACTGATACGAATAATTTGCTTTTAACTTAAATAATACTTGTACAATATAACTAGCTCTGCACTATAGCATTTCAAGATGTTCAATCTTAAATTTGTTTTATTCAATGTCTAAACACCTTGAACCTTAGTTTAGTTAGGACAAATTTAAGATTATGTACATTTGTATGTTTACTTTTAAATTTGAACTACAATATAAGAGCCAAATAAAGGTCTTATTACCCTAACTCCTTTTTATAAAGAAAAGAGAAAAAAAAACAACTGTATAAAGTTTAACCCTGCCACACTTTGAAACTGTCCAAGTCAGGAGACTCTGGCCTTTGCTTGTCTTACATGTTTTTTTATTTTAGTTTATTTATATGATTTGGAGTTCAGTATCATGTCCATATTCACTGAACTAGTACACATTTTTATTTAGAGCCAGGTGAGGACCACCTCAGGGTACAAATTTTTCTCACTGCATTGAAGACCCATTGGTGGCCTGGACTGTTATCTGCTCTTTAGTCAGGTTGTTGTCTCTTTGACTGCATATTCCCCATTTCCATTCTCAATTTTAATAGTAATATTTCAATTTGAGTTTGGTCCCTATTGAGTATTTCTGAAAGTGAATCTGCTATATTTAGGTCAATGTATAGTGTTGCTAACTAATAGACACACATAAGAAATTGAGGTTGTTTTACATGTACACAATATAGATGATAGAAATGAAGTTTGTATAATTAAATGAGGACAAAAGGAGGATAATTATCTTTTCACAGTAAAATATATCATGTATATGTACATTTCAAATTTCATTACAGTGAGTGACCTATGCCAGGGGCTAACTTTTGAGGTGCGAAAGTGCATAAGAAGCGATGAAACATTGATATTTGTCATAAGACAATTGTACATGTAAATGTGATGTGAAGATATCTACTTTGAGTTGTCAATATATTTAAGTTATATAAGTTTTTTAATTATGACAGTAATTCAATATAAATCATTTTTACCAATTGCTTTGAACTAGCCATGGATGCTGTTGACTCATTTAAAGCTGTAAGAAATTTATCCATACTATGAGTCAAGTTATTTTGGCTTTCGTTGTTGCATTCTCCCCATTCTTTCTGCGCTTTAATTAATGGTATGTAAACTTCTGATAATAATGATGTAAGTGTTTCCATGGTATTATGCTTGAGTTCACCGCAGAAAATATCTCTTTCCATCCTTGTGGGATCAACATCTTTGTCGACTCTGTTCCTCAAGAAATACAATACATTCAACTGGTCCAAGTTGGCATCTTTCAGTGACGCAAGAGTGCCAGTCACGTGTAAATGACTGGTTGCCAATTCTCCTTCAGGCAATTTTTCACAGTAGAAAAACAATCTACATGGCCCCCCTGCTTTTAGAAATTTGTTTATTTTGTTAAGATTATTTTGTTCGGTCATAAAATCTTCAAGGAGAGTTGGGTTGTCATATCCACCAATTTTAAAACTTTCCTGGATCTTTCCAGCGATCCACCAATGTCGTTCGTCCATTTTAATGCAAAAATGGTACCAAACCTATCTACAACATATAACTATTTCAAAATTAAAAGTGGCCTTTCCATCTACGGTTTCTGTAGCTTGTTTCTAATGTTATGGAACGCTGAACTTCTTTCATATGTAGGCCGCCATCATTGTTGTTGGTAACCAAAAGTGCCCGTATGAAGCACCTGTTCGAACAGTTGTTGTCTCCCCTTAAACTATTTATTATAACATTATTATTGTTTTTGTTTGTTTTTTTTTTTTTATCTCATAATGATTATATCGTAAGATTTTTTCATCAGTTTCATCAATTTTTTATAAAGAAGAGATCAGAATATTTTATCTTTTCGGATTTAATCATTTAAAACCTGTACTTTCACTTTCGGATATTCTATGTTGTACTTTCATTTTGATCTGAAGGTAAGTTCATATGTAATAAATAGCACATTTCTATAGAAATGGTTAACTTTTTTTGTTAACACATGTATGCAATTCAAAGAACTGACTATTATTTCAAAAGCAGGTATGCCGCGGTCATTGACCGTTTATATTGTTGTAATACTGTTTTATCAAAGTTTTGATCCAATGAGCTTTTTAACGAGAATTTTCCTTTATAACATACGGTTAAAAAATCCGAGATTTATTCTGATGCATACATGTAGCATTAAACTGACTGATAAACTCTTATTTTCACTTTGATTGATAGTGTTAATAAACGATTGTGTGCCGGTATCTATCTCAAATATGATGCTTAGTTCACACGTAATTCGAATTCGATTCGCATTAACTAATTCGAATTAGTTTAATTCGCATTCGAAACGTTTCACGTCCTAACGTCAATTCTAATTCGAAGTACAATGCGCGTCAAATTCGCTTTACTGTCCAAACGACGTTAACTTTTAATTCTTATTAACAAAAACGTATTTCTAATTCGAATTGGGTAATTCGAATTAGCCAATTCGAATCAATTCGAATTAAAAAAGAAGAGTGTGTGAACGTGATTAGCGAATTCGATTCGCATTCGATTCGAATTCAATTCGAATTAAATGTCCGTGTGAACGAGGCATGATTGTTAGTTGTTTTCTTTTTTAAATACTGGTAAATCAGTAATTCATGATTTGATTCTTTAAAATTATGTTGACAGTGCACATTTTCATAGGACTTTTCAAAAGTAAATATTAAATAATTTCCCTCTTTACACTTGAAGAACGATCACCGGCAAAATATCAAGTTCACTTTTTTTGCTGGTGCCGGTGAAATAGCCATTGTTATAGAAACATGCTATCGTGCCTGATTGAATCAAGATATTTTAATCAGTGCCTGCAAAATAGCCACTGATTTTATCTATCTTTTCAAAAATAGTATGCCATCAGACTACATGTTGACAGTTCACAAATTAAACACAAATTAAACAAGTGTTGCATTAAACGTGAATTCCCCTAGTTGCGTTAACAGTCAAATGTCTATGTACAAAAATCGAATAGATCTATATTAGTCAAACCAGTAACAATTAAAGGTGTATTTTTTTTTAAATTTCAGGCTCAGGGCTAATTTAACAGAATAGGAATGTCTTTCAGTACATACAGAGAAAAGCAGTACCATAGAAACATCTGCCTTAAAATAAACGAAGCCCGTAAAGCCAGAAAGTATTGTGATGTTACTCTGCAGTCTGGCGAAGTAAAGGTCACCGCACATAAACTAATTCTGACATCTTTTTCTGATTTTTTTGAGACACTATTCCAAGATCATTCATCACAAGAACTTTTTTTAATAGATAATATTTCTTCCGAAATATTAGAAACTATCGTACAATTTGCGTACAGTGGGGAAATAAAAATAACAGAGCACAATGCAATGGAATTATATGAAGCTACTGTTGTTCTGAAAGCAGATGGCATGCAAAAGGCAACAGTAAATTTCATGAAAAGGCATATGCATGTTGATTTTGACAACCTTGTCAAAGTGTCAACCTTTGCATGCATATTGGGGTTAATGCAACAACTGAAAGCAGTGTGCTCATTCATTACGAAGAATTTTGAAGATGTTAAAAAGAAAGGACTTTTGAATTCACTTTCCGTAGATCATTTGGAAACATTGCTGTCAAACACAAACTTATCGGCTTTGATATTTGATATTCCGGCCGAAAACGTAGAACTGGAGTTGCTGAAGGTTGTACTAGAATACATCTCAAACAAAGGTGGTGGTCAGATAGAAAAACTTAACGTAGATTCCCTTTTATGGACTATCAAATTTTCGGAAATTCCGTTCCACGACTTAGTTGAAACATTAGAAAATTACCCTTCTGTATATGACAGTGACGCTATAAGAAATATTCTACTTTATATGCAGTACCCTAGAAATCAATCGATAGACCAACTATTGCCAAAGAAGTGGTCTGAGGTCAGGAAATTTTCAGGGTGCTGGAGAAATATGGAATATCATTATGATTATCATGGACATAATTGGACAAGGGATTTTCAATTTGTGGATGACCGTGCTTCGGAAATCAGAATTTTTGTTTCGAGATGTCTTTCCAGTACATTGGACAAAAAGAAAGTTATAACAAGGATCAATAGAATTGTAGTAACTTGCAGAAGTGGTAAAGAACTGAGCGTCATACACGAAGACAGCAAGGAAAAGACGTGCAACAAGAAATGCTCTGATATAGAATTATCAGATGAGAGATTTATATTACAACGGAATGAAGTTATTGTTAAAGTTGAGAGCTTTTACAATACGACAGAAATGGGTCTAAGATTTACTTCTAATTTTGGCAACGTATTCGGCCCGTATGGCTCGGAATTTGGCGGAGATACTGCTGGGATAAAAACCAATAAACCTGGAAGTGAGCGGGGATATTTTTACTCTTTCTGTGGAACTATATTGACGAAAACGTATTACCCTAATTGTCTCTGGGTAGGAGTAGACTTGCGAAGTCGGTCACCATCACCAGAGGAATCACATGACAGAGATGAACATGACAGAGATGACCACGACAGTTGGAGTAATGATAGTTATGAAGATCATAGCTACAGTAACCATGATAGTATTGACAAATACATAAACCTGGAAGAAGAGTTTTATGATTCTCCAGGGTACTACCAAGAAAGTGACTAAAATTCTATTAGCACCAATCCAACTTTAACTTATAATTTAGAACAGAATGCGGTATAACTAAAAAGGCACATACACATTAATTTGTCCAGTCTGGATTTCTAAAAACGTTCTACAACATATACAGCTAGTGTCATATCAAAAACCGATACTGGACCATCAAAATCCGAGGATGAATCCTGGTACAAAGCTGAATACAGATGTGTGTCCAGAATGGATTCATATTTTATATCTCGGACCGAAGCTATGGGGAAAATTCGGCAAGTTGTGTATTCAAGTTCTTCTTATCCTGAACGTCTTAAAAACTGAAGTAAGAACTACCCGACGATGCTCGTTATGAATTTATTTGCATATATCTTGCACAAAAATTCGTCCTGAACTTGCATGAAATATTTACCACTGGACGTTAAGTAACAATCAAATAATCAATCTTGCAATGATAGAACTCGTTAATGTGTTAACAATAAAAGTAATGACATCATCAATAATATATATTTCAATATTCATTTAAACAAAAACAAAAACTATTTATTTAAATCCATGTGTAAGGGTCTGGATCAGGATTTACAGAAGTAGGGAAGAAATGACAAAAGAAGCATATTTTGTGGACTGTTGTTTGTTTTATCTTTTATCTCTCGATGGTGCTGTTGTCCGTTTTTCTACAACTTATTTTTTTATTGCCTCTTGGTATCGGCTTCAAGATACTAAAAGGGAACACTAGGCCTTCTTTATCTATTTTGCTAGCAAGATTATGTTGATACATCTTTTTTTTAGTGTACTTGTATGTTAACAAAACTCATTGTGATACCAAAATACCCACATGAAGATTTTGAATTCTAAGATTTCTAAACCCTATTAATTATGGTGAACTTAAGGATGTATTCTTCTGACGTTTCAGTCTCGTTGAAATCATGTTCGGGAATTATTTCCAAAATATGTGATAAAAGTGGAAAATATCAATGAATTTAAAAAATATCATAATTGAACATAAATCTGTGAAAAAAATGTGTACTTACAATGCACAGTTTTTGAGAAATCCAGTTTTTAAATTGTATGACCAATCAAAAGTCAGTCTTTTTAGCCAAAATTTTGAGAAAATGGGTGAGGGGTACAAAATGATTGATTTTACAAGAATTATGTATATCCCATATCATTTTTGTCTTTTCAAATTTCTTACATATGTATGGTTTTAATCATTTGTAACAAAAAAGTTGTGAAATAATATGCATTTTGTTCTTAAAACTGAGAAAAATCACAAATTTACAAAATATTTGATAAAGAGTTGATGCTGACAAGAGAGTTGTTAAACTAAAAAGTTAAAGTCAACCAATCAAATTTTTTTACAGATGTCATCCCGTCCTAATTTACTTGATTGTGACCTCACCGAATGCATGCACATATGTTCACGTGAAGCCCGATTGGCTAGTGCTTCCGGAGGAAAAAAGATTTCCACCACGGCACCAGTTTTTTGTACAGTTCGTAGTGCTCGGTCTATAGTTTTTCTATGTAGTGTTATGTAGACTTTATATTTTCTTCTTTTTTCGATTTGTCTAATGCCAGTTAATCACTATTTCAGAGTTTTAAATGTCCCATTTGTACCATCCGCCCCTTTATAACATCCGAAATTCCTAATACATAAGTCTTAGCAAACTCAACCATTTCTTGAGATATTGTAATGAGTTATTCCAGGTTTATTGGGGCAGTTACTGTGTATATTTTCCCTTTGTTTTAACCCCCATGTTGATTTACGTTTTTTTTTTTAATTATGCGAACGTTTCATGAAGTTCCAGAGATAGGAGCCCCCTTTGAAAATGACTTTATCTACGTCTATCTTTAGCCGAAATCTAAAGACCAAAATGTTTTGAAAAGAGTTTATATGTAACAGGCCCATTGGTGGCCTTCGGCTGTTGTCAGCTCTTTGGTCGGGTTGTTGTCTCTTTGACACATTCTCAATTTCCATTCTCAATTTTGAATATATATATATATATGAAGTGTATCTTGCCCAATCCTCTATAAATATAAAAAAAAGTCAATGGAACTGAGTATTTACCTGAATTTGTATATATATATTGAGCTACTTAGTTATTGTTTTTATTTGTTTTTGTTGTTGTTATATGTCACAAACTGTAAAGTTTATGTGGCAATAACACTTTGAATTGAATTGAATTGAATATAATGAAACATGTCGAAAGCACGGCCGACACTCGGCTAACCGAGAGTTTGGTCGGTTAATCTATATTGAGTATGCGGCTATATCGGCGGTTGGTCTGTTAATCGGGTTGGCTAATGTCTGTTAATCAGGTGTTATCGAAAAAATCATTGCAAGGTCAGTATGTTTCATTGTATAACTTTTTAATTATATTTATATCATAAAAACTATTCATGTCTGACAAAACGATTTGGAGTACTGAATCCAGTGGTGTAATTATTTTTTTTCTAGCTTCAATAAACGATCTATAAAATGAAAAGGCGAGTTACTCATCAGTAAATTTATACACACACAAAATGTACACAAAAATGACAAGTTGGTTGAGTTTACTTGCATGCAATATTTTGAACATCGAAAAAAGACAGGCATTATGTTTGTTTACCATATTAACATCAATATGTAAAAAATCTACACGAAAAACTGTATTTTGGTGACATAAATCAATTTTTGATAAAAATGTGGTCTGTTAATGGGTCGGATGTATAAAACTCGGTCTGTTAATTGGTCTGTTAACACCCAGTCTCCCATAAAACCATGCAAAACAGTCCACAAGGGGGGTCATCAGATTCGATTGAAACTTTGTGTGCTTGAACATCATTATGAAAGAAGTTCATATTAAAAATATTTCATATGGTTCCCATGTCTATCAGCTTGGAGATGCTGTAATGTACCGGGAACCAGTTTTCCCATGTTTGAGGCAGTTTTTTTTCTATGACATTGACCAATTTCAACACCCTGAAACTTATAAATGCGAAAAATAACGAGATAGAAAATGATGATTTATTGAATAATAAAGTGTTAAAGCTTTAGAAACTCATCAGTACATACATTTTTGAAGAAACAGTTTGTGGATTATTACAAGGGAGATAATCCAGTAAAAAATATTTTCAGAAAATCACAAAAAGGACATATTTTAAAAGCTATCCAGCCTTTGGTCCATTAAAAATATTAAGATAACTCACTTTGTTTTATCAATTGGAATACTTAATTATGCATTTTAGCTATTTCACTTGCTGGGGTCTCTTTCAAGTACATTGTAGAATTCTTCTAAAAAAATGCCAAAATTTACATTTTCTCTCTATAAATCAATGAATTTAAGCTAGTATTTTGTGGATAATTTTAGGAATGTAAGTGGGTTTTTTTCAAAAGCAGTACAATAATTGACAAATTAATTCAAAGTAACAATGACCATAGTTCAATTACAATTTATGGTGCCATATATATTGAATTTATATGGTACAAAGGGAGATAATCTAGTAAAAATGATTTAAAAAAAACTTAAAATAACTTTTTTCAAGCTTACCAATTCTCGGTACATTAAACATAAAAGTATATATCTGTTTGTTTATGTTAAGAGGTATAGTTATTAACGCATTTAAGCATATACGATGGTTGGGCTCTTGTTTTAGTACTTTCTAAAATTCTCCTTGAATACATGTAATATTCAAATTTGCCTTTCTCTGAAATCAATGAAATTAATATATCAATCCGTAGACAATTTTGTGAATGTATTTTTTTCTTTTTTCTAAACAATTATTATACCTAACAATGTTAAACTAACAATGAAGACAATACAATCAACATAAATAATGCCATAAATATTGATTATCTATGATACAAAGGGAGGTAATTCTGAGAAAAATGCATTTTCAAAAATCTGAAGAAAAAAAAAGATTTTTCTTCAAATTTAGTGTTCTGCTCTTGATTAATCTTAAGCCTTTCAAAACTTCCTTTCTTTTTATAGAGATAAATATAAAACAAAGCCTACAAAGGTGTATAAAGAGAATGTTTAGACTTAAACAATCAGGATTTCTTGTACTATTCTGTTGAAAAATGTAAAAATTTGCAGTTGTTAATTGATAACAAACATTTATAGAATAACAATCTGTACATGTATATCCATATAGTTTCAAAGAATATTTTTCAGAGAAAAGAGAAATAATTTAACAAGGTGTAAATACCTAAAAAAAATACAGTCAAATTAACATTGATTTTTATATGACCAACTGGATAATACAAAGAAATCCTAAATTATAAAAACAGACTTCTAAACTAATGTGTGCTGTCATATTTTACTAGAGTTAACTCATCATTATAAAACAATCTAATGTATTTAAATGTTTCTTTTTATCAAATAATTATAAAACATTTTTTTCTTGCTTTTTAAAGTTGACATCTTTAGATTGAAGTTTCCAAGATACTAGGCAAAAATTAAAAAAAAGAGGTTAACAATCGTGATTATAAGGCTATACGTCGTCTGTCAATTTGAGCCATGCAGACCTTTTTGCAGTCCTTTGTTTTTTGTCCCTATAGTTTCTATTCACCTATATATTAAACTATTACAGTTTATCCCATTTCAAAATAATACGCAAACACGCAAATAAATGTTTAAAATCGTTATTGAAGGACAATGACACCAGTAGGAAGTAAACTGGCAAGTTTAGCCATTGAATTGTGTTTACATCTTGTCATGCTGATAATTTATATCGATACTGCACTATTTATGTTGCAAAAGTAAGATATAGCGATCCTATATTCTATCGTTGGTTGCAGTAGCGTCAACATTTAGTTCTTTTTTTTTAACACCAACAACTTTATCAAAACTTAGATTTTATGAAATATGGACAGAGCTTGTTAATGTTAAGTTTTTCATTGTTAAGAGATAATGTCTGAAGCAAACTTTACAAAATACTTTATATATTTGTTATGTCAAAATTACACATTAACACTGACACGAACAATCACAGCCTTCATAACGAGGTCTTTTTCAGTTTTTTTTTACCTTGCGTATATGAAATGCTTCGCTGAGCGCAGCCTGATACGACCGGAGATGTCGAACATTGAACAGTTGGGGCATTTTGGACACAATACTCATGCTTGATACTGTCTGAATTTGGATTGAAATCAAATTTTTGACATAATATATATAATTCTGACACAAAATAAATGTGGTCAAAGATCTAACAATTCTATTGTGCAATACTGCGCAATTGAATTCGAAATTTGGAAAATTTTAGAAAAAAACATTTGAATCCCTTTAATGAATTGGGAAAAAATCCCTCCCTTTTCCTTTTTGAAACCCCCTTGGAGCAAAAACCCCACAACACAATCCCAGCCTCTCCTTTGTATAACGGAATCTTGAATCTCGTAGTACTTTCCAGAGAGATCCATACACTTTAACACAAGTTATTGTCTAGAAACCAGAAAAATGCTTGTTTTTGGCCCTATTTGACCCCTAATTCCTCCATATTTGAGTTATTAACCCCAAACTCGATCCTAGCCTCAGACAGATCCATACACTAAAACACAAGTTATTGTCTGGAAACTATAAAAATGCTAGTTTTTGGTCCCTTTTTGGCCCTTTATTCCTAAACTGTTGGCCCCATAACCCCTTAAATGAATCCCAACCTTCTACTTGTAATATTAAACATTGTGGTACAATTTCAGAGCAATAGAAATACTAATACACAAGTTATTATCCTGAAACTAGAAAAATGCTTGTTGTTGGCCCCTTTGTGGCCCCTTATCCTAAACGGTTGGGACCATCATCCCTAAAATCGATCCCAACCTTCCTTTTGTGGTATTGAACTTTTTTTTATGGCCCCGCAACGAAGTTGTCGGTGCCAAATAGTTTTACCCTTGTCCGAAATTCCGAAATCCCGTCATTCCGAAATTCCATCATTCCAGGACAAACCATTATACGGATTTTTTTTTCTAAACGCCTTCAAATATTTGGCTGATTTTTGGTATGTGAGTTAACCATGATGAGTAACAGATGAAGTTTAAGTTTTGTTCCACTCCACTAATTTTTGCTGAAATTACGGCCTTTGGACTTTGAGAATGTTTTGAAAATCACAGTTATACGGACTTTTTTTCTAAACGCCTTTAGATATTGGGCTGATTTTTAGTATGTGAGTTAACCATGATGAGTTAAAGGTCAAGTATAAGTTTCGTTCCGCTCCACTAATTTTTGACGAAATCACGGGCTTTTGACTTTAATAAATTATTAAAAATCACAGTTATATGTATTTTTTTCTATACGCCTCCAGATTTTGAGCTTATTTTTAATATGTGAGACTACCATCATGTGTGTGTCCACATGTGTTTATATTGAAATTGCAGATTTTCAACTTTTTGAGACGTGGACATTCGTGTCGCTTTGACACATCTAGTTTTAAAATTATAGAGATCCATTCACTTAAACCAAATATGTTTTTTTTTGCAGTCGTATAAAAAGCATACAATATAAAATTAAGAAGATGTGGTACAATGTATTATAAAAGGTTCTTTTTAATTTTTTGAAGAAATTTTACATTTTTCTTGGGCCTTTCAAACAACAGCTATTATTTATCAAATCTTCATTGTTTTCTTAGTTATTATTTGAAAAATCTAACAAACTGACTAAAGAGACCTTCTATAAATTCAAAAATAATTGCAATATGAATAAAACAACCGATGTTCAATGTTCCCCCAACTTCTAATTGTTTGAACTGGGCTCATCTTCAGCCATGACCATTTATCTTTAGAAAGCAATGGCATGAATTTAGATTAGATAAAGATTAATTATACTAGATACTTTACAATACGAACCGATGCTCGGATAGAAGAACGAACAGTATTTATATATCCCCAGCTGCAATGTGATGCTGAGAGGGACAACAAGAATAGATATTGGGTATATGTCAAGGATACAACATTTCATCTCAGAAGTTAACCAGCCAAAAAGTTGTACACCCATAGGTCGCTACACGATCTGCAACAAACTGGGAAACCCGACACTCTATATGGCATAGACTGTTATATAACCAAAGTTGCATTTTCATTTTTGTACAATATTCTGTTACAGTTAAATTAAATTTGCTTCGATTAATATCACATTTTTGACGGTCACCATGAATAAGCAATAATAATATTATTACAAACGTTAATCTGAATTTGCAGTATTTTAAGTTTTTGCATTAAGCTAAAATTCTACGATTTTTTTGGAAAATTTAACTATTACTCGTTAGAACTGTTTTAGTGAATCAAAACTAATATCTTCCCTGTAGAGTCGAGGGGTTAGGACATGAGTAACATAATATATGGTACACTCAATTAGTCTAGTCATGATATAAAATTATTAAAGTATATAGTTTATAGGTGGGTATCTGAACAGTGTTTATAAGGAGAGCGAACTCCAGCAAAAACATCATTGGTGTACTCTAAGGTTTGGTTGAAAAAATATATATGATTGAAGGTAGGAATATGAACATATTTCAAGCTATTTAACCATCAATTGTATGTAGGGGGCAGGGCATGACCCCCATGATGAACTAGAAAGGCAATTAAGATAAAATCTTGGTTACGGATTGGGTTCTGAACTTTTTTAAAAGATAAATCTTAACAGTAACATCATTATATGAGGGAGCGGAACATGACCACAGGGAAAAACCCTTAGCTGTACTGCAAAGGTCTTGCCCGTTCTGTGACCTATAAAAAAAATTGCTTACTACCACTCTATTTTAATTGTGATGTCTCATAAGCAATCAGTACACTTCTCTTTCATATTGACATGTAAAGACAGAATGTTGTGTTTTAGGCTGACATAGAATTACCTATTTGACCTTGACCTTTTATTTGACCTTGAAGGTCGAATATCAAGGTCATTGTCCATGGTATACAACACATCATATTTAGGTGCTGACATTGTGTGTCAAGTATTATAAAAATCTGCAAGGAAGAGAAAAATGTGTGCTCTAGTAAAAAAAAACGGGGGAAAAATCAAATATTTTGACCTTGAGGTCAAAGGTCAAGGTCAACTTGCAGTTTTCATTTTATGAGACATACTGTCTTATTGTAATACACCTCCATGCCAAATATCATGGGAAAGTGTCAAAAGATAAATAAGTTTTCATGATTAAATATACAGATTATTGTGGTAAATATATGAAAATAACCCATTTTTATTCCGTTGCCATGGTAACGGTGTAAGAGACCCCAGCTCAAAAATCATAAAACTTGTAGTACACATGTAAACCTTTATAGAAATATTTAAAACATTTAAAAATTCAAAGTACTTTATGAGATTTCATGTCCTTTTGATGATCTTTTTACCAAGTATCCAAAATATGCCCAAAATGTCCTTTTTGGACCGGTCAGCCTTAAAATTAAGCAATACGCAAGCTTTTTTTGTCAAGTTTCCATGGACGAATGATGCTTGTTATAAAAATCAATTCAAACACCAGTTAAACATAACCTTATCTAGCATATTCAGAGCAACATAATTGTGATAGTTTTGTAGATTATTTTGGAAATTCAGGCATTTCCAGTAGATGGCGCTGTAAAATCTTAAAATAGCTTAAAATAAAATTTTAAAGTTAGTTTTTTTTTCTCTTCACTATCATAACATGTGTGCAAAATTTCATTTCATTTGGTTGACATGTCATGTGGATTCACTTATAGGCATTTTGCATGGTTCTATCAAAGACTGGGTGTTAAGAGTTATGAATGACATTACAAGCATAATTTAATTGCTATATGGAGTGTTATCTGAATAAAGGGATAGACTCAAGATTAGTGGCTAGAATATATGGAAACAACACATGAACAAAGAAACATAAGTTTAGACAATGGAATCTGAAAATTGATAGAAATGGTTTCAAAAAGTGTAATATCAAAGTAATATTAATTTCAAAAGACAATACATACCGGAAATAAACTCCTCATAGATACCAGGATTGAAATTTTATATTTACGCCTTATATTTACGCCAGACACGCGTTTCGTCTACGAAAAACTCATCAGTGACGAAAAAAATGTTTAAAAGGCCAAATAAAATACGAAATTGAAAAGCAGTGAGGAAACACAACTAATACCGGCGTCACACATCAGCGTATATCACTGGCGTGTTCAAAATCATTTACGCTGCCAATACGCTAGTAATTTTGGATGCATTTAACCTGTCAATCATATTTGTAACGTGTGCAAAACGAGCTTTAAGGTTTCCAGATTTGCTACGTATCAGGTACGGTTGGTACGTAACACAACCGTTGGTGTTGTTTGGGAGGTTTCATTTAATGCATGAGATTATTGTATGTATCATGATGAAAATAAAGAAACAAAATTGCATATCAGTGATAAAAACCTTAATCTTTTATTTTATAACGATTTCTCTGCTTCTAGAAAACCTTGCACGTGATTTTATACGATAAAATTTATTTTGTGCACAAGAGAATGAATCAAACAGTCCTTACTGGAACTGAGTTGCCTCGACCTTTATATTCTAAAAATAGATTTGCGTTTTTGTATGGCTATGTTTTTGTTTTCTGTATATATTGAGAAAAGGATTAGAATAAAGAATGTTTTCTAATACTCAAATATAAATTGGAATAATTAGAAATTACTTATTAATAATATCTTACTTGTACCTTACTGGTGTCGTTAATGACTAGATAGACGGATCCAGGAGGAGGGGGCTTGGCCCCCCACCCCCCCTTTCGTGGCAAAAATTTGGTTGATTATATAGGGAATCACTGAATGCATGCATGGAGCGCCCCCCTTTTATGAAAAGTTCTAGATGCGTCAATTAACTAGTACACGTGCTTATGGCAAAAATGAGTTCAAAATTGTGTTGATTTCTCATTAAAATAATTTTTTATTAATTAAACTATCTTTTCGATCATTGGAGCAAAATTTTTTCATAAAACGCAACACACATTGTAAAACCATCGATCTATCTTTTTCCTTATATTTTGTCACTGAACTTTTTAATAAAATTGTTGATTATATTAATTACTTAAAGAATAAATATAAATTTTATGACACTAACGAAAACCATTTTTTGAGTCGAAATATTTATCATCACGATGTTACTTCATCGTGTTCGCTTATTATTATCATTATGTCACTAGATATTGTTATTACATTAATATTTGTAAATATTGTCGCGAGTAAAATTGTGTATTGCACATGCCCGGGAGTAGTATAATATAATCTACGAGGAGTAATGTTAAACCAATATCCATCCATTAATCCTTTTGTCGTACAGCATTGCCAAAAAAACTTCATACAACACAGCGCATTTTGTTCACTGATAACGGCAATAACTTGACGCTATATTTACACTTAGTCTAATGCAATATGAATATGTCTTTCTAACTCTTCGTAATGTTGTACGGAAAATACTATGTTGCTATATAATGTCTTTTCCACCATTGAAAACTGATTTATGGACTCAAAATTAAGGATTATTTTCATCGGTTGGTAAAGGTTTCTATGTAATTTGTTCAGGTTTATATGTACTAGTATCATGAATACGATACTACTTAAAATAGATAGCTTCAGTTTTTCTGAGTTTTCTCTCTCGGCTAACTGCGAAAAAGATATATGAACAGTTGTGTTGTTTCTAAAATTTATATAGCATATTGATTTTATGAGGGGTTTTTTTTATAAAGAAAAACTTTAAGCCCGACGGTAAAGATAATTGTCCAAACAGGAAGGATGTCAAGTAAATACGATATCAGCCATATCTTTATGCATAATTGTTCAAATTGAAGATGTAAACGACCTTGTATTTTTTATAATTTCTTTCCGGACGTCTGATTTTTTTTATCTTTATTTAATTCTTCAACATATATATACAACAGATATATTACATATAACACAAAATTATCACAAGGCAATGTTATTTAAAAGTATAATGACAAAGATAATCAGTACAATAATTAGAAAATCAAACGTTTTGACACCTTCGGTTTTTTGTAACAGAGTATTAATTTTTATAAAGTGTGTCTCCCTGGACTTTTTTATTATCTTGATTCAATATCCATTGACATGGGTTTTAGACCTCACGCGTACAGACTGAACAATGATTTGGTTTTATATTAGTTTTGTCATTTTTCTTTTGTTATTAAGGTCAATTTATTTTGTTCAAATTCATTTTATTTGATCATGTTTTCTAAAAACTAACCAAAATGAATACAAAACTTTAACATTTTATAATGATACATAAAGTTATTACAAACAAAATTTATAAAGTTTTAAATTTGTTTTGTAATTTAGCTTCTTTGTATCTATGTAGTTTCACGGGGAAATAACTCTTAACTATAAACCTTTCGTATCAACGGTTACTTGCAACGGTTGCTTGAAAGCATAATCGAGTGCACACACTATTGTTTCCTACGAATACAAGAAGAAACCACATGAAATTAGTCCCAAATTACAGCTAAAAATTCTCAAAACAGTTCTGCATATGATTCCTAAAACATGTGTTGATATAAAGTGTATGCATCAATAATTTTCAAAAGTTAAATGACGGCTCCCACTTCGTACTACGGTTGGTACGGTCGCAAATCTGGAAACCTCTACTGGGCGTACTAGAAACGTATGTTGGCGTATGTTGTATGTTTTTTTATGCTGCATACAAATTTCCTGGGATTGTAGCGTTCATCAAGCGTATTTACTTTCCTTCATTGGCTAGAGGAATAGGGGGAGGGTTGATATCTCATAAACATGTTTATCCCCGCCGCAATTTTGCGCCTGTCCCAAGTCAGGAGCATCTGGCCTTTGTTAGTCTTGTGTGATCTAGTATACATATTTTTTAAGGGGCAAGCTGAAGAACGCCTACGGGTGCGGGAGTTTCTCTCTACATTGAAGACCCATTGGTGGCCTTGGCCTGCTCTATGGTCGGGTTGTTGTCGCTTTGAAACATTCCCCATTTCCTTTCTCAATTTTACCTTTGTATTTCGACGTACTACAAACATATGCAACGCGCTTTGAACGATTGCTAAGCGTTCCTATGGCATGCAACTAACGTATACCGACTTTGTCAATTTTCTCTGTACGTTTGGTGCACGCCGGTCTATACGCCAATGTGTGACGCCGGCATAAGGTAATCTATTCCTGAGGTAGAAAAGCCTTAGTATTTCAAAGAAAACGCATGGAATTTAACCAGCTGCATTGCAACACATGACAGATTCATAGATGTTACAGACTTTGAACAGACAAAAAAAAATAAGGCTGATTGATAACTTGGCGTAAATAATAAATTCGTGCGAATTCGAGCGGCCAATCAGTCCATATAACGCTATATTGAAGTGACACACCCTTCAATGAAATGCAAAAAAAAAAAATTAAAATAAAAGTTCTCTTTCTATAAGGATACTGTTTCACCGTATTGTAATATTTTCGTCACAAGTACATCTCATTTTTTTCAATGTGAAAATATAAACTAAAGGTAGTAAGACTATTGTCGTGGCTAAATAACTCTTAACTGAAACGATTTAAATTGTCCAACCCAATGACAGACTGTATTCCCCTAATATTAATTAAAATGTGGTATTACTCAACTTATATAACAATTATGAAATATTTATCAATGACAATTATTTTTTTAGAACCAAAGTACTATTTTGTGTCCTTTAAATCATATATAAAAATGTTTTTTAGCCTTTTAACCAAAATATTGCTATGCGTACAAGCATAAAAACCACATACTTGCGAGACGCCTTTTCGTTTTACTTAAAACTGCGCAGGCTATGCATTTTTTTTACTGGTGGAAAATGTTCTATGATAGATATCATTTTGTCAGACACTTTTCTTTTTTTGATGTGGTTCTCATAATATGGCAAAAATCTGTATATTTAACAGAGTTTAACATTAAATTGTGAGTTTTACTCTTAACAGACGTATAACCAACCCGATTAACAGACCAACCGCCGATATAGCCGCATACCGTCAATATAGATTAACCGACCAAACTCTCGGTTAGCCGAGTGTCGGCCGTGGAAAGGTAATGCGAACATTTAAATCGATATTTATATATACATTTTGTACATATATGATATACATGTATATATAGATTTAGATTATATTTTTAAATGTCAAGAACATTAAATTACCAAGGTCGATTTTGTTCAACTTCCTGTGTAAACATAACTCATATTCTTTACTCTTAGATGATCTTAGATGGATTGTTCATGATTTGTCAACATTGGCTTTGTGCAGAGATGCTATATATGATAATTGTGACGTATTTTCATGCGTTTGATATCGTTGTGACGCTACAGATTTCAAAATGAACCGAAGCCAACATTCAAATACCAGAGCATTTCAATCTCTCATACAACTTGTTCAAACTTTTGCTGATACAAAAGTTGTGAAGTCAGAAGTAGACAAGTTGTCGAAAATTGGAATTGAATCTTACCACGATGAAAATAATTTGGATGTCCTTCACCATGCCATCATCGCCAACAACATTGAAGTTGTGACGGTTTTATTTTTCAAAGGATATTTTTTGCCACCACACGAGTATTATTCAATATCTTACATGCATCTTGCTGCCAAACTTGGACACAGAACTATACTTGGGTTACTTTTACAGGACAGACCTCATGACAATAAAGCTACTATCTTCAAGTATCAGTCAGCCAGTCAAAAACACTTCATAAAACCAACGGATGGCGATGAACGAACCGAAGTTACTCCACTTGATGTTGCTGGCAAAGGTGGCCATATTAGATGTGTGAAACTAATACTTGACCATTGTTTAGGTCGATATCACGACCGAAATAAGTTCTCTGGCAAGGACGCCCACATCAACATGGCTTGTCAACTCGATTCGCCTTCAGCTTTGAGGCTTTTGTTGTCGGAGTCTCCCACAGACGATGACGTAAAAAGTGCTGTTGGAGCCGCTTTGAAATTAGCCAAACCAGAGTGTTTGGATATTTTATTACGCCTACATCCAGATTTGAGATCACTGTTCGGAGGAATGAACCTATATCATGTTCTATATTCCTATAGTTTCCTTTTTGACAATAAATGGGTTGAAGCACTGCCGACTGTGACCACTGTTTTGATACGTCATGGACACAGTGTTGCTTCAAATGTACCTTTTCGAACATACCCTTTGTACAGTTTGTTGTGCTTGTATGTGAAATGTTATGATATGCCAGAAAAACTTCCTTATATTATTGCTTGTATAGTACTGCTGTTGAACGCTGGTGCTAATCCGAATTTTGATGAAATTGAATTTGAAATTGCTCATGAAAATCTAAATGTTCAAACTGCATTTGGAAGATTAGCATATTCTACTGGACTTCATTGCTTCTATTCGAACATTTGTAGTTTAAACCTCCATTTTGATGAGGGAATGGAGTTCAAAACGATTGCTGGAATGTTGCAACATTGTACAGAGATCTTTCTTCGTCATGGAGCAAATTTGCAGCAAATAGGACGAGTTAACGAGGACGGGTCATTGGTGGGGACCGCATTACACTCTTTCTGTGATATGTCTATTTTGATCGGATTAGACACAAAGACTCTAGCCTTATTGTTGAAATATGGTGCAGATCCTGAAATAGAATGCAATGGGCTCTATCCGGTTAGTTTAATATTGGAACAATTTTGTTGTTGCACCGTAGAGAAACTCACTATTAAAGATCTGGATATATTTTTGAATATTTTAAATATGATGTCGTATAAATGTATCAAAGAAATAATGGACGACACGATCGAGTATAAAACTGAAGATGCATCTGAACAAATGATATTTAAAAACAAAATTATTAGCTTCATGGCAGATATACTAAGTGATTGGACATTGAAGAAGGAGTGCCAATATCTTATATTGAAAAACTGCAAGCGAAAGATGGCAAAAGTTCTCAAACTGCCTATTCCGATGCCACTTAAGACTGAAATTCTCACAGTAACACTTAACTTGATACCTTAAAAATTAAAGCATCTTAAAATCCATAGAACTTCAAAGGTTTGCTTTCGAATGAACTGTTAATTTTAATGTGATCATATTGTTAATTTTAATGTTATCATATTTTAGGGTAAGAAAGTAAATGCAGTACATGCTTTGATGTATGTCGACGATGTCGTTCGTTGCTTCTCAGAAGTATTATGACAAAGACCAGAACTGGTCATCGTGATCCAACATCAGCATTATGGGCGTGTTTTTTTTGTCATTTTAGAGTTTTTATACCGCACTACTTCGGATAAAACATTCTTTTTTTCAAAATTTAGTCTTGATAGGCAAAGTTTCCTGGATAATTCGGATCTTATTTCCAAACACATGACATTTATTTGATAAAACTGTACAAAAGAAATGGCTACATATTACCGAGATATTATCTTGTTTTCTCTTTTCAGGAGAGCGATGGGTCGCCTGGTGCGCCCTCGTCTGAATTTGTGCATTTTTCATGAAATTGAACTATTGTCAATACGACCGGTACCACATGTGGAGCAGGATAAGCTTAACCTTCCGGATTGCAAGGAATAACCCCGGTTTTGAGGGGGTCGTGTTGTTCAGTCTTTGGTTTTCTATGTTGTGTTCTTTATTTGTTGTTTCTCTTTTGAAATTTTTTACCATGGCTATGTCAGCTTGTCATCGACGTGCGAGTTTGTATGTCCCTTTAATATCTTCCGCCTCTATATGATGTTGACACTTGATTAGAATTTATATCTAGAAATTGACTATGAGGGTCGGATGAAAACAAAACTTTACGACAAAGAGATGATTTCAGCTTCCCAATAGTGAAGCATTAATTGGGAAGCTGAACGTCATTTATGGACGCCATCAATGAGTTGGTTGACCGTTATGGAATATCTGTTATATAGAATGAAATTCAAAACAGTGTGGCTGTGGCCATTGATTGACACATTACATTCATCCATTGACTGGGACAATTTACATGAACGTTTGTCTGTAACGACCACTTTTCACGACGTACCTACGATAGACATTTAAACTGGGGTCACCAAAGGTTTCTTAACGCCTTTAATTATAAAATAATTCAAAAATTAATCAGGAATAACCTTTATGTTTTGATTTATATAATTGATATAAATCAAAACATCGTGTTATTTCTGATTAGTTTTTCGAATTACTTTATTAAGGTGTTGAGAACCTTTGGTGACCCCATAGTTTAAGTGTCTTTAAAAAGTACATAGTGATCAGTGGTCGTTACATACAAACGTTCACCTAAATTGTCCCAGTCAATGGATGAATTTAATATGTCAATCAATGGCCACAGCCACACTGTTTTGAATTTCATTCTAAATTATATCGGATATGTTCCTCACAATGATTGTGACATACCGAATTAGACTGTTTACCTTTACTTGTGACATTTTTACCTAATGTGTGACTGTCTGTTTGTTTTGTTCACGCATCCTTTATATCAATATTATTAAATTTGATGCGACTGTCGTACAAGTGAGAGGTTTAGCGCTATAAACCAGGTTCAATCCACCATTTTCTACTTTTGAAAATGCCTGTACCAAGTCAGGAATATGACAGTTGTTGTCCTTTCGTTTGATCTGTTTTATCCATTGATTTGCATTTGATTAGGGACTTTCCGTTTTGAATTTTCCTCAGAGTTCAGTATTTTTGTGATTTTACTATTTACACGAGGTGGTGGATGATCATGTGTAGAAACACGATCAAGGCGATAAAAAATTCTTTTGGGAATTTCTAGTACAAAAATATGTTTGGCACAGAAGATACCGAACTGTTGTGTATTTTAATTAGATTGTGTATTTCCATTAATTTAAGCCGAAGCAGACGTCCCCGGGCCAGTGCTGTGTTTTCTCAAACATACCTCCTCAGTTTTTCGCGCCGAATGTTTTAAGGAGACTTCATGTTTTCAGGATTAAAACTACTTTACATCGATTTATTTCCGCAATGGACAATTCAATTATACATTTGCATCGGAAACTTATATAATATATGAATACAATTTAAACGGAATAAAATATAAAACAACAGGACAAACATCTACACTTGCATAATCATTTTAATTAAATTTTTGACAAATTGCAAACCATAAGAAAAGTACCTTAATAATGCAATCTTAACATATGTTTTTAGAAAGTAGACAAACACCCTTTGGAGTATAGCTCAATCTCACTTTAATGAAATTATTTCAAATTCTAAGACATAAAGTACATACTTGAAACTAAAATCATGTAACACCTTGAATCAAACAACAGGGATTGAGCGCAAAAAGATCATGGTACTACAGTTATTTCTTCATTTAATGGTGTTTGTTGTCTCGTTGGCAATCTTACCACATCTTCTTTAGATGGAAAATCCGAGACACATAACAGTATTCCGCATTTGCATATGAGAACAGTTAGGCGAATTTCAATGAATCATACTAAGTATAGATTGGTTTCGGTTTTCTCAATGTCCAATGGTTTAATATTTAATGCAAATTCAGGGGCGTATTGCGTTTCCGCAATTTTAGCAAAAATCTAGTTCACGTTTCCGCATTTTCGTGCATTACTTTCCCGAAATAAATGTTCATTTAATTTAGAATGTCATTGTAGTGAAAAAGGAGATATTTTTATTGATAGAACTTTCAAGGGGGTCTTTCAAGTATTGTCCAAAGTTTTATTATCAATTATACTCAATACACGGGTGTCTATGATGGAAAATGACAGAAGAATGCTACTCAAATATGTAGAATTTGCTAAATGCTACTTGCCAAGTGCTCTCTTCGAAAAAAAATACATATTGACTTTGAACAGGCCATGATGCACAATGCTGTAATGCTGTAAGAGTAATTTTTCCTAATGCATAAGCTGCTAAAGATTCCATCTCGGTTAAAGTTGATGGCGTAGAGTACAAACTATTGGACTAAGTACCAAATAGAAAGAAAAGTCAAGTGACGTGGGGAAATGGCTCAACCAGTTCTTTGGACTCGCCTTCTTGTCACCAGAGGAGATTGGGGATTGTGTTGTAGAAGATATTATGGCAGTTATTCCACTAAAAGAAAATGTTTGAAATTTGCTGGCAAACCGAAAAGGCATACAATAAAAATTAAAATGCGGAATGTAAATAGCCTTAAACAAAATTAATGTAAAAACAATGCGGAAAAGAGTACTATAAATGTATAAAAATGCGGAAACGTAGGAATTTTAATGCGGCAACGTAGTGCCAAAATGCGGAAATATAAAACGCCAAAATTCAGAACAAAAAAAAATAACAGAAAGAGGCTTATTTTGTTTATAATGTTTTCAATCTCTGTTATACTTTGAAAAAGTTAAATAAAAGTTTTTGGTTTATTAATTTGTACATCTTACTGAATATTATTTCTGCTGGCTGACATTTTATCTCTCTATTATCTATTATAGGTTTGAATGAAGACAATCAACAACAAATCAAACATGTGTAAAAAAAATCACCATTGGTTCTTATACGAAATATGTCTCCCTCAGTAGATATTTTTGTTTGTTGATCTAATATTGCCCATACTAGTCTGCTGTGATGTGTTTTCATCCATTGATTACAATTTTGAAGATAACAACCAAAAACGTGTTGAAATTATCATTTAAGAGTAATTTCGGTTTTAAGGAGTCAATTGACAATTTGTTGAGGTTACCGAATATACTTAGATGTAGATCTTGTATCATATCTGCCTGATATTATTTGCTGTATAATTTTTTTTTCTATCTTAGATAGATTAAAGAAGATGGCCACGACAAAAGATGAAAAACATTTGCAGAACAATCTTAATGCTGTCTCTTTTTTTGTTTGTTACATATTTGCCAAAAAAATGTGGAAAATTGTCGTGTAAGGGCAACAATTCCTATAAGTCAGACAGGACCAAAGCTTTCTAGTAGATGGGTAAGGCTAATTCAGACACAGATAGGTTGGAATTAGTTCAGTGCATGGTTTCAAAGATTGATATCCTGTAAAAACGACGGACGCAGATGCTATATAATAATAGCGTACATTCATCGTAGAGCATGGTGAGTTGACAAATCCTGTATTCAGGTTCAAAATAGATACTAGTTCAGTGATAATGAACGCCATACTAATATCCAAATTGTACACAAGAAACTAAAATTAAAATAATACAAGACTAACAAAGGCCAGAGGCTCCTGACTTGGGACAGGCGCAAAAATGCGGCGGGGTTAAACATGTTTGTGAGATCTCAACCCTCCCCCTATACCTCTAGCCAATGTAGAAAAGTAAACGCATAACAATACGCACATTAAAATTCAGTTCAAGAGAAGTCCGAGTCTGATGTCAGAAGATGTAACCAAAGAAAATAAACAAAATGACAATAATACATAAATAACAACAGACTACTAGCAGTTAACTGACATGCTAGCTCCAGACTTCAATTAAACTGATTGAAAGATTATGATTTCATCATATGAACATCAGGCACAATCCTTCCCGTTAGAACATAACCCGTGTCATGCCAACAACTGGTTTTTGAATAAATGTGTTTAGTTCCGATGCAAAGACCCTATAAGTGAATCAATATTAACGCCAAAATATGCAATCTTTAATGACCTGACAAAACCACTTCAATGTGACGAAGGATGAGAAATTTGTACTTGCATAGGAAAGAGAGGATATTCTTGGAATGGACGCTAATACTGCCTGTAACAAACCATTTGCGAACTTCCCAATCATTTATTCATTAATGAACAGAGCATACTGCCTATAAGAGGCACTAAATATTAGGCCCCTCAGCCCTTTTGTCTGGACTGTTTTGAACCTTTATATTCATATACTGCATACCCTTTCAACACGGCCTCAACACGCAAGTTTAATATATGGATGGAAGAATTTCAGATGAGCATATGTCTATATCTAAGTCTGCCTTTGTAGTAATTTATATACAGGATAAAAACAAGTGAAGTGCTGATATAAAAAGTAAAGAAACCCAATAACAAAAATTCATTAAACTTAATTTTATCATATATGGTTAAGTGTTGGTTCCTGTGACACAAAAGAGTAATAAAATTGAGAATGGAAATCGGGAATATGTCAAAGAGACAACAACCCAACCATAAGACAGACAACAGCAGAAGGTCACCAACAGGTCTTCAATGCAGCGAGAAATTACCGCACCCGAAGGCGTCCTTCAGTTTGCCCCTAAACAAATATATATACACATTTGAATATCATTTTCTAGATTAATGTCAGCTAAAAGTCCAGTGGCAAATATTTCATGCATATCAACAGCAAAAGGCTTATAAGACCATGCATGATTCGCTCACCTGGCTTTTTATCTTTACCTTCAATGCAATTTGGTGATGCTTGATATCTGACTGAACATTTTTGAGGTTTTCAATCTATCTTTCTTTCCATAGATCTTACTGATGATTGTTGTGTTTAAAAAAATGCCCCAAAAAGCCATATGAGCAAAAATATTTAGTCTTAGACATAGGATTTTTGTTCATTTGTTCTTATTGGCTTAGAACTAACTGTCAGCAACTGTAAGTACTCTCAGATTTGTACTTCAAGTCCTTTTTGTTGTTAGGGATGAGGGATGACTCTTATAGTGTGTTCTTATGTTGTGCTGTTACACCACTGTCCCAGGTTAGGGGAGGCGTTAGGGCTCGCCGGCAAATAGGTTTGGTCCACCAATTTTTTTGTGCCCGTCTGGAGCCTGTACCTCATTGGCTGTAGTTGGTTCAGGTCTATCATATTTATTTTTCGTAAATGGTATATAAATTTGGCAGATAGTTTTCCCCATTGACTTGATTCATATTTTTCATATCTGGTCCTTTTAAAGATGATTATACAATGTCATGGATTTCTCTGACTGTTAATAACATCTTTACACTAAATCCATTGGATGTTGGATGTATACTAATTGATAATTTAGTCTTAGATGGATGATTTTTTTAGTTGTTAAATTATCTGTCAGAGACTTATCCCAACTTCAGGAGCCTGTACACAATGTAGTTCAGTGATTGTTATTTGTTGCTGTATATCATATTTGATTTTTTTTTTTAATGTTTTGTACATAAATCACTAAAATCAGGCCATTAGTTTTCTGGCTTGAACTGCTCTACAGTAATTTAAGGCCTTTTACAGCTATGTGGTATGGTGTTTTGCTCATTGTTGAAGACAAAACAGCTATCTATAGTTGTCAACTTCTATGTCATTTGGTCTGATGGACAGCTGTCTCATTGACAATCATATCCTGTCTTCATATTAACTGTATCTGCTACATCCTTATTTCAAGTTCAATGGGATAGATGCAGCCACTGTTAAGTCTCCAATAATAATCTTTATATAAAGAGAAATGTAAAATTAAACTATATTGCTAGTTTCTATTATTTTTCTTGAGAAAAAACTATAAAGGCTGTCTCCTATGAATAAAGGAACATTTCAGTGTGAATAGTTGGTTCTCATAGGAATACTAACTGTCTGTCGAAAAATCTCATTTTATATCAGTTTAACAGAACTTCTAATTGAATCAGGAGGTTAATTTTCATGTAGTATTATGTGTCCCTTCATGAAGTCATTGATAACATTTTAAATGAAAAATATTTGACAAATGCTTTCAATCTAACCAGGCCTAAAATGAGGAATACTTATTTATCAAAAGAGGGAAGTGATGACAAATGTTTAGAACCATTCTCACCCTTTACTAGAGAATACATCTTCTATAATTTCTTGGTAAAAACTTGTGATGGAAGCAACCACAATGTAAAATCAGAAAACAGAACTTCACTGAAGCATGTATGGTAAACTCTGGAATACATGTATGTGCATAAACTATTGCTTGTGTTAGCAGAAACTTGGACATGAACTCATTTAATAGTAAATCAAATATTAATGGTCTTAAAAGTCACTAAAGCATGATTGAGAGGGGACATGGTTTCAAATGTAGCAGATGAATTGAGATACATTGGTCACAACCCAGACAAAAACAACAAAATATAACTATAATATGAACTTTTATAATTTATATCATATGAATAATACAAATAAAACTTGTAATGAAAATAATATTATAAAATACATACTTAAACCCCTTCATGTATGTATCTTAAAGAGATTATAAAAAGTGCATGTCAAAGTATCACATTTCAATCTAGACCAGAGTAAAAATCATTATTTATAACAAATATAACAGGCTTGGTCCACTGATTCAACAATGTGATACTTAAAAATGTTATCAAACAAAAAAACAAACATATCAAAAATAATCATTGATAAAAACTCTATTAAACATGATTGCACAAAAAGAAACAGATTAATGAGGTGAAGGTAAAAAATGTCATATACATTTAAAAAAACTAATGTACCCCTAGATTATAGAAGGTCAATAAAAATATTAACTTTATGCTAGGTTTACCAGAATCACGGGGAAAAAAAAAAAAAAAAAAGAAAGAATCATGGAATGGAGATTGAATCGTAAAACAATGTTGATTTATTATTCAGAATGCAATTCTTTGATTATCAAAATAAAATCAAGATAAATCATCTTCAAATAAAGCAAAACTAAAGAATTATGCATTTTCAAAAAGTAAAAGTATTTGTACTTAAAAATTATGCAAAAATGAGCTGTATGAAAGATCAATTAGAAAAATCATCAAAAAAAGAGAAGCACTAAGCAATGCCCCCAATTTTTAGTTAAATGTGCTAAACAATATAACTATGTGTATGTTAATGTCAATCTGTAAAGCTTGAATAGTTCATGGATAACTACTTTAAAAAGAATAAACAAAATACTGATAGATATAGTAAAACAAAAAAATATGAAACAAAGACAATGTTAATGTATAGAATTATTCTCTAGATACAATCATTTTGTAATTACGATTATTTGCTGTTTGTTAAAATTAAGCAAAAAAATGTATTTATAACAGAACTTCCAGAAGTAAGTTATAGAATAATTCTCACAAGCATACACATACTTGATCCAAGATAAAAAAAAGAATTAACATCATCATAACTTAAACAAATATCTATTAAAAAGATTTGTTTTTTACTGAAATTGTCAACATCAATTTACAAAATACTCTTTTTTTTCTGAAATTTTGAAATTAAAAGTTTCTTTTGTGCTAGCAATTTTTATTTATAAAGATATAAAAAAAATCTTGTTATTATATTCTCAAAGTAAATGGCACCTATTTTGAGCTATTTTATGTATAAAATAAACTAATCTACTGCCTAATTACATATAGTATTTTGTCTAAAAATATATAAATACAAAAACATGTTGTACTTGAAAAAAACTATTTTCCTATATTGCCTCTTAGAAATATTGCATACATAAACATTTTCTGTACTATGGCAAATCAATTAAGATTTCAAAACCTTTAGTTTTATAACCTAAACTATATAAAAATTATTAGTTCTATTATCATGATTTGATTTCACAATATTTTTCTAACATATCTAAAGCACCTTGCCAATTTTTGTCTATATAACATATGCATGCACACAGAATTATTTCATTATTACAATGTAGAAGAAGTAAACTAGCCTGCACAATATATAACATTAAAAAAGTATTTGTCTTGTCTTGTCTACAAAGTATTCCATTAGCATATTTTATCTTCACATTATCCACTTTTACATACATGTAGACATACATTTATTAAGAGGAAAAAAAAATTTCTCTGTAAATTTTTCAATGCCCTTAAATATTTTCAAATTATTTCTATAGTATAAGGCACAAAACTTATTATAACTTCTATATAAATGTTATAGAGAAGGTAATGATATGATAAGACAACTTTTTAAGCCCCTCAAATCTGATCACAAAAAAGTATCAATAATCTATCAAGTTGTTCACCGAAAGTTTTATACTGGCAGACATTACGAGTTCAAATTTTCAAATTTTGTTTTGCATATTGCTGTCAAGTTTTCAATTTGCTTGAATTTAGTATAGGACAAACACTTACAAAATTTACCTTCATTTTGAGAGGCTATCTTATTTTGTCTTTAAAAACGTGCAACATGGTCATTTGATGTTACATGCATAACCTTGATGTGTTTTTGTCATAATAATTTACATCACTACTGACATTTCCACACTTCTTGTCAGGATTATATGTTATTTTCATTTTCCGTATTGAATAATTTTGAATAAATTTTTGAAATTTAAGTGACATATAAAAGATCTTTACATTCCTTCTCCTCCTATACTTATAAATTCTGCTGAGTGCTACACTTGTAAATCAGCTTTTGAACAATACAGAATAAAAAGGCTTAAAAAAATAGAAAATAAAGACTAGTAGTAATTTTAAGTACTGTAAATGACATACACTGAGACAGTGCCCCTGAATATTCAATACATGATTTTCATTTTATAAATGCTACTAAATTGAATAAACTAGAATGAATGTCATTATTGAGCTTCTGTAAGTTTAAACAAATCTGATTTGTAGTCTTCTCCCATACTTTTTTCACGTTGCATCTCTGCAAGGGTCTCCTCTTCTTGCTCTCTCTCTTTGTCATATTTACTGCCATCATGAATATTTGCTAAGCGTACAGGATATCTATATGGATGTAGATGGAAAACAAAAGTTTCCCAGTTTACTTTATCTAGTCCAATTTGTTTGATTTCAGACATTTTTTTCTCTATATAAACGACTGGATCATCTGGTCTCTCAATCATAAGACAGCTTAGTAGACTTTCAAACATTTGTGGTATTTTGTGTGTAGCTAAGTATTGCTTAGCCTGTTCTCTTGTACTTGCAGACATTTTACTGTGTTTTTGATTGTTTTTGGCACTTGTACAATTTTTTTCTCAGGTATTTGGTTTTCTATTTCTTCCTTTTCTACAAAATAAAGTAAAGATATTACAATCAATATGACAATATTGCTATCTATATATTCTATAATAATATATATAATTTCATAAAGATTGAATTATTGAATCTAGTAAAAAGTACATTATTATAAGGGGACAAAGTAGAAAAATCAATAATAAAAAGATATATATAATTTTCAATGTACTAATAAACTCAAAATCGTTAACTTTTTTATTTTCCTGCATTTTCCCAGAAATCTCTTTCTTTCTTTCTTCTGGTCTCGTGTCATGAGACTTTGAGTAAAATAGGACCAACATTGGTATTTCTTGTTCTTTTTTTTATGTGCTGCACACAACACTTTCTATTACAAAGAAGATGGCACATTTTCAATAGAATGTACTGTGCAGTGCACAACACTATCTGTACAAAAAACATTGTTTGGAAATTTTATGTGTTGCTAAAAAAAGTCAGAACGAAACCAACATGATGACCAATTATAGATGATCCAAGAGATTGAATAGTAATTCTGACTGATTTCTTCTTCCTAGATACTTTATATTTGCTAGATAAAGTAAATTGTAATAGCAAAATATTGAGTTCTTGGACAAAAAATCAGAGATAACAACTGACAATGTTGACAAAAAATCCATGGGCGTGAAATATGCGAACAGACAAGTACTCCCAAGTTCAGATTTGAAATTCTGTATTTACTTCATGGTAAGTTTCTTTAAAATCATTTAATACCTATGGATCATCAGATGGCTGGCACTGTTGCACTATTATATTCTGCTCTACTTCATCCTCCTTGTATTTAATTATACATTTCTCACTTCTGGATAAAATTTTATATTCTGCTTCAAAATTATACATTTAAAACTGGCTACAATTTTTATTCAAAAACTGCAGCAAAATAGTCCTCTGCATGTCATTTCATTGATTGGTTAAATTGCTGTTAGGTTTCTGTCCCATTGATGTTAACCCATTTCCTACTTTCCTGAATTTTTACACATATCAGCAAATTGATTTAAGTTGTTTGTGAGTCAAAACTGTGCTTAGAATCATATATTAGCTAACAATGAAATACTTCAATATTTATTGGTACCATCAGGGCAAGTAACTTTTTTTCCAGACAAGTAAAATTTACAGTTTTACTTGCCCAGGGACGAATCCGGGTCTGTTCGCCCTGATTTATGTTCGCCCTAGTACCTGTTCACCCTGATACCTGTTCGCCCAGGGTCCATTTGCCCTGATTTTTATTTTTTTCTAATTTTTGTCTATTCACATTATTATAAGTATTTGAACAAAATATGTTAAAAGTTTTTTTTTTTTTTAAATTGACAGAATATTTATATTGCCGCAATCAATTTATCATTTTCCCTTTTATTTGCAGAGTAGAATACTGGAATACAATGTATTTATCTTTATTGATATTTGTTTACAAAATAATTGTATTCAGTCAATCACGAATGTATGGCAGATGACTAGTCTTGGACTAGAGTATAAATAAATGAACTTGTAAATTTTATCCGTTTCATAATTTACAGCTGTACATCATTGTTTTTATTAATTTCAAGCTGAATATTTCATCAAAACAAAACGTTCGTTTTTATTATTAACCCACCAAAAGACAAGTATCACAATAATCAGTGATTCAAATTATTTTGTCATTGAACTATTAATTATCCTAAACAAGCCATAAACTTTTAAATATTTCAATGTTTCAATAAATTTCAAGAATATACATGATATATATGATATATATACAATGTAAACAGGCTTTTGATAAAGTGATCCATGAGGGTATCGGATATAAGCTTTTAACAAACAATATTACTGGGAAGTTTTATTCTATCATTAAAGATATGTATAATAAAAGTGACCTCTGAGTTAAAATTGATAATGAAATGACTCCATGTTTTAAATCATTTATAGGAGTTAGACAAGGTGATGTTTTAAGCCCAAATATTTTAAAAATATTTATCAATGATCTACCTGACAAGTTTTTATCTTGTCCTGATCCAGTAAATATTAATAACCGTAGAGTAGACTGTCTTATGTATGCTGATGATGTAGTAATTTTTTCAGAAACACAGGAAGGCTTGCAAAAGAGAATTAATATGTTACATGAATATTGTTTAGAATGGTGTTTTGATGTAAATTTAAAAAAGACAAAAAGTATAATTTTTAACAAGCCAGGAAAATTTTTTAAAATGCTGTTTACATTTTGGAGGTAAAGAGATTGAAAGTGCAAAATTATATAGATATCTTGGAATCAAATTTACATCTAGTGGTATATTTAAGGAATAAAGCAGTGTAAAGATGAATTATACAACAAATCTTGTTTTAAGCTACAGAGATGCTTGTCATCATCTAACCCTAGTATTGCCACTTTTTTACATCTTTATGATCATACAATTAAACCCATACTATTACTGTATAAACATTAATTTTCGTGGGGTTAAAATTTCGTGGTTTTGTATTCAAAAATAAGTTCGTGGGGATTAATTTTCGTGGTTTTTAAGTTTAGAAAAAATTTATATAAATGTCACTTTATAATTGACAATACTCAATAAAACTGATCTGAACTTTCGCCGATGGGAAAAATCAATAATTGCATCTCATAGTAACAGTGTGCACTAATCAAGGGTTGTAAAAATACACCTGCATACGGGGTATATATCTCCCAATTGATACGATATTCCCGTGCTTGCGTTTCCTATCATGATTTTCTTGATAGAGGGTTACTGCTCACAAGGAAGCTATTAAACCAAGAGTTCCAAATGGTGAAGTTGAAATCATCCCTTCGTAAATTTTACGGACGCCATCACGAGTTGGTTGACCGTTATGGAATAACCGTTTCACAAATGATATCGGATATGTTCCTTACGTCGTAACTACAATCCCCTTCCCTTTCATGAATGTGACCTACCGAATTAGACTATTTACCGGATTTGTAATCACATAAGCAACACGACGGGTGCCACATGTGGAGCAGGATCTGCTTACCCTTCCGGAGCACCTGAGATCACCCCTAGTTTTTGGTGGGGTTCGTGTTGTTTATTCTTTAGTTTTCTATGTTGTGTCATGTGTACTATTGTTTTTCTGTTTGTCTTTTTCATTTTTAGCCATGGCGTTGTCAGTTTGTTTTAGATTTATGAGTTTGACTGTCCCTTTGGTATCTTTCGTCCCTCTTTTGTAACCTGCACACGCTAATTGGATTTTACACACCTTTGATGTTTTATCCAAGGACAATGATTGTGTAATAAATGTATTACGACTTGAGGGCGTTACAGACGCATCCGACTATTAAATGACATTGATTGACAGTTCTTCATGATTATTAATTACTGTACAAACAAAGGATTAGAATAATCAACTAACTTTAAGAAAACCTTTAAATATCGATGTCTAATCATTTAACCTATTTATTTCATTGTCTGCATTTTTGTTCATCAACTATATATAATGTCAACAGGATTTAGTCACATCATAAAATAATATAAATCAACAGTTAAATTTTCGTTGGGGTTTTAATTTCGTGGATAGTTCTTATCCACGAAATAAACGAAATTAAATCCCCCACGAAAATTTCTGCTTTTACAGTATATGGCAGTGAAATATGGGGAATGTTTAGAACGGATTCAGCTGCTTGTAAAAAAGATAATGATTATATATTAGAAAAAGTCTTTGGTCAGGATTCTTCTGAAAAAGGTCATACCAAATTTATGAAATATATTCTTGGTGTAAACAGAAAGTCAAGTAATATAGCTGTAATGTCAGAGCTTGGTAGATTTCCTATGTATTTTACTATAATTTTGTCAATGTTAAAATATTGTCATAGACTGGAACATTTGAAAGAAGGATTATTATTTGATGCATTTATACATTTATGTTGTAAACAGTTACATAGCTCTAATGTAAATATATGGTATTCTAGTATAGATTATATTCAGAGAGAGATTGAATTACCAAATTTTGACCAATCAATTGGTTCTGTATGTCAGTATGTTAAAAATAAACTATGTAAAAGTTATTACACATTTTGGAATAAACTGAAGTATCAAACAATTAACTCTGAAAAAGGGAAGCTTGGTACTTATTTTTCTATAAAAAAATGATTTAAAAAAGAAAACTATTGAGAATTGCAGGACTTTAAAAAAAGACAGTCAATTTGTAAATTAAGAATAAGTGCTCACTCTTTAAAAATTGAGACAGACAGATATTCAAAAAAGCATATAGAAAGATCTGAGCGTCTTTGTTCTAATTGCTCACTTGGTAAAGTTGAAGATGAGCTTCATTTTTTATTAGAATGCCCTCTTTATGATATTCAAAGGGACGATTTTTTTCAAGACATTTCTAACAATTGTTATAATTTTATAAATTTAAATAAATCTTCTAAATTTTTATGGCTCTTGACCCAAGAAAATGTTACTCTTATGGAAAAACTGGGCTGTTATATTTGTGACTGTTTTGAATTAAGGAAATCAGGTATGAACACTGACAATAAGTCAAGTAAATAATTTGAGAATAAATACATATACATGTACATGTATAATGTAATTCTATTATTCTTTTATTCATAATATACGTCATGTAAATGTGGTTTTTAGCTTGATTCTGACCAATGCTTATATTCCAAATATATATATATGCCTCTATTATTGTTGTTGTTACCAATTATGTAAATCAATTGTTTCTGATTTTATGCCCTTTATGGGCCCTGTAATTTGGGAAATAAAAATATTCTATTCTATTCTATTCTATACCATAGAAATATCTGAATAAGTTAATTCAACTTAAATGCCCTCATGAATATTAATATTTTTATAGTAGGGCGAACGGACTCTATTGGCGAACGAACTCAGAGCGAACGGACCTAGGGGAGCATGTTATTAGGGCGAACGGTCCCGATACCCCCAGGGACAAGTGCTTACACTAAATATTTCCACACCCCTGCACATGTTCCTGTAAAATTTTGACGTCATAAAACAAAATATCTGACGCCACAATGGGAAAGTGATAGTTGTGTGTGTCAATAGTTCAAACCGCCCGGTCAGCAGGGATTGGCGATAAGGTGTATACAGAAACAGCAATTAACAATACTATAATGTGAGTATAAATTATAATACAAACTATATGCAGTAGTCAGTACACTACATTACTGATTATTCAAATCATGTACTGTCACTTCGAATTTTATATGCACCCAAGAAACTTATTGATTTGTTATCTTAAATGGTAGAGTGGTAAAATAAATTATCGAAAAAGGAACTGGCCTTTGTTCCCAAAGGCAAAGAGATGACAAAGCCCATTGTTTCAGGTTTTGTTCCTTTGATTTTTTCATTCTGACTTGGATTATGTCAGATTCAACTAGTTATTTTGACACGAGTTAGAAATCATTTGTTTTAAAATCAATATTTTACCGTTCTATTTGTCGTCAATCCATATGAAATGAGTATTTTCACATATTTTTGTGAAAGGTAGTCTGTTTCCTTGGCAGCCTTACACAAATACAAGCAGAGTTGCACATTTGTGTATTTTCGTATCTCATTATTCCACTTTAGATAATAATTTGTTGAACAAAAAAATCAAATTAGGATAAAAATATTTAAATTGAATCAATATGATTATGTTTGATAAATTCACATTTAAAGTTCGAAACCAATTCTAGCAAAATCTTCAAAGTCACTTCCGTTTTCAAAATTTGGCAGACGGTTTTGCTTTTGAAGCTAAAAATATCAGAATTTTGATTTGTTTACCTAGAGGACCATTTGAAACTTTATCTGAAGAAATAGAGCTGAATATTTATAGTTACACATCAAGGTTTATACCGAAACTTGTAGTTTAAACAGTCTATTTTATTCCCCAAGCTTAAAGTTTAAACGTTTTATATTATAGATCTTTATAGACAGGTACCATGAAGTTCTTGACAACAACATAGTAGTTTAAACACATTTATTTGTCTATGGCATGCCTATACAAAAAGTGAAGCAAATCTATGTTATGGATGATTGTTTGGTAGAAGAAAGATGTCAATGAGCACCAAGCAAATTGAGGAAAAGTTCCTGCAAAAAGAGGAGAAATGCATAATAATATCCTTTTGTAGTAAACCTTAATTAGTATCTGGAATGATTTAAATTCCCTTAAATTATGAAATCTTATGTCCGTCAAGTGGTTTTTGTAGGGTATGTCATATGTTGGCCTTTTTAACAGGGCGCATGCTACTAAGTGATTGGGAAGAAGTTGCTTTTCTGTCCTTCATTTCGTTTTTTTTTTGCACACATTTACAGGACATATAATAGTTGTCCTTGACTGTCTTTCAGTCTGCCTGTCCGTCGTCAACATGGGGGACATTTAACTCAAAAACACTTAAACCAATATACATGAAACTTTAAAGAAGGGAACCGTTTAAATCTATACACCTTATCGCTATTTGTCCGCCATTACTGGATATTACACAGGTTCCCGAAAAAATTGACGTCACAAAACAAAATATCTGACGCCACAATGGAAAAGTGATTGTTGTATGCGTCAAAAGTTCAAGCGGCTGGGTCAGCCGGGATAAGCGATAAGGTGTATTGACTTGAGCTCCCTTTCGTTTTTTTTTTTTATAAATTTCAGATTTTCCGTTTCTGAGTTTTTAGGGGTTTCTTCATTTGAAAAGGGGGGATATTCCAGTGTATTTTATATGTCCATTTTTAGGACAATAACTCAAAAACAATTTTACCAATTTGCAAGAAATTTTGGTGAATTGTTTATTTCTATCGACATGAGCTCCCTGTTGATTTTTATAAATTTTAGATTATAAGTTTTCGATTTATGAGGTTAAATTCACATTTTTTTAAATTATTTTAATATATAGAAACAGTAAATTTCACCAACAGAATAGTCTTCCTAATTTTTATACGACCGCAAAAATTGAAAATTGTTTGGTTGTTTATTGGTATGACGTTGTCGTCTGCGTCGTCGTCGTCCGAATACTTTTAGTTTTCGCACTCTAACTTTAGTAAAAGTGAATAGAAATCTATGAAATTTTAACACAAGGTTTATGACCACAAAAGAAAGGTTGGGATTGATTTTGGGAGGTTTGGTCCCAATATTTCAGGAATTATGGGCCAAAAAGGGCCCAAATAAGCATTTTCTTGGTTTTCACACTAATATGAGGCAGGCATTACCTGTAAATGGGGACGAAGTATGTATGAATTATTTTTTTGTAACTTAGATATTTGTTAAAAAAAGAAACGGAAATACCGTAACGTTTCCGATTTTGGTTCTGTTGTTAGGGATTTTAGTTGTAACGTTATTTAAGTTATGACGTCATATGCAATGTAAACAAAGATACGCTATCATCAGGTAATGTTTTTTCATATCAAGGAATTATTAAAAATTCCTATTTTATACTAAACCGATAAATATATATTTTACTCAAAGTTTCATACAAACGAGACCGGAAAAAGGTAGTACATTGTAGGTTTCTGCGCAGGTCCGGAAATTCAAAAACGCGACAAAAAAAAATTGAACGATTTTGAGTTCATTAGTACAATGAAAAATTCGGGAAATTTTCCCGATTTTTTTTTTTTTTTTTTTTTTTTTTTTATTGAATTTTCTACTGTTATTGGGGACTTCGTCCCCATATAACTTTAGTTTAAGTAAATAGAAATCTATGAAATTTTGACACAAGGTTTATGACCACAAAAGGAAGGTTGGGACTGATTTTGGGAGTTTTAGTTTAGGCCAGTTTAGGAATTAGGGGCCAAAAAAGGGCCCAAATAAGCATTATTCTTTGTTTTTGCACAATAACTTTAGTATAAGTAAATAGAAGTCAATGAAATTTAAACACAAGGTTATGACCACAAAAGGAAGGTTGGGATTGATTTTTGGAGTTGAGGTCTGACCAGTTTAGGAATTAGGGGCCAAAAAGGGGCCCAAGTAAGCATTATTCTTGGTTTTTTCGCACCATAACTTTAGTATAAGTAAATAGAAATCTATGAAATTTAAACACAAGGTTTATGACCACTAAAGGAAGGTTGGGTTTGATTTTGGGAGTTTTAGTCCCAACAGTTTAGGAATAAGGGGCCCAAAGGGTCCAAAATTGAACTTTGTTTGATTTTATCAAAAATTAAATAATTGGGGTTCTTTGATATGCCGAATCTAACTGTGTATGTACATGTAGATTCTTAATTTTTGGTCCCGTTTTCAAATTGGACTACATTAAGGTCCAAAGGGTCCAAAATTAAACTTAGTTTGATTTTAACAAAAATTGAATCCCTGGGGTTCTTTGATATGCTGAATCAAAAAATGTACTTAGATTTTTGATTATTGGCCCATTTTTCAAGTTGGTCCAAATCGGGGTCCAAAATTAAACTTTGTTTGATTTCATCAAAAATTGAATAATTGGGGTTCTTTGATATGCCAAATCTAACTGTGTATGTAGATTCTAAAATTTTTAGTCCTGTTTTCAAATTGGTCTACATTAAAGTCCAAAGGATCCAAAATTAAACTAAGTTTGATTTTAACAAAAATTGAATTCTTGTGCTTTTTTGATATGTTGAATCTAAACATGTACTTAGATTTTTGATTATTGGCCCAGTTTTCAAGTTGGTTCAAATCAGGATCCAAAATTATTATATTAAGTATTGTGCATTAGCAAGAAATTTTCAATTGCACAGTAGTCAGCAATAGCAAAAAATCTTCAATTGCACAGTATTGTGCAAAAGCAAGAAATTTTCAATTGCACAGTATTGTGCAATAGCAAGAAATCTTCAATTGCACAGTACTGTGCAATAGCAAAAATTTTCAATTGCACAGTATTGCGCAATAGCAAGAAATATCTAATTGCACAATATTGTGCAATAACAAGAATTTTCAATTGATTGGAGTTATCTTTCTTTGTCCAGAATAGTAGTTGAATCAACTTAAATCATTGTTTTATACAATATACAATGTATATTCACTTTTACTACCAACTGATAAATTAAAACAATCTTTACCATTCAGTGATATAAACAAGCACCTTTTGTTACATTTTTAATATTTTATGATGTATTTAAATGAGTAGTTATTGTTGCAAACTCCATTAGAAATTTGAATTGAGATCAGTTTTGGAAAAAGGGAAAGGGGGATGTGAAAAAAAAATGGGGGGGGGATAGATTTTTCTCATTTCAGATTTCATAAATAAAAAGAAAATTTCTTCAAACATTTTTTTGAGAGGATTAATATTCAACAGCATAGTGAATTGCTTAAAGGCAAAAAAAAATTTTTAAGTTCATTAGACCACATTCATTCTGTGTCCGAGACCTATGCTGTGTCAACTATTTAATCACAATTTAAATTTAGAGCTGAATCCAACTTGAATGTTGTGTTCATACTTGCTCCAACCGTTCAGGGTTCAACATCTGCGGTCATATAAAGCTGCGCCCTGCGGAGCATCTGGTTGTCATTTAAGTTTGCTTAATAAAAGATAATTTCTTTTACCTTAAAAAAATTAAAAAACTTTAAATAGTCATGTCAGTGTGAGATGTTGCAACAGTGGAAGGTCACAGATTTCAGACCACTGCCAATTTGAACCCCTGAATTTTCATACAAATCTGAGATTAAATCAAACTTGTTAGAATCATATCATTCACTTGGCTCAAGTTGAATTGTTTGTTGCTTGTTTAAGACACTTCAACATGTCCAAGAGAAGTCTTGTTCGATTGACTATTTATCTAATTTATGTAGGTTTCAATTATTTCAAGTTACAAACAATGCACTGACATTTTGATGACAATTTTTTCCTTGAAAACATTGATAAAAGTGTTCAGGTCAATTTTTGCCTTTATTATTTATAACGATGATTGACATGATTGCAGATTATTTAACTTATGATTTCTTATTTAAAACATGAATAAAACAATGAAGCTTTACTATTAAAAAGTCTTTTGTTCATTTGTGGAATATATACAATCAGGTCTGTGGATGAAATTGGTATTGACTCTTGAGTAAGAGAATTATCTAGTTAGTGAAAACAAAATTATTTTTCACGCTACATTTTCAAATGTTTTACAGTCATATTTATTTCTTTTTTAATGAATTTACTGTTTATTATTTTAATTTTTGGAGATATACATGTATCATGCCTATGGTTTAAAATGTTTCAAATTCAAATTTCTGTTTACAGCTAATTTCCTAATGCATGTAAAGCAAAACTTTGGTCATGTTGGTTGGCTTGCTTGCTTTGTTTGTAAAATTGTTTATACAAGCTTTGATAAACAATATTTAGAGGCATAGTTTAACCTGTATATATAATATTTGAATTTAATTGGGTGTTATCCTAATGATTTTACAATATAAAAACAAAGCAAGCAAGCTAACTAAAGTCTTGCTCTACATGCTGTAGGAAATTAGCTGTAAATATTATTGTAAGTTTTCTTCAATTAATATCTACATCCATCTTTTAAAGGCCCTATGGGGTGTTATTGTACATGTATATCTTGATTAAAATTTAAATGCTTAGTTTTATGCAAGATATATTTTTTTTATGTTATAGAATTATTTTCTTAAAAGATGGTTTTGTACATGCATAACATGTTTGTAAATATATGGGCACAACTATGTTTGTTTGATTATTGACATAGTACCATACATTTGACATTTTATATGCCTTAACTTCAATACTGCATCCCTGGAAAGATGTTAGATACATTTTCACATGCAACTGTCCAGTTGTACATAGCACTGGTAGCCAGACAAGATGATCATGGGTAAGTCATACCAAGTTTTGTAATAATACATGAGATGTATCATGTATATAATAGAAGAAGTCCTTGCACTACATGTAACTATGAACATCAGTGTATCAGTATGCTCAGACTAAAGTATCAAGAACATCATGAACATGAAGAAGTTTAGAGACATCATAAACAGTATGAAAAAAACACAATGTGCAATGCCAAAATAAAAGTTCATGGTATCTACAGGATGTAAGTCTATGACATATGTTAGCAACTTATATTGTTTAGTTTTGTTTATTTCAGGGATCACTGCCAACTTAATATGGTTCACATGTATATAAATATTGCTGATTTTTGTCCAGCCTGCGACCTTTTGTCCCAGAAAGCTAACTTCTTAAAAACTATATTATAGAAGATGGAAGACCTGGATGCTTCATACTTTGTATATAGATGCCTCATGTTACAAAGTTTCCGTTGGTCCATTGTCCTTGACCTCATTTTCATGGTTCAGTGACTGCTCGAAAAAAAGATTTTTTGTGATGTTAATTTCTCTCTTATTATGAGTAATAGGATAACTATATTTGGTATGTGCGTACCTTGTAAGGTCCTCATGCCTAGCAGAAAGTTTTCATTTGACCTTAATCTCTTCATGGATCAGTGAATAAGGTTAAGATTTGGTGGTCACGTACATATCTCTGATTCTATAAGCAATAGGTCTAATATATTTGGTGTATGGAAGGTTTGTAAGGTGAACACGTCAAAAAATTAAATCACAAAAATACTGAACTCTGAGGAAAATTCAAAATTGAAAGTACCTAATCAAATGGCAAAATCAAATGATATATCACACATCAAACGAATGGACAACAACTGTCATATTCCTGACTTGGTAGAGGCATTTTCAAATGTAGAAAATGGTGGATTGAACCTGGTTTTATAGCGCTAAGCCTCTCATTTGTATGACAGTTGCATCAAATTCTATTATATTTACAACGATGCGTCAACAAAACAAACATAATAGGTAAAATAGTCTAAATATGGGTCCAGCAGTCATCACTGTGTCACAATCTCAAAACAAACTGTCAGGTATCATCTGAGCTTGACCTCATTTTCAAGGTTCAATTATTATAGTTAAATTTTTGTGTTTGGACGGTTTTTCGGGAAAGACGGCTTCAAGTCGTCAATCCCCCATGTGGTTGAACAGAGTGATATCCCCTCTCTTCATTCATTTTGTTTTTATGCTGTGGAAAACCCCCCAACAAATCTTACTGAGATTGATGAGAAGGAGACACACAAACTAATAGATTGACTTTAAACACTTTTTTACACATTTCCCTTCTGTTTCTCGCAAAATTATCGTATCTTGAGCTCTCCTTTACACTATTTACTTTTCTTTTCCAATACGGAAAAATTAGTATGACGAGATATTTTAAATATATCCAACCTACATTATATTTTATTTTGACGTCATTGTTGGAATGCCACACTACGCAGAAGCAGGGATATCCTTCACTGGTTATTTAAATCATTCTCAGAGTTTGTGCACTAATTAAAAATTGCCCTTAATTGGTATTTGTTAAATTTAAACATAATAATTAAATGAGAGTCAACATCTTCCTAAGTTTATAGCTTTAATAATAAGGATGACTGATACAGTACCTGAAATGAATACACAGTATATTAGTAAATGATTAGTTATCTCCTCCCCCGGGGACAAGTTTTTTTTGTATACGAAAAAAAAAAACTTAAACAATTAAAGTCAAGTCTATTAGAAAATAGATCTTCAGGAATGTTCTGTTAAAGTCATCTGGAAGCGAACAAGATTAAACGTATGGTGTCCTTTCACAATTTTAAACGTGTGGTGTCCTTTTACAATTTTAAACATATGGTGTCCTTTCACAATTTTAAATGTATGGTGTCCTTTCACAATTTTAAACGTATGGTGTCCTCTCACAATTTGAAACATATGGTGTCCTTTCACAATTTTAAATGTATGGTGTCCTTTCACAATTTTAAACTCAAAGTCTCTAGATTCACTTATCAATGTCTTTGCATATATATTTCATTAATCAGTTCCTGATTCATCAACGTTATGTTCTGTTGTGTTGCGGCGGCTCGGTCTTCGTGGTGTCAATAGTTCCTTTTCTCCAGCGTTATTATGTGGCTGAAGACGGGATAGAGCACGTGGTATTCTAGACGTTGAAGGTACATCTGGTTCAGGGGTCTGGTGGAATGACTGGTCCAAATCTATTTGTGAAGGCTGTTGAATTGTCTGAGTCTGCGTCGCCTGTTTTTGAGTGGGGACTATAATTGGTGTCTCATTCAATGCAGCTGGTTGGCTTATGATTCTTGTTGGTGATAAAGACACTGGAATCTTGGGCACTTGTGGCTGTGTTGTCTTGGATGTAGATGGAGAGCTCAAGATCACTTCTTGATGTTGAACTGCAGTAGGTGCCATCAAAGTACCTTGTGTTTGGTTGGTTTGAAAAGGAGTGAACTTTCAAAGGTGTTGGCGGTTGCGGATAGTTACTCGGCCTGTGCCATCTACACGTATAACATACTGGTGGTATTGGCGTACTTCAACAACTGTTCCTGTACGTTCCCATCTCCTGGGATGGTTGCCTACCAAGTTTTGTATGTATACATGATCTCCAACCTGTAGTGTTGGCAGGTGATGAGTGTGTTCATTCCACCGTTCATGTTCCCTTGAATGACGTTTGGCAAGAGCCATCTCTCGATGAGACATTAACTCAGTCCATGTTTCATGTGGAGAATATCTACCCATCAGTATGGGAATGGCATCACGAATGGGTCGTCCAAACAGAATCAATGCTGGTGATGCTTTTGTCTCTGGGTCAATAGAATTTCTGTACATTAGTAAGGCTCTCTGGAATTTGTCAACATCCAGAGATCCAACAGCAGTAATGTTGTCCACCAGCATGCGTTTTACTGTTTTTACCGCTATCTCAGCCCTGCAGTTAGCGTGTGGGTTTGCAACTGATGACAGTCTATGACGAACTCCCCATGCCTTTAAAAACTCTTGAGTCTTCCCTGCTGTGAACTGTGGACCTCCATCAGACGTCAACTCTTCTGGGATTCCAAATGTCACGAACGTCTTACGAAGTCTCTTGACAAGTCCTTCTGCACCTGATTCAGACTTGTATACCATTGGCCAGTTTGAATACCTGTCAACAATGACTACATAGTCATTACTGTTATATGTGAAGTAGTCACTGCAAATCATCTGGAATGGATAATCTGGAGGTGTTATGTCAGATGGTGGCTGCATAGGGTTTGACTTAGCCATCTGATGGCAGTGAACACACTGGTCTCTCACCCGGGCAATATCTACTGTGATCTCAGGCCAATATACAGAGTCCATGGCCCTCGCACGCATAGCGCTAACTCCTTGGTGGGCTGCGTGTAAAGCATTGAGTACTGGTTTGCGAAGAGCTGGAGGTATAACAATTCGTTGGCCCATAAGAACTACACCATCCACGGTGCATAAACTGGATGCAAAGCGATGGTAAGGACGCAAGTCTGTTGGTAGCTCCTTGTAGTCTTCTGGGAACCCTGCTTCCAGCTGCCTGATTAGATTTACCAATTTAGGGTCTGATGCAGTGGCCTCACGAACCATGTTCCAAGTAACAACTGTAATAACAGCATTCAAGGCACAAGTGGCAGCAGCGACTGTGGAGGCGTCATTAGCTGTATCATTATCCTCTGTATGTAGACATAGACTGGTAAGTGTATCATGATAATGAGTAGTCATGTTAACTAGGGAATCAGGTTCAGGTGCTTCACCAGGTAAGTTCAGACGATCTGGTGGTCCAACAGGATACCGTGACGCTGCATCTGGCCCAAGGTTCTTTCTGCCTGGTACATGAAGAATTGTGAATCTGTACCCTAAAGTTTTCTCTTTGAGGTTGAGAAGTCGTCTGTTGTCGATGTCTGTGAGTGATCGATCGTTCAGAATCTGTAGTAGTGGCTTGTGGTCAGTTGCAACAAGAAGGTCTTTGCAACCAAGAACATAGTAGCGTGTTTGGTGAAGTGCATACATAACAGCCAAGGCCTCACCTTCAATAGGAGCATATCTACTTTCTGCTGGATGTGTGAATCTGCTGCCAACTAGACATAGTTTCCAACCGTCATTACAGCAGGTAGGGGTTTTACTTGAGCACTGACAGTACTTCTGCATCAAAAAGAATCCAATTCCGTCAACAGACCAGACTATAGCTAGGCATGTCATACGAGCAGGGTCAAAAAGACGAACACCTTCCTTCATCTCCTGAATAATGATCTCTTTTGACTTGTGAAATACTTCATCTAATTCATTTGTCCAGCAGAATGTGGTGGATGGTTTCAATAGAGCACGAAAAGGTTTCATTTGTCTTGCCATGGCAAATGCATATGCTCCTTGGTTTATTAGCCCAAACCAAGCTCTTGCACCAGTAATGTCAGTTGGTGTTGGGAAGTTGCTAATTGCATCTAGGAACTTAGTGCTTGGTCGTATGTTTGTTGGGGTGATTGTAAGTCCTGCAAAATTGACAGTGTCTTGAGCAAATTGAAACTTCTTTGGGTTTAATGTAATGCCGTTACGAGCACACAGGTCGAGCCATTCACATGCCTGAAAAAATGCTGCTTCAATGGAGTTCGCCCACATACATGTGTCATCCACACATTTAACCTTGTCGTTGAAGTTTGAAATTATAGCATCAAATCGTTGATTGTAAGCGTCACCGCTGGCCATAAATCCCTGTGGAGCAACCTTGTACCTGTAGCACCCCCATGGTGTGATGAATGTTGTGAAATGGCGATCTTCTTCACGAATAGGCACTGAGTGGTACCCATTCCAAGCGTCTGTCACTGTTTTTTTCATACCTTGAGGGACGCGGTCAGCTAGATGAAAAGGACTTGGGACATGATGTGTTTGCCGAACAGAATGTCGATTTTGTGGTTGTAGGTCTACTGTCCGCCTTGGAGTGCCATCAGCCTTGCTGGTTACAACCATTCTTGAGCACCAAGTTGTAGATGTGTTTTGACTTACTTTTTCCAGTACACCAATGCGAACATCCCTCTCAAGATCAGCATAAACTTTATCCTGCCAATGGATAGGAACAAGTGCTGGTTTGTGGACGGCTACCGGTGTGGCATTAGGATCAACATGGAGTTGAAGAGGCTCACAATTCATAAGTGGTAGAGGTTGATGTTCACATACATTAAATGTTGTAGCACCATAGTAATCAAGAAGCCACTCTTTTAGTGACTCTACATGTTCCTCTGTGGCCTTCAGACCGGGTGGTTAAGATGTGGGAACAGGTGGTGGTGAAGGTCGACGTCTAGGACAAGAGCAGGTTACATCTTCAGAATTTTCCATAGATGCAGCAATGTTTGGAGATGTGACTGTTGATACATTAGGAAAGTTAGTGTGAATAATTCCCAGAGATATGAGTGCTTCTCTGCAAATGAAAGCTTTTTCCATGGTATCAGAGACGTAACACAATAAACGTGTTGACATGGCACTGCTAGTAGTGTCTTTTGTTGTAACACTTACTGCGACTGCTCCAATTACACCGAGGTCTTCCTTTATAGCTCCACGCATCACAAGTTTTACTGGAATGAGATCCTTTTCTGTTATTCCAAGACTGTTTGCAGATTGTAAAGGTATGATTGAACTCTGGCATCCTGTATCAGCCACCATGGACATAGTGATTGTCTTAAGCTGAGAGGTGTCTTGAATGGGATGTCCAAACGATGAATGGTCCTCAGGTAGGGGTGTCATGTTCACCAGGAGCATTGGATGTGGTTTTGAGGGTCTAGCCACCCAGTGTCCATCAAATATGTGATGTTCAAGACGTGATACTTGGTTTGTCTGTTCAGATGTAGTGCACAGCTGCTCAAAGATATAACCAACTTGTTCTTGTTCTTTGTCTTTGGTTGATTTCCCTTGATTGGGCGGGTTCCTGTGGCCCTTACCTTGAGTGCAGATTCTAGAAGATGCATCACGGTGGCCCCATACGCCACAGGTAGTGCACTTGCTGCATGATTTGGTGTAATGATCTTTGACTGTACATTTAGAACATGTGAATGTCCAAGCTTCGCAGTATCTAGACCTGGCCTTGCGATCATTCCTCTGTCCATGAGCATGCAGGACCACCACAAGCCCAACATTTGGCTCCAGCTGCTTGTGGTCGCTTCTGAGTATTACATGTGGCACTCATAGCACTAGCTGAATCTCCTACTGCACTCCTTGTGACTTTACCCTGCTCTTTCTGAGCAATAAATGATACAGTCTCTTCTAATGTTCTATCTGTCTTGGAGTCACCTAGCAGGTCAGACATAATTTCTGGGTCTGCAATACCTCTTACTAAATTGTCTTTTATTATCTCATCACTATAGTCAAATATATGGTTGCAACCTAATTCTTTACACGTTGCTTTATACTGGCACAGTGATGCTTGGCCTCTGAGACTGGCCAGAAAAGTTCTGATATTTGAACCAGGTGATTGAGTCATCCTGTTCAATTTTATGCGTTGGACAAGTGTGCTTTCTTCTTTGACAGCCAGCCTTTTGATTGCCTTTAAAAGATCTGTCTCTAGCATACTAGCAACATCACCTTGAAGGTCACGCATAATATCTGTACGCAGATTAGTGTCACAGCAGTAGAAAAGGGCTGTAGGCAAGACATTGTCTGTGATCGCCATCCCTGTTTTATACATCTTCCACTGTCTGGTGAATGCAGACCATTGATCTGGATCACATCCTGTGGCTATAGAAGGTGGGTCTAATTTTAACTTGTGCGTTGACGGTTGAGCCAGAGGTGGGTGGACGGTTCTGTCATGAATCTGTAGAGCAGTGGTTAGAGCAGCAGCAAATGCTTCATCCAGGTCCTGAGATTTCCAATTACAGCCGTCTATAGGGCACTGTAGAACTGGCATTGTGAATTCACTGTGGTTAAGCTGTTAGTTGTGTATCAGTCATAAATGAGAGTCAACATCTTCCTAGGTTTATAGCTTTAATAATAAGGATGACTGATACAGTACCTGAAATGAATACACAGTATATTAGTAAATGATTAGTTAATAATGTTTGCTGTAGATGATTCAAACATCAACATGCAATACTTTAATTTGTAGGTCAACAACTTTCAAAATAAACAAAGGCGGTGGGGATACATGAGATTGGGGAGAGAAACGATTTTTTTCATTTTTCTGTAAAATTCTGTTTTGAGTATCTTCCTCCAATTCAAGAGCACCTCAATTGATGAGTAATTATCCACTAAGATAAAAATTAATGTATCTGAACACTTAAAATGTGACATTTAGTATATGATTAGTAGTCTTACATTAAAACTAAATTTTGTGTACCAGCATAATCATTGTAATGGTAAAAAAAATAAAAATAAAAAATGTTGCATTTTGTAGTTCAACCTATTTATTCATGAAATTTACAAATATTTCAAAATGTAGGATCTGGAAACAAGCTTCACACAGTTTACATCAATCATATTGTTTTTTATATTAATACCTGTATCCCTTTGATGAGAGTTTTAACTGAAAACTTTATCAGTGGAAATTAAAACTGAATAGATTTTTCAGTCCTAACTTTCTTAAGAAAAAAATTAAAAATCTTAAGAGTACTGTCACAAAAATGGAAAATGGCCCTAGCCTGCAGTTCAGTGGTACACAATTAAGATTTCCAAAAATATTGTAGTTTTTGTTACATGACAGAATTCAGCTGTTCTTTTTTTCATTCTTTATATGAAGTCTATCAAAAGATACCCCCCCCCGCCCCCCCCAAAAAAAAAAAAATATTTAGAAACAAGGGACGTCTTTCCCCTCAGAGCTATTCAGCTCTTTGATTCTTATACTGTATGCAATAAGTATACTATATTTGGTGTATGGTATGATGGTATGGTGTACATGTCCAACTTGCAGATGTCATATGCCCTTAAGGCTTGATCTCATTTTCATTGTTCAGTGGTCAAAGTTAAGTTTTTGAGTTTTGGTCTTTTTTTCTAATACTTTATGCAATAGGTCTACTATATTTGTTGTTGGTAATATTTGATGATGTACATGTCAGTCTCATAGGTTTTATTTGACCTTGCCCTCATTTTATAGTTTCTAAGAAACAGACTTAACCAAGAAAGCTTAACACATTTACCAATGAACCATGCAAATGATCAGTGTTAATTTTTTGTGTTTTGGTCTATTTTTCTTAAACTATAAGCAATAGGTCAATAATATTTGTTGTATGGAAGGATTGTAAGCTGTACATGTCTGCATGGCATGGTTCATCTGACCTTGACCTCATTTGCATGGTTCGTTGGTCAATGTGTTAAGTTTTCTTGGTTAAGTCTGTTTCTTAGAAACTATAAGCAATGGGTCAACTATATTTTGTGTATTGAATGATTGCAAGGTGTACATGTACAAAATGTATGTATGGTGTAGGTGTAGATGACCTTGACCTTATTTTCTTGGATCATGTTAAGTTTATGTGATAGCTGTAGTAAAGCTTTATATTATATTTAGGACTATCAACATAATATCCAAGTAAAGAAGACCAGACATTTAAAGTGTACATGTCATGCATGTGTGCACTCTTGTTTTATATATCATTTATAATGCTGTTTTGGTTATTTAGAATTTTGATTGATACCTTGGAAGTTATGTTAACCTTGAGGTAGTCTAGGGAGAAAAGTGATTGTACTTATATAAATTCAGCTAATCTTCTTGAAATTTGTAAAAATTAGCATTATTATAATTAGCCATAGTAATTGTCCATGAAATAACACTTAATTTATTAGTTAATACACCTGCAAAGTAGAGACAATTAAAAATTCTATAAGAGCAAAGAAGTCCCGAGAAAGCCTGAGAAATTCAAGAAAAGGAGAAACAAAATTCCCTTATTATAAACATTCACTGTAACTTAAATATATATATATACTGTACCGTTATCAACGAGACAGCACCTACCCAATAACACAAATAACAGGAAGACAGAGGCGAATATTTATTTAGTCTATATATGTAAACAAACAAACAAACAACGAACAAATATTTTATTTGCCAATCATGGCGCCCAAAATGAGCGGAATAATTACAGTATAAATTTTCAAACATAGTGTAAAGTAAATTAAAAATAGGTTAAACAAAGTACATAATATGATTGATTTTGATTTAATTAATATATATGTACATGTAGATGATGGAGATAATTATAGGTATGAAATTAGTTAACACTTCAGTTGTAATCATGGTAAAGGCTTGAGGTAAATTTATATTATTTTCTGGTTTAACTGGTCAAGGTTATAAGAATATTTATTGGAAAAAAATAATGTTATAAATTGATATTCAGATTGAATGGTGTCTTTAGTGACAAAGTGTTTCCCACTGTGTGTGTATTGATCTTTTATCCTACACTTACTATAGTAATTATAAGCCAGCTGTTGATTATTATGTGTTGCTAGATGTTTTTGTTTACATTTTAAGGTAAAATGTATTTTAGGCATACTTTTTAACATATTAATTTACAAGAAAATAAAAAAGACCAACAGTGAAATACACAATATTTAAAATAAGTTTGTACTAAAAGAGGAAATTTACAATTAGACTGTAAAACTACAACTTCAAGTTGTACTACAAGTGATTTATTTTGGTGTCACTTATTAAATTATTGGGGAAAAAAAATGGAAAATGGTGTTATAATTTGAAACCACATCTTTAAAATCACTTAAATAATTGATTTTAAAAATTAAGTTTTATACACTGTTAAGTGGATTTTAATATTTTCTTGATTTCCCCTCCTTCCTAATCTGTTTACAGCTCTAAAAAGGATTACATGTACACATAAAATATATCATACAGAGCTATTTAAGTTTCTTTTTCTAATTTTTAGATATCAATTAGTATCTTCTGTTACCAATATTTAAATAAAAAATAGACTTAAATATTAATTGATTGGTTGCAGGATATTGTGAGATATGGATTCGCCTGATTTAAATCAATTAAATGTACATGGTATTTCGTGGAAAATATTATATGGTGTTATTTGTTTTTCAGATTATTTATTTTTAGTGTGAATAAATTCCCAAATCCTTCTATACATGACCTAGATATAGATAAAGTTGTACCTGTAGATGCAGACTTAAGGACAGTTTCAGGTAAAAATATATACGTCAGAAATATTTGTCATTTTGAGATTGTATTATCAGATAGTGTTGTTCTCAACAATAGTATTCAATGCATGTGTAAAGAAATAATTGTCATTTTGAGATTTTTTTAAAAGATAAGTGTTCTACTCAACAATAGTGTTCAATATGTACAGAATGAAACAAAATACTGTAAATAAGAAAAAAAATCCCCCAGAACAGATATTAAGCTAAGCCTCATATTTGAAAGTTGTGTATTTACTACTACTATATATAGTCATACTGTAAATTAAAAAAAAAATAATTGCAAACTTGTTATAATTGCGAAATTGCTATAATAAGAATATGATAGGTTTACTTAGAAATGAAAGCCTGCACTTTGAATTTTTAGTTTTATGCAACATTTAATCATAGAATTGGAAAAGTTTATCTAAATTTTTATCAGTGGGGCAACAATCCCAATGATAAATGCATGCATCACTCTATGAATTTAAGTTTATAGAGTACAACATGTTTTGTTTTCTTTCATGAAAGATTTAAAGGTATGTTGGCATTTTGAGTTATTAACAGTGAACATGATTGATATTATTTTAAGAGTCTAGCCGCTAGGTTATTCAAACTTACTTATCAAACTTACACTTCTTAAAATGTCATTATTTCTTTTAAGCGTCACTAATGTTCTTCAACTATCAGCTACACAAACACATTTGTTTTCTGAATTTATTTTGTCATAGCAAGTTCTTAACTTTTGTTATATCTTTGAAAATAAACCACTTAAAATTGACTGATTGTCAAGCTGTTTTCTTTACAGGAAAGCTAATGTTTCAGACTTAACCATGAAAATTTAACTCCCTGATATAACATTTTGAATAATTGCATTGTTAATTTTTTTCAGAGGTTCCAGACAAAAGTCAGAATAAAGGTACGGTACAAATTCAGTTAGATTTTGATTTTATATTATGACAGATGATTAAGGAAGCTGGCTTGTCATGTTTTAGATTTTTTGTCAGGTTTTCGGAATCCTCTAGTTTTATCCATTTGAATCCCTTGAAAAATTTGTCCCGTGACCCCCATATTTCTTTTTGTAAATCTTTTACATGTATAATGATAAGCCATCTGTAAAAGTCTTATAAAATTTGAATTACTTTTTAGCTCACCTGGCCCAAAGGGCCAAGTGAGCTTTTCCCATCACTTCGCGTCCGTCGTCCTGCGTCATCCTGCGTCGTTAACTTTTACAAAAATCTTCTCCTCTGAAACTACTGAGCCAAATTAAACCAAACTTGGCCACAATCATCATTGGGGTATATAGTTTAAAAAATGTGTCTGGTGACCCGGCCAACTAACCAAGATGGCCGCCACGTCTAAAAATAGAACATAGGGGAAAATGCAGTTTTTGGCCTATAACTCAAAAACCAAAGCATTTAGAGCAAATCTGACATGGGGAAAAATTGTTTATCATGTCAAGATCTATCTGCCCTGAAATTTTCAGATGAATTGGACAACCCGTTGTTTGGTTGCTGCCTCTGAATTGGTAATTTTAAGGAAATTTTGCTATTTTTGGTTATTATCTTGAACATTATTATAGATAGAGATAAATTGTAAACAGCAATAATGTTCAGCAAAGTAAGATTTACAAATAAGTCAACATGACAGAAACGGTCAGTTGACCCCTTTAGGAGTTATTGCCCTTTATAGTTAATTTTTAACCCATGTTTCGTAAATCTTAGTAATCTTTTACAAAAATCTTCTCCTCTGAAACTACTGGGCCAAATTAATCCAAACTTGGCCACAATCATCTTTGGGGTATCTAGTTTAAAAAATGTGTCCAGTGACCCGGCCATCCAACCAAGATGGCCACCATGGCTAAAAATAGAACATAGGGGTAAAATGCAGTTTTTGGCTTATAACTCAAAAACCAAAGCATTTAGAGCAAATCTGACAAAAAGGTAAAATTGTTTATCAGGTCAAGATCTATCTGCCCTGACATTTTCAGATGAATTGGACAACCCATTGTTGGGTTGCTGCCCCTGAATTGGTAATTTTAAGGAAATTTTACTGTTTTTGGTTATTATCTGGAATATTATTATAGATAGAGATAAACTGTTAACAGCAATAATGTTCAGCGAAGTTAGATTTACAAATTAGTCAACATGACCGAAATGGTCAGTTGACCCCTTTAGGAGTTATTGCCCTTTATAGTCAATTTTTAACCATTTTTCGTAAATCTTAGTAATCTTTTACAAAAATCTTCTCCTCTGAAACTACTGGGCCAAATTAATCCAAACTTGGCCACAATCATCTTTGGGGTATTTAGTTTAAAAAATGTGTCCGATGACCATGCCATCCAACCAAGATGGCCACCATGGCTAAAAATAGAACATAGGGGTAAATGCAGTTTTTGGCTTATAACTCAAAAACCAAAGCATTTAGAGCAAATCTGACATGGGTAAAATTGTTTATCGGGTCTAAATCTATCTGCCCTGAAATTTTCAGATGAATCAGACAACCCGTTGTTGGGTTGCTGCCCCTAAATTGGTAATTTTAAGGAAATTTTACTGTTTTGGGTTATTATCTTGAATATTATTATAGATAGAGATAAACTTTAAACAGCAATAATGTACAGCAAAGTAAGATTTACAAATAAGTCAACATGACTGAAATGGTCAATTGACCCCCTAAGGAGTTATTGTCCTTTATAGTCAATTTTTAACAATTTTTATAAAATTTGTAAATTTTTACTAACATTTTCCACTGAAACTACTGGGCAAAGTTCATTATAGATAGAGATAACTGTAAGCAGCAAGAATGTTCAGTAAAGACGTACAAACACATCACCATCACCAAAACACAATTTTGTCATGAATCCATCTGCTTCCTTTGTTTAATATTCACATAGACCAAGGTGAGCGACACAGGCTCTTTAGAGCCTCTAGTTAACAGTTTTTGAGAACTTCAACTTGTCAATGATAAAGCTATGAAAAGTCAAGAAAGAATATTTTCTCGCCAAAATTTCAATGGCTAATATCTTCTAAACAAGCACAGTGGCCTATATATTTTTTTTTCTCTTTGGATATCTTTATTAATCCCCTATCTATATAAACTAATGTTTTCAAAAGTTAATTACTTTGAAACTGAGAAGCGAACTCCCTTAAGTGTAAATTTGTTATCAAATTATCAGATTTTAATCTGTTGTGATAAAAATTGAAATGTGCATAATATCTCACTTATAAAACACTAGAGCTGATTTACAGAAAAGAAGATCTCCTGCATTTAAGAAAAAAATATTGATATTATACAAGACTTTCAAAAGTATGTAAACTTTCTTGATAAATGAACCATTTCATATAATCTGGACATTTAAGTACAGAAATGTCGCTTTTGCTGACAACATAAATATGTTAAACTTGACATATTTGACCAAAATCTTTTGCACATAGTTTTGTACCAAATAGATCTGATTAAAGCCTTTACTCAAAAGATGTTTTACATTGTACATGTTTATAACATACATTTTGCAGCAAATTATAATAATACAATTTTATTCTTTTAGATTTTTATGTCTTGCATTTGAAGTCAAAATTTATAAATGCCCAGCTTGTACTACCAGACCACACATCAACAGCTACATTTCTGGAAGAATTGACAAGAGCTCAATCAGGTAATGATTGGCATGGATTTGTCATTTTATATATCGATTTGTGGTAAAAAATTCAACCAAACTAGCCAATCCGATCAAGCATGCCAATCCATCAGCTAAAAATAAAGAATTGATTTGTGATCTAAAAATAAACCAAACAATTCAATCCGATGAAGCATGCCTATCCAACAGCTGAAACATAACAGTCACATGCTTATAAATGTAGGTTTATTGCTTTGAACAGGTATACTTATTTAATGAATTTGAAATGATTTTTTTTTTAAGTCCATATCGACTTATGCCAATTAAAAAAAAAGTAGACATATTTTTATTGTAAATGACTTAAGACTTACATATACACACAATTATTTTGTCATTACAGAATGCAAGACTTAAGTATGCTGGGGGGGGGGGGGGGAGGGGGTCCTCATCTGTGTCCCTTTGGACACATTCATCATTTATTTTGTTAGAAGTTGCTATTAATTAATATTAATTTTAACCATGACTGTATGACATTTTATATTTAATATTTTATGATGTATTTAAATGAGTAGTTTTTTGAATTGAGATAATTTTTGGAATAAGGGAAAGGGGGGGTCAATTTTTCTCATTTCAGATTACAGAAATAAAAAGAATATTTCTTCAACATTAAGAATATTGAAGTTTAAGACTTACATATACACAATATTTATTTTGTCATTACAGAATGCAAGACTTAAGTATCATGATTCGTAGATTGATGTTAAATTTCATGATACATATTGAAAGACTTAGCTTTTTAGTCAGTAATAGTCATTAAAACAGGCTAGGCATCTCAATGTGTAAATTCCTATTTTTTTCTCACAAAAAAGACAATTGTGTATTTTTATCTTCATTTACTTTCAATAGTCAAATTATAAATGCATTATAAATGTGATGTACCTCAAAGCATTACATTTGATTATGAATGTAATAATTGATGGATTATCCAAAAACAAAGGCTCACTTTGACAGAAATCACGCCAGTTTATCTAGTCTATCATTTTGTTTAGAATAAGTTCAATTTTTTTTCATCAGAGAAGTCTCTGTCACATTTATGAAAAAAAAGAGTTATACATTTTAAACCATCTATATAGTCCCTTATATTATTTTCAAGCTTCTTCAGTGCATTTCAAATATTTAAAAGCTTTGACAAACAACAGGATAGTAGTATATTTATTGTATGTTTTGTATTGATTGTTCATTTTCAGTGTATTCTAACATAGTAGCATTTGGTAATCCTCCAACTTTTGCTTGGTTAGAGAATTACAATAGACAAAACGACAATCCATTTGCCAAGGATGTGTTTGATCCTTTTGTAAAAAATAACCAAGTGAAAAAGGCAGAAGGTTTGTCAATGTTGTGGTGTGTGTAGTCACTCTGGCTTCTACTAACTAGAGTTATTGCCCTTTACTTTTTTCTTGGTTGTTTGGCTTTCACTATCGTGCATCTATAGGGTTATTCCATGTTTATTAGAATAATTGATAAAGTTGTATTTAATGAAGCTGTTTTAATATATCATTTAGCATATATGTATGGCCATCATCACTTCAAATTATTGCATATTGTTAAATAGAGTCTGACATCTTGATTGTTGTTTTTTTTTAATTTTATTTGTACTTTTATTTCAAAATGAATGTTACTTACTAACTACACATTTGTTTGTAATGATGTATATTCACTTAATCTAATATTACAAGATTTATTGTCTCAAATTAATAGACTAGAGTTAGTACAAAATTATTAGGAGTTCTTGGTTTATGAATGGCCTAATTTCAGCGTCATCCAAAGACAGATGGTTTCCCAATAATAACTTTAGTATAAGTAAATAAAAATCAGTAAAGTTTTAACACAAGGTTTATAACCACTAAAGGAAGATTGGAATTGATTTTCGAGGTTATGGTCCCAACTGTTTAGGAATTAGGGGCCCAAATAAGCATTTTTGTAGTTTCCAGACAATAATCTCTCTGAAATTATGCCACAAGTTTCCATATTACAAAGGGGTGGTTAGGATTGACTTTTGGGGGGTTATGGCTCAAACCATTTAGTAATTAGGGGGAAAAACAAGTTTTATTCTGGTTAAAGGACAATTGAGACAATTTAAAAGCAGTGTAAGGGAGGTAATCCAAAAGGGGTCAATTCACATCAGCATAGTGTATTGCACAAAAGCAAAAAATTTAATATAAATTAAAATCATATTACCAATTTGAAGTTCTTTCACTACGAATAGTCTGTATGGGTCAAAATTTAGTTACAATCAAAATTCAAACCTGTATCATGCGTGAATATTGTGTCAATTTTGGCCCCAACTTTTCAGGGTTGGACATCTGCCATTGTATCCAGCTGCGCTCAGCCAAGCAATTTATTATCTGTTTAATTTAAAAAGTCCTTAATAAAAACTATTTCAGGTTTATACATACCTAGTTTAATCACAATATTGCAAAGTGAGAAAAACCTGAACAAGTATTTTAGAGGTAACAAACCTTTAACCATTGTGGGAAGTAGGAGGGTTTAACGCTTCCTTCAAAATTTAGTTTACAAGTGCTATACATTGTAATACATATATATTCCTTCAATATTTAATAGCTTGCATAATAATTTTATTAAATGATTTTACGTTTCCTATAAAACAGCTTTTTTTTCTGTATTTTTAATTTACGAGAACATTGGGAGATCTTTCTGTTTGCAGTTTACCCAGTATAAATTGATTTTATTTTTAAATGCTAAATATGCTTTGATATGCATTAGTTTTCACTTATTTTGCAATGTTACTGTATAAATTTCTGTATGAATTTATAAAAGATAAAGAGTAAAGGACCATGGATATACTGTGGATTCATAATTGTTTGTAGGGTACCAATTTTGTGTGGATTTCATGGTACATTTTGTATAAGGAAAATAATGAACTTATGTGTTTGTTGAAGTATCAATTTTTAAAGACTTTGACAAACCCATGAAATAAAATATTCATGAACATACAATTTTTCCTCGATCTGTGAAAATTGGTACCCATGAAATTATAAGAATAAACAATAATATTGTGTTTGTTTCAGTCAAATAATTTGGAATAACCCTATCTAAGCTAATAAATTCTGTTTATAATGGTGTCAGTCTTAGGTTTCTCTTAGAATTCTTAAATATATACCTTGATTTTGTTTGCTAACTTGGAAAATGCTTATTTTTATAATATATAGCAGGATTTGAAATAGGAAAATATGTGCAACCTGATTCTTGACATTAAGAGACAAGAGTGTTACACTCTCAGTAAGATTAAATATCTCATCTCTTGCAAAAAATCCAGGGTGGCTCTACAAAAAAAATCTTAGTCTGCACAACTTGCCAATATTTTCTGGTTGTTTTCAAAACTTTCATATCTTTGAGAACGAACCACTTTTCAAGCCAATTAGACTGATTTAGTGCATCTAGTGTTTCTAGCCCTGAACATGCATGAAATAGTTCCACCTCTCATCACTTATAACCAATGGATCACCACCAACAACAAACTTTTTCAAATTCATCCCTTTTTAGTGTAGTAATGCATACTGAAATATGTTTCATTAAGGGAGCTCGCAGGTCTAAAGCAATTTTTTTTCTTAATATAGGATTTCCCTACATTTTTTAATAAATGAACTTTAACTTATACTTAATAGAAAAATAAAATAAAAAAATGGGGTCACCGTTCATTTACGATCACAATCTGCCTTCGAAAGAACCATTCACTTATGTAAAAGTACTTTTTTTTCTGTTGAACTAATAGGAGAAAAATAGGTAATATCGAAATAAAAAAAGAACTTAATTACAGAAATCACTAAAATTTTACAATAGTTTAGTTTAAGTACAGCTTATTTGAAAATAATAATAAAAAATATAGGTCACCAATGACTTAAAAAAAATATTTCAATTTTAATGCCAAAAAATGACATTTTTGCACCAAAGGGAGATAATTTGGAGCTTTTTATAATGATACATACATTTTAAAAGTCATCTGGGGCCAAAACAAATTGATTTTTTTAATGATTTTTGTACCATACGAAGTAACAACTAATAAAGTAATAAATAAATTTGTAATGAAAAAAAAATGTTTATTTTTTTTCTGAAATTTTTATACCCTCGAGCCTCCTTAATATTTTAGATAAGTAAAACTTTAAATCTGACATCTTTTTCTTGGAATCTGTTGTCTTACTAAACAGCTAATTTGTTTTGCCTTCTGCCTTTGCAATTAATATTAATATCTTTTATTGTTGTAATTAATTGAATTGTTTTAGCTATTGTTTTCAGGATGTAGATCTTCTGTAGCACATACTAATACCTTTTCCCCTAAAGCCCATACCTTCAGTTCAATGTTTAGTGTTGCCTCAGGTAATCATTGGAATGGGGAAATGTCCTTTCCAAAACAGTTAGCTTCCTTTTAAACAAGAATTACAATTTATTTGACAATTTGAGGATTTTGTTTGCTATTTACTTTTTTGTTTCAATTATTTTCAGCATGAGACAGACAAAAAAAAAATCTTTTATTTAGTCTCATTTGCACTTCAGCTGTTCCAAAGAGATACTGTACTGGTATTTATAACTAAAAGCAGAATAGTGTCAACTTTTCGTTTCATATTTAGCCACAGATATTCAAACAATGAAGTAAATCATATGTAATGATTATAGACTTTTGAATTTCATTTTTACCCATTTAATTTTGAACAGCTGAGGTGCAGGCGAGCGTATTTCCATTTGATTGGAAAACATTGAAGAAAATTGAGTTGTAGATTTACACTGAAGTCCTCTTTAATCATTACTAACTGTAAATTCAAGAAATTATTTAGAGGTTTTAAATAATGCTAATAATGGTACTTGATGAGTACCACAATAATAAGAATTTGAACTCTGATATCAGATACATTACCTGAATGCAGATTTTCCTGAAAACTTTAAAGTTAATCTTTCATTTAACTTTTTTGGTTAGAATTGCAATGATAAACACACATAAACATTTCTGAATTTCTGAATTTACAGGAATTGACATTTGTTTTTGTAGTTAGTTTTAAAACTATACGAAATAGCCTAGATTGATACATAGTTGCCACAAAATTCACTTGTAAAAGATTTTACTAATCCTTTATCATGTTAATATCTGCTTAAGACAAATGTATTGTGTTTTGTGAAACTTTTTACATTTCAATTATATTTTATGTTCAAGTTACACAGAAGAAATATTGTTTAAAGCTTCATATATCCAAGACATTCATAATACATTTCTTGTGAAATAGCTTTTAAAAAATGTTAAAATATATAAGCATATTTCAATATAAACCATGTTAGTTATATATGCTATTAACTCCTTTTTAGCACTGACAAAGCCACCTAGTTTACCAGTAGCGCCACCTAGGAGGATGAGAGCTGTACATATTAGAAATGGACAGAGTTTGCATCCTCCTGTACCCGACAGACCAAGGAACATGAAGGAGCCAATTTCACAGAGAATTACAGACCTGTCAGAGTTAGATCCCCTGAGAAAGGCGGCCAGTAAACAGTCGTTAGATGAGTTAGATATTGATGAGTATGTTATTCTTCATTCTAGGGGGATCTCTCACATTTAGTTTTGAAAGATCATCATCTGGTGGGATACAAAACAAAAATAGTGTTAAGACGCAAACTTATCATTGATGCTAGAAGTATTTCACAAATAAAAAAAACTAGAATGAAACTTGAAATACTAATAATAATATCATAAAATATGATTACATAATTATTTTCTTTCTAAGATTTAGATTTTTTATTTTAATCAATTCAATTTTGATCTTCTCATTCTTATTATCACTTTTTGTAATATGGCAAAGTGATGTGATTTCATAAAAAAAATCAAAAACATACAGGTCACATGTAATAAGGGAATACAGTGATAAAAAAATTACAATTAGAGGGAAACAACTTAAAAATTGCTATTGATTGAAGAAATGTGTTTTAACCTGGTGCATATAAATAAATTAATGAAAAAAATGTTTAAAAATACCTCCCACATTTGTATTAGTAATTGTTGACTTTATTTTGATAGCTTTGGTGGAAGTAGTGAATTTCCAGATGTCCAGAAAATGTTGGGACTGGGTTCCTCAGAACCTTCAACTGAATCTGGTGCTAAACCAGTCAGTGCTAGAGAGACAATAGTCAAATACATGATGAATGAAAGGGAGGTTGAGTTTACAGATATATCAAAATTAAAGTAAGTTTATACAGAAAATATCTATAAAGTATATTTCTGAATAGCATGTTCTAATTTTGATTTTAAATATGACTTTTACTGTAGCAATGACCTCTTCTATAGTCACAAGTTTTTTGTTGAGGTTCTTGTTTACCTACTATGTAGACCAAGAAGGTCCATTTTATAATTTCTTAGATCATCTATCAAAACTTTGTTTTATGAAAATGTTATACAGTCTTTAAAGTTTAAGTTATATTTATTGCAAATTCTACTTGGTCTGTCCATTGAATTACTACAACCTTAACTACTATATACTAAATAATATTTACTGAGTCAGATATTTTTTATATCATTCAGATAATTTTCTTGTACAGGAATTCTCTTCCAGTATTCATTGCTTTGTTATGCAAAACATTTTGATGTCTAATCTGAACTATTTTCTATTTTACAGAATATTTGTTGGAACTTGGAATACAAATGGCCAGTCCCCTCCAATATCGATAGCTCAGTGGTTACAAGTAGACCCAGAACCTCCAGATATTTATGCTATAGGGTAGGCACATTTAATGTAGAGCATTTGTTACATTTTTGTTGCAATTTGCATAGGAACTAATAAACAGATCTGAATAATGCATATCAATCTTTATATTGGTGAGCTATTCCCTGTGTGAAAAATCGCAATCTAATTAAAATTAAATCTGCTCTCCGACATATAAACAACGAGGAGCAAGTGCGGAGATTTAATTTTAATTAGATTGGAAACTTTGTTTTAGATCTGTTACTTATCTACTTCCTGTTTCCCAGATACATGTATGTTCATTACATTAACACATATATAAAACAATTAATTGCATTTTCCTAATAAGTGATCTATGTGAGTGTGTATTTAGTGCAGTAACGTGAAGTTTGCTTACTGTAAAATCAGAAATTAAGGCATGTATTTATAAATGCCAAAAAATGCCAGTTAAATTATTGCAATTTCAGAAAACTCAGCATACATATATAAGTGTATCAGATATCAGAATGTGAGTTCCTATTATTGTAATACCTAACCAGTTGCAATATGCACATTAATGAAAGCCTTGCAAAATTTCCAAATTTACAGTTTTTGGTAGGTTGACCATGAATTCTTTATCACTTATTCTAAACATAGTTATAAACTGGTATTTAATTTTTTTTGACAGGTTTCAAGAGCTCGATTTGAGCAATCAAGCATATATATTTAGTGATTCGGCAAAAGAAACTGAATGGCAACATGCTGTAAAGAGTTGTTTACATCCTAAAGGAAGATATAGAAAGGTACATCAGCTATATAAATTCTTAACTGTGTCACAAGAGTATAAATTGATTTATGTGTTACCAGAGTAAGTATTCTTTGCACTGTCATCATAGTGTGTATTTTTTTTCCTTTGTCACCAGAGTATAGTCTTTCCTGTGTCATTGTAATAAGAATCCTAGATTGTTACATACATTGAAATTTGAATCCTGGTTTGTTAAAAACATTGTTATTAGAGTCCTGGATTGTTTCACAAATTACAATTAGAATCCAAGATTATTAAACACATTGTAATAAGAATTCTTACTTGTTAAACACACTGCAATTAGAATCCTGGATGGTAACACATTGTAATAAGAATCCTGTAATATTGTAACACATATTGTAATTAGAATCCTAGTTACACACATTGCAATAAGAATCCTGGTTTGTTACACACATTGCAAAAATAATCCTGGTTTGTTACACATATTACATTTATCAGACTGGATTATTAAACACATTGTAATAAGAATCCTAGATTGTTACACACATTGCAATTAGAATTCTGGTTTGTTAAACACATTGTAATAAGACTCCTGGATTTTTACAAACATTTCAATTAGAATCCTGTTTTGTGAAACACATTGTAATTAGAATCCTTGTCTGTTACACACATTGTAATAAGAATCCTAGATTGTAATACACATTGTAAAAAGAATCCTGGATTGTTATACACATTGTAATTAGAATCCTGGATTGTTATACACATTGAAATAGGAATCCTGGATTGTTATACATGTTATACACATTGTAATTAGAATCCTGGATTGTATACACATTGTAATAAAATCCTGGGTTGTTACACACATTGTTATAAGAATCCTAGATTGTTATACACATTGTAATAAGAATCCTGGATTGTTATACACATTGTAATTAGAATCCTGGATTGTTATACACATTGTAATTAGAATCCTGTATTTTTACAAAAATTGCAATTAGAATCCTGCTTTGTGAAACACATTGTAATTAGAATCCTGGATTGTAAAACATGTTATACACATTGTAATTAAAATCCTGGATTGTATACACATTGTAATAAAAATCCTGGGATGTTATACAATTGTTATAAGAATCCTAGTTTGTTATACACATTGTAATAAGAATCCTGGATTGTTATACACATTGTAATTAGAATCGTGGATTGTTGTACACATTGTAATAAGAATCCTGGATTTTTACAAAACATTGCAATTAGAATTGCTTTGTGAAACACATTGTAATTAGAATCCTTGTCTGTTACACGCATTGTAATTAGAATCCTTGTCTGTTACACGCATTGTAATAAGAATCCTAGATTGTGATACACATTGTAATAAGAATCCTGGATTGTTATACACATTGTAATTAGAATCCTGGATTGTTATTCACATTGTAATAGGAATCCTTGATTGTTATACACATTGTAATTAGAATCCTGGATTGTTATACATGTTATACACATTATAATTAGAATGCTGGATTGTATACACATTGTAATAAAAATCCTGGGTTGTTACACACATTGTTATAAGAATCCTAGATTGTTATACACATTGTAATAAGAATCCTGGATTGTTATACACATTGTAATAAGAATCCTGGATTGTTATACACATTGTAATTAGAATCTCGGATTGTTACACACATTGTTATAAGAATCCTAGATTGTTATACACATTGTAAAAAGAATCCTGGATTGTTATACACATTGTAATTAGAATCCTGGATTGTTATACACATTGTAATTAGAATCTTGGATTGTTATACACATTGTAATTAGAATCCTGGATTGTAATACACATTTTATTTAGAATCCTGAATTGTTATACACATTGTATTTAGAATCCTGGATTGTTGTACACATTGTAATTAGAATCCTGGATTGATACAGACATTGTAATTAAAATCTTTGTTCATTACACAAATAGTAATTAATTGTTTTTATTGTAGGTTAAATTAGTTAGATTGATTGGAGTTATGCTGATAGTATATGTTAATGAAAAGCATTCAAATAAAGTACATTTTATAGATTCTGACACTGTAGCTACTGGCATTATGGGAATTATGGTAAGGCAAACATGTTTTTTTTTTTATATAGGTACATATACAAAAAAAGGAGATGTGGTATGATTGCCAATGAGACAACAGTAGGCAACCGTACAGCCTTTCGACAATGAGATAAACCCATACCAAATATCATGGGCATTAAAAGGCCAAACATGCAAAATTTGAAACAATGCAATTGTGAATTGAAAAAAAAAAAGTAGCATATTTATAAACACATATGTCAGACTTGAACTAACCTCAATCAATTAATATCTGGCTCCTGACTTGAGACGGGAACATATAAAATGTGGGGGAGAAGGGGGAGGGCTGAAGGGACCTCCGTTCTCTAACATGGGACAATGAACACATGAATAAACCATTCAAACCAATAAACTACAAACTGAAAACAAATACAGAAACAGCAAGAAAAGTCAACCACTGAATTACAGGCTCCTGGGATATGTTTTAATGTAAATAAATATATTAATTGTAATGATTTTATCTAAATTAGGGAAATAGGTTTTTTGAAGGTAAGGATATTCATGAAATTATATCTGTAACTAAATGATTCTCTATTTTGTAGGGGAATAAAGGTGGTGTTGGAGTACGTTTTACCATAGAAAGTACCTCTATATGTTTTCTATGTTCACATCTAGCAGCTCACCAGGATGAATTAGAACGAAGAAATCAGGTGGGATATTCTTTACTTTCAGTATATTTTACAGAAAGTAAAAATACATGTATTTATATCTACAATTGATATTTATATTTTGAAGACTTTGAAACACTCAAGGAAGTCAATTTTACAAAGAGTTTGTCTGTTTTATATTGGAAACAGTGTAGTCTCCCCCTGCCCCTTCCCGTCATAAATGCAAAACATCAGATTTTTCTTCCCTGATAATTTGAAAATTTTGTTCAATCTCCTATTGTTATATGAAATAAGAAGATGTGAGATGATTGCTAATTAGACAACCTTCCAATAGAGATGAAACGAAGTAATGTGGATTCATTATTATTCGTGGGATCACAATTTTCGTGGTTTTCATTGGTACGAATGAACTATGAAATTTAAATGTTCAACAAATCACAAATTTGCTATTGAGTTGTATACAGACTTACAACATGTAGATGTAACCACGAAATTAATAAAAAACAATAAAAATGCAAGATTTCCACGATCCATGAAAATAGAATAAATGAATCCACATTAGATATTAGCAACTACAGTTCTTATACAGCACCAACACCAATACAGTATATACTATTGTAACTGGAGAGCATGAATTTCATTACAAAATTGCTTGTCTCCACCGGGATTCCAACCCGGGACCTCTGTGTTACAAGGCAGCGCGCTAACCGACTGAGCTAAAGAAGTACTTCCTTAGCTCAACCGCTTACACCTGACTAAGTATCTACTGAGTTTTTCTAAGGGAAGCAATCCCGTCACACTTCCCCCACCTCAAGAGTCATTATACTCTATAATGATGATATTTTCATCTTTTTGTCGAGCTTTCGACTTTAGTCAGAAAAGCGAGACTAAGCGATCCTACATTCCGGCGGCGTCGGCGGCGTCCACAAATATTCACTCTGTGGTTAAAGTTTTTGAAATTTTAATAACTTTCTTAAACTATACTGAATTTCTACCAAACTTGGACAGAAGCTTGTTTATGATTATAAGAAAGTATCCAGAAGTAAATTTTGTAAAAATAAAATTCCATTTTTTCTGTATTTTACTTATAAATGGACTTAGTTTTTCTGCGAGGAAACATTACATTCACTCTGTGGTTAAAGTTTTTAAAATTTTAATAACTTTCATAAACTATCCTTGATTTGTACCAAACTTGAACAGAAGCTTGTTTATGATCATAAGATAGTATCAAGAAGAAAATTTTGTAAAAATAAATTTCCACTTTTCCACATTTTACTTATAAATGGACTTAGTTTTTCTGCGAGGAAACATTACATTCACTCTGTGGTTAAAGTTTTTAAAATTTTAATAACTTTCATAAACTATCCTTGATTTGTACCGAACTTGTACAGAAGCTTGTTTATGATCATAAGATAGTATCAAGAAGAAAATTTTGTAAAAATAAAGTTCCACTTTTCCGTATTTTACTTATAAATGGACTTAGTTTTTTAGCTCACCTGGGCCGAAGGGCCAAGTGAGCTTTTCCCATCACTTTGCGTCCGTCGTCGTCCAGCGTCCGTCGTCGTCCGTCGTCATTGTCCGTCGTCGTTAACTTTTACAAAAATCTTCTCCTCTGAAACTACTGGGCCAAATTAAACCAAACTTGGCCACAATCATCATTGGGGTATCTAGTTTAAAAAATGTGTGGCGTGACCCGGCCAACCAACCAAGATGGCCGCCATGGCTAAAAATAGAACATAGGGGTAAAATGCAGTTTTTGGGTTATAACTCAAAAACCAAAGCATTTAGAGCAAATCTGACAGGAAGTAAAATTGTTTATCAGGTCAAGATCTATCTGCCCTGAATTTTTCAGATGAATCGGACAACCCTTTGTTGGGTTGCTGCCCCTGAATTGATAATTTTAAGGAAATTTTGCTGTTTTTGGTTATTATCTTGAATATTATTATAGATAGAGATAAACTGTTAACAGCAATATTGTTCAGCAAAGTAAGATTTACAAATACGTCAACATGACCGAAATGGTCAGTTGACCACTTCAGGAGTTATTGCCCTTTTTAGTCCATTTTTAACCATTTTTCGTAAATCTTAGTTATCTTTTACAAAAATCTTCTCCTCTGAAACTACTTGGACAAATTAATCCAAACTTGGCCACAATCATCATTGGGGTATCTAGTTTAAAAAATGTGTGGCGTGACCCGGCCAACCAACCAAGATGGCCGCCATGGCTAAAAATAGAACATAGGGGTAAAATGCAGTTTTTGGCTTATAACTCAAAAACCAAAGCATTTAGAGCAAATCTGACGGGGTAAAATTTTTCATCAGGTCAAGTTCTATCTGCCCTGAAATTTTCAGATGAATTGAACAACCCGTTGTTGGGTTACTGCCCCTGAAATGGTAATTTTATGGAAATTTTGCTGTTTTTGGTTATTATCTTGAATATTATTATAGATAGAGATAAACTGTAAAGAGCAATAATGTTCAGCAAAGTAAGATCTACAAATAAGTCAACATGACCAAAATGGTCAGTTGACCACTTTAGGAGTTATTGCCCTTTATAGTCAATTTTTAACCATTTTTCGTAAATCTTAGTAATCTTTTAGAAAAATCTTCTATTCTGAAACTACTGGGCCAAATTTAACCAAACTTGGCCATAATCATTATTGGGGTATCTAGTTTAAAAAATGTGTCCGGTGACCCGGCCAACCAACCAAGATGGCCGCCATGGCTAAAAATAGAACATAGGGGTAAAATGCAGTTTTTGGCTTATAACTCAAAAACCAAAGCATTTAGAGCAAATCTGACAGGGTAAAATTGTTCATCAGGTCAAGATCTATCTGCCCTGAAATTTTCAGATGAATCAGACATTCTGTTGTTGGGTTACTGCCCCTGAAATGGTAATTTTAAGGAAATTTTGCTGTTTTTGGTTATTATCTTGAATATTATTATAGATAGAGATAAACTGTAAAGAGCAATAATGTTCAGCAAAGTAAGATCTACAAATAAGTCAACATGACCAAAATGGTCAGTTGACCACTTTAGGAGTTATTGCCCTTTATAGTCAATTTTTAACCATTTTTCGTAAATCGTAGTAATCTTTTAGAAAAATCTTCTCCTCTGAAACTACTGGGCCAAATTTAACCAAACTTAGCCATAATTGGGGTATCTAGTTAAAAAAATGTGTCCGGTAACTCGGCCAACAAACCAAGATGGCCACCATGGCTAAAAATAGAACATAGGGGGTAAAATGCAGTTTTTGGCTTATAACTCAAAAACCAAAGCATTAAGAGCAAATCTGACAGGAAGTAAAATTGTTGATCAGGTCACGATCTATCTGCCCTGGAATTTTCAGATGAATCGGATAATCGTGTGTTAGGTTGCTGCCCCTGAATTGGTAATTTTGAGGAAATTTTGCTGTTTTTTTTGTTATCTTGAATATTATTATAGATAGAGATAAACTGTAAACAGCAATAATGTACAGCAAAGTAAGAACTAAAAATAAGTCACTATGACCAAAATAGTCAATTGACCCCCTAAGGAGTTATTGCCCTTCATAGTCAATTTTTAACAATTTTCTTAAAATTTGAAGATTTTCAATAACATTTTCCACAGAAAGTACTGTTATAGATAGAGATAATTGTAAGCAGCAAGAATGTTGAGTAAAGTAAGATCTACAAACACATCACCATCACCAAAACACAATTTTGTCATGAATCCATCTGTGTCCATTGTTTAATATTCACATAGACCAAGGTGAGCGACACAGGCTCTTTAGAGCCTCTAGTTTGCCAGAAACAAAACATTCACTCTGTGGTTTAAGTTTTTAAAATTTTTATAATGTTCTTAAACTATCCTGGATTTCTACCAAACTTAGACAAAAGCTTGTTTCTGATCATAAGATATTATTCAGAAGTAAATTTTGTAAAAAAAAAAATCACTTTTTCCGTATTTTACTTATAAATGGACTTAGTTTTTCTTCCAGTTAACATTACATACAGTCTGCAGTTAAAGTTTATAAAACATTTATTAGATTCATAAACTATCCTGGATTTTTTACCAAACTTGGAAGCTTCTTTCAATCAAAAGACAGTATCGAGAGGGAAATTTTTATTGATGTTTTTCCTCATTTTTGTTGAGTCTGCAATTAACAGCAAAAGTAGATGAGACACTGGGTTCCGTGGAACCCTTACGAATTTTTTATATTCATATTTTAACCTGGCTAGGTAATTCTTCTAACCGTGGGTTATTATTGTTGGGCGCCAATGTAACCAGAGAGCACGAATTTCATTACAAAATTGCTTGTCTCCAACGGGACTCCAACCCGGGACCTCTGTGTTACAAGGCAGCGCGCTAATCGACTGAGCTAAAGAAGTACTTCCTTAGCTCAATCGTTTACGGCTGACTAAGTATCTACTAAGTTTTTCTAAGGGAAGCAATCCCGTCAAACTATAAAAGACCCTGAGATGACAAAATGTCAAACAATTCAATAGAGAAAACTAATGTCCTATGTTTAGGATTAAAAGCAACATCGGAAAACCACCGAATTATAGATTTGTTCTTGAACATTTATTCAATTGGCGAAGGTAAGCAAATGCTTTTGAAATTACATTTCTTATATAATGAGGATTTTCAAATATATGTGAAACTCTGATCCACTTCTGACATACTTCATAATTTTAGATCAGGGGATACTTTTGTATGGTTATTTCTATTCTCATCACACGGAAAGTGAAAGAAATAAAACATGTTTAATTTAATATATATTTTTTTGTTTGCAGGATTATCGAGACATATCATCTAAAATGCGATTTAAACAGTTTGTCCCTCCATTAACTATTGATGATCATGAGTAAGTATTGTCATTGTAAATGCTCTTAAGAAAATTAAAGATGTTAGAAGTCCTTTGGATCTTTGGTTCTAGATAAGTTCTAGCTCCTCTTAAAGGAATAATGTTATTATCAATTTTTATTTTGAGAGAAAAGATGTGTAAGAATGATCATAATATTTGCACTAAATTGTCTCTAAAAATGTAGAATATAATATAAGTTATTTCCCTTTATTTGGTAACAGTAGTACATGATAGTGACAACAAGGCAAAATTAACTGAAACTTTACAGAATTGATGATACCCTCAATAAACAATTTCGTTTAATATATAAAAGGGGGCAAACAAGTTGGTAGTTCCAGTATGGGACTGAATTTTTTTATCTCTGGAACCAAAATACCAGTGTTAACTAATAGACATTGACACATTTTCTTATTTATCAATTACAAACGATAGTGAACCAAGCCTGGTGAGTCTGTAGTACGGTAGAGTCCATAAAGTGGATACCCGGGGGTATGCAGGGTCGTTATGATGAAACACATAAAAAGTAGAGAGTCTTATAACAACAACACTTTAGGGACTGCTGCAGAAATTTATTGATCGACATGTTTCGGTTTTCTTATTTAGTTTTAACCCAAGAACCAATTGTTTGGAATAAACTGGATTGATGATTTTGAGACATCTACAATCAGTCTTTGTTTAATGTTTATTTACTGCCAACAGTAATGGTAGCATTCTTGTCAAGTAGTTCACATTAAAACTCAATTAAAACTATGATTATCATTTTAACTTCTTTTATGAAATAACAAGGAAAACGGGATGAAAAATATGGCAGAAAATGCAATAAAAGAACATATTGTGAATCAATTTTACATAATACACATTGATTAAAGTTGACAATACAGACTTGTTTATACTGTTATTAATTTTTTCAGGTTAGTTTTCTGGCTTGGTGATTTAAACTATAGATTAAATGACTTAGACATAGAAACAGTGAAATCAATGATCAAGAATTCCAAGTTAAAAGATCTGATGTCTTATGACCAGGTACAGGCTATATATATAAATACAGCTTTATAATTGTGTTACAAAGTTATTTTAACAGACAACAATCAAGCAATTAAGTCGTATCATGAAAATAGAGAGATAAGAAATAACTGTTATTGATAAGTGGAGAAATGATTTGAATTTTTTTTTACAAATGAAATATTTCCATATAACAAATAGTAACTGTTATACTTTAATTGTAAATATTGTAAAGATTCCCTCTTTAAGTTATACTATCACGATACCAGCTACTAAGTTTATAAGGACAGAAACATTAAGCATAACATAAATTCATAATTTAGATATGAAAAACCTTATAAGATTAACCAGTATCAATGACCTCTTTATAAAGAAATGTCTACCGTAGAAAGGCTGATATAGTTCGCACTGGTACATAGTCCGCACCCCCTTCTCCCCATGAAATTTTAGGTAAAAAAACTTTTTGTAACTGTTAGAAAAGGTCTAATGAAACTCCAATAATTTCAAATCCTGTGCCGTCGTTTGCGGTATTTTCTTCGAAAAACCCTGTTTTCCATCATCAAACAGCAGCTGAAACTGCTTGTAAATGATTCTATAGAACGCTTCATGATTGTTAAAATAAGTTTAATTCACTTAAAAAACAATTTAGAAACTTGTATATGTTTAAACAGGAAGTTTAAAAAGCACGTGAAAAAGAAAAAATTAACCGGTGAGAGTCGAAATCTGTACATAACAGATATCACTATAATTCGACTTTGAAAGTAAAACAGTTCCCTCCTTTTGTAAAACAGTCTTAAATATATCTATCACATTAATGTTTGAAGGGTCTTAAGCTAACACAAATCATATTAGTCAGTATAAAACACCAAAGTGGAACAAACAATAACCGATTACGTTTTGTAGTTTACAAATTCTAAGCTGTGTTACAGTTGTCTTTTCACCATGTTTGTATCATTTCAATCAAGCAGATACCAGTTTATTTCAACCAATAGATATAGGAAGACAACTCTCCATCCAAATAACAATTTAAAAAAAGTAAACAATTATAGGTCAATTAACGGCCTTCAACAAGGAGCCTTCGCTCACACCGGACAACAAGCTATAAAGGGCCCCAAAATTACTAGTGTAAAACCATTCAAACGGGTGCATTGAAAAGAAACGAGAAATTTGTAATGGAAGGTTTAGTTTTTGTCGAGCCTCAAAAGTCACAGAAAGCTCGACATAGGAATAGTGATCTGGCGGTGGCAATGGCGGCTACGACAGCTATGGCGGCGGCGTTAGCTAACTTCTTAAAAGCTTTATATTTAAGAAGGTTGAAGACCTGGACACTTCATACTTTGTAATATGGATGCCTCATGTTACGAAGTTTCCGTCAGTCACATGTCCAATGTCCTTGACCTCATTTTCATGGTTCAGTGACTACTTGAAAAAAAGTTAAAATCTTTTGTAATGTAAAATTCTCTCTTATTATAAGTTAAAGGATAACTATATTTGGTATGTGCGTACCTTGCAAGGTCCTCATGCCTGTCGGACAGATTTCACTTGACCTCAACCTCATTTCATGGATCAGTGAACAAGGTTAAGTTTCGGTGGTCAAGTCCATATCTCAGATACTATAAGCAATAGGTCTAGTATATTCGGTGTATAGAAGGACTGTAAGGTGTACATGTCTCACTGGTAGGTGTCATCTGACCTTGACCTCATTTTCATGGTACAGTGGTTATAGTTCAGTTTTTGAGTTTTGGTCTTTTTTTTCTAATACTTTAGAATGCAATAGGTCAACTATATTTGGTGTATGGAAATATTTTATGATCTATATGTCAGTCGTGAAGGTTTTATTTGACCTTGACCTCATTTTCACGGTTCAGTGGTTATAGTTAAGTTTTTGAGTTTTGGTCTATTTTTCTTATACTTTATGCAATAGGTCTACTATATTTGGTGTATGGAAGGACTGTTAGGTGTACATGTCCGACTGGTAGGTTAAGTTAAGGTCATCTGACCTTGACCTCATTTTCATGGTTCAGTGGTTATAGTTAAGTTTTTGAGTTTTGGTCTTTTTTCTAATACTTTATGCAATAGGTCAACTATATTTGGTACTGTGGATTCATTTTTATTCGTGGTATACCAATTTTTGTGGATTTCGTGGGTAACAGCGAACCACGAATTTAAGAATTCAACGAAGAATAATCCCGAGAAATGTGTATTGAGTCGGATGTTTATTTCCAGTTATGTTATGCAGTTCAAGTATAGTGTTGACTAGCGATAAACATTGTAACATAACACGTGTTTTTTTATTGAAAGAAGATATAAGTATTTTAATTAAATCTATAATAAATATATCTAATATCAGTGATAATTTACTTTTTAAAATTGATTAAAACTGTTCATGGAAAATAACTGCAAGTTGTTAATTACCGTGTCATAGTTTGGTTTACCAGTGATTAAACATTAATAGGATTAAAATACGGGGATATTGCCCGTAGGTAATATTGATTATGACAGGAACACTTATTTTCACACCTTATACTTATATCACTGTTTATTATATCGTGATTAGGGAAATGAGCTTTCAATCATAAAGTTTTGAATGCCTTATAGAATTCAGACAAGAATTTATAAATTGTAAAACAAACAAATAATTAGTTGTCTCTGTCCATTATTGTAATCGAAGTTATCAATGAACACTTTAACCTAGAATGACCAAGCGAGCTTTTTCAATGAATTCCTTCTTTTTTGTTTTGTTTTATTATTGATCAAACCAAGGAGGTTATATGATCTCCTAAATCAAAAAGAAATCCACGAATTACGTATCTATTTCTTTTTGTTGTAATCAGCGATCCACGAATTTACGTATACCACGAAACGTCTTTTTTTCTCTATCCACGAAAATTGATACCCACGAAAATAAATGAATCCACAGTATATGAAAATATTTCAATATCTATATGTCAGTGGCGTAGGTTTTATTTGACCTTGACCTCATTTTCACGGTTCATTGCTCAGTGTTAAGATTTTGTGTTTGGTCTGTTATTCTTAAACTATAAGCAATAGGTCAACTATGTTTGTTGAATGGAAAAATTCTTAGCTGTACATGTCTGCCTGGCATGGTTCATCTGACCTTGACCTCATTTTAATGGTTCATTGGTCAACGTTTAGTTTTCTTGGTTAATGTTAAGTTTATGTGACAGTTGCAATAAAGCTTTCTTATAGTAAGAACTATCAATATAATATCAATGATTAGTAAAGAAGGCGAGACATTTCATCGTGAGCACTCTTATTATATTTATCAGTTATAATTTGATATTGAATAGAAATAACTTATTAATATGGATGAGTTGAAAAATGATAAGAGCGCTCTCTACAATATCAATAACAAAGATGGCAGAATGTAAACAAACCACCTCGCCGGCGAAATTGAAATGTTTCTCTTATTTCTTGCTTATTGTACTCTATAGTCCGCACCCTGTCTGGAAGGTCCAATTTTGGAGAATAAAACCGCGGACTATACAAGCCATTCTACTGTATACTTTATAGAAAATAACTTTCATAGAGTTTACATTTCAGAATTTCAAAAATTAATAGCCAGTTGATAAGGTTTTATTTTCACATATATCATGTCCTTGATTATGAATTTTTATTAGATTTATTGTGAAATTAGCGAAAATAGAAAGAAAGAAAAATTTGTACTTAAGCAGGATGTCACAAAACAACAAAGTCATTGTAAAAGAAATCATCCTCAAAATCAATTAAGGTAGAACAAAATTTTCTGACATTAACTTTTAAATAGATAGATAGAAGCTTTTCTAAGATATCCAATTGCAAAGTTTTCTTTTAACACATTGAATAACATTGAATCCCTAGAAAAGATTGACAGGTGTTATGATATGTTTTCTTGGGAAAGACTCAACCAATGAAAGTAAATGCTCTCTCCTAAAGGTTTTTGAGATACGGCTACTTTTTCTAATAGTTTTCATACTTTACAGAAGCAAGACATAACAATTGTACATTCCTGCAAAGTTGTCAACATTTAGGTTTAGTCTGTGGTTTAAGTTTTTGTTTTCATGAAAAACTTGGTCAAAGTATAGCTGAATTTTATGAAACTTTGAAAGAAGGCTTTTCATCATCTAGTGCCAAATTTTGAAACTTTTTTTTCTATATTTGAATTTTGGTAATTAGCATTAAGATGCAGCTGAGGATAAAGTTTATTACACATCAATAACAATGTTCAATTTTCTAAATCAAACTTTGACACCAGCCTTTTGAGGAAAATAATCACAAAATATATATTTTTTATATACAAATCATCAAAGAAATGTAATCATGTATTTTGTTTTTCCAGCTTCATAGGCAGTTAGGAAGAACAGAAGTATTTAAAGGTTACTCTGAAGCTGAAGTAACATTTCAGCCCACATATAAATATGATATCAACAGTGATGACTGGGATTCCAGGTGGGTACATAGAATTGCTAAGCTGTCATTTAATCTAATAAGTACTCATTATCAGGTTGTCTGCTATATGTCTAAATATGAAGCCCTGTATTTGCGTCTTTGAAGTGTTTTCTTTGTTTCACCAGAAAACCGGAAGATGACTTGATAAGTTCGTATTAAACTTATCAATGTTGGTTAAAACATCATGACGTGGCTGATATGTCAGAGTCAAAGTTATTAAGGCTGGGTCAACCTACATTGTATTTAACGTCACAAAGCTGTGATATGCAATTTTACTAAGAGCTGAGCAGAGTGATATAGACAGTGGGATAGCCAATAATACCAAATACTGATTTAAATTCCCCTATTTTGAAAAAGAGGAGGAGTTTGTAGTTATATTCATGTTCCTGCAAGTTTTAACCAATTAAGCTTCACTTAAATTAATTAACTTGGGCGTGAAGAAGTCTGAATGCTTGAGACATATTTAGTGGTTTACTGGCATAAATTATCCTGATACTATGATTTACTATGAAGAAGAAGAGGATGATACAGTAACTATGGTCATTTGTATGTGTTAAAGCCTCATTGGATTGCCACTGCTTTGTAGATGTTCTACAAACTTAAATATCTCAATCACTTAGAAATTTAATGTGAAAATTAGTTGCAGATTAATTACCTGAAATAGATTGCATTATCATTCTTTTAAAGAAATTGTATGAATATTTTTATGTAAATAAAAATGTAAACAATGATATGTATACTCCTCCATCTGCATCTTTTGTGGCTGTGAAATCTTTTATTTTAAGTTCAAGAATGTTTTCATCATTTCATGAAACCCAAGGAAAAAAAATAGCTTTTGTTATCTGTTTTGACTGGTATTTCGACCATATTTCAAATAAATAATTATGTTTCTCAATTCTGGGGTGCCTGTTCATCAATATCACAAATCTTAATGTAATTCACTAACTGTTGTTAAATGAGCTATTCAAAAAAGAAAAAAAAGAAATAAATAGCAGAATCAGTAAAAAGAACTGTTCATTAAAGTGGGCATGGAAGGATTCTGCACCATTTATCGTGTTAATGACAAATATAAGTTAAATTCATCTACGTAATATTACTTCTCATTAAAATTACAGGTGGAAGACTATAGGTAAAAAGCGCAAATGTCCAGTCAATTTAATACATGTGAATCAAAATTTAAAGCGCAAATGTCCATAGTATTTGATGCGCAAATGTCCTATCGTTTTACAGGTAAAAAAGCGCAAACGTCCTGTGCCAGCTAGATACCATGTCAATAAAAACAAAGTAGTTTTCTGTGTGAGCCTCAGGATAAAATCTAAACAAAATACTGTCCAATTCCTTGTTATGCAAATTCTTGAATCTTCAGATAGATTTTTCTCTTGTAAATAAGATTGATATGTCCTTGCACTGAAATCTGTTGTTTGTCAAGTATTTTTAGAGACCTTTTGTATAAAAATCTTAATTTCCTAAATTTTTAACAATGAAAAGTGTTTTTGAGTAGCTGCTTCTGCTAATCCTGCAATACTTTGTTGCAGAAAACTAAACTGTTGTCTGCTAGAGTGTAATAAATTTATGAGGAGAGCACTGACTGGTTCATATTCATTCAGTCTTCCATTAAAAACAGATTGTTTTATACATCCATTAAATAACTCATAAGAGTTCCCTGTTTTATATTCAGGTGCTTGAATACTGTTCCAACTTTTATGTAAAGTTTGTGTTCCAGCAGCCTAGTTTACATACAAGTTTAAACTATCATATTTAAGTATTTGAAGATATACAAATCAGACAAACATTATAATGATGAAAACTTTTTAGCTTTTTTTTAGATTCTACCAAAGTATGTTGTACTCAAACGTTCATTAACTATTATAAAAATTATCTCCTTTAACCAAACCTGGCCACATTTATTATGAGGGTATCTAACAGGTCAGGTGACATTTTGATGAACTTGTCAGTGGTCTTTACAGAGGAGTTACTGCCCTTCAATGATGGTTTTAACACATTTTTCACAAAAATAAATGTGGATTCATTTATTTTTGTGGGTATTATTTTTTCGTGGATTGCTGAAAACTTACATATTCCTGGATATTTAAATTTGTGATTTTGCTAATATCTGTATATAAAGCCCATTGAAAGTATATTATTCATTGAACATTTGAATTCAAGGTTCACCTCTACCCACAGAAATTGGTATCCAATGAATAATAATAAATCCACAGTAAGCAATACTGGTTCAACAAAATTTTATAGATTTTATTAACGAATAATGTTATAGTCTAAAATGTGAAAGACTGTCCATTGATGAAGATGTATATGGACAATATGGTTTCTTTAGGGGCTGTAGTTGAAATATTAGGGTTTTTCAGGGTTACGGAACATTGAAATATAATAGTTCCAGTTGGGATTGATGACAGGTCACATATTCTTATTGAATAAAGAATTTGGTAAAATCATTAAATATTAAACTTAGAACATTTAAGCAATAGATTTTATGTTGCAATATTAAGATAACATAAGTATGCTCAGAGGAGCTTATTATATTTTGGCAATAAGAGGAAACAAGAATATTTGTTGATATACTGTGGATTCATTACTGGGATACCAATTTTCATTGATTTCCTGGTTACAGATGAAATGAATGTTCAACTAAGTACAAATTTTCTAAAGGCTTGTATGTAGACCTTAATAAAACCACAAAATCAACTATTCACAAAAATACAAAGTTTCGTCATTCCACGAAAATAGGTTGCCAGAAAATACTAATGTATCCATAGTAAATTGTCTCTCAAGTATTATTGATCAAATAATTAAAAACACTCAAAAATGTATGACCTTGTAAATGGTACTGGTGGCTGTGTTAATTTGATACTTTCCTGTGTTAATGGGAAAACTGATTGTTTAGTAAAATTATTATTTCCTTTATCATTGACTTTTAATAAGTAACGTTTTTGTGTTACATTTTCTTATTCAGGTTGTATTTTTTTTTATCCTTTTGATGTTTGGCATTATATGCATTACCTCAAGACCTTAACCTTCGAAGTCAAGATGAAATATTATTAGTACACCAAGACAATATTTTACTTATTGCAATGCAAAATCTTTCTATTTCCTTAGCCTTTGTTGCTTATAACCAGTCCCAGTTGTTAGATATCAAAGAAACTGTTCACATTTTACACCACTAAACCATATATTTTCTTCATGTATTAATTCTATTGATAAACCTTGTTCACCCTACATGTTATTCTTGGTCATGCAATTGAAATGAAAGCAGTTCAATTCCAATCCCTAAACTACATATGTTGAATACTTTCATTTGTCCTGACATGAAATACTAGTACCCCAATGAATTCTTGCATAGGGTCATGCAAAAGCACCCTAATATGAGTAATTGAAAATATCTAGTTCCCTTTATATATTCTAAATGCCATGACAGTCATAGGTGAAGGGAGAATACAAGATTAAGCCCAGGTTCCCACTAGTTATAGGATTATGCCAGGCAATGGGCTAAACGTGAAAAGGAAGACGTAGACACTTTATCCGAATGGATTAAGGCAGTGAGGTCGTTAATACAAATCAGAATCAAGAAACTGAATGGGTCCATCAATGCCCATGCTACGTCAATCTTTAAAGACCCAAATGTTGCTAAACACTTATCTGACCTCCATGATAAATATGTTGTTGTCCCCGCAGACAAAGCCCCAAATAACATCGTTTTTGTCTGTAAAAGTCACTACATTAATTGCTTGATAAACGAATTAGGTATAGACAATTCACTTGGAAACTCAACATATACCCTCACGACACTTACCAAAGAGGAAATCCTGGATAATCATAGGTCTGTTCTTTGTTCCTTTGGTATTTCAACCAAAGATGAAGAACTGGATCTTCCATCACTGTATTGGATACCTAAACTACACAAGTGTCCTTATAAACAACAGTATATTGCTGGGTCTTCCAAGTGCTCCACGAAACCTCTTTCTAAATTATTAACATCTATTTTATCAGCAATCAAAGACGGGCTTCAAAGTTATTGTGAAACTGCCTATTCTAGAGGTGGCGTGAATCAGATGTGGATACTTAAAAATTCCAAAGATCTTTTAGAGTACATACAATCTAACTCTCTTTCATCTTGTAACAGTATTAAAACATTTGACTTTTCTACTCTTTACACAAGTATTCCACATTCCAAACTAAAAGACAAATTGAAAGAGTTGGTATTACTTTGCTTCATAAAAAAGAATGGCCAACGTAGATACAAGTATCTGGTCTTAGGGAGGGATAAATCATACTTTGTAAAGAATCACTCTGATTCAAACAAAAAATTCTCTGAAACCGATATTATCAAGATGCTTGATTTCTTGATTGACAACATATTTGTAACGTTCGAAGGACGTGTTTTTCAACAGACTGTCGGCATCCCAATGGGAACAAACTGTGCCCCTCTACTTGCCGACTTGTTTCTTTATTATTATGAGGCTGACTTCATGCAGGAACTTCTTAGGAAGAAAGATAAGAAGTTAGCAATATCCTTTAACTCTACTTTCCGCTATATAGATGACGTTCTTTCACTAAACAATTCAAAATTTGGTGACTATGTGGAACGCATCTATCCCATTGAATTGGAGATAAAGGATACTACAGATACAGTTAAGTCGGCTTCATATCTTGACTTACATCTAGAAATTGACAATGAGGGTCGGTTGAAAACAAAACTTTACGACAAAAGAGATGATTTCAGCTTTCCAATTGTGAACTTTCCATTTCTAAGTAGCAACATTCCAGCAGCACCTGCATACGGGGTATATATCTCCCAATTGATACGATATTCCTGTGCTTGCATTTCCTATCATGATTTTCTTGATAGAGGGTTACTGCTCACAAGGAAGCTATTAAACCAAGATTTCCAAATGGTGAAGTTGAAATCATCCCTTCGTAAATTTTACGGACGCCATCACGAGTTGGTTGACCGTTATGGAATAACCGTTTCACAAATGATATCGGATATGTTCCTTACGTCGTAACTACAATCCCCTTCCCTTTCATGAATGTGACCTACCGAATTAGACTATTTACCGGATTTGTAATCACATAAGCAACACGACGGGTGCCACATGTGGAGCAGGATCTGCTTACCCTTCCGGAGCACCTGAGATCACCCCTAGTTTTTGGTGGGGTCCGTGTTGTTTATTCTTTAGTTTTCTATGTTGTGTCATGTGTACTATTGTTTTTCTGTTTGTCTTTTTCATTTTTAGCCATGGCGTTGTCAGTTTGTTTTAGATTTATGAGTTTGACTGTCCCTTTGGTATCTTTCGTCCCTCTTTTATAATTGCATAATATTGTTTTCCTTGATATTTTGTACAGTATTGTGATGAATTGCAGTTTGAGTATCTTACCCTAAATTTATCACACCTGTTCAAAAGTTATTTTCCTTGTTTGAATTAGAATTCTATGATTCATGAATTAGTTGACAATTCTAGTGCATTTTTGTCTCGCCTTAATAGAGTTTGGCATGATTTGCTTACTTTACATGTATTACTTTGTGATAAGGTCAATTTATTGGGATTCACTGATTATAAAGATTTCACCATCTTGCAAGGTTTATAATTCGGTGGTGTAACACAATCAGTTATAACTTGCTTGAAAGATCAGCATTCATATGATTTCTCATCAACAGTCTATTTTGGAGTGTAACCGAATTCTCAAAGACCTTTTAAAACATTCTTGCATTGTACTATAATTGACAATACTTCATCTCAACAAGAAAAGCATTTCTATGGAAACATCTATCTAACAGTATTATATTAGAGTTTGTTAAAATTACACAAGGATTTCAATATGGACATTGCAACATCTTATTACCTTTATCAACTATAACCAGTCACCTCAGTCAGTGCAGGTTCTTATCACAGATATATTTCTTCATTATAGTGTTTAATAAACACATTGTACATATACATTGTACATGTAAAATTTGACAGACTTTTTATACGACCGCAAAAATTGAAAATTTTTTGGTCGTATATTGGTATCACGTTGGCGTCGTCGTTGTCTGTAGTCGTCAGCATCGGCGGTGTCCGAAGACTTTTGGTTTTTGAGCTATAACTTTAGTAATCTATGAAATTTAAACACAAGGTTTATGACCATAAAAGGAAGGTTGGGATTGATTTTGGAAGTTTTGGTCCCAACAGTTTGGGAATTAGGGACCAAAAAGGGCTCAAATAAGCATTTTCTTGGTTTTTCGCACTATAACTTTAGTTTAAGTAAATAGAAATCTATGAAATTTTGACACAAGGTTTAAGACCACTAAAGGAAAGTTGGGATTGATTTAGGGAGTTTTGGTCCCAACAGTTTAGAATAAGGGGCCAAAAAAAGGGCCCAAATAAGCATTATTCTTGGTTTTCCCACAATAACTTTAGTATGAGAAAATAGAAATCAATGAAATTTAAACACAAGGTTTATGGACACAAAAGGAAGGTTGGGATTGATTTTGGGAGTTGAGGTCTCAACAGTTTAGGAATTAGGGGCCAAAAATGGGCCCAAATAAGCATTTTTCTTGGTTTTCGCACCACAACTTAAGTATAAGTGAATAGAAATCTATGAAATTTAAACACAAGGTTTATGACCATAAAAGGAAGGTTGGGATTAATTTTGGGAGTTTTGGTCCCAACAGTTTGGGAATTAGGGACCAAAAAGGGCTCAAATAAGCATTTTCTTGGTTTTTCGCACTATAACTTTAGTTTAAGTAAATAGAAATCTATGAAATTTTGACACAAGGTTTAAGACCACTAAAGGAAAGTTGGGATTGATTTTGGGAGTTTTGGTCCCAACAGTTTAGAATAAGGGGCCAAAAAAAGGGCCCAAATAAGCATTATTCTTGGTTTTCCCACAATAACTTTAGTATAAGAAAATAGAAATCAATGAAATTTAAACACAAGGTTTATGGACACAAAAGGAAGGTTGGGATTGATTTTGGGAGTTGAGGTCTCAACAGTTTAGGAATTAGGGGCCAAAAATGGGCCCAAATAAGCATTTTTCTTGGTTTTCGCACCACAACTTAAGTATAAGTGAATAGAAATCTATGAAATTTAAACACAAGGTTTATGACCATAAAAGGAAGGTTGGGATTAATTTTGGGAGTTTTGGTCCCAACAGTTTAGGAATAAAGGGCCCAAAGGGTCCAAAATTAAACTTTGTTTGAATTCATCAAAAATTGAATAATTTGGGTTCTTTGATATGCCCAATCTAACTGTGTATGTAGATTCTTAATTTTAGGTCCCGTTTTCAAATTGGTCTACATTAAGGTCCAAAGGGTCCAAAATTAAACTTTGTTTGATTTCAACAAAAATTGAATTCTTGGGGTTTTTTGATATGCTGAATCTAAACATGTACTTATATTTTTTATTATGGGCCCAGTTTTCAAGTTGGTCCAAATCGTGGTCCAAAATTAAAGTTTGTTTGATTTCAACAAAAATTGAATCCTTGGGGTTCTTTGATATGCTGAATCTAAACATGTACTTATAATTTTTATTATGGGCCCAGTTTTCAAGTTGGTCCAAATCGTGGTCCAAAATTAAACTTTGTTTGATATCAACAAAAATTGAATCCTTGGGGTTGTTTGATATGCTGAATCTAAACATGTACTTAAACCACAAATCAGTTTTGATGCATAAATACCTTAAGAATGAAGCCCCTGTATATCTCACTGAAAAATTTAAAGAAATGCCAGAAATATTAAACCAATATTGTTTGAGAAATGCCTCTTGCAAAAATTTACAAGTTCCAAAAGCCAAAACAGAGCTTTATAAGAAATCTTTTATATATTCAGGATCTATTTTATGGAATAACTTACCGATATATCCCTGAAAAAATCAACCTCAAGTACAAGCTCATTCAAAAAAGATTTAAAAAATTACTTGATGGAACATTAAGAAGCTGTGCGTTTTTTATATGCATAATAATTTTCACACACTTACTCAAAGTTATGATATTGTTGATGCCAATACTATACATGTCATATATGAATTTGTAACTTTTACCTGTTTTGAAAATTGGATATTTCATAACAATTTTTTTTTCATTATTCATGTATGTGTGTCTGTTTGATATTTTGTAATTGTTTGTTATATTTCATTGTATTTCATGAGGGCCTCAGGGAAGATTAGCTTTATAGCTAACTGTGTAACCCTCTTTAAATAAAGAATTATTATTATTATTATTATATTATAATTTTTATTATGGGCCCAGTTTTCAAGTTGGTCCAAATTGTGGTCCAAAATTAAACTTTGTTTGATATCAACCAAAATTGAATCCTTGGGGTTCTTTGATATGCTGAATCTAAATCTGTATTTAGATTTTTGATTATAGGCCCAGTTTTCAAGTTGGTCCAAATTGCGGTCCAAAATTAAACTTTGTTTGATTTCATCAAAAATTGTATAGATGGGGTTCTTTGATATATACTTAATCTAACCATGTATTTAGATTTTTGATGTTTGGGCCTGGTTATCAGATTGGTCCACATTGAGGTCTAAAGGGTCCAAAATTGAACTTTATTTGATTTCAGCTAAAATTGGGGTTCTTTGATATGCTGAATCTAACCATGTATTTAGATTTTGGATATTGGACCGTAATAGGTAATGTCCAATTTAAAATTTAAGATTTTTTAAAGTTTAAGTTCTTAGACCACATTCATTATGTGTCAGAAACCTGTGTTGTGTCAACTATTAAATCACAATCCAAATTCAGAGCTGTATCAAGCTTGAATGTTGTGTCCATACTTGCCCCAATGTTCAGGGTTCGAACTCTGCGGTTGTATAAAGCTGCACCCTGTGAAGCATCTGGTTTAATAAAGATATCATTTACAACACTCTGCCATTGACACACAGGTATTAACTCTGATAGTAATCAAGATACAAAGGTTCTGAAAAATATCAAACAGATTTATTCTGATATTATACATTGAATAAATTACTTTTTTAAACAAACAAAATTATATTTTATTGGACACAAAGCCAAGCAATAAAATTTGTGTCTCGCCATGACAAGGTCGAAAAGCTAAACATAGGTATGCTAATTTTTGCACATTCATTGACTGAATATTTGCATAACTTACATGTTAAAATATTGCTATTTTTTCAACATTTGCATTATTAAAATTACAAAAAGGCGAGACATATCTCTGTGATAACAGTTTATTTAAAAATGTCAAACAAAAAAATAAAAGTGTTTCTTAGAAAAAAATAAGACCTGTCTTAATATTTGCAAATTTAAATCTGATACATGCACAAACATGCACACTATCAAAGAAGATGCCCTCCTGAATGTGTATTATGATGTTGTTTAAAAGTTTAGGGATTACTGACAAATCAAGACCCTATTGGGTCATTAACTCCCCCCCACCCCCCCCTTTTGCCTAGTAATAGTGCAGAGATTTGGAGAAACCCTAATGGTACCCTAGCTTATTTGGTGCCCTGTGAGTAGTAGTTTATATATCTACATACAGAGTTTCAAAATGCAGCCAAAGTACCAGATGCATGTACTCTAGACATGAGAAGTTTTATTACCCTGGTTTTAGTAAATATTGCCGGACTGTAAGTTTTTGAAATTCTAAATTTTATGTACTAAATGTATATATCCCTCATGCTTTACCTCAAATATTTGTAAGTGATTTATAAAAATGGAAAGTTTTGATGATTTCCTGTGATTTACATTTATTTTAAGTAGACTAGGAAGTATTGTTTATAAATATATATTTTTTCATGATAAAATCAAATGAAACAATAAATCTATAACATAGCCAAACCAAATACCAGTACTTAAGGTCAGTTCATGCTCACAGCTTATATGTAATATTATAAAGATTTTTGTAATGCTATTCTCTACTGTATTATAGTGTATTAATATATATATAAAATATTTCATAGAAAGTTGGATTATAAAAAACAGAACAAAAAGAATTACAAAAGATATTTATTCTGTAATTGGAAATATGTATTTCTATATTTGGTGAATAATTATGTTATACCACAGGAATATAATCTATGGTGTTAAATTCTGATATTGAACGATCTCATAGAGAAAATGTAGTTCATCAGAAAACTTGATAATATTTACTTTAAAAATTAAGAGTAACTATGGATAAATAATATAAATAGATAATTTCATGCATAGATAATAATTGTACAAGGTCACTATCAAAACATATCATTGGACTTGGTTCAAGTAGCCTTGAAGATTTAAATGGAAACAATATCCTCCTGACATACATTTTATACATTTAGTTCTGATTTCAAATGCTGTAATTTAATAGTACATGTAATTAAAATACTGCCTTCTCACTTTTTTCATATAAGCAAGTAAAGTTCAACTCTAAATTCAACCTTTTAACAAATTAGCAAATGCCTGTGACACTAAGTAGTAGATACAGGTGTAGGTATAGCATAGAGGGTGTACATCCCTTGATTGTTTGTAAAGATGAAAATAGTGCTGAGCTTAAATAAGTGAAAGTTTTTTTGAACATTATATGGCCAAAAAAAAAGATTTATTTTCTGATCATTTTGTAAGTATTATTTTTATGCAGCATCTCCTTAAACCCTAATAACTATAAAATGAAATTATAAATTATTTTAATTTTTGTCAACTTTTCAACAATCTCTATAAATCCACTCAGATATTACTGAATTTACAGTTTCTTGTTGAGAGTTAAAGCCTTTTATTATATTTGAATAATTCTGATTATTTTCTTCCATTTTCAGTGAAAAAAGTCGTCCTCCTGCCTGGTGTGATAGGATCCTGTATAAAGGAGGTGGTATAACCAGCCTGAAGTATCGTTACCATCCAGAATTAAAAATCAGTGACCACAAACCGGTCTCAGATCTATTTGATGTTGAGGTGGGTTTAAATTATTTGTGTTTCCCCCAAAAAGTAAAGTAGAAGCTTCCATGTACCAGAACAGGTGAATTAATCTCTAGAATGACAATACATTAAAATCTTTTTGGAGATGTATTCCTTGGGCAAACAGAAACAAAATTGTTCAGAATAGTTCTTTTTACACCGTACATTAAACATTTTTTTACTGAAATTATTTTAAAAGCATAGATGTTAGGTAAGAAAGATGAACTGCTTTGGGAGCCTCTTTTATAAATAAACATTATCAAATGAAGATAATGCATAAAATAATATAGATAACATATTTTTTATCATTATTGCACTGTAATACCGGTCTTTTGTTGTATTATTTGAACTTACTATTTGTTTACTTTCATTCATAAATAATTCATGGAAACAATTTCTATTATGGGGTAGAAATCAGTTAAATTGTAAGTTGAATTTTGCATTATTTTCTAAGTTAGCAATTTTCAGAATGAAATTTAAAATACCAATAGTATTTGAATCATCTCCCTAAAAAAAGTCAACTTGTTAAAGTTTGTGATGAGGTACAGAATCAGTACTATTAATAGATATGTACCGTAGTTGTTTTAGAAAATTCAAATCTAATTTTCATGGGGATTATTGAGCCCCACCTTCTTGTCCATTGACTTTGAAACTTTTGCATAGTTTACATGTTTAAGTTTGTAATTAGGTCAATGAGATACTTATTTATTAGATATGATGAAGAATACAGTTATGACTTCATACAGTGTTGCAATTTTATTTTCAACATTTGCACTTTTGAAAAAAAAAAGATACATCTTTATTCCAATGATATCTATTTAAAAATCGGTTTGATAAAAAGCCTGCCGTCAAAGCCTGGTAATGTATGTCAGTAGTTGTTACTGACATATTGTATAGAATTTTTGAAGGGTTTTTCATTTGCAGAAAGAAAAACTGTTCTAGATTTCTAAAAGATTTAGAATTTCTTTCTTGAATGATGTTTTACTTTGCTTTTCTATTGCTAAACTTAATACTGAGATTTCTGTCAATGACATTTAATCCTTAGATATTTTGAACTTTTCTTCTTTGGATAATTTTCCATATTGTATTTATTGTAAACAAGAAGCTTCAAGGTGTGCAGACATGAATGAAAAATTCTATGCTGATAAAACAAATCCCAGTGTCAAATGCTAATTTTTATGCCCCACCAACAATAGTGATAGTAGAGGGGCATTATGTTTTTTGGTCTGTGCCTCCGTTCGTCTGTGCGTCCTTCCGTCCGTCCGTTCTTCCCACTTCAGGTTAAAGTTTTTGGTCAAGGTAGTTTTTGATGAAGCTGAAGTACAATCAACTTGAAACTTAGTACACATGTTCCTTATGATATGATCTTTCTTATTTTAAAACAAAATTTGACTTTTGACACCATTTTTATGGTCCACTGAACATAGAAATTGAAAGTGTGAGTTTCAGGTTAAAGTTTTTGATGAAGGTAGTTTTTGATGAAGCTGAAGTCCAATCAACTTGAAACTTAGTACACATGTTCCTTATTAGTTGATCTTTTTACTTTCAAGGCCAAATTAGATTTTTTACCCAATTTCACGGTCCATTGAACATGGAAAATGATAATGCGAGCGGGGCATCCGTGTACTTTGGACTCATTCTTGTTTTTTATATCTCAAAGATAAAGTATTTTAAAAGAGTATGAGATAGTTTATTCCCAGAATTTTATCTAAATGAGTTTAATATAGATTTGACTCAATATCTGGTTGATTACAAAATATAGTCTTTCAGGATAGTTACTGTAAAAAAGTTGCAAGATTTACCTAGTATTTTATTATTTGAAAACTTAGAACTATCTATCGTGGATGTATATTGTTGTCGAGCAGGTAAAGTTGTAGAACATGTTATACTATCTATGTTATATCTTTTATAGGTGAGAGTGGTAGACGAAGAGAAATCTAGGAAAGTTTATGAAGATATAATGAAACAGTTAGACAGACTGGAGAATGATTATCTGCCTCAAGTTAAACTTGATAAAACAGAAGTAAGATATCATATATTTGGTGTAAAAAGGTAGAATTGATCAGCAGGACAAGATTTACAAATAAGACAGCATGACCAAAATAGTTGGGGAAACCCCTTATATATGACAGACTTTCTTAGCATATTTTGTTCCCTTTTGCGTAAGTACTTTAGATTGAGAAAAACTGTGCTTAATCAAGGTAAAATTTGAAAAGGGTAGATAATTGATTTTTTTCACTCACAGTTTGATATAGCTAGACAAAAAAATTTTTGCATGTATTAATGGGGTGCATATTATCCTTGGAAGCAAGCTGTGTTTGTTAAATTGCATTTTTACATTTCTTTTCATATTCTTCTTCTTCTTTTTAGTAACTTCCTCCTGTGGTTAGGAGCACAGCAATTTCTTGATTATTCACATTACACAGATTATATGGCTAAAATCACTTTGTTATTTCACAATATAAAACGCAATTGCATATATTAAAAGACGATAGGCTTATATTTATACACGGACAATATTAAAAGTTATTCACTTTGATACTTCGTTAAAAATAGTATAAAATCTAAAATGTCACTGATTCACTTTATGACATTAGTCATAAAAAAATTCCAGAATGATTTGATATCTAGTCTTAAACTTTGTAGTGCTTTTTACTTGGCAAGATATTTTCAGATCTGCCGGGCAGTCACAACAACTATTTGTATTTAACATGCCCTAATACTATTTTTAATTTCAGATTATATTAAATGATGTCAAGTTTATAGACACCAAAGAAGACATATTAACAATAACAAATTCTGGTCAGGTTAGTTATATTTTTTTTTACCTGATCCTTTGATAAAGATACCCAAAACAGAAAATTTATTGAATATGAGTTTATAGAGCAAACTGAAAGATGGAAAATAATTTTTTTTTATGCTAGTGTTTGTTTTCCTGTTCAACAACGATAATTTGTGTCAAGTATGGAAATGTATAAATATTAAAGGATTTTTTGTTAAATTTGATAGTAATTACATATATAATTGAATTATTATTCTATAAAACCCTTTAAAACTTTTAGAATAGTTTATACAGCAGTACTATGTTTATTATGCAGGTTCCTGTAAATTTTGAATTTATACAGAAGCTTGATGAACCTAGTTATTGTAAACCATGGATGATGGCATCTCCATCTAAGGCTGTGATAACGCCAGGTTAGATTTAAAACAAACAAAGCTGTCTGTAACAGTTATATAAGACAGATATGACACTTAAGATTCAGGAACACATTTACTCTTTTAAAATTTCGTTTATTTTCACATGTTGTTGCACCACTTTGGGTGAGTAGCAGTACTGTTAAACTTCAAAACTCATTTTGAATCTCGCTCTTAAAATGTTTAAACAAATGCATTTGTTTTGCAGGAAAAAGTTGTGAAATAAACATATCTGTGTATGTGGACAAGAAAAGTGCTGCTGTACTGAACAGTGGTGAAGATAAATTAGAGGACATACTTGTTCTACATTTAAATGGGGGAAAAGATTTCTTTATATCTTTTTGTGTCAACCATATTATATAATGAAAAATTAGAAGATTTTGTATTGTTGCTGATGAGACAAACTCCATCAGAGACTGAGTGGCATAGAAGTTAACAACTATAGGTAACTACAGCCTTGAACAGTGAGCAAAACCCACACTGCTTAGTCAGCTTTAAAAGGTCATGAAATGACAAATGTAAAACAGTTCAATCTAGAAACTGGCTGCCAAATTATGTACAAAGCAATGAATAAATATATTGTACATTGTTAGTTGTGACTGAAAAATTTGTACTTTATGGAGATGATGAATTTAAAATATAAAACATTTGAGTTATGATAGTTTGCTTGGAAAGAAAACTTGAAATGAAGTATGTATAAAAATTTCTTGATGAGTTTCTCCTTAACCAACATTACATATCAGTGAGTGGTAATTATATTGCTAGTAGTTTTGGAAGTTCTCTAGAAGCTTTGATACAGATGCATGGTCCAGTCAGAGAAATACCTACTGCTCAACTTGTAGAAATTGTAAGTTTTATTGGAATTTGATAGATGGGTAACTTGTTCATAATAGCAAATTCATTCTTTTGGTACTTTATATAACCACAGTCTGTAAAGTAAGAGATCTGTTTAAATAATAGCTTATTTGATTGTTTGTTTTTAAAAGTATAAAAAAAACTTGTTTAAGGAGACATTGAAAGTTGAATCACACTAATTGGCTGAATGCATCTAAATTATTATTTTTAAGAATAGTTTAAAGGCTAGTGCTTAGGAAACAAATATAGAAATAATTCACCCGGGTAATTCTTCTTTATGTGATCTACTAACTTACATGTACAGTATGGTTAGAAAAAAATAGGACAGACTTATTTTCTCATTGTTTTAAAAGTACTTATATGCTTTGTAACAGGAACAACCAGGTAGTTTGGTGAAGCGAGATGTACTAAACCAAGGAGGCAGATTGTATGCCATTCCTAAGGAGATATGGAGACTGGTAGATCATTTGTGGCAGTATGGCTGTGATCAGGTTTGTCCAAAAAACAAGTCATATCTTATTTTCCATGTACAACCCTTGCAATATCAAACCAATAACTATTTAGATACTTTCATCTTTATTTTCTCATTTAATTTTAAAAACTGATACTGTGGATTCATTTATTTTCGTGGGTACCAATTTTCGTGGATTATGAAAAACTTGCATGTTCGTGGATATTTAAATTCGTGGTTTTGCCGAAGTCTGCATATAAGCCTATAAGAAATTTGTTATTCGTTGAACATTTAATTTCGTGGTTCACCTGTACCCATGAAAACAACGAAAATTGGTATCCAACGAATAATAATGAATCTACAGTATATCGAAACTATCTAATAAGGATTAATATGATTTTGAAATTTATTCATATAATATTTTGTACTCAAATGACAGTGCATCATAAGCCTCTAAAGGCTGGTTGGTTTAACTATACATGTTTATTGACTGCATATGTTTTCAATTGTAATATATTGTACTTCATGTATAGGTACCAAGTTGTATATCTATCAATATATACAAATATATTCTGAAATATTTGAAAACATCCAACATTGTACTAATTATGCGCTTGATGCTTACAAATGGGGCATTTAGGTTTACTCTTGTCTGTCTGTACATCCATATGTTCCAAAATTGGTTTCCTTTCTCTAACTAAAGTTTGCAGGATTCAAATATTATTATAAAACTTATACACAATGGTTATAACCACCAAACACAGATCAAATTTTAAATTGAAAATTTGCTGACTTTGCAGTTACTGCACTCTAACTTTACTTTGCATCAACCTAATGTTATGAAACTTTCAGACTGTTCAAATTAAATCTAGCCTACCAGAGGTTGTGTTTATGGTATATGTTTACTTTACATTGACTTTAAGGGGTACCCAACACTTCGACTAAAATAGATTTGGCTCGTTTCATTTTCATAAAATTTTGACAAATATTTTCTTGACCTGTTTACGCAAATATGAAAATTTCTAGAAATTTGAACTGCACAATTTACAGGAATAATTAGGTTGAATAAATAGCAGTAAGACAAACACTAATTTGATCGATGAAAAGCTTGATTTCTCCTGACTTAAAGACTGTGATTAAAATGCACAGCTGATTTTTAAGAGTTAACTCCCTTACGTGTTCTGTTCCCCCTAATATAACACTTTGAAAATATGCTCCTCCTAAGGTTAACATGGTCTCATGCATATATACACTGTCTAAAATAAAACAAAAACTTTTGCAAATTAATGTCCTTTCTTCCTCAGGATCTCCATGATTCTGTGACATTTTGGCAATTCATCCTGCACTGTGTCTATCACTCTATACCACTCTTCTAACTAGGTTACATCTAAGTTTATGAAATCTGAGGTCAAATATTTACCCCACATTATTCTTGTTTTGCAGGAAGATTTGTTTCAGCAACCAGGTTTGAACAAAGAGATTCAACTGATAAGGGATTGTCTTGATACTGGTGCTCCAGAGAAGATTCGTATCCTTTACAAATACACAAAGTCATATTTTTAAATTCTGACTTATTATGATATTAATGATCAAATTTTATCAAAAGGCAGAATTTAATTTACTTAGATAACTCAATGAGCTAAAAGGTGTCTTGAAAGGGATTTTTTTTTCATGCACATAAAACATGTGAAGACCTTTACAATTCAAACACTGGACCTTTACTCATGTTAATAATCTCATCAAGCCATATTAGCTTTTATCATCACTTGCTGTATGTTGTTTGTCTTCTTTAAATGTTGCAAAAATCTTCTCTGAATTAGGATGCCAACTGGAATCAAACTTCCACAATCATTCTTTGAGTATCTTTTATCTGATGATCTAGCCTACCAATAAACATACATGGATTTCCAAGGCTAAAAATGATTATAGAGGAAAAATGCCATTAGTTTTTGTTATCTTGAAATTGTTATTGAGAGAGATAATTTGAAAGGGCAGAAATGTTCTGAATGTCAAATTTTTACTGAAACTTTCAGGTGATTCTTTATTGGAGTTTTTGCCCTTTAATGATGATTTATGCAAATTTTTTATACTCTTTTATCTATTATCTTGAAATCTTAAAAAAAAGGTAGAAACTATGAAAAGCAATATTAAGTTCATGATTAGCTCTACAAATAAATCAACATGGCTGCAATTGAAGAGGTCTTGCCCTTGAATGACTTTTCATGTATTGTTATGTTGTTATTTTTGCAGTAGATCAAGAGAAAGGAGTATGTTCGATAAGGTCCTAAAATGGCCCCCTTTTTTAGCATAAATTTCAAATTCGGATTTATTGACCAATATCACGATAAATTATAGCTAATACATTGACTAGATAGGATATAAGCCATTCTGTTGAAAATTTTACGTTTCTGCGTTTCATTATGACGTCACAAGTTGTACTCATATTGATTTTTCACGAAAAAATCAATGAAAATAGGTAAATTTCCACAGATTATTTGACAGGAAACATAGAGCGCATACGTCGACAACAAAGATCTTTTAAAATAATGTTTGTGAAGACATTTAACATGTCTTATTTGAATATTAAGCTTGTCGACGCCTGCGCTCTATGTTTCCTGGTCCTTTATTTGGTTGAAATCCAGCTGATTTTGTCAAATTTCACCAAAATCCCTTATCTTGACCTTTTTGGGATGTAAAAATCAACGTGTTAGAATTAAACTTCGACAAAAACAGCTCTGTTTAACTTTCTCACATGTCTTTAAGGGAACTTAAAACAATTATTGTCTTGTAACCATGAACTTTATAATTGGGGCCAAATATGGCACTTACCGAACTTACTCCTTTAGACCAGGACAAGTTGTTGGATACCAATTTTCGAGGCTTTCGTGGTTACAGGTGAACCATGAAATTAAATGTTCCACAAATGACAAATTTTCTATAGCATGTATAGGCTTATATGCAAACTTGGACAAAACCACAAATGAAATATCCACGAACATGCAAGTTTCCCGTAATCCATGAAAATTGGTCCCCACGAAAATAAATGATTCCACAGTAACAGGAAAAAATATGAAGTCAACATTTCATAGGAGTTAATGCATTTGAAAGAAAACCAAAATGTATATATGTCATCAGCTTGAGCAGAATGTAAAAATTATAATAACAAAACATCTTATATTATAGTTTCTTAACATATTTTAGCTGGTAGCATCCATTCTATAGCAGAAGGATTATTGCTGTTTTTAGAATCCCTTCCAGATCCTGTCATTCCAAAAAGTGTACACAGGCGATGTTTAGAATGTTCTAATAACTACCTACTGTGTAAACAGGTAAGTACACTGAATATCTCTTCCAAGATGTGTTAATACATATCACTGTCTATTTGGTAGATTACAAATAACTTAATGTAAAAATCCCTCAAAGAATTTTCATTCAAAGAAACTAAATGAGGTTCAAGTTTTAGTGGGAAAGCAGGTAAGTAAATCAGATATCATACAAAAAAATAACCTGATTAAGCTCATCACATGGTCATTTAAGCCTTTTTTTAAATTCTCAGCAAGTCATGTCACTTTTGTTAAACTTTTAATTTGTTCACCTTATCCTCGGAACTGACTTAGCCATAAAAAGATCTACTGGGCTATTGTTTATTTTAAAGCTATTCTAAAATCACTGGGTCAATTCTTAGGATACCTAGTTTCAATTTGATCAAGGCTATTGTGTGACATGCTTTTGAAGCCCAGATATATAGAATTTATTTAAAGTTCAATGGATCATCTGATTAGTGATTGCTTAATGTCTAGTAAAAAAGTTCAATTAATTAGAGTTTTCTTTGAATTTTTGTAACTAGTGTTTGTCTAAAAGTAATCCATCTAAGTTTATTTTGATATTTAAGGAATGACTGTAATATTTTTTCTGTCTATGAAGAAATAACATAAAAAATTTGGTGCACACTGAATAACGCGCGTAGCGGGTTATTTAACAGTGTGCACCACATTTTTTATGTTATTTCGAATAGACAGAAAAAATATTACAGTCATTTCTTATAATTTAATTCTAAATTCCATTTTAAACCGTAGAAAACCATGAAAAAACGTTGATGACGTCACGGTCACATGACTAAATTATGTCTATGGGCTCATAACAAAATAACGTCAGCCAATCAGAAGACTTGTTACATCCAAAATTAAATTATTTGTATGTAATGCAGATAAAGAAAGATTATGATCAACTGACTTCTTTATGTTGTTCCCTTTATTTTTCAGATTATACTGCAAATTCCTGAATACCATAGAAACGTGTTTAGATATCTATGTTCATTCCTCAAAGAACTCCTGTCAAAATCACAAAACAACGGTTTAGACATTAAATTTCTAGGTAAGTCATCATGTCTTCTCATTTTATGATCCAACTGTTTATACCTGTAAAAAGATAGTTATTATTTGACCCCAGTCTGTCTTTCTGAATGTCTGCACAAATTTATGAATTGTTTGTGTACTCCACTTTTCCTCTTAGATTTCTATGTAGACAATTTTCGTTTATCAGAACCATTGAATGGTATGCATATGGTTAATATTTTGATTTTCAGGATTTTTTTTCTTAATCAAGTTAGTTATCTTACACTGGTCTGAGATCACATTTTTCTTCCTTTGATTTTCATTTTCTACAAATTAGTACCCCTTGTGGACAGTGTATACCTTTTTTTTCAATCACCATTCAAACATTGATTTATTCATAATCATTTGATACTGCAAATAAAAAATCTAAATATGAAGTAAAGCAGATGTTAGACTAGTCAACAAGAAAATATTCAACAGACTTACAAAATCATTTCACATAAAAAATACCTGTTTCTTCAGGACTCCTTGTGTTCTTTGAAAATACAAACAAAATTTGTTTAAAACCTCACTTTGACATTGCTTTCACTGATTGACATTGATTCTATATTTTTACAGCATCCTTGTTTGGTGATGTGTTTTTAAGACCAGACCATCATTATGTTCCAACATCCTCTAAATCCAACAAAAATGTCCGCAGTGTAGCAAAAGAAGAAGAGATGAAAAGAGCTGCTTTTGTTTACCATTTCTTGTCTAATAGTATTGATGACGTGTGAATCTTGTCAGCATTTCCTGAAACCCTACAACAGCTTTCGATGTTGTGCAGCAACTGATAGGAACAGAATTGATAAAAGATCTGTCAAGTTTATTAGTAACAATACAAAAGCAACTGTTTTGTATGAGGATGAATATTAACATCTGAAACATGGACAATTTAGCATTATCTGCATATAAGACAGAGAAATAGTTTTGAGATTTTGTTTGTTTCAAGTTTTACAAGATGGATATGTTGCTTCAGCTATAAACAATCTGTGATAATCAATATTTTGTGTGGAGTCATTTGTAGGATGTGTCATTTTTAAATATGTGTTGTTCATAAGTGTACTTTTATATTGATGTAATACATATATCACACATTTTAACAACTGGTCATTTAAATGATACATACAAGTTAGTCTTTCTGTAATGTAGTGAATCTCTGACTTTTGACTTGCTATTTCGTGATTGTTTAAGTCCTTAGAAAATAATGCGATAAAATTCTGAATATTAACCAGAACTAAGTTACAATAACAAAGGCCAAATGATCTCTTTCGGCTTTTTAGACAAGTCAAATAAGGAATTATTTACATGCTAGAACAGTATCTTACAGGAAATATCATTTGCTGAATAGTATGGATTTTTTTTTTACAAACATCACCACTTGCATGTAGGTTAAGAATACAGTATTGAATGTTTGCTATTTATTTTTTCATAATGGTCACAATGCATACAGATCATCTTTTTAACATTTAAACCTTCAAAATAAGCCCTGCACCCACAAATAGTTTAAAAGTTTTTTTTCTATGGTTTAATGCATTATTCGGGGAATTCAGCCGTCTTGGAATTACAGCAAGGCAATTAACTAAGAAACAGTGCATGTGAACATGTAAGAACACCTCATAATTATTTCACGTCAACTCCTGAATTGGAAAGTCATGAAAAAAACAAACAATTTTAGGATGTTGCATTGATATATATTTGAACAAATTATTTGCATAATATACATGACAATTCATAATTTATCATCAAGTTGTATGATATTAGAATATTCTTATTATAAAAGGGAAAAAATGGAGTGGCTAAAATTAAAATTTTTGTTAACTCTGCTATTTTCATTGTTTGGATTTCAGTTAAAAATTTTCACATAAAATTTTGTACTTTTTAGTCTTGTTGAAGCAATTAAACAAACTTGTATATGGATAATGAGAAATATTTCTATAATGAATACAAAATGTATTAAATAGAAGCATTCAATTTTTATCCGTTAATATAATATATACATGTAATGAAAAAGGTCCACATTGTCATGACTCGATCATATAAGATATTCAGGTTTCTTTGTCAAATCTTAGGGCATATCATTATTTCACGATCAACTCATATTTATTAATATTTTTATGGAGCAAAATTTTTATTTGTTTTCATACATTTATTCAAATTGCATGTTGTATCATTTTGCCAGTATTGATCTATAACTTTATTCTTTTGCAAGATTTAAGTTGTGTCAACATATTCCAATCATTTTAATGTGTTGCTTATTTTAATCCATATTGACACAAATATAAAGAAAGAAAGCAGATTAGAGGATTAATTGCCATGAATTTTTTTAAGAAAAGGCTTATAATTGGATTAATTTTGATTCATTATTTGCAATGTTAAATAGAACCCCATACATGACAAACAAAATTAGTAATTAATATTTACATGAATATTTTTGATTGTCACAACTACTCAAGAATAATGTGAGTAGTGAAGATATTTTAATTTTTCTATAATAGAAAGCATTGATACTTTACATGTGACTTCTGGAAAATTTCATTAAAATTAAGGAGCCATTTATGAATCCATCCTTGTTTAATTAGGATGGTTACTACATTTGTTCCATTCATGTGCTTAATATGTGCATTTAAAATATTGGTTGTTAGGAACGCATACCTGCCAACTTTTTTTGTCATAAGGAATTTGAATCTACTACTATATTGTTTGAATGATTATGTATGTGCTTAAATACCTTTTAAATCATTTGAATACTTATTTTGAGGTGTTCACTTTATAGAATAAAGAATTTCAATATTCTTGTTAATATCTCTCATGAGGGATATCCCTCGTAAATCAGGATAGCTTGCAGGGCTAGGACAGAAGTGTGCTAGCTACTTAGCTTTAAAAATCTTATGATTCCAAAATTGTATGTGAAGTCTTATTTTATTGGTGTTCATCATCATAGCAACCAAACATTTAAATATGTTTAAATCTGTTTCTATGTAGTCAAGTGAATGATTTCCTACACAAATGATTTTTTTTTTTATCTGAAAATAGGGTGTAAGTGTTTTTTTTATTGGAATTATAAGTAAGAAAGGTCATATTAAAAAAGAATTTCATTACAATAATAAAAAGTATGTTCCCTATTGGAATTTTGAAAACAAGGATTTGTATTCAAACCCTATAAGAGGATGGAGGATTGTGAGGAGATGGAACATGTTCAATTATAAAAAAAAGAATTTGTTGAAACTTCTATCCATTTATGTACAAAATCAGCTTTTTGAGCTTATTGAACTTGATTTACTCACACACTCACACATGTGAGTAAATCAAGTTCAATAAGCTTAAAATTAAACCATTCTTCCTTATGAAACCTTGTAGGTAATGAGTTCTTTAAAACACAAAATTTTTTTGGTTTATTGATATTAATGTGCCTTTTGTACGTTTTTTGTCACAGCTATTTTGAAATAAAGTGATATATTTTCCTCTAAAAGTATGCATTTTATAAACATTTTTATTATATATAGTTAAAAACAAGAATAACTGAAAACTAGTTATAAAAAAATGTGTTTAATCACATTTTATGTAGCCTTACTTTGTTAACATTTACATTTAAAAAAAAAATGTTTTTTTTAAGTTGTCTTAATTGTACAAGAAAAGTACTTCTTCAATTCCGATGTAAAAAAAAAAATGAAAGTTCAGTTGATGCTTAAAATTACAAGCAAATTTAATTTCTGTCTTATGCTTTTAAAGACCTTGTCACAAAAGTTATGAAAGTCACAAATGTGTTGAATATGCTTTTTTTCAAATTCTATCAAAAGTTATTCAAAAGTACCTCTTTAGTTCAATAAAAATTCGACAAATTGCATGTTTATAATGTCTAATTTTTTCAACTGTATGTTGAAATTTGGTATATTTTTTGTTTAGTTGTATATTCTTCTTTATATTTATGTTATACATATGATTTAAATTTTATTGTCATTATTTATTCAGTTCATATATTCCTTTAATAAGTTGAAAATCATACAATAAAATCTGTCACAAATATTAAATGTTATCATTTTACACAGCCTAACTATTGTTCTGGGAACATAGTTCTTGTCCTATGATTTTCGTTGTGTACAAGTATAGTCCCTAGTAAGGATAGTGTATACTATATTTTTTCATACCCCTTCCAAATTTTTTTTTTTTAATGTTTAATGCAAGAAAGGGATGACATTTAAAGTTGAGTAGTAATTTGGTACTGTTAAAAAGTTTTAAAATTTCTGATGCTGTCTAATAGCATTCAAGACCCCTTTATATTATATTATTTATATTTTGAGTAAGAGCTGAGGAAGTTTTCTATAATGTTGATACTATGTGTACTGAAAGTAGTAGATTACCTTGTCAACATATTTTTGAGAAAGCACAGGCATGTGTTAATGTTTGAAAAAAAATGCACAACTTAAACAACTGTGTTTTTGGGCCTTTTCTCTGTGGTCCTACATCAGTATATCTCTGTCGATAATGAATTATTCCTGTGTCTTAACTGTTACAACCTAGCTATTTTTGTTGTCAAATCATAATTTATATGGGTTCTGATGAAGAATTATAACTTTGACTTGACTGTAACTAAGGCGTAACAAACAGACATCAACCACAATGCAAGCCACATTCTTTACCAGGATTTTAATCAGCCTGATTATTCTATCGTCTCTATGACAATTTGCATTATTGAAAAAATATACCACAGGACTAACAATCCTCACTTTGCAATGCCTCTCTGTAGACAAAAAGAGGTCTACTTGATTTGACAATTGGGAACTACGACACCATATGGTTGCAATGACAAAATATTTTCAACTCTACTCCTCGACATAGACACAGTCATAGCAAAAACCATTACATTACATTCGCACAAAATTTTATTCATTACCCCTTTCAAAACTTCATTCTCTGTTCAATTTATGTTTGGAAACTATTGTTACAGACCCTTATTCAAACCAACACAAACTTACAGCTATCATTTTCGAAATTGCAAGTCGCAGACTTTTCAAACCATTGAAAAGATGAAAAAGAGAAAAGATCTTTTCTAAAACTTTCCTTTGCCAACAAATGTACCGATGGCGTCAACTTGGGCAATATCCTTCATCATAAATTAGCTCAATCCATAATACCTCCTTATTTTAAAGAACAGTCTGTACCAATCATTTCTTATACCTATACCAAACCAATTGCAACTAAAATTTTCAATTTTAAACTGGTTTTGAAGGATCTTTATATTGATGACTTCAAGTCTAAACCTCCTGATTGGACCTGTGCTCGTTCGCAAATCACATATAATCCAGCTGGCCACGTAATTCTGAAATATCGTGAGCCTAAAGCCATCAATTGAAAATACAACTTCAAAATACTGATTGATTCAATCGAGGATTATGCCAGGCAATGAAATAAACTCGAGAAGGAAGACGTAGATGCTCTTTCCCAATGGATGAAGGCTGTGAAGTCGTAGATACAAATTAGAATCAAGAAACTGAATGGGTCTATCAATACCCATGTTACGTCAATCTGTAAAGACCCAAATGTTGCAAAACACTTGTTCTACTTCCATGACAAATATGGAACTAGATTTTCCATCACTGTATTGGACACATAAACTACACAAGTGTCCTTACAACCAACGGTATATTGCTGGATCTTCCAAGTGCTCCACGAAACCTCTATCAATTATCAACATCTATTTCATCGGTTTTCAAAAAGTAAAATCACAAAAGTACTGAACTCCGAGGAAAATTCGAAACGGAAAGTCCCTAATGAAATGACAAAACACATCAAACGAATGGACAACAACTATCATATTCCTGACTTGGTACAGGCATTTTCAAATGTAGAAAATGGTTGATTGAACCTGGTTTTATAGCGCTAAACCTCTTACTTGTATGACAGTCGCATCAAATTCCATTATATTTACAACGATGCGTGAGCAAAACAGATATTAGGTAACGTTGTCATAATAGGGATACATCAGTCGTCACTGTGTCACAATCTCAAAACAAACAAATATTTAACAAAGAAGCACACAAACATATATCAAATTTAACAGCCACATTCACTGCTTACTTATATATGTATTTTAAATCAATCAATAAAGCTATTGTGAAACTGCCTATTCTAAAAGTGGCGTGAATCAACTGTGGATACTTAAACAATCCATAGATCTTTTAGGGTACATACAATCTAAGACTCTTTCATCTTGCAATAGTATTAAAACATTTGACTTTCTACTTTAAACAAGTCTTCCCCATTCAAAACTAAAAGATAAAAAGAAAGAATTGGTATTGCTCTGTTTCATAAAAAAATATTATCGACTTAGAAACAAGTATCTTGTCTTAGGAGGAATAAATTGTAAAGAGTTCCAAATGGTGAAGTTGAAATCATCCCTTCTTAAATTTTACAGACGCCATCATGAGTTGGTTGACCGTTATGGAATATTCGTTTCACAAATGATATCAGATATGTATCTATGTCGTAACTACAATCCGGTTCCCTTTTTCACGAATGTGACTTAACGAATAAGACTATTTACCGGGTTTAAACCGGGTTTAAAATAACATGAGCAACATGTACGAAATCTAATAAAACTTATGCTATAAACTGAATACAGACGCGTACTTATTATCAACATAAGAAAAGTATATTAACAAAAACCACAAAAATACCGATCTCCGAGAACAAACTCTGAGTATTGAGATAATGATACCCTCTAGAACTGAAAGGCCACAAACAGCGATAAAACAGGCACCCTACACTGTTATCTATAGGAGACATCTTTTTGTTTATGATAAACAAAATCTAATCGATAACACTGGTTTAAATCTTCTGATGTATTTATATTGTAGATAGACTTGGATTCTTGGAAACTAACCCTATCTGTGAAGTTAGGACTTTTCGGTCTTCTCACGTGACATTATCCCAACAATCGTGTCACATTGTCATTTCCGTTTCTAGGAATTATCATTGCGTAACATTATAACAGTGTTTTGGCGAGTTTATAGGGGAACAGATGTCTGCTTGTTATCAGGTAAATTTGGCCTTCTCAGAATAACCCTGTATTAGAAATATTTATATTACGATCCCTAATTTGCGATAAATCATGTTCAGATACAACTTGTATTGTTGACAATTATGTCCAGGGATTTTTTTGAAAAATATTATAACCTGTTATCTCCTTCAATTGTAGAGTTTATTTCGATGTATCATATTATTTAAAATTGCTTAAATCCACGTTATTTTGACTCCGCTGGATAGTTGTCCTATTGACAATCACACCCTATCTACTTAATTTATATTATGTACAGGTTTCCAGTGCCAGCGATTAAAACTTGCCCATACCATGAAACACGTCATTACTTATTGATGATAACTCTTTTTTGTTTGAAATTCATTATTGGGCCGTAAGTTTTCTCGTTTGAATCCGTTTATATTTGTCATTTCAGGGTCTTTTATAGTTGACTTTATGGCATGGAGTTTGCCTATTGTTGAAGGCATAACGGTTACCTATCTTGGTTATTTTTTTGGCAATCATACCACATCTTGTTTTTTTTTATAAACATATGTGCGTTGTTTCGAGTTTATTTTTTATTTCATTTGTTCAAATCGAAAACTATCAAGGTATTATCAGCCATGCAACGATTCGCTATAATTGTTTTTTGGAATCCCATTAAATCCGACCTTGTACAAATTAATCAACCCCATAAAAATAATCGTAATACAAGAAAAGAAACGATAAAATGTAAACCACCAAAACTTGAATGATTTTAAAGTCATGCACACATCACGAATAAATGTGTTTCCAGTATATAAAAAAAAAAACACATTAAAAAGACAAAAAAATCAAATGGAATTAATAACAGACTTTGAAATACATACAGATAAGCCAATGTAAAAATAAAAACCCAAGAGAACACAATTTGGCCTAAATGTACTTGTCTTGTTTCAGCTATAAAAAAAACTTTAAGAAATCAAGTATATAGAAAAAAACTACAAACATTAAGTTGATAATTATCGACATAATGTGGATTCATTCATTTTTCGCATGTTCCAATTTTCAGGAATTAAAGAAAACTAACATGTTCGTGAATATTTGTTCCCCTGTAGGCCTACCCACGGAAATTGGTATCCAACGAAAAATAATGTCATTTGTCAAAACGTATAGGAATTCTTGGTCTGCAATGCTCTTCAACTTCGTTCTTTATATGGCCTTTTCAACCTTTTTTAATCGGGCGTCACTGAGAAATCTTTTGTAGACGAAACGCGCGTCTGGCGAAAATACAAAATTTCAATCCATGAGGTTTTTTTACAATCATAGCACATTTTCTTATTTATATGCATTATGAATAATAACCAATATTAAATTGGTGTTAGAAATCCCAATAAACCTCTGTTAGGTCGTTTTTTGTTATATATATATATATAAAAAATATATAAAAAGTATGAATTATAACATAAAACTATTCGTCGATGATACTAGTACATCACTATTCGTTGTTATGTACCATATATAAATACGGGTTGAAATCAAATTGCTTTCCAGTACTATAAATGAAATTAACACTTTAATGTGTCCAAATTGCTTTTCTTTATAAGGGACGATAAAACCTCAAATTTGCAAAGCCAAAATACACAAAAAAACCTGTTTAAAATATCGTAAAACACGAGGAGCCATTTGACCAAAACTGAACTTAAATCTTTGTCTGAAGGCGTTGACACATTAGTTTTAAAAAGATAATTTATAACTTATCAAGAGCATATAATATGATACGCCCACATCAGTAAAAGAACTATTTTGCCACTTTCGGATGCGCATGTAAATATTTATATTAAAAATGGGGATAGTTAGTTATCAAATGTACCAGGATTATAATATATTACATCAAACGCGCGTTTCATCTACATAAGACTCATCAGTGAGGCTCAGATCAAAATAGTTATAAAGCCAAACAAGCACAAAGTAGAAGAGCATTGAGGACCCAAAATTCCAAAACGGTGTGCCAAATACGGCTAAGGTAATCTATGCAAGGGATAAGAAAATCCTTGTTTTTTACAAAACATTCAATGTTTTGTAAACAGGAAATTTACAAAAATGACCATATACTTGATATTCATGTCAACACCGAAATGCTGACTACTGGGCTGTTGATACCCTCGGGAACGAACCGTCCACCAGCAGTGGTATCGACCCAGTGGTGTAAATAGTTATCAAAGGTACCAGGATTATAATTTATTACACCAGACGCGCGTTTCGTCTACAAAAGAATAATCAGTGACGTTCAGATCAAAATACTTGAGAACCCAAAATTCCAAAAGTCGAGCCAAATACGGCTTAGGTAATCTATGCATGGGATAAAAAATTCCTAAGTGCCATTTATTTAATATACAGTGATTTTTATAGTATAAAATCTCTCTCGAACTTGATTGAATAAAGACAACAGTAGTATACCTCTTTTCAAAAGCCATAAATCGATTAAGAGAAAACAAATTCGGGTTACAAACTAAAACCGAGGGAAACACACATTAACATATTTGTTATTTCAATCTAGGTTGGCTTGAAAAACATAATTTTCTGTTGGGAATTTAAGGTGTGCTCATGCGAATTTTCCAAATAATAAGTTCACTGATCTATATTAATTGTCATTTACAATTTCTAGGAATTATCATGGCGTTACTGGTTTGATGTTTAAACTTTTTGTCATTTTATTTGTGTTCTTTTAATTAAGGGATACAGAAGGTTATTATAAGGTTAGTAGTGTATGCAAATACTTTTTACTAATTACCTCTTATTGTACACCCTTATATTTTCTTCAATATCCTATGTGACATAATCCCAAGCATATAAAATTTGAAATTTTGAAGAAAGTCAAACTATTTTTTGTGATATTGACGCTTTTCCTGATGATTGGAGTTTCGATACCATTAGTTTGGATACAACATGTATGCAAATCATTTCTAATCAGGTACCTTACTCATATGTTAGAATGTGATCTCTGGCACGGTATGTTCTGTATTTTCTATCGCTCTAGACGCAGGCATCTAAACAAAAAATCAGGCATACTAATTGATTATAGATATTCTTATAAAACTTGAGTTATATACTTCTGATATAGTTCTATTGAAAATTGACTAGTTTATGTTGAAATAACAAAGATTATTTGTGCAGTTTTGACCTTTCGGTAAGTTCATATGACACAATCCCAACAATCGATTTACCAGTTAAACTACCACCCAATTCATTTTTTTTTCATTGCTATTATCCGTTTCTAGGAATACATATTACATTACATGTTTCTACTTTTTTGCTCATGTTTAGGAGAACGGACTTTATTTCTTATAGGGTAAAAGTATGTATTTGACCTTTTCTCAATATCTTTGTATTGTAAATCTATTTTTCTGCAATGTTCTATTTGTGAAAACCTAAACGATATCAATATTGCAATTCTAAGAAATGAGAAACTATGCCTTATTGTTTTAAATTTCCGTTTAGTACTGACTTAAATGGACTTCATTTTCCCCCTTCAAATTTAACTTTAAATTCAGCCAATGCTTTCAAGTTATGTTTCAAATATGCTAAACTGTTATCTCCTTAAATCGCAGTGAATATATTCCGATATGTTTATATTAATTCTATAAAGTTATTTCTGTGGAAGTGTTTTATGTTCATCAAAATTAAATAAACCCGACAATTCGGGAAAGTAGCAAACAAGGAAATATTATTAAGGAGTCTTCATGGAAATCCTTATTCCTCGAATGTACACAAAAATACGCACCTTAAATGTTTTTCTTTAAAAATAAAACCTATAATAAAATTTCACTGCACTAGTATGCGACAGATTAAATTGTATGAAAACTGAAAATTGAATAAAATAAAATTAAAACATTTATATGAAATAATTTCCCTATACATGTATGTATGTTTTTATAAATCCCAAACGAAACTATTTGTTTCGAAAAAAACTTTGAATTGGATCTTTTTATGTTATAAATTTAAATATTTTTGTAATTTTTTTGATATATCTAATTAGATAAATATATCATTTTGCATGTTAACACAACAATTCTGAAAGAAATTGGTTAGTGTCGAACAATTGTTCTGTTGTATCTCAACTAACTTGCGTCTATACCTTTGCACGCCTCGGCTTTTTAAATAGTATCATTTGTCAAAAATTTAATAAACCAATTCACTATTTCGCGGAAAAAGTATTATTTTAATTTCACACTTTATAATTTTGATCTTAACTGGATTTGGCTTTCATTTGTATGTCCTTTTTTGTGTGAAATTTCTTCAATTGTTTCGGTTTTATACATCCTTGGCTTCCAATTATTCAGCAATGATCATTCATAAAGCAAGTAAATCCAGAAAAAAATACTTCGAATGCAACAATATTCTTCTTCCAAAGTATTGGTTGAATATTAAGATATATGTCAGGTTAGCATAAATCATTTGATAAACATGCAAACAAGTAATTTTGTACAATAATAAGTTCGTTTTCTTGTGCAACTAAAAGCTTATAAAAATAAATTATGCCGCAAATGATATCCTAGTATCTTAAAAATAAAAGGACTGCAACCATTTTTGTATCTTTAACAGGTACTTGAACACACACATATTCTGGTTGTCGTTAACATGCCTTCACTGAGCTTTTAACTTGGCCTAAAGATTTATTTTTCATTCATCCATAAAAAAATCCAATCAAACAAACATAAACATACAGATATATTCATTCCAAATAGAAAAAGTTTGTTTTGATATTCAATTTAAAGACAGAGCTTACCTGCAAACATTATAATTACTAAGTGTTTTCACTACACTTAATTCTAAGCAGCCACTATTCCTTCAATGCAAGTATATATGTACCTATATTGTGTCCGCATATCAAAGGATGTAGGCATTCAAGGAATATACCATTACAAATGACCAAATTAAAAAAAATCATAAGAACCCCAAAATGCAATCAACGTTACCTATAGGATTTTAAATGGTTCTTTCTGTTGATTTTTTTTCAATCTGTAGTCGTTTGTACTGATTTTTTTTGGTCATTGTTTTAATTCTTTTTATTTAGTTTAAATAATGTTAAACTGCTACTTTTTTTCATTATGATATTCAAATATTTTCTTTTTTTTGCAGTGTGGTCTAATACGGAGTACATGTATATACATCTGAGATACGATGCAATGCATTCGACAGTTGTGGAAGTACTGGATTATATAACCTTGAATTCATAAACAAAGATGTGTTTGTCTGGAAGCAAATTTCTGAAATTTTTCGCTTGCACACGGATTAAATCATTCATTATCTTATGTGGTTAGTCTTTGGTTCTTAAAATCCACACTATTAATAACAACTGGAAGTGAACATAGGAAATTAAAAGCTAACTTATGCTCTTATATGAACAATCGGAACACCTGTCAGAGAATGTACGGTGTTGTAGGAAGAAGAAAAAGGTTCGTTATAAAGATTATCGTGCATTTGAAATGATCAAATATGGTAATATTTTCTTGTCAGTTTTGTGTTGGAATAAATACACCTACAAAGTTGAGGAGAAGACTTGCATAGGAAAGAAGACTTGCATAGCAACACAACAAGACAGGTAAACTAAATGGATGATTGAAATATAAATAATATGCATATTTCATTTTATATTGATAATGACTGTATACTTCAAAATAAGTCACTCATGAGTATTTCGCGAGTTAAGGGTATGATTGCACAGCATGAAAATACATGAAATGACATGGTACAAATAATATAATAGAAAAATATGAATGTCTTAATACACTTCAAAATGTAATCTGAGTAGAGCAAAATATGTCCACTTGTTAATATTTTATGGCGTGGCTGGATATATAGTGGTTATATGCATTGTATGTTTCAGAAATGTAATATATGTTTTGAATTTAGAGATTCGTATTTGTTTTTGAGTGATGATTATGCAAATTATTGTTTGAAGATGTCTATTATCACTTTATTGTCTGTATCAATCTATACAGTTAACTATAATTATACTGTGAGGGAGCTTCACAAATATCTTTTCCAATGTAGTTTCTGACGCACCTTATGTTTGAAGCAAACAATTCCAGACGACTAGAAATTTTACGAAAAAAATACCACATTTAAATTTTATTAATCTAGGTAAAGTCATGCCTAAAAAGTCTTCCAATGGGCACAGGCTAGTCTCTACTCCGAGTGAAATATGTGGTGTAAACACAGCTATTTCATATGCCGAATATTCACACATAAAAACCGCATACAAATTTGGTCCCTGGCTGTTGTTATTTTAGGTCTACAGATGATTCTTCTATGGGAAGGGCACATAATGGTATTTCACCAAGGTATTCTGCAGTAAATATGAGATGACTAAAAATTTCTAGTTCTAAAAATCGAAAAAACGAATCTGACGATTGCTTTTTATTAGGTATGTAGTACATTTTTTATTTTTTTGTTGATTTATTTTATTCAAACCACATATTTAAAACAAAATATTCTTTTGACCTTTTTTTGTGTTTAAAAAAAATGTATAACAATTATTTACATTATGGTAAAAACGAATATTTCCACAGCTTTATATTTGATACGATTGGGGGTGCTCGGCGCCCTAATACATTTGGAAAGAATTGGAATGTTGCCTTATCATGTAGTCGGAAAAAGGCGGCCATTTTGCTTTTGCGTATAATGATTATGGTTGTTGACTATTTTGGATTAAAGTGGTGGTCTTCAAAACGGTTATAATCAAGCAATTATTGATCAGCTGGGCATAACGCTAACCTCGTCGATGTTTACTGCTGAATGAGTCGCAGTCACAGATCTAGATGTTTACAAGAAGCCTATTCGGGTGGCATGCAATAGATATCTGTCAGTACTGTTACATCGAATAATCATCGGATATAACACTCTCCCATCCACAGTTATGATAGGTGTGTATGCTGATACAGACTCTTTTTTGTTGTACTGTACAACATTGACTTTGTTTGATGCCGACATGGAGTACTGTGTCTTTGAATTATACTGTCATCGTATCATTTTTGTATTTTTAAAGATATCGAAGATATTGAACACATATTTTGGACATGACATAAAGCAGCAGATCCCTGGATAAGACTCGGTTACTGGATTTATAACCAAACACAAATAAATATTCCGTTTTACAAGGATATTATTTTACTTGGAAATTTAGGAAAAACAGAAAATAATATTATAAAAAAATTAATAATACTATCATCAAAATTCTTTATAGATAGAACAAAACTGTATGAAAATCAAGTAAATTTGGCAGGACTGATAAATTATCCAAAGAAAACTTATACTACAAAAGAATATATGTTCAAAAACAAAGTTTCTTCACATGCCAACATCTACTGGGACCCCTGTCTTCCATTACTAGAAAAATTTACACTTAAACAACTTAGCATTACCCTATGTAATGTTACTGTGTGTATTGTTTTAGCCTTCTCCACACCATATGTGTTTTATATAAAATATTGTTATATGGTGTTAATTTGTTTTGCTTTTTTTGTACCTAAAACCACATGTACTTTTTTAAATATCTGTTTTGTGTTTGTATGAACTTTTTTCACAATGGAAAAAACAACTTTGCCAAATTTATGTAATGTTGTTTCTTAAGACACACGCTAGTTATTACCAAAATACTGCTGCAAAAAATCTAAATTTCAGTGATTTTTTTTCTAGTTTTGTTTGTTTTTGTTTTGTTTGTTTTTGTTTTTTGTTTTTGTTTGTTTTTTTATTTATTTATTATTTTCTCTTCTCTCTTTTCTTTTCCTTTGAAATATAATTCTCTTTTCATTTAACAAAATTGAAATAATGGATACATAATAATATAGTGTATATTTTATGATTTAGAATACTAAAATTGATAACTAGTTCCTATCTAAATATACAATCTATAGTTCCTAACAAGATTTTGTGAGGTAGACGAAATTGACCTTAAAACGATCGTATTGACTTTTTTGTTCCAAAAATAGGTAGATCGGACATATTTTGACTTTATTTAATGACTTCCTTAGTTTGGGATTAATTGTAATTAGCATGTTTCTATGAGACTGAAAAATGTTTTTTTTTTGTAAGATAAATAATAATTTTACCTGGCGTAGCCGTGTGTAAAGTGTATTTCGGCATTTCTCTCCGAAAATGACTTGTTGATTAGAATAAAACTTCTTATTTGTAAACTTTTTCTGATTTTCTCCGCAATTGACTATTAGAAAATAATATATTTACTGTGTATTTGGAAAATTTTGTGAAAATAGGAGAATTGGAAATTCTTACCTTTCATACCTATACTTTCATTGATAAAACATAACATGGACTCATCCAGTGTCCAGTTTAAAGGTCATTTTAGTTACTGTCACATTCATGCACGTTCTGAGTTAATCAATTATAGCATAAACAGTTTGAAGGTAAACTAATAATAACTTAACTCAATCAAATTGCGTAATATTCAATAACAATGACCGGTCCACATTATAAAAAGTAATAGGGGTAAACTAGGTAGGGAGAAAATGAAAGATATTAAAAATTATTTTTTCTGCAATAACGGATAAAAATTTGTCAACCAAAAGTTTTGCTTTAATTTCATAAACATGTCGTTCTGTATTGGTACAGTTTTTGGATCTTTCATGTATGTATTTAAGGCCATACAAGTTTGGGCTTCAAAAGTACACATAATTATTGACTTTATACAGAAAATTTGTCCTTTTAAAACATAAAATGTTTCCAAAACAATACCTAACTACAAAGTAAAATCATTTCTCAAAACAATGCAAAAATTTTCATTTCGATTGGTACAGAAGTATTGTTATAAAGTGCGTTGAAATAAACAGTGGTATAGCAAAGATCGAATTCCCTCACAAAATCTTGTTAGGCACTATAATGATTAACGAGGCTGTGATAAGGAACCAGTACTTTTTGTATCTTACTAACACATGTGGAAGTTTTCAATAAAGTATGAAAAATAAAAAATAAATAAAAAATAAAATGTCTTGGGAGTAATCAGGAGCTGGATGAAAAGCCATGTAAACTATTTCCAAAACATAAAAAATGGTAATATTGACCACTTAAATGTAAAAGCATAACATGTAAGTTATGTTGCCTTTTTTTCTTTCCTTCTAAAAACTTCATAATGACCACCAATGGCTGCCAACATTGAAGAGGATAAGTCGAATTTATTTTGAACACTTTAAAGTAAACCTTAAAATAACAAAAATATCAAACTCCAAGGAAAATCCAAAACGGGAAGTCCCTCATCAAAAGGCAAAATCATACGTGCAAACACATCAAACGAATGAATAACACTGTCATATTCATGACTTTGTACAGACATTTTCTAAGTTAACAATGGGGGACTAAACCTGGTTTTATAGTTAGCTACAATTTTCACTTGAATAACAGTCGCATAAATTTCCATCATATTGACAACAATGTGTGAAAAAACCCAAAGAGGCATGATATGTAAAATATCAAAAATAGGGATACTGCAGTCAACATTGTGTTTTAATTAAATCATTATAAAAACAAACAAACATGTCAACAAAGAAAAAAAATGGCATATAGACAAAGCACATAAGCACAAATATGACAACTTTGTTTCAAAACCAGGATAGAAAAACAATTCACACGTTTACGGAGGAAATATAAAAAAATTCCAGAAACAATGCAATAAAATCAATTATTACTATATGATATATATATAGTGAATTGTTAAACAAATAAGTGTTTGTTTATTTCAATTTGATATTTTTTTATAATCTAGCAGTTAAATTAAAACTAATATAAATTTGATATAATTATGCTTACCATAAAACAACCCTGGACTTATATAGTATTAACAAACAGGAACTCTTCACTGGATTGTCGGATTAGTGAAGTATATTGTTAACAGAAGAAAGTGCAATTTGTTGTAAAAAAAAAGCATAAAAATAAGACTAGAATACACAAAAATGATAATCGGACAATAACACAATGACGGGATGTATATGTACCGAGGCACACCAAGAGGAAAAATGTACTAAGCAGTCAAGATTAATAATAAATAAAAACTAATGAAATAACACGAAATAAAGATGATAAAAAACGCCAGAACCTAGAATTCATACTTCAAGACCATCATGTATTATTTGTGAAGTTTGCTTTCATATGTTTTTTATTTTTCATGATGGAAATTACATAATACAGTATTAGACACAAATTATAAAAAAAATAAGTAACACTTTTAAGATCGATCAAATCATAATGGTATAATAAGAAATAAATATTACAATTGATTTTGCTAATCAAATGCTGTTTCTTTCTGACAAGTACCACTTCTTATCCATTTTTGTGAGTGCTGGGGTAAAGAAACATACCGAGTATTTTTCTATATGAACCCAATATTTTAAATCTCTATCCCACCTTATTTTGTGGAGGATATGCTCTTACATCTACATTTGTATATATATGGTTTTTAACTAACATCAAGATAATTTTGACTGTTTTACTGTTGAGAATATCCTTAGACACACCTAAAATTACTTCTTTTGCGCTGAAGATGTCATAATTTCTAATCCAATCTGTAATGGATAACCAGAAGTTTTGTGTAACATTACATTACTCAAAAATATGAAAAATATTTTTCTCTAATTTCTAAACAAAATGTACCGGTTCAGTTTCTTTTAATTTACATATCATTAAAAAGAATCCTATGAAACATCTTAAATTTAAGATTTTGTAAAAACGAATTTCTGGTTAAAATGAAGGGCATGGAATATATAGCATACCAATCTCCAATCTACTTATATTAAAATCTATTTACCATTAATTACTGGAAGATAAAGATAACACTTTATTGTCCTCCAAATATAATTTAAAGAAAAAAATACAAGATTTTGTTTCTTTTTCTAACTTAATCTATTTATTTACTTTTACTATTATCAACTTTGAACGAAGTTCTATCATACATCTACATCGCTTTTGAATAGCATTTAAAATACCATAAAATTCTACAAAATTAGTATTGATATTATACTTTTTTTTTAAATTCTTCATATGAGAATATTGTATTATTATCGGACACCAGATCATTAATAAGAAATATACAATTTTCAATATATATTTGAACTCAAGATCGTCTTTAATTTGATGTTTGGGTTCAGCCATATGGACTTGTCCAGAATATCAGTATTGTTTTCAACTTTAAATTTATTTTTCAACTTGGAAAAATTTACCAGGATAAATTTTTTTATTTTTTTACTTAATAATGCTATCTTATATCGTATTTTTTTTTTAAATTTTTTAAATGTTTTTCCTTCTTCTGAATTGACGAAAATGAGATTTCAGATCCCCGAACTCTCATTTTAATCATATCCCATGAAGCTGATAGCTTATATTGAACTGTTTATCCTCTGTCTCAATACCAATAGATGGATCAGACTCATATCCTGCGATGATAGTTTTGATGTCCCCTTTTACTTTTTCAATAAATTAAGTTTCCCTCAAAAGACTGTATTAAATTTACATGTAACCCTTCCCACTTAACGGGCTCGAAAATCTTAAACTAATAAGTACCGTAGAATGATCTGATCTATAACTGATCCCTATATATGATGATGTTACAAATGCTTCTTTATCAGAGAAGTAATTCAAACGACTTAATTATTTGGACCCTGCCATGAGTACATCTTTTTAAAAGGATGATACAGGCGCCATATATCTAATAAATCAAGATCACGAATTACCTAATGTATCTTGGATTTTGACGAGGGGTTATTTTCATTTGTGAAGTTGATATATATCAACATTATCTTTGTATCTTCCGCTGAATGTTTTAGAAAAAGAACGAGCCGTTCTTTGATAAAACATTGGTTCAGTAACTCTCTGTTCAGACACTTTAATAAAGTGTGAGTAGCACCTTCATGCTATTATATACCGAATGGAATCCGATATGCCTGTGATTTGGTATATTGCATCTAAGTAGGGGAAATTGAAAAATTTAAAATTGAAATCGTCTCGTTTGTCATAAATTCTGGTACTGTAATGACCGCTTTTGTCAATGCGAGGAATAAAGTTATGAAATCTTGCTCAGTGTTGGGTATAATTCTAATGAACATTTTTGAATATTTAGCCATCTATACAAATTCGTAAATGTTTCTTTACGTCAGTCATTGATTTCTTTACGATATCAGTACGATGCAATATCTACCCATCACTTTGGATTTTTCCTTTTCTCAGTCGAAACTAACAATCACACAGATGCTGATGTACCGTTGTAGAAAGAAACAATCCAATCGTCACATGAATTCCATAGATTTTTTTTTAAACAATGTTGTGTGATAAAAAAAAATAAAAAACAGAATTTAAAAGAACCCTCCGATTTCGGGAATCACGTACACGCTACAGTTTATTATCAAACGCTATTTTGGAAAGATAAAACAATAATTGCCTCATTTTCTATTCTGACATGTAACCTGGCAATTACAATTGACAGTCTTGATATTTGTAAGGTTATACATGAGGCAAACGCAATGCCGATAGAACAACATTTATCTTTGATAAAATCAAGAGGTGCAAGTTACTACTTTTTCAAACACTACCTCCTGCAATTAAAACATCTACGATAAAATTAAGGTACTAGTTTTAAAAAGAAACGGTTCTTTATTATAAAGACTTTATACAATTGCTTGTCAATCAAGCGATTGAAACATCACTTAGTCAGAATAGTACGATCCGTCTAGGACAAAAGTCCACCATCTGACAAAATTTCATATAGTTCGTTGCCTCCATCAGATGTTCAATATGCAGGGCCTTTTATTATTCTTTGTTGATCTGAAGTTGTTGATATGCTTAACCCAACCAATTTCAAATTCAAGAATATGCTTCAAAAGTGCACGTATTTATAACGTTAGTTATGAATATTTGAAAATATAGACAAGAAATTGAAACGTAGAAAAGGTATTCGAAGGCGATGCCAAGATGAAATGAATTTTCTAGGAAACTGGCAATAATTCTTGCTTCTTGGCGAAAATAAAGTTTAGTTTTTTATTCTTCTTGCAAACGAAATATGCTTAAAGCTGTCATGGAAAAGATATTTGTAATACTTGCAATGGACAACACCATTGGAAATACTGCAGAACACAGCTGTCAGATATTGAGCTCACGTTCAAACGAGGCATATTCTAGAATGTTGTTGCATGCCGTCAATGCTGCCCAAATAGGTCCCAAAATATATTGACCAAAACAGTTGCTATGATACAGATGTTGTTGTATTGTCTCATCTTAGTTTAGTAGATTCGCTTATTGGATAGGATGAATAACTTTTTTTTTTACTTTTTACTGGGAGAACTTCCAAATATATTTCAGTTCATGGATAATCCCTTGCTCTATCACAACTGCAAACGAAAGTCTTGCCATTGTTAAATGCCTTTGGAAGGGTAGCAATCATTGTTGGACAAATGTCTGGATGAGGAATAGTCTGAAACATTTGTGCATCTTATTGAAAATCCCAATGAAGTGTAGAAATTTTGAACTTTGTGAGGTGACAGATATATATGTGGTTGTTAAATATTCTGTGGTAGAAGTAACTGTATATCATATGCGCATTCCGCCTGGTCACATATGCTATTTTATATGATTAATATAACCATAAGGAATCAAAGAAAATTGAGAATGCACTACAATTTTACATAAAAGGCAAATAAGAAATTCTAATGTAGAAAAAGGGAAAATGAATATGAATTTTTGATACACAATTCCTACATCAACTTTATTACTTTTCTATAAAACAGCACTTTTGCTTATAGTACTGCAACTGACCTAAAAAAAGACGCTTATTTAACGAGTTTAATGTTCCAGAATAACACACGGCTGCAAATTGTTTTAAATGATAGCATAATATCTATATTTTAATTTCCGTCTGGTCGTAAAAAGTTTCTATGGTCACATTTTTGTATTTTATCTCTTTAATGGGGTACCCCTCAATTAACGGTTTTGGGTAGTCACTTTAAAATCCAAAAACTATATGTTTTTGTTAAATTTCCAGCTATTTTTATCAAATAATTTTGATGCATATATCATCAAAAATCATCGGAATGATGAAGACATAAATATAATACCATACCCGAGTAAATCTTTCAAATTTAAAGTTAGCTGTTTTTCAAATGGAAATTTAACGCGTTTTTCTTTAATAAACGAGGAAACTTATGATTCAAAAACAGTATTTGACATTTGAGAGGACAAAATATATTATTGGGATACTGCAGAAACGATTTATTTTAATTTTCACAAAAAAACACCCTTTAAGATATTTCAGTGCTTAACTTTAGTTTTTTGTCAAAGATAGAAAAAATATTGAAATAATTTGATAAACTGGTGTAGTTTAGAAAATAATTCTGTAATTTACTGTAGTGAAAAATTTAAGAAATATGAAAGTTTAAGGATGTGAAAAGATCAAGGCGACCTCTTCTTTTGCTATGTCATAAATGGAAAAAAATCGGAAGGTTCCAGATCAACGCCGTTTTGTAACGGCAGATCTTCATATAATTAGTCAAATTTGTCGTCTCAACATCGTTTATAGCATATGCTTATGATGGAACCGTTTTTGTAGCATTCTATTGAATAAATATCAGAAAATTTCTCCTTTTTTCCTTGTGGTTGAAATATTGATATTTTTAGGTCCGACCTTTGACCTCAATTTCCCAAGAATGTGACCACTCTGGATTTTTACGACCAAACTTTTCTTATTGAACACGTTTTCTTCCTTCCATCGATATATAATTTAGGTATGTGTTCTTCCGGAACATTAAAGTTTAAAAAAATGAACTCTGGTTGCAGTACTATTAGACTGTAAGACGGAAAGCAAAATAGCTATCTCAACCTCTCATTTGTAGCGCATTGAATTCATTATATTGACAAAACAAGCTGACATAATAGATAAAAATGTAAAAATAAGGGTACAGTAGTCGACATGTATGTTATAATCATAATCACTATGAAAAGCTAGTTTTCTTTTCTGTTGTAGGTTCATTATGACGTGTCCATTTATTCAGATGATATCTTTCACTTTGCTGACTTGGGTACTTTGCACAGTTGCAAAACCAACAGTGTACGTTGGGTCATACAACCTCAACTTTAAAAGTTTAAAATTTGAAACAAAATCATACACATGGAAAACAACTTCACAAACATCTCCCTTTGACGTAACCAATAATCGATTCTTTTCTGTGCCTACAGGTGGAATGTTAAAAGCAGAATTGTCACTTACGACTAGAAGCAACCATAGAAAACTAAAGATCGCCGCATGCATGACTTTAAAACGGACAAAACAAAAAACCTGTCAAAAAATATCTGGTATACCAGGAAGAAGAACAATGTTCATCAGTCAATTAATTCTCCAGGAAGTGTTTGAAGTGCAGAAAAATGATCAGCTTGAAGTGGCAATTTTACGTGGAAAAAAATACATCTACAAAGTCACCGAATACAATCGCCTTATTTTATATTATCTTTAGATGTGCAGGAAGACAAATAGCTTTTAGTGAACTTTTTATAGAATTTCAAGGATATTATATATTATACTTATGTCATATTTCAATACTCTTAATGCGTATTTGACATGTTCACACTTCAAAAATCCTTTTAAAATAACGTCATTTTTTTATTTTGATTAATTTATATCAACTGAAGTTTCTAATACCAGTCGAACAAAGGAAGAAACATATACATATTTAACGTGTATTTTGACGCCATTTGTTCAAATCAAAACCAATCTTTGAATAAATGATAAATTAACCAAAGAATCACTGTTTAATGTGTTTGATTTTAAATCCCCCAAATAAGGAAGTATTTTTGCATTTAAATATATCAATAGATGTTGTAACTAAATATTGCTTTTAAGTGATATCTATTGATAAAGACACTAGCTATCAAAATTTGTGTTCACCGATTTGATTATAATTCTCATATTTGATTTCCAACAAACTTTAACGTATATTCAAAGTATAAAGAGTCTAAAAACAATTTACTATGTATGTACTGGATAATATATATTACCATTTCATGTGTCTTTCGGTTAAGATGCCATCTAATTAACCATCGAGGTAAAGTCATATATAACGGATTGAATGAGGTCGAATTATTCACTTGCAAGTGAATAATTCATCAGCGCTTTCGTAGCCCTTACAGATAAAATCACTCAAAAGGCGAATATTTTGACTTTCATAAATGACTGAACCAACGTTTTTTTTTTTATTTCTTGTAGCTAATAAATTAAAGTGAAAATGGAAATTGGAAATTGGGAATATGTCAAAGAGACAACAAACCAACCATTAAGCAGGCAACGAACGAGGTCTACTATTGCCACTTTTTTTCAGACTTATATCTCGAATTTGACTTACACATCTCAGTACCAGAATCTATGAAAAACGAGAAGATTTTAATTTTGAAATAACCCCCCCCCCCTTCCACCGTAGTAGCAATATACCAACTCCACCTGCATATGGGATATATATTTCCCAACTTATTCAATATTCAAGAGCTTGCGGCTCCTACTCAGACTTTGTAAAACGTCATCAGTGTTTGAGTAGAAAATTGATGAACCAGGGGTATGTCAAAGAACGTCTCGTCCCTTTTCTAAAAAAATTCATAAGAAGGTACCATGACCTTGTTGATAAAAATTCCGTATCAACTTCACAAATAATGCATGATGGTCTTGATTTATAGATTCTGCGTACTGATGTTGTTTATCATCTTAACAACGTGTTTTATTGTTCTTTCATTTGTCTTTGTTCTATTATGAATATTATTTTTACTGTTGGATTGTTTTTTGTAATATCCATTTAACGTGGCTCGGTACTTAAACATCCCGTCAATGTGTTTTGCTGGTGTGGTTTGTATATGCGACTTTTTGTGTTTCTTTGGTTCTTATAACGTGACTGTACTTTAAAATATCCCGTCAGTATGATATTGTTCTATTATATGTCATTATGATATATTTCTATTATGAATTAGAAAATACGTTGAACCACAAACATCAAAATTATTCAATCGCGTAATGGAATGAACTATTTGTGGATTCTTATAAATTATATTTAAGTTTTGGACTAATTTAAATCTCGGTCTATTTCTGAAATTAATTCTTACATACTTTTGATTTTTTAACCCTGTCTGCTAAAATTTTAAAATTGTTTGTATAAACATTGAACGACAAAAATATGTAACGTATATAATTTTCTGACGTCAGACACGCGAGGAGAAAATGGTGGATTAAATCTAGTTTTATAGCGAGCTTAACCTCTCACTTGTTTGACAGTGCAAGCCACCGATATGGCTAACAACAGAGTGTTCAAATATGCATGACTAGTCTGAACGGATTTTTTTTTGTGGGTTTAATATTCAGTCCTGTGCGTCGAAAATCGTAGTGTAGAGTTTCCCGAGTGAACTAAAATATCTAGATTAAGATGGGACAGTTTTAATCGTTAACATTTTCTGAGGGTAAATTTCGGCAGTGTACTCGTGATTATTTAAATGGAATTTAGACGGTTCTTTACTGAGTTTGGTCATCAAATGTGATTCATAACAGTGAAAGAAAAAGATGGCTATTCTATTAAAGAGGTGCGATTGGTGCCAACAGGAATACCTACAAGCAATCAATCATCTAAATAAAGAACAACGACACAACATTAAAATGTAACACACACAGCAACGGACTAAGCATTAGACAAAATCCGATGAGAATAACCAATAGGAGAAAACAAACGACACAACGGAAACACAACGTAAAAATGTTACACACACAGAAACGAACTATGATATTACAATGGCCATTTTCCTGACTTGGTACAGGACATTTTTAAAGAAAAAAAATGCTGGGTTGAACCTGGTTTTGTGGCATGCCAAACCTCACACTTTGATGGCATTGTTAAATATAACATTAAAATGACAACATAATAATACAGGACTATAATACAAATAAATAGGAGAACGTATTAGGCAAATAAACACATGAATAATAGATTACAAAAGGCATCAGGTTTAAGATTAATTACGTCAAAAACACGCCTCGTCCAAACAAGAATTACCAGTGACGCCCAGATATAAAAGTTCGAAAGTCAAAAAAAGGTGGGGTACAAAGTTGTTCAGCTCTGAGGATCAAAAGTTGAAAAAGGTTGTGCCAAATACGGCTAGGGTTTTCTGCTTGTGATAAGAACATCCTTATTATATAGAACAATTTATGCTATTGCAAACAATAAATTTAATCAAATGAATATAAAAGATTTACATGATAAAACTGACGTCTTAACTAATTACAGAAAACAAAACCCGAAAACATACTACATTGAAGACCAACACAGAAAATAGACACGCCTGACTCAGTGACAAACCAAGCCTGAACGCAAAAAGTTATAACAATGATGTCACATACGAACGAAATGGTGAAAAGGCACAATATTACGTCATGCAGACATTTGAATTTCTGAAACAGCACAAATATGACGTCATATTTGAAAAATTATGTCTAAAAAATAAGATAGAAATAGGATTGATATAAGAGTATAATAGAACTAAATACTGATATTACATTTAAACACAATGCACATTGCAATACTAATCAATGGCAATTAACTATATTATATATATGTCCGGTTTGTTTTGAATCTAACTTCAAACATAAAAATCGTACAGATTACGTTGAACAAAATCAAAACTAATAAATGAAGGCTAAACACACGTGTAGTGAGTATATCTGGCATATCTACCTAATAAGACAGTAAAATTAGTTAGTTGCAGTTTATATATATTTGCATTCAGATTTACCAAAAACGACCATTTAATTAAGCAGAAATATTTTTGATATATAAAATTGTATGGAAGTGTAGTGTAAATAGTTGAAAGTCAAATCTGTCAACAGAATCAAAAGGACCATAAAACTATAACATCAAAAGAGTTTTTTATTCTAAAAATCATTAGTTCCACAGATTTCTTTTTATTACAAAAGTTAATGATGAATTATTTCAAAGAAATTAAGGAACTAGTGATAAATACCGAAATATTTGTTGTAAAAGAGGGACGAAAGATACCAAAGGGACAGTCAAACTCATAAATCTAAAACAAACTGACAACGCCATGGCTAAAAATGAAAAAGACAAACAGAAAAACAATAGTACACATGACACAACATAGAAAACTAAAGAATAAACAACACGAACCCCACAAAAAACTAGGGGTGATCTCAGGTGCTCCGGAAGGGTAAGCAGATCCTGCTCCACATGTGGCACCCGTCGTGTTGCTTATGTGATTACAAATCCGGTAAATAGTCTAATTCGGTAGGTCACATTCATGAAAGGGAAGGGGATTGTAGTTACGACGTAAGGAACATATCCGATATCATTTGTGAAACGGTTATTCCATAACGGTCAACCAACTCGTGATGGCGTCCGTAAAATTTACGAAGGGATGATTTCAACTTCACCATTTGGAACTCTTGGTTTAATAGCTTCCTTGTGATCAGTAACCCTCTATCAAGAAAATCATGATAGGAAATGCAAGCACGGGAATATCGTATCAATTGGGAGATATATACCCCGTATGCAGGTGCTGCTGGAATGTTGCTACTTAGAAATGGAAAGTTCACAATTGGAAAGCTGAAATCATCTCTTTTGTCGTAAAGTTTTGTTTTCAACCGACCCTCATTGTCAATGTCTAGATGTAAGTCAAGATATGAAGCCGACTTAACTGTATCTGTAGTATCCTTTATCTCCAATTCGATGGGATAGATGCGTTCCACATAGTCACCAAATTTTGAATTGTTTAGTGAAAGAACGTCATCTATATAGCGGAAAGTAGAGTTAAAGGATATTGCTAACTTCTTATCTTTCTTCCTAAGAAGTTCCTGCATGAAGTCAGCCTCATAATAATAAAGAAACAAGTCGGCAAGTAGAGGGGCACAGTTTTTTCCCATTGGGATGCCGACAGTCTGTTGAAAAACACGTCCTCCGAACGTTACAAATATGTTGTCAATCAAGAAATCAAGCATCTTGATAATATCGGTTTCAGAGAATTTTTTGTTTGAATCAGAGTGATTCTTTACAAAGTATGATTTATCCCTCCCTAAGACAAGATACTTGTATCTACGTTGGCCATTCTTTTTTATGAAGCAAAGTAATACCAACTCTTTCAATTTGTCTTTTAGTTTGGAATGTGGAATACTTGTGTAAAGAGTAGAAAAGTCAAATGTTTTAATACTGTTACAAGATGAAAGAGAGTTAGATTGTATGTACTCTAAAATATCTTTGGAATTTTTAAGTATCCACATCTGATTCACGCCACCTCTAGAATAGGCAGTTTCACAATAACTTTGAAGCCCGTCTTTGATTGCTGATAAAATAGATGTTAATAATTTAGAAAGAGGTTTCGTGGAGCACTTGGAAGACCCAGCAATATACCGTTGTTTGTAAGGACACTTATGTAGTTTAGGTATCCAATACAGTGATGGAAGATCCAGTTCTTCATCTTTGGTTGAAATACCAAAGGAACAAAGAACAGACCTATGATTATCCAGGATTTCCTCTTTCGTAAGTGTCGTGAGGGTATAAGTTGAGTTTCCAAGTGAATTGTCTATACCTAATTCGTTTATTAAGCAAGTAATGTAGTGACTTTGACAGACAAAAACGATGTTATTTGGGGCTTTATCTGCGGGGACAACAACATATTTATCATGAAGGTCGGATAAGTGTTTAGCAACATTTGGGTCTTTAAAGATTGACGTAGCATGGGTATTGATGGACCCATTCAGTTTCTTGATTCTGATTTGTATTAACGACCTCACTGCCTTAATCCATTCGGATAGAGTGTCTACGTCTTCCTTTTCACGTTTAGCCCATTGCCTGGCATAATCCTCGACTGAGTCCATCAAAATTTTAAAGTTGTATTTCCAATTGATGGATTTAGGCTCACGATATTTCGGACCTTTCGATAACACATTTCGTAGAGAAGTGTTATTAACAATGTTAAGGTCACCGGTAATAACGTGGCCAGCAGGATTATATATGAATTGGGAACTAGCACAAGTGCAATCAAGAAGTTTAGACTTGAAGTCGTCAGTATCGAGATTCTGCAAAACGCGTTTGTAATTGAAAATTTTAGTTGCAATAGGTTTGGTATAGGTATAAGAAATTATTGGTACAGACTGGTCTTTGAAATAAGGAGGTATTTTCGATTGAACTAATTTATGATGAAGGATATTGCCTAGGTTGACGCTATCGAGACCTTTGTTGGCAAAGGAAAGATTTAGAAAAGATCTTTTCTCTTTTTCATCTTTTCCAATGCGAACTGGCTTGAAAAGTCTGTGACTTGCAATATCCGAAATTATAGCTTGAAGTTTGTATTGGTTTGAATGAGGGTTTGTAACAGTGGATTCCAAACATAAATTGAACAGAGAATGAAGTTTCGAAAGGGGTAATGAATAAAGTTTCGTGCGAATGTGATGAATACCTAACGGCTTTTGTATGAATGACAGCAAGTCATTAATAGAGACATCATGCAGAGAAGGTGATGTATAATGACGATGGCATGACTGCGTCTACGTCGAGGAGTCGAGTTGAAAATATTCATCACATTCACCGAGTTACACGAAGACACACTTGATACCGAAACAATATTTTATTGATATTTTTTTAGTTAAGGTAACCAATTCATTAAAGGGACTTCAAATTTTCAGAAGAGGCATTTTAAAAGCTGTGATGTTATTATGAAATGCTATCTTGCTATATGACTCTATGTAGAGCGCACTGCTATGACGCCCGACAAAATCCGCATTACGAGAAATTTAAGTTTTTTTTTTATTCTATGCGTATTATTCTCTCTTTTACTTATTTTAAATCAGATTTTTCCCGTGAACACCAATTTTACAATACGATAAAAGAGCGTCTTTGATGAATATCAGTAGTTTGATGTGATACAATTTGAGTCATCTCCCTTTGATTGTAAATTGTAATGCACACTGGAAGGTGCCATGTTGCTGTGTATTGGAATTTTACTGCTCTCCAATCCATTTCACTAGTGTTCTGAATAAATGTGTTTAAATTACATAACCAATAAATTCCATATATCATTATGCAGTTTATACTCTTATATGCATACATTTTCAGAATTTCTGTCATAAACGTTTAACTATTAATTAATTCTGATATGTCTTCGTGTGGGCTTGTCTCGAAGATTTATTTGTGGTCTTGGTCTGTTTTCTGGTCTATGGTCGGGTTGTTGTTTCTTTGACACATTTTTCGTTTCCATTCTCAATTCTATATATTCACTAAACCTTCTTTGGAATTAATTTGACCCTGATGAAGTCTTGTTTTCGGATACATACACATTCATTTACTTTATTGACGTTTAATATTTTCCTCACAACAAAGAGTGAACTCTATATTTTAACTGTAAATATAGTTTCCTCCACTATTGAAAATTGACTCCCATGATATGGCAAGAAGGGTTGAAGGTGACGTTAACCTCCAACAATCTAAAACAACAACAAAAAAAAAAAACAATCATTCGAATTCATGTTACGAAAACTCTTAGTGATCAAAACTTTAACATAGCCTTTTGTTGTGTTTTTCAATGTCTGATCTGTAGAAATAAAGTATGGTTTTGAATATTTGTAAGTCATTTTAAATTACCGACTTTCAAGCGTATCTAAGTCACACTTAAGTGATGGTCTTAAAAGAAATTAAAAATCTTCAGTTATAACAAAAGAGATTATCATCAGTAAGTTATGTATTGTTTAAACAACATTAATGGATCAAGCCTTATCCGTTTATAACGAAATTCAACCACATAAAGTTCAGGAGACTTTGATATTTTATATGTGCTAGACAAACGGGTCAAAAGTTTTTTCTCGTTAATGTGATCTTGCGTTGGTGTCAGGTTTTGTTTTGTTTTATTGCTTAGGTATAAAATGTGTTGTCCTTGATTTTGATGAAAATAATATGTGTACCACTTAGATATTCACTGAAAGGGATGGGTGAGAAATGGGTGAGAAAGTTTCCATTTTCAATATTTGGTTATGTTTGGAATATGCTTACACTTTAAGATAAGTACTATTGGTTACGGAAAGCTTGGTTACTCGCTTATTGTTAATATATAAACCATATATAAATATAAATATCAGTTGGTACACCTACATCATCACCAGAGTAATGTTGTATGTTTTTTTTTTAGAACGATATGATCTTCTGTAATGTCATAATAATTCTGCATGATGAACATGTTAACAGTACATATTTTACTTGATTATACTTTGTGCCAAAATGCAAGATTTTGATTGATTTATGTGATGGATATAATTTACCCTATCCCATGGACTCTATTACCTTTAACAAAGACCCTTGGTCTTGGGTCCGCTTTATTTAATACAAATGGTTAGTTTTTACAAGCAGTCATAATTTATAATTTTTCTATTTGAATACATATTAGACAGTATACGTTACATCAGAACGTTTAGTTAAATAAATAAAATAACAAATACTAGTAGCTGAGAAGATGCATGAGGAGGTTTTTCCCCTTCGAACAAAAACTGCTCTTTCAACGTTCTCGTTTTCAATTGTACTGTATTAATTTTTGTAACATTGGAAATTACTCTGCTGCCCACTAAAAAGAGGCAACAAAACAACATTACACATGTCTTTATAATTGCCACACTAAGAACGAAACACCAATAATACTGTGATAAATTTACATGCAAAGTGAAAAATATCAAAATTAAAGTAGAAATTTCTTTTTCTTATAGATTTGGAAACAAATATTTTGAAAAAAAGTTATATAGCATAGTAACACCATAACAGAGGTACCAACTCACACCCCAAAACCAACGATCACACATTGTTTGCAGTACACAGCAAGTTGTAGAACATGTAGAAGTAAGGTAAGAGTATTAGATCTTGCAGTTCAGCGATGCTAGAGTCAAACACATTTATAACGTTAAAGAGCTTTTCTTTGGTTTATTACTTTTCAAAGTAAACAATATATATTTCAAACGCACATGTTAACTGTACTGTACTTATTTAAGTAAACATTTTAAATTACACCACTTATATTTTAACACCGAAAAAATAAACAAAATACAATTAATAATCGATCAATAAATAATGTGAATGTTTGCTTAAACTACTGTTGTAGTACAATGATCGAAACTTTTCTGATGAAATATTACAGCTGAGTGATGACGTGTAATCAGAGATATTAGAAATGAATGCATGTTGTCATTGTTGTTGCTACATCTACAAAATATGTAGAAGACTGATATCCGTATCAATGAATGGAATGAACACTTCTCCCAAACGCATTTAAATTATACGTTTAAACTAAAGTCATAATCGACATAAACATTTTTTTTGTCTTTATCAAAAGCGTATCAACTTCACGTGATTTATAATAAAGCATAATGAATGTTTACAATAGAGACGAAAGACATCAAGGTATATTCAAACTACTCATAAATCGAAACCAAACTGACATGACATAACAAAAACAAAAAACGACGAAAAACAAACAACGGTTCAGAACAAAAATCACATACAACTTAAGTCTAAGCAACACGAAACCCCAGTAAAATCATCCGGGGATGTGGGGGGAGGGGGAGGGGGTTGCGTCAGCAGCTCCGGAACGAAAATCTGATCTTGCTCCACATCTGTCGTGTCCCTCGTGTAAGCACCAACTCGTGATAAGCGTAACATGAAAGTCACATTCGAGGAAAATAGGACGGGATTGTGGTTACGAAAATTGGCATATTTCTGACGTCGAAAAAATTTCCACTGTTTCGACAACAACGGATTTTCTATTTTTATAATGTAGGTGTCCTTACAGTGAACAGGAAAATATCTTTATTTAGCTTTTATTATCAGTTTTATTATTGTTAGAAGATTCTGGCATTGCCTGAATCGTCTCAGAAGATCTTTTCATGTGTACATTGGAGAGGAGCTGGACTCATTGACAGCAGACAAATTTCAAAGCTGAAAAGAAATAACTGAGGCCAGTCCTGTGTTTAAGGTTTATCAATTTGACAAGGCTAAGGTAAAATGTAAAGCACTTACTATTTGGAAGTGTTGTGATTGCTATTGAGACAACTGTCGACATGAGACCAACAAAAGGTCACCGTTCGAAACTCAAAATATAGCAAAACACATACATCATAGTATGCTAAGAAAAAGCAAAATGCCTGTTACTATTTGGACATGCATTTCTAATTTTAAAAAATCTTTACAATTTTTGGTCATATCACATGATTTTGTGAACAGCTTCATAAATATTGCGAATATAGTTAAAATACACATATATTGGCCCACATTGAAACATTACGCATAATCAATTAAATCACAATTCTTCATGAAGACTTACTAGAATGTCCATGCTAAGACATATTATGATTTTTTTTCACAGGTACTCTAAGTCAATCTAAAATTGTTTACTTGACTGAATAAATTTTTCAATTGATTTTGATAGTTCGTACTTATGTTGTACTATTACACCACTGTCCCGGGATAGGGCAGGAGGGTTGGCATCCCGCTGACATGTATAACCCAGCCACATTCTGTATGTATGTGCCTGTCCTAAGTCTGGAGCCTGTAATTTAGTAAAATTGAGAAAGGAAATGGGGAATGTGTCAAAACGACAACAACCCGACCATAGAGCAGTCAACAGTGTAGTGTTTGTCGTTTGTTTATGTGTTACATATTTATTTTCCGTTCATTTCTTGTACATAAAATAGGCCGTTGGGTTTCTCGTTTGAATTGTACATTGTCCTTTTGGGGCCTTTTATAGCTGACTATGCGGTACGGGCTTTGCTCAATGTTGAAGGCGTACGATTCGGGTGACCTATAGTTGTTTATTCTGTGTAATTGTGGTTTCTTGTGGAGAGTTGTCTCAGTAGCATTCATACCACTTCTTTATATGCAATATAAATTGTGATATGTATTCACCATATAATTTTTTAAAAATCTACCGACCAACCTTTATGAAGATAAAACATGATCTCAGTTTATCTTTTTGTCACAAACAAAACTGATATTATAGCATTCAAAGAAATTATAAAGAAAACAATAACGTGCAACTTTCAATCATGCAGAACATTTACTGTCAGTGAAGGGCGTATATATATCCATAATACTAGCATGAAATAAATTTTCATGAGAAAGACTGCGTTCTATAAAAGGTTGACTGCAACTAGATATACTTTCAGGAGCATGAAAAACTGTGTCCCTTATAAATCTATTAAACAATTAAACGATAACCATTTTTTTCGACCATCCTCCCCCTTCAAAAAGTACACTTTCAATTGGTAAAACATTTCCACACTGTGTATGAACTACATTCATGAGCAAACAGTGTTCGTTTAAATTATGATCAATCTGCATATTGTTACTATCTTGATTTTCAAACAAATGGTGTTTAAATCATTGTAAATAGATGCATTGCACTAGTTTGTTTTGTTGCCGGGTCAAATTAACAATTAGGGGTATGTGACAACATAAATTTCATCATTGCTATTTAAAACATTTTGAAAATTTCCATTTTGATTAGTAATTTAAAACATGTATACTTCCATTATAGTTTTTGTGGCCGTATCATCAGTAGACTATATTGATAAGATGAAACTGTGAAATATGTTATTAAATGTTAATCTCGCCAAAAGATTGGATTATAAACTTTGGCAGTGCCAGTAATATTTGGACACTATCGATATTCGAATTTTAAACTATCAAGATCAGTTTTTGTGGTAAGTAAACTCTAAATTTCTCGCTACATTGAAGACCTGTTGGTGACTTTCTGCTGTTGTTTTTTCTGTGGTCGAGTTGTTGTCTCTTTGACACATTCCCCATTTCCATTTTCAATTTTATCTTATAAACAAATAAAATTGATAATTTGCAGATAAATTTCATTTTTTTTTAAATTCTGGGTATCGATCTACACCTACAACACAACATTGACATCTGTTGATATAAGAAATAATGTAACGCTGTTTTCAACTGAGATTTAAAGACAAGTGAGGTATCTAAATATAAAGGATAGATTGTAGTTAGGCTATACTGGTAATCATAATTATTACAAGTAAGGCAATATAATAAAGAGTTTCTTATTTGGAGAAATGATTTCCAATTTTGTTTTACGTAATAACTACTTTCAGTTTTGTACCAACCTAATATTTTATTATTGATTCTTACCACGACGATTTTTTTTCGAATACTTGACCATCAAAACTACAGTATGTGCTTTAAACACTACTGTTTTGACTTCTTTCTTGTTTTTCAAGTTATAATAATCTTAATTAGTTTAGAGATGACTATACTTATTATTACTCCTCGTTACGCTTAGTTGCAACTCGTTTCTGTTTACACACATTGAAACAGGAGATAACTACATTGTTTGACGTTTCGTATGATATTTACGTTACTTTTAGTAAGTTTCATCATTCTACTATTAAATGTTTAAAGTAATAATGTAAAATGAGCTTTGAATATTTGATGCCATCAAAGGCTTTTCTGAAATCAATGAATGTATATGTACAATCACAAAACCATTTTTCGGAATGCAAACTCAACATAAAATAAAAATAAAATTGATAGAACAATCTGTGAAAATCTGTATTTCAAAGATTCGCAACTTTTAGAAAGGAATATAAAATTTGAAAATAAATGTAGCGCATTCCTTATAAACATAGTTTCTCAACCGTCACAGTACCCAAATTGCACCATGTACCTAAATTGCATTCATTTTACCCAAAAGCCGAGAAAATCATATTTGTTTTCTAAAAGATTAAACCATTTCACTGTATCTAAAACACACCGGCAATTTTTTTTTTGGACTCGATGGTATCTAATATGGCACGGTGACGGAACATTTATAGACAAAGAAAAAGTTGATTTCTGTTTATTTATTTGTTATTTTTATGATATCGAAAAATGTCTACACATGTATAACTATTTTCTATTGTGAGGTGTAATATTTTCTACAACCGTTCTATATTAACGGAGAAAAAAGTAAAAATGCATGTCAAAATGACGAATTGAGTGAACCTTGCCTCGAATTTGTTTAATATCTCGCTAGATTTTTCACATTGTACGGGAAGAAAGATATGAAAAGAAATATATTGACACAAAGGTTACAAAACTAGCCACTTTAAGCACCTCAATACTTGTATTTCTGTGTATGGAATGAAAGATATTAAATGCCATCGAGTCCAAACATTTTTTGCCTGTGTGGTTTAGACACAGTGGTATTCTTCAAATCTGACCATTATTCACGTCTCTCAACATATCTTAATAAACTCAAGTGCACACTTTACATATCAACAGATAAAGGAGAGGCGCATTGAAAAATATCCGGACAATGGATTACTTTTTAATGATAGATTGTTTTATATATCTGGTTACTAAGCATAAGAGGAAGTGTTTATGGTTCACCTTTTTTTTCTAAAGTTTTTGTGAGGGTCATTTTTCTCTTGCTAGAAACATGATTTCTGTACCAATGCAGTTGTTTTGCACTCTTTCCGTTGAATAATAGCATATAAATTTTGTAGTTTTTACGACTTACCTTTTCGAATTTTCAATTTTTCGAATTTACCATTTTAACCTCGTTAGTACAATAGTTACTAACATAACATAATTAATTGGACAAAACATCGTTGTGGTAAGCTGCACTGTATATTCATAATATTCAGAATTAATGTTTTACTTAACTTTTTATTTTTTTTACCTCCTTTATGATAGTTGTTTATAGTTCAATTATATTTGGTAAGAAACCCAAAGTACAGTAAACAAATTCCAGACACGAGACAACACAACTTACTAAATAATAAATACAAACAAACAAACAAATTAAATCTGAAATAGACGCCAACAATTCAGATTGATTTCACTTTGTTTAAATCTATTTACGTCGTTGGGAATTTTCAAGACTATGTTCAGGCTTACCCATCCCAGTGATAAAACGGTTTTCCAAAGTAAATTAAGCAATGTTGCAGTTTTGCTAATTTTAGGACAACGAAAATTGCATATTTAATATCAAATAAAAACATGTGTTTTCCTTTATTGTTAGTATTGCCGATTCTGAAATACATGATATTCTTTATCTTAGTCGAAAGTGTAAATCAGATTGATTTCACTTTGTTTAAATCTATTGAAGTCGTTGGGAATTTTCAAGACTATGTTCAGGCTTACCCATCCCAGTTATAATACGGTTTTTCCAAAGTAAATTAAGCAATGTTGCAGTTTTGCTAATTTTAGGAAAACGAAAATTGCATATTTAATATCAAATAAAAACATGTGTTTTCCTTTATTGTTAGTATTGCCGATTCTGAAATACATATTATGTAATATCATGATTAACATTTTCATCCCGTTCAAAGCATTAAAACATCTAGATATTGTTGGTTTTTTTTTTAAATATAAAATGGAAGCACATATTATTGTTATGAATATTTCGTGCTGACTCATCGAGACAAAAGTTGCTTATAAGTTGAGTTTAGATCCAAGTTATATAGTCAAAATATTACTGTGCAGTTACTTTTCAAAATTGTAAAATATTAAATTTCTACCATGAAGTTTATTTGTAGTATAATAGATAACTATGTAATGTAACGACGTCAAATGGGAAAGAAAAATTCTATACAGGTTTTAATGTTATAAGCAAGATATCATATGAGCCAGTCCATGCGAAAAGGTACAAAAGTCCTTTTGATAAACTTTACAGGCCACGTTATGTGATAATATTTTTGAAAAACGATTTTATCCGAAAAAAATTACATTAATGTAAACATTCATAAAATTGTCAATTCTATCCCGAATTTGTCAATCAAAACAGAAAAAGGCGTAGAAATATCTGAATTTGTGGTATTTGAGCAAGTGTGAAATCATTTGTTCCCCGGACTCGTGCTATACCGACTTGGAACTTAAAAATTTATGACACTACAGTGACAAAAGTCAATAATAAGGTTTAAAGAAAGTAAGACAACATTAAAACATGTATAGAACCTAGTCAGACTTCTTTTCTCAAATTTCCTGTTAATTGATGTTTCCCCATATGCATTCCTCTGTAATTCTCTATTCCGACAACTTTCAAACACAGGCACGATTATGTTATTTTTAAATACAAAAATTGCGCACCTTGTACATAAATATCAAACTTGGTAAATAGGAACAAACTCGGAATGGTTATATAAATAAACCTTGAATGTTAGAAGCGTATATCTTAACTTCTCTAGATGTACTTTGTTTTACATGTATGCGTCGTAAGGTTACTGTTTTGTTGGTGTTTATCAGAAATCTAAGTGCAGTACACATTCAAAATACGTCAGTGCAATTTGCCATATCCATATATAGGTACGAAATGTAACTATTGCTAAAGATACATTGACTTTTGAGGACATGACCAGAATGATTGATGATTTTTCGTATTTTCTTAATGATTTGTAAAATATCGATATAATTAAGAACCTACGAAAGTCTATACATGTAGAAAATTAAGGAACTAAGTATTATATTATAATTTGATTAGCTGGGTTGCACAAAGGTCTTTTAAATTTAAGTACTAGTTAAATATATTTTAAACCTCAATTAAAATTAAATGACCGTTATTTCTGTTGCACAAAGGTTTATTAGAGTTAAATAACGTTTAAACGTGACTTAACGTTGCGTAAAGTTAAAAGTGGTAAGGGGGCACTTTTAAATTTTAAATAGGGAGTTTAAAATGGAGGAAATGCTGTTGTTTGGAAATATATTGCACGATCCAAAGCCACCCAGAAAATATAGAAAAAGGCTACTTACATTAGATGACCTCACAGACAAGGAGCTCCGAGCAAGGTACAGATTCGGGAGAAATTCGATCATAAGGATCACCGACATAGTGCGGAAGGACATCGAACATCCAACCCAGAGAAGTCAGTCTCTTAGTGCAGAGATGCAGGTAACCGAAAACAAAATAACTTTGCATGCAGTGTGATATTTCCCAAAGTTTTAACACATTTCACTACGTAAAGAAGTATCCTATACACATTTTACAGATTATTGTAACAGAAATGTAATGTTCTTGGTTGATAAACACATGACAATCCAAGGATATTTCAAAAAGTCGTATCGTTTCACCCAAATCTTTGTTTGTTTTCTTTTTTCCACACACAAATGAATAAAGGGAAATAACTCCTATGGTATGGTAAATGAGGTTCCTTTTGGGATTTTTAAAAACAAATACCGTCAATCTACTTGTATAGTTTAATTGAACTGTCGGCGGCAGGGACGTTCCTTAACCCCGATTCCCATCCCTTCCATCATTACTCCGGGCACCTCAAACCCCGTTTCCTCGGACCTCCCCCTTTTTCAATTTGCCCGTTGAACATTTCGCTAATTCTCCATGCACCAATCCCGCCCCTTTACCCCGCTTCTCGACCTCTCCACCTACTACCTCTACCCCCGTACCATCGCCCTCCCTGTCCGACGCCTCCTATCTCAGACAATTATTATTTATCAGCCCCAAAATCTCTGACTATCTGAATTGACTATTGAAATGTTGCCTTGATCGCTCGTTTGGTAGTAGATTAGATTTGTTTCTCCTGTATAGTTTTATGATAATTTTACATGATCCTCCCTTGCCTACCATACAAAAAAGATATGAGGGCCACCCATACACCCTCTCCTCCGTTTAGCAGTTAAAAAATTAACATGTAGACTTCATTTTTTAATTACTGTCTTCACTCTTGATGATGAAATTAAAAAAAAAAAACACAGGAGAAATTAATTATGTAAAATATTTATTATAAATATAATTTCAAAGGAAGTCCGCTAAATATTTTCCTTTTTTGTAAAATGTTGGTGGGGGTTCAAATCCAAATACAATAACCGATGGGTATATGTGTAGTACTCTAAAGTGCGATGGTACTCTAAAGTGCGATAGTCACGCTAAAGTGCGACGGTCTACGCTAAAGTACGATGGTGTCTCACGCTAAAGTACGATGGTTGTTTGTTTGCTAAAGTGCGATGGCATATAGATATAGGAAGATGTGGTGTGAGTGCCAATGAGACAACTCTCCATCCAAACAACAATTTATAAAAGTACACCATTAGTGGTCAATGTAAGGCCTTCAACACGGAGCCTTTGCTCACACCGAACAAAAAGCTATAAAGGGCCCCAAAATTACTAGTGTAAAACCATTCAAACGGGAAAACCAACGGACTAATTTATATAAAAAACGAGAAACGAGAAACACGTATAAATTACATAAACAAACGACAACTACTGTACATCATATTCCTGACTTAGGACAAGTGCAAACATTTGCAGCGAGATTAAACGTTTTAATGGTATCCAAACCGTCTCCCTTTTTCTGAAACAATAGCTTATCATCACAACATAGAAAAACACACGATAAATTATCAATTGGAAGGCTTAACTCAATCAAAAAACGCAAATTAATACGCTATGAAAGTGCGATCATCGATGGAACAAAAGAGACAGGTTCAAGGTCACTAATGTTAAACACAAGTCTTTTTGCAAATGAAATTTTTAACAATTCGGGCGTATTGGATTGATTGTTGGATGTCGTTCAGTGGCAAATATTTCTTGCATGTTGAGGACGAGGGGCGTATTGGATGTAGCTTGCCGTTTACAAAGCCTATTAATGTAAACACATCCCCTTAAAGTTGCCAGTTGCAAATACAAAATTCCAATATTGTCGGAATAAATAAAATTTATTTGTACAAGCTTTAATTTAAATGCGAGAGAAAGGGGTTGTTGTTCGAGCATTTCCCTATTTTTTTATGGCGAGTATTAATATTAACACATGTTATATTTTACTACAATGATGTACACACTGATGTTTTAACTAATGGACAATTTATGATTTACGCTTGAAAACGTGTACCTTTACTTTGCCGACATTTATACTCTTCAATAAAATCGACAATATTTTAACGTAAACGTAAACAATAATATGCATCTGTCGCTTCCATTATTTAATTCATTTTCAGGCATTTTCATTTTTGGTTTTTATAAACGACTGTTAACGTCATACATAATCCAACTACTTTTCGTACGTCTATACTTTCGCGGACCATCGTACTTCAGCGTGACCATCGTACTATAGCGTCCCCATGGCATTTTAGAGTCCTACATATATACTAGTATAGTCCTTTCATTAAAAAAGAATTAAATATGTCTACAAACTGAGGTGTTATAGTTTGAGAATGTCTCCTAAATTGCCCCACTAACACTCCTCATCATTGCCAATGCTTTGTTTGGGATGTAAATTGCATAATCTTATTTTTTTTTCGTTTCAACAGGTGCTTGTTGCCTTGAGGTTTTTTGCTTGTGGAGGTTTCCTGCAAGTTGTAGGTGATACCCTAGGTATAGATAAATCAACTGTTAGCAGGTGCGTGCAGAAGGTTTCGGATGCTCTTAATGCCAAGGCTGACCAGTTTATCAAGTGGCCGTCAGTCCAGAGGAAAGGGGATATTAAACAAGGGTTCTTTGACAATGGAGGCTTTCCAGGAGTAGTAGGTTGCATTGATGGAACTCATGTGAGGATTTCTGCTCCTAGTCACGACGAACCATCTTTCGTCAACAGAAAGGGCTACCATAGCATTAACACACAAGCAATATGTGATCATGAAGGTACACAAACGTTTACAATTTCTTAAATAACTTCAGCCACCCAAAATGCACAGTGCTTATAGTTAGTCTTTTGAATATATCTATATGACTTGAAACAGTAAGGATGCAGTCCACTGACAGTAACTTGGAGCGTCATTACGTAAATAAATAATCCGGAATTTTAAGGGGAAAATCTTGCCAGAAAAAAAATACTCTCCCCCTTTTTTCTACTAAAAACGATCGACTCATAATTTTTTAAAGTTTTTCAATATGTCTTTTTTCCATATTAATGTTGAATGATACTCTTTTTGTTTGTCGTTTTTGTTTGTGTTTTCGATCATTGTTTTTTGTCTAATCTAATTCAATAAACGCCTCTACATACATACATACCATAAACACTATTATTTTTTATCGGTTCAGAATTAGCTTCTATTGAATAACAAGGGGCCACATGACATTCTTAATTCTTCATTGATAATTTCTATCGATCTTTAACCGAAAAAAACGGACCGTTAAAGACCGGTTGGGCGCGGTTTCTCTATTTGGAGAGATGTCCCACATTTTCCTGATTTCAATTTCACATTGAAGTTGTTGAATTATTTACATGTTTTCGTTAATTATAAAATGATAGAAAACTTTATTTTGTTTTCATAAACTGAAAAATTGTACTTACATGAATGGTAGTGACTTATAGTTATCAATATGACTGGTCTTCACTTTTTCCTATAAAAATCGTACAATAACTCGAGTTTGTTTTGAATAATTTGAATTTATGAGAATTTTTAAAAACATGGTTCCTCAATGAAATAAACATAATAGTTATTGAAAAACTGGTCATTATCGTGATATATGAACTGCCCGTAAGACTGTGTTTTTCAATAACTATTATGTAATTAACGTTACCCGTTTGGAAGCTGCGGAATCGTATACATTTAATGGGACTGACTTTTTATGCTTGAACTACGTGTAAATCAAATTTTGTTTTTCAGGTAAATTTACAAACGTTGTAGCTAGGTGGCCAGGAAGCGTACACGACAGTCACATTATGAGATGTTCGCAAGTGTGCACTCATTTAGAGGAATCCCACCTGTCAGTGCAAGATGGGTTGATCCTAGGTGACAGTGGATATGCGTGTAGGAGTTTTCTTATGACACCATATCTGAGGCCAACAGAGCCATGCCATGAGAAATTCAATAAAGCTCATATGAAGACAAGATGCTGCATTGAACGGACATTTGGTTGGTGGAAGAAGAGGTTCAATTGTCTACATCAGGGAATCAGAATGCACCCAGAAAAAGTTTGTAAGATTATAATGGCATGTGCAGTCTTGCATAACTTAGCCATTGAGATGAAAGAACCAATGGACGAGTATGACAACGAGATTGTAAATAATGATGACTTAAACATTGTTTTCCGTGGACCCGACGAAGGACGCATTGTACGAGATCATATAGCCAGGGGATTTTTCTCATAGATTTATTAGTGTAACAATTAAAAAGTTGATGAAATACTAGCATATAAAAAGATCTTCTGTACATATAAAAATAAATCAAACAAAACGATTGCGTTCTTTGACTAATTATCATTTAAAGCTTGCAAGGTGAGATATGCGTCCTCTTCCTGATTTGCCCACTGCTGAAGTCTTCTAATTTCTAACTCTAATTTAATATTTTCCAGTTTAATTTTAGTTTTTTCAAGCCAAATTTCTCTTCTTGCACAGTCAAAACGTCGTACTGCTTTTGCATGAGCATTTGTGGTGTAACAGTCTCCGTTTTTCTTTTCTTGGGAGCGTGTGGTGTACTGCATGCAGGTGGTGGCTGATGAAATGACAACACGCTTTCATTCCCGGTTCTACATTCAGATGGTGGTTGTTCTTGAAAGAATAACACGCTTTCATTCCCTGAGTTGTCATTTCTATGGACAATAGCTTCTGTTATTATAGTAGATTGGGCTGAATCTGCAATGCCAGAATTAGACATATCTGAAAAACGAAGATGGAAACAGATTAGTTCGAGAAATCATGAGAAATTACTGAATCTTTTTTATTCTTTGGTAATGTGCGATTACAGGTATTTAATAAGTACTAGACCCAAATTGCACTGAGTACCCTAATTGCACCTATTTAGTAAATGTAGCAGCGGAAATCTTACATGTTTTCTTAGATGTAAAACAATTTGTATTTTTTTTATTTGACATTATGCTCCTCTTTAAACATAAGTAAATATATTTAAATATGCACAAAACGTTCACAGTATACATCAACAGATGAAGTATAGAACTGCAAAAGGTAAAATGTACAGAAACGTCCACCAAAAGGTCATCTTTTAAAAATAAGCAAATAAAATATGTTACAAGCCTCCATTTCTTAAGAAATGAATAGTTAGCAAAGATTAATGTCCACTTGTTCTAATTATTTGAAGAAATAGAACAAATTATCCGTTATTCGAATCTTAAGGCTGCGAATTTAAGCATGGGTGTAATTTGGGCACTCCTTATTTCAGAATCGTGGACCGTTTTAGGTCTATTCGAACCCATTTTTTATGATTCATTATAGATTAAAAATTATTAAATTGGTGGAACCATATATTGAATAATGATACATCTACAAAATAAACACTGAATGGGAACTTTTTGTCTGGATAATAAATAAATGTAGGTGAAAAAAATGTGCAATTTGGGTACCCTCACGTTAGCTGCCTATAAGTGGGTACTCCTGCATTATTTAAGTTCATGTGGTTAGCGCTCGATTTCTTTTTGTAATATTACATTTAATGAGTTGATCCTTATCTGTTCTTTTTCATATTGTATAAAACTACCCGTTTATCATAGGGTTTAAAACAAAAGTACCAGGGGGGGGGGGGATCCAGCCATTTTTAAAAAGGGGGATCCAGCCATTTTAAAAGGGGGTCCCAACCCAGAAGAAAGAGGGGGTTCCTACCATATGTCCCCATTCAAATGCATTGATCGGCCCAACAAAAGGGGCGGTTCCAACCCCCGGAACACCTCCCCCTCTGGATCCGCCACTGAGTACATATGTTTTGTGGGTAAAAATTTAAGGCCGGAACCGATCATTTACTTGTTAAAATGGTGGGGCGTTACGGTTTTTTGTCCGAGATTGTTCAGCTCGATCATTCAAATATTTTTTCCCTAACTTAACATTTCTATGCATTTGATAATGATATAATCATTTGATAAAATTTGACTCAATTTTTTTTTGTTTGTACCTGCATGCTTTTCCTTATTTTTTTAACCATATTTGGGATAAACACACTCTGTAGCAAAAACCTAAACTAGCCCGACCATATGCAAATTAATTGGTCGGTCGCACACTTTACCCCCCAAAAAAATCATGAAAAACCCACACCTAGTACGAGTATAAATCTGAATTAAACCAGCGCTACTGAGATCAAAGTTATTAATTATATCATGTAAGTACTGTGTATCCATGGTTTGGCAGTACTGTACTTACATGCTTATATATATAGGTCTAAGGTAAAAAAAAAATGTCAAAGACAAGACTTATAGTGTGTGTGTTTTGGGGGTGAGGATGTATGTTTTTCTTTGTCACACGAATTCGTTTTTCATTTTCAACGGGAGTCCAATTATTTAAAAAAAAAAACAAAAAAAAACTGTTAAATAACTCTGAAGCGTACGGGGATAATTTAGAATAAGATTATTCGTTTTTGTTCACTTGCTTGGCCACATAATTTACTGGTACTGTAAGGGTCGTAAAGGTTATAAAAAAACATCATACCCGAGAACATATACCCCCCTTTTTTTCCTTTCTTGGAACTTTGGTAGTCGGTTCCTTAGCATTATGCATGATTATTCGATTGCTAGAAATTTAAGTTCGGAAATTTATAACCTAACCCCCAATCAAAAGGTCCGTGTTTTAGTAATGTTATAATGTGGGAGTAATTGTCTCTTTGGAAACCCCTTTATGGGGCCGCTGCATCATGACGCGCACTGTGCTGGCGTGCGATAGTGTGTACTGTATGCTTATTACACAGGAAGGCCGAACTTTGTCTGCATGATTGGAGGTGGTGGGAAACTGTCGAAAAGAATACATTTCAAGGAGTTTCAGGGGAGTTTTCTTAAACCTAACCATATCCTAGATACTTTTAGCTTTGATTTCACAATTTTGTTAAATCTGAAAGTAGCTTTGGGTTCGCTTAGGAAATTATGCAACCTTGTCAGAGCACGGATATCATTATGCATAAACATGATCAAGGTAGGCATTTATGTTTTATTCAAATACGATTCCATTTCATATACTCTTTAGGGCATACACGGTTTACCTTCAAGGTTTACTGTGACCATGGAAGACTCGCTTCCTTTTAAACCAACAAAACTTGAACAATCCTTCATCATTTCCACAATATTCTCGGTCTCACTTGTCAAGGCTTTGGGAGCAGGGCCACCGCCAGTTTGGGCTCTATATTTCATACTTTCCGCATACTCCTTTTTTGCTTTTGTTTGTAAGTTTTGCCATTTTGTTTTGACTTCTTTATCTGAACGAGAATGCAAACCAAGAGCATTTATTTTGGACGAAATGTCTTTCCAAATGCCGTTTTTCTTGGAATTTGTAATTGAATTAGTCAATTTGCTCCGTATAACAGTAATATTGTCATTGACCAACTGTTGCAGCATGGTCATCTCCGCTGAATCCCAGTTTGAAGATCTCTTTTTCTTATCAGCGTCGTCTGGAAACTCGGCCATTTTGTTCTTGATAAAAATCGCGAAAATCGCGAAAATGCACGTGAAGGAATGAATATTGGGAAATTGGAAATTAAACATGGTTTAAGTACGAATTATCATTTTAATTTACATTTAGTTAAACGTGGGACTAATTACGCTTCATGCAACGGTTTTTAAAGTCTTCTTTAACTAATTGGGAATTCTAATTTTAAGTACTGTTTAACTTTAAACCACGTTTAAATTTAAAAGACCTTTGTGCAACCCAGTCCTGTGTTGTCGAGTATCAAGTTTCTGTTTCGTTTCTTGAAAGTCATTTTTGTGTATTTTTTGTTGTTAGAATTGCTGTATAGTTGACTCTCTTTTCATTCACATATTTTATCCAATTCTGGAACATGTCTATTATATAAAACAATTTTTACTTTCTTCTCTGCAAACTAATCTATCAAAACGATTGCCACTCTCTCCATTGGCTCAAAGAGGAATAACTCTCATAAACGTTTCCAGATCGCCGAAACCGCGACGTCATAAACCGCTGACGGCATAGTACTGTTGCGCTTGTATATGCGCATAAATAGTTTAGGGATTTGTCTTTTTAAGTTGGGTTTACTAATTCAGATCATTGAAATAAATGAAATATGAAACATTTTCTTTTCTAGTGATGTTTGTGGTGTTCGTGATGGTTTTAATTTTTGACGACTACAGTCGACATTGAATAGGTTCTGAATTGTTTATATTTTGTAATGGTAATAACATCCCCATGTTTTAATTTTATGAGAAAATATCAGCATTCAGTTACCTAATTGTAAAAGAATAATAACAAGTGAATGCATTTAAGATTTATTGTATATTTCTTTAATTAATGTCAACATGTCGCATGTTAATTAACATGTTATTTTTTTTTCTTGGTTTTGCAGATTTATCTGGTATGATGTATCCATTAGTACAGCTCGTACTCGTTGTTGTGCTCTCTGTGAATTTTTTGGTAGTTTCAAAACAAACACCAAGTGTCGGATTATACAATCTTGCTTTCCAAAGTAGTTCGAACAATGAAACAAAATCATACAATTTTCTCTGGACGCAATCTTCACAAACAGTTTCATTTAACGTGACCAACTGCCATTTATTTAGTGTGCCGACAGGTGGAATGTTAAAAGCAGAACTATCTCTAACGACTAGAAGCAAGGAAAAGAAATTTAAGGCTGCCGCTTGTATAACCCTTATACGCACAAAGCAGACGACCTGTCAGAGAATATTTGGGGTACCAGGAAGAAGAAAACAGTTCGTCAGTCAGTTAATTCTACATGAAGTATTTGAAGTGCAGAAAAACGATCAACTTAAAGTGTCAATTCCTCGTGGAAAAAAATATATCTACCAAGTTGGCGAGTATAATCGCCTTCGATTATACTATTTATAGAAATAAGGAAGATTGTTAATATTTATCAAAACACAGTGGATGATGTTAATGTCACAAATTACAATATTTTCATATAATTTTAGCTTTCAGTTTTTAAGTTATATAATTACAATTTATATAATGCCATTTCTCGTTTAAGTATCCTTAAGATCTGTCATGTTTTCAGAAAGAATACTCTCAAGTCTTCTATTTTTTTTTTACTGTAAGCTAGCAGTGCAGTGTCCCTTCCTGTGCTTTATAACTTTATAATTTCAAAGCATCATTTTTACACCGTTATGAACATATGACCAGTTTGTAAAATTGCGTGTGACTAATATGGCTACAATACAGATAGGAGAGCAAATGAAGAGATACACTTCAGACAACACTAACCTACTAAAGATTTCTAAATAATGTCTGTTTTGATATTTCCCTTTTTTTCAATGTCTATCATACGTTATACGAAATTTCCAATCTTATCTTTTACCGAATGTTTTGAAAATACTGTAGTGAATTTGCATTTCACCCTTCCTCTTTATTTCATATTTCATGAAGTTCATTTACTTTTGCACTTATCATCAGTATTTCGTCATTCATATCCCTGCTCAGCTTAATTTAGTATGTTTATGAGTTTTTTAGGGCCATTCTTTGTTCAGAAATAAGGTTAGTGATAAATAACGGATATTTCCTGTATCAACTTTCATTTTCCCATGACCTAGTGTAATTATATCTTTTGCCCTAATAGCCTTACCAGATTTGCCCTGTCTGCCCTTATAGTTAGGTATCCCATCGGAAACTTATGAACGCTATTTCTTTGGTTAGTGTTTTATTATCATAATTCGGGCTATTTACTAGTATAAATAGGGCCTGCGTTGTTATTAACATTAGTCTGCGGGTTTGACATAATAATCATCACTTGTTACGTGTATCACAAATCATTGTGAAATGGTGTTTGAAGTATTAAATGTCTTTTGAATAATAATAGTGAAATTTATCATCGACTTAAGAGTTTCTTTCGTTATGCACTACTCAAGAACCCATATAATTTCATGTGACCAGGATTTCCCTAAACAAGGAAATCAGTAATGTGCATCATTTGTGTCTGTCGATCACGGTGTTATTGGCATCTGTCGTCTGTTTTTTTTTTAAAGATTGGAGACCCAGCCAGCATTTACCATCCCGACACAACCCGGAGGTCACGTTTTCGTCACAATATTATGCAACAACATGTGTTTTTTATATTCGAATTATAGATACTTTTCGGTCTATTATATTACCTGCTCCTAATTTGCCTTCAAGTCAAATTGGAATCAATTAATTGTAAAAAATGCGTCTTTTATTTGATGTGGCTTCATCAGTGTAATTAATCTATCATTTTGGGTGATTTCGTGATCTTAACCGCGTGAATTGAGTTGTAATACAATTTTCTTATATCAATACAAGGCAAGGAAGAATGAATTTCTAAAAAAAATTTAACCATACGATGTGAGGTTTATTTGAAAATGAAGCGTCCAGTTGTTTTTAATTAGGATTCGTAGTTCAGACTCGGTCCCTGAAATAAATCTCATCTTAAAGTTTCTGTTAAAGTCTTTCTCTTATAACATCTGGTGTCTTTTTTTTACAGCAACATTATTTTTCATGTTAAATGCACATTGAATTCTCTTTGGGTGATAGTTTGTGGTGGGTAAATTTTGCTTAAAATATTCAAAGACGACTAAGTTTTCATTCCTTTCATTTTTCAAAATCTAAATTTGGTGATTTGTAGCATTATGCAAGTATGTTTGATAAAATGTTAAAACATTTCAACGGGGAAAATACTACAACAGTCATAGTTGATCTATTGGTTGATGTTGGTTTTGAACGAAACATTTGCACGACGAGTTCCACATATGGAGCAGAATCTACTTACACAACCTCAGCTGGATGACCCAATGGGGGTAGTGTTGCTCAATATTAGTTTTCTATGTTGTGTTTTGTGTACTATTGTTCGTGTGTTGTTTTTTTCTTTGTTAGCCACGGTTGTGTCAGTATGTTTCCGACAAGAAAATAACAATAAGTAACTAGCATCTCAATTGTTTGTAAAACAATTGAAAGGTCTTTCTTGTAAAAGTGATGTTTTCGTAATGTACTTTGTACGACCTTTCGTTTAATATACGACAACCATACCTTCTGAAACTTTTCGCTTTTAACACTTAATGACCTCATCCGCCTACATTTTTGAGATCGGAATTATGATATATGTAACATAGAGTAGATGCACTTTCATTTGACATGCGACAACGCCATGTTTTAGAAAGTTTGATTTTTGCACTTAATAACCCTATCCAACTAATTTATGGAGGTCGGAATTTGGTATTTCAAATGTACACATCATGACCTTTCATTTGATATACAACAACCCTATCTTAAAAGAAAAATTATTTTTTGCACTCAATGACCCCATCCATCCATTTTTGGGAGACGTCAATTTGAAACTTGAAATGTACGCTTTATATTCTTTCATTTGATATGCAACAACCTTACCATCTGAGAGATTTAATTGTTTGCACTAAATGACCCCACCGTCCCCCTGGGATGAAAAGGGGGTTTAAAATTTTCATTTTTTAGTAGAGTTTATAAAGACCTTCAATTTGATATATCAGATGACCCCATTTGACAAAGTGCAAATAATGATGCAATATCAACTATATAAAAAGAAGTTATGAAACTTACAAAGTCAATGCAAAACTTGAAAATTGCAAATTGATTTAGGTGTTTTTTTTCATAGAATGTTTAGATATCTCAAATCTGTTAAATGATAAATGATCTGCAGTTGAAGCACATCATTGTAGAAAAAAAAATTGGGACAATTCCAAAGTTCATCAATGTCACAATCAATCATCAAATATATGATGCAATACCAAACTTGAGAACCGGAAGTCGTGTAGACATGGGACTACCACCATTCAACTCAGGACCACTTGACCTTTCAAATATCACATGGTCAAGGTCATCGTATACTGTGAAGGTCAAGGTGAAATTTCATCATGACCTGACATTGACCTCAAATTGAAGGTCTTGAATTAATGATCATCTTTGCAGTTTATAGTAGGTTGATATCTTTTACCTTTAAAAAGATATACACACAATACTATACTTTTAAGAATCATCCCGTTGTAACTTTTGAACAGACGGTCGGACTTTTTTGGGCTTCTTGTATAAAATGTAGAGCTCGTCGAGAGGAACAATTTATACGCTGTATGTATGCAGCAAAGTCTTATCGTTTTCCTTATATGTAAGCTTGAAATTGCAGCGTAATTTTTTTTTGCACTCGGTGACCCTTGACCTTGGGTGCATATTAAAGGTCACATGAATTAAAGATTATTGGTGAAGGTTCCAAGTCTCTATGACTTCTGGTTCTGGAAATTGAATTTTTCAAAAATTATTTATGATTTTCAAAGGAAAATATTTCCTTATAAGGCTTAGTAACAAATGAATTGTTTATGTTTATAAACATTGTCATCTGTTCTTGTACATGCTGCCATTTTCAAATCGATTCTATCTCTAATACTTTTAAAGAAAAATGCAAATAAAACAAATTTCTTCAAGAGGACATAACTCTCAAAGGGGATTATGAAATCTTACGCAGCTTCATATGGTAATACATCATGATGAGATCTACCTAATGTCCAGATAAGGTCATGATATCTTTAAAAACAATGAGGGGGAGGGCATGTCGAAAAAAAAACCAATAAAAGGTAGATAACTTCTACAGAGGATGATGAAATCCTACACAGCCTCATCTGGTAATATTTCATGATGAGATCTACCAATGGTCCATTTTTGGTCTTGATAACTCCAATAGAAACAGGGGGAGTCCATGTAAAAAAAAGGCTGCAAGTGAAAAAAATAAAAATAAAAAAAAAATGAGAAAAACAATAAGGGGTTTCCTTGGGTAGAGGAAAGACCTTAACAATAATTAATGATTCTAAAGCGTGAAAACACAGAGATTCAAATTGACACGATGCATTTACATGTACCTAATATACAAAATATAATTTTTATAATTATAACTCGTGTATTAATCAAACCATTGAAATTCCTTCTAAACCCGTTAAATTTGGAGAAGGTTCACGAAGGCTTAAATTGGCCCTGAATTTTTAATGTTTTTAAAATCGGGCCAAAATATTACAAATTTCACGTAGAAATACTTGTGATAATACTATTAAGACTAACAAAAAATTTCCAGCACTTTCCTTTACAATTTATGGAGCTATGACCCCCTAAATAAACATAATTTGTATTAAAAGGTCAATTTTGGTACTTTTTTCCATAATTTTTAATTGATATTGGCATAATTAACCTTGGCCGCCATCTACGATCCAAAAAGTTTTTATATTGATGAAATCTATATCAAATTTGGAATCTTTTGGTTACAACACATTTTGGATCATAGGGGGCGGCCAAGATGCTTTTAAAGCTTTGAGGTTTAAAAAATGCACAAAATCATCATATTTTGACAAAATGTCCAATATAAGCTTACTTTGGAGAATATTATGTTCTCTTATGAAAAGAACTGATATATTTAGCATTTAGACTTTTGAAATACAACCATTTACGAACCAAATTGAGACCTTTGTGGTGTTTTATGATAAAGTTGATATTTTAGGCCATTTTGTGCCATTAGTGAACCTTGTCCTTTCTGGTGTATTGTGTACATCCTATAGTATTTCAATTAAATTAATTAAAGCTTATCATCTTTAATCAAAAAATCTAAATTTGTTAATCGTTATTAAAACATCAATAATGTCTTTTCCCACGCACATAATTGAAATATGTGGGATATCTTTATTTATACTTATGAATTGACTATAATACTTGTTTCTGTCTTTAATGAAATAACATCAGAAATGTGTAGAACACTGAATAACTCGCGTAGGGTGTTATTTAAAGTGTGCACCACATTTTTTTTTATGTTACAGTCATATCTTATAATTTATTTCTTAATTCCATTGGTAAACAATTGAAAGGCATTTATATGTTGACACAAATACGTGTAGATATTTAATAGTATGACGCTGGGAATTTTCAGTGACTATATGGGACTATTAATCAGTTATCTTTTATGCTCCATCAAGTTTAAAATCTGCTAGTTTGAAGAAAAAATGTGTAATTGTAATGTATTGTAAAACTTGAAATTCGTACTATCGTTTTAATCTAAGGGAAATTTAGAAAATTTTCAAATTATATTTTAAAATTCTAATTCAAACTACAAAACTCATAATTATTAATATTTCAAATGCTTTAAAGTCTGATGATATGAAATAATTCTGTCGGAAAAAAATGATATAACACAAGCTTTCTTTATATAAAAAGCAACCACTATTTTTATAGCATTGGTGTGACTTTTTCTGTTTTTGAAAGCCACAAATTAAGATAACTCCTTCCGAATTACTTAACTTTTCCCCGATATAAGCATTGTTTAGATGTCAACATAGTCGACAATCTTTCCTATGTCGAAATAACATTTATTTTTGAGGCTCGAAAATATGTCCTGATAAGCAATTCGTGATTAGTATCAAGTAACAATAAACATAATGATAGTCCTAGTGAATCGTGATCATTACAAATTCCAACGTTCTACTACGTATTTATTAATCATTAAGCCTCGGTCACATAAACGGACATCTCGAACGGATGCCGAACAGATCACCTTTTTTCAATTCGTTACTGTCCGTAACACATCCTTTCTGATACGTTAGACGTCCGTCCATATCCGTTTTATGTCCGTTAAACGTCCGTTTTATCCGCCGACGTCCGTTCTGTCCGGTGGAAAATTTTGAGCATGTTCAAAACTTTGAACGGACGTCCAACGGATGAAATGTCCGGTGAGCGTCCGTTAGGCGTCCGTTTTGTACGGTACTCGTCCGATTCGTTTCCGTTTTGTATCCGTTACTTCTCCGTTATACATCCGTTGAAGGTCCGGTAGACAAATTCACCAACGGACGTCTACCGGACGTATAACGGATAAATGGATGAGAAACGGGTTACACTAATGACTGGACCGAATGACAGGACCGAATGACAGGACCAAATGAAAAATGCTAATAACTTTTTCATTTCTCAAAGGATTGATCTCAAATTTGAAACATGCTTAGATTTCATCATTTGATATATAGATTTAAAAAAATAAATAAAAAAAAATTGTAAGAAACTTTAGAAAACGTGGCATGACCAACTCTGGTAATGACAGGACCAACATCGACAATGACAGGACCAAATAAAAATGCTAATAACTTTTTTATTTTTCAAAGGAATTATCTCAGATTTGAAATATAAAATGATATGTCATATTTTGAAACCAAAATGTTATAAAAAGTATAGATTTTTTTTAAAAACTTTTGAAAACGTGACATGACCATCGCTGACTGACATGACCAACCTCGACAATGACAGGACCAGATAAAATTGCTAATTTCTCTTTTATTTCTCAAAATATTTTTCTGAAATTTGAAATATAATAAGATTTCATTATTTGATAAATAGATTTCAGAAAAATAATAAAAAACATTGTAAGAAACTTTAGAAAACGTGACAGGACCAACTCTTATAATGACAAGACCCACATCGACAATGACAGGACCAAATAAGAATGCTAATAACTTTTTTATTTTTCAAAAGAATGATCTCAGATTTGAAACATAAAATGATATGTCATATTTTGAAACATAAATGTTATAAAAAAATATAGATTTTTTTCAAAAACTTTCGAAAACATGACATGACCATCGCTGATTGACATGACCAACCTCTACAATGACAGGACCAGATGAAATTGCTAATTACTCTTTTATTTCTAAAACATATTTTCTGAAATTTGAAATATAATTATAGATTTAACCATTTTATACATAGAGAAAGGAATAATATAGAAAAAAATTATTAAAAGCTTGCTGTAATGTGACCTGACCAACACTGACAATGACAGGACAAACCTCGACAATGATAGGAATTATCTCAGATTTAAGATATAATAAGATCTCATCTTTTAATACATCAATTAAAGACAAGGCATACCTAAAGAAAAAAAATCTAATTTTTTTTTATTGCGAAAACGTGAAATGACCATAGTTCCTACTATACAAATCCTTGTTGAAATTAATTATAAAAAAACACACATTAAGATTGAATGATTAAGTTTTTAGCAAATAAGGGAAAAAAAACTAACTTGGGGAAAAACGTTAGGTCTGCGAACGCCCACCGCGTTATTTGAACTTTTTATTGGTATATTGTATTAAATAGAGGTGTAGAAATATTGTTGAGCTTGAGAAACTTTGTAGATTTATTAAATATATTGCTGTGAAAGTCTATCCTTCTGATTAGTACAACTATATGTTTATTTATCTTTTGTGCAAATATTTATCATATTAATTGATATTTCACACATGCTATATCTCATATATGCTATATATATATCATTGTTATATCTTCTCTGTAATTATATGTTTTTGGTTTATGAGAATAAAGATCATTCATTCATTCAATCAGAATATTTTGTATATTAATCACTGGTCATAATCTGACACGTCTGAAAACAATTATAAGGTTACAAACAAAAGATGTGACATAAGCCATAAATAAGTTGATATATCCAATAAAGATTGTGATGACAGTAATTAAAATCACATAATAGTTCATGTCGTTGTTTTATTAATATTTTCAGAACAGTAAATAATTATTTCCATGCATTACTTAAGGAATGCTCGAGTAAATGCAGGATATATCTTGTTAGTTTTATTTCTTATAATAAACAAATAAACATTTCCTGAAGTATGCCCGACCATTGCATGCATGATTTCTTGGTAGTTTTAAAATATTTTCATAAACTATACTGCAAGCAAACCTTTTCACGAACTACTTTAAAAGATTTGATACCTTTCCAAAGTGGCTTAAATTGGACTTCATGATATCTAGAAATATTATGATGATAATTCAATAAATCTTAATTTATTTTTAGTTAAATGAACTATCTCTTTAACTACGCCAACATACGTTTAGCAGCTAGGTCAAGATTTTTAACCACCATAAAATATATTTTCCTGAATTTTTAAGAAATATCTTACTTATTATAGATCAGAATTGAACAATTTCAGTAAAATAAGAAAGAAATTATGATTCAGTTTCATCGGCCAGATCATAGCCGATGTTGGTCAGGTCACATAACCGAAAGCTTTCAATACATTTTTTTTTTTCTATATTTTTCTTATATGATGTGCGAAATGGTCTAAATTGTCATTATTTCAAATTTGAGAGGAATATTAAGACAAAAAATAAAGCATAATGAGAATTTTTATTTGGTCCTGTCATTGTCGAGGATTGTCCTGTCATTGACAACGTTGACCAGGTCACATTTATACAGCAAGCTTTTTTTCCCTTTTTTCTTATATTTATGTATAAAATGGCACAATCTTCACACATTTCAAATTTTAGAGAAATATTCTGAGAAATAAAAGAGTAATTAGCAATTTCACCTGGTCCGGTCATTGTCGAGGTTGGTCATGTCAGTCAGCGATGGTCATGTCACGTTTTCGAAAGTTTTTGAAAAAAATCTATATTTTTTATAACATTTTGGTTTCAAAATATGACATATCATTTTATATTTCAAATCTGAGATAATTCCTTTGAAAAATAAAAAAGTTATTAGCATTTTTATTTGGTCCTGTCATTGTCGATGTTGGTCTTGTCATTACCAGAGTTGGTCATGTCACGTTTTCTAAAGTTTCTTACAATTTTTTTTATTTATTTTTTGAAATTTATATATCAAATGATGAAATCTTATTATATTTCAAATTTGAGATCAATCCTTTGAGAAATGAAAAAGTTATTAGCATTTTTCATTTGGTCCTGTCATTCGGTCCTGTCATTCGGTCCAGTCATTAGTGTAACCCATGAGAAACGGACATGAACGGAAGGATAACGGATACCTACCGAATGTTAAACGGATAAATGCCAATTGAAATGGTCTACGTCACTCAGAAAATGTCAGATTTCTTGAGTGTAGTGAATGTTTATAGTCATGTAAAAGCATATCTTTACTATCAAGCAGCTCTTATTCAGGTCCGACGGAACTTAAATGTTGCAAATATAAACCTACTAGTTGTCGAAAGGAGAAGAAGGATAAGACAAAGGAAATGGTGGGCAAGAGTATTGCTGAGTCCTGAAAGATTTGTATTATAATTATCGCTTTTAATTTCCGCTTACCTTGTTCATCCGTTTTATCGGGTACACTTCTGTTAGGTTGCTGTTTATGCGGTACTCGTCCGTTGGATGTACGTCGAGATCTGTTCTGTCCAGTACATTTTCGTTTAACGTACGTTTGAATATCTAGTGAGTTTCCGTTAAGTATTCGTTATCCGTCCATTTTATTTGATCAGTATATCAACGGACACTCAATGTTTACAAATTGTGTCAACTGAAAACTTTTTTATCTGTTCGTCGTCCGTTCGAGCTATCCGGTAAGGTGACCACAGCTTGAACTGTAAAAATCCGCGGCGCAGTAAATTTCTGCCTTTATGTAGGTCAATATATCCATAAGAAGTAGATTTTATAAGACTCCTTTTTTGTCTCAAAATATAGCAGTTTTACAAATTTGTTAAAATGTGAACTTTTAGCTATTTTTTAGAAAGTTGAATGCTTCAGCTACAAAAATAAGGGCTGTTTTGGACAATACAATGCACATATATCGCGAACTAGCATCATTAAGTCATGCTAAATAACTGAAATATTCACATTTTCAGCATTTTAGTTAAATTTTAGACGTTTCCGTCTTAAATGAAAGTGGCCGCATTTGTGTTCAATCTTATTATAATATTGAAATATTAGTTGTATTTGATGATACTACATAACATTTATAAAGGTTGAGGATGAACACCGATGCAGCCTCTTTCATTTTTGACAAAAACCATCTGGAAAGTGACATTTTTTGGCATATTTGATAGATTTTTCATATTTAAGCTAGAATCGGAGCTTTTCAAATCAGTAAATCAGTTAAAATCTTTCACATAAACTAATTGAATCAACTGAAATTGACACTTACGTGTTTAAAAAAGTCTAAAATCTTTAGTCAGATGAACATGAAATTTGAGGCCAAAATCGGCCCTTACCGGACCTACTCCTTTGTGCTATAATGTAGAATCTGTGATGAGTTATAAAAAATATCTTCCGTTGTGTCACCAGAAAATTGAGTGTATTCATCAATATATGGTATGTCAGTCTCACATTTTAAGACAATACCAAGAAGCACATTTTGACACTCTGGAAACTAAACACTTTGCAAATTTATTGTAACGAATAATATTCAAAGAAAAACGTTTGTAAACATCTTGAAAAAAAGATGAAACAAAAAGTGAAACAACTGTTCTTTTAACTCGTTGAATGGGTTTCCGTTTCTATTATTTACCCTTGAATAGAAATCATTAACATTTTTTTCTGTGGCATTACAAGAATTCAAACGTGACATTGTTTTTCATGTTTTGGCCATTATGAAAAAAGTCTTGAGTCTCAGCTATTTCTTTCATAAAAATTGAACTTAGTTACAAGTTAGAAATAAATTCTGATATTTTTGAAAGCGTTAAATAAAATGCAACGCAGGGGCGGATCCAGCCATTTTAAAAAGGGGGATTCCCAACCCAGAGATAAAGGGGAGGGTCCAACTTTATGCTCCCATTTAACCCCCGGAACCCCTGGATCCGCCTATGCAACATGATGACAATAAGTAATATTCATGGTTAGTGTAGTGTAATTAATATGTGGATACATATCCCTTGCACTGAAGGATTCTGAAACGTGCAACACGTAGAGATTTTAAAATGATACAAAGCATTTACAATTCCCTTATATGATAAGAACCGTTACATGTATTTACATGTTAAAATACATTTTCTGAAAATCGTGTAGTAAACAAGGTATTCTTATTTCATTTAAACCCGTTTAATTTCCAGTATATTTTGCACATTCTGTTAAAGGACACCGGTCACTTCAAACAATCATGTGTAAAATAATACCTTCTTAGTTAATAAAATCGATATCTTCATGTTGTAATGTGTATTTCTTATCAGGGAATGTGATAATCAGTAGTGTATACACAGATGGCCTTGATCGCCCTTGTATGCATATTTTCAGACATGATAACGAGGCTCACGGCTATGACATCACTTGTGTTACCAGCTGTATATTCTCAGTGGTAATACTATATCGATAATACAGAAATGCCATGAGTATAGGGTTCCATTCATATCTCATATTACATCCATGTTTTAGTTTTATGTAAAAGCAAATCTTTACGTAGTAGAATTATTTAAAAGTAAGAAGTAATTATTTTTTATTTCGTAAATATCTAGGTAAATATAAGTGTAAATATGGCGTATTGTGCGGTTTACGGTTGCAATAGCAATTCTCAATGTGACAAAAATATGTATTGGTTTACTTTTCCGAAAGATTCTCAGAGAAATCGTGCTTGGGTTCACTATTGTAAACGACAGGACTTTACACCGTCTAAGCACAGCAGAATTTGTTCTAAACATTTTACCCTCCATCAGTATATCATACGCAACTATTATCAGCACCCGCAGTGCGCATGCGCTAAATTTGATAGCAATCGATATCGATAAATTTACTATAGATTATTAAAGGAAATATTGAATTTTGGTTAGCTGACAGTAAACAAAAATAAATATCTTTTTCATTGGCATCACATTAGAAAATACATTTTCTTAGCTTTCTAATGGCATATTTTATAATTGAATCGGGTTAGCAGAAGTTACGGCCATTTTCATTTTTAAAAAAGTGGTTTCATTCCCTATTACTTCATACAATTCAAAATCAAAAACGTTTGCAAAGGAGTTTTCATATATGATTACATCTTTCACTATTTTTAGAAATAAATTCATTGGCATAAATATATATTCTTTGCTTTATAATCTTTCCAATGATATATATTTGATATTTTAGAAAATTTAATGAATCGGGGCCTTTTTTATCCAAAGCTGGAGTTATTGTCATTGTTTGAAGATTGCAAGAAAAATTCTAAGTCCATGGAAGTATTATATATTGATATAGTACATGTACTTCCATGGTCCTACCAAGTAAATCGCTCGATCACTAGTCACAAAACAAAGTTTAATCTATTTGCACATAAAATATTTATACATTTAATACAATGTTTTATATCATAAATTTAAAAATTCAGTAAAAAAAGTAAAAGAAGTGTAACTTTTAATTTAAAAGATTTTTTTTGTCCAGCCGTCAGTTTTCTTTATTTTTGATAATATAAAATCTTTCACTACTACATTAACTCAGACTTTTGGATGTTTTTCGTGAAGCGTATTAAAAAAATTGAAATCCCATCTAAAATGATTTTGTTTTTTTGCAATTTTCTTACATATCTTTTTAAAAGTTTTTTTTAAATAATTAGGCGGCCGTAACTAAACAATTTTGATACTTTAACATGCTCATCTGATTTACATAGAAGTAATAGTTACATATTTTATATATATTATTTTCATATTCTAAAAAGACCAATTAGTTTTGATGAAACAGGAAAAGTCTCATTATCTTAAACTTTTCAGATGCAGTAACACTTTCAGAAGATCTTTTGTAGTAGATGGATTTGGAATGAAATCTTAAATGTTAAATTTTCTTTCATCAATTTTATACCTTTTTCACTGCTTTTGATTGGCAATATGAATCGCTGTACTATCTTACATGTACATGTGATGTATACTAGTCTATTGCTTGTTTGATGTACATTCTCCTTTTATCATTTTAACTTTTACCAGAGACATATATCTCTGCTTTTACTGAGAAAAATAAATCGCATAGAACAAAATAAAATTAATTTTAATTCGTCTCTCTCCTTTCAGAAGTTTCTATCGGGAAATATATTTAATTTTATACTTGAACATTTATGTAAAATTTGTATTAAAAAGGAAACTTATTTTAATTATTGTTCTGTTCAGGTAAAGTTTACGGAGAGCTGTCTCATTGGAACTCATACCAATTCATCCCCGGAAATCTTCTTGCATTTATATTGTACATGTATTTGCAGAATTTTTTATTTTTTTATTTATCGAATGAATGATAGTTGGAATCGTTAAAATTTAGTATTATACATGCAAACAGATGCCTACGACCCCTGTTGTTTCGATTAGCATGTTTTCTATAGATATCCATGTGAAGTTCACAAATTTCATCATTCATTTGATCACCTGTTGTGAATTTCAGATAACACAGTCTAGTTCAGTGAAATCCGTGGTTTAAACTTTCCTATACATATCAGTAATATTATTTTCCGGGTAGGGTATTCCCCCCTTTTTTTTATATATATTATACTCGGAACATTATTCTAAACACTTTTTCTGTGGGACTTTCTTTACGGTTTTAGGAAAATTTGAGAATATCAGTATATAAATTCATTAGTATGTGCTTCGATTGGCTTATATCTATATAAAAAAAGGTAATCTAAGACTATATCATTATTGTAAGTGAGAAACCTTTCCATCCATCAACGAACATGTGAAGCGTGTATAAATATTGTTGAAACTGAGAAATATGTATTGATATAGTGTCCATTCTAAGATCACCTGCAAACTGATCTTTTATAGAAAAACTTTGTCACTTCGGAACATCCAAACTTTAAAAAAACAATCCAATTTGAAAAATTGTCTATTGTTTTAAAGGTAGCCAGTGAATGTGATAGAAGTGCCAAAATCTGCAATCTTATTTTACATAGAAGACGCTGTTTTTCAAATCGTTAAACAGTTTGTCTTAACTGAAGACATTTTTAGAGAAATTTGAAAATTTAGCTGTACATTTATACTTATTCATTATTAATACGACATTTGTCTTTTTTTTTCACATAGCAAAATTAAAGCTATTTAAAGGACAATACGTTGATGTACTGTAGCGTGTTTTCCATTGTGATTAATAAACAAACTGCATCGTCGCGGGCAAAAGTACTATTAAACTGCATCGTCGCGGGCAAACGTACTATTAAGCATTTAGTGTTGAAGGCCAATTTTTCTCTCAGAAATCATGGCTGAAAAGTCAGAGCAAATATTGATAAACAAACAATTCTGGGAGGTAACTGAAAACAAGAGTAAAATCAGAGACTGAATTTATTCTTTTAATAAAGACTGAAAATATTCTTTTAATAAAGACTGAATTTATTCTTTTAATAAAAAAGCAAAATGTTGCAATGAGTTTGTGTTTGTGTATGTATAATCAAATTCTACGCTGTCTCACATTCGGGTTTACGTCGAAAGATATATATATATATGTTTGGTAATCATGATCTCATATTTGTCCTTTTTCGACTTTTTATTTTGTATGCATGGTTTGATATTCGGTAAAATCGAATTGTATATCTTTCGGGAAATAAAGTCAGTTTATAATCTTTATACAACTCGTATTCATGCCGCGGAACCTAGCATGCTACAGTGTCATATATTTATAATATTGTTTACTTAGGGTAGTCAAATTATTTACGAGTGTCAACATTGTCTTTACAAACTCAGCATGTTGTCTTGATAAGATATCACACACAGAAAAGACTAATCAGATGGATAAGAAATCAAAATCATGCGCGATAACTCGTACTGGCTTACACTGAGGACAATAGTTGGCCATGCAGACACCCTGAAAGACTTTCAGAATTGGGATATCCGGGTACAAAGGCAGCCTTAAAAGATGACGCCATGCCCGACATTCCTGTAGTTGTGGATGCAGAAAAAGGACCATCTTCTCCTAAAAAGCCTAGGTCGGCCTTCGAAAAAAGACAGAAACGTCAGGTACAATTGATTCTCTTTATTATCCATCGAAACTTTTGTGAAAAATATGTTCATGGTTATCTGTATGGTTTCAATACTTATTATTTATTATATTTGTATATCTTTCTTCCCGTTTTGGTTCTAGTAAAAATTGTCAAAGGCATTTATCTTATTTACATGAAAAGGTATACATTCTTTTACATAATATTACGATCCAATAAAAAATTATCTAAGTCAAGGACTTCTGGGATATATATTTTTCTCGCATTTTTTTTTATGAAATCAGTCGCTTGTAGAAGAAGTCCGTATATTGCCATTCTAAATCTATTATAAAATGAAATAAACGAATAAAGGTTTCGTGAGTCTTACTAAAGAAAACAAAATTTTTAAAACATATCAATTATTCAATTCCATAGGAGATCTACGACCCGGTCCTTTCCCGAATACAACGACAAAAAAGGTGAATTTACAGGATATATGATTTCTTTTACATTCATGTATGGTTTATTTATGAAAGCAAATTTTAAAATAAAAATTTAATTTCACCTATAGGTTCTTGCAGAGGCCTTTAATGATTCATTAGATAAGTCCGTAGACTCCATTGACACTGAAACTGAATCGCCACCCGCACCTGACAGTATGGAGATTCAGGAAGAGGAAGAAATTCCGGCAGTTATACCAAAAACATTCGAGTCAAAATCTTTTAATACCGATTACACAAACATGAAAATACAGAAAAATCAAACAGATCCCATTCCACAGAGAACAAGAAGAAACCAAACGTTAAAACCCAAGAGAAAATCTAAAGGCATTCAGTGTAACCCTTCAGATATTGATTCAGCAAATATATTCACCACATCAAAGAAAAACACGATAACCGCAAATATTACAAGCAGTAGCCTTGCACCGGTAGCGACCGAACAAAACTTGGATGACAATGATGAGATTGATGATGATGAAGATGATGTAGATGAATATGATAATGATCCGGATTATATATATAACGAGTCCGAGGAAGAAGATGGAGACGATGATTATGGAAGAAACAAGCAATTACAGAATGGAAGAATGTAATGATCCAGTTGAAGAAAAATATTACATTGTCTCTGAAACAGCACTATTTCAGTTACTATCAGTATGCAGAGAGTGTAACAGTCGATGCGTTCCAATTATTGAATCTCTGTATGTGCTTTTGGACACGTGAACAAGTGGAAATCCCAAAACTGTCATGAAAGACTACCATGAGGAAATCTTTTGCTAGCAAGTGCCATAATGTTTAGCGGGAACAATACAGCCAAGATTGTAAGACTGTTTAATCAAATGAAACTAAAAGGCATTAGTGAACGCTCGGTTAGAAGACTGCAAACAGCATACACATCATGTGCAGTTATCTATGAATTCGACTCCCAGCAAGCAGATCTGATAACTTCCTTGCAAGGTATGTATATTTCTTCGTAGTGTTACTTCTTTTATTATACTTACGTATCTTTTTATTTATTTCCTGGAATACATGTTTATTTCTATCCTCATTTTCTCCCACTCTCAAATTAGGTATCTTGTTAATATATTTTCTGTACAGAATAATTTTATTGTTAATTATATAAATAAGAGTGTTATAATCTTCACGCATTACACTTTTTAATATTGCAGGTCCAGATAAACAAGTAGTACTTGGTGGCGACGGAAGGTGTGACAGTCCTGGTTATAGTGCTAAATATGGCAGTTACACTCTGATGGACTTGAACACAAATAAAATATTGGACATTCAGCTTGTTCAGGTTTGCATTAATTTAACTCTTGATGGGTTTCTCAATATAAGTCTAAATTAGATCTGTATTAAAATGATTACAAATAAATACAGTTTAACATGCATACTACTTAAAACGGATTGATTGTTGCTGTCCAGTGGCAAGTATTTCATGAATATTACCCAAATCTCATTGTTTATATGTATATTTAAGATTTAAATAAGATCTGTATAAATGCTTAGAAGTAAATAGTTAAACACACATACTACAGATTTATTGCTGTTGTCCAGTGGCCAGTATTTCATGAATTTCCCCCAAATCACATTGTTTTCATAAATCATGTTGACAAATAATTTCAGTGTTTGCTTATTTTTTTCAGTCCAATGAAGTTAAGGGGTCAACCCATATGGAATTGGAAGGACTTAAGAGGGGTTTGTCCCTTCTTATAGACACTAACCATATTGAAGTCTCAACGCTTGTCACAGATAGACATGTTATGATTAAGAAGTTCATGAAGGACAACCATCCAGAAATAAACCATTATTTCGATGTATGGCATATAGCAAAAGGTATAACTCAGTCAACTTTTTACTAGAGCTAATTGTATTATCTTATCAAATTGTGAGAAAAAAAATCATGTTTTATAAATCCGCAATACTCTTAGGCTGTTGATAAAAAAATACATTTCAAAATGTTTTCTTTAATCCATTACTTGCAGGAATATAAAAAAAGTTGGAAACCAGGGCCAAAAAAAAAAAAGACACAGGAGACATAAGACAATGGATAAAGAGCATTGTTAACCATACATATTGGGTAGCTGCATCAAGTGGGGAAGATCAAAACGAAAAAATACACAAATGGACATCAATTTCCAACCACATCATCAATAAACATGTCCACGAGTCTGATGTATTTCCGCAATGTATCCATGGAGAGCTTGAGGAACAAAGAGCTTGGCTTAAACAAGGTAAACAAATATCTTGAAATACAAATGGTTTTCATGTTCTATGAAAAAGGGCCAATTGTTGTGTTTCATGGCTTTGTACAAATTAAAAATAGGAACTATTTTGAGAAAATGCCTCATCATTTATAGCCATATATGGTTAAATGTTTGCATCAAGTGAGACATTTCAGTTTTGAATCTATAAATTTCAATGGCTCATATTATCTTTTTAATAAATGATATTCAATTTTAATTTCTAGGTTCCAGATCTCATAAACTTGTTCTGGAAGTAATCGAAAGCAAATATTTGCTAAACGATTTAAAAAAGCTGTCACCAGTGCACCAGACATATAGCCTTGAGGTGTATCACTCTCTTGTGAACCAGTATGCACCAAAGAACACCCACTTCTTCCAATATGCAATGAAAGCAAGGTAATTGATTGTGTACAATATGTTAAAATAACCAATACCAAACAAAATAATGAAAGGTGTGTACCTGTACTGTAATCATGGTCACCACATAGTGTACACATAAACTCATCAGTGGCTAATTTTAAACTTTAAAGCAATAAATTAAAAAGTTAAGGAGGTTCCTTATCTTAAAATTTGATGAGTTAAATGATTTTGTAATGTTTTTTCTTCTTCTCTAGAATTTATATTGCTGCATTGCATTACAATGAAAATGGAAATAGACAGCAAGCTGTCACAAAAGCAGGCATCCTGAAATGGAAAAAGTCGTACCCTAAAGCAAAAAAAGGAGAGCAATGTGTTGTCAAACCGCAGAAAGTTCAAGCGACCTATGGTAAGATTTCATAAAACTTTCTGGTTCAATAATAAAACATAAAAAGCACTATGCAAGACATTTATTTTGTAATAATATTGGTTTATTAACAGTATTCTGAGTCTCTTTTTGTACAATTGGAATTAAAAGAGGTAATATTCTAAAAATGCAGACTGCACATGCAAGTAATGTCATTGCATCTATAAATTCGCACTGTTAATTAGTTATGTAAATTAGAGGCTGAGCTATTACATATAGTTTATATTTGTCTTGTAGATTATGTTGGATCTCTTCTGAAAAGAACTTTTGACAGACGAAATAACTTGTCAAGCATTAAAGAAGCCTTAGAGGACTTTAATGTTGTATACCAGAGACTTCCTCCACTAACAGCATCAAACCCTCAATTTGATAAGGAGGAGCTAATAAGACATCGAACAAGTCGTTTTGCTAGAAACTGACATCATTTCTCGTACATTTGTTTAAATATGTTATGCGATCATTGTTCCATATAACTCTTCACCATTTACATTGTATTTACCACAATTTACATCATGTAGACAAGTGTTTTTATCTTTCAAAGCTCTGTTTGTGGAAACATGAAATTTACCCAGATTTTAACCACAATTATTTTTTTCAAATTATCATGGCCTGGCATATTTGAACCCAGTAAAGTCTTCAGACGGGAAAGCCTCCCGAATTTTTAATACTGCACATGCTGGTATCACTTTTCTTCTTTTTTTACCAAGTATATGCCAGATCCAACGAGTGAACCGTCTGTACGCAACATATCTATATAATCTGAAAAAATAGCGTATTTAACAGATTATTCATTTTCTTTTTACAAAGTGATACAGTGATACTCAAAGCTTGAACAAGGATATTATTTTAACTGATATATGACATATATGACATATATCAGTATGCTGAAAAAAGTGATCAAGATGAGTTCATATTTTTAGGCAGTTAAGCTGCCTTATGCGAGCACCCTGGATTTGTGTGCTACCCAATAAATGCTGAAATACGTGCCATTGTTATTATCTAGCTGGATATTATGTTATTTATAACTTATTGGACATTTTTTTCATACTTTTCATTCTGGATTACAAAAAATATGACCAAAAAAACCTTAAATGATCGTCGATTTTCCCAAAAGTTTTGAAGTTGCACATTGGAAGTAGAGCACATTAGGAATCCTTATGTATTTTATTATCCCCTGAGCTTTTGGCTAAGATGTCAAAGAACAAATGTATGAAATATTTAATCGCCGAAAATCTCTAAAGACAAGTAGTTTAGATTTCCCAAATTGCAAAAGTCGTAGGAATATTGTTTGTCATCAATACGTAGTCAACTACGTCAGTAGTCTATTAAAATAAGTTCGACTGGTCACGCTGTTGGCGGCAATTTTGAATTAGAATACGAAATTTCGTATCTTTTCAATTTGGACGCAGGGGTTCAAATTAGCGGTGGTCCGAGGTCTGCGACCTTCCATTTTCGCAGTCGGACTTTCTACTTGGTTACTAGCTATATATATATCTACGCCGACGGACCTTGAAAGAAAATAAAAAAATAACTTTCCAAACATTTTTACCAAAGTTTTCTAATAAACGATCTCAAACTTATTTTCATCATTACTATCCATGACAGCGATGTTCAATTTGTTCAACCGCTAGATTTATACAGAAAATCGCCGACAAATAATATGTAAATCCGAGTAAAATCGTATCTCACTTCATCTGTCAAAAACAACATTGAAAATAAAATGGCTGCCGGGGAAGACAATTACAATATCGGATCCGATTCCGGAAGCGGATAATGGTAATCCCGGGTTTGGCTATCATTTAAAAAAAAATCCAGACAGGTGACAAAATACATCTATGCATGGTAAATAAATATAAACACTATTAAGAATTGAAAACCAAAAGATATATGTAAAAGAAAGAAAAAGCAGAAAACATTTTGTACACAAATTTTAATGTCAAAATCCAATACAATGTGACAGCTGGGAACAGTTTATCTAACAATATATATATATATGTTTCTGGTAACAGTATAGATTTTCTTTATCAGTGATAAATGTTGGTAATGCATGTTAGATGCTTTTAAAGTTAAACATATTACTGCAATGATCTGCAATTTCAAGGGGTATTTTCTTCTTCTCAATTTTGATGGGTCAGTTAAATAGCTGGAAGTTTCTTATATATAAAAAAAAAAAAGATGTGATGTGATTGCCAATGAGACAACTGTCCACAAAAGACCAAAATGACACAGACATTAACAACTATAGGTCATTGTACTGCCTTCAACAATGAGCAAAGCCCATACCATTACCACATAGTCAGCTATAAAAGGCCCCAATAAGACAATGTGAAACAATTCAAACAAGAAAACTAATAGCCTTATTTATATAAAAAAATAACTATGAAACAAATATGTTACACATAAACAAACGACAACCACTGAATTACAGGCTCCTGACTTGGGACAGGCACAAATAGTGCAACTATATATATGATACCTGAATGTAAGCAAATCTTATTATATATAGGTGGAGTCCATTGGGCCACTCTACCTCCTCCTGTTTGATAACTTAGAAACGGATGAGATCCCCACCCCTGGACCGTATACATTCATGTATGAGACTAAATCAATAATCAAATGAAATATAATGGAAGTCCCCAGGATCATCCCACCCCCTCATGTTTTAGAACTTGAAAACAGTCGAGATCCCCACCCCTAAACCATATTTATTCATGTATGGGACAACATATAATTAATCAATTGAATATAGGGGGAGTCCCTGGGGATCACCCCATCCCTCCTGTTTGATAACTTGGTAACTGTCGAGATCCCTATCCCTAAACCATATATCTTCATGTAGTGGACAATATAACAAATCAAATGAAATATGTAGAGGGAGTCCCTGGGGATCACCCCACCCCTCCTATTTGAGAACTTGGAAACGGTCGAGATCCCCACCCCTCCTATTTGAGAACTTGAAAACGGTCGAGATCCCCACCCCTAAACCATATATATTTATGTATGGGACAATATAACAAATCAAATGAAATATGTAGAGGGAGTCCCTGGGGATCACCCCACCCCTCCTATTTGAGAACTTGGAAACGGTCGAGATCCCCACCCCTAAACCATATATATTTATGTATGGGACATATAACAAATCAAATGAAATATGTAGAGGGAGTCCCTGGGGATCACCCCACCCCTCCTATTTGAGAACTTGGAAACGGTCGAGATCCCCACCCCTAAACCATATATATTTATGTATGGGACAATATAACAAATCAAATGAAATATGTAGAGGGAGTCCCTGGGGATCATCCCACCCCTCCTATTTGAGAACTTGGAAACGGTCGAGATCTCCACTCCTAAACCATATAAATTTATGTATGGGACAATATAACAAATCAAATGAAATATGTAGAGGGAGTCCCTGGGGATCACCCCACCCCTCCTATTTGAGAACTTGGAAACGGTCGAGATCCCCACCCCTAAACCATATATATTTATGTATGGGACAATATAACAAATCAAATGAAATATGTAGAGGGAGTCCCTGGGGATCACCCCACCCCTCCTATTTGAGAACTTGGAAACGGTCGAGATCCCCACCCCTAAACCATATATATTTATTAGTGTTGTCAAATTGAACAGTTTTGATTAACCGGTTACTCGGACAATCTCTCGACCGATTAACCGGTTAACCGATCGTTGAATTGATGTTTTAAAGGTCTTCGGTTTTATAAGAAGATGAATTGAAGTTTATGGTTTGACATTATAAGGCTTGGCTTTGAGCAGTCAGATAAAAGTTTATTTTTGATAATCCAATACTACCATATCTACAATGGCATCTGAAATAACTTCAGAATGTGAAGATGAAAACCGTCTTAATATCATCGGATTAACAATGTATATAACCGGTAATTGTTTCATTTTCTCTGGTTTCACAGAAAAATTATGCTGTGGAGTGTTTCAATTTGAGTTCATTAAGCTTGTTACTAGTACCACACAGTATTATACATTGATTCCATTCACATAATTTGCGGTTAACCATTTTTGAGTCCGCATTTCGTTTAAAGTATAACAAAGCATTAGAAGATAGAAGTGACATATTTTCATTATCTACGCGATATTAAATCAAAGTAGAATAATGAAGTAAATCGTAAAATTTAATCAGCTACCAGCTGCTCACAATACATGTACGCTAATTATGTTTACCAGCCTGTTTTTTTTTGTTTGTTTTTGTGTTACCTTTGTTCCATTAATACTTACTTTTAAATTAGATCGTGCCCCGAGCTGATTTAAAAGTTGTCTGTGTGTTAATTAATTTTGTAAAATTGGAGCGTTTTCAAGGTAAACAATATAGTGATCAATATACTGGACAATAGATCTGTCAAATTAATTAGCAAGACTATCATTTTAATAATTAATTAATCATTTCGATACGCATTTATATCAAATCTATTAACATAGAAAAAAGGTCCGGTTAACCGGTTTGAGTTTTTGGTATTCGTTATTCGGTCCTTTCGACGGTTAACCGGTTAACCGATTAACCGTTAACAACACTAATATTTATGTATGGGACATTCACAATATAACAAATCATATGAAATATAGGTGGAGTTCGTGGGGCCACTCTCCCCCTTCCGGTTAGAGAATTTGGAAACAGTTGAGATCACCAATCTTAAACCATATATATTCTTGTATGGGACAATATTACAAATCAAAGGAATAATGTGGGGGTCCCTAGGGTCACTGTTCATCCTCCTGTTTGAGAACTTGGAAACATTCGAGATCCTCAACCCTAAACCATATTTATTCATGTATGGGACAATATAACTATTCAAATAAAATATATAGGGGGTTCCCTGGGGGTCACCCCACCCCTCATGTTTGAGAACTTGATAACTGTCAAAATCCCCACCTCTAAACCATATATATTCATGTATGGGACAATATAACAAATCATATGAAATATAGATGGAGTTTGTGGGGCCACTCTACCCCTTCCTGTTTGAGAATTTATAATGGTTGAAATCCACAATCTTAAACCATATATATTTATGTATGGGATAATATTACAAATCAAATAAATTACAAGGGGGTCCCTATGGTCACTGTACACCCTCCTGTTTGAGAACTTGGGAAAATTCGAGATCCTCACCCCTTAATCATATATACTCATGTATGGGACTATATAACAAATCAAATGAAATATAGGGGAAGTCCATGTGGTCACCATACCCCTCCTGTTTAAGAACTTGGAAACAGTTGGGATCCCCACCTCTAAATAAAATGAAATATAGGGAGAGTCCCTGTGGTCACCATACCCCTCCTGTTTAAGAACTTGGAAACAGTTGGGATCCCCACCTCTATATAAAATGAAATATAGGGAGAGTCCCTGCAGTTACCCCACCTTTAAATTAAACCATATATAATCATGTATGAGAACTGATCAAATGAAATATAGGGAGAGTCCTTAGGGTCACCCTACCCACTCCTGTTTGATAACTTAGTGTACTGTTGAACACAAACTCAGATTTCTTTCCAGGGAAGCAAGTCTATTCATACTTTTACAAGCTCGTACTAAAGTCAATTTGAACTTCTAACAGTCAACCAATACTAACGTTAACGAACTGCAATCATTGCAAACTTGTACCACTGCAGACTCATGACCATGAAAAAATATACTTGATATATGTGTTGCTTTTAAAAACTTTGACAAAATATGTATTATTTGCCTCAATGATTAATTCATTAAAGGAACATAAATGTACAATATATGATTGTTTAATGTTTGTTCTTTTTAAAAAATCTTCAAAAAACAAATTGAAGCAACAATATTTGTTTTATTATATAAACTTCTGCCAAGTTTGCCTCTGCTTTTTTTTACTTAACTGCCTACAGCGCCTTTGGTGCTTTGATTATGATGATACATGTATATTTTGTATGTTTATCCAGATTTATTATTTAGCCTTTTTTGCACTTCATCATCAGCTTGGTCTTGACATTTATTTTATTATGTTTCTGATTAAAATTGTAATTAAAAAATGATAGTTGTGAAGTTAAATTTATGTTTAATCATCAATATTAAATTAATCTTACTCATGAATTGGTTCATTATCGTCTACTGGTCCCTGCCTTTCAACAAAGTCATACAAAGAGACCTCAGTGACATGTCTATTTAGACAGTTTCCAGTTAACCCCTCATGGTCTGTTATACAAACAAGGTCCCCATCTTCCATCTTTTCTGCAACCGGACCAACTTCCTTGCAACAAAGGCATTCGTCCACAGTGGGCATTGCAGTGCAGTTGTTACAGTCACACCTGGGAAATTTAATGTACAAGAAGATTTGACTTGCAAATATTTTACAATAAATCCTCAGTTAGATCCATTATTATGTAAATTTGTAAAAAACAGTCAAGTTATTCATAAAAAAAAGTTACAATGCATCAATGTGAAATGAATAGCATGGTGCATTTTAACATCAATTCAATATTATTGTGTCAAGTGAATAATTTTTTTAATTAAAACTTATAGTTTATATGACTTATTTGACTCTGTATGTAGTTTAGGAAGTGTAAAATTATATACGAGTGTATAATACTATATGCATATGTGTATGATATACATGCCAACCCCCCTTTTTTATAAAGAACAAAAAACGGACGAAAACATTTACATCTAAGGAGGCTTGGTAATGTGAAGTATGTAATCATGTTAGACAGTATTATACAATCAACCATACCATGCCAAGTTATCCATCCGGCTGTCTTGCAGGTCAGAGGCGTTAGATTCAGCTTCAGAATTTTTCTCAGAGGAGTCCGATTGGTTTTGAATGCTCACGATGAACAACAGGCTCGAACTGATACGGTTGAATATTATCAACAGCAGTTATAAATGGCTCATCGCCGCTGTCCTGTCCGTCGAAATCCATTGTATACTTTGTTTAATTTTAGTTGGAAATAGTATGATTCTCGTGGTCTAGCGGATGTAAACAACACAAGTGACGTCACGCACTCATTCGGGACGATGCTTATTAAATGTCGGCAATTATCGGTAATGTCCGGAGAAGGATTATTTCAAGCTGATACAACCTGTTTTTATAGACATACGATATGTGTTACACACTTCTCTACGAAATTAAGATGTTTACATCCCATTACGATCTATTTTACAAATAATTGTTTGAAGTGGCCGGTGTCCTTTAAACGTATTATATGTCAAATTAATAAATTTAGGACTATATGTTGTATTATCCAATTCATGACATAAATCATGATTAAAATGTCAATATTTTCTTTTCTCATACTCATAATCAAAATATGTGGTCTATTTTATCTTTTTTATAATAGACCACACAAAATATGAAATGACTACAAGATTTTCTAAATATATATACCACGTAACACATTAAATGAGATTTTCCCCTTAATTTTCTGTTCTGAATCGGGAAGGACGCACATTTTAATCAGGTAAGAGTTTGAAATTATCTTTTTCTTCATGACTGTTACTTTTGATCACTTGGATTCTACAATAATCGGCTGGCATGATATAATGTTGTTAAAACTAGAAACACATTTCAGTAAAGTTAATGTTTTCACTGGTTATTTTAAATTTAAAAATTTTAAACTTCAAAATTGACTTATAAAATTATGATTTGCAACTTCATAAACACCGCCGCATTTTTTCGCCTCTTCCAAGTCAGGAACCTCTTTTCATATCTTTAGGAGTTTACACAATTTTGTTTAGGGGCAAACTGAACGACGACATATTAACAACAATCGACTTAGAAAATTATGATTTGAAACTTTTAAAATAAACACCGCCGCAGTTTTTCGCCTCTTCCAAGTCAGGAACCTCTGGTTTTTGTTAGTCTGATTTTATGATTTTTAACTTTTAGTTTCTTTTATATGTTTAGGAGTATAACGTCCATTATCACTAAAATAATACACAATTTTGTTTAGGGGCCAGCTGAATGACGACATATTAACACAAGTAAACATAAATGTCTTTTTGTGATTATTTTTAAACATATTTGTTTGTTTTCATATTTATTCAGATTATTACGCAATATTGACTGCTATATCCCTAATTTTTTTTAAACATTTTTACCAATTATGTCTGTTTGTTTGATCACACATCGTTGTAAATATAATGGAATTTTATGCAACTTTCATATAAGTGCATGGTAGGTTAAGTAGGCTTTAAAATTAGGTTAAAACCACCATATATCGCGTAGTGGAATTAGCTATTTGTGGATTCTTATAATTTCGATATTAATTTTGGAATATTTAAATCTCGGTCTATTTCTGAAATTTATTCTTACATACTTTTGATTTTTTAACCCTGTATGCTAACACTGCCTAATATGTGGAATTTAAAATTGTTTGTATGTACATTGAACGACAAATTGTGTGACATATAAAATTTTCTGACGTCAGACACGCAAATCAATGAATGTATTTGTAGATAGATGTTTTTCTGTTCTGTTAAATTGTTCCTTTTAAAATTGTTTCACGATGATGACTGTCGTACCAATATTTTGACTATTTTATTTATAATTGTGTCTGTTTAGTTAACGCATCATTGTAAATTAAACGGAATTTGATGAAACTGTTATCAAAGTGAAAGGGTTAGCGCTATAAAACCAGGTTTAATCCTCCATTTTCTACATTTGAAAATGTCGGTACTAAGTCAGGAATATGACAGTTCTTGTCCATTCGTTTTAGATGTGTTTTGTTATTTGATTTTGCCATGTGATTATGGACTTTCTGTATTGATTTTCCGCTAAGTTCAGTATTTTTGTGATTTTACTTTTTTTCTAATTAAGAAAATGCCTGTATTAAGACAATTCTGACATTTGGCTAGGAACTTTCGGTTTTGAATTTTCCTCGGAGTTTTTGTATTATTGTGATTTTACATTTTAGGATCATTTTTGAATTCATCAATCGTGGACGTTTATCATTTGAAACTATTTTGGCCTTTAGTTTCATCGAAGAGACATTATAAGTCTAAATATTCCCCTGGAGCAGTAACATAGGTACTGTTAATTGCAATTCTACACTTAGCCGATACCTCGGCTAATTGACAGTCACAACAGGTATCACCTACTGAGTACACAACTACGGATATGGTTTGATCGAAATTAACAATTAATGATCTTAAGTTTCATAATGAAAAAAAAAAAACTAAAACAAGTGAAAAAAATCTTATTCAATGAATAAAGATGGCAACAAAAGATAAAAACATCTTTATTGTTTCTATAAATATATTGATTTTCTTTATTATAATTCAAATTTTAAACAACGTTTGTATAGAAAAATACGTCCACACTGAATTAAAATACGAAGAAAATTTAACTTCGGATTCCATTATTTTACATGTTCATGTATGTTTGATTTCGTGGTATTTCAAAAGTTTCCATACAAGCCTTACAAAGATGTATGTGTAATTGAACGTTTAAATTAGTGATTAACATTTACTAAAAAAATCCAGGAAAATCGGTAAGAAACGAATAATTATAAATCCGAAGTAATACTATACAAATATAGCCGTTGTATGAGGTCGGTACTATACAACTATTGCCGTTGTATGAGGACGATACAAGGATATATTACCTGAAAGAAGTATATTGACGGAGGACGAACTGGAGAATAAAGGGTTTTTACCCTTGAGAAGAATCCGAATTGAACAAAATGGCTTAAAAATATTCGAGACAACTTTTTCCCAAACAGTGCAGTCTCAGTAGTAATTGTGCAATAATACAAACTGAAAAACACTCATTTAAACATTTTTCATGCCTAAATTGACTGTATGTGCAGATTTGAGTGTCTATTTAAAAGTATTTATGTATATTCACTGACAATAAGGGGTCTTATTTCAAATGAGAGTTTACCTCTGAAAGGCAAATGCAAGGGGGTCTAAAAATTGAAGTTTCAGTCATATTCATGGTTTATTATAAATTTCCAAATTCGATAAAAGTGACGCATATTTTCCCAAATAAAAAAAAAAGGTAGAAGTAGTTTTGAAAAGAAGCCAACAATATCACTGGGTTTGTAATCCCTCTTCCGACCTATTATAGCCATTTCAACACCGATTAGCACACATCATGTTTATCGTCTTTTTCATCATTTTGGTAAATAGACAAAGTTCTAAAAGTGATGGTTTCGCTGTTAAGGGGTAGACCATGGTAACTATTTAAATGTTTCTATCTGTAAGTTGTACATATAACTACGACATTTAAGTTTCTGAAATCAATGCTTAGATGCGTCTAACTCGTCCAATTTGTTAAAATAGTACTAAATCATTCTCATAGCCAAAAGTAAGCAACATTACTGTTTGATCACTGTTTCATCTACTGCAATGTTAAGTTAAAACGCACAAATTACTTCCAATTCATATGTAGGAATTATCTCAAATACACAAGATATACCTCTTTAATATGTATAGCGTGTAAATACTAAAAATGTGTATTAACATATTTTTATGACTTTTGCAGTGTGTTCCGAGTCTGTTATGAAGTGCATTAACATGTCGATGAGTTATTTTGTCATGCTCACCGGGGTATTGTTGATAGCTGCAAACCAATCCACCGACGACATCGGGATGTATAACCTCACATTCCAACGTTTGATAAACGATACCAAATCGTTCAAATTTGCCTGGAAACAAATCTCAAATTCATCTTCCTTTCAAATAACCAAGCATAACAGTTTTATTGTGCCTACTGATGGAATTTTAAAAGCAGAGCTATCACTAACAACTGGAACCTACCGAGGGAAACTTATGACCGCTGCTTGTATAACTCTAAAACGCACAAATCAGAAAACATGTCAAAGAATGTCTGGTAAAGTAGGAAGTAAACATAATTTCTTCAGTCAGCTAGTTCTTGATGAATTATATAAAGTTCAGAAAAATGATCAACTTGAAGTGTATATTTCACGTTGGAAGAAATACATCTACAAAGTTGCAGAGTATAATCGCCTCCGGCTATATTATATATAGCAGTACTGGAAGAGGTAATAATTTAATCATTTTATTAAAAGTTTATTGATGATGAAATTCTATAAAGCCGAAAGATATCAAATGTACATTCAAAAGAAAAACGATAATAACCCCGCCCCATGCTGTATGAATGTGCCTGTCCCACGTCAGGTGCCTATATTATTTCAGATGTTGTACTTTGTTTCTGAGTTACATGTTTATTTTCTGTTCATTTTTTTAACATACATTAGATCGTTAGTTTTCTCGTTTGAGTTGTTTTACGTTTGTCATTTCGGGTCCTCCTGTAGCTGACATTGCTCATTAGGCCATACAGTGACCTATAGTTATTAATTTCTATGTCGTTTGGTCTTTTGTGAAGATTTGTCTCACAAGCAACCATACCACACCTTCTTTTCTTCATTGATAACGCCAGGGCTCAACAGAAAATAAAGACCAACAAAAAAAACATAAGTATACAACACACAACATAGAAAACTGAAGACTGAAACATTGCTAAGCAGTTATCCACACATGCGCGGTTATAAAGGACAGTTAGTAGACGTTTATGAGCACAACAGTCATATTTAGTGTTGCTTAATTTCAGTTAAAATGAATGTGTCAGTATGTTTCGATTCATACGATAATCGTTTGTTTTATTCATTTGATAGAACTATTAGGGATGTATATTTCTCATTCAAAATTTGATACAATAATGCGATAACACTCAATACTTTTGAGTTACAGTTTTCTTTTGATTTGGTTAAAATTGACATTGTTATTCTTATGGCTGGATGGCTTTCTCATTTTAAGAATATTACCACTTTCGTTTATTTATATTAAGTACGATTTGATTTTGATTGTAATTCGGTCGTCTCTACATTGGATTTATAATATTTCGTTCCTCTTTTTTACAACTTTTGTTAATTCCTACAATGTTTGATAGAGATTTGAAATATAAACTATATTGTTCGCGTAAATATAATTAATTAATCACTGGTTTTCTTTATTTATATCTTCTAATTAAGAAAATGCCTGTACCTAGTCAGATTTTGCCATTTGCTAAGTGACTTTTCGTTTAGATTTATTTCGAAGTTCACTATTTTTGTTTAGTTTACTTTTTAGGTGGATCAACTTTGATCTACGTATAAAGTTTTTTTTTGTGAGACAATTTATCAGGGATAATGTTTAGTTATACATGTCTGTATATCATTATATATACATGTTAACATAGGAGAATTGCGATCTACAATATAAGCCTAAATAAAATCAAAAAGAATGTATCAAATTAAAGAAATATCTTTGGAAACTATAATTGCAACATACACATTACACTTTTGTTTTTATTTCAGACCTAACATCAGAGAAGATTTGAACGAAAATGGAAATGAATGAATATTAAAATGAAAGAAAACTTAGAAAACAAAGTAAATGAAGAATGACATCGGTACCGGCGTTCATACTAAAAATGCCGGCCACCATTTTAGTGAGATTGAAATAATGCAGTCAGATAAACAATGATTAGAAACCTGACGTTTCGATGAAAGTTTGCGAAAGAAAAACAATTCGAAAACAAGTAATATTTAAACCAACATTTTCCTCAAGTTTAGGTCACTAGTATGTTTTATTTAAAAGTATTCATCCGTAATAAAAAAAAAAACATTTGGAATCAATAATGCTTTTAACATATTCACATCTCTATAGTGCCTAACAAGATTTTGTGAGGTAGACGAAATTGACTTTAAAACGATCGTATTGACTTTTGATGTTCAGAAATAGGCAGATCGAACATATTTTGACTTTATTTACTGACTTCTTAAGTTTGGGATTAATTGTAATTAACACTTTCCAATGAGACTGACAAATGCTTTTTTTTGTTATGATAAATAATAATTTTACCTGCCGTAGTCGTGCGTAAAATATATTTCGGCATTTCTCTTAAGAAATGACTTGTTTAATGGAAAAAAACGTCTTATTTGTAAACTTTCTCTTTTATCTCCACAATAGGCTTTTAAAAAATAATCTTTCAACTGTGTATTCAGAAAATTTTGTGAAAATAGAAGAAGTGGCAATTCTTACCTTTCATACCTTAACTTTCATTGATAAAACATAATATTGACTCGTCCAGTGTCCAGTTTGAAGGTAATTTTAGTTACCGTACACATTCATGCACGTTCTAATTAATCAATAGTCATGTATGAAAGGCATAAACAAGTTTGAAGGTAAACTAATAACAACTTAATCCAATCAAATTGCCTACGATTCAATAACAATGACCAGTCCACATCATAAAAATGTATAAGGGTAAACTGGGTAGGGAGAAAATGTCAGATATTTTAAGTTCATTATTTTGCAACAACGAATAAAAATTTATTAACCAATAGATTTGCTATAATTTCATAAACATGTCATTCTGTATTGGTATAGTTTTTGGATCTTTTATTTGCGTATTTAAGGTTGTAAAAAGTTTGGCCTTCAAAAGTCAACATAATCATTGACTTTATACAGAAAATTCGCCTTTTTAAAACATTGTATATATCACGAATAATACGCGACAACAAAATAAAATCATTTCTTAAAACACTGCAAAAAATATCATTCTGATTGATACAGTGGTATTGTCATAAATTGCGCTGGAGTAAACAGTGGTACAGCAAACGTCGAATTCCCTCACACAATGTTATCACACACTATAAAGAGAGTTTATTTGAAATGTAAATAGAGTTACTTGTTTAGTGTTGAATAGTTCACCCATAACATAATTGTCACAAAACTCGAGGCTCTAGATTAGAATAAGGACACCAGTAGATGACGAACTAGTGTTGTAAAATTCACCTGTTGGCTGACCGTTTCGAAATATGTTATTGAATATGTTTATTATGTTGTAACTACAATCCAGGTCCCCTTTCACGAATATGACCTATCAAATAAGACCATTTGATCGGTTTGTAATAACATGAGCAATACAAAGTGTGCCACATTCAGAGCAGGATATGTTTACCCTTCAATAGGACCTGAGATCACATCCAGTTTTTGATGAGGTTAGTGTTGCTTCAGTTGTCTTTAGTTTTCTATGTTGTGACTGGTGAACTTTTATTTGTTTGTTTGAGTTTTTCATATAAAACATGGCGATTTCAGTTTATTTTCGATCTGTGAGTTTGAATGTCCCAAAGGTATCTTTTGTCCATCTTTTAGATTTTTTATATTGTTTTCAATAAATATATAAAAAAAAATAGATATTCATGGTGAATAAATTGAGGCTTAGGGGTTATCGCATTGAGAATATGGATGCGTCTATTAAACAGTAATCCAACGATGCAAATTATTCGTTATTTTTAAAACAGACATTTTATCAGCTTTAGTTATATATTTTCAAAGGAACATATAACATAGACGTACCTATGATTATCTTCTCGTCGGTACCTCTCCAGTCATCGTAGAAAATCTGTCATAACCTTGTCTTCTTAAACGTGTCAGGTCGAATGTTAAATAACATAAGTCGTTCTGTTGATTAATAACAAAAGACGTGAGATCTATGTATATTATTGATGAAATCAGATTTATGTATATATTGGTTTTGGAGTCATATATCTAAGACTTTTTCATCGTGCTATATATAGAATTAACACATTTGACTTTTCTACATTTTACACAAGTATTCCCCATTCCAAACTTAAAGACAAATTGAAAGTGTCTGTTTAAAATAATGGCTTACTTAGATACAAGTTTCTTGTCATAGGGAGGGATTAATCGTACTTCACTCTGATTCAAACAATTTTTTTTTTAAAACTGACAATATCAAGATGCTTGATTTCTTGACTGACAATATATTCGTTACATTTGAACGATTTGTTTTTCAACACATAATTGGCATTCCCATAAAAACCAACTGTACTTGTGTTTTAAAATGTTTTATTTATACAAGAAATTCTTAGGAATAAGATAAAAGTTATCAGCAACCTTTAACTTAATAATATGCTATATAGATGATGTTCTATCACTAGATTATTTAAATTATGTGACTGTGTTGAAATCATACATCCCATTGTACATGAGATAAAGGATACACAGGAAAAAGTCTGTCTCATAGCTTGATTTACATCTAGAAATTGGCAATTATGGTCGGCTGAGAACTGAGCTGTGAGACAAAAAGAGCAAACTTCAGCTGCTCAATTATTTCTATTTCTACGTAGTAACAATCTACCGGCGCCTGATTAAGGAGTATATATCTCCAAGTTGTAACGATATCCCAGGGCTTATATTTACTATTAAGATTTCCTAATAGAGGGTTGGAGCTCAACAAGAAGCTCTTAAACAAAAGTTCAATTTGGTGAAGTTTAAATCGACCCTCCATTTATCTTAATGGCGCAATCACGAATTGGTCGACCATTATGGAATATCCGTATCGATGATGACAACGGTTATGCTCCAATAGTCGTAATTATAATCTACTCCCCTTTTCTCGGTAGATGACCTACCGAATACGATTTTTCAACGAGTGTGTACTAACATGAACAACAGGACAAGTGTCACATGTAAAACAAGATCTGCCTACCCTTCCGAGGCACTTGAATGTTCCTTTTGTTATCATCCCCCTCTCTTCAACACCTGACCTCGCACATTTTGGTGTTCATGCCATCACGTCAGTTTTGGTTTAGCTTAGTTGTGTCTCATAGCAATGAATTTGAACACTTAACAATTCAAATAAATATAATTCTTTCTTTTGAACGTAGAACCTCATACGAATGCTTATTGTTTTTATTCGAAAGAGTTTGATAGTATATGTCAATATATGCTGTGTATCTAAAATATAAATTTAAGACATTTCAAATGTTAGTCACTTGAAAAGGACGATTTTATGATTTGAACCTAATGATAAACAAATTAAAGGTTGCATTATAATACAACGATATATACATTTGACGAAAATATTCACACGTTTCGTACTGTCATTCAGCTCCGCAAGAAATCATATTAAGTATACATGTATTTATTTTTCTTTTATCATAAAATCGGGTTATTTAAAAAAAAAACTAGATCCTATTAAAATTAAAATTATTTATGTGCATCTTTATACTTTATAAATTACACGTTCAGATATCGGTAAACTTTACTTTTCATTACACATTAAATCAGTATCTAACAGGTGTTCGGTTGAATACATTGTTTGCAGGTTGTAATCCGATGTGGACATACATATATATAGCCATCAGGTAAGTGATGACACTTTAACGTTTACATTTTTATTATTGACCTTACCACCAACTCAAGCGTTCTCACATCTTTTTATTATCATTATTAAAGTATGCGGGGATTAGGAAATTTGTGTCTAATATAATGTTTGTTTTACTTTCAGGTGAGTTCTATACGTTACTATTTTATATTAATGTTTGTTGCGTAGTTTGTTATAAACTGTTTTATTATTTTTGCAAGAAATCAAAATGTTCTTCATAAAGTTCTTCGACGGGATGTTATTAATACATAATGAGTTATTTTCATTTATCCAAATGCTTAAAAAATATAGATTCTTAGAAGTAAAGTTTAAGATATTGAAAGTTTTAGGGACATCACCATGACTTTGCTAAATATTTGAGAATACCTGGGCCTTTATGCATAAAATCACATAAGTTATGAAATCCAATTGTAGTACTAATTCATTGTTGGACATGTAGATAAATATGCATATCGTGCCTATACCTCAAACGGTTATATAAATATATGTATATTTATTTTTATCGTGTACTTAATCATCTTATCCTGTTCATAATTGGCGTCAGGACAAGTCTTGTCACCGAAGATATATATTTTTAATGGGAAACAAGGTTCAAATCAACCAGGTCATCCAAGCCAGTAAAACCAGTGACTAGTAAATACTGCTTATCTGTAAAGTATTGTCTTTAAGAATAAGGAAAAATAAAATTCTACTCGCGCGCGCGATCGTGTACAAGGTTGGAACTTTTTGAAATTTTTCTTACGTACTGTTGGATTGTGGAAAAGAACGTTAAAAATCCGGTGAAGTTTTACATTCTGGTACATAACATTCAGAATAATATTCACATAACATTATTAAGCTACCGATATGCGTTAAATTTTGCCAATAGGCGTAAAACACCTTCCATATATTATCTTTCTTAAGATACATGTAATTGAAAGCAAAGAAAACAACATTGAATCCTTTTAACAAAATTGTGTCAACGATAATTTTTACTTTATTTATAAATTGCTTCATTTGCTATTTAGAGCCTTTATCTAAACTTTTATAAACAGATATCATGAATGGTTATATACTAATGATTTGATATTAAAACCAAGCCGGTAGAACTTATTTGACACATCTTTTCAAAACACACTCTCTTTAATTTCATCGAATAACGAATACTTTATTTCTCATAAAAATACCTGATGAAATAAATTCACCATTAAATTGTTTGAATAATTATAATGACAAGCTAGTGATTTACATATTGAAATATTATGAAATGTGTAAGTATATGTTAATCCCACAGGAGCAATACATTGTACACGTCCGAGACGTCAAATAAACAAGTAGAAAAGAAAATAGCTTGGCTGGAGTTCAGGATATTAAGTATATGTTATTTGATAAAAAAATAAAGTGCCAATGACACGGAGTTTAAGTGACGTGTATGTGAGTAACTACTGTGTATATGTAATCGTATGGCTTTCAATAATGAGCGAACACTTCACCTCATAGAACTTGAAGTTTTTCATGTCAATCAACGAAAATCTATTCGACATAAAATGACCATTTTAACATCGCTCTTGATAAGAAAAAATATATATGAACAACAGCTTTACAGGAAGAGATAATTTCACACTTTTTAAATTACTTTGTAAAATATAATTTGGATTCGAGCGTCACTGATGAGTCTTTTGTAGACGAAACGCGCGTGTGGCGTATATACGAAATTTGGTCCTGGTATCTATGATTAGTCTATTTACAAACAAGACCAATTGGTGGATTTGTCTTTCTCGTTTGCATGCAGATGCTATGTTTAGAAAAGCGTTTCTTTTCTAATGTTCATCTGAACTGCCTCGTTAATTTTGATCTGCTGCTAATTGCTATACAATTTTGGTGATGTCTATTCAAAAACGAAATTTACCGACTTATTTATTCAGGTCCTACCAGAGGTTAAAAACATTAAAACATGTGTCAAATAATTATTGCTGTGGCTAGTAGAAAGGGGATGGAATGATAATGCCCCCTTTAGACACCTTGCATTCGAAATTTATAAGAATAATACGGTAATCTATGCTAGAGGTAGAAAAGCCTTAGTTTTTCAAAAATTCAAAATACATGGTAGAATATAAAAAACCGCAACAAAGTTAAAAATAAAAAGCAAAAAAAAGCAAAATCATAAAAATACTAACACCGAGGAAAATTCAAAACGGGAATTTCCTTATCAAAGTCGATTTGAAAATAATAAAGCTGAATTGAAAATTCTAGACCATGAATAATAAAAACAAAGTACTAAATGTATTGACTATGAAGCCATGCAACTCGAATATCTGTCATTTTCTTGAATGTTTTTCATTTACAACTTCATTGAGAGTATTATGTTTGAGAGTTGTACATAATGTTCAATAACAAATTCATGAGTAGTTTTATTGTTTTTATTGAATTTTCATTTGCAGGTCTCTGTTTGTCATATAACTCTTTCAGTTCCTTCAGATATACATCCCTAGTTATTAAGTGGTTGGGTTGGAGCATTGCTGATGACGATGCATCCAAAGAAGCTCTTCGGAAGGACTGAATCTGTAAAGGCGATCCGATGATTTGACGCAGAAATATTGCTAATTATGCAATTTATACACAGATGTACAACAAAAAGAATAAAATGGTCCATTGTATTTACGATTCTGTGTAGCTTAGTCATAAGCATACTACATATTATCTTTATATGTGTCCATCACTGGTGTGCGGATCATCAATTAAATAACTTAACCTATACTAAATATGCTGACAAGCACTGGGCAAGATTGTATGTACAAAGTGTAACGCCAGATCTCAAAACCGCAGTCGAGTATGCTGTTGTCACAAAATCAAAGGATATATCACAAGATATTATAAGTAAGTTACCAAATAAATTTATATTCAAACCGAACCATATATCTGGAGGATTAGCAATTATTGAAGCAAATAAAGTAACTAAATGCACATCAGCCTATTACAAAAATTGCCCATCGTGTAACGGAATAGATTTGTTACAATGCTTGCAGAAGATATGCGATCTATGGTTACAAATTGTGTTTAACCCTGGAAAAGAAAAATACTACCAGTATATTCCACCTAAATGTATGTTTGAGGAGTATCTAGGCTATAGAGGGGTTCCTATGGACTATAGAGTGTTCACATTTCATGGTAAACCCTATTTCATTCAGGTTGACGAAACAAAAGATGGACTTCATACTCACGACTTTTTCACGCCAAAATGGAAGCGGATTCAGATGAGGGAGGTACCAGAAATATATCCCATTAACTCTTTAGTTAAACAGCCTCCATTCTTTCATGAAATGTTGCGACATGCAGAAATTTTATCTCAGCCATTTATCATGATGCGTATGGATTTTTTTGCTTTTGATAACCAGTATTATTTTGCTGAATTCACTCCATCACATCATGGCTGTAATGGCAGATTCATTCCATCAGTTATAGAAAATCATTTTAATTTGGTTATAAACAACCCGTCTGAGTATTCTGACCCGGAAGTTATATTACAGTTGAAGTAATTGTACATTACATATAATGTTGATATAAAGTAACCACTTTCTAACTCGTGATGAGAAACTGATAATTATATGATAATATATAGTAATAACTGTTCTCTTGATTTTTAAATGGTCATCGCACAGCATATAGACAATCGAACATCAACAAAATGTTTTCAATATTTGAATAAGTTTTGGATTTTAAAAAATTTTGGCTTCATTATAGTACACATTAATTGTCAAACTGCGCATCTGGTGCAGTATAATTGGTACCATTTATATAATAATATTTTAACTATCACACTGCGGCCACAATAATCTAATTTCAGAACGATCATTGCACTTTAGCATCCTTGTCGAACCACCGAGTCCTACATATGTGAAAAAGTAGTATGATTGCCAAGTAGACAACTCTCCACAAAAGACCAAATGACACAGAAATTAACAACTATAGGTCACCGTAGAGCCTTCAACATTGAGCAAAGCGCATATTCAGCTATAAAAGGACCCGAAAGATCAATGTAAACAATTCAAACGAGAAAGCTAACGGCCAAATTAATATAAAAAAATGAATGAAAAACAAATATATAACACATTAACAAACGACAACCATTGAATAACAGGCTCCTATGCAGAGTAAGCATTATTTTTGCTAAATAAAGAAGACAAAGAAGCAAGGGTAACAATAATGATCGGTAAGAACAATATTCTACACATGAAAACATCTCCGAAAACCATAACTAAGGACCAACACGAATCAATTAAAAAACTACACATCTGCTAATGAAAGGTAAGCAGTTCCTGTTGCAAAAATTGCATATCAATCATGCAGTCTAATATCTGGTGATCATTGTCAAATTTATATTCGATAAATGGAGGAAGAGAGTATGGCTATAAACTATTGAGAAATATTTAATGTACCATACGTTCCTTTGATGTTAAAATATATCTATTCCAGTGGTGGTTTTAATTTCATAAAGATATAAATGTAAACATTTAAATAGAATGAGAGGCCTACGACCCGGAGTTGAACGAGTTGTGATATACTATTGATTGATAGCTAATATAAAATCCATTTAATATTCATTAAATTTAAATATGCAGAAACTAGTCAATAAATGTATGTTATTGTTAAATTTAAATGGTAAGATTTAACTTAAACTTAATTCAAAGGTTAAACATTTAAATTGTATGTTTAAATGATGACACGGTCCATCGTGAATGAGCAAATTACTCATCTTAAATCACAGAAACCGTCTGATATATAATTAAGACCGTACCACCATTTTATTAAGATGTATGACCAGATATTAGATAGGCACTTCAGTTAGTTAGACACGATGCAGCTACAAATGCACCGACATTCCGCATAGAAACACCAATAGTTGACTGGGTTATGGAACGAATATAATCCCTTGGCCTTCTGCCGTTCATCAGTTTAGCCCTAACCAAAATTGGACATCCGTTTGATTTTGTGGGATCCATAAATTCGTAGTATGTCTAGTCTTAACATGAACGCTAAATCCTTGTTTGACGATGCATGTATGTTAAAAGATCTTGCATTAACTATACGAGTGTGAACTGTTGCAAGACAAATTTTATGTCCGCAGTTGTTATCGAATAGTTCGTTTCTAGAAATGTAGCATTAGCGTTTGTATTTGTTGCACTTCAGTGTTTCTGTTGTTTCTTTGTTTTTCTCTTATAGTTGATGTGTTTCAATCGGTTTTATTTAGTAACCAAGATTTGTTTGCTCTTAATCAATTGATGACGACTTTTGAAGAACGGTATATTACTGATGCCTTTAAAACATTAAATACCTTAATAAATAAGGGTAGCATCCTTATAGAGCCCTTGCCTACAGGACCTACCTTTTACCTTATCAATAATTGAATTTTTCGCGATGTGAACATGCAATTACTCTTTCACGTTGGACGAATCAACAATCAAATTGATTATCTGCCCTATAATGGCGCTGCCCATGGAAAAAATTGACGAGTAAAAAAAGTATAGTTTCACCCAGTTTACATGTAATTTACAACAAAACTTTGTACCGTTGATCCACACGTAATGTCCAGAAGATGATTTAATTCAAAGTTTGTGCATGAGATGTTATTGAGTAGGGATTTTTGAACTTTTACAAGTAACAAGGTACGAAACTCCTATCGCCTATATAACTGAAAACTACTTTCTTTTTATGACTATGGCTACCGTTGAGTCTATTTCTGAACTGAAGCAGCTTATTATTGGTATAGACGGGAAAGTAGGAATATTATCCAACAAGCTAGACAATATAGAGGACCGCTTTACACGAATAGTAACAGAAATAAAATCTGAGGTAGCTGAGGTTAAAACTGATGTTAAAAACACAAAACTTGAGGTTCAAAAGTTACGGGAGGACCATCTTGAGCTAGAAAAAGGTGTAGGCCACATTGAACTAGAAATTAACAGGATAGCAGATAAGAAGTTGAATATTTTTAGAACAAGTCTAGAAAAAAAATTTTCTATTCTGCATGAACAACAGGTTTTGTTAGAAAAACATGAGAGAAAATACAACAACCTTGTTTATGGAGTGCCAGAAAGTGATAATGAAGATATACATGCGGTTCTTAATACATTTTTCATTCAAGATCTAAAAATAGATAAAGAAAAGGCCGAAAGCTTCCCTATTGCTAATGCGCATCGTATTCCATCTAGGCAAACATCAGACCAGATTAGAAGGCCTGCCCTTATAATTGTCCGCTTTATCCATCATGGAGACAAGCAGTACGCCCTATCTAAAGGTTATAACTTGTCAAACAAACACATGCGCATTGTTGATGATTTACCCCCAGTCATGAAAGAATCTAGGCATGAGCTTGCAAAACTGGCTTACAAAATTAGGAATGAGGAACATCTGCAAACAAGAATCAAGGTTGTGGGAACCCGTATTCTCCTACAAACACGTACAAACTTAAAAGATAATTGGTTTCTTAGGAAGGAGGCTCTCTGTTGCTTACCTTATAAATGAGGATTGTTTGTTTTGATTTTGCCACCATGATACACTTAATTTACATATATATCCATGTTTCTTAAACCATGTACTTATTATATATATTTCAGGTTTAAAAAAAAAAAGAACAGTAAGTAAAAAGTGCGCTTGTTTGATGTTTTTGCATTTTCTTATTCTATTTTTTGTTGTTGTGTGCTTATCTTTTTTTTTATGTTGTGTGCTTATCTTTTGCTATTTATGTTGTGTTTTTTGACCAATTACATGGTCTGTTACTAATATAATATCAAACGACCAAAACCATGTCTATGTAACATATAATGATAAAAACTATGGTCTTTTACTAATGTCTATTGACCAAAACTATGGTCTATGTAACATATAATGACCATATACATGGTCTTTTACTATAATATACAATGTATAATATAAAATGACCAAAAACGAAACATACATGTATAATAACAAAATTAAAAACAGTATTAAATGTATGTATCAAATAAACAAAAAACAAAAAAAAAAATAAATTCTATTTAATAAAAATAGATTCTGTTCATAAAAAGTACATATCTTTATAAATCAATTCATATTCTTTTGAACAAATACATATCATACATAACAATCTTATTCTATTAAACAAAACATAGTCGGTTACCAACCTCATGGACCTAATACATGGTTAATATACTGTATTATAATATACATATACATGTATTGACCAAAACCGTGGTCTGTTACTAACATCTATTGACCAAATACATGGTTTAAAAGTAATATAAATTGGTCTTTTACCAACATGCAACATTGTATTTAGTTTACATAAATTGTATATATCTAAAAATCAAATTTAAATGATCAAATACATGTATAATGTGTACATCAAATATATATATATCTCTAATAATAAATAAAATTCATATTCTATTGAATAAATGATCTAAATAAAAAGTATATACATATTGTATTTATAAAAAATGTTCTTTGAGAATAAATACATTAAATTAAATTGAATAAAATGTATAAATATCAAAATCACATTCTATTGAAAATAAACATGTTCAACCTAATTTACAATGTATATACATTATATATATCTAACATGCAAAACTAGAATATTCTATTGACATTGTAGTACATGTAAATATAAATTGATTATATCTAAAAATTCTATTCCATCTAGCGATATGTACATGTACATGTATATTACCAACAGTGGGATGAAACACCTATCAATCAATCTTTTATGAACATCAATTTACAATACAGTGTACATACGCTATATAAATCTATTATGTCTATGGAACAAGTATCATGAATATATAATATTTAACCAACAAATATTGAACAAGTGCATGTACATTTTTACATGAGCTTTAATTAATATACAATGTTTAACTAAATTAAATGTATATGCCAATTTATGTTCTATAAAGGAATATATATATATGATAAATAGATACAGTGTTTAATTAAACATCAACTGATTAACTAAATATTTTGTTTTTAAAAAATTCTGTTTTTTTAGTTGTTTTTTTTAAATTCAAATATATAAACCTTATTAAACAAATACATTTAACATGTTTAACATAACAACACATGTATGAACCATTGATGCTTCTTCAATAAAATAACCCAAATATACAGTAAGTGTCCCTGTAGTTTTATTCATTCTTTTAACCAAATATATTGTATGACAATACATGTACATATATATACATTTTGTATAGTTAAATTGTATTCTTTTCTCTCTGACTTTTCAATCTGTACTGAATCAGGGGTTGTTCATGAAAATAGTTTTCACACAAACAAAATTTACAAAATTATAATTTATTTTATAAATCTCACATCAAATCTACATGCTTATGCATGTATGTGGTTTTAAGATTGCATCGCACATGCCATTACTTTCATTTTCAAATTGATCACTGATGGTTTAACCTGTATAATGTAGGCTGCATTATTTTGCAACTTGTCCACTGTGCCTCCACCAATACCAGTACATTCCCACTAAGTTGCACTGAATTAAAGCCAGGTTTAACATTCAATTATTGGTTAAAGCTTGATGATGAGAACGAACAAACGAAACGTCCTCTGGATAAAGTGTGTACATGTTTAAAATCTACCAATGTCATTACACACTCATCTACATGTACATGTATGTGACGCATAATTCCGGTTAGGTTGTAACTTCAAGTCATTTGTTAAAGCTTGAGTGAGACAGGTAATAAAGCTGTTATTTAGTATCAATACATTCGATAAAACGCCAATTTATAGGACGATGAGAAACGAACAGACAACACTCTTTCAAAATAAAGTTGGAATAAATCCACCAATGCCATTTCACACTATATATCTACCACTACGTTGTGCTGAATTAAAGCAAATGTTGTAGCTTTGGGTAATTTGTTAAAGCTTTAGTGAGACGTAAAATCATATTTTTTGTTTCTTGTATTATCAATACCTTACAAAAAATGTCGGTTAATAGAACGACTACAGTAACTGTAGAGCGAACCAACGAAACATCTTCTGAATACAGTTTGTATAAAATCCACCAATGCCATTACATATTATAGCTACGTGACGCGTAATTAAACACAGGTTGTAACTCTGGTTCATTTGAAAAAGCTTGAGTGAGACGTGAAATAAAACTGTGTATTAGTATCAAAACATTAGGTACGATGTCAATATTTAGGACGACGAGAACGAACATACAAATCAACTTCCGCATAAAGCTTGAATAAATTCCGACTTACAACAATAGTGGTAAAAGTTCAAAAACTCAAGTGCTTAAAAGATTTATCGTATATATCATCATGATCATTGTTGTGAATACACTATTACATAATGTTCCTATAATGTGTACGATATGTTTACATATTCATAATCTATGTTCGTGCACATAAAATATCCAAGATGGCGATCGAGAGAGCTGCATCATCACTACATTCGTGCATTCATCAGTTCAAAAGGAATAATATGCACGAACGAATGCTTAAATAAAATTTACCTAGTTCCTTGCTTACACATATTCAAACATTGTATCGGTATAAAAGTCCGAATATCTAATAAAAAGTTTATAAAATCTCAAAATAAAAATCTTGTTTACAAAAGTATCGATCTGTAGATAAGCAAGAAAGTGTAATAAGATACATAGTGAAGAAACTAACCAATGGGCATCCAGTCAAAAGAGCGTAATGCAGGGGTTCCCCAAAGGATTATGAAAATAATCAAAAGAAAAGAATTAATGGTTTTCGTCGTTTGCATAAAATAAGTTATTAAAATAACTTGCCTTTATTTTTAACATATGCATGCTTTTTTTAGCGCTTGGTGAAAATATTCTTTATGAAATTCTAAGGCTTTACTGCCTCAGGCATAGATTACCTTAGCTGTATTTGGCAAAACTTTTAGGAATTTTGTCCCTTAATGCTCTTCAACTTCGTACTTTATTTGGCCCTTTTAAACTTTTTGAATTTTTTGAAATTCTAAGGCTTTTCTAACTCAGGCATACATTACCTTAGCTGTATTTGGCAAAACTTTTAGGAATTTTGGTCCTCAATGCTCTTCAACTTCGTACTTTATTTGACCCTTTTAAACTTTTTTCGGATTCGAGCGTCACTGATGAGTCTTTTGTGGACGACACGCGCGTCTGGCGTATATACAAAAACTAGTCCTGGTATCTATGATGAATTTATTTCCTATATGAATAGCAACAGTAATAAATAAATGATTAGCACAACTAGTTGTAAATGCATGTTAAACTTAGTATTAATTCAAATAACAATTTAGAATAGCGAATAATGATATTGTAACAAACCTAGGGTTACTATAAACTGTTTAACCATCATTCAGGAGGAGTGGAAACGACGGCAGTGTGAAGAAACAGATTTGTTATAAACATAACAATGATATTTATTTCAACAGTATTTTGACTTCTTCTTTCAATATAATAAACATCAAATACACCTTCATCATTCAACTGATAAAGCAATAAATCGGGTGGTCAATATAAAAGGTAGTTGACGGTTCAAGAGATTGAATCAGAATGACATGTCTGTCTACATGCTCCTATTTATGTCTTTTGGCACTTACTATGACGTTAGAGTAAACATCTAATCGTCCAATCAAAAGCAACGTTTCTTACGTCTTTTGGCTTGAAACGTTCAAGAAGACAATCAGATTTCGTTATTACTAAATAAATACTCATTATTGAGTTGTCCTCATTTTGTCCTTCTTGTCCGAATTTTATTTAAAAGCGAATAAAACCAAAAGGACATTTCTACATAATGCTATAATCAAACGGACAGTAAATTCCTTTCTCACTACGGCGTATGAACTTATGTGTAATTTACCTAAACCTTACGCATTAGATATAATGCTTAAATGAGATCAATGAAAACCCTGTTCTATCATAAATAAACACAATGTTAATGAAAAGAGAGGCACAAACATAATAAATACGCAATTTATCTGCATTGATAAAGTGTTAACTTAAACAAATAATAATATGAGATCGCAAAGTGAAAGTACAGAACGGTGTCATGGCAAATGTAAAGAAGTTGAATCTCACGACGATATTTGTCAAAACAAATCACTATATGACGGGATAATCAAAGTATTTCATAGGTAAACATCACCAAGATATACATATAAAACTGACCCTTATCGCTTGCAAAGTACAAATAGTTTAAATCATGAGTATGAAAGTCAATGCATTTATCAGTGTTTGTGCACACCCGAGTAGTTGACCACCCGGCAATATTCAAATAAATATATGTAATATACAATAAATAATACAATAAATAATAACAATTATCAGTCCAGATTTGTCACAATATATTGAAAAAATTACGTTTCCAAAATGGCCACCATTCAATATGGCCACTAATTACTTCAATAGTCTTCAGTTGATAGTCCTTGTCATAAGAAATACGACAGGTTTTCAAAATTGGTAAAGTTATATATTTTTTATATTTTTTCTAATAATTTTTATTATGTTTTTAGACATGATTTCAAAATGGCCGCCCAGAGCCGCCATTTTGATTTTCTGAATTGGGTCCATAGCTATAAATGTTAGTTATGACCTTAACTAACACTCTGCAATGTTTGATGCTTTTACCACAATCTGAACAATTGTTTCACAAATCGACTGGACTAAATACACTATGTATGTATTCAGTCATTGGTTCATTCTTTTAACTATCTTAACCTAGCACATGTATGACAGTTGTCAACAGTTCCGTTCCAAAATTGGGTAAGCAGCCCATACAGACAGACTAGGTAAATGTGATAATTACACATTTTTAAATATACATCACAGACAAAAATCAAAACCAACTGAAAGGGCGACTTAATTTATCAACGGCGCAAAACATCAGTATGTAGTTTATTGTAAATTTAACACCAACATAAAAAAAGTGTTTGTCGTTGATAGTACTTAGTATTAATTATACACTTTCTCGATAAATCAATTAAAACCTTTAAGAAAAGTGATATTTAATTAGGCAACAATTTTGAAAAAAAAATTATGATTATGTCTTTTTGGAATACATTTAACTTGTCTTCTTAAAGACAAATGGGGTTTGAGTTTGAATCTATAGTGGTAGATTATAGAATTGTATAATCATGGTTTATAGACGAGTTGGTTATTTCCAGCTGTTGAATGGTGCTGATACATTTCTTAACCCGTTACTCGACAATAAATATCGGTTAAGAGATCACAAAAAATATAGATAGATAAAGTTGCGTGCTTGCAGTTTTACAATATATATGTCACGTGAAACACAAGTTGAATCACAGTCTTAGTAAATGCTCCTTGTGGCAACAGCTTTTAAAACTTATTCTCAAAACACTGTTTATATAAGTTATGCCTCCAAGTAAAAAACGGAACCCGACGAATCGGAAATCCCGTTTGCAGCCATATAGTACCGAAATTGTTGTTACAAAAACTAATTCTGAGAAAAAAAACCAAGATGGTGGACGAACTGTCTAAAATTGGTTTCAAAGTGCCTTCGAATTTAAATTTAAACGTGTTTAATCTCTGTATACAGAAACATTGGTAACAAAAGTGATGATCGCGTAAAAACCATCGAAAATACTTAAAGTGCAACAGACAGATTTTCATCTGATACTCAAACTGCTTCAACAGAGACTCAAAACCGTGAAAGCATTGACAATACTTCTTCTGCTACGGAAAATATTAACACTAATATATTGGTGGCTGCTTTTAACACTATGTCACAATGTGTGAACGGCATTCATAAATCCGTCGATACCCTGATAACAGAAAAGTTGTATGAAAATAGCAAACCATATAATCTACATCAATGGTACAATTCCAGCAATACGGCACCGTAGTTACAAAACACACCGGATGCATTACATCATGGATTAAATAGAACAGGAGTTCGTTCTGATGATTTTCCTAATGTAGACATAGTTTCAACAGGATTACAGAATCAAATAATACAGGGTAAGGACATTAACTTAGCTTCTCTCCTTATTCCCAGTTTCGAGTGTCCCCAGTCACATACCATTTTGGCAGACGGTATGGAAATTAACTTTGGGAATAAGCCAGACCTACGCTTAAATCGACAACTAACAATTCAGGAATTCATAAAGGCTTCTGAACATTCAAGCGTGTAATGACATCTGTTTTTCAAGGTAGGAGATTTGAGTTACTAGACGCATATGATGAGGATATCATATAATTCAGTAACTTGTACGGTCATAAGTTCTACGACTATAATAAATTGTTTTCTGCTAAAGCCTCGACCCTTCTTCAAGAGAAACAAATTAAAGCCGATAGGAGCAAAAAGGATCGAGACCTGATGATCTTGATGGGTACGGGCGTTGAAATAAATATTTGCCAGCTTTGTCACATGATTGACCATGACACAAAGTTCTGTCCTTTGCAATTATCAGAGAAAAGCGTATCTACCCCACAGCTAACAAAAAATAGCGGAAATTCTAATATTCGTGGTAGGAAGCGTTTTTATCACAACAGAAAATAAATTTGCAATAATTTCAATAAAATTGAGAATGGAAATGGGGGATGTGTCAAAGAGACAACAACCCTACCACAGAAAAGACAACAGCAGAAGGTCACCAACAGGTCTTCAATGTAGCGAGAAACTCACGCACCCGGCGGCGACCTTCAGCTGGCCCCTAAACAAATATATACTAGTTCAGTGATAATGAACGCCATACTTAACTCCAAATTGTACACAAGAAACTAAAAAATAAAAATAATACAAGACTCACAAAAGCCAGAGGCTCCTGATTTGGGTCAGGCGCAAAAATGCGGCGGGGCTAAACATGTTTGTGAGATCTCAACCCTCCCCCTATATCTCTAGCCAATGTAGAAAAGTAAACGCATAACAATACGTACATTAAAATTCAGTTCAAGAGAAGTCCGAGTCTGATGTCAGAAGATTTAACCAAAGAAAATAAACAAAATGACAATAATACATAAATAACAACAGACTACTAGCAGTTAACTGACATGCCAGCTCCAGACTTCAATTAAACTGAATGAAAGATTATGATTTCATCATATGAACATCAGGCACAATCCTTCCCGTTAGGGGTTTAGTATCATACCAGCATAACATATATGAGAAGAACATAACCCATTGTTTATGTGTGGGGAAATACTCTAAAAACAAACTTATGTTGCTTACAACAATCTGGTTTTATGTAAAAACAAATCGAACTTGGAACGAAACTAACAAAAAAAAACTCCTTTGAGTTTGACATTATCATTTGCCACCTTTATGCACGGCATTTGTTTTATTTGAATGATTGGCGTAATTTTCAACTGGAAGTATGTGTTCCTATAGATACTAATACGCACACTTACGTGGAACGTTCGTAACAAAGAAATATTGATAGTAAACGAAAATCTATTATTTAGTATACAGGCACTCATGACTTTGATTTACACTCGGATTCTCATGAAATGTAAATCTGTGGTGACAAGTTTTATCCTAATATCAATGTCAAGTTACGAACAAAGAAAGGAGATGAACATTGAGTACACGTTGAAAATAATCGTACACTTAACCACCTGTGATACTGGTATTCTGGAATGGTCAACCAAGTCATTTATGGCGGTGTACCTTAAAATTTAAATATTTAAAAGTTTCGTACTTTGAGTAAATGCAAAAAGTCTTTTTTTTTTGTATATATATATATATATAATACGCATCCTTTTAGGAACTTTATGAAGGACATACTGATAGATAACGTAGGACAATGAAGAAAATGCTGATAAAAAATCACATGTAGTCACATATCAAAACCTGTATGTTTAGTGATTATTGACCAGCACTAGAAGCAGCATCACATCCATTGTATGAAATATATGTATACGTAGGGATTTCACAATTATTCAATTTATTAATGGAAGGTGTTTTTTTTTTAAATCCCAGCTGCACAACTGTACCTATAATTTAATGTTCATACCCCCCTCCCTTAACTTTCCAACAAAGACTAAATACTTTGAAATTAACAACTAACGGTCGACGTATAGACTTAAAAAAAAATGCGCGAATACGCATGCTGTAATAAGCTATAAAAGACCAAGATTGATAGACAATATCTGACAAGGGCACAAATGTTTAGAATGTTCAAGATGACACATAGAAGTTGATTCAGCCTAAAATACTGATTTTTTCCAATTTTATAGTACTAACATTTCTTGAATTTGTCTTTTTGTCTTGAAAACTGAAATATTTCTTTTCAATGATCAATAATGGTTTACTTTTATAGATTGTGGATAGCATGTTTTTTCACACAATACTCACAGAATGCGTGTTAAATTATATACACCAATCATGATTGTATGTTAAATGTGCTCCAGTACTTTTTTTAGAAGATTTTTGTAAAAGTTAACAGACGACGACGGACGACTGATGTCAAGTGATAAAAAACCTCACTTGGTAATTCCGGTAAGGTGAACTAAAATGGTTGATTTTGGCCCCTAATTCCCTAACTGATGGAAAAACAACTTTCAACTTTCTTGAAAAATTTAATACAGATCCAATAACTGTATCTAGTGTTATTGTGATAAAACCAAATATGTTTTTGAACAAAGGCGAAGATCATTATACAAACCCAAAAAAATATTCGTGGTCGTTCAAAATCATAACAACTTTTATAACTGTATCAATATTTCATTACTTTTCAGATTACTTGCATAAATATATTTAAATTAATGCCGTCTTCTTTTCTTTCGTACGCAACATAAACAGCCATGAAGACAATAATGTAAAGTGTTTATTGTATTTTATATGAATTACAGATTAACTTTTTATAATTCGTATAAATAATTTATCAAAAGCAGATAAAATCAAAACACAATTTAATTTAGGAAATGCTTGTCAGCAGCGATTTTTGACAATCACACACCCCATAGTCATTATGTCAGATCTGTATTTCAATGTATAAAATAATCATTTGCTTTTTTTCTATTTGATAGATAAAGGATGAAATATATACCCATAAAGGTTTGTAAACGTATATAACTTAAATATAGGAAGATGTGGTATGAGTGTCAATGAAACAATTCTCCATCCACAATCTATAAAAGTAAACCATTATTGATCATCATCAACAAACTTACCAATTATTACTATGATTTCAAATGATCAGTAAAGACAAAAGAATCCCAATTGTTTTCTGATTTTGATGTTTCATTGCATTTCGCTTAAAGGTATCATACTACTAATTAAAAGTCACTATCTGTTCAACCAAAAAGTTTGCAATTTTCAATGCTTTCTAAGTATTTTACCTTAAGTTTACTTTTTTCATGCCAATTTTCAACAGAGGTTTAGAATCATATAAAAAAGAAAGATAACTTAATTGCAAAATATTTCGTGATACATTTGTAAGATCTTGACATTTGTTTTGTGTCAAAAACACATAGTATGTCAACATTTTTATCAGACTTTAAATTCAGAATTGCATCAAGCCTGAATGTTGTGTTCATACTTAACCAACTGTTCAGGGTTAAACATTTGTGGTCGTATAAAGTTGCGCCCTGCGTAAAAATTGTTTTTAAACATTGTATTAATAAAGATAAATGACATTTTTTTTATTTTTTCCCTTTTCTCCAGTAATTTTATTAGGGACGACATCAAAAGATCAATGTAAGATAAAAAACTTAATTCAAATAGATTGGGGTGGGGGTGGGGTGGGGAGGGGGGGGGGGTTGAACTGCTGCAAGATTTGGTTATCCGACATTGATTTTTAGATATATCCATATGGGTCATTCAATTTCCCCCAAATTAAGTTAATAGGGGGGTAGGGGGGTCAGTAGAAAAACTATTTGAATTAAGTTTTTTATCCTTCGTTGAACTTTTGATGTCGTCCCTAAGTATTAGGTTTGTTTGTTATCTTTTATAGTATATACCATGACAAATTATTTATAGATCAAGTTATAATTTCATTCCAATACAATGATCAATTTTAACTGTGCAATATTCGCACAATGCTTATTTTAAGTACAATTGGCAAATAAATATCATAATGTGACATAATAAATGCTTTTATTAATTTAAAAATGTATTTCAGACCATGATCATAACTGTGCAAACAGTTACCTTAATAGTTGCTGCTGCAGCTATTACAGTAATACATACAAATGGAACTCCAGTAAGTATTAAACTATTTAACAATAGATATTCACTTTATTTATATTTTAAAATAGAAATGTAGATGATTGCAAAATGAGAAATATATATATATATATATATATATATATATATATATATTTTACAAACAAGTCTAAACAAGTGACAAACCATACAATATACATGTCCACTGCATCTACACACGCTTAAAAAACACGTGTCTCATGTCTATCTCTAGATTCACCTTCCGTGACAAGGTAACACTACGACTATTGAAGTTATATTTTTATATAGCGGATGTGGTCGAGTGGTCTAGAGCGCTGGACATGAGGCTAAGCGATTGGTGCTGTAGTGTATCAAAGGTGTGAGTTCGAATCCCGCTGAGGGACGGACAAAAATTTGTCAGTATAAAATCTAACTCTAACACTGTTTGGTGTAATTTTCAGACTTATATATATATATATATATATATATATATATATGTATATATATATATATATATATATATATATATATATATATATATATATGTACTTACAATAGGTCACTTAGTTATGTTAAACAATGAACAAATAAATTTTTTATAGTTAACTTAACAACCATAATTTAAATTATTGATAATACTTATATACAAAAAGTATTTTTTTATACAATTTTAGTTTTCACATTTGACTGTATAAGTATATATATATATATATTTATACTGCACTCGTTCTATTTGAGCAGTCAAAATACGTTGACTGTATATTGCTATGCCATATACAGTCACTGACCTGATATCACTTTTCCTCATGAATATTTAAATAGAAATTGACGAAATTATATTTAATTATTCATACGAGCTCTTCAACCTGTTCTTGTTTCCAATGTAAACAACGATGCGTTTAACGACTCAAATTTGTTTCTTTTGCAATTTTTGGGAAAACATATTTCACTTATTAATATTTTTTTGTTTGCAACCTATAAATCATTATGTTTTATGCTTATTGTTGATATTTTAGTCTGCAACGAATTCGTTCATCATTGATTGCGGTAATGATGTACATTTCATCGTGTTTTATATTTCTCCGTCTGTGTGATATAAGGCCTTTTTAAAGGGGGATTTTCCCCATTATTTAAATCAAATAAATAACATTAACACAATAAACAACAATTGAAAATGTTTTTTTAGGTTGCAGTATAAAGACAATAATAGTGCATTGACTTGACATATCAACGATATAAGGATTCGGCCCGAAACGGGGAAAATGCTCGGCACAGCCTCGCATTTCCCCGTTTCTAAGCCTCATCCTTGTTGATATGTCAAGTCAATGCACTATTATTGTCTATAAATATTCTTTTATATGTTATCTCATCCGATATTTATGCATTTTTTGCATTTTTATTTTTGTTATTATGTATATTATGTTTTTAACTTCTCTGTAACCTTTGTACTTGCATGGTTTTATGAGAATAAACTATCTATCTATCTATAACTGAAAGAGATCCTTAAATAATAAGAAATGAAAATGGAAAAACTATTCGAATTATAACAAAACCCATTTACTTATGTATGAAATAGAGCATTTAACACGGTTGTGAAATTACCAATAGAAATAACGAATAAGGTTTCATAAGAAAATATAAAAAAAATATAAGAATGGGAAAAAAACTGTGATATTAATTACGTGGTACAAAAACTTATATAAAAAAATGGATTAAACTTGGATATACAGTTAAAAAAATTCTAATGTATAAGGCAATTCCATTAATTCAATTATGTTGACAAAAATGAATGCTATTTTTAATTTTTGACATTATTACATATCATAAGTTTGCTTTTTTTCACATTTGTCACGATTGAAGAAAATGACTTTATATTTGTTATAAAATTTAAACAATGAAAATTAGCATTTTGTTCCAGTACAATTAATTTATAAAATAAAGTGTAATATGTAATACATTGGAATACTGTCAAAATGCTGATGAATTTTTTCTTATTTATTTACAGAACAACTTCAATATCAACTTGGGTAATAATAATGTTATAATCAACAAAGGTAATAACCATTATAAATTTCCAACATGTCTTATTTATTATGTCTGAATGATGCTAGTACCAGATACATGTGCATTCAATTCTTTAAAAAGCCAATATTTAGTTAACAACGGTATTCTATTTTCCAATTAAAATCTAAACGTTTACTTCGAAAGAAATTTATAAAACCATATTATTGGGGAAAACCTTCGAATTTTAAACTCATACAACTGCTATCTGTTCATAATGTAAAGGAACTTAACAATTTGGGAAAGTTTTTATTTCTGGCCGAGAAGGCACGTAATTAGTTTCATCATTATAAATGCTTAATATTTGTTAAGTTTTATCATACTCTGCTGTACTGTTATATGGGCATACTTATTTATATGATTATCTGACTAATTGTTTAAATGTAAATATATTTCACTGATGTAATTGAATATTTGTAATATTAATATTCTATAAGCTGTATTGCTTACGAATACAAGATTATTATTACATTATAATACAATTAAACATGAATATGGGGAATGTCTCAAAGAAATAACAACCCGACCAAAGAGCAAATAACAGTAGAAGGCCAACAATGGGTCTTCAATACAGTAATAACAGTAGTAAATAACAATTTCAGTGGTAATGAATGTCATACTAGCACCCAAATATACCATAAAAAAAGGTTTGAAGTTAACGAATATGTTACACTCATAAATATATATATATACATTATGTACACAGCCATGTATCACCATCATTGATGGCGATCCGATGGATACATCTGTTGTAGGGTTGTCACTAACCCAGACGTACTTATAAACATAATTATTTTCTGTGACTGTATCTTACATTAATTTGTAGGATCCTTTACTATAGATAATTTAGCTGATCTGTAACAATAACATCTTCATGCCTTATATATCATGTACTGCAGTACGCCGTTAGATTAAAACTGACGTGGAAAGGTAACACACGGCCAGCGAAAGCTCTTTTTTTGAGAGCCCAGGTGGTCGTGTGGTCTAGCGGGACGGCTGCAGTGCAGGCGATTTGGTGTCACGATATCACAGTAGCATGGGTTCGAATCCCGGCGAGGGAAGAACCAAAAATTTGCGAAAGCAAATTTACAGATCTAACATTGCTGGGTTGATGTTTAGACGAGTTGTATATATATATATATATATATATCAAAATATAAATAGTGCTACAAAAGATAACTCTTCCTTTTAGAAGTAATAATTACAAACACTTATATGTTAATTATGTAATATAGTGCTCTGACCTCTGTCTGTTTGATTGTCTGTTTGTATAGTTAGCATTAAATAATACATATTATAAAAACATAAAAATATTCCTTGAGATATGCATATAACAAATATAAGAAAAGAAACATGTATTAACCAATTGTTTAAAAGTTACATACAATTGATATATAACACTGAAAATCAATAACGAAATTAATTTGACACAATGAAGAAGATTCAGTTATGTTTCTTTATAACATATTATTTTTAAAGATAATCTGTGTCTAATCAAGGATTTGCATAGTGTCACTATTCAAATCCTTGGTCTGGTGCACATATTTTGCTTCATTTTGTATCATAAATATTATTCTCATACATGTTTTTTTTCAATTTCAGAAACTGAAAAACCAAGTTTCAAAGACAATTGACTTTTTATATTTATATAATGTTTTTAAATTCACCATAGTTTTTATTTCACATAGCCTTCCTAAGTTTATAATTTATTGATATTAAACTGTTAAAAAGGTATATGTTCTTTAACATTGCCATCTGTTCTTGTACATGTTACCATTTGCAAAACGCCTTATTTCTTCAACGACAGTGTAGAGAAAATATACTATGGTTGCTATGGTTACAGTAACAGGATAGACAATTGTAGACAAAAACGTCGTTAATTTTTACAACCTTTGAAACCCAATTTTTAGGGGCATTTTTCAGTACAACCTGGAAAATTGGCAATTAATCTATCATTTTACAGAATAAAATTGAGAATGGAAATGGGGAATGTGTCAAAGAGACAACAACCCGACCAAATAAAAAACAACAGCAGAGGGTCACCAACAGGTCTTCAATGTAGCGAGAAATTCCCGCACCCGGAGGCGTCCTTCAGCTGGCCCCTAAACAAATATATACTAGTCCAGTGATAATGAACGCCATACTAATTTCCAAACTGTACACAAGAAACTAAAATTAAAATAATACAAGACTAACAAAGGCCAGAGGCTCCTGACTTGGGACAGGCGCAAAAATGCGGCGGGGTTAAACATAATTGTGAGATCTCAACCCTCCCCCTATACCTCTAACCAATGTAGAAAAATAAAGGCATAACAATACTCACATTAAAATTCGGTTCAAGAGAAGTCCGAGTCTGATATCAGAAGATGTAACCAAAGAAAATAAACAAAATGACAATAATACATAAATAACAACAGACTACTAGCAGTTAACTGACATGCCAGCTCCAGACTTCAATTAAACTGACTGAAAGATTATGATTTCATCATATGAACATCAGGCACAATCCTTCCCGTTAGGGGTTTAGTATCATACCATCATAACATATATGAGAAGAACATAACCCGTGTCATGCCAACAACTGTTTTTAGAATAAATGTGTTTAGTTCCGATGCAAAGACTTTATCAGTGACTCAATATTAACGCCAAAATATGCAATCTTTAATGACTTGACAACAGTATCGTAATTATATCCCTTCTTAATAAGTCTATTCAAAGGTTTTGTAAGTTTCTTAGGTGAATACTGACACCCTTGTGCTTTATGAAGAATATTTCCATAAAAAATTGGATGTGAAATACCTGAATGTATTAGAAGTCTGCATGTTGAGCTATATTTACGAATGATGTCTTTATACCGATGATAAAATTTAGTAAATGTTTTGACTAGTTTGTGATATCGAAAACCCTGGTGTAATAATTTTTCAGTAATACATAAATTTCTCTCGTTAAATTCTAAAACATTGAATATATATAGAAGTTTATTCTCTTGAAAACCATCTAATTGGCTATGTAAAACAAACTTAACATTTTATCTAAACCTTTTCTTAATAACCCAAAATTTCTTTTGAAAATGGTAACAGGATAGACAAAATATTGTACCACCGATCAAAAAATGTTTCAAGATATTCTTGTATGACATCATTCATATTGCATCTTTTAGTATGTTGTTCTTAAAGTACTGTTTGTTTTGATTTGCTTATGTAGAGGGTTGTCTGAATAAGTAACTTTTAATAAATTTTTCAATTTCAAAATTCGGCATTTTTTGAAAATGACCCATATAAAGATTAGAGATTTTTAAAAATAAACTTTCATGGCATCAAACTATAAGTATTTGTATTTGTATTGTTGATTAATAGCTATAGTTGCACATGGACATGAGGACTGGGATGAAATCAATTGTTTCATGGTAAATAAATTGTAGTAGGATGTTTGAAGTTTGCAGAATATTCAACTTTGAACATCTTTTTCAGGTCTGCATTCCATATATAACAAAGTCTATGTTGTATGATTGCCAATGAAACGACTATCCACAGAGGTTAAAATAACAAGGTAAATATAGGCAACTATAAAGCCTTAAAAAAAGAGAAAGAAAACAGTCCAGACATGTTAAACACGTAACAATTGTATTGAGAAAAAGTAATGGCTTGATTTATAACTTATTAACGACATGTTCAACCCCTCCCCCACCCCACCCCCAAAAAAACAAAGTTGTAAAGAAGGTAAGAAGTAAATAAACTTTTTCAACTTATTAAGGAGGATCTGGAGGGGATTCATTTCATTCCAAACAACATTTCTTCTTAAGTCAGGGGACTTATTGAAATAAGGCGACACTATCTTTACTTTTGACACGAGTCCAGTTTATTTTCGCTTTATGACGGATAAAATAACTTAGGGTCAGCACTAAAAATAGGGTGGGTCGGGTAACCAGACAGACATATATTTTTTTGGCCTAATATTTTATATGATTGCCAATGAGCATGATGAGACAACTATCCACAGAGGTTCAGATGACATAGCAATTACAGGCAACCATACAGCCTTCAAATATGAGGAAAACTGTCCCGACATGAAAAGTATCCCCGCTAAAAAAAAGATGTAGTCTTTTTAACTTAAATAAAGGGTGGGGGGTCATTACCATAAGAACAACTTTTCTAAAAGATGATTCCACATAATATTCATTGTATTTTCAATGAATAATAAATATTGAAGTGTATCTCAGGCATCTGAGAACAGACTATTGAATTGAACTGGTACATCTATAAATTTTTGTTCACGGTCAATCGACATCAATTTTTTGGCCTCTCTAATAGACATCCAATTTTTAGCTTCTCGAATTGACGTCAGGTTTATGGCCATATGCAAAGACCCAAACGCCGAGATATTTGGCCTGACATGCTGCATTATATGGAAATGTCAAAAACAAATGAACAACACTGCAAATTGGGACTGAAAAGATTTATACATGTTATACCAACTGAAACTTCGATTGTCTGAGAGAGATGTAAAGACAGTTCTAGGTCAATATGTTCACAACAAAATAAAACTATAAATTTGTTGAAAAATATCTAACGAAGTCTAAATTATAATACTCTCAAAAACTTCATTTTGTCCATTGTTGAAGACTGATTAATGCCCTCTATATGTCCTATATGTCGTTTTTTTTCCTTTGTCATTGGGTCCTCATTGATGTTGGGTCCTCATTGACGTATACTCGCATGTAATTTATCAATGTGAATATAAATGAAATTCGTCAACGTAGAACGACCTCCCCCCTCCCCGTACAATATTTTCATATAATTTTAGCTTTCAGTTTTTAAGTTATATAATTACAATTTATATAATGCCATTTCTCGTTTAAGTATCCTTAAGATCTGTCATGTTTTCAGAAAGAATACTCTCAAGTCTTCTATTTTTTTTTACTGTAAGCTAGTAGTGCAGTATACCTTCCTGTGCTTTATAACTTTATAATTTCAAAGCATCATTTTTACACCGTTGTGAACATATGACCAGTTTGTAAAATTGCGTGTGACTAATATGGCTACAATACAGATAGGAGAGCAAATGAAGATATTCACTTCAGACAACACTAACCTACTTAAGATTTCTAGATAATGTCTCTTTTGATATTTTTACCTTTTTTTCAATGTCTATCATACGTTATACGAAATTTCCAATCTTATCTTATACCGAATGTTTTGAAAATACTGTAGTGAATTTGCATTTCACCCTTCCTCTTTATTTCATATTTCATGAAGTTTATTTACTTTTGCACTTATCATCAGTATTTCGTCATTCATATCCCTGATCAGCTTAATTTAGTATGTTTATGAGTTTTTTAGAGCCATTCTTTGTTCAGAAATAAGGTTAGTGATAAATCACGGATATTTCCTGAATCAACTTTCATTTTCCCATGAACTAGTGTAATTATATCTTTTGCCCTAGTAGCCTTACCAGATTTGTCCTATCTGCCCTTGTAGTTAGGTATCTCATGAGAAACTTATGAACGCTATTTCTTTGGTTAGTGTTTTATTATTATAATTGGGGCTATTTACTAGTATAAATAGGGCCTGTGTTGTTATTAACATTAGTCTTCGGGTTTGACATAATAATCATCACTTGTTATGTGTATCACAAATCATTGTGAAATTGTGTTTGAAGTATTAAATGTCTTTTTGAATAATAATAGTGAAATTTATTATCGACTTAGTGTTTCTTTAGTTATGCACTACTCAAGAACCCATATAATTTCATGTGACCAGGATTTCCCTAAACAAGGAAATCAGTAATGTGCATCATTTGTGTCTGTCGATCACGGTCTTATTGGCATCTGTCGTCTGTTTTTTTTTTTAAATTGGAGACCCAGCCAGCATTTACCATCCCGACACAACCCGGAGGTCACGTTTTCGTCACAATATTATGCAACAACATGGTTTTTTTTATATTCGAATTATAGATACTTTTCGGTCTATTATATTACCTGCTCCTAATTTGTCTTTAAGTTTAATTAGAATCAATTAATTGTAAAAAAGGCGTCTTTTATTTGATGTGGCTTCATCAGTGTAATTGATCTATCATTTTGGAAAATTTCGTGATCTGAACCGCGTGAATTAAGTTGTAATACAATTTTCTTATATCAATACAAGGCAAAGAAGAGTAAATTTCTAAAAAAAATTAAACCATACGATTTATTTGAAAATGAAGCGTCCAGTTGTTTTTAATTAGGATTCGTAGTCCAGACTCGGTCCCTGAAATAAATCTCATCTTAAAGTTTCTGTTAAAGTCTTTGTATTATAATATCTGGTGTCTTTTTTTACAGCAACATTATTTTTCATGTTAAATGCACATTGCATTCTATTTGGGTGATAGTCTGTGGTGGGGAAATTTTGCTCAAAATATTCAAAGACGACTAATTCTTCATTCCTTTCATTTTTCTAAATCTAAATTTGGTGATTTGTAGCATTATGCAAGTATGTTTGATAAAATGTTAAAACATTTCAACAGGGAAAATAATGCAGCAGTCATAGTTGATCTATTGGTTGATGTTTGTTTTTAACAAAACATTTGCACGACGGGTTCCACATATGGAGCAGAATCTACTTACGCAACCTCAGCTGGATGACCCAATGGGGGTAGTGTTGCTCAATATTAGTTTTCTATGTTGTGTTTTTTGTACTATTGTTCGTGTGTTGGTTTTTTCTTTGTTAACCATGGTTGTGTCAGTATGTTTCGGACAAGAAAATAACAATAAGTAATTATACATTGTTTGTATTTTGTAATCGATCTGTTGATACAAATCCCTCACACTGAATGATTCTAAAGCGTGTAAAACACAGAGATTCAAATTGACACGATGCATTTACATGTAACTAATATACAAAGAATCGCTACAAAAATATGATTTTTATAACTCGTGTATTAATCAAACCATTGAAATTCCTTCTAAACCCGTTAAATTTCTGGTGTATTGTGTACATCCTATAGTATTTGAATTAAATTAATTAAAGCTTATCAGCCTTAATCAATAAATTTTAATTTGTTAATCAGGATTAAAACATCAATAATGTCTTTTCCCACGCACATAATCGAAATATGTGGGATATCTTTATTTATACTTATGGATTGACTACAATATTTGTTTCTGTCTTTAAAGAAATAACATCAGAAATGTGTTGAACACTGAATAACCCGCGTAGGGTGTTATTTAAAGTGTGCATCCCATTTTTTATGTTACAGTCATATTTTATAATTTATTTCTAAATTCCATTGGTAAACAATTGAAAGGCATTTATATGTTGAATCAGATACGTATAGATATTTAATAGTATGACGCTGGGAATTTTCAGTGATTACAAGTGGCAATTAATCAGTTATCTTTTATGCTCCATCAAGTTTAAAATCTGCTAGTTTGAAGAAAAAATATGTAATTGTTATATATTGTAAAACTTGAAATTCGTACTATCGTTTTAATTTAAGGGAAGTTTAGAAAATTTTCATATTAGATTTTAAAATTGTAATTTCTACTACGTATTTTTTAATCATTAAGTCTCGGTCACATAAACGGACATCTCGAACGGATGCCAAACAGATCACTTTTTTTCAATTCGTAACTGTCCGTTACACATCCGTTCTGACACGTTAGACGTCCGTCCATATCCGTTTTATGTCCGTTTAACGTCCGTTCTATCCGGTGGAAAATTTTGAGCATGTCCAAAACTTTGAACGGACGTCCAACGGATGAAAGGTGCGGTGAGCGTTCGGTAGGCGTCGTTTTTTACGGTTCTCGTCCGACTCGTTTCCGTTTTGTATCCGTAACTTCTCCGTTACACATCCGTTGAAGGTCAGGTAGACAAATTCACCAACGGACCGAATGTTAAACGGATAAATGCCAATTGAAATTTTCCACGTCACTCAGAAAATGTTAGATTACTTGAGTGTAGTGAATGTTTATAGTCATATAAGAGCATGTCTTTACTATCAAGCAGCTCTTATTCAGGTCCGACTGAACTTAAATGTTGCAAATATAAACCTACTAGTTGTCGAAAGGAGAAAAAGGATAACACAAAGGAGATGGTGGACAAAAGTATTGCTTAGTCCTGAAATATTTGTATTATAATTATCGCTTTTAATTTCCGCTTATCTTGTTCCTCCGTTTTATTGGGTACACTTCTGTTAGGTTGCCGTTGTATGCGGTACTCGTCCGTTTGATGTACGTCGACGTCTGTTCTGTCCGGTACATTTTCGTTTAACGTACGTTGCATATCTAGTGAGTTTCCGTTAAGTATTCGTTATTCGTTTGTTTTATTTGATCCGTATATCAACGGACACTTAATGTTTACAAATTGTGTCAACTGAAAACTTTTTTATCTGTTCGGCGTCCGTTCGAGCTATCCGGTAAAGTGTGACCACAGCTTGAACTGTTGTAATCCGCGGCGCAGTAAATTTATGCCTTTATGTAGGTCAATATATCCATAAGAAGTAGGTTCAGTAAGACTTCTGTTTTGCCCCAAAATATAGCAGATTTACAAAATTGTTAAAATGTAAACTTTTAGCCATTTTTTTGAAAGTAGAATGCTTCAGCTACATAAATAAGGGCTGTTTTTGAAAATACAATGCACATATATAGCAAACTAGCATCATTAAGTCATGCTAAATAACTGAAATCTTCACAATTTCAGCATTTTAGTTAAATTTTAGACGTTTCCGTCTTAAATGAAAGTGGCCGCATTTGTGTTCAATCTTAATATTGAAATATTAGTTGTATTTGATGATAATACATAACATTTATAATGGTTGAGGATGAATACTGATGCAGCCTCTTTCATTTTTGACAAAAACCATCTGGAAAGTGTCATTTTTTGGCATATTTGATAGGTTTGTCATATTTAAGGTAGAATCGGAGCTTTTTTAATCAGTAAATCAGTTAAATCTTTCACATAAACTAATTGAATCAACTGAAATTGACACTTACGTGTTTAAAAAAAGTCTAAAATCTTTAGTCAGATGAACATGAAATTTGAGGCCGAAATCGGTCCTTACCGGACCTACTCCTTTGTGCTATAATGTAGAATCTGTGATGAGTTATAAGAAATATCTTCCGTTGTGTCACCAGAAAATTGAGTGTATTCATCAATATATGGTATGTCAGTTTCACATTTTGAGACAATACCAAGAAGCACATTTTGACACTCTGGAAATTATAACGTCCATTATCACTAAAATAGTACACAATTTTGTTTAGGGGCTAGCTGAATGACGACATATTAACACAAGTAAACATAAATGTCTTTTTGTGATTCTTTTTAAACATATTTGTTTGTTTTCATGTTCATTCAGATTATTACGCAATATTGACTGCTATATCCCTAATTTGTTTTTAACATTTTTACCAATTAGATCTGTTTGTTTGATCACACATCGTTGTAAATATAATGTGTTCTGTTAAATTGTTCCTTTTAAAATTGTTTCACGATGATGACTTTCGTACCCATATTTTGACTATTTTATTTATTGTGTCTGTTTAGTTAACGCATCATTGTAAATTTAATGAAATTTGATGAGACTGTCATCAAAGTGAAAGGATTAGCACTATAAAACTAGGTTTAATCCTCCATTTTGTACATTTGAAAATGCCTGTACCAAGTCAGGAATATGACAGTTTTTGTCCATTCGTTTTAGATGTGTTTTGTTATTTGATTTTGCCATGTGATTATGGACTTTCCGTATTGATTTTCCTCTAAGTTCAGTATTTTTGTGATTTTACTTTTTTCTTATTAAAAAAATGCCTGTATTAAGACAATTCTGGCATTTGGTTAGGGACGTTCGGTTTTGAATTTTCCTCGGAGTTGTTGTATTTTTGTGATTTTACATTTTAGGATCATTTTTGAATTTATAAATCGTGGACGTTTATCATTTGAAACTATTTTGGCCTTTAGTTTCATCGGAGAGACATTATAAGTCTAAATATTCCCCTGGAGCAGTAACATAGGTACTGTTAATTGCACTTCTACACTTGATTGAAAGTCACAACAGGTATCGCCAACTGAGTAGTACTGGTTACAACTACGGATATGGTTTGATCGAAATTAACAATTAATGATCTCAAGTTTCATAATGAAAAAACTAAAACAGGTGAAAAAATTCTTATTCAATGAATAAAGATGGCAACAAAAGATAACAAAATTTTAATTTTTCTATAAATATATTGATTTTCTATTATAATTCAAATTTAAAAAAAAGTTTGTATAGAAAAATACGTCCACACTGAATTAAAATACGACGAAAATTTGACTTTGGATTCCATTATTTTACATGTTCATGCATGTTTCATTTCGTGGTATTGCAAAAGTTTCCATACAAGCCTTACAAAGATGTATGTGTAATTGAACGTTTTAATTAGTGATTAACATTTACTAAAAAAATCCAGGAAAATCGGTAAGAAACGAATAATTATAAATCCGAAGTAATACTATACAAATATAGCCGTTGTATGAGGTCGATATTATACAACTATAGACGTTGTATGAGGTCGATACAAGGATATTTACCTGAAAGAAGTATATTGACCAAGGACGAACTGGAGAATAAAGGCTTTTTACCCTGGAGAAGAATCCGAATTCTGAAAAAAATGGCTTAAAAATATTCAAGACAACCTTTTTCCCAAACAGTGCAGTCTCAGTAGTAATTGTGCATCAATACACACTGAAAAACACTCATTTAAACATTTTTTCATGCCTAAAATGACTATATTTGCAGATTTGAGTGTCTATTTAAAAGTATTTATGTATCTTCACTGACAATAAGGGGTCTTATTTCACATAAGAGTTTACCTCTGAAAGGCAAATGAAAGGGGGTATAAAAATTGACGTTCCAGTCATATTCATGGTTTATTATAAAGTTCCCAATTCGATAAAAAGTAAAATCACAAAAATACTGAACTTAGAGGAAGATCAATTGGGAAAGTCCATAATCACATGGCAAAATCAAATAACAAAACGCATCAAAAACGAATGGACAAGAACTGTCATATTCCTGACTTGGTACAAGCATTTTCAAATGTAGAAAATGGTGGATTAAACCTGGTTCTATAGCGCTAACCCTCTCACGCATATTTTCCCAATAAAAACAAAATAGAGGTAGTGTTGAAAAAAAGCCAACAATATCACTGGGTTTGCAATCCCTCTTCCGACCTATTATAGCCATTTCAACACCGAGTAGCACAAACTATGTTCATCGTCTTTTTCATCATTTTGGTAAATAGACAAAGTTCTAAAAGTGATTGTTTCGTTGTTAAGGGGTAGACCATGGTAGCCACTTAAATGTTTCTATCGGTAAGTTGTACATATAACTACGACATTTAAGTTTCTGAAATCAATGCTTAGAGGCGTCTAACTCGTCCAATTTGTTAAAATAGTACTATATCATTCTCATAGCCAAAAGTAAGCAACATTCCTGTTTGATCACTGTTCCATGTACTGCAATGTTAAAACGCACAAATTACTTCCAATTCATATCTAGGAATTATCTCAAATACACAAGATATACCTCTTTAATATGTATAGCGTGTAAATACTAAAAATGTGTATTAACATATTTTCATGACTTTTGCAGTGTGTTCCGAGTCTGTTATGAAGTGCCTTAACATGTCGATGAGTTATTTTGTCATGCTCACCGGGGTATTTTTGATAGCTGCAAACCAATCCACCGACGACATCGGGATTTATAACCTCACATTCCAACGTTTGATAAACGATACCAAATCGTTCAAATTTGTCTGGAGGCAAATTTCAAATTCATCTTCCTTTCACATATCCAAGCATAACAGTTTTATTGTGCCTACTGATGGAATTTTAAAAGCAGAGCTATCACTAACAACTGGAACCTACAGAGGTACACTTATGACCGCTGCTTGTATAACTCTAAAACGCACAAATCAGAAAACATTTCAAAGAATGTCTGGTAAACTAGGAAGAAAACATAATTTCGTCAGTCAAATAGTTCTTCATGAATAATATAGAGTTCAGAAAAATGATCAACTTGAAGTGTATATTTCACGTTGGAAGAAATACATCTACAAAGTTGCAGAGTATAATCGCCTCCGGCTATATTATACATAGTAGTACTGGAAGAGGTAATACTTTAATCATGTTATTAAAAGTTTATTGATGATAAAATTCTATAAGAAAGGCGAAAGATACTACATTCAAACGAAATCGATAATAACACCGCCCAATGCTGTAGGTATGTACCTGACTCACGTCAGGTACCTTTATATTATTTGAGATGTTGTAATTTGTTGCTGAGTTACATGTTTGTTTTCTGTTCATTTTTTAACATACATTAGGCCGCTAGTTTTCTCGTTGAGTTGTTTTATATTTGTCATTTCGGGTCCTTCGGGTCTTTGCTCATTATGCCATACAGTGACATATAGTTGTTAGTTTCTGTGTCATTTGGTCTCTTGTGAAGAGTTGTCTCACTAGCAACTATACCACATCTCCCTTTCTACATTGATAACGCCAGGGCTCAACAGAAAAAAAACCCAAACTAACATTAGTACAAAACATAGAACATAAAAAACTAAAGACTGAAACAATATTAAACAGTTATCCACGCATGCGCGGTTATAAAGGACAGTTTGTAGACGTTTATGAGCACAACAGTCATACCTTATGTTGCTTAATTTCAGCTAAAATGAATGTGTCAGTATGTTTTGATTCATACGAAAATCGTTTGTTTTATTCATTCGGTAGAACATATTAGGGATGTATATTACTCATTTATGAGATGAGACAATAATGCGATACCACTCAATAAAATGCCTGTACCTAGTCAGCTTTTGCCATTTGCTTAGGGAATTTTCGTTTAGATTTTTTTCGGAGTTCAGTATTTTTGTATAGTTGACTTTTAAGGTGGAGTAGGAATTTACTTTGATCTACTTACAAAGTTATTTTTTTGTGAGACAATGTAACAGGGATAATTAGTTATTGCCGTCTGTATATCATTATAAATACATAAGAGAATTGCGATCTACAATATAAGCCTAAATAAAATCAAAAAGAATTTATCAAATTATAGAAATATCTTTGAAAACTATCATTGCAACATACACATTACACTTTTGTTTTTATTTCAGACCCAACATCAGAGAGGATTTGAACGAAAATGGAAATGAATGGATATTAAAATGAAAGATAACTTAGAAAACAAAGTGGATGAAGAATGACACCGGTACCGGCGTTCAAACTACAAATGCAGTCCACCATTTTAGCGAAAGTGAAATTACGCCGGCAGATAAACAATGATTAGAAACATGACGTTTCGATGAAAGTTTGAGAAAGAAAAATAATTCGAAAACAAGTAATATTTAAATCAACATTTTCTACAAGTTTAGGTCACTAGTGTGTTTTTTTAAAGTATTCATCCGTAATAAAAAAAAATGGAACCAATAATACTTTTAACATATTCATCTCTAAAGAGAGTTTATTTGAAATGAAAATAGAGTTACTTGTTTAGTGGTGAATGGTTCACCGATAATATAATTGTCACAAAACACGAGGCTCTAGATAAGAATAAGCACACCAGTAGATGACGAACAGGCGTTATCTGATTTACCTGTTGGCTGACAGTTTTGAAATATCCGTTTCACAGATGTTATTGAATATGTTCATTATGTCGTAACTACAATCTAGGTCCCTTTTCACGAATATGACCTATCGAATTAGACTATTTAATGGGTTTGTAGTAACATAAGCAATACGACGAGTGCCATATTCGGAACAGGATATGTTTACCCTTCAAGAGTACCTGAGATCACCACCAGTTTTTGGTGAGGTTAGTGTTGCTTAAGTTTTTAGTTTTCTATGTTGTGTCTGGTAGACTTTTATTTATTTGTTTGTTTTTACTTTTCATTTTAAACATGGCGTTGTCAGTTTATTTTCGATCTGTGAGTTTAAATGTCCCAATGATATCTTTCGTCCGTCTTTTAGATTTTCTATATGGTTTTCAATAAATATACATTTTCAGGTATTTCACATCCATTTTTTAATGGAAATATTCTTTATAACGCACAAAAATGTCAGTATTCACCTCAGACACTAACAAAACCTTTAAATAGAGTTATTAAGAAGGGATATAGTTACGATACTGTTGTCAGGTCATTAAAGATTGTATATTTTGGCGTTAATATTGATTCATTAATAGGGTCTTTGCATCGGAACTAAACACATTTATTCAAAAACCAGTTGTTGGCATGACACGGGTTATGTTCTTCTCATATATGTTATGATGGTATGATACTAAACCCCTAACGGGAAGGATTGTGCCTGATATTCATATGATGAAATCAAAATCTTTCAATCAGTTTAATTGAAGTCTGGAGCTGGCATGTCAGTTAACTGACAGTAGTCTGTTGTTATTTATGTATTACTGTCATTTTGTTTATTTTATTTGGTTACATCTTCTGACATCAGACTCAGACTTCTTTTGAACTGAATTTTAATGTGCGTATTATTAAGCGTTTACTTTTCTACATTGGCTAGAGGTATAGGGGGAGGGTTGAGATCTCACAAACATGTTTAACCCCGCCGCATTTTTGTGCCTGTCCCAAGTCAGGAGCCTCTGGCCTTTAATTTGTTGATCTTGTATTATTTTAATTTTAGTTTCTTGTGTACAATTTGGAAATTAGTATGGCGTTCATTATCACTAGTATATATTTGTTTAGGGGCCAGCTGAAGGACGCCTCCGGGTGCAGGAATTTCTCGCTACATTGAAGACCTGTTGGTGACCTTCTACTGTTCGGGTTGTTGTCTCTTCGACACATTCCCCCTTTCCATACTCAATTTTATATTCATGATGAATTAATTAAGGCTTAGGGTTCGAATTGAGAACATGAATACGTCTATTAAACAGTAATCCAACGATACAAATTATTCGTTACTTTTAAAAAAGACATTTTATCAGCTTTGGTTATAATTTCAAAGGAACATAGAACATAGACGTACCTATGATTATCTTCTCGTCGGATACCCCTCCAGTCATCGTAGAAAATCTGTCATAACCTTGTCTTCTTAAACGTGTCGTTCTGTCATTTAATAACTACAGAAGTGAGATATATGTATATTATTGATGAACTCAGATTTATGTATATATTGGTTTTGGAGTACATATATCTAAGACTTTTTCATCTTGCTATAGCATTAACACATTTGACTATTCTACATTTTACACAAGTATTTTCCATTCCAAACTTAAAGACAAATTGAAATTGTTTGTTTAAAATAATGGCTTACTTAGATACAAGTTTCTTGTCATAGGGAGGGATAAATCGTACTTCACTCTGATTCAAACAAAAAAAAATCTTTTAACACTGAAAATATCAAGATGCTTAATTTCTTGACTGACAATATATTCGTTACATATGAAAGACGTGTTTTTCAACACATAATTGGCATTCCCATTAAAACCAACTGTACTTGTGTTTTATTCATACAAGAAATTCTTAGGAATAAGATAAAAGTTAGCAGCAACCTTTAACTTAATAATCTGCTATATAGATAATGTTCTATCACTAGATTATTTAAATTATGTGACTATGTTGAAATCATATATTCCATTGTACACGAGATAAAGGATGCACAGTAAAAAGTCTGTCTCATTGCTTGATTTACATCTAGAAATTGACAATTATGGTCGGCTGAGAACTGAGCTGTAAGACAAAAAGAGCAAACTTCAGCTGCTCAATTATTAAGGCCACTGTCATTCAGCTACGCAGTGAATCATATTAAGTATACATGTATTTATTTTTCTTTTATCATAAAATGGGTTATTTAAAAAAAACTAGATCCTGTTGAAATATTTATGGGCATCTTTATAATTTATAAATTACACGTTTAGATATCCGTAAACTTTACTTTTCATTACACATTAAATCAGTATCTTACAGGTGTTCGGTTTAATACATTGTTTGCAGGTTGTAATCCGATGTGTACGTACATATATATATAGCCATCAGGTAAGTGATGACACTTTAACGTTTACATTTTTATTATCGACCTTACCACCTACTAAAGCGTTCTCACTTCTTGTTATTATTATTATTAAAGAATTCGGGGATTAGAAAATTTATGTCTATTATAATGTTTGTTTTATTTTCATGTGAGTTCTATACGTTACTATTTTATCTTAATTTTTGTTGCGTATTTTGTTATAAACTGTTTTATTACTTTCACACGAAATCAAAATGTTCTTCATAAAGTTCTTCAACGGGATGTTATTAATACATATTGGGTTATTTTCATTTACCCAAATGCTTAAAAACGTTAGATAAAGTAAAGTTTAAGATATTGAGAGTTTTATTTTTATCGTGTGCTGAATCAACTTATCCTGTTCATAATTGGCGTCAGGACAAGTCTTGTCACCGAAGATATATATTTTTCATGGGAAACAAGGTTCAAATCAACCAGGTCATCCGAGCCAGTAAAACCAGTGACTAGTAAATACTGCTTATCTGTTAAGTATTGTCTTTAAGAGTAAGACAAAATAAAATTCGACTCGTGTACAAGGTCATCTTCGCTAGCCAAGGGTTACGATCCACTGCCGCTCTCTTCACCCTTGGCGGATTGAGATAATATTTCGGAGACACAAGGGAAGGATTTGTATTGGTTGCAGTAGAAACTCGCTGCATCTAATCAAAAAGCGCCTATAACATGATCACGTGTAAATGTAGAAAGTGTTTGTAAACAATTGCCCCGTGTTTTTTGTGCAACAAGTCTTTACATCTATAAACTTACGACTATATCTAGTGACAACTTGAATGTTTTTAATCATCTAATAGAAGTTTCTGTGTATGTTTCATTCACAAATGCATGAATGTTGACGTATATTTTCGTTTCCGGCTTTACCAAGTGGGTAGAATATAGACGCTACCGTGTTTTTACCTGCAAACTGAAGAGTGCAAGTGCTACCATTGGTAAAAAATAATGTATTCGGAATGGGCGTGACTTTAATCTTCCGATAGATGGCGCAATATTAATATCACAAATGTTGGCTCAATCAGCAAAGGGTGAAGAGAGCGGGAGTGGATCGTAACCCTTGGCTAGCGAAGATGGTACAAGGTTGGAACTTTTTGAAATTTTTCTTACGTACTGTTGGATTGTGAAAAAGCACGTAAAAAATCCGGTGAAGTTTTACATTCTGGTACATAACATTCAGAATAATATTCACATTACATTATTAAGCTACCGATATGCGTTTAATTTTGCCAATAGACCTTCCATATATCACCTTTCTTAAGATACATGTAATTGAAACGAAAGCAAAGAAAACAATATTGAATCCTATTAACAAAATTGTATCAACGATAATTTTTACTTTATTTATATAATTTGTCAACAATAATTTTTACTTTATTTATAAATTGCTTCAATTGATATTTAGAGCCTATATCTAAACTTTTATAAACAGATATCATGAATGGTTATATACTAGTGATTTGATATTAAAACCAAGCCGGTAAAACTAATTTAACACATCTTTTCAAAACACACTCTCTCTAATTTCATCGAATAACGAATACTTTATTTCTCATAAAAATACCTGATGAAATAAATTCACCATTAAATTGTTTGAATAATTAAAATGATAAGCTAGTGATTCACGTATTGAAATATTATAAAATGTGTAAGTATATGTTAATCCCACAGGAGCAATACATTGTACACGTCCGAGATGACGTCAAATAAACACGTAGAAAAGAAAATAGCTTGGCTGGAGTTCAGGATATTCAGTATATGTTATTTAATATCAATAGATATAAAAATAAAGTGCAAATGACACGGAGTTCAAATGACGTGTATGTGAGTAACCGAAACTCTATTCGACATACAATGACCATGTTAACATCGCTCTTGAGAAATATATATGAACAACAGCTTTACAGGAAGAGATAATTTCACACTTTTTAAATTACTTTGTAAATATATAATTTGTAGCAAAAACTCAATATGTGATAATCTCATATATAATTAAATGATTAGATATTGATGACAAGATATCATAGATAGGTGAAAGATACCAGAGGATCATTTGTCCTAGACAAAAAAAGACATAACCTCTTGTGATTGAATTGTTTCTCCCTAACAACGCCATGACAAAAAAACAAAAAAACAAGAGTTGACAAAAAATATCATAGAAAACCAAATAGTGACCAACCCGAACCCGTTAAAAATGCAAGGATGGTTCTCATGTGCTTCGGAAGGGTAAGCAGATTCTGTTCCACATGTACCTATTTTGGCAGTTTTTTGTATTTTGAACTTGATATAAGAAGTTTGAAGCCATATTGCTACATATATGATGTATGACGAAATTCTGAGACGGATATCCGACAGACTTATGACTTACAAAGATTGTTATTTAGAAGATCTATTATTCTTTATAATTTTCGAATGCAAGGTGTCTAAAGGAGGCATTATCATTCCTCCCCCTTTCTACTAGCCACAGCGATAATCATTTGAAACATGTTTTAATTTGTTTTACCTATGGTAGGACCTGAATAAATAAGTTGGTAAAATTCGTTTTTATATATACTTCACCCATATTGTATAGCAATTAGCAGCAGATCAAAATTAACGAGGCAGTTCAGAAGAACATTAGAACAAAACAACGCTTTACTTAACGTAGCATCTGTATGCAAACGAGGAACACAAATCCACCAATGGGTCTTGTTTGTAAATAGACTCATCATAGATACCAGGACCAAATTTCGTATATACGCCAGACACGCGTTTCGTCTACAAAAGACTCATCAGTAACGCTCGAATCCAAAAAAGTTAAAAAGGCCAAAAAAAGTACGAAGTATTACTGATCATCGCTGTGGCTTGTAGAAAGGGGAAGGAATGATAATGCTCCTTATTTCCGTGTGTGTTACATTTTAGTGGTGTGTCGTTGTTCTCCTCTTGTATTAATGCGTTTCCCTCAGTTTTAGTTTGTTACCCCGATTTTGTTTTTTGTCCATGGATTTATGAGTTTTGAACAGCGGAATACTACTGTTGCCTTTATTTAGCGATGCAACACTTATATCTGTAATTTTCTTGAATGTTTTCCATTTACAACTTCATTGAGAGTATTATGTTTGAGAGTTGTACATAATGTTCAATAACAAATTCATGAGTAGTTTTATTGTTTTTATTGAATTTTCATTTACAGGTCTCTGTTTGTCATATAACTCTTTCAGTTCCTTCGGATATACACCCCTAGTTTTCAAGTGGTTGAGTTGGAGCATTGCTGATGACGATGCATCCAAAGAAGCTCTTCGGAAGGACAGAATCTGTAAAGGCTATATTCCGATGATTTGACGCAGAAATATTGATAATAATGCAATTTATACACAGATGTACAACAAAAAGAATAAAATGGTCCATCGTATTTACGATTCTGTGTAGCTTAGTCATAAGCGTACTACATATTATCTTTATTTGTGTCCATCACTGGTGTGCGGATCATCAATTAAATAATTTAACATATACTAAATATGCTGACAAGCACTGGGCAAGATTGTATGTACAAAGTGTAACGCCAGATCTCAAAACCGCTGTCGAGTATGCTGTTGTCACAAAAGCAAAGGATTTATCACAATATATTATAAGTAAATTACCAAATAAATATATATTTAAACCGAACCATATGTCTGGAGGATTAGCAATTATTGAAGCAAACAAAGTAACTAAATGCACATCAGCCTATTACAGAAATTGCCCATCGTGTAATGGAATAGATTTGTTACAATGCTTGCAGAAGATATGCGATCTATGGTTGCAAATTGTGTTCAACCCTGGAAAAGAAAAATACTACCAGTATATTCCACCTAAATGTATGTTTGAGGAGTATCTAGGCTCTAGTGGGGTTCCTATGGACTATAGAGTGTTCACATTTCATGGTAAACCCCATTTCATTCAGGTTGACGAAACAAAAGATGGACGTCATACTCACGACTTTTTCACGCCAAAATGGAAGCGGATTCAGATGAGGGAGGTACCAGAAATATATCCCATTAACTCTTTAGTTAAACAGCCTCCATTCTTTCATGAAATGTTGCGACACGCAGAAATTCTATCTCAGCCATTTATCATGATGCGTATGGATTTCTTTGCTTTTGATGACCAGTATTATTTTGCTGAATTCACTCCATCACATCATGGCTGTAATGGCAGATTTATTCCATCAGTTATGGAGAATTATTTTAATTTGGTTATAAACAACCCATCTGAGTATTCTGACCCGGAAGTTATATTACAGTTGAAGTAATAGTACACAAGCATTAGCCTTTCAAAAAGGGCTAGTCAACTCTTAGCTGATGAAAATGGAAAGTGCTCTCGCTTTGTAGATTAATTCATTTACTAGAATAGCCACGTTCATCAATCAACAAATTTTACCACACACGTGAGGTCACACGTTAAGAAGTAGTATATCGTTTAACGTTGTTGTTTACGAAACTCCAGAAGATTCGACTATTTATAGATAAAAGTAACCTGTGTACCAATATCATGAATATGCATGATTAAAAATAAGGCAAAATCTAATTGCTAAAATAGAGAGGACAAATCCGATACTCTTCGGGATTGAAGGACATTTACTAGGTTTGGATTGTTCAACCAATCAATAAACTTTGATTATTCATGTCTCGTAATATCTTCCAATCAGGTAGCAAGAAAAATTCATGCACTGACTGTCCATCGTTCAATTCTTAATATCGACTCCTAGGAGTCGATAATTACATATAATGTTGTTATAAAGTAACCACTTTCTCGTTCATGATGAGAAACTGATAATTAAATGATAATATATAGTAATAACTGTTCTTCTCTTGATTTTAAAATGGTCATCGCACAGCATATAGACAATCGAACATCAACAAAATGTTTTCAATTTTTGAATAAGTTTTGGATTTTTAAAATTTTTGGCTTCATTATAGTACACAAGAGACATTAATTGTCAAACTGCGCATCTGGTACAGTATAATTGGTACCGTTTATATAATTATATTTTAACTATCACACTGCGGCCACAATAATCTAATTTCAGAACGATCATTGCACTTTAGCATCCTCGTCGTAGCACCGAGTCCTACACATGTAAAAAAGAAGACGTAGTATGATTCCCAAGTAGACAACTCTCCACAAAAGACCAAATGACACAGAAATTAACAATTATAGGTCACCGTAGAGCCTTCTACATTGAGCAAAGCCCATACCGCATAGTCAGCTATAAAAGGATCCGAAATGACAATGTAAACAATTCAAAGAGAAAACTAACGGCCAAATCTATATAAAAAATGAACACATTGACAAACGACAACCATTGAATAACAGGCTCCTACGCAGAGTAAGCATTATTTTTGCTAAATAAAGAAAACGAAGAAGCAAGGGTAACAATAATCATCGGTAAGAACAATATTCGACACATGAAAACATCTCCGAAAACCATAACTAAGGACCAACACGAATCAATTAAAAAAACTACACATCTGCTAATGAAAGGTAAGCAGTTCCTGAAAAATTGCATATCAATCATGCAGTCTAATATCTGGTGACAAGTGATTGTCAAATTTATATTCGATAAATGGAGGAAGAGAGTATGGCTATAAACTATTGAGAAATAATTAATGTACTATACGTTCCTTTGATGTTTAAATATATCTATTCTAATGGTGGTTTTAATTCATAAAGGTATAAATGTATACATTTAAAATGAATGAGAGGCCTACGACCCGGAGTTGAACGAGTTGTGATATACTATCGAATGATAGCTAATATAAAATCCATTAAATACTCATTAAATTTAAATATGCAGAAACTAGTCAATAAATGTATGTTATTGTTAAATTTAAATGTTAAGATTTAATTGAAACTTAATTCAAAGGCTAAACTTTTAAATTATATGTTTAAATCATGACACTGTCCATAGTGAATGAGCAAATTACTCATCTTAAATCACGGAAACAATATAATAATATATAATGAAGACCGTTCTACCATTTTATTAGATATATGACCAGATATTAGATAGGCACTTCAGTTAGTTAGACACGATGCAGCTACAAATGCATCGAAATTCCGCATAGCAACACCAATTGTTGCCTGGGTTATGGAATGAATGTAATCCCTCGGCCGTCTTCCGTTCATCAGCTTAGCCCTAACCAAAATTGGACATCCGTTTGATTTTGTGGGATCCATAAATTCGTAGTATATCCAGTCTTAACAAGAACGCTAAATCCATGCCTTGTTTGACGATGTCTGTATGTTAAAAGATCTTGCATTAACTATACGAGTGTGAATTGTTGCAAGGCAAAATTTATGTCCGCAGTTGTTATCGAACAGTTCTGTTTCTAGAAATGTAGCATTTGCGTTTGTATTTGTTGCACTTCAGTGTTTCTGTTGTTCCTTTGTTTTTCTCTTAAAGTTGAAGTGTTTCAATTGGTTAAATTTTGTACCCAAGATTTGTTTGCTCTTAATCAATTGATAACTTTTGAAAAGCGGTTTATTAGTTATGTCTTTAAATACATTAAACACCTTAATAAATAAACTCATCATAGATACCAGGACTAAATTAATAATTGATAAATAACGGTAGCATCCATATAGACCCCTTGCCTACATAACCTGCTTTTTTCTTTATCAATTATTGATTTGTTATGGATGTGAACATGCAATTACTCTTTCGCATTGGACGTTTAACAATCAACAATCAATTAAGCAAATCCAAATGTTGTAACACTAAATCTGAACAAGTTTGATATTGTGTAATTTCATTTTTTTTATATAATATTTCCTGTTACAAAACTTTGAATTTTTCGAAAACTAAGGATTTTCTTATCCCAGGAATAGATTACCTCAGCCGTATTTGGCACAATCATTTGGAATTTCGGGTCCTCAATGCTCTTCAACTTTGTACTTGTTTGGCTTTTTAACTATTTTGATCTGAGCGTCACTGATGAGTCTTATGTAGACGAAACGCGCGTCTTGCGTACTAAATTATAATCCTGGTACCTTTAATAACTACTATAAGACTATTAATGACGTCTTTACACTAACTCCATGTGATGTGTACTGATTATTATCTGTTTGTGATACAAGAGTTTCCACTATTTATTGGCTTATAAATAGTTTACACATAGTACATTCTTCGTTTTTAAAAAAACATCCAATGTTGTGCAAGTTTGTCCAATGGTCAATTCTCTGACGTGGGCTAGTTGATTTCACGGTATTGATGAAATAACGTGCGTAACGTCTCAGTTTCATTAGATATTAAAATTTTGTATGTTTCATACAAAAGTCATCTACTACCAAAGTAGCATAATTTTGAGTTTATGTTATTAATATTCATATGCGGGAAAGAACAGATATTTTGCTTCAAATGTAATTAACAAAAATTTTAGTTTGTGTTGTCAATTTACAAGTAAATCAATTTCGAAAGTTTATAACATTAACGTGACATCACAAATAACATTTATAGCTATAAATTCTCCATTTTCTACATAAGAGAAAACATGTACCAAGTCAGGAATCCTTTGATTCCGATATTTTTGTTGTTTTACTTTTTCTGCTGTAAAGTTTCCAATGAAAAAATGAAATCATTTATCAATAAAAAAGCATTATTTCCACAGACTTAAACTAATTAACAATATGCAAAATAGAGGCTCTAATAATACCTTCTCTTTTCTTTGGTTTTTGGGAATTCGGGGTTGATTTCAGCTGACAATACCATACCATTTTTCGCTTGTTCATTAGTGAATTTCTGTTTTGGCTAACATGTATGAGTGTCATTGAGTATACATGTCATTTACGGTTACCCTGCAATACTTTATCAACACCAATAATACTCACAAGGTCCTATATTTGCCTTATGACATATTGTGTAGAATCAAAATTAAAAATATGCTTACATGTTTGTATTTGCAAGACATACACATGTAACTGTGTTATTTCCAGCTCAACAATAATTTTTACGGTTCCAATTGTACTGTACCAAAGCGTATTTTGACAATAAAACTCTCTTCAGGAATGCTTGAGACCAAAATAATTTAGAAATTCGTAAATTTATTTAAAGAAAATAGAGTAGTTAAAAACAAATAAATACAAACAATATAGCCAAAGTGCGACAAGGATTAGGAACTATCAGGTATAGGTTTTATTTAATGTTTAACTGTATGCAGTGCATTTTGCAAAGTAGTTGCTCACATCAGCCGTGAATCATTATCAACATTCTACATATTTTTATTTGTTATATTTATCATTTTTTGAACATCCTTGACTTCACATTGCACAAACTAGTCTCAATTAATGTAAAATACACCTGAAAAAAAAAAAATGAAAACAACAATTTATAAATACTAGAATCGAAGCGCTTTACGGATATACCTTGATTAGAAACGCCCAAAGCTGATTATTTGAAAACCATGAATGTACACGGATGTAACGCGGAACTGAAAACATCTAAATTTTCAACCTTATCTAATATTATTTTAACATTTAGTGGTATTTACTTTGTAAAAAATACATTTGCATAAGATCGAAGATAGTAACCTTTACCCTTTACCCTTTTGGGGTTTTGTCATATGCAGCTGTGCAAATCGCTTTTATAGATAATATTGAAGCGTTTATCAAAACCGTATCAGTATAAATTTGAATTGAACAAATCAATTTCAGTTCCATTAAAATTTCAATGCTAGTAATTTGTATGTAAATTCATCATATTAGAATTAACATAAATCGTGTTATATCAAGTACCTGTATGAATAATCATCTTAACTTTGTATACACGTTTTCATATTCATGTGTAATGGTCAGTTGTATATTTGTAAAATATATGCTCTGAATTGTTACTTTGTACCTTTTGGAATTACCAGATACATCAGGTAGGCAACTAATTTTAGGAACAATATTCTTTGCACTAAACATAGCAAATGCCATAAAGATGAATGCTGATTTTGTTAAAAATGGAAGTTTTTGTTAAAATCATAACTGTTTTTCAAAGTTCGATTTCTTTTTTCATAAAACAAGATATTTGTATCTTAATTTAGGGACTTTCTCCATTATTTTCCGAAAAATTTGTTTCTTTATTCAATTGAATGTTGTATATTTCTTACGATTCAGCTTTCTGTGAAATAAGCACTGTGGCTAACATCTCCTGATTTTTGTAATGAAACGTTTTTTTTTCAGATAATCATGTTGCTAATTATGCACAATGCACGAAGATTTCAATGTACAACAAAGCCAATACAATGGTTTGTCGTATTTACTATTCTGTGTAGCTTAATCGTTTGCATACTTCATATTTCTAACGTTGGTGTCCATCACTGGTGTGCGGATCATCAATTAAGTCATTTAACATTTACTAAGTATGCTGACAAGCACTGGGCAAGATTGTATGTACAAAGAGTAACACCAGATCTTAAAACTGCGGTCGAGTATGCGATGGTCACAAAGTCAAAGTCAAAAATCATCAATATCAAAAGTATTCCCAGTATATACTACCTAAATTTATGTTTGAGGAGTATCTAGGCTCTAACGGGACTACTATGGACTTCAGAGTTTTCACATTCCATGGTAAACCCTATTTCATTCAGGTTGACGAAACGAAAGATGGACGTCATACTCACGATTATTTCACACCCAAATGGAAGCGGATTCGAATCAGAGAAGTACCAGAAATGTATCCCATTAACTCTTTAGCCAAACAGCCTCCGTGCTTCATAGAAATGTTGTGACACGCAGAAATTTAATCTTAGCCATTCATCATGATGCGTATGGATTTCTTTGTCTCAGATAACAATTACGCTTTTGCAGAGTTTACTCCATCACATCATGGCTGTAATGGCAGATTTATTCCTTTAGCCATAGAGAATTATTTCAATCGGGTTATAGACAAGCCGTCTGAGTATTCTGACCCAGAAGTTTTATTACAGTTGCGTTAATAATTGTTCTGAATAACTTAAGTAATAAAAAATTAATAAAGTTATGATTACACTGTTACAAAGTTAAAAAATATCGTATTTTAGAATCATTTTATCAGATACCTTGTGTTTACATCTAAGCGCGTTCTTCACCAGTAAGGATTTTGGTGTGCATGACATTTGAATATTTCTAATTCCTGAATTATGTGAAAACGTAGTTGTAGTAGGAGAGATTAAAACTTTATATACAATACTAACATTTTTTATTGATTGAATAGATATATACTAACGGTAGGTTGACTCTGTACAACCGGACTGCTTTCTATTGTCAGTAAAGAAACCAGTGAGATGTTTGGTTAGCTATAAAACTAGGTTTAATCCACCATTTCTACGTAAAGAAATGCCTGTACCGAATTAGAAATATGACAGTTGGTTATATTCGTTTGATGTGTTTGAGCTTTTATTTTGCCATTTGTTAAGGTACTTTCTGTTTTGTATTTCCTTTTTATGAGTTCTCTTTGTCTTATGTTTCCCATGATCCTTTGGAAGGAAAATTTCCATATTCTGAAATAAATTCGATTATTATGACTGCAAAATATATGGTTTATCATTTGATACCATTTATTTATCCTAAACATTACTAACATATTTCAAGGACTTTTGCACCCCCGTCTTTTCCAACATAAGCTACAAAGATAAAGAATATCAAAAGCCCACTTTTCTTCTCTATTGGTTTAATATTATTATGGGCTACACTATTCTTTGATATGAGTGTGAATTAAATCCACAACTTATAAAGCATAAAGCAACTATTCATCACCGTAAGGCCTTCAACATGAAATAATTTATTCCTTCATTCTGATATCGGCTACGACTATAGATTCATACTACAGCCCCATAAGCAGCATAGTATTCGAATTTGTTTAATTTTCCAACAAACTTATTTAAAAAAAAGTGTAAAATCACAAAAATACTAAACTCCGAGGAAAATTCAAAACGGAAAGTCCCTAATCAAAATAAGTGGTTCTATACTTGTGTCTAAGGTTTTGGTATAAAATGTTGTATTGCAATCACAAATTTTGACAGCAAGGTGTAATATTATATATCAGTTAATTGTTCGTTTGACTGTTATATTTTGAAGTACAGAAATATCCACATGTCATTGACCAAACGACTCAAAAGATATCTCGAAGTCAGCATACGGTCTTGAAGAACCTACAGATAGATATATGCTAGATGTCAAGCTCCCAACACTTTAAGATTTATTGTGAATAAGTGAAGGGTAAAAATTGCCAAAGATTTCATCAACATCTGTGTATTAGATTTTAAATTTTTTCGTTACAAACCTTCATACCTTGTACTATCCAATGTGGACCATTTTATGCAATGGCCAGATTTCTTCATCAGATAACATATAAAAATCCATATAACTGTTTAAACCAAAAAATAAATAAACCACCTTTTAGTATCGCAATCATCAAACCAAACATCAACACTAACGAGACATTCAAGATAAACACTAAAACACTATTGAATTTGTACTTAAGATAGAATACCAAAAAACACAACAATATAAAAGCAATACAGAGGTTCTAGTATATACAGAAAATACTACATAATCTATTGACTGTGAAGTATACTTTTGTACACTCTAAAATCGATCACTGCACTTTTATCGCTTCCATATAAAAACTTATTTGATACTATGAGACTAACACTATGTTTAAATTAAATTACCAAATTAATATATATTTAAACCAAACCATAGGGTTTCCAATGGACTATAAAGTGTTCGCATTTCATGGTAAACCTTTTTTTTTATTCAGGTTGACGAAACGAATGATGGACGTCATACTAACGATAATTTCACTCCAAAATGGAAGCGGTTCCAGATGAGGGAGGTACCAGAAGTATATTCTATTAATTCTTAAGCCAAACACCTCTGTACTTTCATGAAATTATGCGACACGAAGACATTTTATCTCAGCGTTTTCTCATGATGTGTATGGAGGTCTTTGCCTTAGATGACCAGTAGGTTTTTTCAAAGTAGTTGTTATCCATTTGTTTGATGTGCTTAAGATTTTGATTTTGATATTTGATTATGGTTTTTCGTTTTTGAATTTTCCTCGGAGATCAGTATTTTTGTGAATCTACTTAAAACCAAATTTGTCGTAAAAAATTAGAAAAAAATATTGTAAAATATAAGCATTCTTAACTAAGGCATTCCTTATACTGAACATAAACAATTTCTATCCTTGTTCATGTTTTTATGAGGGAAAGCTACGTGATTTATTTCCCTTGATCATTTCTCCTGTGTAATAATATTACATTCAAATGTACAGCAACGAACTGAGTCGTGAGGTAGCTGAAGGATGGAATTTTATTTGAAAGTATCTCAATATGATTGCATACTATTTCTCGTTTGTTTTAAAATTCTGTGCACTATACAATGCACTAGTTAACAACAATATTAATGTTTTAATCAACAATTTCGTAGAGAACTATGGAAATCAAAACAGAAAAGATAATTAAAAAAAAAGAGATGAAGAATAAAATGACAAGTATACATACCTCTAAAATCCGAGGTATATATCGGAACAACATAATATAAAAAGTATATATTAGAGTAAACACAAAAACTGTAAATGGAGTTTTTATATTTGAAAAAAATACACGTTTGTCCGACCTCTTCAATTCGAAAAAAATTAGGAATACTAGTTTTGTAATTGAATCCTATTAAAAAAAATGACCGCGTCTATTTTTTTTTAAAACAATTTATTGGTTACATTGCCTTTCAACATAAATACCATTTTCAGGATATGTTCGACAATTTCAAAACCAACAGTGGAGCCAATTACAGTTGATATTTCAATTGGGGTTTCCTAATTATATTGTTCATTGTTTTAAAGGGAAGTATGATAGTTTCAATGAACAAAAATATCCATAGAATATGGCTCCATACATGTTTCTAATCAGTCTCCATAGTTTGATAATAATTGTTTGTTGTTTAGAGCCGAATGAAGTTGGTGTTTGCTACAAAACGTAAGTTAACTATACGCGTCCAATATTTATAACTCCGAAGGCCTTTGGAAAAAAAATATGTACACAATTTTAATCTTGTAGTAATTATTGTTTTTAAAATTATTTTTTTTTTCGAGAGTGATGTATTTATTTCCTTTGACTAAGCTTAGTTTAACGGCTCAATTTCTCAAAAATATTCTTCAAATATAATTTAAATGACATAAATCTATAAAATCCTACAAAGTTTCACAACGAAAATGTATGAGAAGAACACGTTTTCTACATAAGTAAATGCATGTACCAAGTTATGCATATGTCGATTTTTATTCATTTCAGCTTTTAATTGAGCTATTTGATTAGGGACTTTCCATTGCGAATTTTTGAAATGGATGTTTTTGTTATCTTACGTTTGAACGTGTCACCCTTATCCGAATTCAATATTCAAGAATGAAACATTAATTGAGGTCTGAAGCTGGCATGTCAGTAGTCTGTTGTTATTTATCAATGTATTATTGTCATTTTGTTTATTTTCTTTGATACCTCTTCTGACATCGGACTCGGACTTCTCTTGAACTGAATCTTACTGTGTATATTGTTATGCGTTTACTTTTCAATATTGGCTAGAGGTAGAAGGGGAGGGTTGAGATATAAAAAAACATGTTTAACCCCGCCACATTTTTTCGCCTGTCCCAAGTCAGGAGCCTCTGGTCTTTGTTAGTATTGTATAATTTTAAAATTTTGTTTATTGTGTATAATTCAGAGTTTAGTATGACGTCCATAATCACTGAACTAGTATAGATATTTGTTAAGGGATCAGATGAAGGACGCCTCCGGATGCGAGAGTTTCACGCTGCATCGAAGACCTATCAGTGACCATCTGCTGTTGTCTGTTCTATGGTCGGGTTGTTGTCTCTTTGACACATTTCCAATTTCCATTCTCAGTTTTATAACATAAGAAATACATATAATATATTTATTTCCAATATCTAAATAATGTTACTTTTTACCATAAACTATGATAAAATAGAGTACAAAAAGTACCTTAAGTTAACTGACTTTATTTAATAGTGTTCATTGTCGAAGCCCTAGAGGTCGGTCCTTCCACAATATGATTCTTTACTTGATTAAAACTTGAAAAGTATTTGAGTATTTAGATACCTGAACAAAACTAAAGCGACTTTCTGTTTCTGATTTGTTGTCCTGTGACTTTTTGTTTTTAACCTTCTGTGTTTTAACCGTTCAATAGACTGTTTTTTTTTAAATTCTTTATGCTTAAAGAAACTGATATTTTACAGCACAAATGGTAATAGATGGCTAGAATGTTGTAAAGGTTATCGATATTTGCAAAGAAAATGTGAAAGTAAGTCAAAACTCAACACAGAGTCGTCGAAATTGAAAAGTCTAGCGCTAGTCACATTAATACAATAGCTGCTGTATGATATCAGTTTAAAAGGGTGTGAGTCGCACAAAAAAGTACTAGCATGATATTGATATTTGTGAAATTCATGTTCATTAAATTATTACATTTTGCTTAAATTAAGATTGCAATTTCGCTAAGCAAGGTCAAACAGTTCAGGACGTGAGATTGAATGTTTCTGATAAACGAATTTCAAAACAGTCAGACACAAATCATCCCGATTTTCTTTTCTTTTCAGTTTCTATTATGAAACGTCAAGTCATATATAATTTTTCTTTTCTAGACATGAATAAATGTATCTATATTGACAAATTGCATAATTAAGGTCTTGTTAGATGGATCTGCAATTGAATATAAAGCAAATGAGATGTGGTATGAAATAACGAGACAGCAATATATAAAGACCAAAGAAAAAATATGTACAGTATTAATAGGTCATCGAGCTGCCGTGAACCATGTATAAAAACCTGACCATATAGTTATTTATGCAAGGACCGATATGACAAAACGTAAACCAATTAAAAAGAGGAAACCTTAATATGCATTGATTAACATCGTATACAAAAAAAGAAAGAAAACCTTAAATGACAGACAGCGGCATAGAAGTATTACTTGATAACAGACAGTACTGAGCCATCATGATCTTTTGTGTTTTGCATAAAGCCACACACATCTATTTTATGCATATACAATACAATCTGAAATAGGCGGCGCAACAATTAAGAACCATTTATCCCATCAACACATGCCGTCCTCGAATATCATTTTGTCTGATTATTGTATAATAATAGTACATGTATCATTGACATATTTAACTTACGTATTTAATTGGTAATAATCGAGGCCAATGACGGAAATAGGTCATCAAATTATATTGAAATTGTTGTACATTTGTAAATGAAATATTAGTGAAATATACTCGTCTATGTAAAGGAAATAGTAAATCAACATTACTAAATCGTTTGTTACTTTATTTGTCAAAATATCGAGGTATCAGAAATCTTACCAAAGACAACAGGCTTAACGTTGTTTGGTGTATGCATTAACATTTAAGCACTTAGTTAAGTCGTATGTTTCCTTTTTCTTAATTGTTAGATCTATACATTATGTAATTGCGATGTCTTTTATATCTTGTTTTGACTAACAGCCATCAGCAGTTGTTCATAAATAACAGTACAAGAAGACACACACATGTCATATGCAATAAAGTACTTTTTCATACTTAAAATGCAGAAAATAAAAAAAACCCAGCATTTTCATCTAGGCTTATATACTTCCTTTTCAAAACAACAGTATAATCGTAATATTCGAACGGATAACAAGAGAAAGAGTTGAAGAAAACACAGAAACTCATTACATTTTTTTGTATAGCTTTATAAGTAATAAATCTTAAAAAGATATTATCGAAATTCAAGTCTGTTACAATATATTCTATAATTTTGATTTATTAATGAAAATTTTCATAAGTTTATGACATCTATATTTCTTTTTGTAAATTACTTAATTCATGGTTTTATAACATTCAATTAAATAGTTGACATCATAGCTTTCACAAATGCTGAACAAAATAAGATTTAACACATTATAAAAAGAACAATGATTACCAAGTTTTTTGTATCTTATGCTGGGTGAAATGTTTGTAATGGATAAGGTAGGAAAAAAAATTGTTTTGTTTTACTTCGCACTTAGTTCGCTAAGAATATTGCACTCGGTATTTTCCTCTTTACCGACACTGATTCCTCGTTATGTACATTAAGGAAGATTAAAACATGTAAAACGACCGCAGTAAAACTCAAATTTAAAGTTGTAAAAGAATGTGTTCTTGAATGAGAATGATATGTTCAGTATTCAATGTCTCTTCGATCAGTGATGTCAAGACCAAATTATCTAAAAGTCTCAAAATAATGTAATGGAATCGTCGAAGAGCCAATAAATAAAAGGACCAAACGCAAAGCAAAAAATGGAGAAGGAAGTTTTCAAAAGTGTTTACATCTATGTGTAACAGCTTCGTCTTCAACAAATACTACATCTTTAGCTCAAACATGTTGTCATTCAGTTGGAAAGGGATACGAAATAGTTCAATCTGAATAAGCCGAAAAAATATTTTCATTTAAAAGCTTTATTGCGAATGAAAGACACACATGATATATAATATATCCGAACAAAGCTTCCAAATCATCCACATAATTCTCATGATACACAAAGATGAATATTCGAAAAATAAGTGTTCAAACAGAGACAAAATGGGAGCAGCTTTTCTGACCTATGATATTTGGAATCATTTATCTTTGGGATTACTCAAAGTGGAATTATGTTATATATTATAGAATGCCCACCAGGTAAATATTCAAAAAACTGTGAGCGCGATTGTCCAGAGAGTTTTTATGGAGAAGGATGTACATTTAAATGTAATTGTCATGGGAATGAATAGTAAGTAGTATCATTTCTTAAAAAAATAACACCCTTGATTGTTCAAAACTTACCACATGTGTACTTTCTTACAAAAAAATTACTCAGAAGTCAATCATACATATCAGATCAAGTATGTTAAAATACATCGACTAAAGTGAAAATTACATTGCTGCATATCGAATATCATGAATTAGCGCTAATGTAATTACAAATACTCTAGATGTGTTCCCCTTTGCTGCTTGACATAGAAAATCCTTCTTTTTCATTCAAAAATATTAACCATTTAAAGATTACAGCGAAACTTTTAATTTGCAGTTGTGATTTGGTTTTTGGATGTCTCTGCAAGAACTGTACCAAATTAGGAAACATCACAGAAGAGTTCACCACACATGAAAACAGAACGGATACAGGTAATTTAAGAAGTGCGCATTCTAAATCAATGTCTAAGGCCACACCAATTTAATTTCTTGTTCTACGGATTTTTGGACTCCAAAAATTGGTGCGAGCGAGCGATTTGAAAATTTTAATAAAAAAATATTTTATTTGCTAATTTTTGAGGTGAAGCTTGAAAGTAAAGGCGAGCAATTATATTGTTTTTTGTAAACATAAAATAGTAGGTTTGGACAATAATAAAACTTGATTTATCACTTGTTCTTTGACATTTCTTTAATTTATGAAGTATTTTTTCCCTGTCCACCAAGAAATAATTGAATAATTAAATCTGGTTTATGTATGTGTGACTGACAATGAGACAATTCTCCATCCAAGTTATAATCAGGTTGGGAACAACAACCACTTAATGTTATAAATATTCCTTTTATAAAGGGTCAATATAAGTTTATAATATATTTCTTTGTAAAAAAAGCCCCCACTTTTTAGTACAAAAGGGATCATATTTTCCCCAAGAACTATCTATCTATCTGGTATTAAATGATCAAAACATGTCCAAGAGTTTTGTAATATTTCTGCACCTTAACCACGTTAACACATTTACTTTAACAGTTTAATATTATTCAAAATAAGTGGACCCCTCTTTTAGAAAAGTTTTTAAAAATATGATGTATTTATCCTCTTTTTGATTAAAAAATTCTAAGTTTTCAAAGGTTTTTATAGTAGCACTATACAAATCCTTGGTATTTCTATTTTCTTTTCTACAACAGTAAAATGACCCCTTGTCTGAGGGAGGGGGGGGGGGGGGTTCCCAACCTGATGATAACAAACACAGGTCAAAGTACAGACTTTTACACAGGCCAGACCAAACAGCAAGTTATAAGGGACCCAAACATTATTAGTGTACACTATTCGAACAGGAAAACCAACGTTCTAATTTATATATTATTAGTCCAAGGACGTTAAAATATCCAAACGGGAAATACCAATGAACCACATCAACATACGACAACTGCTGAACGACAGGTCCCTGAATCAATCAGGACAGGTGCATAAACATGCAGCGGCTATGGATAGTTTTGTTTCACCAGAATACAATTTAATTGCAGTTAAATGCAACTCTTTCAGAAGTTCTTTGTATTGTATTCTAACAACAAACATTTAGTGATAGGGAGTATAAGTAAGGGGGAAAGAAACCAATGATTTTGTTCTGTACAGGTATTTCCGCTGTTATATATTTATATCGGATCAATCGGAGCACTCCAACTTTGGATAAATTGATTTCACAGATATTTACACACAGTGGTGGGGTGCTTATAGGTTTAAAAAAGTTATATACAGATTAGACTGTGATTTAAAAACAAATGTTGATATCTTTTTATAATATGTACAAAAAAAAAAAACGGTGCGGGAAATGGACATGATTACATTTCCGGATTCGGGAAGCGGGAATATATATAAAAAAAAAAAAAAATCTGTTTTGAAAACAAATAGGTGCGGAAGGGTCCGTCGAACAAGGAATTACATTGGTGTGGCCTAAGATAAACAAAACATAATTTAAATTGTATATAAATAACATGTTTTATGTACAAGGTTATCACCAGACAAGTCGTCAACACTTCGGTATTGATATGAATATCAATGATGTGTTCTTTTTTTTGATAAATTTTCTGATTTCAAATATTTGAATTTTTCGAAAAACTACGGATTTTCTTATCCCAGGCAAAAATTACCTTGGCCGTATTTGGCACAACTTTTTGAAATTTGGATCCTCAATGCACTTCAACTTTATACCAAGTCAGGAATCTGACAGTTGTTGTCCATTCGTTTGATGTGTTTTATTATTTGATTTTGCCATTTGATTAGGGACTTTCCGTTTTGAGTTTTCCTCGGAGTTCAGTATTTTTGTGATTTACGTTTTTGTACTTTTTTGGCTTCATAACTATTTTGATATGAGTGTCATTGATGAGTCTAATGTACACGAAACGCGCGTCTGGCATATTGAATAATAAGCCCGGTACCTTTGATAACTATTTACACCACTGGGTCGAAGCCACTTTGGTGGACGTTTCATGCCCAGGGGTTTCACGAGCCGAGTAGTCAGCACGTCGGTTTTGACATTTATATCAATAATTGTTATATTGTCATTAATATATGAAATAAACGGTTTTCATAAACAGCAAATTATGATGTGATAACCAATTGTCTATTAATACTCTTCAAGTAAAGTTCTCACCAAATCTTTGTATCAATGAAATTACTTTGTACTACTGTTTCATTTTTATTTTTATAAATCAAATTTATTAATTTTTATTCTTGTCATAACAATGTTGACATTGAAAACAAATACAACATTCTATTCTGAATCAACACCGCGATAAAGATGTTATGTTATTCTTTTGTTTCAGATATAAATATACCGCTTCTGTTGTACATTGGAATCCCTTGTGGAGTCTTTTTCTTCTTACTGGGTACAGTTTTGAAAATCATTAAAAGACGATCCAAAATGGGAGAAGCTAAATTAAATATTCCACGAGAGCTATACACAATTAGCGAGCGACCATATGATTACATTGATGAAAACTTATTGGAAGATATTTGTCATACCAATGAAACATGTCCAAACCATCTAGATGTTACATCATTTATACAGAGCGAACAAAATAGCTTTGAAAATAGTGAAAATAGTAGCATGAACTCGTCGCTTGAGACAGAACAGCAATCCAGTGAATACAGAGATGGTTATATCAACCCTTATAACTCACTACAAACTGAAACTAAACAAGTTACGTACGCCATCCCTTTGGAAACTTCTACTTCTTGTGACATTCCTGCTAAATCTAAACAGTCATATGATATTCCGAGGTCGTCAACATAAGTACCAGACCTGATGTTGTTTTTTAAATGTTTGTCTTTGTCAAAATGATTGCAATTGATATACAATGATTGCTACACATATTGCCATATAGTCGATGCCCAAAATTTGGTATACAATCGACTTTCCAATAATTACAAAAAGAAATAAATACTTTGAAAGCTTTTCTGGTTATTCCAAAATGCATGCAAAACACAACCAAAAGCCGCTTAAGTGACCATGGATGTAAGACAATGGGAAAAATCCAAATTTGATGGGACTTAAAAGCTGATCTAAATTTTGTTTCTTTAATAAAAAAAAATCTTGTACATTTAGAATCATTTAAAAATTGTTAGATTTATCTTTGTTTTAATCGAGGTTACTCTTTTGAAAATTTGCAGGTATATTGTGTTTATATTTTGTCTGTGTTTACTTTCCTTTTGTTAAAGGCATTGTACAAAAGTAACTACATCTTGTTCACATAGTAATTTATACGATATATTTGCAAGAACAAGTAAATATTAAATGAAGCAGACAACATATTTTGTTAACCTTGCACTTTATGTCCAAAAGAAGTTTGAATTGGAGATGTTAAACAAAACACTTTGTGGGCCCCAAACTTAATTGATGAAGGGGAAAGCTGCAAATAAAGACTAAAATATGGAAATAAAACAAACTGTTGTCGAGGCCAGGCAAGCAATTGAATACACCCCGTTGAATTACTCGCTTGTGCATATTTAAATGAAATTCTATCAAGAGAAAATGAATCATAGGTTCATATTCACAAGGTCGTGGGTTCAATTCCCCGCATGGACACTGGAAATTTAATTTTTTTCTACAGGAATTTTTAAAGTGAGACCTTATTCCGCATTTATATTTCCGCGAATATTTACAGAACACAAAAAAATATGCAAAGAAACTCAAGATAAAGTGATCTTGGTAGGGGTGATCCGACTCATCCCTGTAAAAATAAAGATGTTGGGAGGTAAAAATAAATGTTTGCCTTGTCAAATCCATTTATAGCTAATTTTACAGATTGATCTTTGCTCATTATTGAAGGCTTTCACTAATCAGCCATGGGTCCTATCATGCAATATTGGATGCGGTGTTGCATAGGTGTTTAAAAATAACCAAATTGGATGCGTGGTTGCATGGATAATAACAAAACACCTTGTGATTTATGGAGTTCGGGTGGTGGGATAGGATTTGTCAACGATTTATTTAAATACCTGCTAACGTTATGTGGCCTATACCTTATGTGATCCATTCCTTACCGTCCTCAGAATGTTATATCTTCCCAATTTCTTCTACCCTTTTCTTAAGTATAACGGATCATGTCAGTTTCAGAGTATCTGTACTTAAATCCAACAATTTGAATTTATGAAGCGGAGTAGTTTTGTTTAGCATTGTACTTTGTTAGAATAGAAGGAATAAGGACAGTATCAAAATTAATTAATATTTCAGTATGGTGAATATGATTTATCTTTAAGTTGAAATTTAGTTTGTAAAAATATATGATTGTTTTTGAAATATTGTTCATAACATCTTAAAATATTGTGCTTAATATTCAAGTATATTGTTCGTAACATTTTAATATATTATGCCTAACATTTTGATGTATTGAGGTTATCATGTTAATTTTTTGTGCTTAACATTTTATAAATTATATTAATAATGATTTTTTTAATCGTTTTGTTTTTAACTTTTATTCATTTTCTTAATAAAAACTAATTCATTATTTCAGTTATGTATAATGCCTGAGTTTTTTCTAGTGATTATGTAGAATCTCCTGCAATGTTTATTGATTATGTATAATCTATAAACTGACCAGTGATTCTACATAATCCCTGAAAATTTACGGGACTCTACATTATCACTGATTATACATATTCCTGTAACATATACATGTATACATTAAAAATATAGATGTATTTGTAGCCCTGCAGCAGTTAGATTTATAGACACTCCAAATTTATAAGTAAATGCATTCATTGATGTATCTTTATTCTATAGAATATATATATGTTCTAATGGAGAAGAACATTGTACTTTTAATAAGTGTATGCAAATATAAAACATTTTTTTAAAAATTCAGTTACGTTTGGTAATTATGTCCATATTTCTTTTAAATAAAAAAAATGAATTTCCCTTTACTTGTAATTATGTTCGCACTTTCTTGTTAAAATGTATGTGTAATTCACTTTTATGCAATATTGGAGGGTATAAACTACATATAGAAGGTTGACAAGAAAAGAAGACGTCATCATATAATGGGCTGTTTACATTAATTTGGCCAAAAACTCATAAAATTCAAGTTGCAATTTTAATTCTTTCTTATAGAATCAGAAATGGACAATAATCGATTTGCGACAGATTGGTTGTACATTTATAGATATATAGCAAGTAGAAAATAATTGTAAATATTAATAGATTTTTTTAAATTCAATTTTAATGAGCAGTTGTCTCATATATAATGTGACAAATAAATAAATAAGCACAATTATGAAAGGATTGGAGTTCGGAACCTCCTGTATCTGAGATCTTAACCAATGATTTTCTTAAAAGTTGATTGAAAGAGAATAAGTCTATTAGGCTATTAAATGTGTTTTCGTCATAAATCGATTGAGAGAAAACTAATCCCAGTTACAAACTAAAACCGAGGGAAACAATCATAAGAGGATCAACGGAACAACAGAACACTGAAGTGCAACAAAAACGAACGCCAACATACATCCAAACAGACTGTTTGAAAACAACTGACATATTCCTGACTTGGTAGAGGACACTTCAAGAATAAATCGTGATTTAGCCGAACATCTTGCTTATATGGCATTGTTAACAAATATCGCTTACACGACAACTCTACATTAAAAACAGTAAAAACAAACGCAAGATCATTCAACACAGGGAAATGCATAATTAAATAATATACAACACATTTCAAGGCGTGAAACCTTCGGGATGACAAAGGACATATTTTAACATCATATCTAACCAAACCCACTAAAGATACATAAATAAATACATGAATGTTGGATGTATAAATCGCGAGAAACGTCGTTTAGCAAAGGCAAGTTCACTCTCGACAAACAGTCATATTTTGGAATAGATCACGACAAACAGTCATATTTGGGAATAGGTCACGTTCTTAGCAGACCGACGACATAGATGTTAAACCACAATCTTAGACATAGACTCAAGATTTTTGTTATAATGTACAACAGATACATATCATCATTTAGAATAATGTAGTTTACACGGTCAATACGACGGTTCGCATATCGAGAATACAACATTTTCCCGCTATACTGATCGAAACGCACAGATACATCGTGAAATATTAAGAGATTATAAGATATGAATTAGTGTGATTTTTTTTTTACATTACGGTAAATTCTATTATCAATGAGTTAACTTTCAATGTTTTCCTTATTTTTTTTTTGATATCTATGTTTTGACTAGTTAGTGATAACGAAAACCCTGGTGTAATAATTTGTTAGTTATGATTTAATTTCTCTCACTAAAATCTGATAAGTTGTTACATGTACGAGCGAATGGTCACCAAAAACACACCATTAGACCGTTGATTTTACTGTTTGAATTTTTTTGGGGCCCTTTATAGCTTACTGTTCGGTGTGAACCAAGGCTCTGTGTTGAAGGCCGTACCTTGAATTGTGATGGTTTACTTTTAATAATTGTTACTTGGATGGAGAGTTGTCTCATTGGAACTCATACCACATTTTCCTATATCTATCTACAAACAGTAAAAGTAATATTAGGAAAGACAAAAAAAAAAGAACAATATAACATGTTATTAAGATGATGAACAAGTAAAACAGTATAACTACAGTTATATTCATATGCATGCTGACCCGATTCCAAAAACCCCTAAATTTCTGGGTTTTCACCGTATCTAAAAATAGATTACTCGATAAAACAATTCAGAGATCAAAGAGAATCATGATAGAATCTTTCCTGATTATTGGAAAAGTGAACAGTGATTTGAATGATATATTTGTATATTTAAATACACTTAAGCTTTGTTATTCGTGTATGAGATACAAAATGTACATAGTATTGATATGTAAACAAACAAAATTTAGCTTGAAAAGGGTTAACATAATCAAACCCGTTATTTATGTTATGTTATACTGTTATAATAGTAATTTCTTGCCAATATATTTCTTTATAATGATATTTTTATTACTATATTGTGTCTTTCAAAAAAAGAAGTTAACAGTGCATTTAACCTTGTGTATATACAAACATGTAAATAATGTAATAAGACATGTTGTTCTAATAATAGTCTCATTAACATGTACTATTGAGTGGGTTATTGCACTAATTATGAGAACCAGAATTGTACAGCTTTATTTAATGTATAAAATTGAATATTCCCTAGGTAAAAACAATGAGTGACAATATACATCTTATATCCTTAAACTGTCAAGGTTTAGGACAGAAAGAGAAAAGAGAGAGATTATATTTGTGGAATAAACATCAAAAATGTAATATATTATTTATACAAGAATCCCATTTAATAGAGAAAAATGAACATATTATTAATAGTGAAGTAAAAGGTAAATTTTTTCATAGCTATGGAAGTTCCCAATCAAGAGGCGTTTCAATAATGATTAAAGACAGTTTAAATTATAAACTAATAAATGAAGTTAAAGATAATGATGGCAGAATTATTTTGCTCAACATTGAAGTCAACGATAACATTTTTACCTTAATAAATGTATATGCCCCAAACATTCATACTAACAGAAATAAATGTTTTAAAAAGGTAAATAACATCATAGAAAATAATCGCTTAGGTATTTTAATTTTAGGAGGGGACATGAATGAAACCCTATTAAAAATAGATAGGAAATCAAATAGCTCTTATAAATATTATAAACCAGTAAATAGCCTTAAACAGCTCACTAAAAACACAAATTAATAGATATATGGAGGGAAATAAATCCAAACAAAATTCAATTTACATGGAGAAGGAAAAACAATACGAATATAACAAGCAGAATAGATTTCTTTTTGATCAGTCCAGATATAAGGCCACATGTAATCAATTCTGATATAAGACCTGCTATGATATCACACACTGATCACCAAGCCATTTCGTTAAAAAAAAGACAAAATCCCCATGGCCGAGGAAGAGGTTTCTTTAAAATAAATAATAGTATTTTAATAGATGATAATTATAAAAACCATATAAACAATCTTATTCTAAAATATAAGGAAAAGGCACTTACCAGAGATTCAAGAGATATTTTGGGATATCTTCAAATCTGAAGTAAGGGACATAACTGTTATGTATTGTAAATACAAGTCATCTGAAAATAAAAATAAAATAAAAGAATTAGAAATGAACTTACAAAGATTAAATAATAAAATTAATCCTTCAAAAGAAACTAAAGATAAAATAGAAAAAATTGAAAAAAATCTAGAAAATCTTTATAAAGATGAAGTTAAAGGTGCACAAGTAAGATCTCGAGTCAAATGGTTAGAAGAAGGGGAAAAACACAAAATTCTTTTTAGGTTAAGAAAAATCAAGACAAACAAAAAAAAAATAATTTCGGCATTCAAAGAATAGCAAGACAAAATTATAACAGAGCCATCAGGAAATTTTAAATTTAGAAAAATGTTTCTATGAAAGTTTATATAAAAGTACAAATCCAGATGTTAATAATATTAAGCAATATGTTGAAGAAACAAAAATAGATCATAAATTAAGTGATGACGAGAAAAGCTCTCTAGGCGGCAGCATCTCAATAGAAGAATGCACAGAAGCCATTTTTGATATGAAACTAAACAAATCACAGTAATAGATGGTCTAAGTGTTGAATTCTATCGCACATTCTGGGATAATATAAAAGAACTAGCTGTAGAAGTTTTCAATAGGTGTTACGAGAAAGAAGAATTAACAACATTACAAAAAATAGGAATAGTATCTTTATTGTACAAAAAAAATGACCCGCTATCCCTAGACAATTATAGACCTTTACTAAATGTAGACACCAAATTAATAGCCTATACTTTAGCCCAACGGTTAAAACCTGTTTTATCAAAAAAAAAATAAATAGTGATCAGAATGGATATGTAAAAAATAGGTACATTGGTTTTAATATCCGACAGATTCAAGATATCATAGACTACTCTGAAACTTTTAATATAGATGGTGCTTTGTTATTTATAGATTTTTCAAAAGCTTTTGACTCGTTAGAATGGTCATTTATGTATGAAGCTCTTTTAAAATTTGGTCTCCCGCAGTCGTTTATTAAATGGGTTAAAACTTTATATAATGGTGGCAAAGGTTGTATGCTAAATAATGGGTGGATTTCTGAAACCTATAGCATTTTTCGTGGTATTAGACAAGGGTGTCCCTTGAGTTCGATAATTTTTGTTATAGCTGTAGAGATTCTGGCATGTAGAATAAGACAAGATACAGGTATTAAAGGATTTCAAATCAAACTTGATTCTAAAACACATAGTGTTAAAATCTCACAACTTGCAGATGATACTACTCTCTTTCTTAAATCAAAACAAGAAATAAGCCTGGCATTAAATTTAATTGAAGAATTTGGAACTCTTTCTGGTCTAAAACTTAATAAGTCAAAAACTGAAGGAATATGGCTAGGTAAATTAAAACATTCTAAAGATAAATATGAAAACATTAGTTGGAATAAAAGCCCCATTTAAAGTTTAGGTGTATATTTTGGAACTAATAAAACTGAATGCCATAAATTAAACACAGAAAATATTTTGAGGAAGTCAGAAAAAGCAATTTCAAATTGGAAGAAAAGAAAGCTTACAATGATTGGAAGAATAACAGTAATAAAAACATTAATTATACCAAACATAACCTTTTTAGCATCAGTAACTAATTTATCGAGAGACTTTCTAACACAATTTAAAAAATTAATATTTAAATATAAATGGCAAAACAAAAATGAGAAAATCAAGAGATCTACTCTATGTAATGATTATCAGGATGGAGGTTTAAAAATGATTGATATAGATAGTTATATAACATCAATCCATATATCTTGGGTTAAAAGGTTAACAACAGAAGAATTTTCAAATTGGAAGGTTATACCGTTATATTACTTTAACAAATTTGGAGCAAACTTTGCTCTATTTAACATGAACCCTGAACATATATATGACATACCAAATTTAAAAAAAATTATGCCAGAATTTTATTTTGAAATTTTAAAAAGTTGGTATAAAGTTCATAATAGTTCCAAGATAAGCAAGGGGTTAAATTTCAAATGTATAAGACAGCAATTTATTTGGGGTAATCAATCAATTAAATTAAATGGTAAAAGTCTTGTTTTTCCAAACTGGATAGAAAGTGACATTCTTTTTATTAATGATATCATAGATAAACAAGGAAATATCTCCCAAAAAGTTATCTTAAATAAATTGAAAGAAAAATCAAACTGGATAGCAGAACTTTTTAAACTGAAATCTGCAATCAAAAAGGAATGGAAACTCGTGTTAAAATCAAATCAATCAATTTCAACTAAAGTTCAAATAGACAGAAATCTATACTTAGAAACAAAAAACAAAGCCAAATCAATTTGCATTAAAAAATTAAAAGCTAAAGATATATATAATTATATCAAAGGTATAGAAAGTGACACACCTATTGGTTTCATAAAATGGAAAAAAAATTTCAATCTAAATTCCTCAAATCAATTACATGATATATTAAACTTTACATTTCACCAGTTAAATGATAACAAACTAAAAATGTTTAGGTGGAAATTGATCAATTATATATTGCCATGTAAGCAACTGCTTTATCAATGGAAAATAATGAAGGATAATCAATGTCATATATGTCACTAAGTAGACAATTATAATCATTTTTTTTAAAGAGTGTGAATTTTTACAAGAATTTTGGATTTAAGTTAGGTCATTACTAGATAAAATAAAAATAGGTTCACATATTTTATCAATGCAAAATTTAATACTTGGATACAAAATTCATGACAGTTCATATTTTGATATTAATGTGTTGTTAACAATTGTTTTATTTGCTGTTTACAAAAGCAATTATGCATCAGAGTTAAAACACAAGTACATAGATGTATACAGGGTTTTTAAATTAGAATTCTTAGAATGGTATGAAAATAGTATACTCTTAGAAAGAAAATGTAGTAAATTTTTGAAAGAAACATTTAAAGATATATAATTCACCACAATGTAATTCAATAAGTGAGGTGTACAAGTACTTATGATTGAGTAGTTGTGTGACAGAGAGTCTGTGTGCTAGTTTTGTGACCAAGTTTGTGTGTAGGTACATGTGTGTGCGTCTGTTTATGTGAAAGTTAGGACATTCTACTCCAAGTACTCGCAGAGCAATATTATGTTTTTCATTTATGTTTTATGTATACTGTTTCTCTGTTTACACGAAACGATTGTCAATACTTTATACAAAGTATAAAAAAAAGTCTCATTCTTTATCCATCATGTCCATGTTTTGACCATGTTAAATTTATACCATCAGAATGTCATCAATGTTTGATACTCATAATAGGCTAATGCATCAAGTTTCGCAGTATTCTGTAGTGCATTCAAGTTATCGTTTAAGAAAACAGAACAGTTATTTCATTAAATTTAAAACTTACCAAATAAATTAAGAATATTCCAACATACAAAATGAATAAAATACACGTGTTCAAGATGCATAATAAACATCTATACCACGTGATATACAATTAAAATAAGTAGAAAAACGTAAACAGAGAGAACGTATGTTTTCCGGATTTTATTGCTATGCAGATTTTGTAAACTATATAGATTGTAATAATTTATTAACCACTTTTGAAACTTATATAAGTTTATCTTGTGAATCCCCTGGTTCATTTGATAATTCACACACAGGGATAAACCTATCTGGGATAGTTGTACCTTTTAGGGTATTTGTTAACAACCAATAGTGCAATAAACTGAATAATTATTAAAAAAAAAAAGAAAAAAAAAAAGATGATAAACAACGTCAATGCGCAGAATCTAAACACCATCCCCATCATGTATTATTTGTGAAGTTTATACAATATATTTATAAAACAAGATCTTGGTACCTTCCAATGATTTTTTTTTTAGAAAAAGGACGTGATGATCTTTGATATACTCCTGGTTCATGAACTTTCTGCTCAGACACTGGTGACGTTTTCCAAAGTCTGAGTAGTAGCTGTAAACTCTTTAAGACCGAATAAGTTGATAAAATATATATCCCATAAGCATGTGAAGTTGGTATATTGCTACTTAGGTTGGGGAAATTGATAGTTACAAAATTAAGTTATCGATTCTGTTACTGAGATGACTGTATATGTCAAATTCGAGGTATAAGGCTAAAAATGAGGCTAAGGAAGCCGTGTCTGTTGTTTCGTTAATTTCTAGCTCTGGGGGATATATTAGTGGAACCCAATAAGACAAGTTCGGATTGTTAATGAAAAGAACATCATCCATACATCTGAAAGTGAAATTCAATAATCTGGCTTCTTTTATCGTCTTGTTTTTGACAAGTGTCTAAAAGAACTACGATTCATATCAAAATAAGAAGAGGTCTGCATGAAGAGATGCACAATTCGTTCCCATAGGAATGCCGACAATTGGTTTAAAAAGTCTACCCTCCAAATTCAACAAATATGTTGTCGATAAAAAAAAAACTCCAGCATACTGATCACTTCCTCTGTGTTTTACACTTTTGTTCACTATTAACAAAATATGCCTTTGGTATCCCAAAGTAATACATTTATAGCATAAAATGCATTAAAGATTATATCTTAAACGCGATTTTTCAATTTCACACGGAGAATTGTGATATACAGGGTTTAAAAATCAAAGTTTTGATAGATAAAATTGAGAATGGAAATGAGGTATGTGTCAAAGAGACAACAACCCGACCATAGAGAAGACAACAGCAGAAGGTCACCAACAGGTCTTCAATGCAGCGAGTAATTCCCGCACTCGGAGGCGTCCTTCAGCTGGCCCCTAAACAAATATATATTTACTAGTTCAGTGTTAATGAACGCCATACTAAACTCCAAATTGTACACAAGAAACTAAAATTAAAATAATACAAGACTAACAAAGGCCAGAGGCTCCTGACTTGGGACAGGCGCAGAAATGCGGCGGGGTTAAACATGTTTTTGAGATCTTAACCCTTCCCCTGTACCTCTAGCCAATGCAGAAAAGTAAACGCATAACAATACGCGCATTAAAATTCAGTTCAAGAGAAGTCCGAGTCTGATGTCAGAAGATGTAACCAAAGAAAATAAACAAAATGACAATAATACACAAATAACATCAGACTGCTAGCAGTTAACTGACATGCCAGCTCCAGACTTCAATTAAACTGATTAAAAATTATGTCTTCATCATATGAATATCAGGCACAATCCTTCCCGTGAGGGGTTTACTATCATACCATCATAACATATATGAGAAGAACATACCCTGTGTCATGCCAACAACTGATTTTTAAATAAATGTGTTTAGTTCCGATGCAAAGACCCTATGATTGAATCAATATTAACGCCAAAATATGCAATCTTTAATGACCTGAAACAGTATCGTAACTATATACCGTCTTAATAAGTCTATTTAAAGGTTTTGTTAGCTTCTGAGGTGAATACTGACATTTTTGTGCTTTATAAAGAATATTTCCATGTTGAGCTTTATTTACGAATGATGTAACAGAACCAATTTCAGAAAAAAGACCGAGATTTAAAATTATCCAGAAGTTCTTGAGAATTTTTTAAAATTCACATATGATTAATACCACTACGCGAGTAAACAGTTTTTCAGTATTTCTGAAGACCCTTATTTACTGCGGACAGAATTTAAGTCAATCTAATGAACAATTCTTAAGTGGAACATGCAGATGAGCCGGCAATGTACAGTTACTTGTACGGAAATTTGTGAAGCTTAGGTATCCGATACAAACAAGGTAAGTCTTTCGATTTGTTGTTCATTGAATCGACAAAGGACTTATGATTCGCCATTATCTCATCCTTGTCTTTGTAAGTGGAATTACATGAGTGCTAATTTATTCCTTATTCTTTTTCCAGACATTCGTAGTAAAACGATTTACACACAAAGGCAAGCTTTTTAAAGATTTATCAGCAGAAACAACAACACACTTATCATTAAGAGAATATAAACATTTCACGGCCTCTTTCTCTTTGAAAACGGGCTTTGGTTGATCATTCACACAGTTTTTCAACTTATGAATACGACATTTCATCCGATACCTGATTGTTTTGACCCTTTCTGACAACGTATGTAGTTCACCTTCATCTCGTTTAGCCTATGCTCTGGCTTAGTCCTCAATTGAATCCATATTTATTTTGAAGTAAAGGTTCCAATTGATGTGTTGTGGTTCTCTAAACTTACAAACCATGAAAACTAACCTTTTGGAGATTGCATGTTGAATTATGTTTAGATCACAAGTAATAACATGGCAAGAGAGGCTATAATTATAAGGCGAGTAGGAACAGTAACATGTCAGAGTTTTTTTTATGTATTATTCTAAATCAAGGTCCTGCAATTCAACCTGAAAACAGTGATGATCAGTTGGTTAAGTGTTATGGCCTTGTCACTGTTGGAAGAGTTTTATTGACTTGCCATCAGATACTGTTAATTCAGAATTTATCTGTGCAGATAGCAGCAATTAATATCACAATTATTTCCATTATTAAAACATCACAATAATAAATGCCGACAAAACTTTCTGAATATACAGTACAGCAGATGAAAGTAAAATTCATTTTGTGTTTCCGAAAGGTATATTTTTTTATGGCATTTTTAAACTGCAAATAAACTTATCATAAATAAAAGGATTACATTTTGAATTGACGTCAGACGCGCGTTTTGTCTACAAAAGACTCATTATTGACGCTCGAATCCAAAAAATTAAAAAGGCCAAATAAGTACGAAGTTGAAGAGCATTTAGGACCACATGATGATTAAATAAAACAATCATATTATGTTTGATACTGTCCTCTTAATACCTCCCTTAAAACATTTATAAATATTGTCCTCCTATTGCTCATGTCAATCAAAACAACACAAGGCCGTTGGAACATAAGAAGTAGTATCCCAAAAACTGTACCTTACAAAAAACATATCCAAATAAGAATATACATTTTTTTCGGAAACTTAAAATGCCTTTTATTCTTATATATTTTGTAGATAAAAGGCCAAAAACCTTTGTTAATTTCTTAACATTTTTTTCTATTTGCTATGATGAACTTTTAGGATCATTGACTCATTGGCATTTGTACACATTTTTCTCTATAACCCAACGAAATTGAGTGTTTCTAAAACTTCGGTTATAGTCTACATCAATTGAGAATAAATATACTCTTGACAATGACTGAGATAATTCTGTCATCAACATCAAATTACCTATAGAATAAAACATTACAATTCAACTTGTCAAGAAATTGATTGTAATAGATAGGCAGTATGGGGTTTGCTCATTGTTGAAGACCTATAATTGTTCATTTCTGTGTCATTTTGGTCTCTTGTGGAGAGTTGTTTCATCGGCAGTAAAAGGCTCTGACGAGACAACGTAAAACGACCCAAACGAGTAAACTCACGGCCTAATCGATGTACAAAAAAATGAACGAAAAACATAAATGTAACACACAAACAAACGACAACCACTGAATAACAGGCTCCTGATTTGGGACAGGCACATAAATACAGAATGTTATTAGCCCTTAAACTTTCCTTTACTATACTTGCTGTTTGCTATAAATATGATATTTGAGCTATTCCAATTTTAGGGTCATCAATTTCTTCATCAACATTTTTATATCCCTACCTATATGTTTCGACTCTTTTTTGTAGTTTGTTTTATTTCTGTCCACAGTCTTTCCAGTCTGCACATCTGGAGAGGGAACATGTTTATTCAAATGTTCCCATCAGCGTTGATTTTCAGTAGATGGTATTTTTCACACCCGGAGCTTATGTATGGACCAATTAATTCAAAATCGACAACTATAACAACCATATCTTTTCTTCAAGCATTCAAGTCTTCTCTCTTTATTGTCACATCAAATTTGTTCTCTACTTTTTCCATACCGTTTGATGGTTCTTTATGACGTTATTCGATGACAGTTTGCATGTAGGCTGATCTGCCCTATCTGGAGACGTTGTTGTTAAAGAGTTAAAATATCTTTCTGCAATATTAATCTTTCGTTTTCTACCTTATTGTTAAAAAGATGTATCATCTTTATCACTATTTGTGTCCATAGCTAGAACTATGCCTAAACACATTTCCATATACGTCTCTTCAATATCTTAAAAGAACGCTTCCATAATTTGATTTATAATTTTACTGATTGAAACTTCTATCTTGACTCTAGAAACACAAAAACAAAATGGATTAAAACAGAAGGTGCTTTCAAACGCCCTAGTTGCTTTGACTTGTTTCTTGAAAACCAAATTGAATTACCAATATAATCATTTATTAAAAAAGACAAAACTGTGTAATGAAAGTAAATTTTACCAATTCTAAAAAGAAAATGCATTCATGCAATTGGACATGATATCTGTGGAAAGCAAAATATGTAAATTCTCTTATAGTATGTCATAAACTAAAGTGATATAAAACCCAAGAAACTATTTCAAAGAAAGACGTTGTGCAATATTTGTTAATATCAATGCCAACAGTTATAACACAATGTTAACCGTAGTACCCTATTTTGTCATTTTTACCTAATATGTCAGTTTGTTTTGTTCACACGACGTTGCCAATAAAATGGATATATTTGCGACTGCCATACAAGTGATGGGTTTAGCTAGCTAAACAACCAAATTAATCAACCATTTTCTACATAATAATATGCCTGTACCAAGTCATGAATATGGCAGTTGTTTAAGAAGTAATTCATGAGGCCATAGATTTGTTGGAAATTTACACATGACCTGGGCCGTGATCTTCAAATTTTATCCTGTGTTTCTCTTGTTTCTTTTTTCTCCAGCTTGGAAATATTTGATAAATAGATTATAACATGTCTTTTCCATATTGGCACTGGTATCAGCCATCTACCTATATCAAGCCATCTGGCTTTATATGTGAGTCGATGGCTGATACCAGGGCCAATATGTAAAATGCCATGTTATAATATACAGTTTACAGGTGGCTAGACACCGAAAGATACCTGAGGGACATTCAAAATCATAGATATAAAATATACTGAAAACTCAACAAAGAAAAAAAAACAGTAAATAATAGTACACAAAATACAACATAGAAAAAATAAAGGCTAAGCAAGATGAACCCCACCAAAAAAGGGGTGATCTCAGGTGCTCCTGAAGGGTAAGTAGATCTTGCTCGAAATGTGGCACCCGTCGTGTTGCCTTGTGCCATGGCGTTGTCTGTTTGCTTCCCATCTATGAGTTTGAATAATGAATGTCCCTCTGGTATCTTTCTTTTATACACAATAAAATGAATGGTAATGTTGGATAAATTATCAGGTTGGTTGAAACTATGGCTGATTATGATATTTCGCCAAAAAATTCCGGACAAATACGTTATTTTTAAGTTGCCACAGAAAAGGCGTTGGTTCCTTAATGTTTTGTTTTAAGAATAAAACAACTGACATTAAATATAATAAACTAGGTTTTTAGCGGTTTTTCCCAGTTCTATGTTTTCAAATAATGAGTTTGAATGTCACATTTTCGCCTCAGATTGATATCTCTTCTACCTCTTTAATCTACATGACTACGATAGACTGAAAACTCAAAAAACTATAATTTCATGTTAAAATTATCAACATTATGAAAAGATGAAAAGATGAAAGAATTTTATAATTATCGATTAAAAGCGATTATCATACTCCTTTGTAAAGATGCCAATTGTGAAAAAAAAACCAACAATAGTCTATTCTAAAAACTGATCAATTCAAATATTGCGATGATTCGGAAATATTATTGCGATAAATATAAATCACCTGCACTGCACACACTTCAAAAACTGTCATAAAACGTAACTAAACTATTGTTGACAGATTGATTTTAAACGTCAACATTAAAACTATATATAATTGTCTCAGATTTTATATCAAGAATTTAGGTTCAAATAAAAAGAGTAGACATTTGAACCTTTGTTTTGTTTTTGTCACGATCTAATAATTTTTTGAAAGCATTGTTTTTAATCTATGATTCGAAATTGAAGACATTTTACAATATAAAGAAGTTTTAAAAAAGGTAAGACATTTTAAATATTCTAAAATAGTAAATGCCGTAATTTTTTTTACAAGGAAATGGAATTGTATCTAATCCATTAGAATTATATGAAAGAGTTTTGACAAACTATTCCTACGGAAAAACAGATAAATTGTTTTTGTTTATTTTCTGGAAGATTAAATGTTTTTCTTCATATACTCATTTATGAATTAAACTTCTAAACATTACGTTTTTTCAATTTTGGAGTTCAGGCTACAGCAGCATGAATAGAACTTATACTTATATTACTGCAACATGTTTATATTATAATAACGTTCTAAAAATATTTGCTCGTATAAATAAATAGTTGCTTGAAAGAGGGCAGCATATTTCTTGGGGTTTTTCAGTTATGAAATGATTCACTGTCATGTTTCAATTTAAAAAGGACCTTTATGACAACTTTCAATTGACGAATATGAACGTTTTAAACTTAAAAAATAGAAAAATAGGATATGTAACTTGCGTGATTCTAAACACATAAAAAATAAATAAATGATAATATTCTGCTTCTTTTTGATTTATACAAGGCATGATCTATGGACTTGAAACGTTGGCTCCTTGGTGCCAGTTACGTGAGTATAAAAATGTACAAAAATAACATTTACAACAAACTACAAATATCTATTCCTTGTTGCAACATACGATAAGTATTTAAGAAATACATAACATCTGCAATAATGATAAAATGATAGACGTTAAATCACAATTATCATATTACAAAACAAAAAGCAGATCAGCGAGACACTAATAGCTTTGATCACAATATGACATTATTTCATATAAAAGAGGGACGAAAGATACCTGAGGGACAGTCAAACTCATAAATCTAAAATAAACTGACAACGCCATGGCTAAAAATGAAAAAGACAAACAGAAAAACAATAGTACACCGAAAATATGTCCATTATATAAACAGTGTTAATCAAATTCTAGTTAGAATATATCGATGTTAATAGCATTTGAATAATTATTAATTAACCGTTAAATTTGCTAGAACTACTCAAAAGATGATATTTTTAATGAACGTACACCTTACAAACAAATTACAAACAAGTTGCTTTCTTTAAAAAAAAATGCAATCGTAAACCCAAATGCTTGTTTGTATTAAATATTAGATACTTGTTTTTTTAGATAAGAGTTTATAGTTTTTAGATTAAAGTTCAAATGCAAATGTGAAGAAATGTAAGAAAGCTATGTATAGCCTAGAATGAACAGCTTACACCTTGTAAAATAAACAAATAAACAAACTAAATTGAAAAAAAACCAAAAAACTAACATAGTCAAACCTAAAATTTTCACTGAATACCCATCTCCTAAACATTAGTTTGTTAAAGGCCACATTTATGAACTGTTGTTAGGTGTTCCGGACTTTTTTTTTTTTTTTTTTTTTTTATCTGTACACGTTCTTCATTTAACTTCAGAGGGTGTCTTTTACATGGTAAAGTTGCACTACTGTCTTATGATATGTATGTAAATTCTTTTAAACCAGGTACATTCATAAGCACATGTCCCAAATCAGAAGCATATTGTTTAGTGGTTGTCTTTTTTTTTGGTGCAGTTCATATTTGGTTTGAAGTTAAATTACATTTGTTTTTTCCTGTTTGAATTGTTTTAAACAATATGCTGTTTGTGTTGAAGGCTGTATTATAACCTATAATTGCTTACTTTGACTACACTGCGTCTTGTTGGAGAATTGTCTCATTGGTATTCCTACCACATTTAAAAAAAAGATATTCCCTCGGACATTTGACAAATCCATTACAATAATCTAAATATTGAAATGAACTGAAGTTGCCTTGTATATAATTAGGTTTCTTATATTTACCAACCTTTTTTTCTCTCGTGCTTGATAGTTTTATACTAGTCATTTAGGGGCACTGTGTAGCCTACAGAACACTGAGACGGCTAGTATTGAAAAAAAAAAATGTAACCTGTAAAATTTTGCTTAATTGTACCACATTTTGTCTTGAAAGGGAGTTGTGTTATTGACATTCATGCTAAATCTTCGGATTTTTATATTGAAGCAGTTTTGAATGAAAAAAGTCATTGATTTCCAATATTATTTTTTTTTACTCAAATTAGTTGATACTAAAGAAACTAATTTCTCAATTATATATGTCATACAATATCATGTAACGCGTTTACATCGGTACATTATCACAATGGTTACACAAAGCTCTGCTACTTGCGGTCAAAATTACGAAAATCACATAAAAAAAAAACAAACTTCAAAATTTCCTAAAAACTTTTTTACATACATAAAACCTAAATATCAATTATCTTGTCGTCTCTCAAAATCTCCTTACAGGTTTTTTCATATTTAATATCTACTTATTCACATTTTAATAACGGAAAGGATCCAGATGTAGCTATAACAATCTGATTTGTCAAGTTATTTTAATCAAAATGGTTATATGACCTCCTTGTTTTAACAAAAGGAAATAATGTTGCAATAGAAAATATAAGTGTATTTGAATCATTTTCAATTTTAATGAAAATAAAAACGGAAATGTACTTTCATAATTAATTTAAACGTTATTTCAAATAAACGATTTTGTTTCACATCTATTCAAGGTCGTATATATCAGATTATACACGTCATTGGTCTATCCTAGACTTATTTTTTTAATAAAGTGCAAGAAAGACTTCCTTTTAATTTCAGTATGAAAAAAAAAAGAATTAACCTGCTTTGTACATCATGTACATCTTCCTTGACTCAGAACATTTAATGAAATGCTATACATAGCTAGTAATACTTCTTCTATAGATTTTAGTTTTAACTAATCTCGTTTCAAATATAAATAGCATTGTTTACATGAAATCTTATCACCTAAACACAGCTGGTTTTAACGCTGAACTCTAATCAAAATAACTACGCATATGTAGGTAAATATTAGGCCGTGTTCACATTGATCTAAACTCGGTGCTGTGTTAGTGTATTTCACACGTAAACTAAACACGATTACGTTCCCATTGATAACACTCATTACATCCCAGCTCCTTTGTTCTAACAGGGGTGATCTGAGCCGGATCACCCCAGTTTAAGTTTCTTTGTTATGCATGCTTTCCTTTGTTCTGTAACATTTTGGCGGGAATGTCAAATCCAGTATAAAACTTATAATTAATTATACGGAGAAGACTATGAATCAAAATTCACATAGAAAAAAATCCAGTGTATAAGCTGGGATTCGAACTCAAGACCTTTAGCATATCAAGCCACGACACATACCACTTCACCAGGACGACTGGATACGAACTATAAGAAATTTAACATACTTAAAGGAAGAAAGATATTTTATAACTGGGCCGAGTTGGCAGACCTTTACTCAGTGGGGTTTAAACCCTTTTCATTAAATAAATGATATATAGTGTACACATGGTACAAGTGTGAACAAATCTTATGTACAGGTAATTAAACAAGGTTTTTAGATGTGAACAAACTTAATGTGAAACCAGTGTACATTACATTAAACTAAATGTAAACATGTTTACTGTACATGGCGTTTGGTGTGAACACGGCCTTAGCAGCTTGTAATTGCGTGCAAGGAAGTTTTCAAATATTTATCAATGAAGCTTGCATCATAATAAATTTCGCATTATATGTAACATATCTCTATAGCAACTTTAAGATGCTCATGCTTATTCAACAGGTCAATTAATAAGCTATGGGCATGTATATAAAAGATGGCCATAGAAAGAACAAATGTATTCCGAATAACATCCGGTGTTCCGAAAGACTACGGACATCGTCCAATATATACTATACTGCGTAAACCCGTAATAAAACAAAACTAGCAAAGAATCATTATTCTGTTCAAAGAAGTTCAAGAAGTGGTACCAGTACTTTAACGATATACAAATCGAATAGAAAAGTAGAATACAAAAAGTAGTATACCGAACTCTCAGGTTAATATAAAAAGGGAAGCTCTATAAAATCTTACGAAATCAAGATAAAAAAAAACACATTGGTGACACATGAATTAAGCAACATATGATATGATTGCCAATGAGACCACCCTTTACAAGAGATCAAATGGCACAGAAATTAATGACTATATGTCGCCATAAAGCCTTCAACAATTAACAAAGACCATACCACAAAGTCAGTTGTTAAAGACCCCCAAACGACAAATGCAAAACAATTAATACGAGAAAACTAACGACCTTATGTATGTACAGACAATTAACGATAAAACAAGTATATAACATATCGACAAACGACAACTAATATATTACAGCTTCCTGGCTCAGGACAGGAACATACTTACAGAATGTGGCGGGGGTAAAGGGGTTATACATGTAAGGGGGATCCAACCTAGACTGGGACAGTTGTGTTACAGTACATCATAAGATCAAACTATAAAAATCAGTTGAAAAAGGTTCAACTCATTAGATAGATACAAATTGAAATACATCTAACATTGAGTGGACGTTACCGGGTATGTAAATAAAGTTCATCTGAAAAAAATAATATTAATAGCTATATGATAATATTTGTTTTTGTTTTTAGATTGGCATAAGCGGTACCTTATGTTTTGTTTTAAGATGCCCAGAAAACAAAGCAAAACAACTTAGATCTGGTTCTGTATGCCAAAACCCGTCTGAATATCATTGTCTGTTGAACTACTCTAGCAAACAATATATTGAGACGTGCAAAACCACTTCCTGGATGGTTGAAGGTATACCTGAAACATTAGTTATTATTTATGCTATATGTTAATTATCTTTATTCAAAATGCTTTTATTAAGATGTTATTAGATGTAAGAAGATGTGGTATGACTGCCAATGAGTGTCTTTATAGTTAAGTGTAAGTATAGATTGGAAATAAAATCTGTTTGACGCAAAGACTAAAAGAGCTTTAAAATTCATATTGCAATAAGCTCTCATTAAATGCAAGACCCGAGATGCAAGTGTTAAATAAAATGCAAAAGTGGCAGTGTATTGTTCTAGGTTTCTTTGAAGTAATTAACCAGATAAATGGATATCATGCCATACAACACATCAATTAGAGAAGGTTGCATTAGATGACCAATTAAACAGATGTTCACAAATGTAATCAAAATAGACGATTATTTCCATGGGCAATATGATGTAATTACAGGAACGTATGCAGTCCTAAACAATCTGTATATAAACGACGAACCCTGTATTGCTCAAGAGTTACAACCTTTTGTTATACTTTCAAATGAAGCGAATAAGTGTACATACAAAAAAGATTTGTGCACTGGAAAAGGTCAGATAATTCTAAGCAATGGAACGGCGAGTTCTAACCGTCGCTGTCGATGTGATTACAAGAAAGGTTACTCATTTGTAACAAAACCAAGCCAAATATGTTACTGTGATCCAGGACAGGAAGATTGTTCATGTGTTCTTCTTGAATGTGGACACAACAAAGAGTTACATCCAGGTAAATGTTAACAAAAAAAAAAACAACCCTTAATTAAGCTTCGTTGAATGCTAATTACTGATTTCTACAATTACTATCATGCCACAAAGATTGTACCATTTCATCTTTTACTATTTTTGTGCTTCACTGATAAATCATTTTGTAGACAGAAATCGCGTCTGACTTACAAAATGACCGGCTTGGTATATTTAATATTATTCGCAGCTGTCAAACTATTTGCTAAATAACATATGATTAATACCATTTACGTATTACAGAATATTTGAAATTTAACGGATGTTACATTTTTCTTAGGCAAGCGTTGTGTTCCATTATGCTACGGTAATTTTATTTTATGTTCATGAAATCAATACTGTTTAGGAAAATATTTGTCCTGAAGCAAACACAATCACGGTCTGAAGATGAAGAGCCACGTCACGTGCTCACAGAAGTTACTTTTATAATGTTTTATTCCAGATTACGTTTGTCGTGAAAAAAATCAAACCAATAGGGAAATACAAACATGTCCGAATATAACTCAAATGTAAGTATTAACTTTTAATTCGTCACCAAACGATTTCTAAAAATTTTAACACACAAATTTTAAATTCATTTTTTTTTTATTTTTAAGTAAATTAAACATGTATAGTCGAGTCATTATGTGCCATTAAATCAGAATTAATCCCCATTCTCGGGACATGCTGAAAGTGAATCAGGCTTCTGAATTACAAACTTCATATATTGCATACGTACAAGGTATTAAAGCTGGGCTGTTACTAGCCTTTTAAAATAATATTGGCAAACATATATACCTAGCGGCGAGAGGCAAACGAAAATTCAGCGAAGGGTTTGGGGGAAGTTGAAGTCCTTAAGAAGCTATACTGAGAAAAATTATGGAAAACCCCTCCAACACACATAGAAACAATTATTTGATAACAACTGCCATATTCGTGACTTTGTACACGACATTTTAAGAAAACATGGTGGGTTGAACCTGGTTTAATGGCTAGCAAACCCTACCGCGTTATGACAATACTTAAAATATCGCTAGGATGACAACACTTCGTGACAGAAACACAGCACAAACACACGCAAGAACATCCATAACAGAGAAACGCTCAAACAAATAATTGCAACGAACTTATTTCTTCGACGGAAAACACCACAGGATATCAAAAACAGTGACGTGCTTACGTTACTAGCATACACTCACATGTTTAACCCCGCCACTTATTTATGTATGAGCCTGTCACAAGTCAGGAGCCTGTAATTCAGTGGTTGTCGTTTGTTTATGTGTTACATATTTGTTTTTCGATAATTTTTTATGGGCTTTGCTCATTGTTGAAGGCCGTACGGTGACCTATAATTGTTAATGTCTGTGTCATTTTGGTCTCTTGTGGACAGCTGTCTCATTGGCAATCATACCACATCTCCTTTTTAATAATCACGAACTTTATACAAATAATTTCACGGTATTGAGTTTAAAAAAAAGGAAACGATCATCCCTTCCTTGTTTATTACAACAAGACATATTAGATGATATAAAGTGTTTTTTTCCAAGGGTATAATCACTGCCCCCCCCTCTCCCGATATTTCAAAATACCCAGGTATTCTCGAACCCTGAAACATATATTTTCTTGTTTGTAGAATGAAACACATGCATAACAAACGTTTGTAAACTGAAAAAAAAGAGGTTACGATATAATTATATTTGAATTATACTTGAATTGTTTCAAAATATAGACACATCAATTTTCTAGAGAACGTGATATAGAATATATACAAGAACAAGGATCCAATGGTCATACAGGTAAGTAGAATATAACAAGTGCATATTAACAATCGTATATTTAAGAGGGAAAACAGACGATAAAGACAAAAAGACATACAACTATTTATAGATAACAACAACGAAAATTTAAGAATGAGCAAACAAAATATATTTAAAATACAAGGAATAATTTCAGTGCATCTCACATCTCGACTAGTTATTCCCATTGTGTAGTAAATAACATGTAGCAATTAAGTTGACGGTCACTTTCAATGATAAAATGTACACCTTGAAGGGAGGCTAAAATAGAGACTATATTCTGTACCATATGATTAAGCCGTTATTTATATTAAATAAAAATAGCAAAAGAGATTTTTAAAAACTTTCATTTTTTTTAAGCTGCCAGTAAAAAAATGAACATTGAGTTTGGTTTTTCGTTAGAATATATGCCTTGAAATAATAACTTTTTCTACTACTCGTTTTCTATGTTGACTATCTGTCCCTTTTAATAGTTTACCAACGTTCTTTTTGTTTTAGATACACAGCTTAGTATAGATCTATGTTATCGAAACTTGCCTGTTATTTTAGTTACATTTTTGGGAGTTGCAGTAACGTTTTTTTGCTTGCTCGGTAGGATAAGTAACAATTTGCTTTAATTCCTAATAATAATTAAGTGAACGACCCTGATAAATAGATTGCCTTAGCCGTAATCATCACAACGAGAATGTTCGGTTTTTGTTGCTCTTCAACTTTCAATCGACCTTTCAACTATTTTGATTAGGGCGCAATTGATGAGTCTTTATTTGGACAAAACAATCTTTTTGCGTTACATAACGGTAAAGAGAAACTGACAACACTGGAAAAACAAACAAAACAAAGACGATAAGATAAACTATTATCTACACAGAAATACATTAAAAGGACATCACAAACAACGAGAATGATATCTGGTGCTCAGGAGGGTTATCAAATCCTGTTATATATATAGATACCCGTCCTCTCGCTAAGGATTATAAGAATGAAACAGCTGATAAGCATTATGACTAAACAAAAAGACCTCAAAATATAAGGATATCCGTCAAAGGTCAACGTTGCTTTAGGGAATTGAAACCTTACTTTCTTGATATTTTCGAAATTTATGAATGGACAGTTTTAAAATGATTTTATATACTAGTAAACCATGAAAGTACAGCACTACAGATAGTTCACCGATATGATATCGACCCATGACCAGTGTTGTCAATTGAAACAAAAAACATTTTATAAACTTCGTGTGCTCGAAGAGCTTTCAGGACACACTTTCATTGTGAATGATCAATAACAATCAATCGAAAGCATACGATATTTAAAACCGGGACAGCTAAAATATTTGTCTTATATATGCTTACATTTGTTGCCAATAATGACAATGCAATCCTGAAATTTACAGGTATCACAAATGCAAATCTAAGTGCATATATAGATGCAGTCTTGAAATATCTGTGGACAGTATGTTACACGAGAAACAAGAGAGCTGGTATGAATACACATAGCTATACAAAAATGTTGGTGTTTTGATGCAATTTTATTTTTGCTTTAACATAAAGATGACATAATGTAATCACGGGAAATTTATATGTATAAAAAAACTTAAATGCTTCCATTATTTATATATTGGTATATAATACTGTACTCAGTGGCGGATTCAGACTTTTCCTAAAGGGGGGGGGGGGTGGCGCTCCAGTCATGCTTCAATGATTCCCTATATAATCATTACGCTACATAAGGATGTGAACATCATTGGTTAGAGTATTTCTAAACATTTAGGATTAAATTGGCAAACTTCTCTCTTTTCTCTAATGCAGCCAAATAAAGAAGGTGATGTTTATTGAAGTCTAATTCATACGTCGTTTGTCTAGTTTGATTGTTAATATTGTTTTGTGAAGATCAAATATATAACGTATATAGACTAAACGCGTACAATCCGTACTAAATAAAAAGTCTGACATCTTTGATGAGTTTACTTTAACTAAATCACTGATTATTAATGTCATAACTGTTTGTATGTTCATATTTCTGCACTTCTGTCTATATACAAAACCACTTACATCCTGTTTGATTTCTATAAAACTCCAAAAAAATAGATATAAGTAAAACATATTCTCGAGTGCTGATGTATTTTTTTTACTGTTTTAAAACACCTTACAAATAATGAAGACTATTCATCGATTTGTGTATGTCTTTAAAAGATCTTAAAACAAACTAGAATTAAACCAGCCATCAGTTTCACAAAAAATTAAATCTCATAACCATTCAAATGTCTATAACAGTATCATTTGTGTAATTTACAAATAAAACATTGTGTTAGTCTATGAGAACATTTTTTATTGATTATTTTAACTTGGCTTTGAATTAACTTTCAGTAATTGTTAGAACTTTTCTATCGGTGTTGTGTGTCTACTGTCGTTTATTTTTTGTTCTGTGTGTTTTTCCTACCGATCTATTGAGCTTAGCTATTTTGGACTATTTTTCTGATATCATGTTGTGTCGTCATATCACTGATATCACAAATTGTTTAAGAGGTCTAACCTACATATGTTTGTCACTTTTTTCAGAATATGTAGAATACAATGTTGTATGACTTTTGTCTCGTATTATCGTTTATACGGAATGATTTCTCATTTCAAAACGTTTTCACTGATTGTGCATGCTTCAATGTCACCCATCAATGATATTTTAGCTTGGTTACCTCTACAGTTGGAAAACCATAGATAGTCTATAATAAACATGGGAATCATTCATTTTTGTCATTGTCAAAATATTCCCAGTTGTTGAATTTGCTGATACGGTAAAGCACACAAGATATAGGAGGCATTCAATTGGTCGTGATAAATTAAATATCGGGTCACTTAACGATCTCATATATGCAATTGTATCGCACATGGATCTGTTTTCCATTTATTAAAATTGCCTGCTAATTAAGTTTAATTTTTTTTAAACTAAGATTTTAACCATATCTGACATAGGTGAAATAAATTGATTTGGTTTTTATGACCTTTTGGTATTATTGCTATTTAACTGAATCGGTTCTTCTACATAATTGGCTTTCTTATATTCGGACTTGAACGTTCCTGATAATAGTGAATAAAGGCAACAGAAGTATACCGCTGTTTGAAAGTCATAAATCGATTGAAAAAAAAAAAAAAAAAAAAATCGAGAAAAGCGCTTCAACTGCATGAACTTTATAACGTACTGCATGCATTTCATATTTACTAAAGTAGTACCTGTTACCCCCTGAAATATGTGTTGAATGCATGTTGGATTTGTCTTTGTGTCGATGAAATTCCTATACTTTTGACATTTTTACTTACTACATGTATCATGTCTGTTTGTTTTGTTTGCATATTGTTGTTAATAAAAAGGAACTTTATGTCAAACAAGTTAGAGGTTTAGCTAGCTATAAAACAAGGTTCAATCAACAATGTTTCTACATAAGAAAATGCCTTTACCAAGTCAGTATATGCCAGTTGTTGTCCATTTGTTTAATGTGTTAAAGCTTAAGATTTTACTATGAAGCTCTAGTTGCGAATCAACTTTTCAGTTTTTTTACCTATCGTGAACTTGATAAACAATAAACATAGAATCACATCATGATTTTCACCTCGAACTTGTGTTTTTCAGCTACCGAAGTTTAAACAAGTGATCAAGTTGTTAAAATCACTGCATGCTAATAAGTAGCTGATTTTAATAGATTGCATGAACGAAATAAAACATAACATTAATATTAAGTGTAATATTGAGATGATGTATACATTTTTGTTATTTCGAAAATTCACATGACAACCTTTAATTGTCATGGCAACTTTGACATTACAAATATTTCAAAAACTAAGTATTGCTGGTAATACGGTTTCATTATCTTTAAAACTTTATTTTTTCAGATCTTCAACCAAAATCTGGTGACATTGGAAAGTTGAATGGGAGTAATAACTTAGAAGGAGGGAGAGGTATTTTTATTTCTGTTTTCATTTTGTAGCCCCTAAAAAACCTTTAAACTATTGGCTACATATTTGGGATAGCCAAAGACCGAATATTGTGTGGTAAATTATATTCGAAGGCACTAAACATTCTATTAATCGAGGATCGTAGGACGCACAATTTAAAAAGAAATAATTCGATGAATCAGAGAAATTCGACAGATTGACAAAAACATTGCATGCTTTAAATCATTAAAACCAATCATTTACATCCATTGAGCAAAGTGAGCGTATGTGAAAATACGCCTCGTTCAGCAATTTTGTATCAAACATTAATGGTTATAATTCGATTCTAATTATATTGCATACTACTATACAATGATAATTTAAATGAAAAGTTTTACATAAAATTAAAGATTGCATGAACGCATTACAACAGTACATTCATGTTACCTGTAAAAGATAGTTTCGAAATCAATCAAAAATTCATAACGGTCACTTATACGAAAAACATCGGTAAATTATTGCCAAAATGAATTGAGCAGCAGTTTATTTTGTATTGATCAAATATTTTCAGCACTTGATATAAAGTTTGATGACATGGAAAAGCCAGAGAAAGGTAATTACTAAAAGTAAAACAGAATTGTTTTGATTCTTATAACCTTTTTATCCCTTAAATGTTTAGTCATTTCAATGGGTTATTGATTACGTTTCATTGAATCGTATTGATCTGTAATTGATAAAGACGAATGGACCACTTAAACTAATACTATTCAAATCGCGACGATTTCAATTTCGCTACTGTCAACTTTGCATAAAGTAACCTATCATATGTCAAATCGCAAATCATTTATATACATGATGTTTCTTGGTAATGTAATTTATCTTTAAACAGACCAACACGACAACATCAAGGTAACGAGTAAGACAAATGAAAGCACAAAATATGATCAATACGATATCATTAGATCTAAAAGTATACAAATAAAACGTAGTATGAGTATGACACATTTATGAATCAGAGACGACAAAATCTAGAAGTAATGAACTATAAAACAACATACAGCCATCCAAAATGAACTGAACCCATACCGTATAATAAGCTATAAAAGAAAGTACGAAATAGAAAACAATTCAGACAAAAAACGGCCACATTGGTGTAGAAATAAACGAAAATAAACAACATGAGATACAGCGACATGAAATAATATTTGTTTTATTGCTTCATTCGTAATTTAAAATAATGGACTTTTGATATCTGATGATAGAGTACGATGTCAACGTCTCAAGTCAAGCACTTTTCGGATTTTATAAGTTTCTCTCAGTGTGTTTCTTTATTCAAACTGAATATCGATGGAGTTTGTTAAAATTTTGTTTTTCAATGCTTATATGCTTTAAATTATAAGGTAGTCATTATCATTATAATTTGCATTGTTACACTGCTTTCAGCACTTGTACCTAAATATGATGAGATGGAAAAGCCACTGAAAGGTAACATTTTACATATTGAAACCCCTACCAGATTTAAGTTTTAGCTTTTATAAAAAAAATGAAGACATACGTTTTAAGTGGGAGTATATTGATATTTCACTGAATCTCAAATCTAGTACTATTAAACGTTACCTTCTAAAGTACTTATATTGAACTTCGAATTCAATTGAAGTAACTTATCAGTTGCTGGGTTGTATAAAGTATACCTATGTCAACTGATGCTTTCTGTGCGTGAATGTTCGCGTTGTACGGATCAACGAAAAAAAAAATGTCAAACAGTAGGGAATGCAGAAATGAGTATAACAAAATGCATTAAAAATTACACGAATACAACTGTTATTAGTACTAAGGTTTTATTTTCATGATAATTTTATATATACTGGTGTGACGTCATACGCGCGATTCTAGTCAGAGTAAATGTTAATCTAACCATGTGCATGTCAGGGTAGGGATTCGGTCCCAGTACTCAAAATGTTTCAATCCTTTATGGGTGAGTTAACATAATAAAATCGTTTACAAAAAGCAATGAATGAGGTTGTTAGATAGTTTTTTTGTGCTTCTTTTTGTTTTGATAGTGATTAAGATAATTACACAATGTTGACCGCTGTTCCCCTATTTTAATTTACATTTTTACCTATTGTGTTTGTTTGCCTTGTTCACGTATATAATATAATGGAATTTGATGCAACTGTCCTACAAGTGAGATATTAAAAATTTAGCTATAAAACCAGGTCCAATCCACCATTTTCTATATAAGAAAATGTCTGTACCAAGTCCGGAATATGACAGTTATTTTCCATTCGATTGATGTGTTTGAGCTTTAGATTTTGCAATTTGATTAGGGACTTTACTTTTGATTATTCTCGGGAGTTCAGTATTTTGGGGATGTTATTTTTCGTTCGCATCAAATTTCATTATATTGACAACTATGCGTGAACAAAACTAACAGACACAATAGGTAAAAATGTCAAAAAAAGTTCAGCAGTTTTGTGATTTTACTTTTTTTGCATTGTTACTATATTTTTAGCACGTGTACCAAAAGCAGGTTTCATTGAAAAACCACCAGAAGGTTATTACTAATGGCAAAAAGGGAAGATGTATAACTATTTTCATTTTGTATCCCTGATTAGAACTTATTTGTGGTTTTTATATATCTTTTCGGAGATGTTTTCTTTCAGAAGAATCAACCTGAACGATAACAAAAACTCGTCATTGACGTACATTTGATCTTTAGAAACAAACATAGTAATGTTTTGTCCATTTACCTCTTCATAAAAGGAACATCATCATATATAGGCAATGATATTTTATGTAAAACTTTTCATAATTTTTTTTAAAGTCAGTTTTAACACATTCGTTTGTATGATATTGAGAATCCTAATGATTCACACTGAATAGGAAATCATACTGTGACCTACATGTATTGATATTCGTTTTTGTGTTACGTGCACATGTATGACAATTTCGTGCTCTTGTTGTGTCAGATCTTTTAAACTTGTTACATCTAAATAATATGTTCATATCAAATGATCAGCTAAAAAAACATAATTATCTTTCACAATTGGATCGGAAAATTAAATTAAATTGGAATTAAATCGCAATTATTCTGAATATTTTAGTTCAATTGTTAACAATTGTTGAAAAATTCTTACTTTTCTATGATATAAATGTAATTACAAATAGAAAAAGAAAAAAAAAAAAAAAAACACCCTTTCCACAAACTAAATTGGTACAATAAATTACAAACTAAATGACTTGTACTTTTCACACCGTTATCGGATGGAAACCATTTCACAGTTGTAACGTTTCATATGTTAAATTGTATGGCGTTTAAAAACTACGAATTATGAGCAATACGATATCCTTCAACTCTCAATTGAAAACAATCAGAACATGTGGTATGATTTCAAATTAGACGACTATCCACCAGCTACCAATGTTTTTTTTTAAAAAGTAAGCAAATATAAGTCGCCATACAGCCATCGAAAATTAAACGAAGCCCATAACTTCTAAAACTTATAGCTATAAAAGGGATTACAAAATTGTAAAATATATAAAATAGAATTGACAGCCTTATTTGTGTATAATTCATCAACGGAAGTAATGAACATGATGAAGAGCGACATGGAATTGTTGGGTATGTCTTCAATCCGTCAGATAACAGAACACCCATCTAGTCAAGCACATTTTTGGATTTTAAAAGATTCTTTTAGTTTATTTCTATATTCAAACTGAATAACAATTAAGATTGAAAACTACTGTTATTCAATGGCAAAAATCTTTAAATTATGAGGTAGTCATTATCCCCATATATTCAAACTGAAGATTGTAAAGCAGGGGCAAACAATGTATAACAGCAGGACATTCAAACTGATTAATCGAAAATAAACTGATATTATTGGCACTCATGTCGCATCTTCTTATATCTATTGACAACGACATGGCTGAAAATAGACATACATTAGAACATAATAAAAACCCAAAAAACCTAGAAAACTAAAAACTAAATTACTGTTATAAAATGCCAAAATGCTTCAAATTAAAAAAATAGTCATTATGAGGAGAATTTGCATTGTTACACTGCCTTCAGCTGTCCTTGTACCTGGATCGGATGAGATGGAAAAGCTACCGGATGGCAATAACTTTTAGAAAGAAAATTTTGATTGCTTTTACTTTAAACATCTTACAGATTTGATTTTAACTTAAATAATATGACAAAAGCTTTAAGTGGAACTTCAAAAATATTTCACTTAATCTCAAGTCTAATACTCTTTAACCGCAACAATTTGAATACCTTCGAAGTGAACTTTGTATTTCCAAGAAACTTTAAATCATTAAGCTGATTGCATGGTGTCTTCATATGTCAATTAATTCCCCGCAATAAAACGTAGGGTAACTAAAACACTGGACACTAAGTTTATAACATAATTTTAAACAGAAACGTTCAATATATTTCTTTTTTCCGAACAATAAAGTACAGCAAATGCACATTCTGGAAATCTAAAAAATATATATGCTAAGAGCAGTGTAATGGAAATGATAACCAACTATGCTGAGGCGTTAAACGTTATTTCTTAAACTGTAACATAATAGCTGGACATTTAAAAAAATCAGGTGTTCAGCCTGGACTATCGAATCATGTATTATTTGTAGTTTTTTGTTTAAACCTCTTGTAATGCACATTTTGAATATCAAGTCATTTCGAAATAAGAAAATAGTAAACACATCTTTTTTTATCGATTCTTCAATTTTCAAAAATTTATCCTTCCAAATTATTTCTTCTTACACATAACTAACTACATTCCAAAAGCATCAACCATGGCCGTTTTTGATTTTTTTGGGTGAAGTTCTTATGACGTCATAGTCTGAATCCGAAAAATTCTATTGTACTAAAATGCAGGAAAATACGTTTAAATTTGTACAAATTTTAGGTAAAAAGATCTATTTTATGCTTATTTAATGCAACAAGTTTCACATATTTTTGCTGTTTTCTCCATGTTCGTTTCAAACTTTATAGATTTAAATTGATAACCTTTTTAATTATGTGGATTTTAATGGCTAGCTTTAATAATTTGATCATAAAAAATACTCCCATTTTAAACATATGTTTAACACGGTTGTATAAAGCTACTTTTAAAAGTGCATTTAACAGTTGCTGTCAACTTTGTGCACTCCATCTTTGTACAGACCAACGCAAAAATGAATCTTACCCAGTAAGGAAATAACTAAGACTAAATGAAATCAACACGATCAGAATTCACTAGTAATTTATAGCAAGGTTTTATTTTCAAGATAATTTGTCTTGTTACAATATTTTCAGCACTCTTACCAGCAACTGGTGATATTGAAAAGCCATCAGAAGGTAATAAATAAATGGACAAGAGAGTTATTTGAACTCTCTTTTTATTTTATTATGTATCATTTAAAGAATGAATTTGTAGTTATTTATAATAATACAAAACAAGTGGAAATATATAATCCATATAAACGAACAACTTTTTTTCTCCATTGTCAATTTTGTGTATCACAGTTTAAATATGTCGTATATTCAATTGTTTGTCGGTTACAAGTTACGAAGAAAGAGCAATATAATATCTTTCAACTCTCAATTAAAATAAATCAGAAAATGTGGAATGATTGCAAATTAAACGAGTATCCACCAGCAAATACTTTTATTAAGAAGTAAGCAAATATATGTCACCATCAGCAATTTATAATAACCAAGGCCCATACCTATACCCATAACTATATAAGAGATTATGAAATAAAATTAATTCACACATAATCAACGGCCATCTTTGTGTATAATTCACAAACGAAAGTAAAAAAAAAAAAACCAAAAAAAAAAAACCCAAACACGATTGACAGCAACATAGAAGTTATATATCATGAAGCCAATTGCATGGTGTCTACCTATGTCAGTTGATGCTTTATTCATGTGGATGTTCGCATTGTACAGACCAACGCAAAAAAATGAATCTCACCCAGTAAGGAAATGAGTTAAACTAAATGAAGTAAACACCACGTGAATTCAATAGTTATTCATATCAAGGTTTCATTTTCAAGATAATTTGTATTGTTACAATATTTTCAGCAACTGGTGATGCTGAAAAGCCATCAGAAGGTAGTAAATAAATCGATAAGATAATCATAAAAACTCTTTTTTTTTTTATCATGTATCACTAAAAGAATGAATTTGTAGGTCTTTATATTAAGACAAAACAAGTGGAAATAAATAATCCATATAAACGAACGACTTCAAAATTTTATTAATTAAAATGCCACGATTTCAATTTCTCCATTGTCAACTTTGCTCATCACAGTTTTAATTTGTCATATATCTAATTGATTGGCGTCTAAAAATTACCAAATATGAGCAATATAATATCTTTCAACTCTAAACTGAAATAAATCAGAAAATGTGGTGTGATTGCAAATAAAACAAGTATCCACCAGCAAGTATTTTTTTTAAGAAGTAAGCAAATATATGTCACCATTCAGCCATTGATAATTGACATAGCCAATACATTTGATAGGTATAAAAGAGACTACGAAATCATAACTAATTCATACAAAATCAACGGCCTTTTTTGTGTATAATTCACAAACGAAAGTTAAAATAAAAAACACCCCAAAAAACGATTGACAGCAACATAGAAAATGTGTTATATGCAGAATTACAGAATGTCCAGCTGATATCTAAAAGTAGATGACACCTTACGCTGTATATGTATCTGTTGAAGCAATTTTTTGATTTTATTAGCTGCTCTCATTTCATTTCTTTATTCAAACTGAATGACGATTTTAAAGTTTTTAAACTACTGTTATTCAAGGCCAAAATGCTTTTAGTTATAAAATAGTCATTGTCATCATGTTTTTAAACTGAATAACAAATAAGATTATAGTAAAAGAGAGGCAAAAGATACTAGCGGGACATTCAAACTCATAAACCGGAAATAAACCGATATAATTGGCACTCATACCACATCTTGTTATATCTATTAACACCACCATTGTTGAAAAAGACAAATAGACAAACAATAATACACTAAACACAACCTAGAAAACTAAAGACAAAACTACTGTGAGTAAATGCCAAAAAGCTTTAAATCAATAAATAGTAATTGTTAAGATAATCTGCTATCAGCCCTTGTGCCTGAATCTAATGAGATGGAAACGCCACTGGATGGTAATAAATTTTAGAAAAGTATTTAGATTTCTTTTAATGTGAACATCTTTCAACTTTAATAATAAGACAAATGCTTTAAGGGGGACTTCAATAATAGTTCACTTAATCTCAGGTTACTCTTTTACTGCTACAATTTGAATGATGATGCTCACATTGTACAGACCTACGCTAAAAGAAATATCACCCAGTAAGGAAATGAGTAAGACTAAATCAAATCAACACGACAAGAATTAAACATTTATTAATATCAAGGTTTTCCTTTCAAGATAATTTATATTGATACAATATTTTCAGCAAATTTACCAAAAAGTGATGATACTGAAAAGCAATCAGAAGGTAATTACTAAACGTACAATTTTTGTATTCCTAAAATAATGGATTTTTAGTTGTTACTATGTATGCTCTTCAACTTTGTACTTGTTTGGTTTTTTAACTACTTTGATCTGAGCGTCACTGATGAGTCTTGTGTCGACGAAACGTGCGTCTGGCGTATTAGATTATAATCCTGGTACCTTTGGTTACTGTTTACACTACTGGGTCGATGCCACTGCTGGTGGACGTTTCGTCCCCGAGGGTATCACCAGCCCAGTAGTCAGTACTTTGGTGTTGACATGAATATGAATTATATGGTATTTTTTTATAAATTTCCTGTAACAAAACTTTGAAATTTTCGAAAAACTAAGGATTTTCTTACCCCAGGAAAAGATTATCTTGGTCGTATTTGGCACAACCTATTTGGAATTTTGGGTCCTGCATTCCTCAGTGATCTTCAACTTTGTACTTGATTTGCTTTTTAACTATTTTGATTTGAGCGTCACTGATGAGTCTTGTGTAGACGAAACGCGCGTCTGGCGTATTAAATTATAATCTTGGTAACTTAGATAACTGTTATAATACAAAATAAGTGGAAATATGTAATCCATATAAACTAACGACTTCAAAATTTTATTTATTAAAATGCAACGATTTCAACTTCTCCATTGTCAGCTTTGCATATCAAAGTTTAATACTGTCATATATTTAATGGTTTTTCTTTTAAAAATGAGCAATATGATATCCTTTAACTCTCAACAGAAAATGTGGTATGATTGTAAATTAAACGAGTATTCACCAGCAATTATTTTTATAAGAAGTAAGCAAATATATGTCACCACTCAGCCATTGATAATGACCCAGGCACATACCTTCGGATAGCTATAAAAGAGATTATGAAATGAGAAACAATTCACACAAAATCAACGGCCTACTTTGTGTAAAGTTCACAAACGAAAATTAAAAAAAAAACACGATGGACAGCAACATAGAAAATACGATGTATGATTTTAATCTGTCAGATAACAGAATGTCCATCTAATATCTAGTATTAGATGACACCTTACGCTGTTTATGTATCTGTTCAAACACTTTTTGGATGTCATAAGATTCTTTCAGTTTATTTCTATATTCAAACTGAATACCGATTAAGATGGTAATCTACTGTTATGCAATGCCAAAAATGCTTTAAATTATAAGATAGCTATAATCATCATAATATGCATGGCTACACTGTTTTCAGCCACTGTAACTGAATCTGAAGAAATGGAAAAGTCACTGGATGGTAATAACTTATAGAAAAAGGAAAGAAGTATTGTTTTACTTCGCACCCCTTACAGATTTTATTTTTAGTTTTAATAATAAAGTAAATTAAAGTTTAGAGTTTAAAGTTGGGGTTTATTATTTTTTAATTAAGTCTTAAATCTAGTGCATGGTGTACATACGTCAATCTATGTTTTAGGCGTGAGGACACTCGCATTGTACAGATCACCCTAAAAATATATTATTCAGTAGGGAAATGAGTAAGACTAAATGAAATCAACACGCCATGATTTCAAAAATATTAGTAACAAGGTTTTATTTTAATTGTTACAATAATTTCAGCACCTGTACCAGAACCTGGTGATATGGAAAAGCTATCAGAAGGTAATATCTAAATTTCTAATTATCTTATTCTGTATGCCTAATAGAATTATTTCGCAGTTGTTTATAACAAAGCAAAACAAGTGGAAATAAATATTTGATTTAAACGAACGACTTCAAACTAGAACTGATCAAAACGCAATGATTTTAATTTTTTTTAACCTTGCATTTCGCAGTTGTGTTATGTCATATGTTTAATCGTATGTCGTTTTACATATGCCAATTGATGCTCTATGCGCGTTCATTTTCGCATGGTACACACAATTAACATTTCTCTAACAGGATAATAGGTTAGACAAAATGAAATTAACACTACATAAATCCTGCGGTAAACATTGCGAACAATGAGCAATACGATATCTCCCAACTCACATTAAAAATAAGAGGATATGATATGATTTTTTTTTAAAAGTAAGTAACAATACATCACAAAAAAGCTATCCGGAATAAATACCATACCGTATGGTAGCTTTATCACACCTCACCAAACAAAATCAACGGCCTAATTGGTGTATAGTTCATAAACGAAAATCAGAAAAAAAGATAGATACCGATATGAAAAAAAACCAAACATTTGTTCTAAGTTTTCAATCGTAAGATAACATACTGTTAATCTGATAACTAAAAACAGATGACAATAATCGCTGTCTTGATATTTGTTCAAGCTCTTTTCAGAATTCATACGTGTCTCAATGATAATTTCAATTTTTATACATAATAAGTTACGTTCAAGATGGTTAAACTACTGTTATTCATTGCCTCATGCATAGATTATAATAGTCGTTATCATGATAATGTACATTTTTACACTGCTTTCTAGTGGTGCTTGTACCGGAATCTGATGAGATGACAACGCTAGCAGAAGGTAATAACTGATAGAAAATGGTAAAAGTATTAAGACAAAAGTTTTAAATAAATTTTCAATGGGCGTGATGGGAAAACATCATTAAGACAATCGAGTCAAAGAGATCAGTTTATATCTTCTTAAAATACGTTTGCTGGGCTAAAGTTCCATCTGTAAAAGCACAGGAAAATCGAAAGAAAAATGATGAAAAAACTTGATCATATTCGTCATTATTCTTGACTACTGGAATTGTCAAAGACTTTAATAGGTTGTCTTGAGTTTACACTTTATGATCAGTCGTTTTTAACTTTCGTATTTTGTCTACAAGGAACTAATAAGTGTTTTATGAACATGTCCATGTATCTTGAGGCCTTCCATTCGTCAGCACTTTATTGTATGATGTTGGAATCAGGTAAAACACAAAATGTCCTCGTTAACATTAGTTTTTACTTTCATAATTTGTCATCAAAAGGCTTTTAGGATTATCTTTTTCGCCTAATGCATAGAGAATTATGTCTCGTGTTTGAATAAAACAAAAAAGAAAGATATTCGGCAGCTTTTGAAAAAAAAAGCCAAACTGCATGCAACTAATGATCTGCATTTGAAGTCAAGTTTGCTGACTGAAAGCTTAAATAAAAACAACTTCACCATACGACCTTTTGAAGACCATTCTTAGATCCAAGTAAAATCATTTTTCAAGGACTGTGCCAATTTTAAGCCGTGTACCATGAAGTGAAATTAAACTCTTTTAATAATCGACTGTTGCCTATTTTGTCACCGCACGTCGTCTTAAGTTTATACTTTTTGATCAGTCGTTTTTAACTTTTGTATTTTGTCTACAAGGAATTAATAAGTGTTTTATGAGCAAATCCATGTATCTTGAGGCCTTCTGTTTTCAGAAAATGTCTAATTTTCGTTTAGTTGGCAAACTATGAAAATTATATGCAAATGACATTTACCCTGCTGGTGAAGCAGTTGAAGTCGATTTCAAATTTAAATTTGTATATGATCTCCAAAAGCAAGTTAAACACGAGAAACAAGACTATAGATAGACTTAGGTTGAGGTATCAGGCCTACATTTCGAAATCAGTTTCATAAAGTTAACCTCTAAAAGTACGGAGAGCCATTGAAGCAAAATAGCGTTGGTTTGGGTAAGCTCGTCATATGACGGTCACAGCATGGTAAGAGTTAATTTAAAGAAATTAACAACATCTATTTGAATTTGTTTAAAGAATATACCATATATAGTACTTTTTTCACGGAACATTAACGTGCTGCTGTATGATTATTAGTAAGGTATTATTGTGAAGGTAAATTGTAAAGAGGTTCTGCAAAAGAAAATCACGAATTCTAATGCAATTATTTTGTATCAATGGTTCTGATTGGATGACAGTTAGCGTAAAATTCTCTATCTCCTTGTCTGTAACTAAGGAAGCCGTCATTTTGAATTGCTGAATGTATTGACATGTAATTTCTACAAAAATAAGCCAAAAAACTCACTTGTTGTAGCTAAAAATCTTCTTTTTATCAAATTTTATTACATTCTGAAGCGGCACAAAAGCCAGCAAACGCCCGGTGTTTATGTTTGACGCCGGAAGCATACCTATGACGTCACCTGGTATAGGGACCAAAGAAGATAACATATTTTCGCGGAATTTTCTTTAATGAAGATTTTACACTAAAATAATTATTGAAATTAAATTACGAACTTGTTTTGCATTAGAATAGAGATAACTGTATCCGCGTCGCCAGGTAAACTAAATTTGCGACAGTAAAATTACCGATGGACGTCCTTAAAGCTTCAAATACAATACAGTTATCTCTTAATTCCCAAACATTTCAATTGACTCCATATTCGGAAAATTTCATTTGTTACAAACGCAAAAACTCTTTCATCTGCAAAAGTATTTCAACATTAGTCTTGTCTACACTTTACACAAGTATTCCACATTCTAAACTAAAGAAAATACTGAAGGAGTTGGTACTGCTTTGTTAAATAAAAAAAGTATCATGTCTAAGGAAGGGATAAATCATTCTTTGTAAAAAATTACTCGAACACAAAATTCTCTGAAACTGACATTATCAAGATGCTTGATTTGATTATTGACAACATATTTGTGATGTTTTGAGGACGTATTTTTCAACAAACTATAGACATTCCAATGGAAACCAATTGTGCCCACTTCTTGCCGACTTGCTCTTTTATTCTAATGAGGCTGACCTCATTTAGGAACTTCTCGGGAAAAAACAAAAGATGTTAGCAATATCCTTTAATTCATTTTCAGCTATAAAGATGACGTGTTATCACTAAATAATACAATATTTGGTTACTATATTGTACTCAGCTATCCCCCCGAACTAGGTATAAAGGAAATAAATGATACAGTAAAGTCTACCTCATAACTTGACTAACATCTTTACATTGACATTGAGGGCTAGCTGATTAAAAAATTGGACGAGAAAAAGAGGTAAAATTGTGAACTTTCCCCGGGAATATCGTATCTATTGGGAGATATATACTCCGTATGCAGGCCTACTGAAATGTTGCTACATACAATTGGAATCTTGTATTTCCTATCATGATTTTTTTGATAGAGGTTTGCTGCTCACAAGGAAGCTATTTAACCAACAGTTCCAAAAGAGGGACGAAAGATACCAGAGGGACAGTCAAACTAATAAATCGAAAATCACCTGACAACGCCATGGCTAAAAATGAAAAGGACAAACAGACAATAGTACATATGACACAACATAGAAAACTGAAGAATAAACAACACGAAACCCAACAAATTCTAGGGGTGATCACAGGTGCTCCGGAAGGGTAAGCAGATCTTGTTCCAAATGATGAAGTTAGAGTCATCATTTTTTAAATTTTACGGAAGCCACCAGCATTTGGTTTACAGTTATGGAATATCCATTTCGCAGATGAAATGGTAGATGTTCCTTATGTCGTAACTACAATCCCGTTCCCTTTTCATGAAGTTGACCTACCGAGTTCGACTATTTGCCGGGTTTGTAATAACAAGAGCAACAAGATTGCTACCCCATATGGAGCAGGATATGCTACCCCTCCGAATTACCTAAGATCACCCCCAGATTTTTGCTGGAACTATTTTTTTATGTTGTGTTTTATGTACTATTGGTTGTCTGTTAGTCTTTTTCTTTTGTAGCCATGCTGTTGTCTGTTTTTTATTTAATATTTGAGTTTGAATGACCCTCTAGTATCTTTTGTCCCTCTTTTGTAACAAACAAAAACTTTTAGGTACCTCTTTACAAGTAGAACCAAATACTATGAAATTTCCAACTACTATACGCACTGGCTTCCAAAGCTGCACCGAAAACAACTTACAAATATAGTATTCAAGTCATTGTTTGACTCCTTAACTGTGTATTCTACTTACTAGATTTACTTGGTACAATCAAAAACCATGTAATAAATTGTTCAAACAATGTCTTCGAAAATAGTTGAATTAAGGTTCAAAATACGTTGGAAGTAATTAATAAATTGCATACTTATATTGCGGACATCCAATTTATTCAAATGTTTGATTTATCACCCTATATACATATTTGCCTCATAATCTTATTAAAGAAATTCAACAGACCTAAATAAATGAGGGCGTCTCATATGTTTATGATGGTATGCTACTCAACCCTTAAAGGGAGGTATTGAGCTTGATTTTCAGATGGTGAAGACGTTATTTTTTAATTAGTTTAATTGAGGATGGAGCTGGTATTTCAGTAACAGCTAGTAATCCTTTGTTAATTTGGAATTATTTTGATCTCAGATTCATTGTGCGCTTTGAGTTTTTGTTTTATTTCTTCATTGGATCGAGTTTGAAAGGGGGATTGATATTGCACAAAATATATTTAACACCGCCTCATGTTTGTGCCTGTCCGAATGCTGGAGCCTATTGCGTTTGTTAATCTTGTCACTCAATTAACTTAAAATAAGTTCAAATGATTTAAAGTAAAGTGTGGTGCCCATTTTACATAGCGTAATGAGTCACTAATCAATCAATGAATCATATTTCTTAGAAGTAAAATATCATATGTACGGTTGCATGGCATTTACATATGTCAATTGAAGCCTCATGGGTGTAATTGTTTGCATTGTACCGATTAACGCCAAAAAAATTCCTTCTCAGTAGAGACATGAGTAATACAAAATTAACACTACATTAATATCCAACGGTTAATAGTAATGTCTATATTTCGATAATTTGTACGGTTACATATTTTTCATCACTTGTACAAAATTCTGGTGACACGGAAATATCATCAGTCGTGAAGAGAACTATTTTGATTGTTATCATTTTTTTTTATTCTTATCTGTTTTTATTTTAGTTGTTAATATTACGGCAAAACATTTGAGAATGAGTTCAATAACGATTTACTGAATTTTTAATCTTTAATGTTTAATCTTCAATCGATACCGACTTGAAACTAGCACGTTTTAAAACACAACGATTTCAAAGTCGCATTTCCAGTTGGACATATCACTTGTCCAATTGTAGGATGTGCACATATGCCAATTGATTCGGTATGCGTGTTCATGCTCGGAATATACGAAAAATTCAAACATTGTTTTACATAAGTTCAAGAGGAATTCAAAATCAAAAAATATTTTATGAAGCATGCGGTTAACATCACAAAATATTGGCAAAACAATGCACTTTAAATCATAGCATAACAATCAGAAGACAGGATATTTATTTAAATGAGACAATTATCAATCATAATATCACCAATCATTAAATAATGTAGTAGCGAGCAACTATAACTCACCATACATCCATCGAGAATGAACACAACCCTTACCGTAAATAGCATTAAAAAACATAACGAAATGGAAAACACCTGCAACAAAACATTAACAGTCCATTTTATGAACAGATAAATAAACGAAAAAATAACCTCGCCCTTCCACAGTTTCTTTGCATCATACAAAAAAGTTTGTTTTTTTCCTGATATTAACCTGATATATATATGAATTACGATGTTTAACTATAAATTACTGTTTTATAATGTCAAAATGCTTTTAAGAATGCACTTCTGTTAATATTGATAATACAATTTTCTACAGGAATTCCCTTTACAGCTAAAACTGTGATACTTGTATTATTAGGTGTCGTAAAAAATATATCCGAGAATGAAAAGTTGGTATTCATTACTATTTTCTTTATAGATCAAGACATAGGGCTGTGCAGCATATTTTCCAAATTTGTATGCCCCGAACTTCTTATAGTTTTTATTTATTTATTTCATTGGATAAAACATAGTAACATATCTCGGAACCAGTACGTAAACAAAACAAAATTCATATTAATAGTGTATATCTCCCTAGAGATGGGTTGGGTTGCGCAACAGACGTATTTTCAAAATGCAACTTTAATTAATAAAGTTTTATCACCATTTTTGATCACCTGTATTGGCTATTGCTTTTATGTTTTCAACACTTGTACCAGAGTCTGGTGACATGGAAAAACAACCGAAAGGTAATAACTTAGAGGAAAAGAGAAGAATTTTGCATTCCTGATAGCTTTCATTAGTTTTCGTTGTTAATGGTAAGATAAAAGTTTTACGTTGGGTTTCAACGTAACAAAATAGTCGTGACACTTTCAATTTCTCAATCATCAACTTTGTATCTTGAATTGAAATATCGTATACACGATTTCATGGCGATTATATTGGCCAAAAAATGCATAATGTGCGTGTATGGTTGCAATATATTGACCAACGCAACATTAAACTTTTTCAAAAGGGTAACTAGGAAGACAAAATGAAATTAGCACTTCATAGATCTTGCGGTTTATATTGCAAAATATGAGCTATACGATATCTTTTAAATATAACATAAAATAATAAAATGTGGTACATGTATTATTGCAAATGAGTCAACTATCCACCAGATACCACACAATGTGAAAGTAAGAATATATAAGTTGCCACCCAAACGTCGAAAATGAACAAAAGCCATACTGGATGATATCTATGAAAGACAGAACAAAATTACTAACAATTCAAACAAAAATTTAACGACATGATAAAACAAATCATGATAGACAGTGATATTTAAAACATTTGTTGAATCAGATAGATGGTAACCCCTAAGCTGTCATTATATTCGGTTCAATACCCTTTGGAGCTCATACGAATTCCACGAATGAATTTTTTAATAGATTGATGATGAAAATCGCTAAACAACTGTTGTTTGATTCAAAGTGCTCTAAAAATAGCAGAAGATATCAGTAGAATACTAAAAACTCTTAAGTCAAAGAAAAACTGACAAGGTGATGGCAAATAAAAACAAACACGAAAAAAAAAAAAAAAAAAACTCAATCAAAACAACGACTAATGTGGCTTCATCATTATGATAATTTTCAATGTTTCTATTATTTGCAGCACTTGTACCAGATACTGATAACAGGGAAAAAACAGGTAATTACAAAGAAGGTTTTTTTTTATACTGTTTGATGTTGATCCTCAAATAATTTTTTTAACTGCTGTAAAAATAGGATAAAATCCGTAAGTGGGATTTATAATTAGGCGTTTCTGAATCTTAAGAACATATGATACAATCTTTCTACTTGAAAGAATAAATGGGTCAACATTTTCTTTACATATATATGCTCTGAAGTTTCATACCAATCCTTTGGAAGTAATTGATTTTTATCAAAGTTTCAGGATTTTAGAATAAAAACGTTCATCTTTTTTTATGTATATTGTAAACAGAAATACGTCAGTGACTTTTTCATAGAATAAATACAAATAATCTGTAAACGTAATCAAACTTATGCAATTATAAAAGGGGAGTACATGAACTCGTTTTCTAGTTAAATCAATCTGAATAATTAAAATCAGATGAAAATGCATCTTTTCATAATTTGTTACAGTTTGATGTCGCAAAAAATACCATTTTACTCTAGCAACGTCCTTACTCCCCTGCAACTGTATTGTCAGCCGTTAAGTATAGGTGTTTTTCTTTCAAGCAGTCTTATTACTCAATAGTATACCAATAAGAATGAAGCATGATTGCCAATGAGACAATTATCTTCAAGAGATCAAATGACGTAGAACTAAACTTGTATAGATCAATGTACAGCCATTTGTTTTAAATTAAAAAAAAAAAACGAAAATCAACCTTTTTTGTATTAGTCACAGACATAACAAAATGTAATACAAATTCAGACAAAAAGGGTCTTTGCTTTGTGTACAAAACAATAAACGAAAAATTCAAATATGATATACAGTGACCAAAGACAGAGGATGACAGACACATACAAAATAATACGAGCTCCAAACCTTCTCTTTATCTGTGGGAGTAGTCAAACAGTACATATATTGGAAAAAGATAGACACGTCCGAGTGGCATGTCTTACATTTTCGAATTTGTTGCGTACACAATAATAAGAATGTTATCTATGATAGGGTCGATGCTATTGCTGGTTGGTGTTTCTTATCGAAAATATCACCAGCCCAGAAGTCAGCAATTATGTATGGTTTTTAATATCACGCATATACATGAGAAAACTTCTACGAATTTTTTTTTCTTGTTGTCATTGATTTGCTTCAAAATATGAATAGCAGTGCTTACTGTATTGTTTCAACGATGAATAATTTTATACATGGGCGTTTTTCAATAAAAACGTACTTTCTTGTCCTAGCCACTTTAAAAAAAATGTGTTTGAACTTTGCAAGTATTTTTTTGTGCAGTAAGTACATTGAATTAGATTTAACATTTTAAGCAAAGAAACAGTTTATTTTTTAGAGGGATTGATAAGATATTGATTCCTAAATGGTCCTAAACAACCAAAATGGCATGTCCTTAGACCACCTGTTTAACATTCATACTCTAAAATATCGTAAAAAAATGTAGAAATAATTATTATTTTTACTTAATATAAGTTCTTTAATAATTCAAAAGTATGTTTAGAGCCAACATATTTTAATAAACAGCTTTTAACATAGGATTTTTAATTTCAGAAGGTGTGTCCCTGACACAATGTCCACTACGAAACGAAGTCATTAAAATTTGCTAATAAACAGTTTTATAAAATCAATGTAATTTTTGTTTGCAAGAGATATAAACATTAGGGTCTTACAAAAGAAGTGATGCTTTTATAACGGCAATTAAATTGTTGGTAAGAAAAATTGAGCACATCAAATGGACCAGAGTGATACCGTATTTTTGTAAATGTCCACTACGAAACGGGTCAAATCTCCTTCAGTATCTGGTTTTAAAATTAAAAAAAAAAAATCAGTGTACAGCTTAATACATGCTTTGATGAATACAGTCAATCTTGTTACTATTACAATATAGGGGTTGTGGGGGAAAAAACATATGAATATGTCCCCTACGAAACGGTCACCTACGAAACAAGTTTGGGAGAAAAACGTTCCGTAGTGGACACTACCACTACCATGCAGTCTTTTTTTACTCTTTTTTCAATTATATTCGTGCAAAACAAATAACCAGGGTTAGTTTCATGTAATTTTTATTATGTTTTTATCAAAATAGAATAGGGTTGATATCAACTACGAAACTTTTTGTCCACTACGAAACGGTTTTGTCAACTACGAAACGCATCAAAATGTCCACTACGTAACATGAATTGTACCTTTAGTATATGAAGTACTGTCTAATCTTTATCGATAAAAAGTGGTTCTCCAATTCAGAAAAAAATGAGATTTTTCTAGTATATAAAGTAAACAAACTGGAATGTCTATAGGAAACATTTCAAATTGCAAAAAATATGTGTGTTTAGAAGCAGACAAAAGTCCCCTACGAAACAGTACACAAATTATGAAAATACTATCATTTTAAAGAATATTTAAGATTGCACTTTTTGTTTACAAACAGGTCTATAATAGAGGTATTCAAAATAACTCTTGAAAATATATTTAAGACAAGTTGATTTTCCATTTTTTTTTAGGTCTGAAAGGAACGCTTTTATTGAAAAACGCCCACATGTGTACTAATATGATAATTTCGAAAAAAGAGAAGATAAAGTTGACTTCGAAATAAGGCCGATTTTTTTTTCAAACTATATGTGTGCATGCAATGTGACTTCCGACTTTACCCTAGACCGAATTCTTCTGTCCCAATAATGCATATATTTACTAATTTACATTTGCCTTTTATTGATTTTGCTATTTATTTTGTAAAAGATAGAGACTGAAAGCAGTGTCTAGGAGATTCACGTACAATTTGTTTGTGATCATTTTTCGCTTATTTTGTACTTGTCAGACATCCGTATACACTTATAGATAAACGTTGTTTCTACTTTTCCAGTGCCTTACTATGATAATCAATTTTTGTCATCATTCAATACATTCATTCTGGGCAAGTTTGACATCTTTAAATATTTCGACCAATCAACGTTGATTTCCGGTAACTAGGATCTTCTACCTTCTGAACGAATAACACGTAATATCTAATTATAACCTTATTCAACCTTATACCAAGAAGGTAAAATGGCTTTGATTGCCAAAAAATACTATACTAAACCTGTTTCCCATTATTACCCCATTCAAGTCAATATTTTCGTCATTCCTCAGTATATTATGTTTTTATGGAATCCTAGCGGTGTAAATCATATATGGTTCCTGTTGAAGTCATGCTCATCTTTTTGGATCTCAAGGCCATTGAGTGTTTAACTTTTATAAGGTTTTCGTTCTCTTTTCATTTTACACGTACTGTGCACGAGCATTAATGCGTATGTCAATAATCATAAAGTGAAATTTAATGTGTGCAATTTTACTGAAAAGTAAAAACCAAAGGATATTTAGAAAACATACAATGACTGTATTGATATATTTTTATCTGTCTTGTGTCAGGAATTGTAGTTCTTGGAAATATTTCAGAAGTGAAAGAGTTCATTTCTAAACTAGAAAAAAATGCTCAAAATCTCGGCTACAAGCGAAATTTGTATGATAATGAACAAAATGCCCCCCTCGATATTCTGCTAGAAAATTTTACTTTCATTTTCATACTATATACAGAAACATTTGATATAGATACGTTTGGTTTATCAAAAGGGGACATTGACAAAGTTAAATTTGTTAAAAAGATAGAAAATGGAGAATTGGAAAAAATCCAAATAGTTTGTGACTGTAAAAAAGGAAAAAGTGATGAAGGCACTCCGTAGAATTGACCTATTTTTGAAAGAAACTGAGATAGATGGGACTTTTTTTCTGAAAAAAAAGAAGGTGCGTTTCATACGATTCTCACAACACTCCCAACTCCAAAACCGTCAATTAGGGAAAAGATGTCAATAAGACGCAAAACGATAAGTAGTATCAAAGAAGATTAAAAAGCACTGAAAACATTAAATGACAGATGAAAATCTCAGACATTTATAAAACGTATATAAATTAATGAATTTTAAAATCATAGAGTGCACAAGCATCTTGTTAAAATTGACCGTGAATAATTACTTTGTAATCGACATCGTCTTTGAAACGTTATTTTGACAAATACTTATACAATGTAGGTATATTTGTTTCTTTGTCTTTTTTATGTTTCATTGTCATTTTGCTTAGTTTTTTTTGTTACCTATTCTGACATCGGATTTGGAATTTCGATTTCCTTATGTTCAATAAATGACTTGCCATAAAAGATGTTACAATGGTCACCCTTGTTCTTCACAACAGACCAGGTAACGGCGAAATTTAACGAAACCTTCCCTAACTCCTTACCTAATACATTGTAGAAATGCTAAAATGTATCAGATATTTGGTGCTTTGGCCGATTATTAAATGTTGAAAATATGTATATATATATCTATATATATACAACTCGTCTAAATATCAACGCAACAATGCTAGATCTGTAAATTTGGTTTCGCAAATATTTTATTCTTCCCTCGCCGGGATTCGAACCCATGCTACTGTGATATCGTGACACCAAATCGCCTGCACTGCAGTCGTCCCGCTAGACCACACGACCACCTGGGCTCTTAAAAATAGAGCTTTCGCTGGCCGTATGTTACCTTTCCACGTCAGTTTAGTTTTAATCTAGCGGCGTACTGCAGTACATGATATATAAGGCATGAAGATGTTATTGTTACAGATCAGCTAAATTATCTATAGTAAAGGATCCTACAAATTAATGTAAGATACAGTCACAGAAAATAATTATATTTATAAGTACGTCTGAGTCAGTGACAACCCTACAACAGATGTATCCATCGGATCCCCATCAATGATGGTGATACATGGCTGTGTACATAATGTATATACAACTCGTATAAACATCAACCCAACAATGTTAGATCTGTAAATTTGCTTTCGCAAAGATTTGGTTCTTCCCTCGCCGGGATTCGATCCCATGCTACTGTGATATTGTGACACCAAATCGCCTGCACTGCAATATATATATATCGATGTGCAAATATTTTTGATGATAAATCTTTCACTGAACATGCTGAAGTTCCATTCTCCAGATTGTTAATATTCAAAGAGGATTGCTGCCTTCCGGCATACATATACATTTCGTACATTAATGGGGAATGGAAAAAGGTTATTGTCATTTTGTTCTTAGCAGAAATAAGAATTCATTTGCCTTAAAATATCATGGTTCGAACAAAATACCATTAACAACGTCTTCCTTGAATTTAAGTGGAGGGATATTATACAACAACATTCTTTAACCAATGAGAATAAATTGCAATTTGTTTAATTGTATTTAACTCGTACATGTATGAAGCAAATTTAACTATATAGTTATGTGTAAAAAAAAACAAGGTTAGGCCGAGATTTGAGTTGAAGAAACTATAACGTTGTCGACTATTTAAGCTTTTTGAAGATAAAATGCATCCATCTGAAACATTACGATATATATAGATTACAATTTGACCATATCTTACCCCTTAAGAGCCTTACGTCATGATATCAGCCAGAGATCCAACAAGTTCGTTTTATATCAGACTCTGAAATTGAGGTGGAGAAGTACCAGGGATGTCTTGTATTTCTTAATTCATAACAATTAAATCTTTGTTTTGTAACAAACTTTATAAGTTTTTGGTCTACTACGTTTAGATGTAAAGCGTGTATCTCATATAAAGCCTCCTTTATAGAACATTATATATAATTAAGGATGTCAAAAAACGTATTTGCAGCAGAGAAATATTTGGTGGAGGAGGAGGTGAGAGAGAGAGAGAATAACAGAAGACAATCAGAATTACGCAGTTAGTACATGTTTAAAACAAAAGTTCTAATAAATAAAATAACCTATCTACTAAATCAAAAACGGAAATATTTATTTTGTCATGAAAGTAAATTTACAATTTAATTTCTATTCTAATATAGTCTTAAGGGTGACTAAGGGGTAGACATATGGTCACTGTAGGTTCTGCCGGCTGGCAGTACAAATAACCTTGTAAACTCTGATTGTGTTGGGATATACAAAAACGCAGCAATATATCAACCAAATCAACCAATTAATTTGTTTTATCCCGCATTTTTTGTATGTTAAGCTATCTTAACTCAAACAAATAATTGATTCTTGAATAAAAAAGTGTTACACTACAAGGGCTGTACTTCAGGGAAAACCATACAGACAAGAAATTTGTTTTCAACTTTTTATAAGATTCATTTTGTTGTATTATTTGATTTGCAGTTTTTAATAGTATATTTTCCTGTTTCATAATATTTGTTTTTTTATTTACTTGAATGAACCACTGAGGTTTATTTTCCGGAATTTGTAGAATGACGTCTAAATATTTGACGATTACCCTAAAGAAAGGCATACAATAACTTGAGGCAGTTGACGCAAATATGTATACATTAGTTTTACCAAGGGATAAAAGTATACCATTATTTTCGACTTTAAGATAAATTCTTTAAATTCTTTCTTTCTTCATTCAAATAAATAGATTAACAAACATGAAAACAAAAGTTATTTGCTTCTTATATTTAAATTGTAGATACTGCTCCGGTTGCAATACAGATGATAGATAAACCAAAAGGTAATTCAATATACCTCGGTCAGTAATGTGAAGTTTTATTATTTCATAGCCCATTTAAAAAATCGTTATACAAGACAACTTATTTTATATATTCCATAGTAAGGGATTGAATTATAGGCTGATTGTAACATTTTCATGTTTACATAAAAAAGGCTATTTAGATATTTGGTTTTATATAGAAAAAAAAAAATCTTTCATAAAACACCTCGATTTCTCTGGGTATAGATGGTAAATATCAAAGTAATAAAAAATAGAAGAATTAGTCTTAATTTTGATTTAATGATTTTTTAAATTTTGTGACATCTATTTCATGAATTCGTTTGAGCAAGGTTTTTGTTTTTACATGAAGACGATATCTGTTTGTACAGCCAATTTTCAAAAGTATACAAGTAATACATACGTAACATTTAAAATAATTTAGACAATAAATTCATTAAGATGAGAAACGGGGGTGAAGATCCACTGTAAACTAGTAAATGAGTAAATCTTACCTTTGATGCATTTAACACCAATCATTTATCATTATATAAAAAAGGTAAATCGTAAAAAATACTTTGGGGTAACATTGCTCTTTTGGTTGTGTTTCTGAAACGTTGATACAGCACGGAAGTGTAAAGTTACCCTAATTAATAAACTTTAATTTTGTTTTGAGATTATGTCATGCTTATATGATTATCTGACACAAACTATATCGCTTGCAACATTTCTTTATAATTAAAGGACAACTTGTCGCTATCTAGAAAACTTGGTCAAAGGTGTTTCACTATTTAATTTGATAGTGACAGATATATAAAAAAACTTTGATAAAAAGCTTTAAAAGACTCAGATTATATAGAATCTCATTTTAATTTTTTAATTCGAATGTCACTGAGGTAAAATAACAAATATACAAACTACAAGCAAAATTGAAAACAAAAAGTCGCTTATCAAATGACAAGATTAATCGCATAAATTCTGTCAAATTGCTGACTTGATGTTAAAAATGGTGGATTAAACCTTGTTTTATAACTAGCTAAACTTATCACTTGTAAAACTATAAGAGGAAAAGAACGGAACAAGAGAAACACCGAAATGCTACAAAACAAACACCAACATACATACTCCCTTATAACAATTGTCATATTCCTGACTTGCTACAGGACATTTTAAGATGGTGGATTGAACCTAATTTTGGCTACCCTAACCTCTAGCTTATTTGACAATATTAAAAAAAAGTTGCAAGAACACTCATGAGTGAAAAATACACAATTGAATGATATGGAAGTACATTTCAACATGTAAACCAACCAATAATAACGAGCACCAAAACTGGATTTACCACAGCACAATAGCATTATGAACTATGCATCATACAAATGTAGCAACGCCACAAAAAGTGAAATCACAGGTAAATTTCTTAAAATAGAATATGAAATTGTGATTAAATTTATATTGATTTTATTTGATGTGTATAAAATTTTATTAGTAATGGTGTAAACATGTTTTAAACTGATATTGACTTTGAACTAACTAGCTTCGAGTTCACCCTTATCTGTAGATTGTGTCTAAATTCCATTTATAATATTTTTGTTTTGCGTTTTTCTAATAATTCAAGTTTTTTTCCAACTTTTGTAAGTGTGGTCTAGGCTGTGCGGTTACACCACTGTCCCATGTTATTGGAGGGTTAGGCACCCGCAAAATACCATAAAACCTGCCGTGTGTTGCTGTATATTGTACTTGTTTTCAGTTTACGGTTTTGTATTTTATCAGGCCGTTTGATTGCTCGTTTGAATTATAGTTGTTATGACGGTACAATTGATAGCTTGGTTAGCAGTCTGATTATTTCATTTGGTATCTGGTTCCTTTTTTATGTGGTTGTTTAAGTATTATCAAAATTAATTAAAAAAAACACAATTCCACCAAAAAAAAAAAAAATAGACGTGGATTTATTAAATGTTCTACCCTATTCATTGAATTTCAGATATAGTAGTTCTTGGTAAGACAAGAGAGGTGAAAGATTTCATAGATGAACTCGAGAAAATCACAGACAAGTTTGACTACATTGCAGGATTGTATGCCAATGATAAAAATACACAACTTGATATATTGCTAACTACGTATCAGTTTATATTAATACTTTATACAGAGAACTTTGACATGGAAAAAGCTGGATTATCTGAAAAGGATGTTAATAAAATTCGTCGTATGGATCATTATCCCCAAATCAAAATAGTTTGTAATTGTAAAGAGGGCTTAGTCAATGAGGCAATTGATAGAATAGATCTAGACTTTAAGAATAAAAAATGGGACGATTTTTTGAAAGAAGATAGTAAATATCTTGATATATTAACACAGCTTCGAGTGCTACATTCGAAAAAAACAAACAAGAAACCCAATAGGAATAGAAGATCAAAAACTATCGAAATATTCTAATAGAAAGGCATAAGGAATTTGTAAAGGAATGCTATACATTGCTGTTATTTATATATTGGTTACCTATCTATAGAAATATTCGATAGAGATATTAAATTATTACAAATAATCACAAACATACAAAGGATATCTGTTATCCTAAATATCTAATATTTGTTCATTTTATAGTTATTTAATGGTGATGTTGTACCCTTTTTGACTTGTTTTATATTATATTTTGTAGTGTACATAATCATATTACATGATCCATCGCCCTGTAAGATTAATAGTTGACTATTTATTCAGTCATTTTGTATATATATATATATATACATGTCTAAATTGAAAACTACGTTCAAACCTATGATTGCGTTGGATAAAAACCGCAATTTTTATACGTGTGCATGTAAAACAAATTTCGTCGTAGAAGGGTCTAAATACAGCACTAACAACATTTTCCAAAAGACCAAAAAAGTGAAAAAGTATATTTAAACAAAACGAATTTGACTAACAGGTCGAACAACTGACGTTCTTTAACCACAAACATGAGGTGTCAATATTTTTTTAGTACACCAGATCCAGATTTCGACAATAAATGTCTCTTCAGTGATGTTAGGGATCGAAACGGTATTTGGAAGGCCATATAATGTACCCTCAATTTAAGATAGACTCTTGAATTTTAAGAGTCACTATAGAATGAACGGATCATATAAACCGGAGGGAAAATATGATACTAGCCCAAACGAAAAATTATAAACAAGTCTAAATTGAAAACTACGTTCAAACCTATGATTGCGTTTGATAAAAACCGCAATTTTTATACGTGTGCATGTAAAACAAATTTCTTCGTAAAAGGGTCTAAATACAGTACAAACAACTTTTTCCAAAAGACCAAAAAAAGTGAAAAAGTATATTTAAACAAAACGCATTTGACTAACAGGTCGAACAACTGATGTTCTTTAACCCTGACTATATAATATATAGACGATGTCTGACTTGTCAACTAATACTAAATACTCAAACATTTACATGCCACTCCACTGGGTCTGTGTACACTATATTTTGTAATGTAACTTGCAAAACCCAGAACGTTGTATAACTTTTTAAGTGTCGATGTGGCATGCAGTATGTTGGCAAGACAGAACAGCCATTCAACAAACACATGAATGGTCATCGACGTGACTACACTTGCAAGCCCGACCTCCCCGTAACTCATCAGTTGAGATCATCTGGGCACGCCCAAGCTGTTCTAAAAAAAACTTACCATCACAATCATAGACCACAACGAGGGTTAGTCGAGGGCCGACAAACTTGCTCGGGAAAAGTTTTGGATAAGAAAGCTAAGGACAGTTTCCCCAGAGGGCATAAAAAAACCACAGAACGAGTCACTCATTTTCCCTACCATTACTCATTTTCCTGTCATCACCGTTTTTCCTACCATTACTTCTTAACAGTAACTCTGGCTTCCGTACTGGACTTAAAGTTTTAAGTTTTTTTTTTTTATTATTTTCAAATTACATGAGTTTTAATTACAGGGTTCTATTCATTTTGTACAGATGTACAAGTACGCAGCAACGTTCAATTATTTTACCTTAGTGAATTAGATTTTATTTATTTTTTCTAATCATTATTAAACTGCTATTCATTTGGGATGCTTAAATACGCAGTCTCTGTTGCTATTGCTCTAATCTGAAATATTATACCAACTTAGATCGGCTAGGGCGGTTTATTGGGACCGTTTTTTCCACGCAGTTGTTGTCACCTTTGGAATTTTAGAATTGTGCTAGTTCATATCGCAAATTACTATTTTCATTCTGGCATATCTTTGCAGTCTTTGCGTCGTGTTGGAAATTATAAAATTTTAAAATTGTACCAGCGTCTCTGATTTTTTTTTTGATTTTTTTTTTATAAATTGCAAGATTGTAATAATTTTATAATTAGAATAGATTGACATGATTCATTTTACATCGTGATCATACTGATAAAGGATATTTTGGAAATTCAAGAATATGCCATACAAAATCATTTATAAATTGTATATATGAATGTTTTTCATTTTGAAAACTCATAAGATGTAAATGAGAATACTTGTGGTTTTTTTTCTTCTAAAGCTTGTTACTTTGTGCATTTCTTAATTTGAGAAAGTGAGTAGTGAAAGTGGTTTTCTGCTAAATTTGTAATGCCTTAATATACACATCTTTAGACTTCTTTCTACTTTAGCTGTAGTTATTCAATTATATTTATTCATTGCAATTAAAACATATTTTTTTTAGGAGTTTTATATATATATTACCCTATTTCCTTTTAGAAAGATATCTAAAAATATAATAAAAAAAGTTCTTAGTACAAAGATTGAAGATAGAACATAAGGTAAGAACAGTTTGAAAGATAGGTGACAGAAAATGTGAACTAAAAAGACAAGATTCCAATCAAAGCTTCAAATATCAGAAACAAGCAAAAGGTTAAAAGGAACTTTACGTACAACAACTAATAGCACAGTCTTTTCAATTGACATGAAGAAAATTAAGTGGATGAAACGTTTCTGTCCATAAAAATTATGAACAAACAAACAATTGTTTGGGGATTAAACATGAAAAAATATGTACCATATCAATCGTGTGTGATCACCGATTATTTCTGTTGAATTGATTATTTGTGAAATTGGCCAATAGCAGTCATCTCGTAATGACGGAATAAAACAAAATCAAAAGGGAAAACCTTACTTTTATAATTCTTAACACAAACAATTCAAGACACGTATTGCTATATTTACAGTTAAAGATCAAAATTAGAAAATTGAAAGAAATTGCAATACAGGATGAATAATAGCTAGTTATGTGTTATTTTCATAACCGGGAAAAAACAACAAAAGCTATATATTTTTAATGTAAACGATCGAATATGTGTCAATATTTATTCGGCGTTATGCTGGGTCTATTATTTGGCTTGGGTCGTGGTTTTTTGAGTGATTTGATCTGGGCTTTTCTAGTGTGACCTTTTTTTGTCAAGTGAATTTGATGAAAATTATAAACAAACAGACTTTCTTTATGATAAAACGTTAAAAAGATGATAGAACCGTATATACAATATCATATAAGGTAAATTAATATTTTTGATAGAAAGACATTTGCTATTTTTTCAGTTACATTTTTTGTACTTTTTGGTTAATAGCTCTAGAGCATAGTTATACAGATCCTCATATGAATCGTACGTTTTGTTCAAACGTATCTTTAGAAAATGAAAACAACATGGTTTAAATTTCATGCTTGCGAAGTGCTTTCTTGATTAACCATATTCAGGAATCTTCAAATGCCAATGTTTGAAAGCAAAGGATGTATAAGATAAGATAGCTTTTTCGTACTACACACGCAAAGTTTGTTCACGTGATTTTCCAAAAACCTTTTTTGGACCTAATATGAAAAATATTTTATGTTAATACTCATCTAACTAATATGAAAACATTAACGTGAATTTCACGTGGAATCTCAATTCACGTGAGTTTCACATCATATTCACGTAAAAGAGGGACGAAAGATACCAAAGGGACAGTCAAACTCATAAATCCAAAACAAACTGACAACGCCATGGCTAAAAATGAAAAAGAAAAACAATAGTACACACGACACAACATAGAAAACTAAAGAATAAACAACACGAACCCCACCAAAAACTAGGGGTGATCTCAGGTGCTCCGAAAGGGTAAGCAGATCCTGCTCCACATGTGGCACCCGTCGTGTTGCTTATGTGATTACAAATCCGGTAAATAGTCTAATTCGGTAGGTCATATTCATGAAAGGGAAGGGGATTGTAGTTACGACGTAAGGAACATATCCGATATCATTTGTGAAACGGTTATTCCATAACGGTCAACCAACTCGTGATGGCGTCCGTAAAATTTACGAAGGGATGATTTCATCTTCACCATTTGGAACTCTTGGTTTAATAGCTTCCTTGTGAGCAGCAAACCTCTATCAAGAAAATCATGATAGGAAATGCAAGCACGGGAATATCGTATCAATTGGGAGATATATACCCCGTATGCAGGTGCTCCTGGGATGTTGCTACTTAGAAATGGAAAGTTCACAATTGGAAAGCTGAAATCATCTCTTTTGTCGTAAAGTTTTGTTTTCAACCGACCCTCATTGTCAATTTCTAGATGTAAGTCAAGATATGAAGCCGACTTAACTGTATCTGTAGTATCCTTTATCTCTAGTTCGATTGGATAGATGCGTTCCACATAGTCACCAAATTTTGAATTGTTTAGTGAAAGAACATCATCTATATAGCGGAAAGTAGAGTTAAAGGATATTGCACGCCTAAATTTTGACGTGAGTTTCATGTATAAGCTCGTTTGATGTGAATCTCACGTTTGCAAAATTTGCTTGTGTATAACAATAACAGTAAATAGTTACAGCAACAACAAAAAAAGAACAAACTATAATAAGATAAGTACAACGAAGAATGACAGTGGACAAGTAGGATAAAAATTAAATAAAAATTAAATATCTTTTCAACTAATAATATATAACAATTTTTTTAAACTGTTTGAGTATTACTATTTAGAGCTGATATAAATATGCGTCAGTGAAAATGGCCGTTTTTTTTTAAATAGGTGGTAAAATCGTAGGAAAAAATAAGATTACGCTTTAAAAAAAAAATTAAAATAGTTCTCAGACTGATAAATAACAATTTTCAAAAATGCCAATTCCGGGAAAATTCAATCCGTAAAATCCTTAATCAAATAGCAAAATCAAAAGCTCAAACCCATTAAACGAAAGGATAACAACTTTTATATTCTCCACTTTGTATAGTCATTTTTTTATGAAGAAAATGAAGGAATAAACCTGTTTTATAGCTAGCTAAACCTCTCACTTGTATGACAGTCGCATACCATTTCATTATATTGACAACGATATGCAAAAATAATAATAAATATTACAGATACAAATGTCAAAAAAGAGGTACAGCAGTCAACATTATGTTATAGTCTCACTATTAATATTAAAACAAACAAATATGTCATAAAAACACAAAAAGGCATAAAGACATAGCACATTAGCAAAAATGAAAGACAAAAAATACAAATATCACAATGACGGGATGTAAAAGTACCAGGCAATTTGACATTATTAAAATAAAAATATAAACAGTAAAAGTAATATCCACAAAGAGAAATAAAGAGTACCATAACACGTTATTAAGATGATGAACAACGTCAGTACATATAATCTGTACTCCAAGACTATTGTGCATTATTTCTGAAGTTGATACGGAATATTTATCAATAAGAACTTCGATGTATATTTTGAAGAAAAAAGGACGATGCGTTCTTTGAAATACCCCTGGTTCATCAACTTTATGCTCAAACACTGGTGACGTTTTACAAAGTGTGAGTAGCAGCTGAAGGTATTTAAATACTGAAATGTATAGATAATATGCAGGTGAAGTTGGTATATTGCTAGTCAAGGTGGTGGAAATTGATAACTTTAAAAAATGTCTCGTTTGTCAGGTTCTGGTAGATAACCACGTGTGTCAAATTGGAGGTATAAGGCGTAGAAAGCTCTGTCTGTTGACTCTTTACTTACTACATGTTTGTAGTTCTCGGGGACATAGTAATGCGTTTGGATTGTTAACGGAAAGAACTTCATCAATACATTTGAATGTGAAATGAAATGACCTGGTGTTTTTGATCTTCTTGTTTTTTTAAAGTGTCTTTATGAACTCCGATTCATATGAAAATAAGAAGAGGTCGGCAAGGAGAGGCGCACACTTCGTTTCCATAAAAATGCCAACAACTTGTTGCAAAAAATAAATGTTCGTTTCGAAAATGTGATGAAAAATGTCACCTTCTGCAACTTTTATAAATCTTGCTTTTTTTTTAAGTTAAAAAGATATATATGATGGAAAAAGTCACTTTACTGCGATTACCAAAGCTGTAAATTTTCTGTTTGAGAACATCTATGCACATTTCAACAATGAAAGGAGTAGGTCCGGTAAGGACCGATTTTGGCCTCAAATTTCAGGTTCATCTGACGAAAGATTTTGACCACTTTTTAAACACTTGTGTCTATTTCATTTTAATCAATTAGTGTATGTGAAAGATTTTAACTGATTTAGTCATTAAACTCGATCTGATTCAAGCTCAAATATCATAAATCTACCAAATATACCGAAAAATGTCACTTTTCTGATGTTTTTTTGTCAAAAATGAAAGTGGCCGCATCCGTGTTCATCCTTAACCTTTATATATGTTATGTCTTATCATAAAATACAACTTACATTTCAATATTAAGGATGAACACGAATGCGGCCACTTTCGTTTAACCCTAAAATCGTCTAAATTTTAACTAAAATGATGGAATTGTGAAGATTTCAGTAATTTAGCACGACTTAATGGTGCTAGTAACCCGATATATGTGCATTGTATTGTCAAAAACAGCCCATATCTATTTAGCAGAAGCAATAAATAACTAAAAGTTTACATTTTAACAATTTTGTAAAACTGCTATATTTTGCGGCCAAAAAGAGGTCTTACCGGACCTACTCCTTTATCGCCATGATATAGGTGTTCAATTGTGCCTTTTTGTAGCAGGCTTTTCCCCGCATTTATATATAAAACAATGTATTGCTAAACAGTAATAATTCATCTATAATTCTATTTGTTTCGTGAATTCTACAGCATTTATAGTTATATCAAATTTTTTTTCGTTATACAATCAACTATTTTCTAAATAAACTCAGCGACAGTTACCTAGGCAAACCAAATAAAAACAGCACAAACTGCCCGTTCCTAGATTTGATTATTCCAGGTTTACATAAGAAACTAGTCCATAGAATTAAAGACAATTTGTTTTAGTTCCATAATGATAATTTTTCTTTTTAAACGTTAATGTTCATATGACAGCATTTTCCGGTGTTTATATATCGAAATGCGTTTGCTTAGCCATTGTCTGTTGTGACGTATAGAATTTTAATGAATGTAATCTATGGTTTATTTTTTAGAATCTGTACTTTTTAATATCATACACAAGCTAAATCTACATTCATATATTGCTTGAAGAAAAGCTAATTTAAGTCTTTTGTTTTGATTATGTTTAACTTAACATATCATCTCTACATACTGATTTGTAGTGTCTGCAAATATAAGCATTATGAGCTCTAGGCACAGGATGTAAAGTCAGGCTTTACTTTTTTTCTCAATATTTCGTTGCGAGTCCAAAGGAAAATTAACTTTTCTACAGTATTATTCATTGTTCATTTCATGTAGTCTTTGATTATACGTGTGGTAACATTAAGGTTATTTTATAAACTTTAAGCTTAGACTCGGGTCTTATTTAAAAAGTACGTCTTATATGAACGTAACCTATTTTTCATACAAAACATAGTGGAAAATTTACTAGCAAAAACACAGGCCTACTTAAAATGCGAAATGTTACTTTTCATCTTTTCAACTTTTAGAAAGGTCTATCCGAGAACTGTTTTTAATTTTAAAAAAATGGACTGGAAATTATATATTACTTTTGAAAAGTCACAGCCAATGAAAACAACGGAACCGTACTGCACAATTATTATAATTAAAAGATATCACTCAACAGAGTTCAGGTTTTCATTTTCTCTATATCTCTGTAAATACTTGACGATGTTAGAACCTGTTTTTTTGTTGGCCAAAGGTTAATAAGTCATGGAATGACAGGTCAAGACATAGACTATAATGAACTGATATAACAACAGGCTTAAGAGTATGTTTTTTAACAAAACTTATACCTTAGTCGTACCCCACCCCAAACCCCGTTCAAAGCCATTTACTACGTAGAAGTTTTTCATATATAGAAAGATATGAAAATGACTTGTAAAGTGTTTCATTCAAAATGCAACTCGACAAACTACTTTGGTTGTTTTTCATAGTGCTCAAACTCTTGACTTTTGCGTTTTAGTAAGGTATTCAGTGCTAATGCATATTATCAAACTATAATTACTTTTATTCTGTTTTATAATTGTTCATTTTCATTCAGTTTTAAACATACGCACTCTTTTTTTTTATTTTTTGGGACTGGTAAAAACTTTTGTGAATTTATATTTAATATTTTCCAAAAGTAATAAAACTTCACTTGGTAAAGTAGTGATACAAATCTGGCTTTGTTTTTTTCTACAAGATTCACGTTTTTTTTTATATATTAATGATCAAATAACACACCCGCGATATCGCGGGTCCGTGACTGAATTAAAGTATATAACTATGTGAAAGTCTTATTTTAACCTGTATTTTTAGTATTGGTATTGTCATCTGATAAAGTCATGCTGCCTATAAGAAGCACATTTTTCTCTGCTTTCAAAATCTCTATGTTTGAATCGGTCGACCTGGAATTTATCATTTATTGGTAATATTGATTATTTGGATAATAAAAGGGCCAGGAATATAATCTATGTATATATTAATTGTCCACTAATGCTGACATTCTCGCAAATTTGTCGTCTAACAGACGCCATTCTTCAAACAACTTGAAATGGTTATCCTAGTCTGTTTTGATCAGATCATTGTCAACGATTTTTGATGGGGCTGCTAGTATTTTCTGAAAATACAAATTGTGGAAAGTCATCAAAGGTACCAGGATTATAATTTAGTACGCCAGACGCGGGTTTCGTCTACATAAGACTCATCACTTACGCTCATATCAACATATTTATTAAGCCAAATAAGTACAAAGTTGAAGAGCATTGGGGATTCAAAATTCTTAAATGTGGTGCCAAATACGGCTAAGGTAATCTATGCCTGGGATAAGAAAATCCTTAGTTTTTGGAAAAATTCAAACTTTTGTAAACAGTAAATTTATAAAAATGACCACATTATTGATATTCATGTCAACACCGAAGTGTAGACTCCTGGGCTGGTGATATCCTCGGGGACGAAACGTCCACCAGCAGTGGCACCGCGACAAACATTTAAGTTATTCTGAAACTGACGAATGGATCGACAAAAATAGATATTTCCTAAGGACATAACGCAACCAAATCACTTCATTTGGGGTATTATTTAACACCAAGGTCATTAACTACAGTGCGTGTTCGGTGTTTTTTTATGGCACCGCAACAAAGTTCTCGTGCCATATAGTTTTACCTTTGTCTGTCATTTCGTCATTCTGTCATTCCGTCATTCCGTCATTTCGCAACAAGCCATTATTAGACTTTTTGTCTAAACGCCTTCAGATATTGGGCTGATTTTTGGTGTGTGACTTAACCATGTGTGACATACTTCTGAGCTGTTTTTGTTAAGAGCGAATGTTTTAGGAAAAAAGAAAAAGGGAGTATTTGAGCGACTTTAACAAATTGTGATGTGTATTGACCTGTTGATTGTGCTTGTGTGTACACCATGTGACCATCCCCGACTGTTCTCCATGGTCCAGTGTATCAAAACAAACCAGTCACATTTATTTTTCATAGCCTGTGTCAATGTTTACCCAGCAGGAAATGTGTCATTGACAATCGATGTTGAAAAATGGCGGTTCTGAAAACAGAAAGTTATTGACATGATTTCCTGTTCAACAATTCATTACTTTGACCTCTTATGTTTTCAAATATTTTAGAAAGTTATGATTTGATGTTTACTGACCATGATGCGCAAGTTGACCGCATTCTCAAAAACTATCTCCACTTGATGATCTGATAATAAATCTGGGGTTTTAAATAACAAATCAACTGAAGGATATGCTGTCCAGCTGCCGTATTTTTGTAAGAATCTTATTGTTCATCCTTTATTTTGATATTTATTGTTTTGTTAACTTGTCTTTGCATTTTGATTATGAATACTTCGTACTGTACTTTGCCTTTTTGAATATTTGGAATCGACGTCACTAGTGAGTCGTTTAAAGACAAAACATGCGTGTTGTGTATAAAATTTGAATCCTGGTATCTACTTAATGATGTTTTTATTTATAATTATGTCGTTGTCAGATATTCTAGAGTAAGAATGATAGTGGATTTTTTTGGTCATTTAATTGTTTAGAAAAAGTTTTTTTGTGGAAAGACCTAATGTATTTTTTCGGATTATGTTTTTCCTCCTCCGCCTTATTTTGTTATTGCGATAAATATTTGTTTAACAATTTGTCGTTTAGATATTTCTCATATGCTATCGTATAGTTCATGCACTTTTAATTTCACTCTGCTAAGACGAACAATTTTCTTTGTAAGAGTAATCTCCCCGAACTCTGTTTTCCTTGTGACTGCATCTCCTCCGTAACCGCAGTAGAAAGCGTCAAATTTATTTCATAAAATTGCTCGTTATATCCTTCGCATGATTTGTCCTATTTTAACCGAAGCGATATGAACACTCCATATGAGAGTTAGTTCCCCTTATGCAGTTGATATTAGTTATATGCATTTCTAATTGGTTAACCATAAAAGAGGGACGAAAGATACCAGAGAGACAGTCAAACTCTAAATCGAAAATAATCTGACAACGCCATGGTTAAAAATGAAAAAGACAAACAACAATCAATACTAGACATGGCACAACATAAAAAACTAAAGAATTAACAACAAATAAGTGATAAAGACCTAAATTATTTTGATTTAAGGTCCTTGGTCGAAAAATGAAAATGAAGGCAAGGTCAAAGGTCAAGGTCATATTATTAAATTTGATTTTGGCTTATTTTCTTTTATCTTCAAAAACTGTATACATATCAACAAATTATTGTTACTGAATTGTTCGTTTCGACATGTCGTAACTTATAAGTTTTCGTAAACAATAGTTTTCGCCCATCTTAAAATTAGAATTATGCGTAAAGTGATATTGCTCAAAACTACACATATTAAAGACCTTGCATCTTTTGATTTTTAAATTTTTATACATATCTATACATAATAAATCTATAGGAACTGACATTTTAGACTGATTTGTAATATTTTAATATCAAAATAGATCTTTCCTGTTGGAAAGACCTTCAATTGTTCTCTAAACAGTTGGTTTTTAATTCTTTTTGTCTTACTATTGTTTAAAAACTTTGACTTAAATTGTATGTACTCAAAAGCCTGGTTATTACATAACAATGAACAATGAACAATGAACAATGAACAAAACATTCATATTCATGTTCCACAAATAAATATGAATGTTTTGTTTAGAACGTTGAACATGGACACTATTATGTATCTAACAATGGCAGCATCTTTAGAATATGGTAAAATTGAAAATCTTGAAAATTGTAGTTGTAAATAAAATGCACTTATTGTCCAAGACAGTATAAGATAGTACCAAAACAACTCGAGACTACCATTTTACAACCAATGATCTCTACATCAAAGATACATTTGGAATGAAATTATTAAAATTTGATCCGTACAGAGTACTCAGTTGCATCGTCTAGAATATAGATTTTATATATAATTTGTTCACTCGCAGGACATTCTTATATAATGAACGTAAACACATTATATTTGTATATAAGTTTCAGTGTCAATCTTGAGATGCATTTACTGTAAATAACCAAGTACCAGATGGACAGTTGGACGTGTGTATGTTCATTTGTGTTACTACGTCTTTTGATTGAGTAAAGCCAATCCAATTTATATTTTATAGTGTGTCTTTCTATGTTGTGATGTTACGCTATTGTTTCACATGTTTCACATGTTGAGATTTGGATGGAGAGTTGTCTCATTGTCTCATTGTCTCATTGTCACTCATACCACATCTTCCTATATCTAAATTTTGAAAACAATTGAAAAGAAATATTTGATATAAATTAGTAGTATATCACTTACAAAATTTAAAGACACAACGATAAAGAGACATCTACATAAAGCTTTAACGTACGTTTATTTTGGTAAATAGTTTGTTAAAAATATTGAATGTGGACATAAAGCAATACTAAAATTTTAAACATAAGTAATTACAACTCGACGATATATCGTACGTTTATTTGGTTGCTTTAAAAAAAAGCTTTAAATTCAATCTTTGCCGTCACAATCATTCTTTCTGTGGTTAAAGAAAGTTTAGAAACCTGCAATTATCAATTATAAATAATAAAAATATTCAATTATGACATTCACCAACAGTTTATAATATACAAAATTATTTAAAGAGATAAAATCTAAGGAAAAATAATAATTTCAGGTTTTATTCATTCTGATATTGACGAAATTAGTTATAAATAAATATGAGGCTATGCTTCTTTTGCTGCAAGTTATACTTTTTGCAAGTTAAATTATTTATAGAATATTTTCTATGTCTAAATGCATCAGAACCTTGTGGCCGCAGCCATTTTCACAAGTAAAAGACTACATGTAGTTATTTCTTCGACGTTCCAATGCGCGCAAACTTAACAGTACTTATATCACGACATGCACTTTTGTTTACATTTATGTAGCAACGAACATTTTCGTTTTGTAAAAGTTAACTTGTACATTTTTACACTGTATAAGGAAACGACTAATTTAAGTCGAGTTACATTAAAACTAACGACAGATTAAGTTATTATTTCTTTAAAAACATTCTGTAGGAAAAATATAAACTAGCAATGAACTAGTTATAACTTTTCTTACTTTTTCGGGAAGTGTTGAAACAGCAAATGTGTGTGTTTTACCATAACATTTCAATATCAAACTCAAACAAATCTAACAATATAACAATATAACATGAAGGTATGTTTTAATTGCATATATATGTTGCAAATTTGCTTTTTGTGTTAAAATTCCAAGCAGTTAATAAGGAAAACATAATCTGTATTCTAATTACACATTTTGTACTCTTAGAGAATATTGAACACCTCTTTAAAAAATTAAAACATATCTATATAACTGTTTACACAAATAATCATTTACTTACAGAAATTGTTTTCACAGATGTAGTTACCCATGTAATTACAGTCATTGTCGTACCATTCTGGTCGTCCCCGATTGTTATACATAACGCAATTAGAATTTGTTCCTTTTGAGCCATATTTAGAAAGCCAGGGAAAAGATTTCGGTTTGGTTTGGTTATAACTCCACCGATATACCCCCTCTTTCAGGTCCGTCAGACATATCCAGTACACATAGCCTTTAAAATGATAAATTGTCTAAACATTTAGAAACTATACACTACTTTAAATACCCGTGATGTATAAAGGATACGAAGTAGAATAAAATGCATGCTGACTGCCACATGACTATTGCCAAGACTGGTTGCTTCGCTCTAGACGTATTTTTAGTAGGTAAAATATTTTTCAAACTCCGCTTCTTTTTTTTTTTAGAGATTTAGAGACCGACTGTTTTTGCTCAGATTTTCAGATATTTATAATAAACGTAAGACTTGAATGTTAAGTTAATTATACAATGTTTTGCTTGAAACATGTTGGTCTATTATGGGCTATTTTGAGGAGTAAGGAAGATGGGATGTATAGGAAAATAGTTAAATGGTTATATCAGAACACCAAGTGATAGGGACATAATGATCATTGTACCATATGACCTAGTACAGAGTTGAAATTTCGTCCCTTCTAAACATATAAAATCGTTTTGAACCCCGTCCCAAAGCAATTTATTTGATTGTTTGACATGTCAAAATGCGTTGAAGGATACATGTTATACAAGTTATGTTGCAGTGTTAAATGACATACTAGAAAAGAAAGGATAAAGGTTATCAATCTATAAAACAAAACATAGAAAATGTTCTTACAGCAGTTTAAAACTCACACGACAATGTCACTTAATCGGTTTCTTTGACTATTAAGTTAATATTAGTAGGTGTTAAATGAGTGAACAATAATTATTTGCCTTAATCTAGAGCGCTTCGATCCAAATTCTTATAAATCACTGGCTATGAAATATTCGTCTTTGATCGGTCCAGTTGAAGGTACACCCAGGAAAGCGCCTCGGAAACATGAAATATATAACGTATTGTTTTCAATTGGTTTTTATAAGTAGCAAAAGTAAGGAGGTGCGGCATGATTCCCAATGAGACAACTATATAACAGAGTCCAGGTCAAGTCAGTTCAAAGCAATTTTAGGTCACCATAGGTTGTTGAACAATTATTTAACCGCCATACCAAAAGTATATTATAATATAATGTTAGAGTTTAGTTTTATAATGATTTGGTTATTCTGAAATAAGTGCATTGCATACAGTCACTTTGAATACAAAGAAATTATGCCCCATACCAATATGTCAGCAATTAAAGACACCAACATTACAAAAGGTTCAACAACTAAAACTTGTATGAGTTGAAAATTTCTAAATATGTTCATTGCATACATTAACCTTGAATGAAAGGATTTGTACTCCCATACCAAATAGTCAGCGATTAAAGACTCCAACATTACAAAGAGATCAACAACTTACACTTTTATGCAAAATTTAATATTAGAATGTTGGCTAATTCTGAAATAAGTTCATGGCATGCAGTCACTTTGACTAAACGGAATTGAACATATTCGGGTGTTTATGAGTAGCTCAATTGAAATTGCCTTATACGAAGCCTTGAATTGCGCGATTAGGGTTTTCAATCTGAACAACGCAGCAAGACTAATTGAAAATCGATAACAAATGAATCATGCCACCGCTCCGTTTAATATTAGTTTATTTACATACGTAAACCGTGATACCATTGATAAATTGTAATTTGTATTTTACTAAAAAAGATAATAATGTTACAGTGACTTGACTGTTAGTGTTGCTATTCACCAATTGCAACTCATTCAAAATTTTGACCCAATTGCAATTTGTTTTATCAAATCAAATTGTTCAACTGGTCAAAAATTTGAACAAACTGTTCAGCCAAAATGTGAAAGTGCAAAGTGATAAAATAAATCATACTTACAATCCTATAAGTCTGTAACTCCACTGTATTGATGTAATTCCTAAATCAGTCTATCAATCTGTATAGTTATATTACAGCCATTACCATACTAAAGGTGAACTGTTTTATTTTGAATTGCTATAAAAATGTCAAAACTAAGCTTTTATAGAGTTTTTCTTTCGAAAAGTATTCTATATTTATAAGTATCACACATTATGGGAATAAAAACATTTCATATTCAGTAAAATATGTATGAAATAACAATATGCTTCCTTGGGGAGATAACCTAAAATACTATTCTTTTGAATAAAGACTTTTTGAAACCAAAAAGCGATTATCTCCCCTTCCTACAAACATATTGCAATTTCAAATATTTTACTGAATATGAAATGTTTTTATTCACATAATGTGTGATACTTACAAATATAGAATACTTTTCGAAAGAAAAACTCTATAAAAGCTTAGTTTTGACATTTTTATAGCAATTCAAAATAAAACAGTTCACCTTTAGTATGGTAATGGCAATAATATAACTATACAGATTGATAGACTGATTTAGGAAATACATCAATACAGTGGAGTTACAGACTTATAGGATTGTAAGTATGATTTATTTTATCACTTTGCACTTTCACATTTTGGCTGAACAGTTTGTTCAAATTGTTGACCAGTTGAACAATTTGATTTAATAAAACAAATTGCAATTGGGTCAAAATTTTGAATGAGTTGCAATTGGTGAATAGCAACACTAACAGTCAAGTCACTGTAACATTTACTACTATTTGGCTTATTAGAATAAACTCTTGTGTTTTCTTCCTTGTTGTCGATTTTGATAAGGTATCCTCCAATTTTTCTACATTTCTGCTGTCAATGTTTGATTAGAATTAAATTAATATTGAAAAATATATCATTTATTTTTCTACTGATATTCAACTTGGGTATAGAACAAAAAACCGAAGCGAATTAAAAAGTGAGACAAAAAAGACCGAATTAAATTTAGATATATGTTTATAGTATCACTCACCTCTGCTGTAAACCAGTCACATTTATCAGCGCTGAAGTAATAGCAGTGGCCATTATACTTGTCTCTGAATAATAAATAAATGAAATTGTAGTTTGATTCATACATTTTTCGGTTTGGTTTTAATATTTTAAGGCCACACCAATTTAATTTCTTGTTCTACGGAACTCCAAAATTTGGGGCGAGCGAGCGATTTAAAAATTTTAATAAAAAAATATTTAATTTGCAAATTTTTGAGGCGAAGCTTGAAAAGCTTGTAAACATAAAATAGTAGGTTTTGACAATATTAAAGCTTGATTTATCACTTGTACTTTGACATTTCTTTAATTTCTGAAGTATTTTTCCCTGTTCACCAAGAAATAATAAAATCTGGTCTATGTATGTGTGACTGACAATGAGACAATTCTCCATCCAAGTCATAATCAGTTTGGGGACAACCCCTTAATGTTATAAATATCCCTTTTACATGTTTTATGAGGGATCAATATAAGTTACAATATATTTGTTTGTACAAAAGGGCTCATATTTTCTCAAAGAACTATATATCTATCTGGTATTAAATGGTGAAAACATGTCCAAGAATTTTGTAATATTCCTGGACTTTAACCATGTTAACACATTTACTTTAACAGTTTAATATTATTCAAAATAAGTGGACCCCTCTTTTAGAAAAAGTTGTTTAAAATATGATGTAACTCTCCTCTTTTTGAGTACAAAATTCTAAGTTTTCAAAGGTTTTGTATAGAAGAACTATACAAATCCTTGGTATTTCTATTTTCTTTTCTACATCAGTAAAATGACCCCTTGTCTGAGGGAGGGTTGTTCTCAACCTGATATAACAAACACAGGTCAAAGTTCGGCTTTTTACACAGGGCTTTGATACAGACCAAACAGCAGGCTATAAAGGACCCCAAAATTATTAGCGTACACAATTCGAACAGGAAAACCAACGATCTAATTTATATATCATGTATATCCAAACGGGAAAATACCAATGAACAACATCAACAAACGAAAACTGCTGAACGACAGGCCCCTCAATCAAAATTATCAGGACAGGCGCATAAACATGCAGCGGCTATGGATAGTTTTGTTTCGCCAGCATACAATATAATTGCAGCTGAAGGCAAATCCTTCAGAAGTTCTTTGTACTTTATTCTAACAACGAACATTTTCTGATAGGGAATATAAGTAAGGGGGAAAGTAACCAATTTTTTGTTCTTTACAGGTATTTTTGTTATAAATTTATATCGGAGCACTCCCGCTTTGGATAAATAGGTTTCATGCTGAAACAAATATTCTCACATATATTTACAAAGTGTGGTGTGGTGCTTTTATGTTTAAAATCGTAATATACAGGTTAAACTGTGATTTTAAAAACAAATGTTGATATCTTTTTATAATATTTACAAAAAAAACGGTGCGGGAAATGGACATGATTACATTTCCGGATGCGGGAAGCGGGAATATAAAATAAATTAAAAAAAATCTGTTTTGAAAACAATAGGTGTGGGCGGGTCCGTCGAACAAGGAATCAAATTGGTGTGGCCTAATGTATTTTTAAAAATATTTATAGCTATTGATACAGCTGACATCTACATAATTAAGTCTCGTATATAACGCTACAAGACGAGTACCCTTTGCATAGACGAAATATTTTGTAAACTAAAGTTACACATGTAAATAACTATTCTTAAATCCACACAAATATAATATTATCTCGAGTGTAATGCTAACCGGATTATATGTAATGCATCAAGTTGAAAGTAATAAGACCGAGAGAAATTGTCGGCGGAAGATTAAAGAAAATATGACCTCTAACATTTTAAAGCATACAAATTCTGAACTAATCATTATTACTTATTTGTTTCATTGCTTCCTTATTTTACTTTGTGTTTCATTTTGGAATATGAACATAAAAGAAAACGCACCATATTAATCTTTGATTTAAATTTTCGAATATCAATTGTTTGTTTCAGCGATTCAATTTTAATACAAACTATTAACGAACTAACTTATAAGATCTTTTCCCAACACTCCGAAATTAGCGTCTAATATCTTTAATTTTTGACCCTTAGATGTTAAAGTTTCTTTAAACATATTCATGTTTTTTTTGTTATTGATTTTCAGTTTCTTTATGACTTTTCCAATATCTTTCTGAATTTCCGACAAGGCAATTCTTGATTTATCAAAATCCTCCAGTGATTCATTTGAAAGATATGGGAGACAATAAGCAACACTGACTACGGAAAAAAGGAAAATAATTTGCAACGGCAACATGATTTCGTCGTAAACAGCTGCGGATAACCTAAATAGATGGAAATGTTTATAGATAAATAAATGAATTAATATATAAACAAGGAAATCTAAATGGATGATAATAACTTAGACTCACATCTACTTTTTCTGAAAATAATTGACAGTTAGTCCAACGGTTCTTGCAGGGCGGATACCATAGAGTCGTGTTAAAAATGCATCGCAGCAAGCCTCTTCGGCTCTTTTTGCGGCATAGTGGTAAGAAAAATGTCTTTTTCAGCATATCCTGATTTCCAGTTGAAATTAGATACACACCCTTCATATCATCCAACCACCTACTTTTCAGAACTTTCATAACGTAATAATTGTCAATTAGCCCTTGTCCTAATTATGCATTAAACTATTGCCACAGGACATTCAGCAGGTATAATTTAATCTTATATTTTGATAATAAGCAAATTTTACATTGTAACATATGTAGTAAACGGGATATGTTTTTCTGTTCAATTTATATTCGATTCCCATATGCCATGGCATTTGAGTTGAAATATTTGAAGTGGTTACTTGAAATAGTAACTTGGTTGCTAGAAGCTTCTGAAGCCCTTTTCTGAATATAACTTTTCTCTGGAACGATCAAAATAAAAAATATTAAAGGCAATGACGTGTAATTACTGAAAAACGGAAAAAGAGTTATACTGTATATGACCAAACGAATCCTAATTATAATTGCCAAATCCATCTTACTATGTCAACTTTCCCTGAGGACTTTGATAAATTTCAGGTATGTAATCGTTTCAAAAGAATTCCTTGATAAAAATTAATGATTCACTCAGGACAAAAATGATTTTTGATTAATCATTAAATATAACTTTTGATAATCTTACATAGTAAAATTAGCACTAATCTCAAGTACAATTATAACAAAACTTACCAGTTGTACAGTACTGTTGCGTCTAGGCAACTGGATAGTATTGGATGGAAATTCGAAGTCGTTATATTTCCTCGAATGTAACTAAGTTGTCACACAATTTTGTTTATTTCCCTTCACAATAAACGTAACACAACACGTAAAATATTAGTTGAAACATCATATTTGGAAAAATAATATACATATAAATAAAAAAAACTTATCCTAACATATGTATTACATTTCTTGACTAAATTGAACTGACAACTCGAGAATTTAAATTCAAGTCTAAAATGACTTATTCTAAATTAAATCGACACGAAACAAATGCCAAGATTATACATATATGACCAACATCTATACAATTCATTCACTTTTGTACAGATTTTAAAATAGGTTTAGTCCAGTCGAGTACAGTCTAGAATGCCTTCATCTAGAAAGGAGGAACTGTCAACTATGATAATAGCCCAATGAATTAAAGTTGAAGTGACTATTATTTCGGGAGAAGGGGAAGGGGATCACCGTGATGTTATGATCTTTCCCTGTACCTGCAATTGTAGTAGATAGTGAATCAAACAATTTCATGAATTGATATTACCGTTCACTCATATAAAAACTCAGTGCTATTTTTAAGGGCAATGAAACCTACAATTTCGAAAATTCTTCGCATGAACAATAGTTACTAATACGTCCACAAGTTAGCAGTCTGGCATATATCAAAATTAAAAAAATAAGAATAAATAATGATAACAAACAATGTTATCATTGCGGTCTTTAGTTATATCGGATTAGAATAGCAAGTTTAATGACACAAATTATGGAGAAATTTGTCCCACCATTTTACTACTTGCTATTTTTCTCGAATCTGGTCACGTTTTTGCAGACTTGAATATATATTTTAATGCATTAAAAACGGCAGTGGTTAATTTTTTTGGATACATTACTAAATATCTATACTTTAAGAAGAGTATGACCACTTTGTCTTTGTTTAACTTCACCGTATGTTCAACACAATTTAAATAACAAAACCTGTTTCTTGTTGGCCAAAGGAAGATAATTCGAAACGTTTTAGAGTCAAATATGCCGTAAGAAATGCCTTAATATCATAGGTTATTCCAGTCAGTAATGTACTGTCGCGTTTTGCAATAGTATCACTAAACATACTGCGACTTATTATCTAAGTACCCTTTAGCATTCACTACATATGTAAATTATATTCCGAGATATGAATTGCTTTGTCAGTCTGATAAGAAATATATGCTTAATACAATATAATAAATACATTTAAATTTGTTCTGATTGTTTTCCTCGAACATGTCGTGTACTCTAATTTTAACTTTGACTAATCATTGGATTTTTAAATATCAAATATGAATGTCTTATAAACCTTTATACTAAACTTGATTCGTGTTTATGTCATGTCAATTTCATTAACAAAATAAGCTGTTGCGATGTAAAAAACTATATATGTTTAAGATGGGTGTTCAGTTGCAAGATACAAGCAATATTCGGACAGTGTATGAATATATAAATTGTATTTGTACAATGCACGAAAATTGTATATTCAAACATAAACAAATTCATAAGTACTTTGATGTTTTAAGATTCTTATTCTGAAGGAAATTTCAAGGTTTTTAAAATTTCTGTGTTATGTGTGACATCTTTTGAAAATAAAACTTAATTATCAATATAAAAAACCTAATAGTTTATGACATCAAACATATTGAATGGAATCAGATCAGTGATTTACTTAATTTGTTTTTTAATATTTTATTTTAGTTTTGTCATTTTTTTCGTGGTGCATATTAATTAATAATTTCTGGAACTCTATTTATTCACAATTTTAATGAAAGAACGTTGTATTTTTCTCTAAATATTGTTTCATATTCCAAAATACAAATTACTTTTTTTAAACATCCTAATTACTATTATTCATTCAATTATAGGAGACTAGTAATTTATTGGTTGGTATTGTCCTATACTTTATCAAAGATCCCCCTACTTTTTAGTGGGGTTCGTGTTGCTTATTCTTTAGTTTTCTATGTTGTGTCATGTGTTCTATTGTTTGTCTGTTTGTCTCCTTTCATTTTTAGCCATGCTTGTCAGTTTATTTTCAATTTATGAGTTTGACTGTCCCTCTGGTATCTTTCGTCCCTCTTTTATCCACAGTAGGAACATGCAGCATAAATACCAGTGAGACAACTATCCACCAGAGTCAAAATGGAAATATAGGTTATTGTACAGCCTTCAACAATTAGCTAAACCTTTGAAGTAAAGCCAGCACTATTCTATTAAAAAGCTATGTTACAGATGTATTTTTTGAATTTTTCCCTGAAAATATAACGAATTCACCGAAGATAACGATTGCTAATATCTGTATCCGGTATCATTTAAAAAAAATCTGCAAACTGATATTTCCCCTAAAAACTACTGTGGATTTGTTAATATTCATGGGATACCAGTTGTCGTAGTTTTCGTGGATAAAGCTTAACACGAGTTCAAATGTTTAAGAACGTGGCAATTTTCTATTATATTTAACTAATACTTTTGATATTTATGTTTTGGATAGCCCAGTAAATACTGTACTTCATGCATTGAGACTTTATGGGTTTAACATTTTCACTTTCTAATTGTTCTGTTTAATCTCTCATTCTAATTTCAACATTACGATCTCTTCTTTCTTCATTACTTCATTACTACTTTAATTTGTTGAATTTCCTTGTCGAACATTTTTGATATTTATTCTTTAGGTTTCGATCTTTTAACAATATGCAGTAGGTTTAAATTAGCTATCTGTCATATATTATATGTTTTAAACATTGTAATATTTGATTGTTGACCTTAATATAACACAATAAATTCAGTAAGATACCATAGAAACATTCAAACTCACATGTCTAAAATAAACTGACAACGCCATGGCGAAAAAAGGCCAACAGACAAACTATAGTACACATTACACAACATAGAACACTAAAAACTAAACAACACGAATCCAACCAAAATATTGGGATTTTATCATGTGCTCCGGAAGTGTAAGCAGATCCTGCTCCACATGTTGCACCCGTGAGGTTGCTTATGTTAGTACGAACCCGGTAACAATTCTAATTTGGTAAGTTTTAAAGGATATTTAAATGTACAATTAATTCAAATTTTGGTATTGATTGCAATGAGTAGAAATATGTGATCTAAACATAACCTCGAAAGTTAAGTTCTAAGTAAAAACATTCCAGCAGCACCTGCATACGGTGTATATATCTCCCAATTGATACGATATTCCCGTGCTTGAATTTCCTATCATGATTTTCTTGATAGAGGGTTGTTGCTCACAAGGAAGCTATTAAATCAAGAGTTCCAAATGGTGAAGTTGAAATCATCTCTTCGTAAATTTTACGGACGCCATCACGAGTTGGTTGACCGTTATGGAATAAACTTTTCCCAAATGATATCGGATATGTTCCTTACTACAATCCCCTTCCCTTTCATGAATGTGACCTACCGAATAAGACTATTTACCGGATTTGTTATCTCATAAACAACACGACGGGTGCCACATGTGGGGCAGGATCTGCTTACCCTTCCGGAGCACCTGAGATCACCCCTAGTTTTGTGTGGGGTTCGTGTTGTTTATTCTTTAGTTTTCTATGTTGTGTCATGTGTACTATTGTTTTGCTGTTTGTCCTTTTCATTTTTAGGCATTGCGTTGTCAGTATATTTTCGATTTATGAGTTTGACTGTCCCTCTGGTATCTTCCGTCTCTCTTTTAAGGGGGTGCTGTACAGGCATCTATGTAGAGAACCATTTCTTAAAAGTGGTTGAAATTGATCTAGTCTGCATGTTATAAATAAAATAACAAAGATACTGAACACATAGGAAAATTCAAAACGTAACGTCCCTAATCAAATTACAAACTCAAAAGCTGAAACACATCATATTCCAGACTTTGTACAGACATTTTTTAATGTAGAAAATGATGTATTGAACCTTGTTTTATAGCTAGTTGTGTGATTCTGGTTCAAATACCTTTTTGCCGTAGGACAGAAAGAACAACTAAGAAAATCAATGTATATATCGTTTTGAAAAAGCTGTCGATGCACTTTGTCTTGCTCTTGTTTAAATTCATGCGATTTCACTAGTTTTGTTTATTCCCTTGATAAGATTTTTTTTTCGATTGTAGTGATTCTGTAAACAACTTTTGTCTACTTTTCCCGATATGTTAATTTTAACATACCTGAATACAATAAAAAAAAATCGGGTCAAAGGAATGCATATGGTTTAAAAATCGGGCCTCAAATTATAAACGTTAGATATGTTATTAATAAATTATGTTTTGTAACATATTAATGGTGTGCAACTCTTTATGAATTATCTTAAAATGTTTTATGAAGAAGTTTATAGTATTATAAATTCATATAAGTATGCAAAAAGTCACGATCCAGACTCATTTTCCAAGGTTCGACAATCCATAGACACGTTGAGAAAATGATATTTTATTCCTAAACAGAATGCAACTAATGATTTGCGTTCTTTCACACAGCCTCTATAAAGCTAAATAATATGTATTGACATATATCTTTCTACAAGTGTAAAGTATGTATCAAGTGATATCAACAGTTTGCATTATCTGCTTAGTTTATTTGTTTTATGTTATGTCATCATACAAATACAGCAGGGTTTCCTTTGTTTGTTTTCCTGGATTTTGTCACGTATTGTGATTTGATTAGGTATGACTAATTATAGATTGAAATTTTAATGATGGAACGGTCCTATTAACAATGATTAACCTTTATATTTTTGATAAAATATTATCCAGTTTGGAGGTTTTGATGAGTTTGGGAATTCTTCATTTTTGAATAGTTTGTGGTCGTTTATTACTTACTTTTTAATTATTTCTCTGTGTTTATTAATTTTAGCAACCCAATATTCTGTATGCTATATTTCATTGCCCATTTCCTCATTCCTAATTTTTCTACTCTGTTCACCTCATCAAGGCAAACTGTCTAAGTGAAAGACTAATTTCAATAGATTATAAGGTAAAGTAACTAAAATAGTTTTGTTTGCAATATTAAACCTTCAGGAACGTGCTGTTCTAAAGCTGTGGCATCTTATCAATGACGATAATACACAGGTAACCAAAACTAGATTGCAGTTAACTAGCAGTTCAAAATCCCATTATAGTTATACTTCGACTACGATCAAGTGATACTTCCAGTCTATCCACCAACTAGCAGTTTCATCGTTCCAGTGATGGTATAAGAACTACCGAGCTAAGTACGCCCGTAATGACTTGTTTTGTTCATACTATGTTCTCGTGTCGATGATAGGTATGGACTGCTTATCAATACAGTAATAACAAAAATAAAACACTCTAAGGCAAATCAAAGCCTGACAAAACGAACGTTATATTATACATACATGATTTATTTTAGTTTTTTATGTTTTTAGTGGCTTAAAACTAGCTGTCAGTAACTGCAAGTACTCTTAGATCTGTACATAGTGTATTGTTGTTGTTTAGATATACATAACCCGGCTTCGTTCACTCTGTGTTTTTATTTAGATGTATTTCTTTTGTATCAATCTGATGCGTTAGCCTTTTTCAACTGATCTTTATAGTTCGTTCTTATATGGTATGCAAGTCGTCAAAAAGAAGATGCGGATTGAAATTAAACTACATGTTTTACAAACGTACCAAAGCACAATCATCTATAACACAGATATTTTTATGAATCTCTATCTTTACAAGATGGCATCTCTTCAACTCTAAAAGCAAGATGTAGTAAATTCATATAACCATAAATAATCTTTTTACCGAGCAGGATTTCTTAAACTGCTGTACAGAAATTATAATAATTTCTTTCGTATCTGAACAGTATTATTCTCAAGTTATAGATATTTATTTTTCCTCTACGTTTTGCTGAGATGCAATTTTAATTTGATTTGAAAATCTGCTTTATAATGTGGTATTATGATATGTTGAAACATTAATGTGTACACCTCGCGTTTAAAGATTGTAAAGCAACTGCAATTTATCACTTTAGTTGTCATTTGTATCAGAAAATGTAATTATATCCTAATATTTTCCAATACAATTTGTTGATTTAAATTGTTTATTGTTATGACAAAATGCAATCTTTCAGTTATTATATAATTTTTGTCGTAAGAAAAATGTGGTGGATGTTGTAAATAAGTATTTTTATTTCAAAACATAAAAGTTGCATAGAAATACGTTTGGTTAAGATATAAAGTATTTCTGTCCACATCTATCTAAAACAATTCTTTTTAATACAATATATTGAACAAGCAGATATTAAAAAAAAGCTGCAATTTTTTTCATTTTGAAAATAATATGAAGCCTTAAAACACCTCGCAAAAAAAAAAAAAAAACACTGAAGTTTTTAAAGATTCTTATGTGCAAATAAAAAAAAAAGATGTGATATGATTTCCAATGAGACAACTTTCCACAACAGACCAAAATGACACAGGAATTAACAACTATAGGTCACCGTACGGCAGTCATTAGTGCGCAAAGCACATACCGCATAGTCAGCTATAAAAGGCCACGAAATGACAATGTAAAACAATTCAAACGAGAAAATTAACCGCCTTATTTATATATAAAAAAAATACAAAAAAAAAAACCAAATATGTAACACATATACAAACGACAACCACTGAATTACAGGCTCCTGACTTGGGACAGGCACATACATTTATAATGTGGCGGGTTTAAACATATAAGCGGGATCCCAACCCTCTCCCTAACCTGTGACGGTGGTATAACACTACAACATAAGAACGAACAATAAAAATCAGTTGAAAAAGGCTGAACTCATCAGATGGAGAAAAATATGTCTGTTATTAAACTTTTCTTTTTTCTTTTTTTTCCACGTCTGTTTAAAGTCTTGCAATATCCGATTTTTCACGGAATTATGTCCTATAGATTGCAAACAAGAATTTTGAAATGGGTTTATTTCAAAACACATTTCACAATACTTTAGCAAAGAAACCATTTATTTTAAATACACAGCCATTTTTTTTAATTTTGTAAATGTTGATTGCAGATCGCGTTAACATGTTAGTTCAAATGGCGTATTTAAAAAAAATCATTGTACAGAGAAGTATTCTTCCTTTATGATTTTCTTGATTATCCTCTTCATTATTGTTTAGGACAGGTAACCACTTAACATTGAGTTTGATGCGACTGCCATACAAGTAAGATGTTTAGCGCTATAAAACCAGGTTCAATCAACCATTTTCTACATTTGAAAATGCATGCACCAACTCAGGAATATGACAGATGTTGTCCATTCGTTTGATGTGTTTTATCTTTTGGTTTAGGTATTTGACTTTCTGTTTAGAATTTTCTTCAGAGTTCCGTATTTTTGTTATCTTACTTTTTATTACGATGCTTTATGCGCGATTGACATGGATCTGCACCTGATAACCTTTGCTATTATGAAAATAGACGTATATCAACTATTATATTTAACAAGCAGCGTGAAAAAATAAACAGTAAATTTTATTTAAACTCTATTTATATGAGTATTAGATTTAAAGATCCTCGGATGAATAACTGTGTACTTGTGTAAGATGTGTTTCACAGTTCTTATAGCCATGGTTCAGAATAGGGGCGAAAGATACCAGTCAAACTCATAAATCGAAAATAAACTGTCAAAGCCATGGCAAAAAAAGAAAAAGACAAGCGAAAACTAATAGAACTCAATACACAACATAGAAAAACTAAAGACTAAGCAACACGAACCTCACCAAAAATAGTGGTGATCTCAGGTGCTCCGGAAGGGTAAGCAGATCCTGCTCCAAATGTGACAGAAGCCTTAATGTGTGTTGCAATTAACAATTTGACTGTCTAGAGTGAAAGAATTCCAAAATGTTTTTTTCTGTCGATGAAGAAATAAAATAAAAAATGTTGTGCAAATTGAGAATAACACACGACGAGTTATATGGTTTACAAATTTTATACAATCTGGTTTTTTTTTTTATTTTTGAAACCTTTTGTTTTGTTGAGGTTGTTGTATGATGATTATCTCAATCTGTTACATCCCACTTTTTCTTTTAATTTATCTGATGAGTGTCTTGTGTTCAATGTTATGCTTAAAAGTCAAAACATAACATAGACATAAAGCGCAAAACACTGTATAATATCAACATGATGTTGATAGTACAAAGACAACACAGACATTGACGCCTGTGTCTTTGAGGATCGTTTATAGTCTTATTTAATTGAAACTAATTTTTTCTATTGAAATTACAGACCTTCCCATTAAATAGTACTCTATTAATTTCTATACCACTAACATGAAAACCATTAGTTTGAATTGAGAACTTTTTAATATAGATTTGTTTTATTTTGACAAACATGATATCGATCCAAATTACCGTCTCCAACTTTGCAAACTAATGTATCTATTTGGTGAAGAAATGGAGAAAAAAAGGCAGAGTTAGTTATTCTAAATTGTTTTGTATATTCAAATTGGAGCAACTTCTTCAAGGTTTGAATTTAAAGCACTGATTAATCACAATGAAAACAGCACTTTACAAATAACTTGTTTTACAAACTGTTTTTTATCAATCACATGGACATTAAAATGACGATAATTCTTAACTTTACTTTTTGCGATTAGTGGTAAAAAAAAGTGGAAAACACACCGACTAGCTAAGGTTAAAGAAAAGAAAAGGGATGTCTTTAATTTCGAATTGAGAACTTCTATATAGAGCACTACCTTGTGAAATAAGTATACAAAGCTATGCAATTTTTTTAAGAATCTTTCGAAATAAAAAGTTATAACGGCAAACTTGATGATAATTCTACAGCATCAGGAATTTGATACGAATATATTCAGCATTTTATATACACAATTTCAAACTTTGTTTGCGATTATGGTATGTTTCTTATCACCAGTTGTCAACACGCCTATGTTAACATGAATTATCATTGATATTGACATAGTTATAAATTAATTTTAGAACTTTGAATTTTTTAAATAACAAAAGATTTCATCCGGTATATTTAAACATTTTATTTTGAAAGCTTACAATTGTAAATCAATATTTATTATTAATCTATTATTATTCAACATTGCCATAAAGCGGGAGGTTTGGCTAACTATTAAACAAGGTTCAACCAACCTATTTTACCTAAAATGTCCTGTACCAAGTCGGGAATAATGCAGTTGTTGTCAAATAGTTCGTTTCTATGTATGTCAGCGTTTGTGGTTTTTTTTTGCTGCAGTTCAGTGTTCCTGTTGTTCCTTTGGTATTTCTTATTGTTGATGTGTTTCCCTCGGTTTTAGTTTTATCTCGGATTTATTTTCACTCAAACGATTAATGACTTTTGAATTCCGGTATTCTACTATTGCCTTTATCTATAATGTGTCTTACAAAATGTATTACGATTTGGTGCATTGAGGTATATATATAATGTATGACGTTAAACCATCACACCTGCCGAAAGCATAACCACCATATGCGTTTAGCAAATGTGAGATGAGTTGTATATTTTTATTTCAAATGAAATCGACGTATTCCTTTTCGTTTTGAAATTAAGGGGGATATTCTGATAAAAAGGTTTTGAAGAAATGCGACTCCCTCAGGTTTTTTTTAATTTTTATTTGTATGCTTAAAATGAATTAACTTTTATTATCATTGCTCCTGCAAAGTACACACAACAACATACCAACACGAATGTACACATGAAACACACGTTAAGAAGTCAAGAACAATATAATCGTCAAACAAAAAAAGGACGAAAGAGGACAGTCAAAATCGAGAAAGGCCATGGTGCGTTAGTACAGTTTAACTGGAAATTAATATATATCTTTTTTAAAATTTGCACCACGTGCATCGCCTCCATTTACATATTACCAACTCTGGTTTATCCTCGTCAGATTGACACGAATGAATCTAGGCATGGTTAGTATAAATACACGGTAAGTAATGCGTTCCTTGTTAAAAACAACCTGGCATTATTGGGAAAAAATCTTAAAAGTTTCGCCCGGACAACAGATGTCAGTAAGTTGTATATGGAGCTTCGTTCTCATCCCATTTAGAATTTATTGAAACCACATAAATCGTACATGGTCATGTACGTGGTCATGTACGTGATAAGAAAATTGCATAGTAAAATATGTATGGAAACAGAAATACTTGTTACAAGTCAGGAGTTAGACATTTGTTTTCTGTTCGTTTGATGAGTTTGAGGTGTTTATTTTACTATTTGATAAAAAATTTTCCGTTTTTAATTTTCCTCATAGTTCAGTATTTTTGTTAGTCTACTATTTGTTTTAATGTCCTCCATTGAGTGACCGGAAAATGTGTCTTTCCAACGTAAAACAAACGGGGCTGCACAAAAGCCTGGATTTCTTTTGGTAAATCATATTTCAGAAAATCTATTTGTCAGTAATAACAGTTTAAACAAAGACTTTAAATATTGGTGTTCGGGTTGTGTGACAAGTCTTTCAGGGGAATATTACCATGCGAACTAACACGTTAAAAAATTCCGCATATCACATAACAGTTATTCTAGTACTCTTTTATGTTTACTAAGAAATGCTAGAATTATACATCGTTTTGTATTTCATGTTTGCAAAAAGTGAGATAACAAAAATACAAAAGTCCGTAGAACTTTCAAAAAGGAAAGTCCCTTAATGGTTTAAAGTTTTTTAGATTGACCTGTTGCAAAAAAGTATAAAAAAAGATGGTGTATATACCTTTCTCTTTGAAATCGCAATTTAACACATAAATGCAAGGCAATAGCATACCCAATATTTATTATTAATGGTTCTAAAGACTCATTACACAATTTAGCATATCTCAACTTGTTGTAGGCATTATATTGAATTTTATCTGTATAACTTCATATTGTTTCTACGATTTTAATCTAATTAAATTCAACTGTCTTCCATATTGCAAATTTTAATTTAGAAAGTCTTTAATTTGTGTATAAATAGAAGAAAGTAAATCTATTGTTTTGTGTTATTCAAATGAATGAAGATAAGTAGAACATATGGACACGACAGACTTTGTTCCCAAGAACATAGTGAACGTTCTTTTACCTGAACAAATTGTATATCTGCCGGACTTTTCAAAGGACTTTGTATTGGAGAGTTTTTTCATTGATTAAAACAAATACATCAATTGGTTGGAATTGAAATTATTACTGTGTGTTAAGACAAAATTAAGTTGATATGCGTAAACCAATTCTAGCGATAAAAGCCACAATTTTTCTACTGTAATAAAGCAACCGTCCTTTATTTTGTTAAAGACATATTAATTGGAATCAAGTGGTAGGAACTTTTCTTGAAGCTGACAGCATATGAAGTTTGGATGTCAATCAAGTTTTTAAAATTACTCGATTTGAACATACCCAGTTAAACAGTGTTCTTTCTTCTAATTATTTCGTTTGATATTACTTTGAAAAAGAACCAATAACTAGGATTTAATTTGGAAAGAAAGTAAGCAGTATTTTGAGGTAAGTCAACTATATTTGTTTAAAGGCCATGAATAGTAATCTTGTATTGGTCTCATATTTTTTAAAAACTTTTTGCATCTATATTTTTTCGTGTTGTCCACATGACCAGCAGACACCCTGGATTTACAATAATTTAATAGTTCAGTCACTATATCGATCATTGTAATATTATTCGTTAACACTGAAATATGGTTTTTCAAAAACTACCATTACAAAGTCAGAAATATGGGATTTGTTTTATACGGTAAATTAATTGATATACTTATATATTGTCATTTTTCAAGTACTCTCACTTGTTAATTTGCCGTGGATTTCAATATTTTTGTTTAACTGTTTTAAACTTAAAACGTACCAAGTTCTTATTTTCCCAGGCAACTGGTCAGGCGTATCTATTTTAATCTTATTTTGAAATAGATAATGCTGAAACAACAATACGAAACTTGGTCTATTAAAAAACCAAAGTACTTGAGTTTCGTTGGCAATTTTTGAATCAACAGTTTTCGTTTACTGTTCAATAACGTATATTTAGGTTAGCACTCTAGTTAAAAAAATATGATGGAAGATAGTAGGTAAAGCGTTTTCACTTTCGATATGATTCTTTTTTTGTTGCATTAAAACAATGACAACTTGATACAGGATACATATTTGTGTACTAAAGGTTTTTTGTCAAACAAAAAAGGGGAAAAAAATACCTGAAATAAATTAGTTATTCTGTCAAATTTGTATATTAAGCATTGTAAGAAAATATGATCTTTGTGACACATCCATCACTTTACTTGCTCTACCTTCAACCTTTTGATTCAACCGCTATAAACGTACTTCATGGCGGTACTAATGAGAAAGATCGCACGATTCTTTGTTTCCGCTTCGATTTTTCTTCAATCATTAGTGAGTAAAATGAAGCTGGCTATGATGTAATTAGAATAGGAAGTTGTCGAAAAGAGAGATGCCGAATAACCGGAAGGTGGAGTCAAATCTGTATATAAAACTGCTTGTCGCGTGACATGTTTCTGATGTAATTAGAATAGGAAGTTGTCGGAAAGAGAGATGGTCAACAACCGGAAGCTGGAGTCAAATCTGAAGATAAAACTACTTGTTGCGTGACATGTTACTATATATATTTGTTTCTAGTTGAACGAATTGATTGAAACCTACTCCAGATGTACCAATAGACTTGAAAAAATGTTTTACAATAAACGTTATTTACAATTTTTATTAAATTAAAAAGTCAAAAAGTGTCATTAACTATGAATATACATAAACTTAACTCATTTTATACCATACATATCTTAAAATAGATTTAGGTTTATCAATAATTACTTCTTAATTTAGTGATATTTGGTAATTTGGTAGCAATCACTATAGTTCATTTGGATATATGATGCATAATAATGCAAATGTTACGTTATTATTAATTCAAGTACTTTTTGTAATCCGATTAGAGGATTAAAAAATAAATCAGCATGCGCTTACTGCGGGGGATGTACATCTAGATTTGTTTGCGTTTTTATTGTTACATTTGAGGGGGATGTGTAATAACAGTCTGGTTACTAACTTCGTGTATACGACACGTTTTTCTCGCACGAAAATAGAAGCATACTGCAATTAAGCTGAAACATAAATAAAAACGATAGGTTGTAAATGGTTTATAACAAATACAACTAACTAGTCATGCATGGAACACAGTTTTCGTCTTTTGATTTTCGACAAGTATAGTCTCCCTTGTATAGGAATCATATAATCTGCATTAATTTTGCAAACACCTTTCACATAATTTCTTCATGTTTGATGCATGAAAGAGGAAAGTATAGGAATGTCATTACCTGTAAAAAAACAAACTGTAGTCAGGATTTTTATGATGAAGTAGGGATTTGATCCAGTGGACAAAATTCAGAAATGATCCTGAGTATGTCTTAATCTCACACTGAATTATAGACTTCTTAGAAAAAAAGTTATCTATATTGTGATTTAGAGCTGGTAAATTTTTGACTATCTTCTTAACTTCTAACTTTATATAGTTCGTCCCAAATACAATGAATTATATTGTAAAAGTTATATTGAGAAAACGCTGTCAAGACGTTTATTACTTACATTGAATGGATTCTTTTGAACTAAACAACTTGTTTGTATAATAATAGATTGTTTTAGGAGGTTTTATATTGGCTTTTTACATTTTTCTACGTGAACATGCATCTATTTATCCGGTATTACATATTCCTTTGCTATTTTAACGAAAATTGTGTACCTTAGAATGTATGTCTTGTGAATTGTATTCATGGCGTTATGTAACCTACAAGATCAATCAATCAAATTACATAGAACAATATGAAAAAGTTAAAAGCTAATACAAAACACAAACGCTTATACAACGTTTCAAGACAGTAACGACAGAATGATCATGATCAACTATTATTAACAGAAAGGATATGACACGTGACTTCATATTGTCATTATAAAATAGATGTTAAAATGTTAATGTAATAGTAAGCTCATATGTCACTCACTATAACAATAGTCATATGGTAACGTACGGTGACATAAAGCTGTTAATTTATCTGCCATTCGGTCTCTTTTGAAGAGTTGTCTCATTGGCAATCATACCACATCTTCTTTTTTACACAAAACATGTATGACTTAAACAATTCAGTTAACTATGATTGATTTTTGTCATAGGATGTTTTGTGACACTCAAAACTAAAAACTGAAACAGATATCGTTTTACTGAATCATAGCCGCATGGTCTGTTTTAATTATAGTTCGTTTTAGTGTTAAATGTTTTGGAAATCATAAGTTTCTCTGAAGAGCAGTAATTAGTGTCCAATAACAAAATGTTCTCTACTAAAAAAAAACTACTTTTTAAATTCTATCGCAATGCTTTTGTATTGTTCTTGATAAAATCACAGACACCACCTCTATTGTTGATTCATACGTTAGATGATTTATTCTGTAATTGAATGATCGTGTTTCTAACGGTTGTAAAGATATTATTGTCTCTTGAGATACCAGATTGTCTCACCCCTACAACTCATCACTGTTTCTGTCAATTTCTATCACAAAATCTAATTGCATATTCTAACTTTTGTTTTGAAATTGGTCTGGCATCATTTTAATCTTTTTGATAGTGTTTTATAAAAAAACTCAAAAAACTTTCATTCTACATTTGCATGGAATATCTCCATGCAGATTTGATCAATGTTCATTTTCATTTTACAGATTTTAACACCTTAAGATTCACGTACGCTCATCTCAAAACAAGCGTTCTGTGATAGGTATTTCTGCTCGTGGTAATATAATTACAAAATAAAAACAAAAGTGCATACTCAAAAGAATTACGTTCAATAAAATACTTTTTCATGCTGCAAGATTTTTTATCGTGGATTATTAGAAATACAACAATAGATGTATTTTTGTGGTCGATGTTGTCTGTTGTTATTTCTCGTGCATTGATAATTCCTGTTACCATTTGATATTATTTTGCTCTTAAAGAAACCACACACAACCGCCTCTGCTGTGTCCTGGAATCGAGCTTGTATAGGGTAATAGAGGTCGTAAGTTGGATCGACGGCGGCAAAGTGAAATGAAAGACTTGAAAATATACTTACAAAACTAAAAGTCTGATTAAAACGCAATTTAAAGAAGTATGAGCTACGACTGGTGTTTTCTGAGTCAGAATAGTGTATATGATAAGGGTATTCTAATGGTAGAAAACAGGGTTCATATTAACAGCACATTACCATTTTATTGTTAACTTATTTCTTTTACTAGATGTTTAGCACCAATTCCCTATCATTATCAAATATACATATTTATAAACGGTGTCAATGTAAAAAAAAAAACAGTTTTACAGTTCTAAGCCAGGAACCTGATGTTATATACGTTAATTTATGTGGTTCATAAGTGTTTCTCGGTTCTCGTTTTTTAATAGTATATGAGACCGTTGGTTTTCTCGTTTGAATGGTTTAACACTAATAATTTTTGAGGCCCTTTATAGCTTGCTGTTCGGTGTGAGCCAAGGCTCCGCATTGAATATCGTACTTTGACCTATAATGGTTTACTTTACAAATTGTGACTTGGATTGAGAGTTGTCTCATTGGCACTCATACATTGTATCACATATTCGTATGTATATTTACTATACACAAAGTGTTACTAGTATACGATATAAACAATTAATGACTAGAGACAACCCTCATTACGGTATATATTTTGACTATTATGTATTGATACCCTCTAATTAGTAGATAAAATGAAAAATATTTAACCAACGGTAAAAGTAAGTAAAAAGAGACAACTGATTAAACCAGGCTAATGTATCTTCATTTCAATTCAGCTATCAGTGTACAAAGTCTTGTGGTATATCTCTATAGGTACATTCATTGTATATATGGTGTTGACGTTAATTATCAATAAAAAACTTTAACGTATTTTACAATATTTCAAGGTTATTTAAAAAAAAACGCGAGATGATCTAGCGATCCACATACCAAAATGCTATAAACTGTTACATTAATGTGATCAGCTTTCACAACTCCAGTTATCTATTTTAACTTTCGCCTGCTATAACTGTCAATCAATCTAACAACATCAATACAAACAATTTATTTTCTTTGTTTTTTCATTAAGTTGCAGACTAACACATATGGCAGATATCCGTTTTTCATCAAAAAAATCATTTCCTGAGAGATCAGCGAATATGATATTTTTCCCTTAAGGTTATAGATGTTTTACATCTACAGACTAAAAATCCCGCATGATTTGTAAAGCAATGTTTCTTTTAACACATTATTAATCATTTTGAAAAACGAAAATTGACCTCATGGAATTTTTATCCTAGTGCATAACTGAAAAAATTAAATGACATCAAGTAAGTCAGAACACCGTCGATGTATTCATCCTTGATTAAGCTAAGGTGATGTGATAGTCATTTAAAGAAAGCTATTATCGGAGAAGTATATTGACATCTATAAAAAGAAAATTAAAAGTAAAACCGAATAATATATATTTATTGCAAACATGTTCTCCTACAGTAGCTTATCATTAATTTGTACAGTAATAACAAAGTCGATAAGTTTGGCACCGTCTATACTGGACAATTTACTCTACTCTGATTCTAACTTCTAATAACCATACATCAAAACGATTTATGTCTGATACAAGCAAACCAAACGAAGCATATTTTACTATGAAAGCAACAATTTCAAAATATATGTTATGCATTTGTAGTTTTGTAAAATGAACTATCTATATCAATACGTTCAACCAAAAATGTAAAGATATTTTGAAACTTATCATTCTGCAAAGTGAAAAGGGATTACAATAAGTTGCAAAACTTATTTCCAAATCTACTATAAATAAATATGTTTAAACTAAAAGTATCATAGAGTTCCAATCCAGTTTCAAAATAAAGTTCCAAGTTGTTTTTTTGCTCTGAGATATACTACTGATTTTGTGTTGATATTTTGTACAGGGTTTTAAATAAATCCGAGTTGATATCCTACCAGTGTGTTTTATGTAATAGAACACTGGGCTTAAGAATGTGAAGTAAAGTGGTGTTTGGACTTATCTTACATCCTATACATTTAAATGAATGTGATTGGTTTAAAGCGCCCTCGTGGAGACAGTGTATATTTCATATTAGGTTAGTAGGGATATACAATGTCTCTAATAAACAAATTGTCTCTTATATACACAATGTCTCTATTATATACAATGTCTCTGATATACACAATGTATCTAAAAAACAAACTGTCTCTGATATACACAATGTCTCTAATAAACAAACTGTCTCTTATATACACAATGTCTCTAATAAACAAACTGTCTCTTATATACACAATGTCTCTATTATATACAATGTCTCTGATATACACAATGTATCTAAAAAACAAACTGTCTCTTATATACACAATGTCTCTAATAAACAAACTGTCTCTTATATACACAATGTCTCTAGTATACACAATGTCTCTGATATACACAATGTATCTAAAAAACAAACTGTCTCTGATATACACAATGTCTCTAATAAACAAACTGTCTCTTATATACACAATGTTTCTAATAAAAAAACTGTCTCTTATATACACAATGTCTCTAGTATACACAATGTCTCTGATATACACAATGTATCTAATAAACAAACTGTATCTGATATACACAATGTCTCTAATAAACAAACTGTCTCTTATATACACAATGTCTCTGATATACACAATGTCTCTAATAAACAAACTGTCTCTTATATACACAATGTCTCTAATAAACAAACTGTCTCTTATATACACAATGTCTCTAGTATACACAATGTCTTTGATATACACAATGTATCTAATAAACAAACTGTCTCTGATATACACAATGTCTCTAATAAACAAACTGTCTCTTATATACACAATGTCTCTAGTATACACAATGTCTCTGATATACACAATGTATCTAATAAACAAACTGTCTCTGATATACATAATGTCTCTAATATACACAATGTCTCTGATATACACAATGTCTCTAATAAACAAACTGTCTCTTATATACATAATGTCTCTAATAAACAAACTGTCTCTTATATACACAATGTCTCTGATATACACAATGTATCTAAAAAAACAAACTGTCTCTGATATAAACAATGTCTCTAATAAACAAACTGTCTCTTATATACACAATGTCTCTAATAAACAAACTGTCTCTTATATACACAATGTCTCTAGTATACACAATGTCTCTGATATACACAATGTATCTAATAAACAAACTGTCTCTGATATACACAATGTCTGTAATAAACAAACTGTCTCTTATATACACAATGTCTCTAAAAAACACTGTCTCTTATATACACAATGTCTCTAGTATACACAATGTCTTTGATATACACAATGTATCTAATAAACAAACTGTCTCTGATATACACAATGTCTCTAATAAACAAACTGTCTCTTATATACACAATGTCTCTAGTATACACAATGTCTCTGATATACACAATGTATCTAATAAACAAACTGTCTCTGATATACACAATGTCTCTGATATACACAATGTCTCTAATAAACAAACTGTCTCTTATATACACAATGTCTCTAGTATACACAATGTCTCTGATATACACAATGTATCTAATAAACAAACTGTCTCTGATATACATAATGTCTCTAATATACACAATGTCTCTGATATACACAATGTCTCTAATGTACACAGTGTCTCTAACATACACAACGAATGTCTCTGATATATACAATGTCTCTAATAAACGAACTGTCTCTTTTCGCGACAAGGCCTTCAATAAACAAACTGTCTCTGATATACACAATGTCTCTAATTGTCACTGTTATACACATATAACGAATTGCAGAGAAACAATCTATACAATGTACTGAATAATTACTGGTATTGAATATGTGTGCTCTAACAAAATATAAATGTCGGGTGCATCCTTTAACCTTTGTGTATACATTTTCTTTATAACTTAATTTTTTTTTTTCAAATGATACATGATAGTTAATATTTTAACTATAACAGTTTAAGGCCAACTGTCATCTGAATAAAGATGATTAGCAGATAAACTTTACAATTATTTTATTATTGGAGATGTACTTTCATGGGTTGGTGGGTTTAACATTAATCTAAATTTAATGAACAGTGTGCTACAAATGTATAAAAGACTTCGGTAGGGATTTTTTGATATTTTGGAAATGTTTTGTATCAATTAAAAGTAACCGGTATTACTCATAAAACAACTATTTACTATTTTCTTCATTCAACGTCCTTGTATAGTGGGGTGCGTGTAGGTCATTAGTTTTCTATGTTGTGTTTTGTAAAGTGTTGTTTGCTTTTAGGTTTTTCAGTGCTATGGCGTTGGCAGTGTATTTTTGGTTTGTGATTGTGAATGTTATCAATCGCCTATCTTTTTCCAGTTTGTATATCTTTTGTAGATACTTTAAATTATGGCACCATCCATGCTGGTCATTGTAGTCTTGAAATAGATTTAATCCTCATTAACTTAGATTATTCCTAATGTTTTAATTACGATGGAGCAAATGATTTGGGAAAAGATCACATGACTACTGTTTGAGATGAGTTTAAAATGAAATGTATATGACATTAAAATGAAGAAATATCAAATTGACGGATGTAGTGATTAATGTGATATTTAGACAGTAGTGCTTACAATAGACGTCTTAATCACTGCTGACCACTCTTCATTTAAAAAAACATTTATCATAGCAGTGTCTCAGCCGGAAAGACCTTGTCTATCAACGGTCGCTAAATATTGATGTTTATCCAGAAAAAAAACGGCAAACGCTGGTATTTGCATTTTCTACTACAATTATTAGATCTTTTAGAACAGCACTTTTATGAACAACATATACTCTTTCTATAAAAACATTGGACAAACTTTAAAGACAAAAGTTTAAATAAAAAAAATCAATCAAACCTCAACTATAGGACATTTTAATAAATAGTATTATCGGTTAAATGTTTGAATTTATAAAGAATTTGATATGCAATAGACAGGATCCAACACCAGTTAATCATATTGGAAAATTTCAGATGCAGAGTCGTAATTCCCTGGTTCATTATCCCTTGTTTACTGCAATGATTGTCTGGGACATCACATTTACCAGCAAATGATAAAGTTCAAAAAACTTCATTATCCGAAAAAGATGAAGACAGTAAGAGAAAACTTACGAAAGCCGAGAAGGATCATTCAAAATTCAAAATTCAAAATTCAAAATTCATAATTCATAATTCAAAACACAAAGAATTCCGATTCCGATTCCCGCCGTTTCTTTGTCACGTGGTCTCTGTGCCTCGTCTTACCTCGGTGAAGGATGTGTTTATTATAATGTTTAGAAAGGTATACAAATTTATTAATTGAATTAATGAACATGATGAATAATAATTAGAAAAAGGCTAAAGAAAATTCGCTAACAATTTTGTTGCAATTACACCAAAACAAATATAGGATGAATAGGACTCTTTGAAAAACGGTATTGAAATATTTATGTTTTGTAAATATTAACCTCTTACTCATTTGCTTTATAACTGATTATTTGTGTACATAGAAAATTAATGACGCAAGGCTTATTTGACAAATGGCTAGTTTTATTATCTGCAGTTAAAGTTGAACTGTAAGATTAATTAAGACAAGTAACGATGTTTTGGGGTGTAGGGTAATAAAATTAGTTATGCCTATTTGTTTTGTCTAAAGAGAAAGTAATAAAACTCTACGATAAAGGTCAGTTGGTCAAGATACTAGAAGCTGTAGTACTGTCACGACTGTAAGAATTTTCCTTGATTGTTTTAATCAGTATAGATACTGAAAGACTTGGTTTTTAAAGTTTATATGTTAAAACTTTGTAACGTAGTTTGTCAATGCATCTGAAGTAATGTAAATTTGTGAATGAACAGATAACGTATTATTTAGTTCATGGGAATTACCATAAGATACATTGTCGTATTGTTGTGCCATAGTATGATTATGTCTGTCCGTCTGTGTCGGTGTCGTTCCTCCCCTCGGTCACGTTACAATATTGAATGTATTTCTTTCAATAAGTAATCTCAAGGTCATTTCTCATGACATTTCCTTTCTGTTACAGCATTTCTTTCCTATAAATTTGTGGTTGCAGTGACGGATCCAGGGGGGTCGTAGAGGGCGTAGCCCCCCTTTTTGTTTGCACTTTTGTTTTTTGTACAATGATTAATCAGACTAGACTTCGTGAACGCGATTTCCCGTGCGTGTATCTAATTTTCATGCGACAATTCTTTACTTGTAAAGATATTTTTCGCTCGTATTTACTGTAATATATTATGGATTATGTCAAAGTCATGTGATTTGCTACGGTGGAGTTGACTCGTGCGTCGAAAAAAGTGTTACTCAAGTCATTTTGAAATTCAAATTACAGTAACACATTGCTTAGGCTGAGGATAAAAAGCATGACCTCTTCAAACCGACAAAGGATTTAGCAAGAACATATAGACTTCTATTTCACAATTTCACTAAACAGAAAGTACATGTAATACTTTATTACATTCTTGTGAAAAAAGTTTCACGTTAATATTATTTACCTACGAAAGCAATGTTTAACCCCACACGCCCCAGTCTATTAATAACATAGCTGAATAATGATCCCCAGTCAGTAAGCTCTAGATAGATTTTGATTCTAAGGTAAGAACCATTTGATTTACGCAGGCAGTCTGAGTTTTGCCTTAAACAAAGATTCTGGCTGTATATATATGCATTGAAATCAATAATCTTGTCCGTTTTTTTTTGTTTTTTTTTTGGGGATATTAGAAAAAAACATTTCTAGCAATAAATGAACATGATGAATAAACAACGGGGGGGGGGGGGGGTGAGGCTTGTTTCACGGTTCGAATGCAAATCCCATATCTGACCAGAGTGTCTGTTTCGCCGGACTGATATATTGAATTCTTTTTTTAAGGCACGACTGCAACCTGCCTGCTGGGTGTGGCCTTTATGTCTCCATTTGTTGACCGCCATTCATAAATTCGTTGTCATTTCAGACTCATTCGTAGCCTAGGTTGTTTTGGAACCCCTCACTTCCCTTGTTGGGTGTCAAACATTTTTGGATAACTATTGCTTGTTTGTCTTTCTTAACTCGTGTCGGATAAACATTGCTTGTTTGTCTATCTTGTCTCATGTGCGGGAGTTTCTCACCACAATGAAGAACCTTTGGTGGCCTACAGCTGTTGTCTCCACTATGGTCGGATTGTTGTCTCTTTGACACATTCCCCATTTCCATTCTTAATTTTATTATAGTAATTTCATTGAATAGCCCGGCTTATATCTAGTTTACAACAAGAAGTCTGTGAGGTTATGCTACCTAAACATACAACAAATGAAAATCTTCCATGTACATTTTTACTGACAAATTTTATATTTTTTTAGCCAAAAAAAAGGTTTCAATAATTTTATTATAGACAAGTAATTGGGAGAATACGGCCTCAAACATGTCCAACCCTTACACTTTAAATATAAGATATACAGGAACTGTTGCAAAAGTGCATTTTACACTTATTTTATGCTGTTTTAGCCAAAAAAAAAGTTTGAAAAAGATCTTATTATACCTCGCCCCCTTTCCAAAATCCTAGATCCCCTAGCTTGTCATGCCACAACTATTTCTTATTAGATCGTATTTCAAATTTATTCACCTTTCAAGCAAATTTGTTGTCGGCGCAATAAGATATGTGCGGCTGCATTCTAAGGTAAATTGAGGTCAGCAGTCGACCTGGCGTAGAGTTCAATATTGATTGCATTTAGTTTAAGAACAATCTAATCAAGATATTCAATTTTATCTCACTTGACCTAAAAGGTCAAGATCAAGTGAGCTTTCCTCATCATTTGGATCTGTCGTCGTCGTCTGGGCCAATTTAAAACAAACGTTTTTTATTTGGGCGGGTTGTTGTCTCTTTGACACATTCCCCATTTCCATTCTCAATTTTATTGGACACAATCATCATTGGGATATCGAGTTTAAAAAATGTGTCCGACGACCCCGCCTGCCAACCAACATGGCCGCCATTACTAAAAATACAACGTAGGGGTAAATGCAGCTTAGGCTTACTGTAGATTCATTATTATTCGTTGGATACATATATTTGTGGATTTCGTTGGTACAAGTGAACCATGCAATTAAATGATCAACGAATGTCAATTTTTATATAGACGTTAGGCGTGTACGCAGACTTCCAGAAAACCACGAAAGTAAGTATCCACGAATATGCAAGTTTTCCTTAATCCACGAAAATTGATACCATCGAAAACAAATGAAATTTCAGTATATCTTTGAAATTAAAGCATTTAGAGTAAATTTGACAAGATAAAAATGTTCATCAGGTTTAGATATATCTGCCCAGAAATTTTCAGACGAATCAGAGAACCCGTTGCTGGGTAGCTGCCCCTGAATTAGCAATTTTAAGGAAATTATGATGTTTTTGGTTATCATCTTGAATATTATTATAGATAAAGATAAACTGAAAGCAGCAATAATGTTAAGAAAACTACGATCTACAAATAAGTCAAATGACCATTGTCAATAAACCCCTAATGCCCCAGTCACACTAGACCACGATCGCACTGACGTTACGCACGATATTGCGTCCCAATTGGTAACGTCAAAATTTGACGTTTTACGTCGGTAATCGAGTATACTTTGTTCGTTTTGTTTGTAATCATTTTTGATCGATATAGATACTTCAAAGTCTTGAATATGTATGAAATATGTCCTACTGGTAGTTACGCAAGCAAAAATAAACAATACAAAATAGGTATTTGGTTGAGAAAATAGTGCCTATTAATAGTATATTATATAATGCGTTGGTCACCCTTTTAAATTTAAGAAAAGAGGGAAGGGAGGAAGCAATTCATGTTGCTTAAATAACATAGTTTTTATGTTTTGTGCTTTTATCTTTTATTTTTTTTTTAAATGTTGTTGTTTTTTTTTTTCGTTTTTTTTGTGTTTTTTGGGGGAGAGGGGGAGGGGTGTGTGTGATGATAAGTTAAAAGATTTTAATGATTAAGTTTATTGTTGACAACGGAGTAATTAAATCAAGAAAGAGAATGATTGCGTGAAGAATAATTATATTCTTCTGATATGTTTACAAGCTTTGTATAATATCGAGGTGTAACTCCTCAGGTACAACCATTTTACTGATCCCTTCAATTTCAGCACAAATAAACCGTATTGCAGAGGAATAGCAAATCGCAGTTCTACGCTTTACAAGTTTGAAAATAAACGGTTGATCTTTTATCCTCTAGTAATATAGCCCTTTCTCAACTTTAGAATCTTGGTGAAATAAACAACCCCAGTCATCTAAAATATTTTACCTATTTATTGACAAATTACCATATGCTTTTTTTTTTCTTTTTATTTAAGATAATTCATTTTCTATTTGATTATAACTACTATTATATATTACAGTTCTTATCGTGGTTTCTATGATTCTATCTATTTTCAAAATTTGTAATTTTGTTATTTTGTTTTGTCCTCTGATCTGAAAACATGAAATCGAACCGTACTTGTTATTTAAAAACTATGAAATATCGTTCATACATCATATGATATTACGAACTGCTTTCAATTAGGGTGATTGACATAATGAGTTCATATAAAGTGATAAAAAGCCTGCACCGATTTTAAGATTTATTTATCAAATTGCTCTGTCGTATTTCACGGCATTGACGCAATAACGTGCTTAACGTCACTACGCTCACCACGATCTAAAATAAATTCAGATCGTGGTGAGGTCGCGATATGAGCGGCATGAAAATGGGATTTTTTGTTGTTTCCACGATGCTACTATGTTCTCATTACGCTTCTACAACGATCCCGCTACGATTATACCACGTTCTTACCACTCTTATTCTGCGACCTTAATACGATTATCGCGATCTTACTACGCTCAATGAGTTCTCACTACGACATACCACGATTAATCCGACTGCAAAACGATCTTACCACGCATCTTCTGCAATTATAGCACTCTCTTATCAAGATCATTATACGATCTTAGCAAGTGCATACCGCGATCCAATTACGCTCTCATCAATAATATCCACATCATATTCCATATTAATACTGTTCCATTCCTTCCAACTGTCATTAATAAGTAGAATTTCAGAAAACTACACTGACATGCCACCAACATCCACCAGAACTTGTGTGCGTGGTGGTAGGGGTAGTAGTTGAGTCAGATGGGTCTCTGGTACGAATCCTTTATCCAGTAGAGATGTCGAATCAACAATCCAACCTGAATCAACGTATTGCTAATCCATCTAGATCAAATAACGATATTTCATAAAGTAATAGTGGAACTGATACAAAATCAAAACCCGAGGAGCTTTTATGTATTTTAAAGACAATGACAATAAGCATTACTAGAACTCGAAATGGTTGTAGTATGAACGTAATCAGGTCGTAAGATGAGGACTGCATGAGCGTGCTAGAATCGTACTAAGGTCTTGAAAAGCGTAGTATAATCGTGGTATAGTCGTAGAAGAAGCGTTGTTGGGTCGCAGAGAGAACGAGATGGTCGTTGTGAGGTCGTAGTAACGTCGTTTTGAGATCGTATCGCAATCTCTCCGACTAGAATCGCGAATTTTTAAGCTAGGTTCACACTGCCGATCAGACCAACTCGATCAATCTCGATCAAGACAAATTAAGCGATCGGGAGTCTGGTCCGTCTCAATCAACAAGAATGTTCGGGTCGTCATCGATCTGACTTTCTACCCGAGAGTTTTTGACATGTCACTCGAGAAGAGATCAATAATTCGTCGAGTAGTGATCGAATTGATCGGGAAAGGATCGTGTAGAGATCAAGTTAGGTCGGAATACAAATAGTTTACCGATCAGTACTCGATTATTTCGATCTTTGCTCGACTAATATCCGATCATTTCTCGATCAACGTCAATCTGTAAGATATGTGGTCAAGATTAACTCGACCAATGCCGATCGCTTCATGATCACTGCGACTTCTATATTTTTTTCATCCCAGACCAACTCGACCAAAACCCGATCTCTACGCGACCACATTCGATCACTCTTCGATCTCTACTCGGCCATACACGAGTATACATCAGTGACGCTCGAATCCAAAAAAGTTAAAAGGGCCGAATAAAGTACGAGGTTGAAGAGCATTGAGGACCAAAATTCCTAAAAGTTTTGCCAAACACAGCTAAGGTAAACTATGCCTGAGGTAGAAAAGCCTTAGTATTTCAAAATTTCATGTGGTTATGATATATCTGCCCTGAAATTTCCAGACAAATCAGACAACCCGTAGTTGGGTTGCTGTCCCTGAATTGGTAATTGTAAGGACAATTTGCAGTTATTGGTTTATCTTGAATAAGATTATAGATAGAGATACATGTAAACTGTAAACAGCAATAATGCTCAGCAAAGTAAGATCAATAAATAGGCAAACATAGCCAAAATGGTCAATTGACCCCTAAGGAGTTATTGCCCTTTATACTTAATTGTTTACAATTTTTTGTAAATTTTGTAAACTTTTACAAAAAATCTTCTTCACTCAATCAACTGGGCCTCATAGAATTAAACTTAGCCAACATTTTCAGTAGGGTATCTTGATTAAAAAATGTATCCGATGATCCTGCCATCCAACCAACATTGCCGCCATGGCTAAAAATCGATTGATTATTTGATTATTAACGTCCAGTGGCAAATATTTCATGCATGTTCAGGACGAAAATAAACATAGGGGTTTCCTGTAAAGAAGTCCATGGGAAAATGTTAAAAAAACAATTTCAAATGGTCACATCTTGAACACTTATTTTAAAAATGATAAGTGGTCTTCAGTAACTAATGTAAGACTACACTGCAGGAATGATCTACTATTAATTTAACTATTAGGCCAAATTAAACCACACTTGGTCTTAATCGTTATATGGGTATCTTGTACTATTTGTTGTGATTTTCACCTTATTTTACATGAAGTCCAAAACAAAAAACAAGGTGAGCGACACAAGCTCTTCAGAATCTCTTGTTTCATTCATATTGTGCTTTGTGAAGAATTTATTTTCCTGCATTACAATTTTCAGTTCTCTTAGACCCTTTTTCCAAATTAAGGCATTTTTTCTACAAGAAACAAAAAAAAAACCATCCCGCAACTGTCTCACAGGCCTTTCGAACAAGAATCGACGTGTCAGCTAACTGAAGCCTCACACATATTTCTCGGCGTCGTTGATTCATGTTCATTTTCTTCGCCACAATTCAAGTTTAGTCCACGGGACACATAAATGTATGATGACCCGCTATTTCAACTTGATCTGAGTTTTTGGGTTATAAGTATTTGTAATTTTCATAACATTTTGTTGAGGCAAACATAACTTAGAAAATGGAAACAAAAAAATCGGCTATTTTTGTCATTTCTAAAGGGGCATAACGATAGAACGGAAAAATTGACACAACCCAGATTATTTTTTTCTGTGTTTTGTGGTGCAAAGTATTGCATATAAGTTTTATATACTATTGGTTGGAGGAAACTAGAGTTATACAGCGTACGGACTGTCGGGCGATGAGACGGACAAGGGTAACACTTAATTTTCTCCTCTATAGTGGCGGGGGGGCTCGAAAATAAGACATTTTATTCATTGTACGTTTTATACTGAATATGTTCTCAACCGACCAATACCGATTATTTCTGCGACCAATACTATTATACGATCATGTCGATCTGGTCTAGTCAGGATCGTGTTGAGATCGAGTATTGTTGATTTATAAAAAAGACGATGTGGTATGATTGCCAATTAGACAACTGTCCACAAGAGACCAAAATAACACAGAATTTAAGAACTATAATAGGTCACCGTACGGCCTTCAACAATGATCAAAGCCCATACCACATAGTCAGCTATAAAAGGCCCCGATATGACAATGTAAAACAATTCAAACGAGAAAACAAACGACAACCACTGAATTACAGGCTCCTGACTTGGGACAGGCACATACATAAATAATGTGGCGGGGTTAAACATGTTAGCGGTATCCCAACCCTCCCCCTAACCTGGGTCAGTGGTATAACAGTACAACATAAGAACGAACTATAACAATCAGTTGAAAAAGGCTTAACTCGTCAGATGGACAAAAATACAAGTGGAACTGCCAGGATCAGTTCTAGGGTAGAACTATCTAAAACTGTTCTAAGTAGAACTGCATGTCCAAAATCAGTTCTAGTCGTAGAACTGTCAGCAGAAATTACCAAATCAGTTCTAACCGTAGAACTGTCAGCAGAATTGTCAAAAACTGTTCTAGCCGTAGAACTGACCAAACCTGTCAGGACTGTAGAACAGTTCTAAATGACGTCACTGCAGTTAGGACATCTCACTGGTCACCATTCAGTGTTATAACTATCGTTGATAAAGCCACACGCAAAATATATTTTATTCTTTTGACTTATCTATAGTTAAGACAAAGAGTTCTTAAAACTTTTCTATGAATAGAACTGACTAAATCAATTCTAGCAGTAGCACTGACCAAATCAGTTCTAAACTGTTTTAGTCGTAGAACTGTACATGTTCTAGTCTAAAACTTTGGTCAGTTCTAGGTAGAACTGTCTAAAACTGTTCTAGGGTAAAACTGTCTAAAAGGTGTCAGGATGACAGTTCTTCATACCGGAAACACGTGTTATGATTTCGCAATATTTATTTTTGAGTTTTGAATTTTGAATTCTGAATTTTGAATTCTGAATTTTGAATTTTGAATGATCCTTCTCGGCTTTCGTAAAAACTAGCTATTTTATTCACAGGACACAGGACTCAGCTCAAAGATAGAAAAACAAATATGTGCATACACACGAACAGATATATAGAAAAAGGAGGAAAAGTATTATAGAATATAAAAAAACATCAAGATATGTCACGTTTGTTGAATCATCTTCAATAATATGCTTGTGCTATTTTTTTCGTTAATCAAAAGATATACATTTTACTTAATTTTTATTTACACTTTCATTTATAGGGTTGCCGATCATCATGTTTTTATAGTTCACAGATCTTAATTTTTTTTTATGTAATTAAATATATATTTCAGCTGATAGTTATTAAATTTGATTCTGTCGGTGATGTAGGTCGAACTGTCAGTTCAGAGCTATAAACTATTCGCCAGTATAATTTTCTGTCTGATTGTTATAGCAATATAACTAAATAAATCAAGGCAATTTTTACTTTAGATGTTGTAGATATAGATCAATGTTTGTTATAATGTAAAGCAAAGCATACTATAACTTGATTTATTGTATATTACTTCAACACTTCATTAAATCAAATCAGCCGGTGATATCTTACATAACTTCTCTATTGACGATATCTATTGAAAAACAAGTATGTTTACTTGTTTCTTTATGTATATATCTGGAATCTCAAACAACAAAATGTAACTTACTGTCGTTATCTAACAGGTGTTGGTCAAAACAACGGCTTCCGCCAATACTTTTAGAGCATGACAGATTGAAACGTTTGTAAAAGCATAACAATCTGATGCACTTTAGAAGTTCCTCGCCGACTGTGTTCTGGTTTCTATAGTACAGTTTTGTATACGAATCTGTGGACAGTTGTTTATTTGTAAGTCTCTGTTAACATTTGATGCGATGTAGGTTTCTGTCTTTTTCTGGTTGATGATGTTGATCTTTAGTAGCTCAAAAAAATTATTATATTGAAACAAATCACATTTTAAGGTCCTAATCGAATAATGCAATAGATATTTCGTTTGTAACAAATATTCAATTTCTACACATTCTCTTTTTACTTTCTTCACAAATTACAATTAATGGTATGTACATTCTGCACTGTAAATAGTACAACAACTAATTATTTTGTCAACTTTTTCAACTGTTATCGAATTTATAAGCAAGAAACGAAGGCAACAATATTTTGTACATATCAGAGCTGAAACAGCTTGGTATCCTGCTTGTATCAATATTCTTGAACTAACGACCAAGCATCAGATGTAGTAGATGTGATTCTCATTGATTAAGTAGCTCTTAAGGCTTTTGATTATTTTCATAATCATTTGAATATACAATGTTATGAATACAGACCACTGAAAACCTATAACAAATTACACTTGTACTACTGCAGTGGCGTGACAGATTAAAAATCAGACATCACAATTGATTTTGATAATGTCAACTTGGAGCGATACATAACAACATAATACTTTAACTTGTTAATAAGTGTTCAGAGTAAATGTCTGAAAGTAACTTTTACTTCTCATTGATCAGCAAATTGCTTTACGAACAATGTACGAAGAAGGCACACTTGTCAATTAAATCTATCATGTTGTGTAAGGTTTGAAATAAATAATATCTCTTCATTATCTGTGAACATAAATGCAAAAAGATAAATAGGAATTATCAATCTTGAGAAACTTCTTTATGTTTTTTTGTGTTTTTTGTTTTATCCAAATTAATCCGTATTTGTAAATAAGAATAAAGAGACTCTCCTATTTGTCTTCATCATTTTGTGCATTTTTTCTGTTCTTTTTTTTTATTAATAATTTCTCTTTATACTATGATATGTCCTTGAAAACCTGTTCTTTTAATAGTTTCACAACGATAGAAATTGCATCTTCAAATATTTTTTCGAGTGTGTTGAACCCAAATTATGAAAGAAATGTTCACAACATTTTAGTTTTTATCGCTCGTCAAATAAACTGATTACTGCTTGTTCTCTCTCAAACTTTAAGTAAAGAGATATACATACACATTGGAAGTTTGCATGCTGTCGAAAATAGTTGTATTCATTTCCCAATAAAAGATAATGAATTTTAATGACTACAAACGAGATGTTTGAGGAAGTCTATGTCATTCATTCATCAAAGCTCGCTGACCACTCTTCGCTCAAAATGCAATCTATCAGACAATGTCTGTACAGGAAAAGGTCTGTGATTATCAGCATTGTATTCAATTAGTGTCTACAAGAGAATTCCCAAGCTGATATTTACACTGTCCGTTTATACTAATTAATGCTTTCACTGAAACATTTTTCAGGAATCTTAATTTGCTGTGTAAATAGAATCAGACACGGAAATTCAACGATAAATATGTTTCTCGATACTTAACATTTGATGTTTTGTGTTTGCAGTAATAGGAACATTCATGACATGTGTATGTTAAGAGTAATCTTGTTCTATTGTCGATAGTCCGTATTGCATTTGTGTTCATTATAGGAAACTGTAAATTCAGATATGAATACGAGGTTTTCATTATTGCGAATAACGTGACTCATTGCGTATTGCAATGATAAGAACTTGCATTCTGATATAAATACATATTTGTGTCATTCGGCAATCCTCGATGATGAGGGTACAGTATCGGCCGAGTTGAGACGAATGACATTTGTATGAGAAACTTATATTTAGAACGAGATAATAAAAGCACACAATAATTTCTGAGTGAACTGTATTATTTTCATTGATTTCATTTTTCTAGTTTCAAGTATACATTCATCCGGAGTTCTACTATTTATTTTAAAATATATAAATGGTTCAGGATTCTTTATTCCAATTCAAAATAAGTTTCTCACTTTATGACGTGTATATGATGTAATTACTTAAACAGTTACAACTTTCTGAGTCAAAGCTGAATTATAGATCCTGTGAGATCTAGAGCTAATGACAAACATAGAGCTGAAACGTCCGATTTTATCTCTCGCTTATATGTCCTGTAAATGCGCCGAAATTTCCACTACCGTGGTATGATCACTATGTGTCACTATTTGTTAAGAAAGATCACTGTTCTCCTCAATAGATATTTAGATTTTTTTAAAGGCTATGGCAACATTGTGATCCGACCTCGTGTCATTCACATTCGAAAGGATTCAGTGTGATACTCTTTAAAACAAAAAAGACATTTATCACTTACAATTGCCTTGAGGATTCAAATGATGGTTCAAAGAAAATGATAAACAATTATAGAGGGTTGAAAAGGGTTATTTTCGTGCAACGTGTTTTGCCATGTTAATTTCATGCGCAGCCGTAAAAAGGTTTCGTTATTCACTGTGTTTTGAGAAATCGGTAAAAAGATCAACATGCAAGAAACTTTTAATTGTTCGTTCATTGTGAAAAGGCAATTTTATTTCGCGTTCTTCCGTGCAGATACCCCCCTTTACGCCCCTCATTTTAAATTAGTAACTTACGTATATTTGACTACTATGATAAAATTCATTCCAATATTTTGTGTTATCTGATTTATAAAAACATATTGTTGTTTTACTATGGATCTCCAAAATTGTGTACTGTTGTCAGAAATCCTTTTAATAAGTATTAAGTAAAGTACAATAACAATATTACCAAACTCCGAGGAAAATTCAAAACTAAAAGTCCCTTATCAAATAGCAAAATAAAAATCTCAAACTCATCAAACGAATGGATAACAACTGTCATATTTCTGATTTAGAACATTCCTCCGGGTGTGGGTGCGGGAATTTATCGCTACATTGAAGACCTATTGGTGACCTTCTATCTGATGTTGTCTGTTCAATGGTCGGGTGTGGTCTCTTTGACACATTCCCCATTTCCATTCTCAATATATCCTCTAGATTGACAATGTGTAAACTAAACCGAACAGACATAAAAGGTAAAATTAAAAAAAATAGGGTAACAGCAGTCAACATTGCGTTCTTATTTTAATCACTATTAAACAAATATGTCAAAAAAGAATACAAACTTAATACTTCAACATCAGGTCATAAAAATCACATTAGTCGCCGTTGTTCAATTGAAAGTGTGTAGCACTTTCTTAAATTTGTGTTGATTAATTCTTATTTAGAAAGAGGAAGATAATATGAAGGGTAGATTCAAACTCATAAGCCGAATATAGATTTACAACGTAATTACAAATAGTGAAAGACGACGGAAAGATGAACAAGTCCACACATTACTGATAAGAAATTAAATACTGAGTTAGATGAGTCCTATCAATGGTCCATGATTAATCTCAGCTGCACCAGAAGGATACGTAGGTCCTGCTTCAATATGTGGCGCCCGTATTATTGCAAATACAATGATAAGTGTCTCACATTGATCCCAAAGCTTCTTTCTAAACATCGACCCTCTATCAAGGAAATCGCGATATAAAAAAGTGAAATCACAAACATACCGAACTCATAGGAACGTTCAAAAAGGAAAGTCCATAATCAATGAGACGGACGCTCTTGAATATCGTTACTTGAAAAGATATATTCCATATGTACTATGAATCTTAAAAAAAATTTGAAATATCGTATCGTTAACATTAGGCTCATCTAAGAAAACTGACCCACAGTTTTCGACAACACAATCAAACTTATCAGCAAGGTTCAATGTAAAATATGACTACGGGATACAAATAAAAATCGTGTAACAGTTGTGATAAGTTCATGAATCAATTAATTGATACTTACATTACCTACTTCAAGATAAGTTAACAGATGTAAATAATTTGTAAAAGTAAATTAGTAATTAATGTATTGGAAAAGTTACGAGGGATACATTTTTATCATCAGTTAAAGAAAATATTTTACATATAACGTAGGCAAAATATTCAGATCTTTTATCAAAGCTATCTATTATGTTGTGTGTTCATATTCATTATACTAATTACAATCATAATATACAAAACTTTGATCGATATATGAAAGATGATATAAATGTATGTATAATGGGATTTTGAAAAATATCAGCCAGTTGCACTGTGAGTAATATTTATTCATTATATTTTCAGTCAGAATTGAAATTTTTTAGTTAAACTTTATTTTTATTTATGGAGATCTTGCAACTAAAAACCCAACATCTACCTTTGATGATCCATCAACAATATTACTCAGAATATCATTAGGGTGTAAAGCGTACATTATATATACCTGTATAAAAGATAACAAATCGGACTCACAGTTTGGGGTATCATCTTTCTAGTTTTCAACACATGTATTGCGATTATTTTTTTGACGAACAGTGACTTCCTGAACAGAACAATAAAAAAAATCATTAGTAAGAAACAACTCGTCACAGAAATTAGCCTTATGATTCTGTACGGAGTAACGTTTTTGTCTAAAAAGGCCAATACAAATGGGGCGAAAGATACCAGAGGGACAGTCAAATTTATAGATAGAACATAAACTGACAATGCCATTCATGAAGTTGCATTGTTCGCAGTTGATAAGCATGGAGGATAAAAAAAATCCGAAAGTTTTTTGCTAAATATAACATGATCTATTTCTGGGCAACAAAACTCATACCTTTTCAAACAATTCGGTTTCGTAAACAGAATGTTAACATTACCATATCAATGATAATTTATGTCACATAACATAGAAGGATGACTACTGAGCTGTAAATTTATTGATGAATTCAAAGTTTAATTTTGGGCCTTTTTTACTTTTTTGGATTCAGGCGTCATTGATGAGTCTTTTTGTAGACGAAACGCGCGTCAGGCGTAAATAAAAAATTCAATCCTGGTATCTATGATGAGTTTATCTACGCGATTTATAGTATTCAAGTTAATAATATACTTTATTTTTAATCCCACAGTGAGTAACACTAGTACTCTATAATGGGGTACGCCAGAACAGCACACACGAACATATCGGTATTCTCTCACCATACATTCTAGTTTACCCCTTCGATATTTGATATCTTAATCATGGGAAAGAATGTGTCTCAGGTCAAACGTGCAAATAATGACAGGATAACCATTTGATATAAAGAGAGGGAGAAAGGATGACTTTTTGCAGATTTGCTATTCAATTTCATCTGTTGCTAGGCTTGCTTATATTTGTTTACGTGAACAATTTCAAAATTTTCCGTCCCCAACCAATGATATCTAGTAGTGTTTAAAATAGCATTGACGTTGCAAATTCAATTTTGATGTAAACCTGGTGTGTTCATGTTTTCTTGGAAGCATTACATGACGCAATTTTTATATTGAAAACAAAGATATTACTAAGAGAATACAAATGGTTTTTTTTACTAGGACAATGTTTAATAGGATTATGCCACTGATGTTGGGTTTTTTTCTCTTCTTGTACATGTCTGGTCCAGTAATCAGCATTTCTATGTTGACATGAACTGTCATTGGTATGGTCATTTTTATAAATTACAACTAACTCTTTTCAAAAAAATGCATTTTTGTAATATTAAGGATTTTTTAACCAATGAATAGATTACCTTACCTATATTTGATAAACCTAATTGCTCTTCAACATCGTCCTTCGTTCGCTTTTTCCCTTTTTTCGATTTGAGGGTCATTTATGAGTCTTTTGAAGACGAAAACGCGTGTCTGGTGTACACAATTTTAGCCCTGGAACCTATAAAGGGTTTATGCAAATACAGAATGAACAAATATTTAAATGAAAACTGTTGCATGAAGTTGAATAATAAACAAGATTATGTAATATTTTTTCAATTATTGAAAACAAAAATCTTCTCCATTCATTGTTATATACCTGTGTTTCACATGTTTACTCATAAAGCTATTTAAAGTAACCATAAGTTTCATCTAAATGTAATCAAAATGATGCCTTTACAAGCAATGAATGATACATTTGAAATGGTAAACATACTTCGTTTTGTTCCATGCCTACTTCCTATCTGCACTTTGTCTTTTGTACTCTGCATGTATTAATCTGATCAAACCGCAGAAAGCATACTTGTTTTATACAACTACACAACACACAAGTTTTGTTCTTTTGTCACAAGTTATGATGATATATAAGTTATTCATCTTCTGATATTGTGTATAGTTTTGAACATTTCTGTTATCTGTTTCTTTATAACATCGCACAAGTTGTGCATAATTAAGTGGATGAGTACAAAAGAATTAGGGCTGTACATAATGCTATCATGTATTGAGTTTAACAATATTTGTTTATTTGTTCATTTTGATTAGTTTTCTTTTGAAATGATGATTTTATGAATCCTACTTTTTGAGATATTGTTCTAAAGTATTTTTTGTTAACGAGACGATAACAACCTTTCAAACAATTTCCTTGGTAAATTTGTGTGTGTACTGCTGTGCCTTTTTCTATATTATTTGTTCTGTATGTTTTTGGTTTAATAGTGTGTACTTGGAATTAACAAAAGGATAATCAGATATCACTAACCACACAATGCCCAAGGAAACAAAGAAGGACACATATGGACAAAATATGTTTCTCTAACATATATAAAGCATATGAATTTTATAAAATTTAATAAATGCAACACTAGTACACCGTTGTTCAATAGTCATAAACTAATCTTGGTTACAAATCAAAATCAAGGGAAACACATCAACTGTATGAAACCGCAAACAACGAAACAACATAATACTGAACTGCAACAAAACAAACACAAACATACATATAAACAGACTACTGTGGATTAATTAGTATTCGTTGGATAGCAGTTTTCTTTGATTTCGTAGGTACAACTGAACCATGATTTTATTTTCAATAAAAGACATAATTCCTACAGGCGTTTATGGAGGCTTCGGCAAAACAACGAAATTAAGTATTTACGAACACAAAAAAAACGAACTTGAAAATTGGCACCTATAAAAATAAATGAATCAATCATATTTGATAACGACTGCCATATTCTTTACTTGATACAGAAAGTTTAAAGGAAAAACGGCGGGTTCAACCTGATTTTATGGCTAGCCAAACCTTCTCCGTATATGGAAATATTAAAAAAATTATCGCTAAAATGATAACACTACATGACCTGAATAAGTACAAACAAACGTTCCGCACATTGAAATAAATAAATAAATAATATAGATACTATAGTATAAAATTACATTGCATAAAACGGATAGGTAAGCTTTTTCTTCCGCAAGAAAACCACTCAAAGTCGGATAAATATCAGTTATTTTCCATTCTTTGCCTTACAATATGTAAAATGTACTGCTTCGAATTTTAACTGTAACACAGATATGTATTTTATTGATATCTATCAGAAAAATCCGCTTAAACTTGTTTGGAAGATCATTATTTTATTGCAACTACAACTAATAAATGACACGTGCATTGATACTTATACACATTATCTCTTCATTTTTTGAACATTGTTTTTGAACAACAAAATACAACATTTTCTCGTCCTCGTACTATTTAAAATGGAGTTTATTCCTTCTTCTTTATACAAGAAGTGCTCTGCTTGTTTATAGTTCAGCGGAAAGGTAAAATTGATACCGATTTAATGTTGCTTTAAAACTTTTCTTGAAGTTTAACATTAAACTAATTTACCGAAGCTGAATGATATTCTGCTTGTGTGCAATAAATAGCAATTTGTTGGCGTCTAAAACAGATTTAATTGGAAATTTAATTGACAAATGAAGAAAATTTTCATTAAAACAACTGAAGTCTGTCAAAAGAGGTACATGCTCATCTAATAGACATTTCAATAAATTATATTGAATACTGTTAGTTTGCAAATGATCTTAAAATGCAACTCTAAAATCAAATCTCTCACAAAAAACAGCAAGGCAAATACTTGACCTGCAACTAATTGTTCCACTGTATTCCATACAATTGGCCTGGAAACACAAATCTTATATCATTAATCAGATTAAAGCTAATACTATAAGGGCCATATGTTTCTGTGAATATGTCCTTTAATTATCTTTAAGACTTGTATAGAAAACAAATAACTACCTTTTTTTAAATGGAAATACGTTACATACATGTATAACGAAATAACCCCGTTTTCCCTGTACAAACTTTATAATCATTATCAGTATTTCGGTGAAATGTTTTCTTATAGCATGGTTTTAAACAACCTTTTTCTGACCATTGTCTTCTAAAATTTCACTTGCTGATCGAGACTTCAAAATTGGTTGTTATTTCAGAAAGATTTTCTCTTGTTTTTTTTTTTCTTTTTTGCTGTTTTGCCATCAATGATTTTGTTTTTATTTGAACCTGTATCATTTAAAACTATCAAATATATTTTTAGAAGTGTTTTCTTTGTGTTTAAACTAAAACACGAAAGTTGGAACCAAGAACTCGACATGGCATAATAAGATACATTATTTATATGAAATCAATAACATTTTGATCTACATTTAAAAAGGGTTTAACAAACTTCCAAATTTAACAATTTTTTTACAAAATTAGTTACACAGTGTGCAATTGTGCTAATACGATAATTTATCGGGTCAATAAAATTCATATCGGGTGAGGCGAAGTCAAACCCGATATGGACTTTACTGACCCAATAAATTCCATATTAGGATAATTGAACACTGTGTAACTAACTTATCCTGATTTTGTTATATTACATTTAATTATATTCAAATTCAATAATAGGACAATATCAACCAAATATATTTTAGATATTTCATCTTAAACTGTGAACAAATTAAAATATTAGGACTATTTAAAACAACTCATTTTTTTTATTAGGTCAATGATATAAGGGAGACAATTCAAATGGACGTGATAACAAAATTAATTGGAATTTAATAGGACACTATCAACCAATCAAATTGCGAGAAATTATTCTAAATCAGGATAACTTTTCGTCTTGTTAGGTCTGTAACTATGTAAGATGCTGTTTGACTTCTATGACTTTCATTTCTCAATTAGATCAGAACAGCATCATAACTTCATAACTTTAAGTTAGAGCTTTCCTTCGTTAATTCTCATCAAATTTCACAAACGTTGCAAGTATTTGGCAACACTTTTAGGAATTTGGGATCTCAATGCTCTTCGACTTCGTACTTTATTTGGCTTTTTTTTTAAACTGTTTTGATTCGAGCGTCACTGATGAGTCTTTTGTAGACGAAACGCGAGTCCGGCGTATATATAAAATTTAGTCCTGGTATCTATGATGATTGGATATAGGAAGATGTGGTGTGAGTGCCAATGAGACAACTCTCCATACAAATAACAATTTAAAAAGTAAACCATTATAGGTTAAAGTACGGCCTTCAACACGGAGCCTTGGCTCACACCGAACAACAAGCTATAAAGGGCTCCAAAATTACTAGTGTAAAACCATTCAAACGGGAAAACCAACGGTCTAATCTATATAAACAAAACGAGAAACGAGAAACACGTATATATTTCATAAACAAACGACAACTACTGTACATCAGATTCCTGACTTAGGACAGGTGCAAACATTTGCAGCGGGATCAAACGTTTTAATGGATCCAAACCTTCTCCCTTTTTCTAAAACAATAGCATAACATCACAACAAAGAAAAACATACGATAAAATATCAATTGGCAGACTTAACTCAATCAAAAAACGTATGATTAAACAATGAACGAATAAATGTGATCTGCGATATCTGAATACAATGCACAGTTAATTAAATATTAGAGACAAACATTCATGACCAAAAAGCTAACAAACAAATTCAAACACAGGACATGACTGAGAAATATTTAACCGATCAATGTTCACTTTAGAAAAGTTTATACAAATGTTGTAAGAATAAGTGAAAAATTGAAGATATTACAAATAATATTATGAGCTTATTTATTAGTAATGATGCTATACTGACACACTGTAAAAAGCTGTTGAAAGTAGGATATTTGTTTCATCGGGTGATATTAAGTAAGTTTTTTTTAAACGACCTTATTATTTCAAATGTATTTTGTGTCGTTTTTTTTGTGTGCGTTATCTCATTGAATTTGAAGGAGGCATATCGTTTTCAGCTCATAAGGGATGATTAAAACTTTTTTTTTAAAATAATTTGAAATCGAATGAACTCTAAAAAATAAAATGAGGCCGCTTGCATTTACTGATAAGCAAGATCTCTAATGCATGCATAAGTGAAATCCAAAGATGTCAATGCATGGACAAGGATTTCACGGCATAAATAGACACTGACAAATTTTCCAAAAGGTAAGCAGATCCTGCTCAACATGTGGCATCCATTGTGTTGTTCATGTGAGTATAATTCGTTGATATCACATTTGAGAAAATTAAGACAATAATGTGGTAACAACAATAATACCATATCCGTCATCATCTGTGAAAAAAGATATTCTATAACTTTAAAGGGATGACTCCAGCTTTATCACTTTGGAACCCTTCATTAGTAACTTTATCGGTAGCATAAACTCTGCATGTATCTATGAAATCATGATATGAAATTCAAGGTATCGAATAACATTTCAACTGGAAGATATTATCTCCTCATGGATATTAGCTTGATTTTTGATACTTAGAAATGGAAAGTTCTTAATAGGGAAGCTGAGATAAACTCTTTTGTCTCAACCAACCCTCATTATCTAGATGTTCATGATGATAAGAAGTAGATTTAAGGGCATACGATACAGTTTTGATCCCATATTGAAATTTTGCTGACAATTTGCGTATAAATCAAATATGACATAAAAAATATACCTTCATGTGCTATTTTTTTTAGTAAAATGAGGTCGAAATTTTATATATTTGCTCAAAATTCAGATTTGTGAACGTATTTTTCCTTTCGACAGAAATACATAACTTTTTTTTTTTATTTTAAAAGATAAACACAAGCTGTTTTTCTTTGTTAAATTATTTGTAAATTCTGTTAATATAAATGTCCTTTAAAATTGTGCAATTTGTTTTTAAAAATTACTCATATTTATCAAATGTTCACGAATGTAGAAGAAAAAAACATAATTTTTTGCTGAGTATTTAACAAATTTAAAAAAACATAAAATTGGCACACATAATCTGCTTACGTACTCAAACCAAATGACATTTTAAAAAAGAGGGGTCCATGAACACATTTCAAATTAAATAAGTTTGAATGATGAAAATCAGCCGAAAACTGATTAATGTATATTTGTTGTTATTTTTGGCCTAAAAAGTATCATATGTTCGGAAATATTTCACCATGAAGATGAGCATCTGGAGAGAAATAACTTAAAATGCATTAGAAAGTCAATGTACAGAGAGAGAATAAAACGTATTGCTTTGCTGAATATTTGATAAAGATATACCAATAGAGAAGAAAAAAAGAAGTGTTTGCTGATTATGTTTTAGCCATATATGTTGATGACACAGTGCTTTGTTCCCACCATGCCTATGGGCTTTATTATTATTAGGAATTATTATGAACTGTTTTATGCATTTCAACCTTCAATGTTTGTGTTTTTGGAAGTAGTAGTGAAGGTACCAGCTACTACATACATTAAATTTGGAAGTACCCATGCAGCAGCAGTAAGAAGAAGATATGTTTTAGAAAAGGAAACATTTGCCGTGTAAACTGCCGGTTCCAAGTCCGAATAAAAGAGTAGGGAAGTCATTTTTCTTCTAATTGGCGCAATCGTATGTTTTTGTTTTGGCGCAAATGATACCATCTAATTGAAAACATGTGGCGCAAACGTAGAGAACAAAAGTTGTGGCACAAAAGGACGCATTTTTGGCGCAAAGTGATCTCTCCCGATAAATCATTATGAATAAGCTTTTATAATCTGAACATTTTAGATCAATTGTTATGTCGTACTGACGTCATAAAGTGTCAAAATTTACATATTTGACCTAAATTTATCATTTTGTTTTAAAACACACACTTGTTGGTCATAATAGAAATGTGCCAAATCCTTACATAAATATATTTTGAACACTTTAAAATCGGTGTGCGATAAATCGTGTAGCATAACTTCTTTTTAGATAAAGCTTTCAAGTTGGTTCATATCTGAATATTAAAGACAATATATATCTCACAATGCGGCTGTTTTGAAATTTCTTCCAACGTTTTGTACACAATGCAGGCAGTTTGAAACGGTAATGCAAATGTATGAAATGTTTTTTTTTTTAATTGCTGTTTTTCTTTTTGATTGGCTTCAATTTGCAATCCATTATCAATCTCAACGTGTGATTTCAATTTTGCCCAAAGATCAGCTCAGTATTTGCAAATTGCCCTTAAAATAAAAAGATCTATGTTGATTTGAATAATTGCAGTGCAGTATAGGAACACTATATTCGCCGCGTCTTATATGCTTCAGCTATATTACACCATAACCATTTTGTGATTAGGCTTTTTCCTAGTTTTATATAATTAATTGTGACAAAACCACTTACTTGTGTATTTATTAATCTATACACAATCTAAGATGGGGAACAACTGCCTACGTACTTTCACATAATAATTCAAAATTTGGTGACTGTTGAACGCATATATCCCATCGATCTAGAGATAAAGGATACAACAGATACAGTTAAGTCGGCCTCATATCTTGACTTACATCTAGAAATTGACAATGAGGGTCGGTTGAAAACAAATCTTAACGACAAAAGAGATGATTCAGCTTTCTAAATGTGAACTTTCCATTTCTAAGTAGCAACATTCCAGCAGCATCTGCATACGGGGTATATATCTCCCAATTGATACGATGTTCCCGTGCATGTATTTCCTATCATGATTTCCTTGATAGAGGGTTGCTACTCACAAAGAAGCTATTAAATCAAGAGTTCCAAATGGTGAAGTTGAAATCATCCCTTCGTAAATTTTACGAACGCCATCATGAGTTGGTTGACCGTTATGGAATAACCGTTTCACAAATGATATCGGATATGTTTCTCACGTCGCAACTACAATTCCCTTACCTTTCATTAATGTGACTACCAAATTAGACTATTTACCGGATTTGTTATAACATAAGCAACCCGGGGGGTGCCACATGTGGGGCAGGATCTGCTTACCCTTCCGGAGCACCTGAGATCACCCCTTGTTTTTGGTGGGGTTCGTATTGCTTATTGTTTAGGTTTCTATGTTGTGTCATGTATTCTATTGTTTGTCTGTTTGTCTTCTTTCATTTTCAGCCAGGCGTTGTCAGTTTATTTTCAATTTATGAGTTTGACTGTCCCTCTTGAATCATTCGTCTCTCTTTTAGCCCATTGACTACGGCCATAGAATCATCTATATATGCTACATGTTACATCTACGTCATTTGGTCTCTGGTGGATAATAAGTATTGTCGCAATGACAGTCATACCACATCTCTCTATTTTATAGGGATTTTTGTTACTGCGCCCGCGTACATTATACTTTCTAGCTCATTTTTTACAATCCAATGCTTTCCCATTCAAAACACAATACTACGTCACATGTCTTACAAAGTATTGATTTTCATGTTAAAAGGAATAAAATTGCATTGACAACTGAATGAATACACGATTGACTATACTTGACACAGAACAACTCTCTAAAAGATTTGTTTGATTTTCCAATTGATCTTACACTCAAATTACTATTAAACTTTTAGGAGAAACATTTAGATGTACACTTTTGATAATTGAATTCACGATAAATACAAATTCATCAACCAGAAAAGAACAGTTTTCGATGTATCACTTTATAATATTGATTTTATAAAAAAAAAAATGAATGTTATCGGGCTCTAAAAAAAGAAATTGTTAACATGAAAACTTAATAATAAAACAAAGTCCATTTCTCTTTTCTGATTTTAAAATGTCAGTTTTTTAACTGTGACAGAACTAGATTGTGGAGTACATATCTCATTTGATGCAGTAGTGTTTTATGTTTTTGTAACTGTTACAGACTTAGTGCTACTGAACTAAGTTACATCAGTGAATGTTTACTAAAATAATCGTTCGTTAAAAAATGTTGCTCTAAAAATTGTATATGACCATTTTGTAATTTTATATCAAGTATATAATAGTACGTGTAATGTCGTCAATAAGGCAGTCAAGTTTGATAAAAAAAAAATAATTGGGAAAAGATGTCAATTTTACGTTTAATCATAGTTGATCATTTAAACACTTTTGATTTCTTCATTTCAGAACTTCAGTTCTTTACCGTCCATGGATACAAATGGAACGTTTAAACGATTAAAACATTGGTTTATGTATTTTTATCAAATGCGTCTAACTTAATAATAAAGAAATATAGCATGCAGTTCTAAAACTCATTACTTAATGTAGTCAGTCTACATTTGGAATTATCTGGACTAAGTCTATCTATCCATAATCATGACCAACTGATAAATAAAAGCCTTTATGATCATGCTTTATAAAATTTACGCCGAGGGAGACATTTTGCAATAACTATCTTCTCTACAATATCAATATAACATTACAAAAAACGCCATCTTTTGAATCTAGACGTCAAAATCATTTATTTTTCGACACCTGCTACTAATGAAAAGTGCTGAGACAATATCTTAAAACATTCATTTCACTGTGTATTTTTATTTTTAAAGGATTGTAAAACTGAATAAAATGACCAACATCTGAAAATATAATAATTGTGCTCAATTATGATTTGCGTTATGAGATTCGTATAAAGAGAATATCATAATGGCAGTTATGCTGAAAAGGAAACAGAGAAATAATGCATATGATTTATTTGTTCGATAATTATACTAATAAAACAACAAAAAATTCAATAATACAGTAAATGCTAAAAAGTGAAATGTAACATGCACTGTGCATTTTACATATTTTGCTTCAATAATAAAAACCATATTATAAAACGGTAAACAATCTGAGGAGTATCACGCGAGATAAAACGAGAAAAATAAGACGCACTGAATGCACACAGGCTGTGCAATGTCGTTTCCTGGTCTCGACCGCTGCGGCTATTGCAAGTCTAGTCAGATGAGGTGCCAAATTGTGTCATTAGTATATGCAGTTGTTTCTGGGTACATGTGTTATTCCAAGAATGCATACGTGACCATTACCGACAAAGTAAGATTGCTAAGCTACAATGTAACATGTATCTATAGAATCTATTTTGCGAGAAAGACTTGTTAAACAAGCATGGAATTGAATAGAAGGATGATATTAAAAAAAAACTTGCATATTGTCTGGAAAGTATGATACTTTCCACGGCCAATATAAATATATAGTTCAAAATTCGAGTAATTTCATCTTTTTCTAAAATTTAGAGACTACGGTTGTTAGTATCTTTTAAATGTATTTGTAATTTAAGTTTCCTCTAGGTAAATGTTAAGTTGTTAGATAATTGCCAAAAACGTCTTTATGAACATGGGATGTGTTACCCTAAGTAAATCATACGTGTATTGTTGTAATTTTAAAGACGTGAATTCTTTAACTTTGATTATTTCGAAGTATTGTATCTTGACTTATTTCTGACTGTATGGTCATGATTATGGTAAAATTCATCATTTAGTATTTATTTTGTTACCATATCATCAAACCCCTGTGCTGGAAATGAATAATTGAATAAATATTATGATTTGTTTGCTACATTTAGTTTTGGGTCTTAAAACGTTTGGATTTGAGCGCACCTGATCAGAAGTAAAAAGAATAAAAAAAAAATACAATGTTTCAGTTTTTCTAACGTACAAATAGCAAAACATTTCCCTTTACAAATCATGTAATTAACTGGTCAAGGTGCGTATTGAATCTACATTAGAAAATGCCTGTACCAAGTCAGGAAGTTGACAGTTGTAGTACATTCGTTTTGGTGTATTTTGGCTTTTGATTTTGCTATTTGATTAGGAACTTTCCGTTTTGAATTTTCATCGGAGTTCAGTATTTTTCTGAATTTACTTTTTATTACATCCAACACGTGCCATCGAATCAACAAGTCTTTGATTTTACTCTTAAGCGCTGCATATCCGAGAAGAAGCAATTAAGTGTTCACAACTTTTTAAATTGAACCCAACTAGCTAGGGATCGACCTTCTGTTACCATCAAACGAGTGGCTCGTTGTTTTAAAAAAAATATTATAATGCTGATTGTTTTTACTTATATTTATTTGAGGTTTGTATTGATTACAAAATATTATCATTTTACTTACTTTTACATAGAAGTGAAAAGGGTGAATTGTTTGGTTATATGAGAAATTCAGTTAACTATATTTAATTTAAGAATCCTACAGTAATTTACTCAAAAAGTTGACTAATTGCGTCATTTAATGAGAACTAAGTCATGATTGTAGAACATTTTCTCTGATTTACAAAATCTTGCAAAAACCATCACCTTTGTTGGTTCATTTGTTCATGAATCATATCATAATCCTATCACAACTTTACATCTTTTAATCTTTTTTATTTCCTCTAAATTGTCAAGCAGTATCCAATACTTGTCAAGAGAGATTAACTACAGAATTATCAAACAATAGCATGATGACAGAAAACTGAAGCACAGTGTTTTATTTTTAAATGTAGTGTTAATTGTATTAAAAGCTTAAATGAAAAAAATATTTATGTTTATCAAAACTCGCAAAATCGATATAAGTGCACGAAAAGGAATGCATATTTATTGAATATACATGTAAACTAATTTCGTTGTGATAGTATTTTACATCATAATTTATCATACTGAAATCGTAACCGTAAGTCAAGAAAACACCGACAAATATTTATGTATCAATACCGTGTTTATAGATTGGTGTGAAAGATATATTACAAGCTAGAGTGAAATACATCATTCACACCATATAACCGTTCTCTCATGAACTGTTACTATTGCTCAAAAAGTAAAATAATAAAAATACTTTACTCCGAGAAAACTTTAAAGCGTAAAGTTCCTAATCAAATGATAAATTCAAAAGCTAAAACACATCAAACGAATGGAAAAACACTGTCATATTCCAGACTTGGTATATTATTTTTTTTTTGTTTTGTCTTTTAATTTTTGTTTTTTTTGGAATTTATTTATCTTGACCGCTACATTTGTACCTGTCTATGGAGTTTATGTCACTGAATTGGTAGAGAATCGACGTAAACCCGATATCTCATTTTATTTGAATCAACACTTTGCCCGACTTTAGTCATATTAGGATTGCCCGTTCTAAATAAGAGCACAAGTGAATAAAAGAGAAAATATAAGACAGTGACGACTCGTATTTATAATATATAACTATCTATTAGGTCATTAAAGTTACTCAGAATAAATATGATACATATATGTGGATTTTGAGTGGCAAATCGAAAGAAAAGAAGGGAGGGCAATTGTGTAAATGAAACATCGAGTCCCAATATTGCATAAATCAGCCAATCGGTTATTTATTTTATTTATAACGAAACTCATGATACAAACAATATCGGAAAAGTGTCCAATATAAGGAAAACAACTTTCTACAATGGAGAAATAGAAATGTCAGTTAATAATCTATAGGTCAAGAAAACATGGACAAAATGTTATAGCAACAAATCTGTCATCTCTATCAGGATGCCGTAAACCAATCGTTGACGTAAAAGTAATGAAATAATACATACCAATAATGTGATCAGTCAGATCTGTTTGCTTCATTAAATGTTAATAACGAATAAGACAAGGCACAAGGTATCACATTCTTATCTCCAGAGGGAAAATTGTGCTTAATGTGGTTAAAAACCAACATAGATGTCAGAGTATGTATAATATTGTGCTTAATGTGGCTAAAAACCAACATAGATGTCAAAGTATGTATAATATTGTGCATTGATGGAATTCCTCATCGAGGTTTCTCTCACGTTTCCTTTAATCAATGTCAATAGAAGTGACATATTTAAGTCTTTATTAACTTTCTACAGTTGACCTGCAAATCGATTTATTTATATACATATTGTTTTCTTATTGGTTTTTTACCTCTTGTTGAGTTAATGTTGCTGATATTTGCTTGCATTGTCCATAGTCTTGAACGCACCTGTTTTTAGATTGATGTGTCGTTTTCCATAGAACAAGTATTTGCCTCTTAACTTTAGTTTTTTTCTTTCTCAGTTTATACAAAATGATAAATCACAATGTTTTTCATCACTAAAAGCTAGCATAAATGGTTAAGTACAAATATTATAACGTTTTGGAATAATTAAACATTATTATTTAAAAACAATAAAAAAGGATAGCGAGTAAATGAATTATTTATTTGCATGTCCAAGCTTCATTTCTAATACTATGCAATAGATGTCTTTGATTTTCCTTTAAGTTATATTGTAGCTTTTGAAACCTATTTTTTACGCTATCTGTCACTGTGCTTATAGTTCCCAATAATTGTATTTATTTGTTAGTTTGTCGACACTCGTATTACCTAATAAATTCAATTTACTATTTGATGTCTGTAAATCTTCATTCTACTTTTGTCTGCTAGTTTCATAATTAGAAGCTGTAAAACAATCTATCAGATTTCACGAGTTGATTTTTTCTACAATTAAATCAAGACAGGATCTGAACTTTGTTATGTGAATTACTGACCATCTTCATTAGTAGATAACCTCATTTTATTTTTGCGTGATTTCCAATTAAATACTCCATTTACTTTTACCACTAATATTCTGTATTCCTGTTTTTCTCTTTCGACATTTAAAAAAACAACACTCACCAAAGATACCAGGCTTGTAATTTTGAACGCAAGACGTGCATTTCGCTTACCAAAGAATCATAGGTGTGTTCGAATAAAAAAATACGTTAAAAGGACAAATAAAAGACAATGGTTACTTTTAAAAATTAACGAGCAAAACAGAGGCAAAAATAAGAAATGTTTTACCGAATATAGCTTGTACTGGATGTTACCCTCTAGTATAGTATATTGATCTTTAGTTCTTTATCCTGATGTCTAGTTCTTTATGTAGGTTTATAATACTGTATGTTGACTTCTAGTAATGTTTGTTGACCTTTAGTACATTAATGTGTTTACCTCCAGTACTAAATATTGTCCTCAAATACTGAATGTCGACATATAGTACTGTATGTTGCACTCTAGGTCTTCATGCTGCTCTATAGTACTGTTTGTCAAACTCTAGTACTGTATATCAAACTCTAGTACTGTATGCCAAACTCTAGTACTGTATGTCAAACTCTAGTACTGTATGTAGACCTCTTAATGTGTATGTTGCCATCTAGATCGTTACGTTTCCACTTGGTCAGTATGTTGACCTCTAGAACAGAATGATAACCTCCAGTACTGTGTGTCGATCTCTAATACTGTATGTTGCTCGATTGCACTGAATATTGCTATCTAGTATAGTCTGCTAACTTCTAGTTTATATGCTGATCCCTAGTACTTTATGTTGACATCTAGTACTGCATGTTGACCTCTAATACTGTATGTTTTTCTCTAGTTTTGTTTGTTGCCAAGATACCTTTACGTTGCCCACTTGGCCAGTATGTTGATCTCTAGACTGTATATTGACCTCTAGTACTGAATATTGCCTAATAGTACTGTATATTGGCCTCTTGTACAGAACTTTCTCCTCCAGAAATGTATGCTGCCCATTGTTACAAGATGTTGACCTCTAAATTATATGGTTCCCTCTAATAGTATTTGTCTTTCTCTAGTACTGTACGTTTTCCTCTGGTACTGTGTTTTTGCATCCAGTACTGTATGTTTACCTCTTATAATGTATGTTGCCTACTTGTGGTGAATGTTGCCTCTAGTACAATATGCTGATATCTAGTACTGCATGCTTACCTCTATTACTGTATGTTGCCCTCTTTTACTGATTATTACCTCAAGTGCAGTATTCTGACCTCTATTTCTGTATGTTCATCTCAAGTACTCTTTTATGTTGTTTTTTTTAAATCTTATACTGTATGTCGACCTGTAGTGCTGTACGTTGACCTCTTTACGTCTTTTAGAGAATTTCCGGTTGCTACCTCATTGACATACGCCACATGGTCTTTTATTCAAATATCTTGATTTGCATCATGTAGTTTCTATGCATAATTTTTTTTCAAAAATTAAACTCTTTTTTAAATGTATTTAATGGTTTACTATGATTTATAAAGTCAAATAGTGGTAAAACATCGGAGTTAGAAACAAAAATACTACAAGCAAACATCGCTATAATCTGATGTTAGACAGGAAATGATATGATATCTTTAGTTTTCAGGGACTTTCGATACTTAGTATAGAAAGTTCCTGACGTCTAGTGTAATGCATTTGATTAGTTTGAAATCAGAGAAATTGTAAATTTAGAAGGTTAAACCCAATTTCAGAATAAATATATTCTTGAAACCGAATTTGTTTTAGCAAAAGAGGGTTTAAAATAAAATGTTATCTTTAATGAATAAATTACTCCGTGGAATACAACATGTCTGTTGTGGATAGTCGATGTGTCGATAATGAAACCGTATTGGGGTAACTTATGATATACAAAAAAAATAAATTATTCTTACTAATAGTTGATACGTTTTACAATTAGAGATCAACGGTATTTGTGATATGTAATGATTCCTTAATGTAGAAAAGTACAGTAGTGTCTTATGGACAATTTTTCATTGTTAATAACTGGTGTTATAACATACACTTATATCATATATTAGCAAAGACCAATTTAATAAACAATTACTTATTTTTAGATAATTCAGAGGTCACTTAATCATCAAGTGATATTTAGCTCAGCCCTGACGACTGAGTTTGAGTTAAAATTAGTTCATGTGGTGAAACATCGAAAATGATTTCTTATTGAAATTGACTTGTCGTCTTTTCAAGCAGTCGTTTAGTAAATAGCTTTTTTATTCTATTTTGCTTTGTTTTCATTAACTCGCAGGCACACACATGTGGCAATATATTTCATTCGAAGATAACATTCCACAGAGAAAATAAACTTTATTACAACACCCTTGAGGATATGATGGTTCTCTTTTAAAAGACAGAGCCCTAACTTTCTCAATCTCAATCGACATTGAGGAAATAAATATTTGAGACAAAATGCACTTGTCTGAAATACACAACTACTAGCTAGGAGACAAACTGCACCTGTATGAAAAAAGTACTCGAGACAAAATGCACATGTATCAAATGCTAAAAAAAAGTACCCGAGACAAAGTACACATGTATCAAATACATAAAAAGTACTCGAAACATAAATACGAAAAATACATAAGCTCGACCTTTAAGATTATAATGGTATATATATTTGTCTTTCTTTATGATCTCTCTATGCTGCTCTTAAGGTGGTTTTGGTTTGTTTTGATTTTGGGTTTTTTTTTTTCTTATGGGGTGTTGTAAGGTGGCATATACATAACCTGCTTTTAATTTTCGTATAGAATATTATACAAATGCAATAAAAATAGCACGTCTATTTGAATAAATCTATTTAACTCCTTTTGTAAGAAACTGAAACTAGCAGAATGTGTTCGTCAAACCAGTAGAAATATATAATTGTTTGTAGTTGTAACTAGTCACGTCACTTCAAAGATTTCAATTAAACCATCATATAATTGATTAATCACTAACTGAAAAGATATTTGTATCTGTTACGTAATAAGTATGACAATGTACCGAATGTCTCTTCAAATTCTTATTAACTACTTCAACATCCTTTGAAGCAGCACATTAAGTTTAAACATTTGGTTGATGTTACAGTTATTCAACTTAACGGAGAATATTTTAAAACGATACTTTACTGGAAAAAGTATATTCCTTTTAGTTTTTGTATGATCATCACATATCTGCTGTTTTGTGACATAGAAAAACATCATATAGACGAATTAAGTCACCTGGTACTCCGTGTCTTTGAAGACAGAAGAAAACAAATACAGGTTTTTGGATGAACGCTAACTAATAAGAAAACTTTACAAAATACAACAATTCATTGTTTATTCTTTTTGTTTGTTTGGAATTTTGACATTTTAAATCTGTTCTCTCGTACAAAAGCAAATATTAATATTCCAAGGGTGGTAAAATCTCGATGAATTATTACAGCGAGAAATGAAACAAAGGTGAAATATTTTGGTCGATTTCTTTTGATATTTTACATTCAACTTTTCGTTTTTTTATGCTATCTGTTTATATAAATTGTTTGCTTTTTTCAAAATCTTTTATTTTGTACCATTTGTGTTAGTTCGTTTACATGGATGTCGTCTTATACAATTTAAAACAGTTTCATACACCGTATATCGAAAAAGGAAGAGCAAGTTTTAAGAGATCGTGTGAATTTTCACAGTATTATTGATAGATCATAATACTATAGTGAAGAACGCCTATAAACAAATTTCATCATTAACAAAATATAATTCCAATAGACGAGTTTGTTTCTTGAACCGTAAATTTATCTTTTGTTTATGATCTTTCCAATACATTTATGTCGTCTTTAATCAAATATGTGAGTTATGTTCTTGTTTTGTCTGACATATGTTATATATTGTGTTATATTATTGGATATCAATGTTCTATCTTATAATTAACAGTTGTTGAAGTTATGTTATCAAGGCAATTCGATTGAAAACTATATCAGAAAAAAAAATAACGCTTGCTATTGTCTGCAATTGGACAGATATAATTTTATTAATTTATTGGAAGTTCATTCAGACAGAAAATTTAAGTTAATGAAATATCGAAGGAAAATTTGTATGATATATTCCTCGAGTTCATGTCCTACTGAAGAACTTTAGCAAGGTGCCATTTTATAGTCAGTACTCAGTTTTAAAAAGCTTAATTACCTTTTAAATAAAATAGTCAGCTTTCTATTATAACACCTAAGCGTAATATTACGATAGCTTATATATGTCATGATAGAGTCATTTTTGGCATCGATTTTCAGAATTTAGTATTTTTACATGAAAAAGTATCTAACAGATATGGAAAATGTAGTTTTGGTGTTTAACATAACTTTACATCAATTCCAATTTTTTTACAAGCTTTTTAGCACGCCAAGCAGTTTGTCTTCTAAATATGACCAGTAGTCTTATATAGAGTTATAAACGTTCATAAGAAAAATTTACCCTTTCAAGACCCAGTTAAACATTTTCATTTAAAGTTATTATCTTTTATGAAAACTGAGTGTGTGGGGGTGAATAAAACGTTTACTACGTTTGTTCGTCAGTCTGCACGGTTAATATAGGAAAACAAGTGGTATGCTTGCCAACGAAACAACTTTCTACAAGAGACCAACATGACATAGAAATTAACAACTATAGTCAACAGTACGGTCTTCAACAATGAGCAAAGCCCATACCGCATAGTCGAAATGATAAACGCAAAACATTCCAAACGAGAAAACTAACGGCCTAATTTATGTACAAACAAACGAACGAAAAACGAACATGTATATAACACATTAACAAACGACAACCACTGAAATAAAGGCTCCTCCTGACTTGGGACAGACACATATATACAGAATGTGGCGGGTTTTAACATGTTAGCGGGATATCAACCCTCCCTCTAACCTGGGACAGTGGTGTAACAGAACAACATAAGAACGAACTATGAAAATCAGTTGTAAAAGGCTTACCTCATCAGATGAAAAATAGAGTTGACGTGGGCGTGTACTTGTATACCCCAACAACAAAAAGACACTAAGTATTGATCTGAGAGTACTCACAATTACTGACAGCTAGTTCAAAGCCACTAACAACTAATAAAAAAAAATGCATCTAAGTTTTGCATTTAGGTAAAGATTGAAAGAAAATGTGAGTAAAAAAGAATGATTTACTTTTATTGGATAGTAACGATTGTCCATGAAAAAAGAGTCATCTTGACCTAAATTAATTCTGGTTAAGATACATTAAGATACAAAATCTAATCAACTACAAGTCACAGAAGAATGATATATTTTAGATCGGACTTCTTTGAAAACAATGGACCTTGAAAAAAGATTCAGATTTGTGTTTAGATCCAGATGATAGCAACAACACATAAAAGAGGAATGCTATTTGTTACTGAGCACTTTTTTGATTTTATTGAAAGTTCACACAAAATTTTTGTAACAGAAGCACAAAAAAAAAACGATACTCGTTATTATGTCAATATATAAGTGTAATATAATTATCTTAACGGAGAACTACTAGTATTGTTTTACTGTGAATTCTTCTCACATACAAGCTTGTCTATAGTCTGGGGATTTCTGTTATTTTTGCTACCATTTTTTTCTCAATATCCCATGTTAGGATCAATGTAAGAGGTTGATAATTTCATATCTGAATATTTGTTTCGTTATCTGGAAAGTTACTTTTGATGGTGGATCTTGATTGTTTCTGTGGAGCCTCTTTCTCAGGTATATTGATCACTCACGGGGTAAAAATAGGGAAATTGTCAAAATCTAATTTGACTTGTATATATAGCAAAGTCCGAATTATATACTTAAAAGGATTTAAATTCACAAACTAGATACTTCGCACCAAACATTGCTGGGCCATGCCTTTTTAAAATATGATTGAAAATCGTAAATGTTTAAGTAAAATTCTATTTCGAATAACATCGCTGACCAACATTAATAAATAAAAAAAAATGCAATGAACAGTATACTTCTGACAGATATTTGGTTATTCTTGGTCATAACATACCTTAATTGCAGTCCCGAGTAATCTGAAAATATTTATTTTAAGTTAAATGATCAGAAATGCATAATTATATATGTGTATCAACCTATATGTTTTAATACGACTGCAAAAAAGTTAAAAAAAAATGGTCGTATATTGCTATCTCGTCGTCGTCGTCAGCGTCGCCGAAGACAGATGGTTTCCGGATAATAACTTTTGTATAAGTAAATAGAAATCGATTAAATTTTAACACAAGGTTTATAGTTTCCAGTCATTAAGTGTATGAATCTTTCTGAAATTATACCACAAGTTTCCATACCACAAAGGAATGGTTATGATTTGCTTGGAGGGTTGGGTGGGGGAGGTGTAATGGTTCAAACCGTTTAGGAGGAATTAGAGGAAAAAAAGAGGAAAAAACAAGGGTTTCTTGGTTAATGGCCAATTTAGAAAACTTGAAACCAGTGTAAGGAAGGTAATCCAAATATATGAGGTAATCCAAACATGTTTGATTACCTCCCTTACACTGCTTTCAAATTATGTGTAAAGAATTTATTTTTCTCATATCAGATTTCAGAAATTAAAAAGAAAAAAAGTGGGGAATACATTTTTCTTTTCTTCTTCGGGTTGGGGTCAGTATGCAATAGTATAGTGTATTGCATAAAAATCAACAAAAAAGTAGGGTATTTTTTTCATTTGTGGAGGGGTGGGGCAATTCGTAACAGCGTAGTGCAAAAGCAAAAAAATAAGTATAAATTCAAATTATATAACCAATTTTAAGTTCTTTGACTACAGTTATTCTGTGTCTGCAACCTATTATGTGTCAAATATTTGATAACATTACAAATTCAGACCTGTATCAAGCGTGAATAGTGTGTCCATTTTTGTCCGAACGGTTCAGGGTTGGACCTCTGCGGTCGTATGCAGCTGCGTTCAACGAAGCAATTTTCTAAACACTTAAAGTATATACATATTTAGTTGTGAATATGGTGAATCTGATCATCAAAATAAGTTGAAAATGCCCTGGTGTGGAATAAATTTGTGGTAAATTGATCATACTTCTTAATTTACTTATTTCAATCAGTTTTAAATATTTTATACTGCCTTAATGATAACATGACTTTCTGCAAAAAAAAACGAAGTTTACCGAATCATCTCATCATACATCAATCTCATCATACATCAAACATCATCATCACAATCACCGATCATCACCTTCAACAACAAAAAGCGTATAATGTTGTGACCACAGTATAAAATGTTGTGACCACTGCATAAAATGTTGTGACCACTTCATATAAAACTCCATATAATGTTGGGATCACTGCATATAATGTTTAGACCACTTCATATAATGTTGTGAGCACTTCATATAATGTTGTGAGCACTGCATATAATGTTGTGAGCACTGCATATAATGGTGTGAGCACTGCATATAATAGTGTGAGCACTGCATATAATGGTGTGAACACTGCATATAATGGTGATCATCAACATAATGCAGTCATGGCGTTCCATAGATTAGACCGTTGGTTTTCTTGTTTGGATGGTTTTACACTAGTAATTTTTTGGGGCCCTTTATAGTTTGCTGTTCGGTGTGAGCCAAGGCTCCGTGTTGAATGCCGAACCTCGACCGTTTACTTTTATGAATTGTTACTTGGATGAAGAGTTGTCGCATTGGCACTCATACCACATCGTCCTATATCTATGTACGGTATTTTAAAAATGCTTTCATTTACCAAAGTTTATAGAAAAGTCTTTCCTAAAATCTGTTTTGATGTGGACTATGTAAATGGCAAACAAATATGTGCATGTTCCAATGTATATCTGTTTAACTTTTCAATGGGATCTAAAGGGATACTGCATATTATAGCTTATTGTTATCAAAATAGTTTTGCAGAGTATACTTTACAATTTGTTTGAATTCTAAGGTGAAGCTCTTTTATCACATTTGAAAAATTGAGAATTTTACACAACATCTAGTTCCTGTAACACACATCTAAAGATGCTAACAAAAAAAAGTATTCCTTCCAATATGCATAGATATGGCAAAGTTGATGTTTGCTGCGTATATGTAAGAATAGTTATTGCTTTTTTATGCACATATAACACTGTTGTGAGTTTTGTTATGTGTTTTTCTACTTTTATCTAACACGGTTATAGAATATGCGCATTTGCCTTGTTGTTTTCAATAAACGACTTTCTGATTTTGTTATGTTTTTCAAATGCACTTAATATCTTCAATGTCAGTTCATAAAGTTCATAAAGTTGTGATGAAACAATTTCAATTGACGTTTTGTCTAATTGACATATACCTCTGGACTATAATTTATGTCAATTAAACAAATAATGATAGTGTTTGTGTAAATCATTCTCCCATTGTACACGACAGAGTTGTGTTTAGAAGCAATAACTGTCAGAACATTTGAATAACTGCTTCATTAGACGTGTCTAGCTCTCATATAAACAAACTTAACTTAATTTCGTGTTTTTTTTTCTATTCCAGCAATTCATTCTATTTACCAACATTCATTTAAAGATTTGAATGTCTCAACAGAAAATGTATATAACTGTATATGCTTTCTAGAGTACTTAAGCTTGCTCAAATAATTGTTCAATTCGTTTGCAATATCATTGTTTATACTGAAATATAATATGTTCGATGTTCAATGTAACGATTTTCCATTATTTTCTTACACTAATTTGCATTTGATAGGTACTTATTGTATGTATAATGTTTATGGCACTTCAATCGGGAAAAGATGTAGCGATATGGCGCCCCTCCTAAAAAATGGTTATAATTAATTGAGTGTTTAAAAAAACCACTACTATTCGATGAACACTAAAACAAAGTTAAAACAATAATAAAGATAGTCGTTATTCAAAACTCAGAAACGATTTCTTAAAATAGCAGATAAACATTTAGAAATAGCTCTATACGTGTTGTAATGTGGTAGTTTTAACAAATCATTTCCTTTAGCAATAAAATTATCTGTAGCACGAACATGGTTTGTTTAGTCGTACGAATAAATTTACTTTCAAAATAAGGAGATGTGGTTTGATTGCCAACGAGACAACTTTCAAGCAGAGTTCAAACTACACTGTTCTTAATTGATATATTTTTTCAAAGCAACTGCATAATTTTCGTATTTGTGAAACATTTATTGAATACTTGTATTCTTTTGAACCAGCAAAAACGACAATAAAATTAAGAATGGAAATGGGGAGTGTGTCAAAGAGACAACACCCCAATCACAGAACAGACACCAGCCGAAGTCAACCAATGGGTCTGTAATGCAGCGAGAAACTCACGCACCCGGAGGCGTCATCAGCTGGCCCCTGAACAAATATATCTACTAGTTCAGTGATAATGGACGTCATACTACTCTCCGAATTGTACACAAGAATCTTAAATTAAAAATAACACAAGACTTGTTTGATACACTGAAACAAATTTTAAATTTGTATTTCTAGAAATCAAGGACGTTTCCGATGACCTAAATAAACTCAACAACAACACTTATAAATTTCAAAAGTCCGAAGCGCTTTTCTAGACATGCATACATCGGGAACGCTCGACCCCGAGTTTTTGAAAGTCAAGTAGGTATAAGAACCGAAAGATTTTACAAAAGCTTTATGATCAAATGAAAAGATCTAAAGTAATAGCAAAATCGATGTAATGTCAGCTTTGCCTGGGGTAGTTGAAACCTTGTTTTCTTGAGAAAAGAATATTTATTACGGAAAATTTTAAAAAGGATTTAATATAAATAATGTCAATGCTGCAGTATCACTGAACTGATGGTATCAAGGGACTACCAGTCCTCCAGCAGCGGTATCGTTCCAGTAAGATAAATGTTATCATATAATAAGCGCTTTGTCAACTTCCTTCATGAAAATAGTTTTTACTATAGTAGTACTTGTTACATTTTGCCTAAAGTACAACCTTTCCCTAAAACTGATAAACTGTATAATGCCTGTTACAAGTAAGTGTTAAGTAGCGTCTGGAGTGAAATATAGGTATTAATATTCACGTATAAGTTAATATACACTTTAGCATACATATATATATATATATAAAGACACCTGTTATGTTATTGAACCAAATTGATTATATACTTGACTTTTACTAACGGTTAACGAGGCCGGGATAAGGTACCGGTATTTGATGTATCCACTAACAAATGTCAAAACAGCAATACAATATAATTTACTTTAAAAAAAAGTTATTGAACAAAAGTATTGTCAGAAGTAATGGTTGAAAACTAATATAGTTTAGGCATTTATTAATTGTTCGTCATGTTCATTGCGTTATTACAACGGGGTTGATTATAGTAATTTTGTTCAGCTATGTGACTGATTTACAATTAAGCTAGTTACGTGTACAACAAAATATCAGTTTTCAGAGATAAATTAAAATGACTAATTGATTTAGGTTAATTGAACTTATCCAATTAAACATTAGATAAAGGATATCAAATATATAGTTTAGTCTTTTTCATTGCTTTGAATTTATGAAGGTCGTATGAACACTTACTTTATTGGTGAATTAAATTTTATTTTTTGATTGTTTTCTTTGTCAATTCTCTTTAGAAACATTGCAATGTACAAATGTAACCTATTTTTTTGTTTCCTTAGTGATTAAGATAATAAAACAATATTGACTGTTTTGCCCTATTTTTTTACATTTTTACCTATTATATCTAGTTTTTTTAACACATCGTTGGCATTATACTGGAATTGTATGCGACTGACATACAAGTGAGAGGTTAAACTAGCTTTAAAACCAGGTTTAGTCCTTTATTTTCTACTGAAGAATATTTCTTTACCTAGTTAGGCAGGAATATGACAGTTGTTAACCATTTGTTTGATGTGTTTGAATTTTTGATTTTACCTTTTAATATGGACTTTCCGTTTTGAATTCAGTATTTTTTTATATTTTTGCTGGAGGATATAAAATAAATATGTCACTGATGACAACATATATCTTCCATTAGTCGTAGCGATATCATATGTTTTGAGATTAATTCACAATTGTGACATAACTTCATTTTTGAGTGTCAATGTTTTGAACAAAACGACTCGTGATACTAGTGGACAAGGAATCCATTCTTGAGCGCAACGTTTTGTTTTCTGCGTTTGTTTAAAAGGATGTGTGTTGTTTAGCTTTTAACGACTGGGCAAGATACAGTCACCTAAACGATGTTCAATGATGCATTTTTATCTGACTTATTCATGTAAATCTCGTGCAAATGAAGCGCCTCCTTATCTAATTAGAAACTAACATATTCCTGGTTTGATATATTGTGAACTGGTTCCAGTTACATGTTATTACGAAAAAGTTGTGTCCTTAACACTAGATATAACAGTTCCCAGCTACATGTTATTATGATTCGTTTAAGATTACCTGTTCTTTGTTTGAACGAGATTTTCTATGCTTCAAAATACTCGATAATTTTAGATTTATTATGGGCCGGCACTTAGCCGGTCCATTATACGATATTGGTTTGAGATAGTTACATACGTTTCTGCGTATCTTTATTTTTATTTTCTGTGGTATATGAAAATTAAAGATTTTAGGTGATTGAAATAAATAAAAAAAAAATATATTAATTTTCATATAAGAAGATGATGCAAAGTATGTATAACAATGAATGTTCATTGTTTTATTATGCACAGAGTGCGTGACCCGTATTTGGTGATTTTCCAAACCAGGTTATTTTTAGAAATGTAAACGAGGAACCAGAATCTTCACCGGTATATGGAATATGCATTTCACAACCTATTCGGTATTCAGGAGCATGCAGCTCCTACTCAGACTTTGTAAAACGTCACTAGTGTCCGAGCAGAAAGTTGATGAACCAGGGGTATGTCAAAGAACGTCTCGTCCTTTTTCTAAAAATGTTCATCGGAAGGTACCAAGAACTTGTTGATAAATATTCCGTATCAACTTCACAAATAATACACGATGGTCTTGAGGTATAGATTTTGTGTACTGACTTTGTTTATCATCTTAATAACGTGTTATAGTATTCTTTTATTTGTCTTTATTAATATTACTTTTACTGTTAAGTCGTTTTTTTTTAGATATCCATTTGACGTGACGCTGTGCTTGTGTGTCCCATCGTACTTTGAACGACTAAATTATTTTATTTCTTAATATTGCTTTTGCTGTTGAGTCTGTTTTTTTTTGGTATATGGTCCGAGACCACAATTGTCGTCCCTTGATTTTCGTTGTTCACGAATATAGTCCCTAGTGTTGACAGTGGGTTACTTGCCATTAATTTTTATACCCCTTCCAAATTTATTTCTCCATGTTTAATGCCTCAAATTGCAAGTAGGGGGTGAAATTACACTGTAAAAAAATTTGGGTCCAGAATTTTAAAGGAAAGTAGTGATTTGGTCCAGCTGAAAAAGGTTAAAAATTAGCACTTCGGAAGCTGTCAAAAGATTTCAAGACGCCCTAAACATAGAATTGTCCATATTTTGAGTTAGAGCCGATGAAGTTTTCTATAATTTTGATATAATTTGTCCCAAAAGTAGTACAACACACTGTAAAAAATTCTTTGAGAAAGCGCAGGTGGGATTTTTTCTATTTTCATTTATGTTCTAAAAGAAATGCACTACGAAATAATTGTGTTCGCGGACCATATAGATTTGACGTGACTCTGTACTTGTGTATCTCGTCATACTTTGAACCACACAATTATTTTATTTATTATTATTACTTTTACTGTTGAGTCTGTTTTTTGTGATATACGTTTGACATGACTCTGTACTTATGTATCTTGTCATACTTTGAATGACAAAATTATTTTATTTATTAATATTACTTTTACTGTTGAGTCTGTTTTTTGTGGTTTACATTTGATGTGGCTCTGTACTTATTTATCCCGTCATGCTTTGAACCACATATTATTTTATCTATTATTATTACTTTTACTGTTAAGTCTGTTTTTTGTTATATCTATGTCACGTGACTCTGTATTTTTATGTATCCCGTCATACTTTGAACGACAAAATTATTTTATGTCTACCTATGCAAATTTCAAACGCGCAATTTTACACCAGTACTTAAAACATTACATCCTCTATGGGTGGATTTTATATAGATAAATAAAATCGTATAATATAAGCAAAATGAGGATTTGAAATTTGATGTATGCCTTTTTTTGCTTCTTCTTTACATTTGTTGTTTTATAGTGATTAAGATTATAACACAATGTTGACTGTTGTTACCCTATTTTTGACATTTTTACCTATTGTGTCTGTTTGTTTTGTTCACGCATCGTTGACAATATAATGGAATTTGATGCGGCTGTCATACAAGTGAGAGATTAAGCTAGCTATAAAACCAGGTTCAATCCACCATTTTCTACAAAAGAAAATGTATGTACCAAGTCAGGAATATTACAGTTGTTATCCATTCGTTCGATGTGTTTGAGCCTTTGATTTTGCCATTTGATTGTGGACTTTCCTTTTTGAATTTTCCTCGGAGTTCCGTATTTTTGTGATTTCCCTTTTTACAACAACTCGTCGTCGGAAAATTGGAAATGATTTATAGTTTGCGTTTTTTTTTTTTCTTTCTCAAAATTTTTACTGTATATTCTATTTTGATTATTATATATACAGTTTTGATCATTTTGAAAAATAATCATAATAAAGATATTATCTTTACTTTCAACGTAAACGATCTCGGGAGTTTTTATGGGTATCATGTTTCCGAAACTGAAAGTGATTTTCACACCCCTCAAATAACCACTCGGTCTTTGTTAATACTTTTTTACTGCAACCAAACAGATTGAAATGAAAACATTTTGTGAAGGATTTGTCAGTTGTTTCAAAAAGAATAATTTGCTTTACTGTCTGAAGCTTTCTGATTTTTAGTTGTAGTATGTAGCAGTATTTTAGTCTGTCGTAGACCCAATGAAAATATGAAGGGATATAAAGTAAATGTACACGAGACAATATTATATATCAACATAATCAATACGTGGTACAAACCGAATATGGAACGTTTTTATCGTTGCCCTTCATCTCAAGTCACCATCAAGCATTCAACGATGACCAATATTTCTTATAACTGGTATTTAGTTCGCGTTGACCCTTCGCATCTGTTTGAGCAGAATTTATGGTTAAACATATCATACAAAGCTACATTCCTATTTTTATGACTGTTTGTCGATACTTTTGAATTTCACCAAAACGGAATAGAAATGAAAACATTATGTCAAGGATTTCTCAACTTCTATTGAGAGGAATAATTTGACATTTGTTTGCTTTAAGATTTTTATATGTTTTGTCAAACGAAGTTGCGGAAGGGATATAGTTTTTCATTTATCCGTCACAAAGTGTAAGTCCCTCTATCTGTGGAGGTTTAAGTCATAGTTCTTGAGATTTATTCATAGATGCGTCTTGAATAACCAAGAAGTCCTGATAAAAAAGGTAATATTGACATCCATTTCACAAATGAGTGACTGATTAAAGTTTGCGTTAGTGTCCATATCAGAGATGCAACTCGTAGAGAAATGATGTTTTGTCAGTAGATGCGTCTCTAATAGTCAGAATCGATGGTCCTAAACAAATATGTCATCTTGACAGAAAATTCACAGATGATTTAATGAAGTGAAAAGCTGCGTTTAATTCCATATCTGTGATGAGGAAATACAAATATTTTGCCAGTAGATGCAACTTTGAAAGTCACGAGTTTCAAAATGAAGTCTTGACTAATGAATTATATGATATTCCATTTCATCAACTGAACTAAAAGATATTTGATTTGCACAAAAACGTTATATCGTATAGAATTAGCATAACTAATTAGATTTGTCAATTGAGGATCAAAGTCATCTCAATATAACAGATTGTATAATACTTTGCACTTTTTTTTACACAAACAAACTCCATATTTCCGGCCCAAAAATGTGGAACATGTCTCTTGTCTATGTAATGTTTAGTGAACTATTGTTTTTACACGTTTTCGTCTATGGTAAATAACACTGAGAAACATGACCATACATGTTTTGTAATATGGTTAATAACATCGAAATATATGATAATTCACCTTGTGAACTATAGTAAAAGAATGAAATATTATATGGAATAAATCCATGATTATCTAATACTCTTTTTTTCGGTGACATTCAAACAAGTAAAGATAGCGTCCGGTCTACAAGCAGCAACCCAATATGTATATCTTACAAGTTATTGGTTGGTCAATTAAATCATGAAATTTGTGTACTATATTACAAAGATTTGTTAGTTTACAAGAGGAAAATAATGCCACTTTCAAAAAAGGAGTGACTCATGACAGATATTTATGGAATATTTCGTATTATGTTATATCTGATGTGTCCCCATCAAATATAGATTATAAATCTGATTAAGATGACAACAAACACATTTAAAAGGGAGAGACTATTAATAAGAGATGCATTTACTGATATAAACCAGCTATACAAGTTATTGGAATTGCTTTTGTTAATGCTAAGATTTGTTTGGCGCCCTTTTATAATTCAGATGTTCACAAAATGAGACACTTACACAATATTGTTGAAACAAATGAATATTGCGACACTTAATAATATATGTAGCCGCATACTTGTTGGTCTATATTTTGTATACATACTGGTTTTGGTAATGATAAATTAAGTATGCTAAAAAAAATATGAGGGGTTTCAACAATGCAGAATATACGGAATTGAAATGGCGTCACTTTGAGATCTTTATATCATTTTTTATATATAAATCTAACCACGAAAGATATATTTCATGCGATGTTCATTACAAATATATTGATGTGCTAAGATTGTCTGGTGGGGTAAGGTTCTGTCGAGGATTTCCAAAAAATATGAAAATGATAATTATTTGATTGGGTTGGTGTTCTTATTTGCTATGGTGTGGATAGCATTTTTTTCCAGACTTATGAGATTTATTTACCCCTCGGTATATTTTGTTTCTTCTTCTATTTTGTAAGACGTCACGGTGATAGCAGAAATGACACTCTGTAAAGTCTCCAGATTAAATAATATTTTTTTGATTTTGCAATTTCAGACATTAAATAATTGCCCTATCAAGGTACAGAATACATTCTCTTCTCAAATAACTGTAGACATATTTTGCTAACTAAAGTTACCTTACATTACATTTATAACAGCAAATGTACCATGTATGTTTGGCATTAAAAGTGTAAAATTATGTTCCCAGACACATTAAAAACTGAAACCGATCTATTACAAACTTTGCTGTTAAGGATATTTCACGTGAAAGTACACATAGCATGTTTTATTGTTTTATAAAATATTGGAAGAGGTCATTTGACTCATTTTGACTACATTGAAAATAACTATGGTGTAAGTTCGACACATTCTTGTGTTCCTATTTTATCACATTTTTACATCTTTCTATTGTTTAATATGCATATATCGGTTCTATATCTCTACGTCCACATTGTCTGTTGTAGATGTGTTCTGATATAAGAAAAATGTGTTACCGTAATGAATTTTGATATTTATATTTGTCATTTCGGGCTTTTTACTGCTGACTATGCGGTTTGAGCTTTGCTTAATATTAAAGGCCGTACAGTGACATATAGTTGTTTATTTCTATGTAATTTGGTCTCTAAGTGTTTATTCTTTGGATTTTTTTATCTCACTTTGTTACCATTGTTTTGAGAAATAAAAAAAAACCTGCAATGCTTCGGAAACACACTTCGAATGCTTTCATTGTTCATCTACGACTCTCAAATTAAATATAGCTTAGATATGTTAAGTAGAGAATTTCAAAAACCTGATTTAAATCAGAGAGATGGCAATTTTCTTGATGAAATGTAAAAGGCAGTTACAATAATTGTTTATATTTCTGAGTTGAGAATTACCCTAGCTGTGCTCTGTGAATTTGTTCAGTATTGGAATTCGTGGTTATCCTTAAAGGATGTTTTATTGAGGTCTGTGTTCTGATGTAAATTTCCAACGAAAAACAATCGTACTCAATATATCACTATAAGTATCTATTGCACGAATATATATGAATAATTAGTTAGATTGGTTGCAAACAAATGTTTCAGTGTTAACCACACATTAAACCAGAAAAAAAGTTCCTCCAATTTCCTGATCAATTATATATCAATACTTTTGCATTTTCAAGTGAATAAGATTTTAATAATTAAAATTATAATATAACATCATTATGATATGACGTCCATTGCATCAGTTAATTATATGAAATATGAACGCTTTTTCGTTTTTACTTTTCAACATAACAACAGTACAAAATAAATTCGTGTATGCGACTAGTGTGGAAATTAAACTACAGATGCTGTAAAAAACGACAACGCATTCATTGTGTCCTTCAACATGTTAGGTTGATATGACAACCGTGTTCGAAACCTAATTCATACAGCATTCATGGGCATAAACATAAAATAGTCCTATACTGAACAGCCAAAAATATCTTTATTTCGACAGATTGTGAATAACAAATATCTACACATTAATTCTTTCTGTTCATTTTAACGGTTGTAATTGGTCGTATCTCTCTTAAACCAGAATATCGTTAAGTTTGGGAAATTAGTAACGAAAAATGTAAAAAGTATTTCCACCTTTTTTTTTATCTTTCCAAAGACGTTTTGCAAAGGTTTGGGAATTTAGGCTTTTATAGTTCATTTTAAATTCATATGCCATAACTAGCGAAGAGCATATGTCGACCATCATGGTTGAAATTGGCCAAAACAAATAGCCAGTTATATAAAGGTATATGTACACTAGTACCAATTTAGAGGTGAATGTCTTGAATATTTCAAATGCAAGGAAATACATGTTAATGTGCATAAGGGTCTGTGATATGTTGTTCCCGTAATTTGTTCTCAAAAATCGGTCTACATATTGTTTGAAAATGTCAAGAATAAGGTATTCACAGCACAGGAAAAAGATGCACTTAAGAAGTGTTGTTTTTTGTCGCTTGTGAATATATTGTGCAATTAAAACTTAACTATCAATTAATACATAGAGAAAAAACAATACTGATATAATAGATATAATAAGGAGTGCATCAACAAACGTTTCATTCTTTCTAAACTGTTCAATAACTAAGAAAAAATTGTCTGTTTTAAAATACATTGGACTGGTAAATGGCCATAATAATATGATAAACATCAAACCAAAAATGTCAACGTAAAGCTGTTTCAATGTACTTTCTGCTTGTACAAGTAGTAAAAGAAGTATTAAAAATGATAACGTCCCCACTGATGTGTCAATATCTCATTATCTGTAGAAGAAAAAAAATGTGCTATTGTACTGCATGTTATTGCGTAATTCTATTATATTTATATTCTCTGTCATATGCAGTAAAATCATAACTTCTCAATTTTTAAATAGACAATCATAATCGATTTCTAAAATGTAGCAAGTTTTATGTCGATCAATCATCTTGATTTTTCCGTGCAAAATTTTTAATCATTGATTATAAATATAGGAAGATGCAGTATGGAGGTAAATAACACAACTCTACACAGAGACTATATGACGGAAATATATAAAATAAAGTTATGGCATTTGATTTTATTTTGGCCATTACGTTGTCTATGAATAGTCATTGCTCAATGATATCTTAACTCCTGTATTTCATAGCAGATTGAATATAAATAAAAATGTGTATTGGTGATAATCAATCTACTGTTTTATTTATAAAAATAGAGGAAATGGTACTAGAAAACTTGATATTGATAGTATATACAGATAAAACCAACCTTTTCATAATACGATATTTAAGACTCGATACATAAACACCAAGTTCCATCTCTGCGCAAGTCCTCGATAAACTCCAATACAGTCCAATATACTCATGTGGTTGCAAATCGATGTCCTCAGGTCTCACTGCTACCATATCTGGTGATTTTTCTGAGATATAAATGGCCAAATTGAAACATTTAAAGTTGTTCTTGTGATGTGGATTTTTTTTTGTTGGAGTTATGGTTGTTGCTTTATTGTGCTTGTTGCAATATCCAGATTATGTCATTCATATTTTAAGCGGTATTTAAAGAAAGAAAGCATCGATAACATATACTAGTATTTAAGATAACCAGTTGATGTTAATTTATATCTCTCAAAAATATTTTTAAGTCATTTAGGGGGAGTAAAATTTAGTAGGCCTTCAGGAGCACGTCCGCCAATCTTCAGTTATAATGGGATTTGGGTTGCTAAGTCGATATTTAGGATTTATATATGTATATACTTTTGTTGTTTTTTTGTTTTTTTTTGCATTTGCCTAGGTATAGTCAGTTTATTTTCTTCTTATGAGTTTGACAACCTGTGTAGATCTTTTTCTCCTCTCTCATCTATTCCAAATAATCCCGTATGCATATACAAAATTTGTTGATTTTTTTTAAAATCAATATTTAGTTTTTAAATTAAGGTGGTATGGAAGTCTAAATAAAAAATGACAGTATTTCAACTATTCCAAATAATCTCGTATGTATATAAAAAAAATTGTTTATTTCTTTAAAATCAATATTTAGTTTTGAAATTATGGTGGTATGGAAATCTTAATTAAAAATGACAGGCTTTGTTCATGCTTTGCCAAAACGTATTATCTATTGATATGTGTTCAAAAATCTAAAAGAATGATAGGTCACCGAGCATTTTCTTAAGCTACAGTTTATGAAAAAATTACACATTTTGTATGAATTATACAGGAAAAAGCATCATTATGTGATTAAAAGCTAAATTAAATGAAATTGTAAAATAAAAAAAAAATAAAATACGAGAAAATAGCTTTAATAAAATGCTTTGAGAGTATTAAAAGAAAAGATAGGGTCACCGTGCGGGATTTGTTATCAAGTAAAATCAAGTTAGCAAAATTCCATTTAGATTCCTTCAGAAAATGCACTATTTCAGAGTTACCTCCCCTTATAATGCCAATTAAAAAAACATTAAAAATCAATCTATATTAATTACCTTTGTAAAAATATTAATATTCACAAGTTTATAAGTCATCACCTTATAAATTTCTTCTTTTACAGTCGATTGCATTGAGTGTGTAGGGAATAGTGGAAACCTTGATTAGCTTGCTTCTAAGCTGATAGGTAAAATCATTATTAGGTTAGTAATGCTATCCTCCTTTCGAAGTAGTCTAGTCTTACAGACAAATAGATTGGTTATCTGTCTTACTAGTCTTCACTTAAAGTTTGGTAATTTACCTAACCCAGTAATGACCTCAAGATCAGCTAATTAGCAAGTCAATCGGTTGTAAATACAAATCTCATTTGTTGACTGTATTCCTGCATCAAATTTTGAAGATCAATAAGGTGGTCATTTTTATAAATTTCCAGTTTACAAAACTTTGAAATAATCGAAAAACTAAGGATTTGCTTATCCCAGGCATAGATTACCTGAGCCGTATTTGGCACAATTTTTTGGAATTTTGGATCATCAATGCTCTTCATCTTTGTACTTGTTTGGCTTTATAAATATTTTGATATGAGCGTCATTATGTAGACGAAACGCGCGTCTGGCGTACTAAATTATAATCCTGGTACCTTTGATAACTATTTGCTTAATTCATTGAAAATCTGAATTTTAGATTCTCTGCTTTTCAAGATGTCGAAAGACACATATACCACCTTAATTGTATAAAAAGGAAGACTTGGTATAATTGTAGTATTCTTGCTTGATTTGAGACCACTTTTTGAAAGGAGTATATACTCTGTAGTTCCTTTGTGTATTATAGTAGTCAAAGCTATATACCATGTCATAATTTCTTACACTGTGGTGTTAACCCATTGTTTTGAATAGTGTTCAATCAATTAATTTGTTTTACCTTTCTATGTGATGTTACGATTTTTTTCTATTCATTTTTCAGATTTGATAAAAAATATACGTGAATTGTCTGTTTTTACTCTTTTTTGTCATTTAAATATAATGTTCAAAAACTGTTTATATCATTTAACTTCTCTTTATTATTTCATTAAAAAATACATTTAGTTGGTTTTTATTTGGTCGGGTTGTTGTCTCCTTGACACATTCCCCATTTCCATTCTCAATTTTATTTAGTCAACGGTTGTTAACCTATTTTGAATTCTCATAAATCAATTAGTAAGACAAAATTAAGGATAAAAGAACATGACCTCCAAAGGGGCCGAAAGAGGGAGCATCGACAATATAGGTTGCTGCCACAAAAATTAGTTGAAAATTTTTAATTGTCACAAAAAAATGTTATTGGTCAGAACCTTACTTTTTAAAATAAGTCAATATGCGTGTGTTTCTCGAGATTCAAAGTAGTTTTTAAGGAAGTTAAACACATACCTTAAATCGGTGTGCAATTGTCTGGTTGAAATCATCTTAGTTTAAAAACACATTACATACGTAACGGTTTATCTATGTATGGCCATACTTATACAACACATATATATTTATATACTTTTAAATTATTAATACCTGCGGATCGTCTTCTCTTTAAAACCATTCAAACTAAATACATGTACAAAAGATATTCTTTTTAAATCGAATTAAGTCATGTCCAAAATAAATCATTCGATAATGAACGTTTTTAAATTGTTCATTCTCGAAATGGTTGATTATGATATTGTAGAATTGTAGTGTTCAGAGCACATTTCTTGGTTAAACCTCCCGACGAAAATTCAGAATTAAAAGTTTGACGAAGCTACAATTGGATAATTATAGGAGGCGATACATATAAAGATAAATTATTAAAAGATTTGCGTAACAAAATAACTTTATAAAACTGTTCAATCGATCAACATTAAGGTCGCATGCATTTATCTGTCAATCGCCAATGCATTTACATAACGTTTAAACACAAATAATTGATGTTTTCATGATATCTGCGCGTGTTTCAAGTGTCAACTGGTCTACCTGGAAGATTTCTTAAATATCTTTCATGTATTTTTCGGAATCTATATTTTTAAGAGTCTGACTGTCCCTGTGGTATCTTTTGTCCCTCTTTTATGAATCTCTCGGTGTCGAAGCTATTAAAGAAATCGACCCAAAATCGTCATATCATTTCATAAATATACAAATAAACAAAATGAACAGAACAACTGTATGTGCCGTTGAATGAAATTGTATAACTTACAGATAATGTTTTTTATAAAACCAGCAAAATAACGAAAACAAATGTATTATTGTTTACTCCTTTCTTTTATTAAAGTTTGGTTGTTGGATTTTTTAGAATTATTGCATGAAAGTACTTCATTATCACTGGTAATTCAATGTGACTAAAAATAATGAAAGTTCGCTTGAAGTTAATTCAATACCAGATTAATGGGCCGTGCTTCTTCCTATACAATGCACTATTAAAGATAAATCACATAGGCTAACATCATTTATTTTGTATCAGGAATGTTTTAATTTATCAATTCTAACGACTTTTATTTGAGAATGAAATACAGTTTGTCTATCATATTAGTTATAATGTAACTGGACTTATGACAACTTCTCCGATCGCTATTCCGTACTTGATAAAATATATCATGTCTCTGTGTCTAAATTTCTATAAACTTTTACATTCTGTCATTATTTGGTCCATCATATATTCATACATACTCCACATACAGACACATACACCAATTCTAACAAAGACGCCAAGATGTCATTGTTGTTTTTCAAGGTTAGGGCTTATTTATTTTTAAAATGCATTTGCTAATTTCGACGATTATGTGATGGTTTTGAAAGAGTTTTGATTCTGAAAAAAAAGCCCAAAATAATATAAAATAAGATACTACAGTGAATTCATTTTTTTGTACCATTTAATAAAAGAGCACAGTTAAAGCATTTAAGATCGTAACATTTCCGTTTTGCATACAATCTTTTTTAAGAATTGTTCAAACAAATATACATACTATCCTTTTAAATAACTGTTATAAAAAATATAATACGGCGATAAATCGATAGCATTTCTACAAAAATAAGACAAAAAGTTTCCTTATGAGACACGATTTCTTCTACATTTTCTTGAGGCTTTTAAGGATTGTGCAATTTCTAAAAAACGTTAAATCAAAAGAACGTAGGAAAATATCGGTGTAAATCTTTTAAAATGTGCACCAGGAGTGAAAAGAGATGTTAATGATCCAGAAAAATGATGTATGTTTCGTTAGCAAACTCTTGTTATTGTCCAACTGTTGAATGTTGGCGTCAATTTCTTTATACGACTATGTTCATATCTAACTCTTAACTTACTAAATACGAAATGCTCATATGTATTGCTCAATTAACCTTGTTGTTAAATATAGTAACTAATTTTTGCGATAAAACATCATTTCGCAAAATTTGTAAATGTTTAACCATTGGAAAAAATCAACGGTTGAAAAAGAGTGTACTCCTTTATATTGCATTCCTTTTTTCTGGCCAATTTAACCTTAATATCTGTTTTATAACAATTACAAACATACGGTTATTTGCTTTGAAATATGCATATGAGAATACCACAATGTATCATTTCAGAAAATAATACCACACACCAACCATGACTTCATATTCAAAGTGTCGTGCATAGTAAAACTCTTATCATGACTTTTTTTTTGTTTAACAATTCCTTTATCAGATTGCGGTTTCATTTTAAATATACACACCCTCTTCTTTTCTCCCACTAAAAGAGATTCTTCAGGGCTCAACTTAATTTGACGCAGAGGTCGAACCCTGAACAGTTAGGGTATGAATAACAAAGTCAAGCCTGATACAGTCTGACTTTGGATTGTTATTATATGTTTTATACAACATAGGCTTCTGACAAAGAACGAATGTGGCCAAAGAAAATGAATATTTGGAATTTACCTATTACCTTCCTCGTCTTATTATTTCTAATCATCTCCGGTGCATTATTTACTGACTTTACTCCAGCAATTTGATTTACAAAAGTCGTTAACAGCCAGCCCTATCGTGAAGTGGCTTTTAATCATAAACGATTCACTGAATATTGCCTAGCATGTACAACATACGAAGCAAGAAAAACATAAATAATCCAAAGTAACTCGTTTTAGTAATGAGGTAATTTTGTTTCAGTGTTACAATTACTGTAGGCGAGTGCATCATGATAACTTATAACTCGGTGATAATAAAATTAAAATTTTGAGCTTAGTATGCGATTTTATGTCTGTTTAAAGCAATAAATCTACAAAACAATCATTGATTCATGTATTTAAGTTAACGTCATGGTTGTTCTTAGTATTTATTATTGTTTCTAAGAGGAGAATATTTTGATTGCCGTATTAAATATTGGTGGTTTGTGTATTGCCCTACCATTTGGTATGTATTCCATACACTATATCGTATATCTTATATATTTTGTCTAAAAAGCCATTTTTGGAATAACCCCAGCGTTAAAAAGTCTAAATAGAATAAACAAATACAAACGTAACGTGTCAATTGAGATACGTCATTCGATGAGACAGAGAAAAGGTTACAAATGAGAAATGGAAAGATGTTTTTTTGGAATTTGAAATCAGTACGATTTTGATATATTTCAGTTTGAAGACATCCATTTGCTGAATATATAAAGGTGTCACGATATGGATCAGACCTAGAAGTTTCTTTAGTATTCTTCACTTCAAGTTCATTAGGATATATAATATACAAATACTAATGAAAGAGTACAAAAAGAAGCCGGTCGGCGGTCAGTATTGAAGCACAGTTAGTATATATTGAAATACCGACTGTATGTTCATATATCAATCTACCAAATTCAACAAATGTGCAGTGGATTAAAACGTTCAGTACTTTGATGATATTATGTGATACATTGTTTTTAATATTCAGTACAGTTCTTATAAAGTAAGGTTTGTATGACCTAAACAAGAAATGTGTATATTCGAATCTCATATTAGTAGAACAATCTCTGTTTTATAAGACGGTGTATTGTATCTCTCATTTGACCATTGCTTGGGGTATTGTAGTACATCATGAACAGTTTCAAGCTTTGATATAACTTTAACATTGCAAATATTGTGTTGACAATTTTGCAGGAGATCTTCTGATTCTATGAATTCACATCTGATACATGTATGATATGCTGGATGAACAAACCTCATCACCCTATTCTGAATGACATTGTTTCTATGTAAGTTTGTTTTTTGTTGCACTTCAGTGTTTCTTTTGTTCCGTTGTTTTCCTCTTATAGTTGATGAGTTTAATTTGTTTAGAACTAAGGATAAAGTATTCACAACCTCAAGTTTCAAGAAAGGGTTCATGAATTATGTGCCCCTTGCATAACGTCGATTTTGAAGCGCTCACAGCTTTGGTTCATTCAGGTAAAGCTATATATTTTTGATTTTTATGTATCGTACAATGGTTTATGGTATAATGGGAGGAAGCGTACTGTGCAACGATGGTGATCAACTTCCTAGTTCAGAATTATACATTATTGTGAATGCTTGATTTTGAAATGGTAAAAATACACTACGCATTATGAAATTGAAATGGGCTGCATGGAAGGGAAAATGGTATATATAGTGGTATTGAGAATAGTGTTAATAGAAAGTTTACATGGATCAAAGATTGTATCACTTTCATACTATTTTGTAAAATTCTATATTAAACATGATATCAATGCATAAAGCTAGCTCCTTTGCTGATCATAAAAAAGTATCTCATCTTGTTTTCCACATTTAAGTTATCGGCACGACGTAAGAATCATATTCCACCTGTTATTTTAAGTATTTTCACAGATCGTTCGCGCAAGGCAGACACAGATCCAGAAGACCGATAAATATGACGTTGCAATACACAAATTTGGTGTGATGATCAAGTTACATATATTTTGTAGTTATAAGACACATTTACACTTCTTCTGTGTGGATAAACACATTCACACTTCTTCTGTGTGGATAAACACATTCAGGTTAATATACTCCCTGATTGAATGATTTTTAACATCCCAGCAAGTTTTGTTCAAAATGTTCTGTTAGCGTGCTGTAAGAATCTACAATCGATAATTTTACATGGTCTTTATATTATAATTAAGATTTGTTTATGTCACATCTGGATATGTGCTTGAACGCTATTGGCACATATGTCAATTAATTAAATCAAAACTTGTAACCAGATAGAGCTATGTCACGCTACATGCGTGACTACATTCTGAACAGTCCTTACTTAATTTTCTTTGTCAGATTCTCAAAAGACTACTTCCGTGTTGTATAACAAAGGAATCAGTTCCTATGCAGAACTGTATATAGAAATCAGTTCCTATGCAGAACTGTATATAGAAATCAGTTCCTATACAGAACTGTTTATAGAAATAATCTTCCGTTCCTATGCAGAACTGTATATAGAAATAATCTTCCGTTCCTATGTAGAACTGTATATGGAAATAATCTTCCGTTCCTATGCAGAACTGTATATAGAAATAATCTTCCGTTCCTATGCAGAACTGTATATAGAAATATTCTACCGGATCACAATGCGTGCATGAAAGAAAAGTACTTGTCAAATTAAAATGGTATCACTCTTCCAAAGTAGCTGTTAGAAACCATTAGAATAGGATCTGTATAAATATTAAAATGGTAGTGGATTTTGTTCCTTTGCAACTAAGAATTAAAGTGTTTTTGTTGTTCTGTTGTTTTTCCTGGAACAATTAATGTGTCTCATTCGGTTTTAGTTTTAACCCATATTTTTTTTCTCTTAATCGATGTATTACTTTTGAACAGCAGTGTACTACTGTTCCCTTTATTCATCGATGATCAAATCTCTCACATCCATTTAATAAGATCAAGAAAAAATACAAGAATCGCAAAAAACTCCAAATTGTGAGTCGATTTGGGTAAAAGAGGGACGAAAGATATCAAAGGGACAGTCAAACTCATAAATCTAAAACAAACTGACAACGCCATGGCTAAAAATGAAAAAGACAAAAAAAAAAAACAACAGCACACACGACACAACATAGAAAACTAAAGAATAAACAACACGAACCCCACCAAAAAACTAGGGGTGATCTCAGGTGCTCCGAAAGGGTAAGCAGATCCTGCTCCACATGCGGCACCCGTCGTGTTGCTTATGTGATAACAAATCCGGTAAATAGTCTAATTCGGTAGGTCACATTCAGGAAAGGGAAGGGGATTGTAGTTACGACGTAAGGAACATATCCGATATCATTTGTGATACGGTTATTCCATAACGGTCAACCAACTCGTGATGGCGTCCGTAAAATTTACGAAGGGATGATTTCAACTTCACCATTTGGAACTCTTGGTTTAATAGCTTCCTTGTGAGCAGCAACCTTCTATCAAGAAAATCATGATAGGAAATGCAAGCACGGGAATATCGTATCAATTCGGAGATATATACCCCGTATGCAGGTGCTGCTGGAATGTTGCTACTTAGAAATGGAAAGTTCACAATTGAAAAGCTGAAATCATCTCTTTTGTCGTAAAGTTTTGTTTTCAACCGACCCTCATTGTCAATTTCTAGATGTAAGTCAAGATATGAGGCCGACTTAACTGTATCTGTAGTATCCTTTATCTCTAGCTCGATTGGATAGATGCGTTCCACATAGTCACCAAATTTTGAATTATTTAGTGAAAGAACATCATCTATATAGCGAAAAGTAGAATGTAAACTGCATCATTCAAAATACTTAACCACACTTGTTGAAATGTAACATCTGGGAATTGGATACAATTTGGAAATTAACCAATCAGACGACTCTTCTGCTATCTAACGATTTGAACCGGAAATACATATACTTTACTTGTGAATTGAAACAAGGTCACATGATATCAGCCAACCAATCCGTGCTTATGACAATGACATTTATGTAGATTATGTATTCAAACTTAAGATATGAACACAATGTGTTGTCCTTAAAATGAATTACTCAAACCATTTGTCGTACATATTTGAATAAAAAGACTTGTTTTGTAAATTTAATAACATTTACTATACTTATTTTCTGCACCAGATGCCGACCTAAAATGTCTCTTCGGTGATGTTCGAGACCTCAATATTTGGAAATCCAAAGTTTACTAAAATATAAAGAGCATATAAACCAATTATGACAACAACATATCAGTAGGATCCCCAAAGGAAAAAGCGCTAATTTTGAAAAAAGCATTTACCACAACAAACTAATATTACTATATAAACTAATACTAGAGGGAACATGGAAATATCTAATTGTTAAAGATAAAGTTAAAATAGCTCTACTTCGTGCTTTTTTAACTGTGTTATCTGATATTCATAACATTTAGTACATTACAGACACAAGTCTGCCGTGACATATTTTCACATAAAACATTTTTCCATCATCAAAGCAACTAAATAAAACTATTTTTTTCAGTTTAACAATGTGTATGATGTTTTTGGAATAGGGCAATACATTTGATAAAAATATATATTGATACTGGCTTACCTAGGTGCGAATCTAAGAATTCTTGATGCAAACAAACGATTTTTGTCGTACGTGTGCACCACCAACCTACAATAAGGAAATAATCTTAGACGAAAACAATATTTGATGTGTAAATATTAGAATGATACATATAAATCATTTTTTAGATAGACTGGCTATTGGATGTTCTTGCTTCATTTAATGTTAATCAAAAATTATACAACACATCACACATCACATAGTTAACATTAGATTTACAAATCTGTTTGGATTGATAAGTCTATAATAACATAATATGAAACAGATTTATTTGACTGACAGTCTAGAATCGAATCAGTTTTGTTTATGTCATTGGAAGAACTTTTTGTTAATGTTGTGTTTACTCATATGTTTTATTGATATCTAAACTCCATTAAGGGTCGGGTTTGCTTCGTATCTTGAAATTGTCATAGAAATAAACCTTCGTAAATATTTCCATTGTTAAAAATTCATTTAAAAAAACAGAATTCTAGGAGCGTATTTCAGGGCTTGTATTTCAGTAATATTTAAAATAATGGATTAATGCATACACAGAAACATTCTTTCAAAGATACTGGAAGAAAGTACAAGTCATCACGTTGAAATCATTACAAGCAACTGTATACTTTAATGATCATATTATATAAATTAACTCTTCAGAGAAATCAGGGCTATAATTTAGTCCGCAAGATGCACATTTTTCTTCAAAAGACTTATCACAGGCCCTTGAAAAAGAACAATACGTCGGGCAAAGTGTTCAAAAGTTTATAGATTTCGGAACAATTTATTAATCAAGATTCGTAAAGATATACAATTTTCAATATGTTTCTCATTGTTAACTTTATTTGCAAAACTATTACTTTAAATGTATTCCCAGACATAAACGCCATCAATAATTGGTTTACCGTTCTGAAATGTCTGTTTCACATATACTAGCGGATATGTTTCAAGTTTCGCTACCTCAATCCCCGCATAACACTCAATACCAAATTTATGATTAAATAAGCAACACGACGGATACCAAAAGAGGAGAATGATTCGCTAACCACATTGAAACACCTACGATAATCGCCAATGTTTGGTTTAGTTCTTGCTTCTCAGTCTTAAGTTTTATATGTTGTGTTTTGTATACTGTATTTACGTTTTTTTCGATTTTTTGGGGGCTACAATCGAGTAGGTTTGTATTTGATTTATGAGTTTTCAGAATTTCTTATATATCAGCATTCAAATTACTGAAGAGATTTGAAGTAGCTTTAGGTATTGTATGATAATGTACATGTTTCCTTTCGACTGTAGCTATTGGTCAATCTTAATAGTAATTATATTCTGTCAATTCTTTAATTCGTTTAACATTAATTGTATGTTGCGCTGCGTATCATTGTATATCACATATCTCTATAAACTTGAAAGAAAATTTAAGGAAAAAATACAAAAGCACTTAAAAGTCAAACCGCTAATCAAATTCAATATAATTTTGTTTATTAGCACTTGGTCTATTCGAACACAAATTGTTGTAGTTTACAATGCTTGACGTCACTGTCCTTGATTACACTGGCAAGATTTTAACCTTATTTATTGACACATTGGAAAGTTGTAGTTTACTCAACAATGCAAAATTTATCGATTTTAAAGTCTTTATCCCGCTACAAAATATTGATTGGCTTTCTTCAGTTCGATTTAAAGTGCTTATATTCTCCACTGTAAACCAAATTGAATTTTGGATTTAAAATATTTGGGGCCAGTGATATAAAGAAAAAGTTTCTAGAATGCACTTTTTCTGCATCAAAACAAATATCAGTTTATTGTTATTTTGTGGCAAACTTACCCGCTATCAATGCACCCTACCGTAGTAAAATATCACGTTACGAGTTGTCTTGGTTGACAGGTGGCACGGCTGGTAATCTACACACGTAGAACATTTGGTTCTGCAATGAAAACCTTGAGGGGATTTTCCGGTTGTGCTTGAGTGGAGTAATTGTCACCGCTTCAAAAGGTATGTACATTCTAAATCTCAATTTTCTTATTCAACTGATCAAAATATTGAAAATCAGAGAATGCTATGCTGTGGTGAATACTTTAACGAAGAGATACATGTATCATTTACTGTTGTACGTAGAGTTGAACTCCTACAAAATCAGTTGCCCCACGAGAAATTGCCTAAAAAAGTGACATTTCAATTTTGAAATGGTTTTATTTACAGACCTACAAGTTCAAATTTAGTTTTTTTTTAGGGCAATTGGTATGAATGTTGTTTTTGGCGGCATGTACGCTGTCCGGTGTTGATAGACGTCTTAATAATTCCCAAAACTACATTTTTTCATTTAGACATGCGTGAGGGGATCGGTTCTGATTGAGGACATCGTGAATGCGTGAGGGGAAGTACAAATCATATCTTTATATTCAAGCTATGAGTCGTTGAAACTTACCTAAATAAGGCTACATAGATTGTTCATGAAAAAACACATAATAATTATGAATGTGTGCTTAGAAAAATTTATGAGACTGAATTATGAAATAAATTGTGGGAACCTAGGTTTAATAATGTTTCACGAAGAATAAAAAGAAAAAAATGTTGTCAACGATAACCAAAAATAGTGCAGAGATGTTGGTGAGTATCTCATTCATCTGGATTCGTCCTTTTCAAACTGCTGAACAATGTCCAAAAACAGGTCTAAGGGACAGTTCAATATTTATCAGATGGATGGGCCGGTGCAAAATGGGGCGGGGCAAGCACTTTTTTGTGGAAATATTTGGATGGGCGAGAACTTTTTTTAAAATATTTAGTGGATGGGCCAGAACATATTTTATAGGAAATTTTTTTAGCCATTTTATCGGTGTGTAAGAAATTTCTTTTGCGGGCACTCAAAAACTGGTAGCTTGGTTCATTTCTGTCAACTTTAAGGATTTAATTAAGGATTAAAAAAGCTAAAATTTTCTGTTCGGACTATCTTATAAATTATTTTGACATTATGGAATACCAAGTTGTTTAATAGTTTGGTGTATTGCTGTTAAATTTATGGATTTAATTAATAGGTAAGAAAAAAAGCTCAAATTTTTAGTTAGGAATAAATTCAGATAGTCAACTTTAATTTTTTTGTAAATTTTTCAAATCAACTTGGATTTTCAAAAACCTATACAGCTTATTCATTAATATATTGATCTTATAGGAAACCAGGTTGTTTGGTAGTTAGGTGTATTGCTGTTAAATTTATGGATTTTATTAATAGGTAAGAAAAAAAGCTCAAATTTTCATTTTAGGCTAAATTCAGATAGTCAACTTTAATTTTTTTTTTATAACTTTTTCAAATCAACTTGGATTTTCATAAATCTCAAGAGCTATCTCAATTATATATTGATCTAACAGAAAGCCAGTTTGTTTGGTACTTTGGTGTATTGCTGTCATTTTTATGGATTTTATAAATAGGTAAAAAAATCTAGAATTTTAAGTTTAGGCTGAATCTAGATAGTCATCTTTCATGTTTTTTATACCTTTTTTAAATCAACCTGGATTTTCATAAAACTATACAGCCTTTTCATTTATATATTGAACTTACAGAATGCCACGTTGATTGGTAGTTTGGTGTATATCTGTCATTCTTACGGATTTAATAACAAGGTTTAAGAAAAAGCTAAAATTTTCAGTTTATGCTAAATCCAGATAGTCATCTTTAATTTTTTTTATAACTTTTTCAAATCAACATGGATTTCCATAAAACTTTACAACTATTTCATTTATATATTGATCTAAAAGAATGCCAAGTTGTTTGGTAGTTTGATGTGCTGCTGTCATTCTTATGGATTTAATAAAAAGGTTTAAGAAACAGCTAAATTTTTCTGTTTTAGGTTATTTCAAGATAGTCATCTTTAAATTTGTTCATAACTTTTTCAAATCAACTTGCATTTTCATAAACCTCTACTGCTAAATCATTTTTATATTGATCTTACTGAATGCCAGGCTGTTTAGTACTTTATTTTTGTGTTGTCATTTTTATGGATTTAGTTAATAGCTTTAAAAAAAGCTGCAATTTTAAGTTTGGACCAAATTTGGATGGTGACTGGTCACCTTTAATTTTTTTTAACTTTTTCAAATCAACTTGGATTTTCACATAACTGTACAGCTTTCTCATTTATATATCAATCTTATAGAATGCTAGGTTTTTTGATAGTTTGGTGTTTAGTTGTCAAATTTAGGGAATTAATTAATAGGCAAAAAAGGATGCATCAAATTCAAAAACATGCCTGCCTATATTTGCTTAAAAGGACCATAATTTCTTTTTCCAAAAGTAGAACAGATAAAGGAATATTCATATTTGAACTAAATAAAATTGAGAATGGAAATGGAGAATGTGTCAAAGAGACAACAACCCGACCAAATAAAAAACAACAGCAGAGGGTCACCAACAGGTCTTCAATGTAGCGAGAAATTCCCACACCCGGAGGCGTCCTTCAGCTGGCCCCTAAACAAATATATACTAGTCCAGTGATAATGAACGCCATACTAATATATGGAATTAACTAGCACATTTTAAATTTTGTATTAACACCAAAGTTTATTCTTTGATTTCAAGACACAAAATTTTAAAAACTTTAAAATAGAAAAAGAACCTAAATCATTTTTGATTGTATTATAGTTTTAGAGGGGCAAGGACTTTTTTTATAGATTTTTTTAGATGTGCAAGGACTTTTTTTCAGAATTTAAAAGGATGGGCGTTAGCTTTTTTAATGAAACAATATCAAGAATGCACCGGCCCATCCATCTGGTAAATATTGAACAGTCCCTAATGCAATGTTGTTTAAAAGAAAAACGTCCACTCTGTTCTAATGAAAAAAAAAATCAAAAATCTTTCCCTTTTCCCTACGTCTGAGAGTTTATCTAAAGCACTTTGAAAAACTTTATATTCTTCCTCAAGGTCTTCCATGTGGTCTTTCTCGTGGTCTACTTGGCTTTCATCGATGTTCGTGAATAACAAATTCTGTATATCTGCCATTTTTGTTTCGAAAATGTCGTGATTTTGGGTGAACAGATTACGTCTAATATATATAGGTGTTGAAGTTTTGATCGGCGATCTACTTTTCTTAAATATATGTGGTGATCTCTAGCTGAGGCGTATATTTGACGACAGGACTACTCCAAGAGGGTTTAGTTCGCTTCGAGGGCAGGGATAACATGTATCTCCATGGCTTTTTGTAGACAGTCAATTTCAGTCCTTATTTCCTTTTTCCTTTGAACAATGACATTTTCTGAAATTGAACAAACAATTAATAGTTTGATTTCATTGAATCAGTGATCAGTTTTTATCTATTAAAGTATAAGGATAAATCTGGGCTTTTAATCAGCATTGATCACATTTATTGAGTCAACAAAAGTCACAAAGCCAAAGATTAAAAAAAATGTTTGTACTTCCCCTCACGCATTCACGATGTCCTCAATCAGAACCGATCCACTCACGCATGATTTAATGAAAAAATGTAGTTTTTGGAATTATTAAGACGTCTATCAACACAGGACAGTGTACACGTCACCAAAAACAACATTCATACCAATTCCCCTAAAAAAAACTAAATTTGAACTTGTAGGTCTGTAAATAAAACCATTTCAAAATTGAAATGTCACTTTTTTAGGCAATTTCTCGTGGGCCAAGTGATTTTGTAGGAGTTCAACTCTACGTACAACAGTAAATGATACATGTATCTCTTCGTTAAAGTATTCACCACAGCATAGCATTCTCTGATTTTCAATATTTTGATCAGTTGAATAAGAAAATTGAGATTTAGAAATGTACATACCTTTTGAAGCGGTGACAATTACTCCACTCAAGCACAACCGGAAAATCCTCTCACGGTTTTCATTGCAGAACCAAATGTTCTGCGTGTGTAGATTACCAGCCGTGAGTGGGCGGTTTATTTTTTATAAGAGAAGATTACTGCTTTGTATTTTATCGATTTCTATGGTGTAGCTGTTTTTCTGTGTAAACTTACACCTAAACAATTAAAATAAATTTATTTCACTTCATCTTTTATGTAAGGGAATGGAAAATGTGACAAGTAACGAGCATTATTTGTCACTAATGACAAATCAATAATGCAAACACGTTGAGTAAAATATGTGTATGTATTTGTATACCTTTAGGAGATGTCGTGTAACTTAATGAATAGATAGTAATGTATCGCTCTGGTAAGAGACTTGAAGTGAATTTTTAAGACATTGTTTTCATATGGGAATACTTTAATTGAAGATCTATGGATAGTTCTTCAACATTCGGTCTACAATATTTGTTATTTCTATGTCCGATTTATTAATAAGTATCTCGGACACACAGTTTCCCGGCCGTTGTTTTCATTTATTGATTTCTTTATTAATTTCGTTTAAAATTTAAAAGCAAAAAGTAAAATAACAAAAATACTGATCTCCGTGGAAAATTCAAGAGGGAAGCCCACTTATCAAATGGAAAATTCAAAAGCTCAACATATCAAACGAATGGACAACAGCTTTCACATTCCCGACTTGATACAGGCATTTTCGTATGTAGAAAAATGGTGTATTGAACCTGGTTTTTATAGCTTGCCAAATCTCTCACTTGTATGACAGTCGTATCAAAACATGCACTATGATATATGTTTATAAAACATACCTATAACTATCATAATTACGCTATTCAAATAGTAGCAAAACATATCTGAGGCATTTTCTGTATTGGTGTTAATTGCATAGGTGAAAAAGTATCTGATAATTTTCAGATACTTATAATTTAATCAGCAACCTGGTCATATATTTCTGGTCAAGTTTTGGCCTTCTGATATTTCATTCAGCACGAAATAGTGATCCGTTGCTGTGGCTTATCTCCTACATTACGGAGTAAGTGACAGCCGAGTGACTTACAAACAAGTTAAGATACTATAACGAACACTAGTATATTATTCCTGTTATTCTTTTGAGGATTCCGTGATAAAAGTTTAATTTTCAATTTTGCCCCTCAATTGTTAGTTTACAATTCTGATTTGTAAGGGAAAATACCACTGAAAGAATTACAACATGACTTCTGTAATTAAATAGACATAATGTTTGCCATGATGCAACTAGTGATGAGTTCTTTTTCTTTTTCTTTCTGAAAATCTTTGTGTAAACCTCAGAAACATAATCAATCAAAAACTTTGAAATTCAGTAGCATGGTTTATACGAGAAGTTACACAGTGCCATTCTAGAACAAACTTTGAGATTGATTTAATATTTGCAAAATATTGTTTCCTCATCTGTTTTGCCATTGAAAGAGATCTTCACATAAGAGTAACACTTTTGACGAGGGCAGTATTAGTTAAACATTTGTTTTTAAAAAAATCTTTTAAAATTTTCTTTTCAATCAAAACTTCAAATTATCCAAATGCTGCAAATGAATTATTCCCGTTCTCACTTTTGATCAAAAGGACACATAAATTATTATGAAGCTTATAAATGCAGCCAAGAGCTTCACAAATCTAACATAACTTCTTGGTTCTCATTTGTTAAAAAAGTATTAGAAGTTTTTGAAATTAAACAAGAAGTAAAACATTTCGGACAATATAAATTTTTGAACATATCTAGTAAATTAGTTCACACTAAATATATTAGCAATTGGTATGCTAGCCAAAATAAAGCTTCTGATGGAAAACTGTTTAATTATGTGAAATTTAAACAGAATTTTGGTTATGAAAATTATCTTTCTTTAATTAAGAACTTTGATTTTAGAAGATCTATATGCAAATTACGTATTTCTGCTCATAAGCTTCAAATTGAAGTTGGTCGTTTTTCAAATATTCCACGAAATGAAAGAATTTGCAAAAAATGCTCCTCTGGCTGTGTTGAAGATGAAATCCATTTTTTAACTAACTGTGAAAATTTTAAATCAGATAGAGATGCTCTCTTTGACTTTGTTTGCCAAAGAATTCCAAATTTGTCTATACCTGATAATCAGCATAAATTTATTTATTTATTAAACTGTGAAGACAATCAGGTTCTTAATGCTGTTGGTAAATTTATTAAAGTGAATATGAGTTAGTAATTGTATTGTAACTGTATGTAAAAAATTGTTTGTATCTATGTATCTATGAAAATCAATATTCTTTTGCCTTATTCATGTATACTCTGTATGCCCCTTGTGGGCCCTTAATTGGAAATAAAATATGTTCTGTTCTGTTCTGTTCTGTTCTGTTCATAAGAACAGATTGTGAAATTTTACACTATTTAGAAATTTTCGAGAAAAAAAAGAATTAGTAATCATAATGCATATGATAACTTGCTATATTTTATTGTCATATTTTTTTTTTAATTAATATATCTTCAGCTTTTACGAAGTATTTATTGCTAACAATGTCAATTCCTCACGACTTAACCCATGTTAGTATGGTAATATAAAATTAGCAATCGTACAATCATATACTAGATCATTCATCAATAATAGTTATCAAAGATACCAGGATTATAATTTAGTACGCCAGACACGCGTTTCGTCTACATAAGACTCATCAGTGACGCTCATATCAGTTTATTTATAAAGCCAAACAAGTACAAATTGAAGAGTATTGAGGATCTAAAATTCCTAAAAGTTGTGCCAAATACGGCTAAGGTAATCTTTGCCTGGGATAAGAAAATCCTTTGTTTTTTGAAAAATTCAAAGTTTTATAAACAGGACATTTATAAAAAAAAATGACCACACTATTGGTATTTATGTCAGCACCGAAGTGTTGACTACTGGGCTGGTGATACCCTCGGGGACGAAACGTCCACCAGCAGTGGCATCGACCTAGTGGTGAAATAGTTATCAAAGTTACCAGGATTATAATTTAGTAATAAAACAATATTTAGAACCTTTTTGGACAGTTTTTTTTATTTGTTTAAAAGATAGGGGATTTGTGGGTATATATATTTATGTGGACTTTTTTAAAAATTCAAATTAATTTGTTGACATACTACGAAAAATTATATAAAACTCTTTACATGATCATGAGTTTTTATAATAATTGAAATTTATTTGTAGACAAAGTAACGGATATTAGAATAAATATCTGCTCAGGAATTTCTTATAGCTTTAATTAATTTGTTGACATATTAAACATCATTGATACAAAAATCTTTAAATCATTTAATTCTATTATAAATATTCACACTCATTAATCTATCATTCAGAGACAAAATATAAGGTTATGATGAAAAGTAAAAAAAAAATAAATGAAAGACTAAATACTCCAATTACTATTCATCGGAGAAAGGGGGTATAGCTCGGACATATATCACAATATTCCAAACACCATACACTGTTTATGTATGTATTATTGTTCAGGGGAGAGTGTACTTTCCTTTTTTTTAAATTTAAATAGAAGATTAATAGTCATCTTATATAAAACTTCGTGTTGCGGCTATATGTGTGTATTTGATGATTCTAAAAACCGATTACGGACCATTTGATGTATTTGTTTAAGCTTGTAAAAAATATTCAATCCAAAATTGTACAGACAAAACACATATGATAAAGTTATATGCCTAAGACCAACATATTTAAAGCAACATATACAATATGATTGCTTTACTATTTCAACAAAATATCAATACTGGTAAAAATTTAAACAAATAGAGAACTCATGATACCCTTTCTGAATTTTGATAGACTTGGCAATATAAATAAATACTTATTATATAACTCTCTATCATACAGATGAATACACTCGTAACCCGGTCAGCTAGTTTTTGATAACGTAAAATGAATAATTTAAATACAAGAATCCTTTTGCTATTAGAGTTATTGTCATAGGACTGTTTTTATGAATGCCCAAAACTATAACATGATGGCAGGTCCAATATTGAGTTAACTCTGGACGGAGTTCACTTGCCTAAACCAGTCATATACTAAACTTTAGACATAGTTTCCTTTCAAACCAGGTATTTATCTGGACTACTCCAGACTTGTTCTAATAAAGTTCACGTTTGTCTCGTCTGCTCCAAGATAAAGTTAACATGTCCAAAGTTAACCTATAAACATGATTGCATTGATTGGTGAATATCATTTGAGAATTCACTTCTAATCAGCAACCACATAGGACCGATTAAAAAAAGACCTGTCCCTTTGATTGAAATGACTGGTCTGTCATATAGCAGACTTTTCTACAGGAGAGGTTAACAGCAGACCTGTGCACTGGTCTGGTCAAGCTGAATTGTCGTTAGGTCTTGAAAATCAGTGGATTGAACTGGTCTGATAAGGATAAATTTAATTAGGTCTTATCTTTGCAGAGTAAACTTGTCATTCATAGTCACTGCTCCAAATTAACCTGTCAAGTTAACAGCTGCATTCTTTTGTAGAGGAAGAGATATAAAATATAATGACAAAATGAGCGGAGTGTATTGCAATTGCTGACAAGTTCATATGGTCAACAGGAAGATGCAATGCCCTGAGACGATAGACAGGGGCTAGCTGAAGGACACATCCGGGTGCGGGAGTTTCTCGCTGCATTGAAGACCTATTGGTGACCTTCTGCTGTTTTCTGTTCTATGGTCGGGTTGTTGTCTCTTTGACACCATCCCCATTTCCATTCTCAATTTTATTTAGTCCTAAACAGTGCAGAGTAGTGACTTCTTATTACAATTGATGTAGACACATAAATTACAAGATCTTTCTTAGATCCCTATATCCCTATATCTAAACACATACATCTTGAATTGCAGCCGACAACTCTGCAAAGAGATCTCATTCGGTAGTTTCTTTCTAAGTAAAAAAAAGTTCATTATGCAGTGTTTTTTTAATCAATCTAGTGAATCAGATGTTTAGACAAGATATACAACCTTTTTAAATTTGCAGTTCAAGGCCCGAATTCATGATGTACGAACGTGAATTGTTCACTTAAAAAAGTAATCTTAGTACTTGTTTACATTGTGCGTCTATATCTATATACCTACATGAACAAAAATCACAAATTGAAAAATGAAAATTATATCGTTGTTTAAAAAAATATGTAATTATTTTAAACTCTAATTATCATAGCAAGACTAAAAATTAATCATTTTGTCAGAAATATTGAAAAGCTAGATACTTTAAAATTTAAAGAACACAATTTCAATTCATTTTCTTTAAGAATTGTATAACTGTGACAACTTCAAGATTGTATGGTTTGTTACTTGTAACACGTTACTTGTTTTCTTTTTAAACCTTAGCAGTAAAACATTAAACAGTTTTGAAATATGTGCTCTCAGTAATGCCAGTGTTGGCAAATAGATTGGATTATTGACAGTCGAAGTGACTTAATATGCCCCGTAAAATAATAAAACAAATCCTTTACTGTTACAATATTGATCCTAGTAAAAGTGTTTTCCCATTCCCTCGTATTTAACTATCACGTAACAGCATAATGTTACCGTAAGAAATATTAGATGACTTCAAATCATTCAACATAACATTTAAAACTAAAAATTTTTACAGCAAAGCACTTACGTGTAATTGGACAAAAAAAGGAATCGCTCAAATTTACATAATTAAACGTTAGGTGAAATGTGTATTTGAATGATGCTTATTTCTTTATTATAAGCTGAAGTGAAAAGTATAATAGAAAAAAAAAAAAACAGTGACAAAACAGAACAGAACAGAACAAACAAAGTAAAGTTGAAAAATACCAAAGGAACATTCAAACTCCCCATTAGATGAAAAAAACCTGACAACTTCATGACTAAAAAAACAGGCAAACAAAAGTACACCAAACACAACATACAAGACTAAAGGCTAAGGTGAACGAACCTCACAAAAAAGTTGAAATATTTGTTAGAATTAAAACATCAAGTATCAGTAGGTGACAGTGGTTCTTATTTATCTTACTTAGTCATCGTCTTATGTTGTTTAAAACCCATCTGACGTTTCATACGATTTATACAAATGCCCTACTGTTTATAAAATGTTAGACATTTGTTGTCCATTCGTCTGATGTCTTTTAGCTTTTCATTTTGCCATTTTGTTAGGGACATTTCGTCCATTTCTGTACATGTCCGTTCAACGTCGGTTGAAAATCTTTATCTTTGAGTATTTTCAAAACTTTAAACGGACGTCCAACAAATGAGTTGTCCATTGAAGGTCCGGTAGGCGTCCATTTTATATTTGCCATTTCTAGTCTTTTATAGCTGACTGTGCGGTATAAGCTTTGCTGATTGTTGAAGGCCATACTGTGGCCTATAGTTGTTAATTTCTGTTTCATAAGCGTTAAATTCTGTCAGGTTTTACGGAGTCTCTCTTTTTTGTAACCATCTTGGAGTTCGGGATTTTTTGTTTTTCTGTACATCTTTCTTTACCTTCTGTGTTCCGTTAATGGTTATGGGAACATTGATGTAAAAAAAAATATTAGTAAAGGAAGGCAATAATGTGTTATTGTATTTTAACGATGTAAAATATTTAATGAGCTAATGAAATCTTAGGACTTTTTATTTATCAAACTAAAAGAGAATAATGGGTTCGGCTGATTAAGTTTATAACAGTTAAATATGGACTTTTTATGGCTTTTAAATTCTTTGATTCAAATAAAACCACTAACAGATTTTTTACCAGTCTTTTAACAGTTGAATTTCTTTTAAATTTGCATGTGGCAAATGTTTTTTCATTTCAGGTTTGCCTTATTACCGTTGCGCATTGACATTCTTTTTATAATTTTCAGTCTTCTCTACGCGTGACTTTTTTCTACTAATGTTGTTGTGCACTATTTTACACCAATCTATAGATCGATGTATTGTTGGATTTTTCTGTGAGGTTTTATGATACAAAATTTTCAATTGATTTTGTCGGTACAGTTAAACACCACAGTTTGACGATTGTCTGTTTGAAAACTTCCTTAGTGGTTTTGTCCTTTCACTTTCATACCTCGATATATAGAATTTATTCATCAATGTTATGATTCTGAATTATGTTGTCCCTTTACAATCTCTCAATACCATTTTTTTAATTTAAAGGCCGCCAATGATTACAATGTAATGCTCCAAACAAGTACATACTACGGATTTAATTGTTCTTTATAAAGGAGTAGGTCCGGTAAGGGCCGATTTTGGCCTCAAATTTCAGGTTCATCGAACGAAAGATTTTGGACACTTTTTAAACACTTGAGTGTCTATTTCAACTGATTCAATTAGTTTAAGTAAAAGATTTTAACTGATTTAGTCATTAAAAACGCTCCGATTCAAGCTTAAATATGAAGAATCTATCAAATATGCCAAAAGAGGTCACTTTTCAGATAGTTTTTGTCAAAAATGAAAGTGGCCGCATCCGTGTTCATCCTCAACCTTTATATATGTTATGTATTATCATCAAATACAACTTACATTTTAATATTATGATTGAACACGAATGCGGCCACTTTCATTTTAGACAGAAACCGTCTGAAATTTAACTAAAAGGCTCAAATTGTGAAGATTTCAGTAATTCAGCATGACTTAATGATGCTAGTACTCGATATATGTGCATTGTATTGTCAAAAACTGCCCATAATTATGTGGCAGAATCATTCTTTTTTCCATTAAATAACTAAAAGTTTACATTTTAACAATTTTATAAAACTGCTATATTTTGGGGCCAAAAAGGGGTCTCACTGAACTTACTCCTTTAATTCCTTATTCCATCATTGATTGTTTATGTCGATGATTCTTGAAAATAAATACAAATTGATATTTAAACATAAGGCTTTACCAGGCACTAAGATATTCACCATTGAGAAGCTGCTGTTTTCTCCTTAGTATACATGCATTATACAAATTGAAAACGTGTTTTATCACTGATAGTGCAAAACCAATTGTGGAAAATCAGCTTAAAAAATCAACCATTCCAACAAATATAAACATATTAAATTGTACAGCTATAGTGGTTCTTGCTATGAAACTTCATATAAGTTTAAACAATTTGTAAGAAATAACTGTATAACCTTTCGGAATACCTGGTTTGATTAGCATAAGGTACTAAATCTTTAATTTAGCGTCTCTTTTTGTATTTGTTTTTACTTTTCTCTTTTTTGGTTTCTCTCAAATCATGATGTTTTGTATCTCAATGACCTTTATTTATTTTCACTGCCTGTTTTGCTGTCCTCTCTTTCCATCATTGTTTCCTAGCACAACAGCTAGTGAGAACGCAATTTTACAGCAAATATAGAATTTGTTTTGTTCATTACATGTATTGTATTTTTATGAAGTTCTGGTTGGTCAAAATTAAACGGTGAAGAAGTTATGTTAAATAAATCACGCTAGTTTACTGTTAGTCTTTACAATATGCAACTGACGAAAATATTGTATTATGCATAGCATTTGAATTCGTAAACATTATTTTATTTAAAAATATATATCTGTGATACATTGTGTTAATAGTGTATCTTACAATTTAATTTACCGTTCTTACAAAATGAATTAAAAATCTTAAAACACGTTAAGGATGTACTTAGGTGAGGTTTTGGAATTTGTGTCAAATGTTCGGACTCCTTGGTGTTTTTCCATATAATACAATGTAAAATATTTTGCCCCATAACACCCATTTATTTTTTCATATAGGCTTAGTAGCTCATGAAAGGTCATTTACCAAAATTTTAGAAGATTCTTAATTTTCTTTCTTTTGTTTTGAGACCGAATAATACCAATGCAAATATAAGGTAAAAGTCCGAGGCAGCCTTTTCCCGCCCTTTTTTAAATCTCAAATATCTCAAAAAGGAGGTCCATGACCTATCAATATTTTTAGCTTAGTTTTATCCTTAATTGATGCTCTATAAACTTACAAGTACCATGGAATGTTTTGTTCAGTGATTTCATAAATCCTGCTTGACAGTTTACCAGGAGAAGTAGAGAACATTAATATTGATTCCGACAGTAAACCGTTTTTTCTGAAGGACCAGACTTAACACTTGAATTAGCGCCTATTTGTCCGCTCAACGAGTTATTCGGATTTAAGAACGTTAAATTTCTGACATTATGTATTTCTGTAATGAATTAGGTAGATCCAAATGGAAATGTAACTAATTAAAAGGACTCAAATTGTAATTTTTTCAGAAAAAAATGTTTAACTAAAATGGATTTCATTTGTTTGTCCAACAGGAGAATGTCCTAATGGGTCTTCATATCGGAGGTTAGCAGGTTGACTTGTCATTTTAAAATAAAGTTTTTCCCCTGATACATTTCAGTATGTTTGCCTTTTGTTAGCGCTCCTCCACGCACTGGTATATAGCAGTATCTCTTCTATGCTTTCAATTAAGTATTAACAATTGCATTAATAGCTTTATAAATACATTGATAAATCTACAGCTTAACGTATAAGTTAATGATTGTTTATTGTTGTGGGTTTTTTGTGTGACGTATATGGATAATTACGATAAGCATTGCAGATTTGAGTTTAGACTTCGTAACAATATTTGAAAAATCTTTTCTGTCTTTGCAGACGGCAGGATATGCATGTAAGACCTTTTTAAGAACTTTCTTTATATTCTATCTCCCATTAATTGACGCTCTATCAACTTATAGTATCAATTTTAACTTCTTAATTTATTAATTTCACCTAACCGCACCTAAGTACATCCTTAAGGACCGAAACACCGACACTCAAATTGTTCAACGGCGTACTGGTGTATTTAGGTCATTCTCAATTTTATTTGTTTTACTTGTTTTAATTAGGGATATAAGGCCAATAATTGTAAACGACAGTGGCGCGTTTCGCCCACAAAAAAACTCCTCGATTTATATCTAAATTTAAAGCGTTACAAGGCATAACCAAGTACCAAGTATAAGATAATTAAGGTTTAGGACCAAAAATTGCAAAAATCTTTCATAATCTTTTCGTGCTATTATAATGTCAAACGTCTTTTTATTTTATCAAATAAAGGATTTCTTGCATTTTTACATTTTTAACCTAAAAGAAAGACTTTATAAATGGAAATCAGGTGTGTTTACATGTATCTAATAAAACGTTAAAAGTTCTGAATAACATACATCAGTCAGTTAGTTAAGTGAGTTGAATGGTTTACATTTGTCATTTCGTGGCCTTTCATAGCTGACTGTGCAGTTTGGGGTTTTGCTAATTGTTGTACAGTGACCTTTAGTTGTAAACTTTTGGGAGTTTTGTTTTGCATCAAGAAAAGATTTGTCTTACATGTGCTTTTTTTTATGCGTATATGTACGAAAGCACAACCGAATCGTCCTGTATACGAGTATTAAGATGTAGAATTCGAGATTTGAGTATCTCTTAATCTCATGACTATGTTGTTCAGTTTGTGGAACTATAAGATACAAGGAAATTGCTGTAACAAATTACAACATTGTGCTATATATTTAACAGTATTAACAATTTTCACGGCTCTTATAAATTCAGTATAGTTTTACAGACTTGTCATTCATTATATTGTAATGTTCAATGTATTTTATTTCGTTAGAAATAGGGTTTTTCCCGTTTGCTATTTGTAGTATTATTTATAGATGGGAACTAGTATAACTAGTTCGGATACTGGTTTTCTAACAGTATGTACTATTTATAAGTTTGATGTTAGGTGCAGGAGGCACGAGGAAAGTTTTGGCGGTTTTTTATGGGTGGGGTTTAAAGGTACTATATAAAGTTTGGGATTTAAATGTATTAGTATCGAAGGTGCTCGCAGTTACGTCGAATTGAAGTTGGTCACATAGGTATATGTGCAGTTGCTGCTATGTTTATTGTACGTACAGGCGTTGGAGGTATTAGTCGGGGGAAAAGAAACGATGCGAAAGAGGAACAATGTTATACATGTATGTCATGTGTTTATATATTGTTTCAATCGAAGAAATATGTACAATAAAGTAAAATAAAATATTGTATCGCAAGAGAAAATAATATGTTACTGCGAGCAACTAATCCTATATCTGTGTTTGTCTTGTTTATAGCCTATTGAATTTAGAGATTAAATGCTTTAAATTCGGACGACAGGGCGAGGGAGAATTTAATACATATTATATCTGCAAAGACAACTGATATTTCATTTTTTTTATGCAACTATTTGCCTTCCATAAACCAGGAGAAATTTGATTAAATATAAAACAAGTGAATTGTTTGTCAGTGTCATTCATCCTCCTATATATGTCACAGTGTTTTTGTTAGTAAGCACATCAGTGATCTATTGAACGACTAACATGACTCGTTCATCCTTCTATATGTGTCACAGTGTTTTTGTTAGTAAGCACATCAGTGATCTATTGAACGACTTACATGACTCGTTATCTGTCACGCAACAGACTTTATTGGAGAAACTGAGAATTTGTAAAAAGAATGTCTTATTTGTTAAAACAGATAGATCAATTTGTTTAAGAAGAAATTATTCTGAATTAGACAAAATTTCACTGATTTTTTGTTAATTGGGTAGGGTATACTATTGAACAGCCCCCTGGGCCTCCATATTGGTTTATTGGTGATTTTTTTCTTATTTTATCAACACAGGCAGTGATCACAATCATTTGAATATAGATCTTCTTAACTCCTACTATAAAAGTTTTATTGCCTTTATTGTATCAAGTTTGTGGAATTAAATCTTAGGATCTTATTCGGAGTTCTTTAATACCATAGATTAATCTTCATACTTACAATTACTGAACACTATTTACGTTGCAAAGTGGGAAAATTCATGGTTTGAGGGTAAGTTGTTTATTTTTTTAAATACATATCGTTATTAAGCTATACTTAAAAAAGTATATAAAGCAAAATGATATCCAAATAAATAGTTTTGCATTCAATACTTAGTTTTTAGTCCAAGTTATCAATAAAAATTGCGTGGGAATTATGAAAGACTAGACATATAATAAAATGTTCTTATACTTTATCCAGTTCCATTGTTGACTATTCAATCATATCGATATATTAATTTGTTTTGAAATTCTTAGAAAAGTACACGATCCGTATTTAATATACAGGACAAAATCTGACACCTCTATACACTTCTGGAATGTTTTGTTCAGTGATTTCATAAATCCTGCTTGACAGTTTACCAGGAGAAGTAGAGAACATTAATATTGATTCCGACAGTAAACCGTTTTTTCTGAAGGACCAGACATAACACTTGAATTAGCGCCTATTTGTCCGCTCAACGAGTTATTCGGATTTAAGAACGTTAAATTTCTGACATTATGTATTTCTGTAATGAATTAGGTAGATCCAAATGGAAATGTAACTAATTCAAAGGAATCAAATTGTAATTTTTTCAGAAAAAAATGTTTAACTAAAATGGATTTCATTTGTTTGTCCAACAGGAGAATGTCCTAATGGGTCTTCATATCGGAGGTTAGCAGGTTGACTTGTCATTTTAAAATAAAGTTTTTCCCCTGATACATTTCAGTATGTTTGCCTTTTGTTAGCGCTCCTCCACGCACTGGTATATAGCAGTATCTCCTCTATGCTTTCAATTAAGTATTAACAATTGCATTAATAGCTTTATAAATACATTGATAAATCTACAGCTTAACGTATAAGTTAATGATTGTTTATTGTTGTGGGTTTTTTGTGTGACGTATATGGATAATTACGATAAGCATTGCAGATTTGAGTTTAGACTTCGTAACAATATTTGAAAAATCTTTTCTGTCTTTGCAGACGGCAGGATATGCATGTAAGACCTTTTTAAGAACTTTCTTTATATTCTATCTCCCATTAAAATGATTAATGACAATCAATTGCTCACTATTTATTCTACAATAATTGAAACAGGATTTCCTCGATTGTCTAAATTTGGAATTAATGATGATTAAAGTCAGGGGATACTCATTTCATTGATCATAATTGGTAATCACATGGACATGAGATTTTGTTTAAATGTTGGAATCTTTATACTCGCATGTTTTGAAATTCATGAAATTTTTCTTTGGGTTTGTATAGCTCAGTCTTTCGTTTTCGTTGTTGTGTTTTTCTGTACAATTGTGTTGTTTGTTAGTCTATTTTGTTTAAGCCATGGCGTTGTCAGTTAATTTTTGACTAATGAATGTCCCTCTGGTATTTTGCGCGTCTGTTTTGCATATTTGAAGTTTTATTAAACTTCACTGGTGATCCGATTTCCTTTATTTTATATTTTTTCTCACATAAGCAATCAAAACGAATGCTATTTATCCTCAATTAATATTTAATATGCTGAGGCGGTAATTCCTGTTACTGTATTTTCCTTGTCAAAGTTTACACGAAGTTCTAATCACTGTCTTCCAGAAGACAAATATTGACATAGTTGTAATAACTGTTTATTTTTTGTTGTAATAGTATTGAGATTCCACTTATTCCATTGTTGAAATCATATAAAGCCTTTACATTCCGTTTTCTTTTTCCACGCCTTAAACAAAACCAATCCATTATATATGTTTTGTTGGTTCTTTTGTCTCAAAAAGCTTATATGTACATTAGGAAAATTCGTTTACCTTTGACGTGAATTTTCTATGACCACAAGACTGATATTCTTACCATCCAAATATTGATGAATAATTGTTGTCCTTTAAAAGAATGCACTCAATAAAATGCATACTAAAAATATGACTCTTTTGTTTATGCCTGCGTACCAAGTGCAGAAATATGCCTGTACCGGTACTAGTCAGGAATATGACAGTTGTTTTCAATTCGTTACATGTGTTCAAGTCTTAGATTTTGACATTTTGTACAGGTCTTTCTTTGTTTTGATTTCCCTTTACATTCTGTATTTTTAGTTCTTTTACATTTTTTATTTCTACCACTAGTTCGGTACTGATGAAGGAGGACTACCAAGTTGCAAATGATTCTGTTCTGGCTTGATTTTATTGATACAATTTTCTTATGTATCTGATTTTGATGGCTTTCTAAACCTTTTTTTTTTTTGCATCTATGAAGGTTTCTTATGACCATAAATGATAACTCATGCTAACATATATGCTATTAATTTAAAAATGGATAGTTTTCAAAAAATATTGATGCAAACTTGTACAACAAAAATGTCGCCCTGTTATGTTATAAATATACAGTGAATTCATTCATTTTCATTACTACCAACTATTGTTGATTAAGGAAACTTTTATATTAATGGATATTCCTTTCGTGGTTTGGTAAAAGTTTATTAACAACCATAAACAAATTGTACTTCGTTGAACATTAGTTTCGTGGCTTCTACATATTTACGAAATCAACGAAAATCGATTCCCTAAGAATAATTATCAATCCACAGAATTAAATAAACATGGAACGTATTTGATTTATTTGCTGGTCTTATAATGGTACATTATGTCATGATGTCCCTTTTTATTATTATGTACAGTTTGTATCTTTGAACAAATATTGACTAAAAACCTGAAAATGTTTAATAAGAAACTCAAAGTTAATAGGAGTATAACTGGGAGACATATTTTCTATATGTTGCTCTGTAGAAATGTTTTCACAAATGTTGAGGCGTTTTGATTTTTCGTGATAATTCAAAATCAGCTGCAAGATCTGTTTCAAATTTGATGCAATTGTCATACAAGTGAGACGTTTAGCTAGCTATAAAACCAGATTTAAGCCACCATTTTCTACATAAGAAAATGCCTGTACCATTTTTGAATTTTGAGTTCAGTATTTTTGTTTAATTTTTAGAAATATACTCTTTACACTTTTGTTTCAGATAAGGGTAAAGGTTGATAAATATTAAGACTTTTAAACCTGCTGCATTTGTTTGCACTTGTCCTAAGTCAGGAATCTGATGTTCAGTAGTTGTCGTTTGCTGATGTGGTTCATAGTTGTTTCTCATTTCTCGTTTTTTTTTATATAGATTAGACCGCTGGTTTTCCCGTTTGAATGGTTTTACACTAGTAATGTTTCTGGCCCTATATAGCTTGCTGCTCGGTTTGACCCAAGGCTCCGTGTTGAATACCGTAAATTGACCTATAATGGTTCACTTTTACAAATTGTGACTTGGATGGAGAGGTGTCTCTAATACCACATCTTCTTATATCTCTTTGTTTCAAATTACTTCCTTCCAGTTTTTCACTGTATGAATATTGACTTGCAAATAAAATCTAAATTGGTTATCAGCATTAAAGTATCAAACTTTTCTCTTTCTTTGTTCCCTCTGGCACAAACTTTCACTTTTTATAGGAATTGACATCAATGACAACATAACGGTATAGGACAAAAATTTAATATAGACCTGGTTGCTGCAGAGAATGTATTTGTTAATCTGACGCTGTAGTCAAACATTTATGAGTTAAACATTTCAAATGAAGTTCCTAACGTGACTAGTTGATTATGCCTCTTTGTTTTAGAAGCATTAATATATCGATGGGTAGCTATATATAATTCCTTTGAACTAAAGTAATTAAATTGGTTACTAAATAACAATATCACAATGGTTTGATACTGATTTTTCTTCAGTTGTTATTGTAACTGCATGTCTTCTTGTAATTCCTCACCTATTATGTGTGTCATATTGCAGTCATTAGTTTAAGTAAAATTGTTTAAATGTGAGCGGAAGCCCACGCTCTATCGATACGATATGAACGTTTCGCATTTCGAATTTTATATCATTAGTTCTAACAAATAGGACCTGTAAATTTATATCAAATCTTTAACCGTATAATAGAGGTTTCCTTTATATTTGATAAAATAATATTATACTCCTTAAACACGTTTGAGTACTTAAAATGATTTTATTTTTCGAATTAGTATCAAATTGAACACAAAGTACAACAAAATCATAAAATGTCCTATCTCTCAAAAGTTTTTATATTTACGTTAACCAGCATCTAATAACGAGATTGTCTTCATTTACTAGTTTGCATCGGTAAAAATATTTTCGGGTTTTTGCTTAAATATCCGATCTGTCAACTTAATTGAAGTGAAAAGTTTTCCTTGTGACATCTTCATTGAAGTTAAGGATACAATTTAAGCTAATTACTTTCATAAAACGAGCATTCAGCATGTTGAAACAAATCAAATGAAAGCTTCACAATCAATGATGACATTTGTCATCCTGTTGAACATTTTGTTTTAGGAATATCCGTGCTGTCAGCACTGACAATCTTCCGATAGCTGATGTTGCTATTTGAATTGTTGCTTTTTGAGTTATTTCAATTATGATCATCCATTTAACCTTGCTAATATCTTCGGTGTCTCCTCTTTGTTATCTTTGTGACTGATACACTAGGGCAGTATCAACGTTGAGAAGTCTTGCAGGTCTTAAAATGGTTTACAGCTCGACCAAGATTTGGTAAAGATAAATGTCATGCCGTATTAAAAGCAAATGTCACCATCATGTACTTTGAAAATACGCTACCACAACCATGTTGGAAAGGTGTGATAATGTTGTCATACCATTGATTCGTCTTCGTCAAAGAGTAAACCAAGTCTTATATGGCAAATTACTATACGATTTTTATCAGACATATGAAATATTTAAAGGTTAGAAATTAGCAAAAGAGATACATAAACAGTTAATACAAGTTATATTTGGCATGGTTCAAGACTGCATACAATGCTCTTAAGAATGATATTACGACTTTAGAAAATGAACGAATTTGTTGAGAACTATAATGACAATGATTCTAAATATTGAATGTATTGTATTATTAAGGAAAACTGTCCACTTCGTTACTTAAACTGTAGTCATTGTGGTCAAAGTAATTTGCAGAGGATATAGACACGACTGAACACTAAACGTCCCTCGAGGCAAAAATGGTCTCTTTTTAGAACATTTGAATAAAAAATCAATTACATTTCCGGCCAGATTATGCAACAAGAAACGACTAAATGTCCTTGTTTTTAGACACCGACGCTTTTAATATGAATCAAATTATATAGCTATATATCAGTAAGAAGGTCACCTAAGGACACAGTACAACCTACAAAAACAACCTGTTTAAGTGTGTTTAACAATAGACAACTATCAAAAGCACTAAATCGTATCAAGTCTATATAAGTTGATGTTAATAATAGTAGAAATAAGATAAACCGATATGTTTATGAAATATGATTTAAGCCTCGGTCACACCTTAACGGATAGCTCGAACGGAGGCCTAACGGATAACTTTTTTCAATTCGATCTTATCCGTTAGACGTCCGTCCATTTCCATTTCATGTCCATTGAGCGTACGTATTATCAGTCGACGTCCGTTATATCCGGTGGAAAATTTTGAGCATGTTCAAAACTTTGAACGGACGTCCAACGCATGAAGTGTCCGTGACATCGATTCAACCAACAATGACTGATAATTGAAATCTTACTTTACCTCACTTAGTGTGTTCATATATGACTTTTGTAAAAGCGAATCTATGATATCATATTCCGTTTGTGTGACGTTTTAATTTTAAGATCAAACATAACAGCTAGACTCTGTTCTACTTTAAAAGAACGAAATATTTTCAACCTTGACTACCTCAAAAATTCCAATTTTCAATTAACAAGGATTATTTCAATCTGACTCATTATGTAAAAAAAAGAAGCTGTGGTATAATCGCTAATGAGACAACTCTCAACAAGAGATCAAATGACACATAAATTAACAACTATATGTCACCGTACGGCCTTCAACAATGAGCAAAAACCATATCGCATATTCAGCTATAAAAGACTCCGAAATGACAAATGTAAAAAAATTCAAACGAGAAACTTACGGCCTAATGTATACTTTAAAAAATGAACGAAAAACAAATATGCAACAAATTAACAATCGACAACCACTGAATTACAGGCACTTGCATACCAAATGTGTCGGGGTTACACATATTAGCAGGATCGCAACCTCCCACCTTACCTGGGACAGTGGTGTAACAATACAACATAGAAACGAACTATAAAAATAGTTGAAAAAGGGTTAACTCGTCCGGTGGAAACAAATATAAATACATACACAGAGTGGACGTGGACGGGAACTTGTACGTCCCAACAATAAAAAGACACTAAGAACAGATCTGAAAGTACTCGCTGTTACTGACAGCTAGTTCAAATCCACGTACAACTAATAAAATAAATCATGCATCTAAGACTAAATTATAAGTTCTTTTTTGTTGACTTTAATGCAGTTCTAATTTCAAACATAGACTTCATAGCACTTATGATGAGAAATAAATTGGTGTCTCACATTTTTTATTGATACTGTGTATATTTGTATTGCTACCATTGCGTCAATGCCATTGCATATTGACTTTAAGTTCATGAATGAAAGAACGATTGTGTTTTGTATTTTGCATTGAATTGGCTTTAATATTGGTAAACATGTCCTAGCGTTTCATTTGTCACAGATTAAGTTCGGTATTCTCTTGATACATTTGATCTAGAGCATAATGCATGAGAGGTAGAAAGTAAAATCACAAAAATACCGAGCTCCGAGGAAAATCAAGAACGGAAAGTCCCTATTTAAATGGTAAAATATAAAAGCTCAAATACATCACGAATGGATAACAACTGTCATATTCCTGACTTGGTACAGGTTTTTATCTTGTGTAGAAAATGGTGGATTAATCCTATTTTTGAAGCTAGCTAAAAGAAGGTTTTTGAAATGCTTAGAAGAATCGAAAATAATATTTGAATGTTGTTCTATAAAATTTGAATAACTTATGTTTAATCATTTTAATTATATCAGTAAGGAATCATTGGGTTTGATATGTTTTACCTTTGGAAAGTGACAGTGACGCAGCGGTGGCACAGTAAATGTGTAAATTGTTGTTATGAATGATTTTAACATCTTAGTTTAATAGAGATAAGCACATCAGCATAACATAATGTTCCGATATTCCTGCAGCTGTGACAATTTTTTAGGCAGAAATTGCAGACAGTGCTATTGAAAATATGAATACAAAAAAATCATTTCTAAAAATCAAAACCGCAAAACAAATATAATATTTTTGTGAAACAATAAAGATGACCATCCAGAGTCTGAAATGTTGATGTTGTAATATAAGAGGTATATCACATTATCCATTATCATGCATCATTGAATATGTTCATAATAAATGCTTCATTTTATATATTTTCTACTACTTATACAACTCTAGATGACCGAATGAAACATTTATAGTGGATTTTAGTTTTACTCGCATAATTTGAATGGTATAAAGTGTGTACTGCATTTCTGTTCTAGATTTAACACTTTATATTATCCAGCCACTTCTGTATATGCACACCCCTTTACGCTTGACTGAAAATAGAAAATTATGAAACTACGGAGTCCTATATTTCACAAATGAATCCTCAAAATGTTGTATCTGCTTACCACTGTGAATGTACTTGAAAAGCAATTATTGATAACTCTTATTTTACGTACATTATAATGTTTACTTTTATATATAACATAGTTGATTAAATACCATAAACACTTTTACCACAATCTATATAATAGCTGTGTTCAATAAGTAGACCATTGTGACGTTTTTGTTATATAAAACATGAAAATAGATTTTATTTGTTCGTTGGTCTTTTTATAATTGTTATACAAAGTAGGAAGAAACCTTCCTTAAAGAACAGTATGTATCCCGAGAGATTTTAACACAATTATTGTATATGTTTTATGTTTAGAATGATAAGGTTTATTGAGCACATAACGTATACTTTTGGTTGAAAACCTCATGTGGTTATTTTTAATTTTTGTTTTGGAATATAACAAAGTTAAGTTTTAGCTTGTGTATTGATAAAATGAACATCTCGATTGTTGTACAAATATTACTGCATTTTCTGATTCAATAGTTTACTGTTAAGTTTCCAAAAATCTATAACATGTATATGCTAGTTAAATACTTGGTATCATCTAAATGATACATTTGTCTGTAATTTACAGTTAATCAAATTATGTAATTCTGCTAAAGATAATTTTTCAACTCCCTCACGCAAAGAAGACTTTATATAGTTTGGGATCTTCTGTTGATGTTCATTCAATTTAGTGGTCGGTTTTAAGCATCTCAAACTTGTGGTATCGAGTCTCCTTGAGGTTTCAATTTAAATTTGCAGTTGATATTTGATAAACAATTTGTTTAATCAACTGTTGCATGTTTGTAAATCTTTTTAGATTTTGCTGTGTGACATAGGTCTGCATAATAGATTGCTCCAATAGATTATAGATGGGCTGATATATTCTTCTGGTCCTCCACTGTTCAAGGTTATGGACTCTCCAAAAACTTAATACTCAGTATGCTTGCTCAAAGTTAGAGTCTTTATCTCCTGTTTCCTGTAGTCTTCCTGTTATATATGTTTCAATCGTTCAATTTTGTACATCATTGTTATTTCACCGTGGGCCTTTTTATGCTTAGTACTTTAATTGCTTTATATACTAATTCGGGTTCAGGAAAAAATCATTCAGTTTTTAATGTAAGGCAACATTGTTTTACCGATGTTCCAATATTCTAAATAGTTATAGTAGACAATTACAGTGACTTGACTGTTAGTGTTGCTCTCCACCTATAGCAACTTATTCAAAATTTTGACCAAATTGCAATTTGTTTTATAAAACCAAACTGTTCAACTAATCAGAATTTTAAACAAACTGTTCAGTCAAAATGTGAAAGTGCAAGGTGAAAAAAATACTTACAATCCTATAGGACCGTAACTCCACTTTAATGTTGTGACAAATACAGACTAACAGTTGTATATATATATTATAGCCATTACCATGGTCAGAATTGTGAATGAGTTGCAATAGTCGGAAGGCAACACTAACAGTCAATTCATCGTAAGAAACACTGAGAGAAACGCATCAACTATTAATGTGTCATATACAATTGCTTCATAGCTATTTTTTTTATATTTGTTTCTTATGTAAAAACATTGCTTCCGCCTGTTTACATCAATACCAACAGTTTTGTTATGTTTATCGATCAGCATATATCAGGTTTGAAACATTCCTTTTTAATTAACCCTCTATTTTAACCTTGACCCGTAAATAAGAAAGTTGCACTGAAGAGTGTACAATATGAAAGGTTCCAAAAAGCACTTTATTTTATAATCCTGGTATAAATGAAACAAATCCACAGGCATCAGTTATGCTATTACTTTTCGTACTAATAGTATAGTTATGGACCGAATCACTATGACTATTTAGCCATAAATAAAGTTTTGAAGGACACATTTCCAATTGAAATAGTTGAAGATTATCTTTTCACTGGAAAGATGGATGTGAAGTGTCACTCTGTCCAGTGATTCCATGTAGGTGGAATGTATTTCCAAAATGAATCATTTGTTTTAAAATTTGATAACCGTTCAGATCGATTTATGATACCTTCATCTCTGTTATAAACGTTCGTATGTTAAAAAACGCTACGTTCATTGCAAAGTACACTGTTACTGCAAATGTTTGAACATGTAAATCAGTTAGTAGACGAAATTGCAAAGGAAATAATTATTTCAATAGGTTTGGTATTAACCGTTAAATATTATAATTCTAATGTTTGTTTTATTATATTTCTTGTTTTAGTATATGAGAGAATTTTGAGATCATATCTTTCTTTTCTTTTCAGATTGGTCATGATTGTTGAACATCAGTTCCATGGACAAACTTGTCAATATTGTATCCAATATTATGCTTCCTTAAACAAAGTATAAATTATTTTATATTTTCATTTCGGGATCTTTTATATCCGACTACACAATATAGGTTTCATTATTGAATGTCGTATTGTAGTCTACAACCACTTTATTGGAACTCATATGTACAGTTGTTTTACTTGCGATCTAATAATATCTCCTTATTTGTTTATTTCTAATTATATATTTTTAAATCATCATTAAATTTCAAATTGTTATCTCCAATACTGTTATCTCCTGTAATACGTATAAGGTTTGTATACTCATATTTTTATCATGTGAAACCAATTATCACTGTTGATTGTTATTCATAAAACTAATTAATACAGTTCTGTGTTCCTTTGTCAGTAATAGTTTGCCAATCATTATTTTGACTGCCATAAAAGCAACAATGATCGGGTCAATATGAAAACTTAATTCGATATCCTCAGCAATTTGCTATATTCTCTGGAGTCGTCTGATTATTAAACACTTAGTTCTCTTGTGTGTTACAATAATAAGACGATGCCATAACTTAGATGTCTGTGGCAATAGAAATTGATTAAAATATAAAATGGTGTTTTATTTGTAAACCTCTTGTGATTAGCATGAGCTGAAACTAAAATAGAAATATAGTTAATGACGTTAATAAACAGTAGATAAATACGGCATAAAAGTGACATTGTTGGTTATAGAAGACATTCATTTTATTTCAGACAGAAACGTTTGAGTAATTTACAATAATTGTTTGTAATTAAACAGTTTTCTAAAGTCAGACAAAACATTGCATGAAGCTGTAAGACATGTACTCTACTAACATTATAGAATAACAAATTCCTTGAGCAGTTATATTAAATGCAATTTTAACCATAAATATTAAAGGCATAAATAGGCTGATACAACACCCAACTTTTGGTAAATGACCAAGAGGTAAATTCGTGTCGTGATTATGTTGGAAAACAGGAATTTACATTATGTATTTGGATTATTCTTTATTCTTTACAGCGTAACATTTCTATTTCTGCTTCAATGTTGTACTTTCATCATCCTTTATAAGTGTGTGTGTGTGTTTGACGATAATCTAAATAACATTAAAACAGAGTCACTTCCAAACTCATGCTATCGACTGCAAAACTTATATACAAATTAGTGCGTGTGCTTTGCTGGATATATGTGTACTATCCTTTAACACAGTATGGGTTGCCTTGTTACATCGAAAAACACAACATAAATGTCTCGACCAAGGAGCAGATAGCAGCCAACAGGTACAGTGATTACATGATTTTGATAAAAAGAACGGCATGCAATGCAGAGTGCATTTCCTTTAGCTTTTCTTATGCTTCTACGAAATAATTGTCGGTGAATAAAAATGCAAAATCGCAAAAATACTGAACTCCGAGGAAAATTAAGCACGGAAAATCTCTAGCCAAATGGCAATATCAAAAGCTCAAACACATCAAACGATGGATAACAACTGTCATATTCCTGACTTGGTAAACACATTTTCCTATGTAGGAAGTGGTGGACTAAACCTGATTCAAAAGTTTGCTTAACCTCTCACTTGTATGACAGTCGCATCTAATTTCATTTTATTGACAACGATGTGTGAACAAAACAAAGAGACATAATATGTAAATCACATTAGCAAACATTAAAGACAACAATATAACTATTTTCACATAGCAAAATAACAAAATGACGAGATGTACAAGTAGTGAACCGCGTCATATGTATCAAAGATACATAAAAAGGCATTAAGACAAACACATTAGCAAAAATGAAAGACAAGAATAATACGCGGTACATTTGTTTTAGCTATAAAGCACACATCTCCTTTCTTTTTTCTACATTTAAGTATACTCTTTTCTGTATTCCATGACTTGACACAGATTTTTTTTACTTTGATCAAAGTGTTATCAAGTTATCAATACATATAATCAAACAAATCAAGCCACGACACAATATCTATTTCTATATTTCATTAAATCAAGTGTTTTCAATCTCTGTAGGTCTGGTCAAGTAAGTGATTTTACACAGACAGAATAAAACTTGATTGATTTGATCTATAGCTTTTTTACTCTCAAAGGAAACGTAAACGGGAAGAAAAGCTGTTTCTAATTTGAATCATTGTACATTTCTTAGTACCTTTGTTAACTATCTTACCAAAATGGTCACTTATCAATATTAAGGGGCCACAAAATCTTTCTAAATAATGAATATACAGGTTGAGATTTTTTCCTTTTAGCAATTCGAAGTTAAAAGCAAGATCACAAAAAATACCGAACGTAGAGGCAAATTCATAACAAATAGTTCCTAATCAAATAGTAAAATCAAAAGTTCAAACGAATGGATAATTGAACATTTCAAAAACGAAAGTGTTAAGTTTTACAGGAATGGAGGTTTGAAGGTTAATATTTCAAAGTGTATGTGGCATATATGCACTTATTAAAAAAAATTCAAGTAATTATATTCTGAAAATATAATATTCAAATAATTTGTTTTTATATGTCTTATTATTTTCATGAATACAAAATCTGACAAAAACCTATTTATTGTTCCCTGACCTTATCGCATGTCTATGAAGATGTCAATCACCAAAGTCAGGAACTTTGCACATGGTTACCTAAAATTTCAGCCAAAACCTCTATAAATGAATGAAATTGTCCTTTTTGGTACATCTAGTTAGGTTTATTCTTCTCTCAACTTTATTATTGACATACAGAGCTTGTATCTTAAAAGTATTTATGACCATGTGTTCGTTTTTGTTATTATGTTTTGCCCTTGAATAATTGCTAATTGACATTAACCTCACATGTCTTATATACCATAACCCTAGTTGTAAAATAATATACAAAAAGAAACGAACTCAAAAAAGGAATTATGTAATAGGTGAGTGTGACAACAATTGGATGAGGCAGCCCAAACTTTGTGAACATACAAAAAAAATAAAACATACAAAAAACAACACAACACAACAGACTAAAACAACTAACACGCGTACAAATTTATCTAAAAAAAAAGACACCAACAAAACACAATTGAAAATAACGTAAAGTATAGTCGTGATCGAGATGTAACAATATTTTATTGATAATGAGTTAACTTGCTGTTTTAATTTTTGGTATGATAGTTCAAGTAATTGGATATATGAAATTGCAAGTCAACAATTATGATCGTTGTAACATGATACTCAACAGCTAGATAGATCAATGTAAATACAGTATGGCTATTTTATTACTTAATCAAGCGAGAAAGCTATATAAAAAAAGTGTTGATGTTGAATGCCAAAAAAATAAAATCACCATTTCATCAATGACATAGCGATTTAATAGGTTAACATACACATTTTTTATTTAATTTTTACAATATATCATGTTGTTTGTTGCAAATTGAACATAACCGAACATATCACGTTGAACATTAGTTGATATCTATGAACATAAACCACCATATTTTGAATCTCGTTTAATCTATTTTGATTAAAATTGTAAAAGATAGGCAAAAGGTACCAAAGGGATAATCAAACTTAAAGGTAAAAAATAAATAGATAAACAAACATACACAAAACCAGATTCAACCCACCATTATTTTCTTTAAAAATGTCCTGTACCAAGTCAGGAATATGGTCCTTGTTATATTATAGTTCGTTTCTGTGTGTGTTACATTTAAACGTTGTGTTTCCGTTGTGTCGTTTATTTTCTCTTATATTTGAGTGTGAATTCACATTACTATAAGACGTGTCACGGTACTTTTCTATCCCAAATTCATGTATTTGGTTTTGATGTTGTATTTGTTATTCTCATCAGATTTTGTCTAGTGCTAAGTCCGTTTCTGTGTGTGTTACATTTAAATGTTGTGTCGTTGTTTTCCTCTTATATTTAATGCGTTTCCCTCAGTTTTAGTTTGTTACCCCGATTTTGTTTTTTGTCCATAGATTTACAGCGGTATACTACTGTTGCCTTTATTCATACAGCAGTATGTAAAACACAACATAGAAAACTACAGACTTATCAACACGAACCTAATCAAAACAATATATCTTGTTAAGGGTAAGAAGATTCTGCTCCAATGTTCCAAACAATGCACATATACTACAGATATCAATCTCATCAAGAAGACTTATTAGCATTAAAAGAAATATTGTGTGATGTCAATATATTATATCTATAAATTGAGGTCAATAATGTACTGCAACGTATTTTTTACAACATTAAGTAATATTGGGGTGGAGTGGAGTGTGGGTGGATAGGTTTAGGTACACAAGTAATGAAAATAACTGGCATGTTTGTACTCATCATTTTCAAAAATTTGTTTAACCTTTTTATGTGACACAGATTATCTTATTTCTGCTATCACTCCAACAAAAATGTTCCTTTTTATTTGTTCTCCGTTGGCTTGAATACCAAATATAGTCCATAATGACAAATTTTCCAAATAATAAATATAGGTTTGAATAAAGACCGTCCTGTATTTACCGAACTGCAAAGTAAATCCTTTCTAATTGTGTTTTTGTTTGCATTTCAATAATTATTAAAAATCATTTAACATTTTAACCTGTTTACAATAAACTGTATTGTATAAATAAAAAAAAAACAAGAACAAATCACATATTTCACTAAGACAACGAGACGTAAAATGGACCGGAAATATATTTCTCTTAGAATTTTTAGGCCATTTGTTTGCAACTGTGAAGTTCAAATTGATACATTTTACCTCGGTAATATAACAGCTCGCACAATAAATTGTTTTAAGACAAAAGTAAAATAAAGTAATACCGGACTTCAAAGAAAATTCAAAACGAAAAGTCCCTAAACAAATAGTAAAATCAAAACCAAAAGCTCAAACACATCAGGGGGGATCAACTTTATTTTTGTATACGATATCTTCCTCCTTGACTTAAAAACGAAGATACCATGGGACTTATGTATAGATACAAAAGAACATTTAAGTTCTTAAATGTGTTCCTCCTTATTCTAATTGTTCTGAGCTATTTGTAAAAATACATTTTACAATGATATGCTTTTGAAACGAAAACGAGTTATTATATCAGATATGCACCAAGGAAAGATTTGAACAGATATAAGAAAGCTTTAAATTTCGTGAATGTTTTCCGTTTTACTTAACAGATATTTGCTATTTGTCAGAAGGAAAATAAAAATAAGCGAATGTACTATGTTTATGTTTGCAAGTGAAATGATTATTAACAAAAAAGGTCACTTGAATTTTACACATCCATTGTAACCATAGTTAAAACAAACTGCATTTCGGTGAAATAAACAGCTTATTTTTGTTGTAGGAAATTTAAGTTGATGGATAGGTTAAATTTCTTGTCATATATTTTGAATACAAGTGCTTATCAACATTCCTTTGGGCTAATGTCTGTTTAGTGGTAATTGATTAAACTTCGATTCATGTTTTCTTGATAAAAAATTGTTGCACGCAAAACTTTGAATATGAGTGTTCTCTATCTAGTAGAGTGTTTCAACAGATTTAAATTGGAATAACATGACTTTTTGACAATTTTTAAAAAGGAAACTAAAAGTAAATTATCATAGAAAAAACGTTGTGTTTTTTAACATCGTTTAATGCAGAAACTGTAATAAAAACAACACCAGTAAACTGTTTGTGTTTGTATATACACATTTTAAACAACATTTGTCCGTGGTTGAAGACATCTTGTTTATAAGAACTAACAAACATTATATACCTTTTAGTTTTCTGGAGGGAGAAGAGGTTAAGCTCTTATTTCATTCAAGTTACGTAACAATTCAATAAGAGAAAATGTATCCGGTAAAGATAATTTGGTGATTATCTCGCTAAATTTAGTTTTCATGGTTCCGACGTACTACAAAGTAACATTTCGGTTCTACTTGACACAATTTAATATCGAGAAAAGTCTAACCATGCAATAAGCACGTGCTATTGCAGATTGAACCACAAAATTTAATAAATTAAACTTTCTAAAAAAAATCGAATATTGAGAATTCAGTATTTATCAAAGTTTTCATTTTAATAGTAAAAAGACAACTTCAGACACTATAACTTATGTTTTTCATGTATATAATTATATAACTTTCGTTTTCAATACAAATTTTAAAGGTAAATAACACAAAACAAAACATTAATCGAATAAAAAGACATTTAATGGACACTCAGTAATTTTTTTGTTTGTAAGTATTTGTTTTTTTAATGTCTTCTTTTTTCTTCCTTTTTGTCTTGTTTCATTAAAGAGATGAATGTTGTAAGTGTGCTCCAACTTATTTAGCCACAGGTAACCTTGTATTGAATTGCTCCGTTTACTTTATAAAAAAAGCGTTTTATTGAACATTATATGTTCCTGCGTATTATTCATGACGTCACAAATAGTACTCATTTTGATTTTCTATGAAAAAAATTATGAAAATGGGTAAGTTTTAATTTATTTTTTGGACAGGAAACATAGAGTGCAAACGTCGACAAAAAGATTTTTTAAAATAAAATTTGTAAAGAAATTTTATGTGTCGAACTAGAATATTTTGTTTGTCGACGCCTGCGCTATATGTTTCCTAGTCCTGAATTTGGTTGAAATCCGTCCAATTTTGTCAAATTTCGCCAAAATCTGTTATCTTCATCTATTTGGGATGTAAAAATCTACACATTTAAGAAGCTTTTCGATCAAACATAATAAGACAGGACACTTTTCAATACATTTACAGTAGTTTAAACTATTCTCGCGAGACTTCGGACTTATAAATAAATTTTTCGTGTTTTTAAAAGTACAACAATTTCCCAAGTTATATTTACAATAATCAGAATTGATCAAAATTGAGATGCCTTTTTATTTGTATTTCTCTAGGTTTAACACAAGAAAAATGTGATGCATTTTATAACATTTATTGGTTATTACCAAAAATATATCATGAAAATGGCTTACAACTAATCGATGCTGTGTCTTTGTTTGGTGTTATAAAAAATGCCGGGAATTTCATATATAGACATCTTTTAAAATCAATTAACTAACGTAAAAACCCGTCTAAAACGTCATTGTACATGCATATTGGCGTTTTGCAAACACTTTTCTATTATCAAAGATCAACACATATTCTATTGATGTAAAGACATACTAAAGATATTGCTCTATTGCTTTTAGGGAATAGATCTGTATTATAAACTTTCATATTCACTATTCATATTCTTTCGCAAGGTTGATGTAATCGATGTAAGATAGTGTGATTTTTTTATTCAGTTTACCTGATTTTGAAAATAATCCCGAAATTCCAAGTAAACTCAAAACATGTAACCAACCATGCTTTGTTTAGAAAAAAATGGTGATGGCATAATATGGCACACTGGAAGGAAATGTACTTTATAAACTCCAGCGATATACGTCATGAATCTATAATTAACTGTTTTACTATTTTTGTTTGAAAAACGAACGTAAATTTTATACTGCAAATATTTTAATAGAAACATAGAAAACAATACGATTTTTTTACAAGTAAAAAAATAGTATAGTCTTTTAACTACCAAATTTGCAATGTATAGTCATTAGTCTGATTAACAATTAAACTTTTTAACTATACTGCGTTTCCTCATTCGGTCCCGTACTATAATACTAATAGGCAAGTAAACATTTTCTCAGTATTTCAATTGACTTTCTTTCATTGCGATCAGAACTTTTGTCAATGTAATGGACAATTCCTTTGTAGAACATGCAAAGCTTATGTATTCAATATAAACTGTTCATTGAAGCAATGAAGGACTTAGTCTTCGCCAAAATCTCATCTTTGTTAACGTTAATATTTTGTACGAGGGATTACCTGAATGTTCATGTCTTATTCGCTATTTTACAAGACACACGTAGTAGAACGATTTAAATTCAAAAAATAATATTATTGGCAGCTTTGTCCGAAACTACGACCTTCTAATAGTTATTTTAACTTATGGATTCGACGTTTTCTCAAAAATCTGAGAGCCTTATCATATTTTGAGAAATTGTTCACTTGTTTTTGTTTGGTTTTGTTGCTATTGTGTAGTCATCGATGGAATCAATATTGTTTTTTACAGTTTTGGTTCCAACTGATGTGTTTGGTTTCTCTGAACCTAGGACCATAATATATCACCTTTTGGAGATGTTCATGTAGAGTTATGTTTAGGTCCCCGCTAATGACATAGCCGGAGTGACTGTAAATACGAGGCAAGTTGGAACAGCCATATGTCAGATTGTTTTTAAAGTACTCATCTGAATCAAAGTCCTGCATTCTTTGCTGTTAGTTTGATACTTTAGATGCAAGGATTTTGGTGTAATTAAAGGATTCAAAAAGAAGCAGACTTATTGTTAGAATAAAGTGGTCTTTAAGATGTTACTTCTTTGTGATGAAAAACCTTACCGAATTTGATAGCATCGATTCCTTCACGAGAACAACAGAAGTGATAGGAATTCCTACTTTCCTCATGAATTGGTTTCGATCCTACTGGTTTAAAAGATAAAAAAGAGCCACATCACAAATTATACTGACATGTCTGTTCTAATGTGATGCTACCGTAGCGTAGGATAGAGATGTGAATGAGAAAGAGCTCTATTTTGAAAGGCTTGATTTACATAAGAATTGCACATTGATAACCTTATGATATAAAGTACAGAGCCAAGATGACAAAACGACAAAAACAAGGAAGATTTTAAAAACAAATTCGACACATCCAAATGTATAGTGAACACCATGAGCCAAAAACAAAAATGAGTGAACTTGTGTGGATAAAAAATCATCAATGTTATAGGATCATATGTCATTAGCCAGGTGTTTTGCCTTACAAAAGACTCATTGCTGTCGCTGGAATACAAAATTTAAAAGGTCAAGAAGTACTAGTATGATATTTATTATGGACAACAAATCCCGTAAGGGTTGGTCAATACGACAAAAGTAACCTATTCCTGTTAAAAACAATCTGAACATTTTAAACCAATTTATAGTTTTTTAAACAACTAATTTGTAAAGATGGCTTTGTAAATCTTTGGACTGGAACAAATTGCATGTGTCGTGTTGATTTTAACCCGTTAAAACGAATCATGGTCATCAAAAAGGATAGGCGGATTTAATTTTAACTACATGTTTAACAAACGTAACTATCTACTATAAAACATATATTCCATAAATCTCTACTAATCCAAGATGACGTCTCTTCAATTCTAAAAATAAGATCCAGTACATCTATATTACCAGCAATAAACTTTTGACCGATTCTTAAACTGTTTTACAGAAATAATAATAATTTCTTTTATGTTTTAACAGTATTATTCTAAAGTTATGATCATGATAGTTATTCATTCTCTACATTTTGTTTATATGCAATTGTATTTGATTGGAAGATATGCTTTATAATGTGGTATCATGACATTTTGAAACCTAAATGTGTAAACCTCGCGTTTAAAGATTGTAAAACAACTAAAATCTATCACTTTAGTTGTCATTTGTATCAGAAAGAGTAATGATGTCCTAATATTTTCCAATAAATTTTGTTGATATGAATTGTTTATTGTTATGACAAAATGCAATCATTCAGTTATGATATCATTTTTGCCGAAAGAAAATTGTTGCGGATGTTTTAGATAAGTGTTTGCAGAGAAATACGTTTGGTTATTACACAAAGGATTTCAGTACACATATATTTAAAACAGTTTATACAATATTGAATCAAGCAGATACTAAACGTAAGCTGCAAGTTATTTCATTTTTAAAATTATATAAAGCCTCAATTCAGCTTGCTAAAACAAATCTGGAGGTTTTAAACATTCTGATGTACATGTCTGTAATAAAACTTTTCTATTTTCTTTTTTCTACGTCTTTTCAAAGTTTTGCAATATCCGATTTATCACGAAATTATGTCCTATAGATTGCAAACAAGACTTTTGAAATGAGTACATTTTAAGAAAAATTTCACAATACTTGAGCATACAAGTATTGGGCTTGTATTCCTTATTATGATTTCGTGAATATCTTCTCAATTATTGTTTATGACAGATAACCACATACACCAACATTAATACGATTTGAGTCAAGACTTAAAAGTATTTTTTTTTATAAAAGGAATGACTTCTTTCTATGAAAAAATAACATCAAAATAAGGAGCACACTGAATAACCCGCGTTGCGAATTAGTATTAAGTGTGCACTTCATTTTTTATGTTATTTTGAATAGACAGAAAAAATATTATTCATTTATTATAATTTTAATTCTAAATTTAAAATCGTCGTAAATCATAAAAAAACGTTCATGACATCACGGCCACATGACAGAATTATGTCTAGAAGATGATAAACAAAACAGTGTCATCGAATCAGTAGACGCGTTACATCCAAAATTAAAGTATGAATGGAGGACTGTATTTTGTTTTTTGTCTATGGAAAAATAAAATAATAAATGTGGTGCACAATGAAAACAAAGATCGACGAGTTAGTAGGTTCAAAAATTTATACAACATTTCTATTTTTGAAAACTTTAGCTGTTTTGTTTCGGTTGTTGTATGATTGTTTTCTCAATCTATTATATTTCATATAACAAACAACTAGTCATAATTATCTTTTGTGTATATTATATTCAATATTTAAAAACACGTCTAAAATATTTCATAGGTATTAGACGCAAAACACTGTATAATGTTAACATGTTGTGCTTTGTGCAAAGACAACAGCGACAGTGAAGCCTGTATCTGTGACAATCGTTTTTTTATAGTGCAGTTCTACTGAAACTTATTCATCCTATACGAAATACAGACCGCCCATTAAGTAGTACTTTATAAACTTCTACAACAATCAACATAAAACATCAGTTTAAATTGAGAACTTTTGAATATAGATTTTTTTTTAATTTGACAAGGATGATATCGATAAGTTAACCGTCTCCAACTTTACAAATTAATGTATCTATTTTGTGAAGAACTGAACAAATATGCACAGTTATTTATTCTAAAGTGTTTTGTATATTCAAATTGGAACACTTCTTCAAGGTTTGAATTTAAAGCACTGATTATTTACAATAAAGATAACATGTTTTACAAACAGTTTTATCAATTAAAATTGAAATTAAAAAGAACTAGAATTTTTAAATTTACTTTTTTGCGATTAGTTCGATATAAAGTAAAAACACAGCGACTAGCTAAGGTTAAAGAAATGGAAAGAGATGTCCTCAATTCCAAATTGCTAATATTTAATTTCAATATATAGCATTTCAGCAGCACTAAACTTTTTGAAATAAAAAAAAAATCTTAATGTAAATTTGATGTTAATTCTACGAATGTTGTTCGGACAGCAGCATGAATTGGATACGAATATATTCCGCATTTTGTATACACAATTTCGTCCAACTTTGTTTGCCATAATGGTATGTTTCTTATCACTAATTGCCAACACGCCCATATTAGATTGAATTATGGTTGATATGAGCATACTTATGAATAAAATTTTACAGCTTTAAATTTTCTGAATAACTAAGGATTTCCTACCAGTATATTTTAAAATTTCATTTTTAAAGCATATTATTGTAAATCATATCATTATTCAATATTGTCATAAAATGAAAGATAAGGTCGGCTCTTAGACAGGGTTCAACCCACCCTTATCCTTAAAATGCCTTTTTCGAGTCAGGAATAAGGCATTTGATATCAAATAGTTCGATGTATGTTGGCATCTGTTCTTTGCAGCACTTAAGTGTTGTGCCTTTGTTTTCCTCGGTTTTACTTTGTAACTCGGATATGCTTTCTCTCAGTCGAGTTCTGACTTTTGATATCTGGTTAACAACTGTTGCCTTTATTTATTATATGTCTGGCAAAATGTATTTACCACCCAATTTTGAGCATTAAAGTATTATGTATGACGATAAATATCCTAAGGTTTTGCCACCAGATGCGTTATTGCAAATTAGGTGAACTCTATGCCCTGACAACAGGTGGAAAATGTGATGATGAACGTTTAAAACAAATGCAAAAAACACATTAAAAGATAACATGTTGATGAAGTTGGTATTTTATTGTTTAAAGACTACTGAGAGATACTCGTCTAAATGCCACAAGTTAGGGTGGTAGGTAAGATAAATTCAATACACAGAAGTAACAGTGACCTCCAACGATATATATAGGTTCATTAAATTACATATGGAGCTTTGCTCTCAACCCTATTTGGAGTTTACTAACCACATTTATATCGTAGATGGTCAGTAGCATATTGTGTAACTAATCATATGTGCGTGTATCAGAAAATTGCTAAGAAAAGGGTAAGTTCTATGTATGAGTTTGTCTAGATAATATTGAAAAAGAAATACCTGTTCCAAGTCGGGAGTAAAGATTTGTTTTCCACTTAATTGAGGATTTGAGATTTCATTTTGCGTTTTGATAAAGGACATTTGGTTTGGAATTTTCCGTGGAGTTTGGCCGTTTTGTCAATTTACCAGTTCTATATTTGCTGTAATGTTCTTAATTAACAATGATTACGTGACCAGAAAATCTGTCTCTTCAACTTAAAACAAACATTCCATTTTTTTTTTTTTTTTGGTGAATTGCTCTTTAATAAATCTGAATATATCTAAAAATGTTCATCGGAAGATACCAAGATCTTGTTAATAAATATTCCGTATCAACTTCACAAATAATACACGATGGTCTTGATGTATAGATTCTGTGTACTGATGTTGTTTATCATCTTAACAACGTGTTTTATAGTTCTTTTATTTGTACTTTGAACGACAAAATTATTTTATGATGTGACTCTGTACCTATGTACCTTTTTTCTAATTATTAAAGTTAGTTATAAACAGTTCATCCAAAGACTCCTAAGTTTATGTTCATGTAGTGTGATCCAGTGATCCAGTGGATTGTATACAAACTAGCCAAAAAAAATCTAGCATATCTTAAAAACAGTTATTTTAGGACTGTATTTTTTAGAATTATATTTTTTTTATCTATTTGATTTGAAAGCGGTTTATAGTTTTCAGAATTAAATGGTTGTCAAAGGTATCAGGATTATAACTCAATACGCCAGACGCGCATTTCGCCTACATAAGACTCATCAGTGACGCTCAGATCAAAAAAGTTATAAAGCCAAACAGGTACAAAGTTGAAGAACATTAAGGACGCAAAATTCAAAAAAAGTTTTCTGCAAATTAGTAAAAACAAAGAGGGAATGATGTATACACTTTTCCTTTTGTCTAATTGCAATTTAATACACATTGCAATAAAACTACATACAGATGATTTTTTTCATAAACGTTTTAAATAACAATTACAAATTTTAGAATGTTTTCATACATTGAAGTTATTACATTGAATTGTGTCTAAGTAGCCTCGTAATGTTGCTACGAAATAAATCTAATAAGAATTTATCCATCTCCGAAATTGCAAAATTAAATTCAAAAAGATAAGGTCCTTCCATTTGTGTGCTAATTAAAGAAAATGATGTTACTGTTTTGTGTTATTCAAATGAATGACAATATTCAACAGAACTTCCAGAAAAAAGCAAATAAATAATCAACACTACACATAATAATCCTCGATTTAAGAAAAAAGTGAAATGACGTTTACCTGAGCGAATCGTTTATCTGCCGGACGTTTACAAGGACTTGGTGTTGAATAACTTTTTCATTGATTTAAACAAAAACATCATTTGGTCGAAATTGAAATTATTTCTGCCTGTTAGGAGAAAATTAAGTTGATATGCGTAAACCAATTCTAGCAATAAAAGCGACAATTGTTTAACTGTAGTAAAGTGACCGTCTTTTATTTTATTTTATTAGGACATGTTAATTGGAATCAAGTCATTGGAACTAGTCTTGAAGCTGACAACATACAAGTGTGGATGTCAATCATGTGTTAATTACTGGATTTAAACATATCAAGTGAAACAGTGTGATTTCATCAAATTATTTTGTTGAATATTAATTTGAAACAGAACCAATTACTAGTATTTAATTTGGATTTTAAGCAAGCAATATTTTGAGGTAAGTCAAATCAATTTGTTTAAATGCCATAAATAGTAATTTGGTGTTTGTTTCAGTTTTATAACTTTTTTGCATTTATGTATATCTTGATGTCCTATGTTCTGCAGATACCATAGATGTGTAATTGCCATGTCCAAATAGCGTCGTCACTTTATTGATCACTGCAATAATTAATCGTTTAACTGAAATATCTGCTTTTTAAAACCACCAGTACTTAGTCCGGAACCTGGTATTGTTTTTTTACTCTAAATTGATTGATAGACTAAGATTTTGTCAATTTTCAAGAACTTACACTTCTTAGTTTGGTATGGATTTCAGTTTTTTTTTTTGTATAACTGTTTTAAACTTAAAACATACCAAGTTCATAATTACCAAGGCAACTGGTCAGACGTATATATTTCAATCTAATTTTGAAATAGATCAACAGCATTCGTTTACGTTTTCGATAACTTCTATTAAGATAAGCATCCCCAGTTCAAAAAATTGTGGAAGGTAATATGTGAAAGGTTTCCGCTATCGATATGATTTTTTTTCCGTAGAAACAATTACTGGTTCTACATAATATAGAATACAAATTAGTGTAATAAATGTTTATCCATGAATCCAAAAAGGAGGAAATTACCTCAAATGGTTAAGTTATACTTTTAGAATTTTGTCTTAAGCTTTTTAAGAAAATATGATTTGATCCTTTTTGTAAAAAAAAACAACAGTCCTGAAGTGTGCCAAAAACAAGTGTGCATTTGCGAAAGAACGTTGCCTACATAAGTATTATCTTTTTGTAACACATCCGTCACTTTACTAGCCCGACATTCAACCTTTTTTTCAACCGATATAAACGTACTTGATGGAGTAACTAATGAGAAAGATCACACAATTCTTTGTTTCCGCTTCGATTTTTCTTCAATCATTAGTTAGTAAAATAAAACTGGTTATGATGTAATTAGAATAGGAAGTTGTCGGAAAGAGAGATGCCGAATAACCGGAAGCTTAAGTCAAATCTATATATAAAACTGCTTGTTGCGTGACATGTTTCTATATTTGTTGTTATTTGAACGTATTGATTATAACCAACTCCAGAGGCAACAATAGAGTTGTAAACATTTATTTATAAAGCTCTGTATAATTTTTATCAAATAAAAAACTTATTCGAAAAGTGTGAGTAACTATGACGACCTTAACTCATATATTATCGTACATATCTTCAATAGATTAAGGTTTATCAATTGTTACTTCTTACTTGAACGATATTTTGTAATTTTGTATCAATCAATTAATTTATTTGGATATATGATGCATACATATGAGCCGCGTCGGATAGAAATCGACCTTATGCAATTCGACGTCAAACCGAGTAACGTTACCATAAAGTTTCACAAGTTTTCATACAGGTAGTTTCTGACGTTATAAAAAAAAAAAAAAAAAAAACTTGTCGCTTTCTGACAAAACTACGTTTTTTCAAAAAATATTGTGGGGACATTTCTGGTCGGATTTTAATGTACTAGGTACCAATAGAAGCAGAATTGTCACAGTTATATTTGTTTATTTTGGATAGATTTTTGTTGTATAACGTTTTCAATTTTTGGTAATATAACCAGTATTGTTTTTGTTCAAAAATTTCTTATGTATTTCAACGAAATTAAATTGTAAAAACTGTTATACATGTTCATAACATGAGAAACAAAAGTTACATATATATATATGGTCGACAAAACTATGACAAATTAAACTAGTATACTTTAGACGATTCTGCGTCTTTTAACTCTGTACTGGTGAAAATCCAACATAATATATGCCTTCACATTTTTTAGTGGGGTTTTATATGAAATTTGTAAAAAAAGATATACGGGGAAACCTTACAATTTTAATCTGATTAAATCGAGCCTTTAGCTAACGTATTCCATACATATAGGACAAAACTAGTATATTATTTCTAATAAGTTTAGTAAAAAATGCCGATAATCTTTCACGGAAACCGCTTTATCCGGTCCGACATGAACATTTTCAAATTATCTGATAAAAAAATTCTTCCTGAATCCTGTCCTTTTCTAAATAACATATTTCTCAACCTTAGTATCAGTTTTGGCTAACAGGAATACATTGTTTTGCTAAGGTATGTATTTCCTAATACGTTCTACATATTGAACTATTTTTACGTTCACGATTTACTTTTACATTTTATACAAAGTGAAAGTAACACCTGTCTTAACATGCTTAAAAAGTTATTGTATGCAATTCTTAAGCTTAACTAAACTCAAGTAATATTCTGAAAAAATATTTCTGGTAGTATAAAACGAAATGTGTGCTGTATTGCAAAACTTCGCTACACACAGTGAGACACGCAAAAACAAAATTAAATCAAAAGTTATTCATATCATTGTACCGTTGCATTTTGAACAATCTAAAAAGAAACAACAACACAAATATACAATATTAAACAAAGACCAACCCGTGCTCTAGGTGGATTTTGTACTATGTGCGTGCAATTTATCTGTTCATATCTATTCAGAAATTTAGAAATGTGTTGCGTGTAATTTATGTTCAATGACATTTCTATTTAGAAATTGAAAGAAAGAGGGAAACTTTTGCATAATGGTCCGTGTAACACTTATCAATTCAAAGTTTTAAAAAGTTTTGAAACTTTAGATTTTTGGAATTTTGATCAAAGTTTTAAAATATCAAAATTTTAAATTGTGTAAAAGTTTTGAAATTTTGAAATTTTAACCAAATTATTAAAATATTAAAATTCTAAATATCGTTTATAAATTTGATAGTTTAGGAATTTGATCAAACTTTTAAAATACTAAGCCTAACGTGCAATTTTGATTATTTCACTTTTTGAAAGTTTGATTTTTTTAAATATTTGATTAAAATATCAAAAATAGTAAAGGGGCGAAAAGAGGGGTATCTGTAAACACTGATGTAAACACGGCTCTGATAACAATCATTCTTAGTTATAAATAAATAGCACGAAATATATCAAATCATTTTTAATTATGGAAAGAAGAAGCCTTTTGTATATATATAAAACATATTAGACATCACATGGGATAACAGTATCCTGAAATTTTAAGGTTGTGCATCTATCAAACAAATTTTGTTAATCCTATTTAAACCTGAATTAAATAAGTTGATTTAAATCTCTCATATAAGGTTAGCGTTTGAGATAAATAATTCAGAGCTATTTGGTGTTCCCAGTGCCCAACATTTAGAAGTAACAGTGAAAACTGACCAACTCGCAGTAAACCAAATAGTATTATTCGCCTTTTTGACGTTCCTGATGAAGGAAGATCCAAAAAAAGCACATCGGTCGCATGCAACTTTAAACGTTTTGTTTTCTTTTTTATCGATTGCATGACGATAATAAATTGCCTTTTATGATTTATTTCAGTTCCAAGAAATAACACGGAAGGAATACTTAATGTATAGCGTCGCAATGAACGTTGTACTAGGCGCGCTTCAGCTGGCCCCTAGACAAAAAAGTGTACTGGTTATGTGATTATAGACGTCATACTAAACTTCGAAATATAACAATGAACTAGAATTAAAAGCATACAAGACTTAAAAGGACAGAGGCTCCTGAATAGGGACAGGCGCACAAATTCGACGGGGTTAAACTTGTTTCGTGAGATCAAAACCCTCCTCTATACCTCTACCCAATAAAGAATGACAAACACACAGTAATACGAACAGTAAAATGCACTTTAAAAGAAATACAAGTCCTATGTCAGAATAGGAGACAAACGAAACTAATCAAAATGTCAATGATAATAAATTAGCAAAGGACTACTATATATATAGCTAACAGATACTGCCATACGCCAGCTTTAGACCTCAATTCATGAAACTGATTGAAAGGTTATGTCTTCATTACGCACACTCTCTCCCTGTTGTATTTATTGCTAATTTGTTTCGGAACATACATGAAATATGCGTCACTGGCAACAAAAAATCGATAATTTAAAATAGGTTGTTTACGTACAAATTACGAAGAAACTTAGGATTTAACTCCCTCGGACAAAGTAGCCCTTATAGATGGATTTTGATATGTTTTAACTTCACTTTGGCCAAACACCTCTTCATTTTTTTTTCGGTTCTTATTTTTCTTGACTTTCAAATTTCAGTTTTCAGCGTTCCGTAGTTGAATTCTTTACTTAAAATTCAGAGTTTTACATTGTACTGGTTTTTCGAGAGCAATGATGTATGGCCAAATATGGAAAATCCATCATGCAGCTGACACGGTGGCTTCTCTTTACACGCCCCATTCTGGCTGGATGTACCTGTGTTCTTTTAGTTTGCTAAAAGTCGATTGTCGTACGATAACTTAAAAATGTTCAAATAACAAAATGCAAATACGGAACAATAATATCCTTTTATATATACAAAAGAAAATCCCTTTCCTTTTATTTACTATTTAAAAACAGCGGTTGATCTAGGACCTATAATGGAGCTACATGTACGTATATGATAACCAGTCCAAACGTTGTCTAGAAGGGAGCAACCATTTAACTTTAAAAGTAGGGTGTTATTGTTTTGTCGAAGCGCTAACAATTTTATTAAGTATATCGCTGATATAAACTTTAATTTGAAAAGAATTTTCAATTGTCAAAATGCCGACACCTACAAATAGATAGATGGACGCTTAATGTAGTACAGCGGCAACTATTACATACATATGAATGCTGAAAATAATGTTTATGGTATACGTTTATATATGATATGAATGGTTTCAACTTTTACAAAACCAGAGCTATAAGTTTGATATAAACGTTTAATTTATTTGGCCTTTTTTTGTTTTATTTGACTTTATTTGCCTTTTTAACTTAATTGGAATCGAGCGTCACTGATAAGTATTTTGTAGACGAAACGCGCGTCTGGAGCAAAAACCGGCAAAATTTATATCCCGGTATCCATCTCTGATGAGTTTATGTAGATACCTTGTAACAGTATCTCGGCTCCAATCTACTAATATTTGGTCTTAGTACTCTTAATTGCAACGTAAATAAGATATAAATATATCAAAAACCTCCAACATTGTAGACTAGCACAACCTTAATTGGGACACCATGCATTCAGTATTCCTACCGTACCAAAAAAAAAATATTAACTAAAATCATTGATACAAGGCAATATAATTATGATCGTCATACAACCGATAAAAATGAAAACAACGTTAAAAGTTACGACCTTCTTAGGGAACGCTCAAAGCTGAATATTAAGGGCCAACAACTTACAAAGAACAGATTAAAACATTAAAGATGATCGTTCATAATGTACATGGAATGATGTATTCTTTAGCCAACATGATTGCAGAAAGTAAGAAGTCGTAGAGCAAAACAGAAAAAATTGAAATCAAAAGAGATAATACACCGTGTATTGAGCCTTTCTATTGCTTTTAAAGAGTTCAGTAGAAAATATATATACATGCTCAACCTAAACATACTATTTGACCTACTGCGAGTTGTTCAGTTTTTACTGTTACTCCTGTTTCTTCTTATATCCATGGGTGCTAGAAAAACCAGCCAGTAAAATGGCCAATATCAGATCCGTAGTACGTCTTGTTTTGAAATGAATTCTCTTCTTTTGAGAAATATTTATTTTGTCATCCATTTTTTCATCGCTTACAACTGTCTGTCTGTGGTTTTATTTCATACATTAACTTTTTTTAAGTATCAGTATGTTTTCAATTCATATTGTTTCGTTTCGTTCCGCTTTTATTTCGTTTCGCTTTTTACAGGTACCTCTCTTTTCGCCCCTTTACTATTTTTGATATTTTAATCAAATATTTAAAAAATCAAACTTTCAAAAAGTGAAATAATCAAAATTGCACGTAAGGTTTAATATTTTAGAAGTTTGATCAAAATCCTTAACTATCAAATTTAAAAACAATATTTAGAATTTTAATATTTTAATAATTTGGTTAAAATTTCAAAATTTCAAAACTTTCACACAATTTGAAATTTTGATATTTTAAAACTTTGATCAAAATTCCAAAAATCTAAAATTTCAAAACTTTTTAAAACTTTGAATTGATAAGTGTTACACGGACCCATAATACATGTGTACATGTATTTCGAAAACTAATAACTTTCAAAATAAAACCTTTTAAACACCCCTTTTCATATCCCGACAACTTTAAAATTAGTATTCGGGCAATAAAATTCCCGATCTATGCATCGGTGGGTCTTACAATTTTGCGTCCGTCCGTCCGTCTGCGTGATTAAGGTAACAATTTTGAAAGATGTAAGCTGTGATGTCGGATTAATAAATAATAAACCAAAATTTCATCTAAAAAACCCGTTTATTTTGAAATTTGAACTACTATAATTTAAATAGATAGTATTTGGGATTTTGATCTACCTGTCACAAATCACTGTTGAACTATTAAATGTATTATGGCAAAAAGCGCGACAACCAGTCGTATCGAAAAATTCTCTTGGTTCAATTTGTCTTTAATTCCATTCCTTTTTAATGTTGTGGTAAATTTCTACCTTGTAGCGAGAGCAAGAAATATGTACACTCCAAATATGTTAGTTCATTCGTTAACTCAGAACAACAATATGTTCAACTAACCGTATTTAAAGAAGTTTGGAATGCATGTGTCCCTCATATTCAATTTATGAAACCAAACACGGATCTGTGTAAAACGTGCTTTCAGTTGAGGGATGATATTTCCGGATCTATTTCAGAAGACGCGAAATAAGTGAGAACTCAAAAATTAATTGACCATATACAGTCTGCGCGGACGCAGCGTGAATATTATAAATTATGTACACAAAGATCACGTGATGAATTTAGTTGGCTGAGTCTCCAATAGGAAAGTATAACACTCCATGTTCAAAAATTTTTGAAAATGTTCATTACACTATTGATTTTTCACAATATATAAACTTGCAACATTCGTCCCAAGAGGTTGGAGCTCTTTACTTTTTAACGCCTCGAAAGGTTCAAATATTTTTGATTTTGCGATGAAAACTTTCCAATGCAAACGAATTATTCTATTGATGAGCAACAAACAATCGGGGAAAATGGAAGTCGGACACATGGACCCAATGCTGTTTTAAGCATGCTCCACCATTATCTGCATGGTAATACTTACGATGAAAAGGCGTGTCATTTTCATGCTGATAATTCTGTGGGACAAAACAAAAATAAAACTACTTTACATTATCTGTTGTGGAGGTGCGCAAAGGGTTTACACAAAACTATTAATTTGCATTTTATGATTGCTGGGCACACAGAATGTTTATATGACGCATGTTTTGGCATGTTGAAAAAGAAATTTAGAAAGTCGGACGTAAACACTTTATCACAACTGGTTAAAATTGTCAACAAAACAATTCTGCCAAATGCAATAGGTCAGAAGTTTATAATGAAAATGACGATGACGAACACAGCTTAAAGTGGTACAGATGGGATAATTTCTTCTCTAATTATTTCAAACCACCCAGAGGTATAGGAAAATTCCATCACTTCCGATTTACCAGAGTCGTATTTGCGAGAGAAGCTCTTGATCAACCGGAGAAAAGACTGGCTTTGCTTAAGGAAAGCACAAACGTACCGGAGTTGCTCACGACACTTCCAGAAGTTATTTAGCCAGCAGGGCTGACAGAGGAGAGAATGCGTTATCTGTACAATGAAGTCCGTCCTTTTTTCCAGTATAATTTCCGTGACGAATTTTGTCCTCGTGCTTCAGAAGGAGTAACATTTCACATGTACTGGTTACAGTTGGATTGAAAACTAGAGAATCATTTATGTTTTCATTGTAACAATCTTATAAAATAAATTAGATATTGTATACAAATGCATGTTTTCGTGGCTCTCTCTATAACGAGAAAAGAACCGATAAAGAATAAAATTAATGCACGATAATGCTAATTTCACGACGTTGTCGTGAGATTCTGAAGTTAAATATATGTAGCCGTCACAACTTTGAAATAAAGAAATAAAGAGTAAAACGTTTTTTTGCATTCAAATTGTATGACTATAGGCAAAATTAATATGAACAAAACTCAAATTGAGATTTTTTTTGCATAAGGTCGATTTCTATCCGACGCGGCTCATATGTCATTTAAATGTGAAGGTTAATTTTACATATGCCGCTTTGGCTTAAATTTCAAGTGATGTTTGTATCCTGATTCAGAGGATTAACAAATAAATCAGCAAGCGTTAACTGCGGTTTGTACATCGAGGATTTTGTTTTTGCGTTTTAGAGTAAAACGTACATTTTGTGGGGCAGTTGACGTGCCTGTTTAACAATTCAGATTACGAACAAAATAGCTAGAAGTAGCAAGCGAGGGAGGTCAAATACATAAAATACCGGGAGCATGAAACTGAAAAGTGTTTATGACTACATTTTGCACTACATATATTCTTGAATGCCTTGATGATCGTTCTGTAGGTCTGTAGGTCATTCATTGATACTCACACTGAAAATTGATAATACCTTCTGCTGTAAACATTGGTTGTCATGGAGACATAAATAATAGCATTAGCACAAATACGTTGAAATAAAAACGTTAGGTTGTGAATTGTTAATATCACAAATTCCAAGCTGGTATTGGAACACCGTTTTCGTCTTTTGATTTTCGTCAAAGGTCCAAGTGTCATGTTGGTCTCTTGTGGAGAGTTGACTCATTCGCAAGCATACCACATCTTCTTTTTTATATATCATAAAACGTTCTGCAATCAGTTTCACAAAAACTTGTACGACTTACATATACACAATTCAGTTTACTATGATAAACTTCCGCCACATCATTTAGGTATGTGCCTGTCCCGAGTCAGGAGCCTGTAGTTCAGTGGTTGTCGTTTGTTTATGTGTTACTTATTTGTTTTTCGTTCATTTTTTATTGAATAAGGCCGTTCGCTTTTCTCGTTTGAATTGTTTTACATTTTCATATCGGGGCCTTTTATAGCTGACTATGCGGTATGGGCTTTGCTCATTGTTGAAGGCCGTACTTTACTCTATTGTTGTTAATGTCTGTGTCATTTTGGTCTCTTTTGGACAGATGTCTCATTGGCATTCATACCACATCTTCTTTTTTTTTATATTTAGTCATAGGATATTGTGTGACACTTATCATTGAAAACTGAACTTTTATTGTCCAAAATGAAACATATATATTTTTACTGAATCATAGCCGCTTGTTCTGTTTTAATTATAGTTCATTTCAGTGTTAAATGTTTTGGAAATCATCAGTTTCTTTGAAGAGTAGTAATCAGTGTCCAATAACAACAGTGTTCTCTTGATAAAAACAACTTTTTAAATTCTATCCCAATGATGTTGTATTGTTCCCGATAAAATCACAGACACCACCATCTTTGTTGATTTATACGTAGATGTTTTATTCTGTAATTGAATGATCGTGTTTTCTAACGGTTGTAAAGATTTTATTGTCTCTTGAGATACCATATTGTCTAACCACTACAACTGATCACTGTTTCTGTCAATTTCTATCACAAAATCTAATTGCATATTCTAACTTTTGTTTTAAAATCGGTCTGGCATCATTTAATCTTTTTTATAGTGTTATAGAAAGACTGCAAATAATCTTTCTCCAATTGCATGTCATATCTCCATGCAAATTTGGTCAATTGTCCATTTTTTTCATATATATTTTAACACCTCATTGTTTTTACAAAAGGCACAATCGGATCTTAAGATTACTGTACGCTCGTGTGTCAAAACTAAGCGTGGAAATATTGTTACCGATTAAAAAACAAAAATGCATAATCAAAAGAATTACGTTCAATAAAATACCTTTTAGCTCACCTGGCTCGAAGGGCCAAGTGAGCTTTTCTCATCACTTTCTCTCCGTCGTCTGTCGTCCGTCGACCGGCGTCGTCTGTTAACTTTTACAAATATCTTCTCCTCTTAAACTACTGGGCCGAATTTACTTCAAACTTGGCCACAATCATCATTGGGGTATCTAGTTCAAAAAATGTATCCGATGTCCCGATCAGCAAACCAGCCATGGCTAAAAATAGAACATAGGGGTAAAATGTAGATTTTGGCTTATAACTCTTAAACCAAAGCATTTAGAGAAAATCTGACATATTAATATTGTTTATAAAGTCGAGATCTACCTGCCTTGAAATTTTCAGATGAATAGAACAACTGGTTGTTGAGTTACCGCCCTAAATTGGTAATTTTAAGGACATTTTGCCGTTTTTGGTTATTATCTTGAATATTATTATAGATAGAGATATACTTTAAAAAAAAGCAATAATGTTCAGCAAAGTAAGATCTACAAATAAGTCAACATGAGCAAAATGGGCAATTGACCCCTTAAGGAGTTATTGCCCTTTAAAGTCAATTTTAACAATTTTCATAAATTTGGTAAATTTTGGTAAATGTTTACAAAATATTTTTCTCTCTAACTACTGGGCAAAGTGCATTTTATATATATATATATATATATATATATATATATATATATATATATATATATATATATATTGTTAACACCAAGAGTGTTCAGTAAAGTAATATCTACAAACACATTACCATCACCAAAACACAATTTTGCCATTAATACATCTGTGTCCTTTGTTTAATATGCACATAGACCAAGGCCAGCGACACAGGCTCTTTGGAGCCTCTTGTTCATGCTGCTGTTAGAAATACAACAATAGATGTATTTTTGTGTTCAACGTTGTCTGTTGTTCTTTCTAGTGTGTTGATAATTCTTGTTACCATTTGTTATGATTTCGCTCCGAAAAGAAACCACATACAGCCGCCTCTGTTGTGTCTTGCAATCGAGTTGTATTGAGTTAGAGAGGTCGTGAATTGGATCCTCGGCGGCAAGGTGAAATGATAGTCTTGAAAATATACTTATAGAACTAAATTTCCACTTAATCGCAACTTAAAGCAGTATGAGCTTGGACTGGTGTTGTCGAAGTCAGAATAGTGTATTTTAGTAATTCTAATGGTAGAAAACAAGGTTCATATTAAGGATGTATGCTTGTCATGTTTTTGAATTTTTGTCAGATTTTCGGAATCCTCTGGTTTTATCCATGTGAATGCCTTAAAATATTTTGCCCATTAACCTCCATTTTTCTTTTTATAAATCTGTTAGATGTATAATGATAAGCCATCTGTAAAAGTCAATGATAAGCCATCTGTAAAAGTCTTTTAAAATTTTGATTATTTTTTGATAGTTTTTGAGAACTAAAACTTGTCAGTTATAAAACTATGAAAAGTCAAAAGAGAACATTTTCCCGCCACAATTTCAATGGCTAATATCTCGAAAACAAACACATTGACCTATTTATATTTTTTGCTTTTTTGATTCCTTTATTAATCCCCTATCAAAATATACCAGTGATTTGTAAAGTTAATTATTTTGTAACTGAGTAGCGAACTCCCTTAGCAGCACATTAACATGTTATTGTTATGTAATATATTTTGCTGGATGTCAAACAACTATCCCCAATCATTATCTCATATACATATTTATGAATGGTATCAATGTTCAAAACATAAGTTCATAAGTGTTTCTCGGTTTTCGTTTTTTTTTTTTACTAGTATATCAGACCGTTGGTTTTCACGTTTGATTGGTTTTACACTTATCATTTCTGAGGCCCTTTATAGCTTGCTGTTCGGTTTGAGCCAAGGCTCTGTGTTGAAGACCGTACTTTGATCTATTATGGTTTACTTTTAAAAATTGTGATGGAGAGTTTTCTCATTGGCACTCATACCACATCTTCTTATATATATACTTACTACTGACTAGATGTTACTAGTATATAATATAGACAATTAAACGACTAGAAACAAGTTACCCTCATTACTAAATATATTTGATTAATATATCGTAATATCCTCTTATTAGTAGATACAATTGAAAAATATTTAACCAATGGTGAAAGTAAGGAAAATATAAAGAGGGAACTGATTAAACCAGGCTTATGAATCTTCATTTCCATACAGATATCAGTATAAAACATTTTTGTGGTATATCTCTATAGTGACACTTTATTTTATCTATAGTGTTGAAGTTAATTATCAATCGAAGACTTCAAAGTATTTTACAATACTTCAAGGTTATTTTAATAAACCCGCGAGATGATCTCGCGATTCTCATACCAAACTGATATAAACTGTTACAATAATGTGATCAGCTCTAACAACTCCAGTTATTTATTTTCACTTTCGCCTGCTATAACTGTCAATCAACCTAACAATATCAATACAAACAATTTATTTTCTTTGTTTGTTGATTAAGTCGCAGACTAACACATATGGCAGATATCCGTTTTTCGTCAAAAATCCATTTCCTAGGAGATCAGTGGATATGATATGTTTCTCTTAAGGTTATTGATGTTTTACATCTACAGACTAAACCTGTTGTATTGTCCGATTAATTTCCCTCATGATTTGTAAAGCAATATTTCTTCAAACACACTATAATCATTTTGAAAAACGAAAATTGACATCATGGAATCTTAGTTCTAGTGAATAACTGAAAAAATTAAATAACATCAAGTATGTCAGAACACTGCCGATGTATGCATCCATGATTAAGTTACGGTGATGTGATAGCCATTTGAAGAAAGCTATTACCGAAGAACGTATACTAGCATCTATAAAAATACAATTAAAAGATTTTATGTTCACTGAGTAAAACCAAATAATGTATATGTATTGCAAACATGTTATTCTACAGTTGCTTATCATTAGTTTGTTCAGTAATAACAAGTCGATAAGTTTGGCACCGTCTGTACTGGACAATTTACTCTACTATGATGCTAACATCTGATTCCAATAACCATACATCAAAACGATTCATGTCTGATACAAGCAAACCAAACGAAGCATATTTTTCTATGAAAGCAATAATTTCACAATCAACGTGGTGCCAGTTTGTAAGTTTTCATATATAAGATATTTGTTATGCCAGTGAGCAACACAATTAAAATATAAACAAAAATCAAATACAAGCATTGTCATGTGTTTGTTTATTATCTAAAGCAGGTTAATATGATAAGCGATTCATTTTATGGTTGAACGTAGTTCTGTAATCTTAGAAACAATACATGTATTGAGTTAAGAAACGTTGTTGAAAAACAACTTGATTTCCAATGTTATAAACGATTAAAATGTGATAGATATTTAAATGTTGATTAAGTAAATGTTTGGTTGAATGATATGTGAAAAGGGTGTTCATTTTCAAAATGTGTTCTTATGTGTTTTTATGTACATACATGATAATACTTTGTATTTATTATTTTGTACAACAAACTAAAAAAAAGTACAATCTTTTTTTTTACATTTGTATACTTATATCAATCCATTCAATCAATCAAAAATGTGAAAAAAATTTGAAACTGATAAAAAATTACCAATCAAGCTGCCACATTTGTTGACCCATCGATGTACCACTGATTTTAATTTGATATTTCGTACATGTTTTTTAATTGAAAATGCAAGGTGATTACCTACATTAGAGTGTTTTTCTTAATAAGAGGACACTTGGCGTCGATTGTGAAGTGAAGATTTTTTCAGTGTTTCACTGACGGTTCAAACGATTCACATCAATTCTTACAATTTTCAAGCTTTTATAACGAAGTAGAATGAATTTGTAAAATACAATATATCATTGACAATTCAAGGTTATAGTACGGTGTCTGATGTTAATTACACTCACAGAAAACATCTGAACAGACATTTAACTCTGTATACAAGATGCGTGGTGAATTAAGCATCAGAAGCCAACGTAAATCTAATTTTATCCAACGTTGAGTTATAAATGACCACTTAATAATACGACTTGCAAATCAGTGTGTTTAAGAATCAGGCATCGGAAGACACTATTAATTCTTATTGATTGCTTGAATCAAATGGCTGAAAACAATCTTTAATAAAGAAAGGGTAGAATAGTCACAAGACTAGTAACCGTGCCAAATGTATATATGTCTGTGCTTTAGGAGTATTATTTTTGTAATATCTTATGCAACATTTGAAAAATCTACAAGTGTACGGCAATAGATGTGCTTGGTGATTTATGATATATGACAGTTGGAATGATTGTTTTATGAATATATATTGAAACCGGTATAATAGAAAAAAATAGAAGATTATTTTTACATTGCCTTATCTCCCGAATATTATGTCGTTAAGCTTTCATTTGATACCAAAATACCCTAATATATTCATTATTGACAAAGATACTTATTCAATGAATGGTTATTATTCATTTTTGAATTTATCAAACCATAAAATTAATTTTTGACTCTTCACATTGAATAATCCGGAAAGCGGATTATGTAAAATGCGAAGAGTCAAAAATTAATTTCATGGTTTAATAAACTCAAAATAAATTATTGCCATTCATTATGAATAAATTTCTATAAAAAATAAGACTGAAAGAACCTTTTATATTATTTATATTAAAAATAAAAACGTACACACATGTTGGCGTATGAATACACAACGTCAGAGTGAGCGTGTCGCCATAAAAATTGACAACATTGAAAATACTTTTTAAACCAATCAGAAAGACAGTAAATACACCATGTATATGACGTATAATACAATTGTCAAATGATACTTTTAATAATATCAATAAAAAGAAAATGTGATTACAATATTTTTAGATAAACACCCTGTATTTCATAATAAATTAATGTATTCTTTTTTCTCTGACTATTTTTGGCAGAAAGTTCTCTTAGCTTGTAAATGTTTTTGCCATAATGTGTTGTTGACCTTATTTTACAGATATTTTTTTTTCAATCCTTATGTGAGTTATGTATGGGACTTAATACTGCTGCGGAGAACATTTTGTTTCATCGTAGCAATTTTGTTCTGATAATTTTCATGATTTCATATGCATTTGTCAATTCGGATTTTTTTCCAAATGTTTAGTATTCTGTAAGAATACTTATGCTATTTTTTACACCATAACACATGCATTCTTTCCTATTTTGTGACTTGCTTTTAATGTGTTTTAGTACTTTTCGATGAATACAAGTTTTCGTCAAATTCTAACCTTTTTCTTTTTCAGATCATTTGCTTGATTAAATGTATATGAAAAAAAAAAAAGAATTATGATACTGAATTCACTGTAATTCGTATATTTTATAACAGGTACAATTTAATAATCATTTTTACACAATATTCACTTATCTAAATACAAACATTTATTACCTAGTTACAAACGTTTCAAATGTTGGAAAAATTTGAACATTCCATTATTTAACGGGTTTGTTTTGTGACTACATGTTTGTCTTATTTTTTTTATCATCTCAAAGCTCATCAGGTCATTTGCCTATTTCCTTTGGAATAGTCCCACAATTTTTCTTCTTTCATAGCAAATTAAAAGTTTACGTTCGATATTTTGTGTTGTGAAAAACCGAGCGGTCACCTTTAATTGTTCAAAGTTTTGTTTTATAAACAAGAGCGTGTAATTTTGCGATTATATTTTACCTTCCGATATTTATATAGTACAGACAACAGTAGCATACCGGTGTTCAAAAGTCATAAATCGACTGGAAAAAAAAAACAAATCCGAGTTACAAATTTTAAACTAAAATGAGGGATAAAAACTACACATCTTCCTATATCTATATACCGTATAAAAAATCCACAATAAGTAATTGCAACTAACAACTTCTTTTTTGGTATAAAAGACTTGTTGAAGAAGGTATCTTATACTGCTGTCGTCTAATAATTACACCTGAATTTTTGTTTGGGGGGAGGGGGGGGTATGAACACTCGTACTCGCTAATTTAAACTCTGAAAAATTAGAACTCTCACATTCAATCGATTTATGGCTTTTGAACAGCACTTTCTACTGTCGCCTTTACAATGTCCATTATTTTAACATGTGATTTTTTCTTCTGAAACATAGTGTAAGCGTGTAATTTAAAAAAAAAACAATAATAAAAGGATGTGAAATAGAAAAAAAGCCGGATTACATATTGCATTGCTTTATAGGATGCAAAACATATTCCGTATTTTTAAATAATGCATTCAAGTCATCTACATATATATAGAAAAATACATGTCTGAGCAGATAAACTATCACCAAATCATATAAAACAGGAGGAAATCGAAGCTTGATGTACAAGTATTGTAATATTAGGAGCAAATCAGTTTGATGTCAGACAGTGATTGGATGTTATTGCATCACTTCATGTTAACCAAAAGTTATACAAAAGATCACAATGTTAACACTAGACTGACAAATGTACGTTTACTGTCAATATACTCAATGTAAGCTAATATTTTCTTGTTTCGTATCGACAAAAAATGATATAAATTGAAGAATAATAAAATTTTCTAGTGAGACACCATTAACTGTAATTCAACGAAATTCCAATATTTACTGATCATCATAATTCAATGGCAATTTGTTCTTCGCGACAAGACCTTGAATATACACAATGTCTCTGAAACACAAACTGTCTCTGATATACAAAATGTTTCGGACAAACCAAAATGTCTCTAATATACACAATGTCTCTGATGTACACAATGTATCTAATGTACACAATGTCTCTTACAAACAAACTGTCTCTATTATACACAATGTGTCTAATATACACAATGTCTGTGATATACAAAATGTATCTAATAAACAAACTGTCTCTAATATACACAATGTCTCTAATAAACAAACTGTCTTTAATATACACATTGTCTCTAATAAACAACTGTCTCTAATATACACAATGTCTCTAACATACACAATGCCTCTGATATACGCAGTTACTCTTATAAACAAATTGTATCTATTCGCAACAAGGCCTGAAATATACACAATATCTCTAATACACAAACTATCCCTAATATACAAAATGTATCGGACAAACAAACTGTCTCTAATATACACAATGTTCATAAAATACACAATGTGTCTAATTGCACAAGGTCTTCAATATATACATATTGTCAAACAACGAATTGCAGGGAAACAGTATTCTACAATATATATATATATATATATATATATATATATATATATATATATATATATATATATATATATATATATATATATATATATATATATATCAATTACTGTTATTGAATATGTGTGTTCTAACAAAGATATACATGCTTGAACCATCCTCAAACTAAAGTACACTGTATACATTTTCTTTATAACTTAAATTTTATTTTCTTTTTTTCAAATGAGACCTTATACATATAGTTAATATTTTAACTATAACAGTCTAAAGTCAAGTGTCATCTCAATAAAGGTGATCAGCAGCTACACTTCACAAATTATCATATTATTGTTCATGCATTTGTACCTACATGGGTTGGTGGTTTAAAATAAATTCAATGAAAATAACAGTGCGCTTCAAATGTACAAAAGCCTTCGGTACAGTTAGATCCTCCTTGACTTAAAGATTTTTCTTATTGTTTTAATAACATTGGACCAACTCATTTGTGAAAAGATCGCACGACTATTGTTTTGAAATGAGTTAAAAATGAAATGTAAATGACATAAAAATGAAGAAATATCAGAATGACTGATGCATTGATTAATGTGATATTTAGACAGAAGTGATTATAATAGACGTCTTAATCATTACTGACCACTCTTCATTTAAAAAACCATTTATCATAGCAGTGTCTCAGTAGGACAGACCTTGTCTATCAACGGTTTCTAAATATTGATGTTTATCCTGAAAAAGAACGGCAAAAGTTGGTATTTGCATTTTCCACTACATTTATTAGGTCTTTTAAAACAGCATTTTTATGAACAACATATTCTCTTTCTATAAAAAGTTAAACAAACTTCAATGACAAGTTTAAATAATAGAATACTATACAACCTCAACTATAAGACATTAAAATAGATAGTGTTATCAGTTAGGTAGGAATTATAAAAATTTTGATATTCAACAGACACAAAAAACAACAGTTAATCATTTAGGATGCAAAGTCATAATTCCCTGGTTCATTATCCATCGTTTACTGCAGTGATGGAATGGGACATCACATTTACCTGCAAATAATAAAGTTCTGAAAACTTCATTATCCGAAAAAGATGAAGGCAGTTAAAGAAAACAAGCTATTATCTCATGTATTTGGTAAGCACGTGATTCAGTTCAAAGATAGGAAAACAAATGTTTTCATACGCACCAACAAATATATAGAAAAGGGAGGAAAAACTATTATAAAATATATATGAAACATCAAGCCATGTCACGTTTGAATCATCATCAATAATATGCTTGCTATTTTTTTTTTCGTCAATCAAAAGATCTACATTTACTTTTTACTGTTTAATTAAAGCTTTCTTAGTGACTCGTCTCACGGCAAAATGTATCTGATATGCGGTCATTTAGCTATCAAACGATTATAGAATATATATAAAAAGAACATCAAGCCATGTCACATTTAAATTATCTGCAATACTATGATTGTTATTCATTTTCGTGAATTAAAAGATATACATTTTCGTTTTTTTTACACTTTCAACTATAAGGTTGACGATGATCTTGTTTTTTTTCGTTCACAGATCTGAAATATTTTGTAGTTAAGTATATATTTCAGTTGAAAGTTATTAAGTTTGATTCTGTCGTTGATTTAGGTTGAACTGTCTGTTCGGAGCTATAAACTATTAGCCAGTATAATTTTCTGTCTGATTGTTATCGCAATATCACTAAATAAATCAAGGCAATTTTTACTTTAGATGTTGTAGATATAGATCAATGTTTGCTATAATGTAAAGCAGAGCATATTATAACTTGATTTATTGTATATAACTTCAACACTTCATTAACTCAAATCAGCCAGTGAGATCTTACATAACTTCTTTATCGAAGATATTCATTTAAAACAATTATGTTTACTTGTTTCTTTATTTATATATATGGATATTGTCTAAATGTTTACGACATCCGTGATTTGAATGACTCTTATCAGTAAGCTGTTCCGAAGAGGTCCATGGATTTGTTCCTGTTAACGTAGCCATAATCTTATCTTTTCTATCTCAAAATAACAACATATCCACTTAATTTATGGCTTCTATCTATTCTGTTATTGCATGAACGATTGAACTGTTTGTGTAGAGCATGAAAAAGCATAATCATTTGATGCACTTTAAAAGTTGTTCACCGATTGTGGTCGTCTTTCTATATTTCATTTTTTTGTACAATTTTGTGATTGTTGTTTGTCTGTAAGTCTCTGTTGACTTTTGATGCAATGTAGATTTCTGTCACTTTCATGTTCCTGAGGTTGCTCATTGGTAGCTATAAAAAACTTAATTATTAGATTAAAACAAAGCATTTTTTAAGGTTCGATTATCGAATAATGCAATGGATATATGTTTTATAAAAAAAAAAACATTTCTACACATTCTGACCTGTATATAGTACAACAACTAATTCTTTTATCAACATATCCAACTGTTATCAAACTTTAAAGCAGGAAACGAAGGCAACACTATTTTGTATATATCAGAGCTTAAACAGCATGGTATCCTGCTTGTATCAATAGCCTTCAATATTCTTGAACTCATGATCAAGCATCATATGTAATAAATATGATTCACATTGATGAAGTAGCTCTTTAGACTGGTGTTTCTTTTCATAATCATTTGAATATAGATGTCATAAATACAGACCCCTGAAAACCAATAACAAATTACACTTGTACTACTGTTGTGGCGTGACAAATTAAAAATCAGACATCGCAATTGATTTTAATTATGTCAACTTGGAGCGATAAATAACATCATAATACTTTTACTTGTAAATAAGTGTTCAGAGTAAAGGTCTGGAAATAATTTTCAAATCTCTTTGAACAGAAAATTACTGTCATTATCCAATCACCTTTGCCGTATTTAATTACCTATTGTGTGACCAGTATAAAAAATTGTCAACACAATTTATCCATTTAAATTGTACAATAGGTATTGTGAGATCTCATCAACAGATGGTCATTTAACTACTCAGTAAAAAATCTTCACTAAAAGGTAAAATTTAAATGATTGATAGCTAGCTTGCTTTCCTCATGTTTCATGACCAATGTCCTGAATAGACTATTCTATTTAGATATGGGACATGTTAAGCAATTTCTTTTTGTGTCTCTTAACAATCAAGATGGAAATTTAAATCAGTGCATTTAGTTTATAAAAAAAGTAGACATATATTTTCTTCATGATGTTTTTTATTTTGGATATATTTTAAGTTTCTGATTCATGATATGGAATTAAAGTGTTTGTGCATTTTTTTGGATAGCCCATCTAGTTGTGAATAATTCTACAAGATGAATTATGTGTGGCTTGGTGTTTTCTTATGGGATATATTTTCATGTTATATTACGATTCCTGAAATGGAGTAGTAGTGATGTTAAGTTTCATTAAATATTCAGGATCTACTTCAATTGGAATTACTGTTATTTTACAATTTAAATGGACAAATTGTATTGACAATTTTTTAAACCGGTCAGGCAATAGGTAATTTACTTCCACAAGAGTTATTGGATAAAAACAGTAATTAAGTAAAAAACAAAATAGGAAAAGGCACAGTTATCGATTGCTACCATCATGTGGTGTAAGATTTAAAATAAAAGATATTTCTTCATTATCAGTATACATAAATGCAAATAAAAAAGCAAATAGGAATCATCAATTGTGAGAAACTTCTTTTTCCTTTGTGTTTTGTTTAATCCAAATGAATACCAATTTTTATATGAGAATACAGAGACTGTCATATTTTCCTCAATAATTTGTGCATTATTTTTTTTCTATTTTTCATTTATAACTTATCTACCTTTATAACTATGATATGTCGTTGAAAACCTGTTATTTTAATGGTTTTTCGGTGGTTTCATAACGACAGACATTGCATTTTGAGATTGTTTTATCGACTGTGTTCAAGTCCATGGAAGGAATTTTAAAAATATTTTAGTTTCTATCGCTCGTCAAATGCACTGGTTACTGCTTGTTCTCTCTTAAGCTTTGAGTAAAGAATCTATGACAAACGAGACGATTTTAATTTTGAATTATAAATTCCCCCTAACTTAGTAGCAATATATCAACTTCAACTGCATATGGGATATACGTTTCCCAACTTATTCGATATTCAAGAGCTTGCAGCTTCTACTCAGATATTGTAAAACATCCTCAGTGTCTGAGCAGAAAGTTGATGAACCAGGGGTATGTCAAAGACCGTCTTGTCCTTTTTCTAAAAAAAATCATAGGAAGGTACCAAGACCTTGTTGATAAATATTCCGTATCAACTTCACAAATAATACATGATGGTCTTGATGTATAGATTCTGCGTACTGATAATATAAAAAAGAAGATGAGGTATGATTGTCAATGAGACAACTGTCCACAAGATACCAAAATGACACAGATATTAACAACTATATATTGACGTTGTTTATCATCTTAACAACGTGTTATATTGTTTTAATTTCATTTGTCTTTGTCCTATTATTAATATTACTTTTACTATTGGATTGTTTTCTATGATATCCATTTAACGTGGCTCGGCACCTATACATCCCGTCAATGTGTTCATTTTTGCTCGTGTGTTTCATGTATCCGAGTTTTTGTGTTTTGTTGGTTCTGATAACGTGACTCTGTACTTTAAAAGATCCTGTCAGTATGTTATTGTTCCATAATATGTCATTATGTTATATTTCTAATATAAATTAGAAAATACGTGGAACCACAAACGTCAAAATTATTTAATCACGTAGTGGAATGAACCATTTGTGGATTCTTATATGTTCTATAGAACTTTTGAACTATTTAAATTTTGGTCTATTTCTGAAATTAGTTCTTACATTCTTTTGATTTTTTAACCCTGTATGCTTACATAGCCCATGTGAAATTTTAAAATTGTTTGTATGAACATTGTATGACAAAAATATGTTACGTATAAATTTTCTGACGTCAGACATGCGAAATTGTTTCTTTTAAAATTGTAACACGATGATGACTGCTGTACCCATACTTTGACTATTTTATTTATTATGTCTGTTTAGTTCACGCATCATTCTGAATATGACGGAATTTGATGAGACTGTCGTACAAAGTGAGAGGTTAAACGCTATAAAACCAGGTTTAATCCCCCATTTCAGGAAAATGTCAGTTGTTGTCCATTCGTTTTTGATGTGTTTTGTCATTTGATTAGGGATTTCCCGATTTGATTTTTCCTCTGAGTTCAGTATTTTTGTGATTTTACTTTATACATACTAACCGACTAAATTACATTTACATACTGTCAAAAATATTTGTATTCTTTTTTCAATGAACGAAGTCTATTTTATACATTAATCAAAACCTCGCTGACCACAGTTCGTTCAAAATGCAATCTTTCAGACAATGTCTGTACAGGAAAAGGTCTGTATCAGCATTGTATTCAATTAGTGTCTACAAGAAAAATCCAAAGCTGATATTTACACTGTCCGTTTATACTAATTAATGCTTTCAATGAAACATTTTTCAGGAATCTGAATTTGCTGTTTAAATAGAATCAGACATGGAAATTCAACGGCAAATATGTTTCTCGACTATTAACATTAGATTTTTTGTCTTGGCAATGATAGGAACATGTTTGACATGTGTATGTTAAGGATCATGTTAATAAAACAGTCGGCTTCATTGTCAAAAGTCCGTATCACATTTGTGTACTTTATTGGAAACTGTACATTCATTCAGAAAATAATGCAAGGCCTTTACTAATGAGGATAATGCGACTCCCTAAATGAAAATAAAAGGAACTTGCATTCGGATATATGATACATATATATGCAAGAGATTTTTTATTCAGAACGCGATAATAAATGAACGAATATAATTTCTGAATTCATAGTATTCTATTTATTGATGATATCACTTTTGTAGTTTAAATAATAAACTCATCCATAGTTCTTCTATTTATTTTAAAATATCTAAATGTTTGATGAATCTTTTATTTCATTTTAAAATAAGTTTCTTACATTATGACGTATAAATGATAGAAATTATTTAAACAGTTGCAACTTTCTAAGACAAAATCATTTATCAAATAAGTTCACTTTGAGGATTCAAATGATGGTTCAAAGAAAAGAAATTACATTTAGAAATTTTTTACTTACGTATATTTGACTACATTGAAGAAAAAATGCATTCCAATATTTTGTGTTATCTGATTGGTATTAAAAAAAAAATGTTTATAAAAAATATTGCTGTTTTACTATGTATCACCAAATTTTGCACTGTTGTCAGAAATCTTTTTGACTGGTATTGAGAAAAACTTAATACTTGACATTAATTTGATGATAACAGTCATGTAGTAATCTATGGTACTAGTATTCTCATCTTGTCTAGATTTGGATTAAGATCAGCTCACTTGTCTACTGTTGACGCTGGTGAAGTGACCTCTTAATGTATAATTTTAATTCGCTGATGGACATCTAACATCTTTGTTTAATTCCTATTCAATAATTCTAATGAATATTAACAATGACCTTATGCTGATAATATGATTACTGTTGAAGGCCGAAGTACCACATCATCTGATTTTTATATATAAACGAAAACAAAAAAGCAAAAGCAAAACAAAAAGAAAAAGAAAACGAACAATACAAGAATTTTCTATATTAACTTTTCTATGTTGTGTCAATCGACAATTTTCAATCTATATTCTAAATCAGACTGTCGACAATATTTCAGGATAATGACACCTCATCTTCTCTTTGACTAAGACAGGTAAAAAAAAACTATGTTTGTAAGGCAAAGTTCTATCATGTTTTTGTTTTCATACTACAAAAAGAACACTCTATATAAATGAGAACAGATGAATAATATATGACAGGATCACACTATTAGAACCCTTTGGGAAACACACAAGAAACGTTATAAAAGATTACAAAAGCCATATACCAAAAATATTCAGTTCCAAGAAAAATTCGAAACGGAAAGTTCCTAAACAAATGGCAAAATGAAAAGCTCAAACTTATCAAACGAATAGATCACACCTGTCATATGCCTGACTTGTTTCTGGCATTTCCTTATATAGAAAACAGTGGATTAAACTTGGTTTTATTGCTAGCTAAACCTCTCACTTTTTACAGTCACACAAAGTTCCTTTCTATTGACAAAGGGGTACAAACTAAACCAAACAGACATAAAAGGTCAAATGCTAAAAATAGGTATACAACAGTCAACATTGTGTTGTAATCTTAATATCTATTAAAACAGACAAATGTGTCAACAAAGAATGCCGGCTTAATATTTCATCATCATGTCATTAACATCACCATATTTGCCGTAATTCAAATGAAAGTGTCTGGCACTTTCTTAATTTTGTGTTGATTTATTTTTTTTTTACAAAGAGGCAAAAAATCCAAAGGGTAGATTTTAGGAATTTTGGATCTCAATGCACTTCAACTTCGTACTTTATATGGGGTTTTTTTTCAAATTTTTTTTGGATTCGAGCTTCACTTATGAGTCTTTTGTAGACGAAACGCGTGTCTGGCGTATATATAAAATTTAGTCCTTGTATCTATGATGAGTTTATTTCATTTCATAAGCCAAATATAAATTCACAAAATCATTGCAAATAGCGAAAAACGACGGAAAGATGAACAAGTTAACAAAATAAATTGAAAATTAAATACTAAGTAACATGAGTTATATCAATAACCCATGATTGATCTCAGCTGCACCAGAAGGATACGTAGGTCCTACTTCAATAATTGGCAGCCATATTGTTGTAAATACAACGATAAATATCACAGTCGGTGAATTGCAGAAAAGAGGAAGAGACAATTGGAGAATATGATTTGTCATCTATGACACATACAATTCAAAACATTCAATCAACTCACAATGGCGTTTATAAACGTACAAAGGCATGACTACCACTTCATCGCTTGGAAACATTGATTCTAAAGCTTCCTTGTAAGCATCGACCTTCAATTAAGGACTTCACGATATGAAAAAGTAAAATTACAAAAATACTGAACTCCTAGGAAAGTAAAAAAAAGGAAAGTCCCTAATCAATGAAACACACGCTCTTGAATGTCGTTACTTGAAGAGATATACTCCATATGTACTATGAACCTATAAAAAGAATTTGAAATAGTGTAACGTTAACACGTAACACGCTTATCTAAGAGAAGTGAGCCACAGTGTCCAAGAACACAATTAAATATGTCAGCAAGGTTAAATGTTACATATACAGAACTACGGTACAAATAAAAATCTTGTAACAGTTGCAATAATTCCATGAATCAGTTAATTGAAACTTACATTACCTATTTAAAGATAAGTTAACAGATGTTGATTATTTTTAAAAGTTAATTAGTAACTAATATATTGGAAAAGTTACGAGGGATAAATGTTTATCATCAGTAAAAGAAAATATTTTACTTTATCCCAGCTTTCGTATTTCTATCATTTAATATGTCCATATTCATTGATGATGGAAGTGTCTAACGACCTTCACTGAATGTACATCCCTCGCACTGTCTGCTCGGTGCCCGGATCGTTGACCTTTAAACAATTTTGTGCCATTGGTCAGGAACAGGTGGAGGACGTCATTTTGGTAGATCGCCATTTCGGTTTTGTGAGTTGTTTTGGTTTTCTTTTGTTGACTATTTTGGTGTTATTTCTTCACAACGGTTGCTTTCAGGGCCAAATTGGTCAGCTTGGCAGCCCGCTAACCTCGATGATGGAGTACTGGTAGATGAGTCTCGGACGTAGTATTAAAGATGAAAGGAAGCATTATCAGGACCAAAGCCGCAAGGCAGTAAAATGAAGGTCCATCATCTAACACATAGGTTACAGCCCTCCGACGTAAATCAGTATATCACTCCCCGATCTACAATGGGTGTTGGAGTGCATGTTGACTCGGGAATAAACGTACAACAACAAACGTTTACTGTACAGCGTTGAATTGGTTTCTGTCATCTAAAGTGGTATGTCGTTGATCCATTCACAGGTAGACCCTCATTGAAGATAACGGGTAAAGGAGAGCTTGCCCAGCACGTCCGTTCAGTTGTAAGGACTGAGACGACTTGAATGGATTGGTAATGGATAGTCAAAAATATCAGCTGGTAGCACTATGAGTTATATTTACGTCATTATATTTCAAGTCGGAAATGACATTTGTTTGTTTAACTTTTATTTTTATTTATGGAGATCTTGCAAGTAAACACCCAACATTTACCTTTAATGCTCTATCAAAAATAATACTCAGACTATTATTAAGCATTTATGCCGTACAAGACATTTAGCTGTACGTTGTATAAAAGAACAGAAACCGGATCAACAGTTCGGGGCATAATCTGAAATGACACTTCGTATCTAGTTTTCTGCACATGTATTGCGAACCAGTGACTCCCTGAACAGAACAATAACATTTTTAGTATTAATAAAAATAACTCGTCATAGATATAAGGCTTACGATTTTGTACGGGAGAAGCATTTACGTCTACAGACAGAGTAAACGCGGCTAATAAAAAGGGGGCAAAAGATACAAGAGGGTCAACAAGACTAATTGTAGATCGAAAAAAAAACTGACAATGCCATTCACGAAGTTGCAATGTACCAAGTTGAACAACGTTAAGTGTTTGCATATTTACTCATAAAGCTATCAAAAGTAACCATACTGTGAGTTTCTTGTAAAGGTAATAAAAAATATGCATTTAAAAGCAATGAATTTGATACATTTGAAATGGTAAAAGTACCGAATCGATCAATTTCAAGCTTAACACGTTCCTTTTTAAGATTGCCTTATAAATGTGTTTTTTGCATAATAACCTATTGGTTTTGCACGGTCGGATTGCCAATAATGCAATCCAAACCATTATCGAAAAAGTTAAGAAAGAAATGGAAGTTTATTGAACCCAGATTATGGAATTACTTCGTTTTACTCCATGCTTTCTTCCTTTCTGCACTTGTTATACTATGTATGTATTGAGTTTGTGATAAAAGACTGAGGGCCGATGGATCAAGCTACAGAAAGCCTTCTTGTTTTTGACAACTAACTATCACACAATTTCTGTTCTTTTGTCACGAGTAATAATTATATCAGTTATTCATCTTCTGATATTGTATATAGTTTAGGAAATTTCTATAACCTATATCTTTTTAACTTCCAATTAGGTATACAGATTTAAGTGGATGAGTACGAACGAATGAGGGCTATACACAATGCCATCATGTATTAATATTACCCAGATTTGTTTATTTGTTCTTTTTGATTAGTTTTCGTTCGAAATGATGATTTTATGAATCTTAAGAGATATTGTCCTTTATGTATGGGGGCTTCGGCAAAACAACGAAATTAAGTATTTACGAACACAAAACACGAACTTGAAAATTGGCACCTACCAAAATATATGAATCCACAGTTTTTGATAGCAACTGCCATATTCTTTACTTTGTACAATAACTTTCAGGGGGAAATGGTGTGGTGAATCTGGTTTTATGGTTAGTGAAACCTACATTCTATGGCAATATCAAAAAGTAAATCGCTAAACTCACAACACTACGTGACCTGAATACAGTAAAAGTACATTGCATAAAACAGATAGGTAAGCTTCTAGATCTTCTTGCGGATAAATACCTCTTCTTTTCGATACTTCGCCTTACAATATGTGAAATATACGACTTTGAATTTTAACTGTAACACATATATGTAATGTTATCGATATCTATTAGAGAAATCCGCTTGAACTTGTTTGGAAGATCTTTATTTCATTGCAACTACTAATGATTGACACGTGTATTGATAGTATTTTTTAAACTAGTACACAGTAATTCTTCAATTCCGAAACATTGTTTTTAAACAACAAAATACAATATTTTCAATACGGTTTCTCATATACGTACGATTTTCAATGGAGCTTTCACTTTTTCTTTAGACAAGAAGTGCTCTGCTTGTTTATAATTCAACGGTAAGGTAAAACTGATACCGATTTAATGTTGCTTTAAATCTTTTCTTGTAATTTAACATTAAACTAATTTACCTAGGCTGAATGATATTCTGCTTGTGTGCAATAAATAGCAATTTGTTGGCGTCTAAAACAGATTTAATTGGAAATTTAATTGACAAATGGAGAAAATTTTCATTAAAACAACTGAAGTCTGTCAAAAGAGTACATGCTCATATAATAGACATTTCAATAAATTATATAGAATACTTTGAATTTGCAAATGATCTTAGAACGCAACTCTGAAAATCAAATAACACACAAAGAATAGCAGGGCAAATAATTGACCTTCAACTGATTGTTCCTCTGTATTCCATACAATTGGCTTTGAAATACACATCTTATATCATTTTTCAGGCTTTTGAATCTTATACTATAGGGTCATATGTGTCTGTACATGGCGTATATACAAAATTTAGTCCTGGTATCTATGATGAGTTTATTTACTATCACTGGGTCGATGCCACTGCTGGTGTAGATTTATTTCCCCGAGGGTATCACCAGCCCAGTAGTCAGCACTTTTGTTTCTATTTTCAAATAGAAATGAATAACATATAACGAAATAACCCCAATTTCCCTGTACTAACCTTTTTCCAAGGACATAAGCTTAAATGGTTTCAAAGTGGAGCTAATTTTATAAAAGACAAAAAGAAAATAGTATACCTATTACTTACATCTTCCGTTACGCAATAATTAAATATTTGAAAATGAATGCAAAAAGCGAGATTTACATTGAGCAAATGATATCTAACAATTCAATAAAATGCATCAGTATATCAACAAAATAATATCTCGACCAGCCTTCTGAAGAAATTCGGGAAATAATCAACAAAGGTACAATGTGTCTATCAGTATTTCGGTGAAATGTTTCCTTATATATAAAGGCAACAGTGTTATACCTCTGTTCAAAATTCATAACTCGATAGAGAGAAAAAAAAAGACAAATCCGGGTTACAAACTTAAACTGAGGGAAACGTATCAAAAATATGAGAACTACGACACAACAGAAACACAACACCGAAATGTAACACACACAGAAACGAACTTTAAAGTAACAATGGTCATGTTCCTGACTTGGTACAGGGCATTTTATGAAAAAATGGTGGGTGGAACCTGGTTTTGTGGCAAACCCAACCTCCCGCTTTAATGGCAGTGTTAATTATAACATTAAAATGACAACATTACATGACAGGGCTACAATAAATAAATAGGAGAAAATATAGGACAGAGAAACAAACGAATACATGGAATAATAGCCATCAAAAGGTAACAGGTTAAAAAATATGTATATATGCCAGACGCGCGCTACGTCCACACTATGCTCAGATGAAAAAAGTTTGAAAGCCATAACAACTACAAAGTTGAAGTTCGCCGAGGACCAAAAGTTCCAAAAAGTTGTGAAGCCAGGGTTATATGCCTAGGACAAAAACATCATTAGTATCACAAATCATACATAGTTTTGCAACCAGTAAATTTTATAAAATGACTATATGATAGCATATACATGATTAAACTGAAGTGGTGACAAGCTATAGAGTAACAGGAATATATAACAAAATCACAGCCGTGTTAGCCAAAGTCATAGTAACGCCCAAAGTGACGTCACATTTAAATTTCTATAACGTGTTCCAAAAATTAAGAAAGAATTTGGATGAAATTCAAGATTAGATTTGTTTGACTTATCTAACTTATATTTATAACAGTGAAAATTAAAATACTAATAGCATGTCTTTTAACAATCTTTTGAGCATTTTCTTCTAAAGTTTTACTAGCTGATCGAGACTACAAAAAAAATTGTTAATTCAGAATGATTTTCTCTTGTTTCCGTTGTATATGTCTGTGTTAAAAGTCGACATATTTTTTTTTTTTTTATGTTAAACATCAATAATTTTGTTTTTTTTTTAATCTGTATCATTTAAAACTATTAAAAATATTTCTAAATACGATTTTTTTTGTGCTGAAACTAAAACACGAAAGTTGGAACCAATAATTGGAATTGCATAATGTTGAAATAGAACTTGCAGTTTCTTTACATGGCATAATTAGATACAATATTTATATAAAATCAATAACATTTTGGTCTAGATTTAAAAAAAGGGTTTAATGAACTTCTTGATTTAACTACTATTTTTACATCTGTTCTTCTTGGTAGGTCCATAACTCTGTAATATGATGTTTTGACTTATTTAACCTTCATTTCTCAATTAGATCATAGAAGCATCTGAACTTCATTACTTTAAGATAAAGCGTTCCTTCGTTGATTGTTATCAAATTTCACAAATGTTGTTTAGAATTGATGCTTTACTGACACACTGAACTTAGCTGAAGAAAGTAGGCCATTTGTTTAAACGTATTATATCGAGTGAGTTTTTTTTTAATTGAGATCATTGTTTTAACTGGTTTTTTTTTCGCATTGTCTTTATGTGTTAATTATAGAGCATATTGCTTTTAGTCCGTAAGAAATAATCTATTAAGGTAGTAAAAATAATTAGAAATCGAATGAACTATAAAATGAATGAGATCGATTGCATTAACTGATAGTCAAGATCTATAATGCATGCATCATAGAAATCCAACGAAATATAAAAAAATGAATGTTAATGCATGAACAAGAACTACCCGACATAAATAGACACTGGTATTTAGATGCTAGAGTCTTTTCATTCTTCATACGAAACTTCAATATGTTCTGATTGAAATTGTGACACGGTTTTAATGGCTGTATTTTGACAATTTTACCTATTATGACTGTTTTGTTCAAGAATCGTTTTGAATATGATGAAATGCGATGCGACTGTCATACAAATGCGAGGTTTAGCGCTATAAAACCAGGTTCTACATTAGAGAATGTCTGTATCAAGTCAGCAATATGGCAGGTGTTGTCCATTCGTTTGATGTGTTTTATCATTTGATTTTGACATTTGATTAGGGACTATTTGTTTTGAATTTTTCTCGGAGTTCAGTATTTTCGTTATTTTACTTTTTATGCATAAAAGTCTAAGTCGTCTAAAAAAGAAACACACTTTGATTACATTTAATGATGATTGTCATAAAATACGTATACCAAACGTAATAAATATGTTGTCAATCAAGAAATCAAACATCCTCATCGTACCAGATGTGGGCGTCAATGAGAAAACCTTTAATTTAAGTCACAAGTGTTATATATAAACATGTCAAAATTAACATTTTTGACCTAAACTTATGCAAATTCGAATTTTTGTTTTGGAAAACAGATTAACATATTGATGATTATAGTGTGAGGTCTTACACGAGCAACACGACAGGTTAACATGTGGATCAGGATCTGCTTAATCCTTTCGGAGTGCCTGAGATCAAACCCGGGCTGTTTTGTGGTGTGTTTGAATGTCCCAGTTGTATCTTTCGCGATCAAGTTACTATTGCAAAAAGAGGATTATCTTTATCAAGGTAGGGAAAAAATAAAAACCAACAAAATGTTAAACATGATCAGGAAAACATTAATTTTTAAAATGCTTTGGAGTTTTCAAAGTGTTTTCACTTTGCATGCAAACAAACTTTGACATTAAACGACGCCTTAAATAAATCAATTTCTGGATGTAAACTCTCTTATGATATTCTGGCAACGTTGATTTTTTTTTTAAACTGATGCTTTATGTTGGCAGTAAATTTCAATTTTAACGTATAGATTTAACATTTTTTTATCGATTAGTTCAATATTTGCAAATTGTCATTAGAACATAAAAAAATATGTACATGAATCGGAATAGCCTCAGTGCAGCTTGGGAACACTATATATGACGCGTCTAAAATATACTGCAGTTACAAACACCTTAATTAGTTATCAAAGGTACCAGGATTATAATTTAGTACTCCAGACGCGCGTTTCGTCTTCATAAGACTCATCAGTGACGCTCATATCAAAATATTTATAAAGCCAAGCAAGTACAAAGTTGAAGAGCATTGAGGATCCAAAATTCCAAAAAGTTGTGCCAAATACGGCTTAGGAAATCTATGCCTGGGATAAGAAAATCCTTAGTTTTTTGAAAAATTCAAAGTTTTGTAACAGGAAATTTATTAAAATGACCACATGATTGGTATTCATGTCAGCACCGAAGTGTTGACTACTGGGCTGGTGATACCCTCGGGGACGAAACGTCCAACAGCAGTGGCATCGACCCAGTGGTTTAAAAAGTTATCAAAGGTACCAGGATTATAATTTAGTACGCCAGACGCGCGTTTCGTCTTCATAAGACTCATCAGTGACGCTCATATCAAAATATTTATAAAGCCAAACAAGTACAAAGTTGAAGAGCATTGAGGATCCAAAATTCCAAAAAGTTGTGCCAAATACGTCTTAGGTAATCTATGCCTGGGATAAGAAAATCTTTAGTTTTTTGAAAAATTCAAAGTTTTGTAACAGGAAATTTATTAAAACGACCACATGATTGATATTCATATCAACACCGAAGTGTTGACTACTGGGCTGGTGATACTCTCGGGGACGAAACGTCCACCAGCAGTGGCATCGACCCAGTGGTTTAAATAGTCATCAAAGGTACCAGGATTATAATTTAGTACGCCAGACGCGCGTTTCGTCTTCATAAGACTCATCAGTGACGCTCATATCAAAATATTTATAAAGCCAAACAAGTACAAAGTTGAAGAGCATGGAGGATTCAAAATTCCAAAAAGTTGTGCCAAATACGGCTTAGGTAATCTATGCCTGGGATAAGAAAATCCTTAGTTTTTTGAAAAATTCAAAGTTTTGTAACAGGAAATTTATTAAAATGACCACATGATTGATATTCATTTCTACACCGAAGGGTTGACTACTGGGCTGGTGATACCCTCTTAAACACGTTGTTATCATGATGATTAAGGTTTTTTTTAGCTTTATATCCATGATTGTGACAAAACCACTAACTTATGTAAATATTAATCTATGTTTTATTTTCAAAATATGCAATTTTTATGTTTTCCGTCTACAGCAAACAACAATATATTGCTGTAAAATGTCACATCGTTTAAATGGGAAATAACTGTAACAGTAGATTATTAACAATTCACATTTCCTTAATAACATAATATTTTAAAACAAGTACTAAATATACAACTGTGGAAAATTAACAGTTAAATGCAAAGTGGGTCTTGAATTTTTAATTAAAAAAATAAAATAAATGTGTTCTGTTAGCATCGTGACTACCAAATTGCTAATGTACTTTCCTGCAGTTATCTAATTCTAAAACTTAATTATCTCAATCGCCAGAACAACTAAACTCCATGAATATGATGAAAATTTAAACAATAAAATGATAGATAAGATATTGCTTAAAATGTACCCAGAACTGTAGATGAAATTTGACAAAAAACAGGTTAAAAATTAAGAAAGTAACAAATCCTCTGGTGAAAATAAGAAAGAATATCTGAAGCATTCATTTTATATTATTTCTTTTATGTAAGTAAAGCTGCATATTTTTTACTTTTCCACATTTTGCTCATTTTGAAGGCCGTACAATGACCTACAGTGGCTGCATGTTACATCTTCGCTATATGGTGGATAGTAACTGTTGTCACATTGGCAATCATACAATATCTTCTAATCTTATAGAGATTTTTGTTACAGCGCCATATTACATTGTATTTTCTAACTCCAGTGTTTACTATTAACTTCCTTCCCATTCATAGCACAATACTACATCACATGTCTATAAAGTATTGATTTTCATGTTATAAGGAATAAAATTGCTGTGAATACACGATTGACTATACTTGACAAAGAACAACTCTCGTAACAATTTGTTTGATTTTCCAATTGATCTAACACTAAAATTACTATTAAACTTTTAGGAAAAACATTTAAGTTGTACACTTTCGGTAATTGAATTCAGGATTAATACAAATTCATCAACTAGAAATGAACAGTTTTCGATGTATCACTTAATAATGTCGATTATAAGAGAGAAGACGTTATTAAAAATCAAAATATATTTTATTGGCGAAGTAAGATCATGGCTTCTGTCGGTTACCAACCCACAAACAAAGGGTCTTTGGGCAACCGTAAATTAGATACAAATAAAATAGATAAATAAAAATTAGATGCAAATAAAATAGATAAATAAAATTCAAAATTCAAATAAAAAACTAAAATGAAATGAAATTTTGAAATAATGGGGTGCTGACTTGAACCCTGGCAACAGATGTCCAAAATCAACATGAGAAACTACGTTTGAGGTGGAAATGAAGATTACATGGATTAATGTTCTAAATTAAATAATAATACAGTGATAAATCAAGTTCATCGGTACTGGTGCAGCCTATAAAGTCCGACCTAGTGATGAACTCTGCTAAAAGACTGTCATAACATTATTTATCGGTACACTATGACTGTTAATCCGTTATCACTCGTCAGATGGACGTCATACTGTGGTTAATTGTGTTTATAGACTGGTGAAGAGTTGTAAATCCAGAAGCCGTGACAGGAATTCTATATTGAGGTTAAAAACGGCATACTGTAAAACATGGTATGGTACGATGGTATGGTATGTGTTATGGTATGATGGTATGGTACGAATACCATCATACCATGGTATGTATGAATGGTACCATGGTATGGTATGATGGTATGGTACAAATTACTATACCATGGTGCAAATTATTATACACTGGTATGAAGCATGGTATGGTTTTTCAAAACAGGAAATTTTGAAAAGTTAATAAACCTATTCTAAAACAGGATTTTATTAATTATTTGTTTTGTTTTCTTTCTTGTTTGACCTATTCCAAAACTTTTTTTTTAATGAGCAACAGGAACAAGAATTTTTGTTGAAAAACAATGTAAACAAAATATTCATTGGTTCAATTTTTCTAAGACATTTAGACTCAAAACAATTAATTTAGAAAAGAATTGCCCACACACATTTAAAAGCTGAGTCAGTTCTTTAGTTAGGATATTGACATACATTAAGCAAGTTAAGAACTTCATGAAGTTGTTAGCAAAAATTAAAATTGATAAAATCTTGATTTATTCTTGTACTTTCCTTGCGACACAGTAAAACTATCATGCTGAAGAAAAACAGCCAAAGTGTGGTTACGTTTTACTAACCATTGATATCATGTTGATAGTCCTAAATATAAAGTTTTACTATAAGTATCACATAAACTTAACAAGATCCAAGAAAATGAGGTCAAGGTCAGATAAACCAAACGAGAAATGCACATATATGAGAAGATGTGGTATGAGTGCCAATGAGAGAACTCTCCATCCAAGTCACAATTTGTAAAAGTAAACCATTATAGGTCAAAGTACCGTCTTCAACACTGAGTTTTGGTTCACACCTAACAGCAAGCTATAAAGGGCCAAAAAATGACTAGTTTAAAACCAACAGTCTAATCCATACTAGATAAAAAAAAAAAAAAAAAACGAGAAACGAGAAGCACTTATGAACCACATCAATAAATGACAACCATTGAACATCAGGTTCTTGTTTGGACACCTGACATTCATTTAATACAACAAATATAGTTGACATATTGCTTATAGTTTTAGAAAAACAAACCAAAAACACAAAAACTTAACACTGAGCAATGAACCGTGAAAATAAGGTCAAGGTCAAATAAAACTTGTGAGACTAACATGTACATCATAAGATATTTCCATACACCAAATATAGTTGACAAGTTTACCTATTGCATATTATATCAGAGAAAAGACCAAGACCAAAACTTAACTTTGAACAATAAAAATGAGGTCAAGGTCAGACGACACCTGCCAGTTGGACATGTACACATTACAATCATTCCATACACAAGAATCTTTTCAACGAGGACAACCGGGTCCTTTCATGCAATATGGGATGCATGGTTGCATGGGTGTTTTATAATAACAAATCAATCTTTAATTAGGTTGAAAGAATAGCATTACGAAAGAATAGCACTTCGCAATTTGAATTGATGAAACAATAGTTATAAAAAAGGCAGATAAAAATATAAATTGTGTTATCTTAGACTAGCTACACTATATAACAGAAGTCACAACACAACTAAATACTCAACATTACTACTGCCAATTAGATCCATTTTTAACATTGCAGAATTGAAAACACAGGTCATTGAGTATGTTAAATCATTATAAGACCATAATCGACAACATATCATTTACAATTTTAATAAATGGTTCAAAAATTAAGAGATGCATATTTAGGGAACCATGCAACCGCAGCCAGTGCCTATTTTGTTTTATGGCGGGAGCCCTAATAAATTATGGTTACATCTCGGTTTAATCATACAACTAATAGCTTACATGCTTTTATAAAAAGGAACTGTAAAGGTTTACTGATTTCAATTGTAAATCATTAAATCCAAGGTATAAATCACAAAGTAACCTGTAAGGTGTCAAAAGACGAAGCTGCTAACGCCTCTTCCATCTCCAAGTCCCTAGAACTCATAGCTTACATGAATAAGCCTTTGGACCATCTTTACATTTCTGAAGTTTCAAACTAGCGAATTTGGCATCAAATTGAGAACCAAGTCCTCATTTTTCGACCTCTTCTACCAGGCCACACTGTTCAATTATTTTTCGAATTGTAAATTGAAACGGTACTTTATTTTTCACAACTCCATTCAGGTGCTCTGGGTCAATATAACTTATCAAACTTTCTATATCATCAGTTAATTGTTTTTATCTTGGAACTGACCAGGGATTTAGCTGGTTGAGAAGTGGCCACTCCTGTTAACTTTGGGAGACAGAAATGAACTACATTGGTTAGAGGTATAAGGCGAGGGTTGAGATCTCACAAAACATGCTTAACACTGCCACATTTGTTGCACCTGTACCAAGTCTGGAACCTCTGCTCTAGTCTTGTTTTTATTCAAATTTTGGTTCATTTATATGTTTCGGAGTTTATTGTCACGTTTATTTTATATGAACTAGTACACATTTTTGTTCAGAAAACGGCCATATAACTTCTAACCCCACCCCCCTTTTTGAAGTTAAATTATTGCTCCCTTAGGAGCCAGCTACAGCCCGCCTCCTGGTGCAAGATTTTTTCGCTGTGTAAAAGCCCTTTTTTTTTTTGCCTTGGGCTGTTTTCTACTCTCTGGGCGGGTTGTTGTTTCTTTGACACAATCCCCATTTCCATTCTAAATTTTATGAAGGATTTACTATACTCAAAGATAGTTACATATATGCTGCTTATGTTACTCCTTTGAGGAAGCACCGTAAAGAAAGAAATGGACAGCAAATTTAATGAGATTAGTGTGAATCTTAAAATTCTTGTAAACAACAGGTACATGTAAGATCAGTTCTCAGGGACAAATTATGTCCAAAAACACTTTAAGTGTCTAGTAACAGATTACAGGAATCCCATTTTCATAAAAACAGTAAACACCACTTCAAATTTTAACAGAACAGATAACAGCCAGTGGGTTGAAATCAGTTAACAGTTTAGTTTTGTCTTAAATAACAGTTAAATACACAAAGGCAAAAACAGGTTAACACAAAAAGGTATTGCTCCCCACCCCCCCCCCCCCCCTCTTATAGGTCATTATGTTGATCATTTTCTTATACTTATAGTTCAAAATCAGTCTACATATATAAAGGATACTACATCATTCATTAATATCATTGAGAAATTAGAACCTATGGCAAATAGCCTTTTGGTTACGTATAATATAACACAGATGTTTACTACCCATGACAGTTTTGACAAATCAAGCTACACCGTCAACGTATTAATACATTTGTTGAGAATCATTTTAGAAAACATAGCATTTGAATTCGATGGAAAAATTTATAAACAAATAAACAAATAATAGTTGCAGCAATTGGTGCAGTCCCTTCACGGGAAATCTGTGATATACTTAATCATGTTAACATATTCGAAATAATGAATCAAATACTTTAATTCTGCATTACATAATATTCTATCATGGCAGATATAGGGACAATATGTATTCATAATATTCGATGGAACATCAGATGAAATAATAGATTTTTTTCGTCTAGCAAATTATTATAACCCTTACTTAATTTAAAGCTCAAACGAAAAAATGTCGTTCTGAGATGTTGATGTAATTAAAGGTAAAATATTTACAACACATGGCATAATTGACCTTGAAATACATTTTAAAGAAACCTATTCTTATCTCTATCTGCTCAGAAATAGCTGTCACTCTCAGCATGTATTAAAAAAATGAAATAAAGTTGTTTAATAAAATCTCACATAATAAAAAAAGACTCATTCCTTGGTTGATATGGTGCATTAACTTCCATAATGCACATTGTTTTTTACATGTAAATGAAGAAAACAAAACAAACTCTACAACATGTGGTATCTATCAACTAACATATATAGTATTATATTAGTGACAGTTTAATTTGAAAGTATGGTGTTTTCTAATCCACACAGGAGATGCACTCACCTTTTATTCACATTTTTAGTGGAATTTCTTGGCCATAGATGTAGACAGAATATGCAACTGTTTAAAGTGTCATATTTCAAAACAATATAAAAGTTGACCATTGACAGAAGGTTATGCAATAAAACTTTAATACATTATCTAGATTATAATCAAAAGATATGCAGTACTTCCCAAAATTTCAAAGACTAATTGACAGCCATTATCAATGTGTCAGAACAGGACATTATATCTATCTTATCTTAACTTAATAGTTATCTGAGATGTTTAAATTTAGTTTTCTCTTATTTTCTGTTCACAGCTTTATACATGTAAGTGATAGTCTATCTGGTGTGTCTTCATCTATTTCGTAAAATATTATTTTCATAAATAAAACAGATACATAATGTCAACAAATTAAAAAAAAAATCATATTTCATATTACCTAAATTAATTTTCCAAAATTTCCTACTTCAAAAAACCATACCATGCTTCATACTATCAAGTTATACCATGGTATAATAATTTGTACCATGGTATAGGAATTCGTACCATACCATCATACCATACCATGGTACCATTCATGCATACCATGGTATGATGGTATTCGTACCATACCATCATACCATAACACATACCATACCATCGTACCATACCATGTTTTACAGTATGCCGTTAAAAACAAGCAGAAATCTGTAAAATAAGACATAAAACAGCAGTATCGAAAAACGAAAAGAGGAGGGATGGGTGGGTTTACATTAATTATGCGTACAATAAACTCAACAATCTGACCTAAGATGAATTCAGTTACTTCCTAGCAGACCGTGCATTCAAACTATTGTGAGGAGTGCTTTAGCTGTTAAAATTGATATGCCGTGTAATCGAATTAAGACATGTGCGTTACATTGACCTGTGCATGAACTGTCGCAAGTCTTGCCTTCCTCTGATAACGCGATTTAACGGTCAAGCCCTTTAAATCGAATTATAAGAGAGAAGACGTTATTAAAAATCAAAATATATTTTATTGGCGAAGTAAGATCATGGCTTCTGTCGGTTACCAACCCACAAACAAAGGGTCTTTGGGCAACCGTAAATTAGATGCAAATAAAACAGATAAATAAAAATTAGATGCAAATAAAATAGATAAATAAAATTCAAAATTCAAATAAAAAACTAAAATGAAATGAAATTTTGAAATAATGGGGTACTGACTTGAACCCTGGCAACAGATGTCCAAAATCAACATGAGAAACTACGTTTGAGGTGGAAATGAAGATTACATGGATTAATGTTCTAAATTAAATAATAATACAGTGATAAATCAAGTTCATCGGTACTGGTGCAGCCTATAAAGTCCGCCGCTAAACAAGTTCAAAAACATTCATTTCATAAAGAATGTTTTGGAACTTGTTACCGCCAACCAGTATCATACATTGAGAGTCGATATAACAGATAACTCTGATTGTAATATTGTGTAATAACAAGAATCTGACCGCAGTAACTACTAGCTAACAGATTCCCGAAGCCAATGACCTACTTCGCCGTTTGATGGTCAATAAATGGATGCAAATTGATAATAGCATAACTGGATAATAAATAGATGAAAATAGATAATAGCATAACTGAAGTTGTAACTTGTATAAAATTAGATAACTTTGTATATCTGACAAATAACATATTCCTTCTCACTGTAGTTTGGTTCAATCACTTATTTGGAATCTTGTTCTTGTATTGCAATCGTGGTAACATTGGAACCAAGCACATTTGACTAAGGTTACAAATCTTGGAAAAAATCAATATCGCTTATAAGTTAAGTCCTATCGTATTGAACGCTTTGTCCGATGTCATGTCCATTTTAGTGGATTACTTAATATTGCGGGGCCCTTCGAGAATGAGCATACGATTAGTTTATCTCTTTACTTTAAATGCCTCATAACACTTTGACCTTGCTAACAAATTGTGATACTGAAATGTATAAGAGAACACAACTATAAGTAGCTACAATCTTCCGAGCACGAACGAAGTCATTTTGGTGATTGAAAAACCCACTATCCAAGCACGCTTTTGGAAACATGCAATATCTTAAATTGACAATCAATCAAAATCAGCTCCAGATTGGAAATATACACTTTAGAAAAATAATAAAATTGATATGATAACAGATGAAGATATTTGACTTGCCAACTGTTATGTTTGTAATCAGATATATGGTTAATACTTTTTATATTACCAATGACTGAATTCTACTTTTACCATCAGAAAATATAAAAACTAAAAGATCTGACATGAATGTCAATGAGGCAACTATTTGCCTAAAACTTAATAGCGTGGGCGTAAACAGCTATAGGCCACCGTACAGCCTTCAACATTGAACATAGTCCATACAGTATAATAGCAATAAAAGGCCCCGGCAACAATTCAAACAAGAAAACAAGGCCATGTTTAAGTATAAATCAATCTAAACGTAAAACAAGTATAATAGACTGCGACAAACAACAAGTTTGTGAGAACTAAGCCCGCTCGTAACCGGGGACAGTGGTTAACAACACAAAATAAAACAAAGTTGAGGTAGGTTTGTTTGACTCATCAGATCGACACAAACAATACACAACTAACAAATAGACTAAAGACATCAAGTACCCACCTAAGAGTACTCGCAGTTACTGAAAGCTTGTTCAAAGCCAATTGAAACTAGTAAATGAATCGTGTTTCCCCAGACAAAAACTTTTTAAACTGGGGTGCAGTTAAGACCCCCAAAATTAGACTCTAAAAATAGCCGATGGAATATTGCCGTCTTTAGGGCGCTCGTCAATACGGCATTAAAACTGGTATCTTGTAACATTTTGTTTTGTTTGTTTAATTTTGTTTTTGTTTTTGTTTTTTTTTTTTTGTCAGTTTTGTTTTTGTTTTTTGTTTTGTTTTTGTTTTATTGCATATCATGCGTATGGCGTTCGACAACAATTATTATCCCAAATCATTTATGACTGCTTCCAAAAACGAATATTCCCTAACATACGTATATACATAAAATTCCATGTATAACTGTTCACAGTATTTAACCCAATTGCGTTGTTTCTCTTTCAGATAACAAAATAGTACTAATTAGCAGTTTTATAGTCTGAGATATACGCTACTATTAAATCTAAACCACAAAAGCAATAAAATCAATTCATCACCTAACTTATTTGAACTTTTCTTGACCTCTGTAATGATATAAATAAGATTTAAGAAAACCATTAACCCAGACAATAACTCGCTTAAGTTGTAAATGTATATCAACAATTTTCAGACGATAATTTTATCAAAGGTCTACACATCTGGTAATAAAGTTTGTAAACGTAACTTGCAGAAGTGTATACTATTTCTTCTCTATTCGTTATTAATGTTAATTAAAAGATTATAATTGCCAGTGATACAACTATCCACTTAAGTACAAATGAAGTAAATGTAAGCAAATATATGCAACCTTACGGCTTTAAACAATGAGAAGAGAAAAAAAAAAAAAAAAAAAAAAAAAAAAAAAAAAACCCATACCGTATAGTCTGCTATTAGAGGCCCCGACATTAAAAATATAAAACAATTCGATGGAAAAATAACGGCCTAATTTATAACAAAACAGTTTACGAAAAACAAATATGACAGACATAAACCAACGATGCCTTTTTCCAAGTAAAGTAGTAAAACTATCTTGCCTTGCTGATCAATTTTCTAAAATTTGAGACTAATAGAAACATTGTAATCTGTAAAACTAATATCATTTTAACTTTAAAGTTGATAATGCGCAAGTGGATTGATAGCTACTAGTTCCACTCATATGAAAAATCCAATAAAGCTAGTTTAAACAAACCCCGAAAAAAAAAACCAATAAAGATTCGTTACTTAAACGGCAAACAGATGGCAATAATATTTTCAGCTTATGTAAATATTTGATGGTTATAGCAATCTTGAAAATCAACATTTGATTATCTTGTCCATTACATGTAGCATTTTATTTTTCTGGGCACGATTAAAACGTGCGCAAAAAAGCTGTGTGAGTAATGACGGTTTATCCTAGTGCAAGACCTTAGTTTGATCACATTATTTATACATAATACAGACAGGGTATGAATGATTTGTTGTGATCATGGTACATGAATAATAGCCATAGATCTAAATCAACTGGTCCCCAGTTACAAGACTGTGAAATTGCTTTCTTTAACCGAAACAGCTCGTTTCCAACTTATGACCTGCATGAACCCTGCTAGCTCCAAGTCTTATTTGCTCATATACTGGATGAGCTCTCTTGCCTACTTCAAATTGGTTGTTAAATAAATATCTAATATAAAAATGCATCAGTTTACTTACTGATATCATTGATATTTACCGTTGATGAATTTTTATATAGCTGCGAGATACCATTTATTTTTTTATATTATATATATACTTCGCACAAATAGTGCAGAACTAGTTTCTGAAATTACTGAAATGGTTCTCTCTTTTATAAAGATGACATATGAAAATAAATCAAATTTAGGTAAACTTGTGGTGAGAATGATATAATTAGAATAAATGTAAAAATTCCTTCGTGATATGTACACATACTAAAAATGCTCTGAATATAAAATTACTTGCGGGACTATACCTTCTCAGTGTAATTATAAAATAAATCAGTGTTGAAATGTGTTTTTATCGGGATGAGATATATGGATAAGAAACCAATTATAAATAAATAGATCTTATTCTTATTCTTATTCGTGGTATGGTCTTTCATAGTAAAAGCAATCCGGATCAATATAGTATTCGCCATTTAAAATCGTTTTCCTTATTATGCTCGAAATGCTACTACTGAAATCATTGTTAAAGCTAAAATTGGCATGTACTGAATTAGCTACATTAAAATTAAAGAATAAAAGATGTACCTGTTTTTTTGGTGTAATTAGATAAGGCATACTGCCACTTCTCTGACTAACATACATATAGATGGTCCTGCTGATGAATGAAATAATCCTGCATAACAAATTTTCAGTTTCTGTTTCAGATGCGTAGCTATTTTGACATCACAGCTGGCTAAAGCAGTTTTCTTTACCCCAATTATAACACCTCTTTCAACGCCTTTTCTACTCAGGCATCATAAACCTTCCAATAAATGTCATTATGAACAAATATAATTAAAATAATATATATTTTATACACTAAATAAATATCAAAATGTGTGCAATTCAATTTGGATAATCGAAAAAACAATCGGTTATAAAGACACAACTTCAAAATATGAATGAATATTATTTAAAATAAATATTATAATATATATCAGAGACATATTGTATTATATGTCTCTGTATATATGCAATGCAATTTGGTGGACCGAAAAACAATCGGTTCTAAAGACATCACTGTAGCTGCCATATCAAAAATGTTATCAACTAATTTCTTTTAACGGAGGCTCAAATTTGAAATATAATTTACGATTTACTGCTGTCCTAAACACGCTAAAGAACAATAAATGGTACCATAAATTAATTAATTGCATTTGATGGTATTAATGTCTCACAAGGCAACCCGATTATTAAATAATAGTTAACATACCTGATAATGGACCAATACCATTTTAATCTGCATTACGAAATGTAAATTGAATAGAAATACCTGGAATCTAGTTTTCAATTTTAATACCTCGATAAAAAAATACAAAAATATTAATGTAACTGGAATTAAAAACTATGTGAATCAAACATTTATTATACAATCCAACATAAATTAAAATAAATTCGCTCGTATTATAATAACTTTAGTCAAAGATTTGTATACTATATATAAATCCTTGCTTTAGTAAATTGTCCACTAATGTATAAATTATCAAGTTGAATGTGACCGATTTTAAATTAATTAATCAATAATCTGTTGAAATTGAAAAATTAATAAGATAAGTATTTACATTAATTATGCGTACAATAAACTCAACAATCTGACCTTAGATGAATTCAGTTACTTCCTAGCAGACCGTGCATTCAAACTATTGTGAGGAGTGCTTTAGCTGTTAAAATTGATATGCCGTGTAATCGAATTAAGACATGTGCGTTACATTGACCTGTGCATGAACTGTCGCAAGTCTTGCCTTCCTCTGATAACGCGATTTAACGGTCAAGCCCTTTAAATCGAATTATAATGTTCTCTTTATAATTTTCGTTAACATGAAAAAAAGTCAGTTTTTCTTTTCTTATTTTGAAATTTCCGTTATTTAACTATGCTGGAACTAAATTGTGGAGTACACATCTCATTCAATTCAATGATGTCTTATTTTTTTGTTACTGTTATAATATTACTGAACTAGAATAAATCAGTGAATATTAATTTAAATAATCGTTTGTTTAAAAAATGCTCTGAATACGTGTGTATGACATTTTTGTGATTTAATATCCAGTATCTAATTGTATTGTCGTCAATAAGGCAGTCAATTAAAAAAACAATATTCAACTTGGGAAAGTTGTCAATTTCAAGATTCAACATACTTAATTCATTAAATAATTTGAAATATTCTAACTGATTTGTTTTTCTTCATTTCAGAACTTTAGTTCTTTATAGTTTATGGATACATATAGAACATTTAAACAATTAAAACATTAGTACCTTTTTGGTTTTAATGCGTCTGCTTTAATAACGAAACATATCATGCAATTCTAAAACTCATTACTTAATGTAGTTAGTCTAGATATTGAATTGTCTGGACTAAGTCTATTTATCCGTAAGCATGACCAACTGATAAAGTAGAGCCTATAGAATGATGCTTTACAAAACTTACGCCGAGGGAGACATTTTGCAATAGCTATCTCTCCTGCAATATCGATATTACATTACACAAACACTGTCTTTAAAATCTAGACGTCAAAATCATTTATTTTTCCACACCTGCTTCTAATGAAAAGTGCCGAGATAATATCTCAAAAAGTTCATTACACTTTGTATTTTGTTTCTACAGGATTGAAAAACTCAATAAAATGGCAAAACAACTAAATATTTTTTTATAATAACTGTGCTAAATTGAGATTTTCGTTAGTGAGAATATGATAATGACAATTAGGTTTAAGAGGAAACATACTTACTACTACATTTATTTTTTTTGTTCGATAACTATTCCAATGAAACAATCAATAAAAACCATAGTACAGTAAATGCCAAAAAATTCAAAGTAACATACACTGTACATGTTTAATGTTTGATCTAAAATTATAGAAAAACATAGTATTAAAGGAAAAACAAATTTGAAAAGTACTTTTCCAGATAAAACGGGAAAGAAATACGTTCTAACTGGTCCTGTCCATTGTGCAGGGGTTACATTGTATATATCAGAATACACAGCTTCATAGGCTAATAACATTGTTGCAATATATGAATATAACTACCTATATAGCACAATCCCTCTGATGCAATCGATTTTTAGCCAAAGTATAATCACTGCACGTAGACATGCATTGCCTAATCTTAAGGACAAACATCTTTATAACTTCTTGCAGAATCAATCAGATAGCTTCCTGCGAATTTTTTACAATTTTGCCGTTTAGTTTCATCAATGTGTAGCGCGAAGGTCAACTACCGATGTAAGCCTTTTATAATTATTACAAAGTCTTTTCCCGACAGAGGCGTCCTTTGTGAGTCTAATCAGATGAAGTGCCAACGCTTGTATCATCTGTAAATGCACCCTTGTGTCGTACCCAGACTGCAAGTGTTACATTTACCGACGATGTATGGTTGTTCAGCCACTTTTTTGCCGTTATATACAGTATATTATTGGTATGAAAGACTTGATAAACATTCATTGGAACGTGAAATAATTGGAAACTTTATATAATATTTGAAAACAAATCTACATATCTGACAGAAAATCAAAGTTACTGCACGTGCATTTTTATACAAATATTGTGTGTTTATCAAAGTTATCTTTACCCTCAGACTTGAAATGGATAAATTTATGAATGAATACAATATCTACATAGTTTAGTTACTACATTTATCGAATCGCTCTTTAAACAACTTTGGTTTCGGAAGTACCTGATCAGAAATAAAATTTCCTAAAAAAGTACAATGTTTCAGTTTTTCTTACGAAGCCTGTAACTTTCTGCTAAATCTCGAAGCATAGGATATGAATTGAAGCTGTGTATTCATACATAAAAAACGGAGACAAATTTATATAAAACCGACCAAACTTGTCTCTGAATTAAAGAAGCAAATACCTAACTTTCTAACATTAATCCCAACCGAGTATCGATCTTTCCGCTTCCAAAAATCGAGCGATCGTCTGTTTAGCAAACAAAAAAAAAGTATGTATACATTACAAAATATTATCATTTTATTTATTTTTATATTTCGATAAAAAGGAGATTTTGTCGGAGAAAATTTAACGATATTCAATTTGAAACGTTGACAAATTGAATAATTTATTCATAATACTATTATGACTGTAGCAAAGTTCTCTGAAAACAAAATCATAGAAGGAACATCACCTTTGTTTGTTCATTTCTTAATGAATATAATAATCCTATCACAGATTGATATATTTTAATCTTTTTATTTCCTTTAAATTGTCAAGCAATATCCAATGCTTGTCAAGAGGGATAGACAACTTAATTATCAAACAATAATATACTGACAGAAAATGAACGCACCGTGTTTTAATTTTTTGAATTGTACTGTTAGTGCATAATGAGCATAGAACCAGAATAATTTAAGTTTTATTAAAACTCACAAAATGGACATAGGTGCACAAAAAAGAATAAGTATTCATTGAACAGACACGTAAACTACTCTCATTGTCATACTGTTCTACAGCATCTCTCTAAATCATAATTTATCATACTGAAGTAATTCGAGTTACGTAAGTTAAGGAAACACCGACAAATATTTATGCATCAATAGCCTGATAATATGAGCTGAAATGTAATACACCTTTCACACGGCATTACAGATCTCTTATAAACTGTTATTATTTCATAAAATGGGTGTTTTTAATGGTTTTTGGTCTTGTATTTTTGTTTGCATTATCTTGACCTTTACATTTATTTGTGGCATTTGATTGGTGGTCCATGGACGGACACCATATATCACCTTTTATTTGAATCAACGTTTTGCCTGACTTTGTTCTAAATAAGAACCGAAGAAAAAAGGGATAATATCAGACAGTGATTTATATATGTATTTGTTGTCATTAAAGTTACTCGGAATAAGTATGATACATGTATGTTGGTCTTGAATCTCAAATCAAAAGAAGAGGAGGGGATCAATTATAATTTCTAACATAGAATAACAACATAGAAAAAAGTAGCCAAGTGGTCATACATTTTTTTATAACACAACTAACGATACACACAGTATTGGAAAAGTATCCCATATAAATGAAGACAAAATAATTCTACAAAAGAGGGACGAAAGATACCAAAGGGACAGTCAAACTCATAAATCTAAAACAAACTGACAACGCCATGACTAAAAATGAAAAAGACAAACAAACAACAGCACACACGACACAACATAGAAAACTAAAGAATAAACAACACGAACCCCACCAAAAAACTAGGGGTGATCTCAGGTTCTCCGGAAGGGTATGCAGATCCTGCTCCACATGCGGCACCCGTCGTGTTGCTTGTGTGAAAACAAATCCGGTAAATGGTCTAATTCGGTAGTTCACATTCATGAAAGGGAGGGGGATTGTAGTTACGACTAAAGGAACATATCCGTTATCATTTGTGAAACGGTTATTCCATAACGGTCAACCAACTCGTGATGGCGTCCGTAAAATTTACGAAGGGATGATTTCAACTTCACCATTTGGAACTCTTGGTTTAATAGCTTCCTTGTGAGCAGCAACCCTCTATCAAGAAAATCATGATAGGAAATGCAAGCACCGGAATATCGTATCAATTGGGAGATATATACCCCGTATGCAGGTGCTGCTGGAATGTTGCTACTTAGAAATGGAGAGTTCACAATTGGAAAGCTGAAATCATCTCTTTTGTCGTAAAGTTTTGTTTTCAACCGACCCTCATTGTCAATTTCTAGATGTAAGGCAAGATATGAGGCCGACTTAACTGTATCTGTAGTATCCTTTATCTCTAGCTCGATTGGATAGATGCGTTCCACATAGTCACCAAATTTTGAATTATTTAGTGAAAGAACATCATCTATATATCGAAAAGTAGAGTTAAAGAATATTGCTAACTTCTTATCTTTCTTCCTAAGAAGTTCCTGCATAAGGTCAGCCTCATAATGTCATTTAATAATCTATAGGTCACGAAACCATGGACAAAATGTTACAGCAACAAATCTGTCATCTCTATGTGGATGCCATAAAACAATCGTTGACGTTACAGTAATGAAATAATACATGCAAATAATGTGATCAGTCAGATCGGTTTGCTCATTAAATATTAATCATGAATAAGACAAGGCATCATATTCTTAACTCGAGATGGAAAATTGTGCTTAATGTGGCTAAAAACCAAAATAGATGCCAATGTATGTATAATATTGTGCATTGATGGAATCCCTCATCGAAGATTATCTCACGTTTCCTTTAATCAATGTCAAAATTAGTGATATATTTAAGTCGTAACTTTCTGCAGTTGACCTGCAAATCGATTTATTTATATACATATTGTTTTCTTCTTAATATTTTCTTGTTGATTTTAATATTGCTGATATTATGCTTGCATTGTCAATATTCATGATCGCACCTGTTTTTAGATTGAATTGATATTTTGTGCCGTTTCCCATTGAACAAGTGTTTGCCTTATATCAATAGTATTTGAATAATAATCCTGGTACCTTTGATATTATTTCCATTTTATATATAATTACAGACCACAATGTATTTCAACAGTCAAAACTAGCATTTAGGTAAAATACATGTACTATAAACTTTTTGAAATACTTAAACATCATTCATTTTTCTAAAGCTTTCAGTTAGCGAGTAAACGAATTATACATTTGCATGTCTGAGCTCCATTTCTAATACTGTTCAATATATGTCTTTGATTTTCCCTTTTAGTTACATCGTAGCTCCAATATATGTATGAAACTTAATTTTTACGCTTTCTGTAGTGTGTTTATAGTTCCCAATAGTTTATTTATTTGTTAGTTTGTCGACACTCGTATTACCTAATAAATTCAATTTACTATGTGATGTCTGTAAATCTTCATTCTACATTTGTCTGTTAGCTTTATAGTTAGAAGCTGCAAAACAATCTATCAGATTTCACGAGTTTATGTTTTCTACAATTAAATCAAGACGGCATCTGAACTTTATTATGTGAATTACTGACCATCTTCATTATTAGATAACCTCATTTTATTTTTGCGTGATTTCCAATCAAATACTACATTGGCAGTCTTTTTCGAATAGACATTTAAGAAAAAAATTATCAAAGATATCAGGCTTAGTTTTTTACGCCAGAAGTGCATTTCGTCTACAGCGGACTCAATAATGTTTTCGAATAAAACAACGTAAAGAAACATAATACACGTTAAATACTTCTAAAACAATTAGACGAACATTAAGGTTTTAAAATTCTTATTTTTTTGCCATATACACATTGTGCTGAATGTTACCCTCTAATATAGTATATTGACCTCTAGTTCTTTATCTTTATCTCTAGTACTCATGTTAGTGCTAATAACAGCTAGTACTGTATGTTGGCTTCATATAGTATATGTCGATCTCCAGTACTGTATGTTGCCCTCTAGTTTTGTATGTTGTCATCTAGTTATTAACGTTGCCCACTTGGTTCTTATGTTGACCTCTATTACAGGATGTTTACCACTAGTACTATATGTTTTTACTCTCATTCGGAATGTTACTTATAGTACTATATGTTTTTCCTCTAGTACCAAATGTTGCCCTCTTGTACTGAATGTTATCCTCATGTACTGAGTGTTGCCCTTTTGTACTTTACGTGGACCTCTAGTTTGTTCCTTTTAAAATGCTTACACGATGACGACTGCTGTACCCATATTTTGACTATTTTATTTATTGTGTCTGTTTAGTTAACGCATCATTGTAAATATAACGGAATTGGATGAGACTGTCATCAATGTGAGAGGGTTAGTGCTATAAAACCAGGTTTAATCCACCATTTTCTACATTTGAAATCCAAGCCCGAAGACAGTGTTTGAGTTGAAAGTAGTTCTTGTGTTGAAAAATCTAAAATTATTGCTTATTGAAATTGATTTGTCGTCTTTCCCAACAGTCGTATAATATATCGTCTTTTTATCCTTTTTGCTTTGTATTTATTAACTCGCTGGCACACACATGTGGCAATATTTTTAATTTTACGATACCATTCCATAGAGAATATAATCTGTATAACAACATTCTTGAGGATGTGATGGTTCAGTAGTATCTTTGCATATAATTTCTAAAAAAATCAAACTCATATTTAGATGTTGCCTTTTAGAACATGATGTTTACCTCAAGTACTGTATGTTTTCCTCTACTACTGTATTGTGCCCTCTTATACAGTACGTTGTTCTCTAGATGTTTTTTTCTGCTGATTTTCGGGTTGCTATCTCATTGACATTCTTCACATTCCTCAATTTTCTTTTATTCATAGATCAAGATTGCAGCATGTAGTCTCTATTACTGCTTGCTGTCCGGTGTGAGCCAATGCTCTGTGTTAAAGGCCATGTTTTGACCTCTAATGGTTTTATTTTACGAGATGTGATTTGGATGGAGAGTTCCAATCGTTGATACCTTATACAATCAGAGATCAATGGAATTTGTGATATGCCATGATTTCTTAAAAGAAGTACAGTGGTGTCTTATGAACATTTTTTCTTTTTTGCTAATAACTGGTGTTGTAACATACACTAATACTATACATGATATAAAATCCTCTAAATACACAATTAGTAGTTTACGTATATTTACATAATTTAGTGGTCACTTAATTATCAAGAGGAATTTATCACTGCCCGAAGACAGTGTTTGAGTTGAAAGTAGTTCTTGTGTTGAAAAATCTAAAGTTATTGCTTATTGAAATTGATTTGTCGTCTTTCCAAACAGTCGTATAATATATCGTCTTTTTATCCTTTTTGCTTTTTTTTTATTAACTCGCTGGCACACACATGTGGCAATATCTTTTAATTGTACGATACCATTCCATAGAGAATATAATCTGTATACAACATTCTTGAGGATGTGATGGTTCAGTAGTATCTCTGCATATCATTTTTAAAAAATCAAACTCATATTTAGATGATCTTTATGGTTAAGTAATATTTATAAAATCAAATAGTGGTAAAACATTTATGATATCTTTGGTCTAGTACAGTGAATCTGATAAATTTGAAATCAGAGAAAATTATTGAGTAAGAAGGCAACCTTTATTCTATCATCGAGTACAGAAAATACATTGGATTATTCAATGCAATATTATGCTATAAACTCTACTATATTTTCAAGACTGCATGCAGCTATCTTGATGATTTAGATTTAATATGGCTTCTTGGAGGGATATCGGAAGATAGCAGACTAGTTTTACATGTATCCTGCTTCTTAAATTCGTATAGAACATTATATTAATGCAATAAAAACAACACCACTAGTCGATATTTTATTTGAATAAACCCATTTAACTCATTTTGTCAGAAGCTATAACCAGCAGAATGTGTTCGTCAAACCAGTAGAAATAGATAATTGTTCGGAGTTGTAACTAGTCACGTCACTTCAAAGATTTCAATTAAACCATCATATAATTGATTTATCACTTTCTGAAAAGATATTTGTATCTGTTACGTAATAAGAATGACAATGAACCGAATGTCTCTTCAGATTCTAAATGACTACTTATGCATCCTTTGAAGCTGCACATTAAGTATGTAACATGTATTTCACTTAACGGTTAATATTTTAAAATGATACTTTACTAGAAAAAGTATATTCTGTTTAGTTGTTGTATAATCATCACATAACTGCTGTCTTCTGACATAGAACACATCTTAGAGACGAATTAAGGTGGTAGCCAACACCTTGACTAAAATTAATTTTGCTCGTTTAATAATCATAAAATTTTGACAAAACATTGTCTTTGATCCATGGAATAACATATAAAAATTTCAAAACAAATGAAACAATCACTTTCTCAGAAAAAAAAATTGGTTAGATACATAGCAGTTTGACAAATACTCATTTTGATCGTTGAGAAGCTTGATATTTCCTTAACAGTACAACGTTATTAAAACGTTTAGCTGATTTTACAAAATTATATCCTAGTAGTGTTAGGTACCACCTTAAGTCACCTGGTATCCCGTGTCTGTGACGACAGAAGGAAAAAAAAAAAAAACGCGAACCGTGATGTAGACACCCAATAAAAAATTGGACAAAATACAGAAGCTCATTGTTTACTGTTGATTTTTTTTGTGTGGAATTTTTACATTTTTATTTTTGTTCCTCTAACAAAAAAAAATATATCTGAAGGGTTGTAAAATCTAGATGATTTATTACCGCTAGAAATAAAAAAAGTTGGATTTTGTTTTCTACATTTCTTTTGATATTTTACAATGATTGAAATCTTTCAGTTTTTCTTTTTATCTGTTTATATTTATTGTATGTTTTTTAACATCTTCTTATTTTTATCATTTTTGTTTTTTCGTTTGCATGGATATCGTTTTATGCAATTTAGTTTCAGTTTCAAACACCGTATATGATGAAGAGCAAGTTTTAAGAGACACATGACCATTAGACCAATATTATTCAACTATAATATTGTGATCATTTTAAAACGCTAATGTAATATATATATCTAATACCTTTGTGCTTTTTTTAGATATTGGAAATCTCCTACATTCTTGCAGACTTGATATATTTTCCGCATTCAGTGCAGTAAAAGCAAAACAAAGAAAACCCAAAGGTATATTATTGTGTTGAAAGAACATTAAACTAATGGAATTGCTTGGAAAGACAGTTATAAGCTGAATAAAAGTACATGACTGCTACTTTTATTTATACTATTGTCTCGGATGTTTTGCGCAAATGCAATTTGATTTGTGGCGCAAATAAAATGTCATTTGAACTAAATGTTAGACACTGTTATGAGGTTTAACCATTATTAAGTTGTGCAAAAAATTATAAAATAATTGCTTACAGCTTAAAACAAATTGTTTTATCATATACTTAAAAACTTTTTTTCTGTCACAAGGCACATATTGCAATTGAAATCTTTTTCTGTTACCTTTCCATCATCCTTGCGTACTGTCCTTACAGTAATATTTAATTGCTTATATCTATGTTTTTGTACTCTGCAACATGGATAGTTGTTACAGTGGCAACAATATCACATCTTCTTGTTTTTGTACAATGAGTAAAAGTCCTCCTACAAGCACATAATAGAATCATGTATAAGGCTTATTACTAGTTATTCATATGCTCTTTACTGCTGATGTTTTCTCCTTCTCTGTGAGTGTGTAATATAAATCCTCACTGAAGGTTTTTGTTTGTGACTTCGATTATTCTTCTGAATCGATTATTGAAATGGAATATTCTAACAAATAATGTTTTCTAATTTTCTCAGGCCTGCAGTAGTTGCGATTGGTTGATTATATATTTCGTTGTTTGCCTTTGTCGCACCTTTATCAAACTGCTCTAGATGTATTAATGCCACTTTGGTACATTCACATCAGGTTATCTATATACATTTTGAAGTAATTGTTACATTTTAGGATACATGATACTTTTAGGCAAATTTAAAAAAAAACATTCAGTACATTGAACCTGTTGTTCAATGAAAAAATATCTTAGTATACGGATTTCTAAAATTTGAGAAAATTGAAGAGTTTTACCATCAATACCCTTTTCTTTTCAACTATCACGTTTTGGGCCACCTATTGTTGTTAAATAAACAACTGTTAGTCCGTTTAGAATCTAAAGTGATTGATACTTCAACCGATAGCCATCCGTCTGAATTATGATTATTTGGCATTATATACCTAAATCTATGTCGACTATGAACAGTGTAGTTTGAACTGATAGTTGCCTCATTTGCAGCCAAACCACACATCACCATCTCCATATTTGTTATAGGAAATTAATTTATACAATCTGGTTGCTATAAAACAAGGTTTAATCCACAATTTAACAAAAAAAAAACAAAAAAAACAAAAAAAAAAAAACAGCTGTACCAAGTCAGGAATATGACAGTTGTTATGTGTTTGAACTTTTAATTTGGTATTTGATTAGGGACTTTCGTTTTGAATTTTCCTAGGAGTTCAGTATTTTTGTGATTTTTTCTTTTTCTCTTGAATGTTGATACTAATATTAAATAAATATTTGTAGTGTGCTTTGTGCTGAATTTATAATTGATCTATTCATCTCATAACTTTAACTTATGAATAAGGAGATTGAAAGGTATTGTTTTTATTTTCAATATCCATTTGTGTCAACGAGATCGTGCAAATTTTCACAGTATCATCAATAGAGCATAATACTATAGCGAAGAATGCCTATAAATAAGTTTCATTTTTAGCAAAAAGTAATTCCAATAGAGCTGTACATTGATCTTTTGTTTGTGATCTTTAAAATACATTTATGTCGTTCTTAATCAAATTTGTGAGTTATGTCAATGTTTTGTCTGCAATATGTTATATATCGTATTATATCATTGGATATCAATGTTCTTCCTTATTAATACAATGCTTATCAAGGCTTCACTTTACATCAATACATGAACGGTATTTCTAAAAATTTACCCCAGAAAATGGCTGTACGAAGTCGTTTTGAATTTTCCTCGGAGTTCAGTATTTTTGTAATTTGAATTTGACACTCTTGCTTACAAACACGACTATCTTTTTTGACACAAATGTAAGTTTAGAAATTAACAAACGTTAAACTAGAATGTAAAACTTTATTCCACTTGGACTGTCCTGTACATATTTACTCCTGTGATTTATTCAGTTCATTTCAACGCATTTACTGAAATCGGTTATGGTGTGGACTGTGTAAAAAGCAAAATCACAAAAATACTGAACTCAAGAGAAAAACTAAAAACGGAAAGTCCCTGATCAAATGGCACAATCAACGATCAAGCAAATCAAACGAACGGACACAATTGTCATGATCCTGACTTGGTACCGCTATTTTCTTATGCAGAGCATGGTGGATTAAACCTTAATGGCATATAAATATGTGCGTGTTCTTAAATGATTAATGGGAACTAAAGCGATACTGCAGATTTTATACAATTTTATCAAAATTATTTTGAAGAGCATACTTTACAATTTGTTGGAATGTATTTGTATTTTTTTTTACAAAGTTCCTTTTCTGAATACTAAAAAAACAAAATAACTTGGATGACTAGATAGACTTATATTAATTTTGACCTAAGGTTATGCAATCTACTAAAATATTTATTATGAGTTCAACGAATGCCATACTTTTTTAAGATGCACTTTTTATGTCTTCGTAGTGATATAATAACAAAAAAATATAATTATTTTTATTAATTGAAATTGTACATGTTGAATATCCCTTTTTTAATTTTAAGGTTAAGCTCTTTTTATGCAATTTAATGCACAAATGCACACTGTTGTGAGATGTTTTACTAACACGGTTATAGATTATGCCCATTTGCCGTTTGTTTAATTACCAAAATTGTTATCAAAAGTACCAGGATTATAATTTAGTACGCCAGACGCGTGCGACTTTTTTTATTTTGTTATGTTTTCACTGTCAGTTCATCAAGTTCATGAAGTTGTGACGACACAATTTCGTTTGAAGTTTTGTCTAATTGACATATACCTCTGGACTATAATTTATGTCAATTAAATGAATAATGATAGTGTTGGTGGAAATCATTCTCCCTTTGTAGACAACAGAGTTGTATTTAGAAGTAATAAATGTCAGAACATTTGTATAACGGCTTCATTAGCGTGTCTAGCTCTCAAATAAACAAGCTTAACTTAATTTCTTGATTTTTTTCTATTCTAGTAATTCATTCTATTTACCAAAATTCATTGTAAAGATTTATGAAGGGATTTAATTGTCTCAATAGAAAATGTATATAACTGTATATGTTTTTAAAGGTACTTGCTAAAATATTGTCAATTCGTTTATACTTGTTCATAGTAAATATAATATGTTCGTAACGGTTTTCCTTTATTTTCTTACAGTAATTTGCACTTGATAGATACCAATTGTTTGTATAATGTTTATGGCACTTAAATTGTGAAAAGATGTAGTTATATGGCGCCCATCCTAAAAAATGGTGTCAATTAATTGAGTGTTAAAAAAAGCACTACTTTTCAATGGACACTTAAACAAAGTTAAAACCATAATGAAGACATTTTTTATTCAACAACTCAGAAACAATTTCTGAAAATATCAGATAAACATTTAGAAAATAGCTCTATAAGTGTTGTAATGTGATAGTTGTAATAAACCATTTCCTTTAGAAAAAACATAATCTGAGCAAGAACATGGTTTGTTTAGTTGTATGAATAAAGTTACTTAAAAATAAGGAGATGAGGTTTGATTGCCAACAAGACAACTTTCAAGCAGACTTCAAACTACTCTGTTCTTAATTGACATATTTTTTCAAAACAACTGCATCTTTTCATATTGATGAAATGTTTATTAGATACTTATCTTGTTTTTTAACTAGCAAAAACGTCAGCATTGGCTAGAGGTATAGGGGGAGGGTTGAGATTTCACAAACATGTTTAACCCCGCCGCATTTTTGCGCCTGTCCCAAGTGAGGAACCTTTGGACTTTGTTAGTCTTGTATTATTTTAACTTTTAGTTTCTTGTGTACAATTTGGAGTTTAGTATAGTGTTCATTATCACTGAACCAGTATATATTTGTTTAGGGGCCGGCTGAAAGACGCCTCCGGTCGCGAGAATTTCTCGTTGCATTGAAGACATATTGGTGACCTTCTGCTGTTGTCTGCTCTATGGTCGGGTTGTTGTCTCTTTTGCACATTCCCCATTTCTATTCTCAATTTTAATAGTTTACCCTGTTTTTATTAGAATCATTTTTATCAGTCAGAAGTTATTTTATTCATTTAAGAACAAGAACATGGTTTGTTTAGTTTTATGAATAAAATTACTTAAAAAATAAGGAGATGAGGTTTGATTGCCAACAAGACAACTTTCAAGCAGACTTCAAACTACTCTGTTCTTAATTGACATATTTTTCAAAACAACTGCAACATTTCATATTTATGAAATGTTAATTAAATACTTATCTTGTTTTTGAACTAGCAAAAACGTCAATAGTTTACCCTGTTTTTATTAGAATAATTTTTATCAGTCAGAAGTTATTTTGTTCATATAAGAACGATTTATCCTTTATAATTTTGATGCACTGAAACAAATCTTAAATATGTATTTCAAGAAATCAAGGACGTGTCCGATGACCTAGGCCTTAATAAACCCAAAGCAACACCTAGCCCTTTGAACTTCAGAATAATGATAGCAAATATAATGTTCGTTCTGTTTCATACCTTTGTTCTTAAAATTGACATCGAAGGTCGGATGAAAACTTACTTTACGACAAAATGAGTGAATTGAATTTTATTTTTCTGAATGTTTTCTTTTCCAATTCTCTGAAGTAACATTGCAGTAGCGCGTGTGTCAGACCACATTGAAAAATTAAATTATATTCAATCAAATATTTGCGATTTTTCAAAATAAAATAGTCTAAAACGTCGATTAGCAATTAAAATAAAATATAAGGTATATAAGGCATCGAATGCTCTGAAAGTTACGATAAACTCGTATATTTCTGAAGAAAAAGCTCTCACTGGTGTTAGCCGTCTTGTTTATTACACAAGTAAACACCGATGATAAATTTACAGAAGGAAAGGAGGATCGGCAATGTGGTTATGAAATTAGTTATCAAAGGTACCAGGATTATAATTCAGTAGACAGAAGAATCGTCTACATAAGACTCATCAGTGACGCTCATATCAAACTTTTTATAAAGCCAAACAAGTACAAATTTGAAGAGCATTGAGGATCCAAAATTCCAAAAAGTTGTGCCAAATACGGCTAAGGTAATCTATGCCTAGAATAAGAATAAAAATAGGATGTCTATCTGTTTCCTTTTTATTAGTTAGATCTGTTTGAGCTTTTTAGCCATGTTATAAGGGACTTTCCGTGTTAAATTTCTCTTGTAGCTCGTTTTGTTTTTAAATATTACTTTACTCTCATTAACTGTGATCCTCAAATAAGCTATGATAGCGTCCGTGATACATTCGAAACGGTAACAACTCCAATATTTCCATTAATGACCTTTGAGTCATTTAATTGCAAGCCGAAACCCAATATTTATATCTTACAAGTTATTGGTTTGTCGATTAAATCATATGAAGTTTGTCTACTGTATTACAAATGTTACAATTATTAGTTAACAAGAGGGAAAAAATGCCCCTGTCAAAAATAGGAGTGAATCATGACAGAAATTTATGCAATATTTCGTGTTATCTTATATCTGATGTGTCCCCGTCAAATATATATTATAAATCTGATCAAAATGACAACAAACACATTTAAAAGGGAGATACTATTAATTAAAGATGAATTTACTGATATAAACAAGCTATAGAAATTATTGGAATTGCTTTTGTTGATGATAAGATTTGTTTGGCGCCCTTTTATAATTCAGATGTTATAACATATTATTCACAAAATGAAAAAGTTACACGATATTTTTGACACAAATGAATATTGCGACACTAAAAAATATATGTATTATCATACTTTTTTGATTTGCATTTTGTCTACATAATGATTTTTGTCAATTTTCATAAATTAATTATGTCTAAAAATATGAGGGGTTTCAATAATGCAGAATATATGATAATACGAAGCTATTGATGTGGTAAGATTGTCTGTTGGGGTAAGGGTCTGTGTAGGATTTCTCCAAAAAATTGAAATGATGATTCTTTGATTGGGTTTGTGTTGGTATTTGCCATGATAAGATAAGTATTTTTCAGACTTATGAGTTTTATGCCCTTTGTTATCTTTTTTTTTCTTTCTTCAATTATGTAAGCCGTCATGGTGATAGCAGAAATGACACTCTTTAAAGTCTCCAGATTAAATAATATTTTTCTGATTTTGCTATTTCAGACATTAAATAATTGCCCTATCATGCTACAAAATACATTCTCTTCTCAAATAATTGTAGACATACTTTGCTAACTGAAATTACTTTACATTACATTTATAACAGCAAATGTACCATGTATGTATGGCAACGAAAATGTAAAACTACGACCATTAGCACAAAGTGAGAGTTTATTGGGTTATTATTTTTTTATGTTCCCAGACATATTATAACGGAAACCGATCTATTACCAACTTTGCCTTTATGGAAATATATTTCACTTAAAAGTACACATAGCATGTTTAATTGTTTCATAAATTTTTTTGAAGATCATTTTACTCATTTTGACTACATTGAAAATAACAATTTTGTTAGTCCGATAAATTCTTTTAGTCCTATTTTTTCACATTCTGATATTTTTCTATTTTTTAGTATGTATATACCGGTATTAAGATATCTTTACGTCCTCATTTTCTGTTGTAGAAACATTCTGATATAGGCAAAATGTGTTTGATGAATTTCCCTCTTTTTCAACATTAACTGGACTTCCAGGATTATTATATTCATCTGAAGGTAGGTCCTAATAACTTCTTACGTCTTACCGTAACACATTTTGATATTGATATTCGTGCAATCTTTTTCCTTTCGGAGCATTTTATTGCTGACTATGCGGTATGGGCTTTGCTCATTGTTGAATGTCGTACAGTGATCTATAGTTGTTGATGTCTGTGTTAGTTTGTCTCTTGTGAAGAGTTGTCTCATTAGCAAGCGTACCACATCTTCTTTCTACATTAAATGTTATATATCGTTTTTTGCGGATTTGTTAGAATTTTCACCGTGGTTCGGTGTTTACCGTACGCGTAGTGTTGTCAGTTTCCCTTCAACGTTTTGAAAAACCATCTTATCCAGCGTCCTAGTATTATCAACAATAATATCAATTATGTGAATTTATTGTATTGTTGTGTTTGGTTTAACGCAATCACATAGTTATCTCGATGGATCAATATGGAGTTAGTAGTTGTCATATGCAATCAAGACGTCATGTCTATTGTCAATCTGACAATAATGACATAATCATATCATATAAATACACCCCGTTGTATCCATTTGACCAGCACTGGTGTATACCATTTAAATGTTATAAACAGATTTCTCACTCATTATTTGAAATCGGAGGCTGAATGGGATACAAGTTGAACTAAAATTGTGAGTCTTCACGTTCCACATTAGGGAATTGTAACAAATTCGTAATGTTTAAAGCCAACTTTTGTCTCGCATTTAATGGATGATGGTTGTTCTAACTTAATATTATTAATTCGCATTTTTTTAACGAATTTGATTCGTTTAGGAAAAGTCACATGTTAAACTATATTTTCGAAGGTAAAGAGAAATCGGCGGAGAGCAAAAAGCATATTGTACAGCAAAAAGCATATTGCATAGCAAAAAGCATATTGGACGTTTATTTTTAGGATCTCTAAAACTCGCTATACTTTGTGACGTCATGTAATGCATATTTCAGGATATTGTTAAACGATCTTGAACGTTTTGAAACAAATGATATCTGTGTTCAATTATTTGATTATTTGACGAAAAAAAATCTTTAAAAACATAAGATGACAAACACAAAACAAAACGAATGAAATGACAACAAATATGTTGTTATTGTCACGGAGTCAATATGATATCCAACAAAATCAAATGACGATTTTGATACAAACGTGGTCGGAAATTAATAATATAACAACAAGAGTGACTATATTTTTTTTGGAATTCAGGATATATTGACCCAAAGAAGTATATTGACCTCGGACTTCGTCCTCAGTAAATATACTTCTTTCAGGTCAATATATCCTTGTATCGACCTCATACAAAGGCAATATTTGTATAATATCAAAGAGGTACATAAATTGTCAAAACAGTCCAAGTATGTCCTAATTGATCTTAGGGACGACATCAAAAGATCGATGTAGGAAAAAAAACTTAAATCAAATAGTTTGGGGGTGGGAGGGCGGGGGTTAAAATTCTGCAAGTTTTGTATATCTTTAATCGATTTTTACATATATCCCTATTGGTAAATCAATTTTTCCCAAATTAAGTTAAGAGGGGGTGGGGGTCAGTGAAAAAACTATGTGAATTAAGTTTTTTATCCTACATTGAACTTTTGATGTCATCCCTTAATTTGTATAAACAAACGCGTCTGTAGGAGTACAGAAGACTGAAATAAGGCTCCCTTTAACCCTATTTATAATTATTAATCATCGCAAATTGAACAACAGTATTTAGTAATGGTTATTCCATTAAAAATATAGTAACCCTTGTTGATCAATTCAAATAAGACATGCATTTCCAAAGAAAATACATAATTGAGCCATGCGCCGATGCAGTAAAATTTTGTTTGTCGTCATTTGAATATTTAAGTGATTTTTGTCTATTTTTTTATGTAAATGAAGATATAACGTGACTCTGTACTTTAAAAGATCACGTCAATATGGTATTGTTCAATCATATGTCATTATGATATATTTCTATCATAAATTAGAAAATACGTTGAACCACAAACGTCAAAAACATTCAATCCCGTAGCGGAATGAACTATTTGTGGATTCTTATAAGTTCTATGTAACTTTTGGACTGTTTTAAATCTCGGTCTATTTCTGAAATTAATTCCTACATACTTTGATTTTTAACCCTGTATGCGAACATTGCCCATGTGAAATTTTTAAATTGTTTGTATATACATTGAACGACAAATGTATGTGACGTATAAAATGATCTGACATCAGACACACAAATCAGTGAATGTGTTTGTAGATAGATGTTTTCTGCGGTCTGTTAAATTGTTCCTTTTAAAATTGTTACAAATGATGACTGCTGTACCCATATTTTGACTATTTTATTTATTATGTCTGTTTAGTTTACGTATCATTGTAAATATAACGGAATTTGATGAGACTGTGATCAAAGTGAGGGGTTAAAAAACCAGGTTTAATCCACCATTTTCTACACTTGGAAATGCCTGTACCAAGTCAGGAATATGACAGTTCTTGTCCGTTCGTTTTTGATGTGTTTTGTCATTTGATTTTGCTATGTGATTATGGACTTTCCGATTGGATTTTCCTCTGAGTTCAGTATTTTTGTGATTTTACTTTTTCCAATAACACAAGTCGAACTAGCTTTCCATCTGTTTCTACATGTATGAACAAATTATGAGAGGAGACAACAAAATACAATATTTTGTCATTATTTTTTAAGATAAAAATAGAAAAAAGAAATAAAGAAAAAAGAAAAAAAAGAATTTCAGATAATGAAAAAAAAAACTAAGAGATGTCAATTCAATCTTACAAAACCATACTCTTGATTATATCAACTAACAGAACACATCCATTTTTTTTTTATATTACACTAAAATGCCATTTTAAAACTGACAATATAATTATGATTTAAATATACAATTCTAAAATAATCTTTATGATGGTATTAATGGAGTTAATGCAAAAGAACTCAAAAACAGTGAACAAATAAAAATCCAAGCGTTTAAATCGAGAAGACATTTCATATTCAAGATCCGTCAATAGAAAACATTTACTTCGAAATTAAGGGAGAACTTTTATTCACTGGTAGTATATGCATTGACCCAACATCTAGAATGTAATTAAAAATATGTTTGCCGACCTATTGTTAAATTTATAATAGGAACGAGAGATATACAAATAAATGTACGTTTTGGTTGTAAAATATAATCATTATATTAATCTCAGTATATGTCATATATGTGTGCACTTATGTGCCATGATGCAAGTCAGTAATTTAACAGAGTTTCAGCTATTTAAGTTGAGAGTCCCAGATTAAGAACTTGAAATATGTTAGACAAAGCCTTACATTCTAAAAATGGTTTTCAACAAGCCATTGCATAAGAATGAAAAGGATGACTCAGGTTGGTGTAGGCATGATTTTGGTCACAGGTCAAGAAGACATTTAGTAACAGAATGTGTTTATTGAACATCCTACAAAAACAAAAACAAATATCGCGCTCTTGCATATTGAGATACCTGTATTTTATATTTCGATTGTGTCCTATGTCCGATTATTTTCATTTTCCAATTTTGACATTTTGAGAGTTTCATTATTCTGTATTTGCATGAACTCAACGTGACCAGCACAAACATGCTGAATCCCATTTACGTCAAATGAATTGAAACTGGATGGTTCGACAGGGTAACATTTTAATTCCATTTCTATGCATATCGAAATTCTTCAGTGCTGAAATAAATTAATACTCCTCGGGGCCTTCAATACTCTAATTCCAATAATGAGATACATCACCGTAGTCAACTGAAAAATGATGAACAATACAAACAACGGAAACAAACCAATATACATACAAACAAAGGATTGAGCTATGCAAAACCTACAAAAAACCATTGGTGAACTTATGTTATAAGAAAGGATTAGCAGTTCAAGTGTAAAGCATCATATTGTCCTTTGAAATATTGTCTACCAAGACAACATTCAATGACATTTTGTCATAGATTGGGACTATATTTCATGATGCATTCATAAAATATTGTCCTCATCTATGAAAAATGTACATGCTTGTGTACTGTTTTTAATTTTGTAAAAAAATGATTAAGAAACGTTTTGATGGGAAGTATTCCATAATGAGCACATTATCCTCCATGAAATATTGTCTGTTAGGCAAGATTTCATATGAAATATCATCCTTCACAGTATTTAATTATGAAAAAGTGTCCTTGGACAGTATATGAAATTTTGTCCGACATATAATATTAAATGGGGGAAAATATTTTATGTTTAGCATGCGTCACATGTTGACATGTGATGCTTACATTATTTGATTGTGCGTTTCTCTGTATGTTTGTGGTTTTTTTTTTGTCACGTAGTGTTTTAGCGATATTTTTAGCTTTGTCATAAAATAGTATAGTTAGGCATGCATTTAACCGGATTCAACCCACCATCCGTTCTTAAAATGCCTTGTACCAAGTCAAGAATATGGAATTTGTTGTCAAACAGTCCGTTGCAATGCATGTTGGCGGTCATTTTGTTGCACTTTGGTGTTACAGATGTTCATTTGTACTCCTCTTATAGTTTATGTGTTTCCATCAATTTTGGTTTCTATTCTGGATTTTTTTTTCTCAATCGAGTTATGACTTTTTAACACTGATTTACTATTGTTGCCTTTATTTGTGTATCTTAAAATCTGGTGATAAGTTTTACAATATCGGGATAAAGAGGAACATATTCTGATTAATAGAACAAATAAAAGTAGTTTTGAAAACCAAACCAAATTTCATATAAGTCGACATACCAATATAATAAATTATTGCAAAACTAGAAATAAAATGAAAAGTTAAGAAGTTTATAAGAAAGGTTTTCCGAAATAAATTTGTTTTTTTATTTGGGGCTTGAGGGCTCCACGTAAGGGAATATGAAAAGAAATGTAGGCATCAGTAGTTTACCGATATTCAAATCGGATGGAGAAGACAACCAAAATTTAAAAAAAAGTAAAAATGAAAAGGACATAATCGATTGAATACAGATTAGACGACCTGTCTTGTATCCTGTTATATGAGACTTGGATCACAGTCACAGACACATTGTTTCAGTCAACCAATTCATGATGGTTACAAAACTCTGGGGACGATAATGAAAATATTTCTTCAAGTATAGTTTAATATTCCGCATCAACTAAAATTGTTAATATTTATCTATTTTTTGTCATTGACCGAAGACAAAATAGCGCAGTTAAATTAGACTTACTTAAAACTTCGGAGTTCTTTTTCACTAGTGAACGTTATTGTATTGACACTCACTGTGTTAAAAAAAAACATTGGTTGCCTTAGACTGTGTTCTGCTTTTTGTTCAGGTCGTTGTTTATTGATACATTCCCCGTTTTCATTCTCAATGTTATTAGAATCATTAAAAAATTATGTTATTATGAAACAAAACCACATTGACTATTATGTTATTCTTCATTCTACAAGTTTATACAAATTAATAATAAACACACAAAGTTTTAACTCACAATAAATAGCTTAAAAATTAAATCGACATCAAACAAACATAACATAATATACTTTCATGTACTATAAATTCAACAATCTTAAGCGTGCATATAGTTAAGCTATTATAAAACAATAGACAAAACTACATAAACCAAATAAGTTTCGATTTAAAAATGCTTGCAAATTGTTTGAAATTAAATTGCAATTTTTACAATGTTAAAAGAATTGACAAAAACAAAAATATAAATGTACATGCTGTGAAATAGTTAACAAACTATCACATTTGGCATAGTGAATCAAACGTATTTCAGTGAAACAATATATGCGTGCAAAATCTAAATCTCGATAATTTTGTTTGTTTTTAAAAAAAAATACGTATTGAATTATTGGTTCTATTTTTGCCAATTTGACTTCTTTTGAAAAAAAAACCTGGATTTAAAACACTGTTCAAACAAAATCTTCATATGTCTAGGTCGGTATGATATTTGATATGCCTCTTGTTAAATTTGGTCGTAAGTTTATAACAAAGTGTTAGTGGACTTTTCACATTTACTATCATTATCATTATATTATATTATTAGTATAAGTATGATCAATTTCAATTTTGTTACATTATTCGAGCGTCACTGATGAGTCTTTTGTAGACGAAACGCAATTTAGTCCTGGTACCTATGATGAGTTTATTTACCATTTTCAAGCGGATCCTCAGTCTGCCTCAATAGTGCGAGCAATACGACTTAGGAATATATATATATATATATATATAATTGATTTAATCAAATACGTCGTTATAAATTTGTGAGACCACAACTGTGACACTTTCACTGTAAAGTTACGTGAAAAAGTTATGTCCCAGAACTACCATGTTTTTCTATACTTGTAACATTCCAAAATGATGTCTCTATGAGATGAACCATAGAGATCATATCTAGGAACCAGTACGTTAAAAAACTAACATATCCATTAATAGGAGGCGTTGTTTAAGAAACAGCTGTATTTACAAATACAACCTATAGAGCTAATTTTGACTAAGCGAGTTGACATCTTAATTTCTATTCATTTCACAATTGATAACCAGGGCATTTTAGAAAGTTTTTTTTATAAATCATGACAGTACCGAAGACCTGACTACTGAGCTGGTGACACCCTCTGGGACTAATATCCCACTAGCAGAGGTATCGATCCATTGCTGTAAAAAATGAAACAAATACGGTCGTGCGTAGGTGTATTATCTTTGAAACAGATCTTCTGTTTTGCTCTATATATTCCTTTTCTTATTTCCAACTCGATAGAATCAAATTGAGGATACGTTTACAAAACATAAATATATCAATATCAAGGTTGCCATTCTTGCTGTTAATTTCAGCATTTAAAAATTACTATTAACGGTATTATAATAGAATATCTTTAAATTTGAGGAAAACAGAAATGCATAATATGAACGCTATTTCTTTACATCTTTGGTTATCTCTCAAAAGTTTATCAACAAATGTTTTTGTTCTTTGAAAACGAACGCTGTCAAAGTTTATTGTGAAATTTAGACGAGTGTTGTCCATTATTAATTTGTAGCCTATGGGAATTGCAAGTATTATAGCGCAAAAGAAATTTGGAATTGGTGAAATGAAGTAGTAGGTTATACAAAGATAAGTGCATACCATTATTCCAAATTCAAAGTGGGATATGTGGAATATTTCAAATGTAACGACATACATGAGAATGTGTATTACGATCTGTAATATAGCATTTCCGTTACCTGTTTCTACAATACCTTCCACAAAATGCTCGAAAAAATCATGGGTAAGGTATTCACAAATCAGCAAAATGATGCACACAACAAGAAGTCGTTTGTGTTTTCTCTGATGAATATCTTGCCCAATCAAAATGACTCTCTCAGTCAAGAGACAAATATGACACACTACACCTGAGGTAACGATAATTGTATCAACAAAACTTTCACTTTTTACCAGTTGAAGCCCTAAAAAAATAGTACTTGTATCAAAACACTTTGGACTGGTAAATGGCCATAATAAGATGATAAACATCAAACAATACATGTCAATGTACACCCATTTCAATGTATCTTTCTCTTGTACAAGTAGTAGTAGAAATATAAGAAACGAGAGAGCTCCAGTACATATGGTAGCATCTGAAAAAAAAAATCGAAATTGTAGTTTTTTCTTCGAATTTTGTTTTTGTGTACGTGCCGCTCAATCTCAATTTAACTGCATAGTATTTGTTATTGCTGTTTTTTTTAAAATCATTTTTGTTTTTGTTAATGATTTCGATATTGCCTGTTTTAATATTTGATAGCTCTCTTTTTATCTTATCTATCATGTTAACAGATGATATGAAATAAAAGATGCATAATCACCTAAAAAACATGATGCGTGAAATAAAATCAAAGTTTGTCTTCATTTCAAACTCGCGAAAAGGGTACTACCATACTATGTGTTAATGTTCCGGACCATATGAGTATTTGGACCATACGCGTATGGTCATGAACATATGGGTATATACTCATATGGTCCGACCATATGGGAATATACTCATATGGTCTGACCATACGCGTATGGTTCTACCGTACGCATATGGTCGGGATAATTTACACTCTGTTACAGTTTACTCCTAATACTTCTAAACTATTCACATGTTATGACCGTTCATTAAAAAGACGCTATCATATAGGTCACTTTATCATCAAATTATAATAAAGAGATTAACTAAATACAAATAAGAAGTTTCACATAGTTAATTGTACTACCTAGTCAAAACTATAATAAACACATTTTATACCGATGTTCATTAGTGATTTGTTATTACGAGTAAATAGCAATATGTCGACTTGAAAAGATAACTTCCAACGATTTCTCAATAAACTGTTTTACAAGAAGTCACTGGTTAGGAACATATATTATTTAAGTTGTTGTGTGAATATGGTGTACTGTAGTCATATTACGATATTTGAGATCTAGGGCTTCATGAACATAGTAGAATGGCCCAGGACCTCGGCATCACTGCACGCAGCTGCAAAGAAGGCTATATCTTCACTTGCGAATAAAAAGTGTATCTGAAAAGGATCGTGCACAACCATGTTGTACAAAAGCGAAAAAGCTATGGTACCGTGTGGAATTAAATGTCCCCATAAAACTTCATGCGAGAATGTAATGAGCGGTGAAAATTATCTATGGCATCAATATTTATTTTTAACGTACGGTAGCCTTTGAATTTATACATTGTCATTTGACCATCATTGTTTTTTTTTAGATAAATGCATATTTGCAAAACAATACCTATATGGTAAAAAACTCTAAGGTCCGGCCCGTTAATAACCAAACGAGTATATACTCATATGGACCGACCATGCGAGTACGGTCAGACCTTACGCGTATGGGCGGACCATAGGAGTATACGCATATTGCCATGACCATACGCGTATCGTCCAACAACTCATATGGTCCGGAACATTAATATCATATTCAAACTACCAACCTTTCCAAAATACTAGAATAAAGACTCGATGCATAAACAACAAGCTCCATCTTTGAGGAATTCCTCGATATTCTTCTACATTTAGTAACAGAATGTGTTTATTGAACATCCTACAAAAACAAAACAAATATCGCGCTCTTGCATATTGAGATACCTGTATTTTATTTTTCAATTGTGTCCTATGTCCGATTATTTTCATTTTCCAATTTTGACATTTTGAGAGTTTCATTATTCTGTATTTGCATGAACTCAACGTGACCAGCACAGACATGCTGAATCCCATGTACTTCAAATGAATTGAAACAGGATGGTTCGACAATGTAACATTTTAATTCCATTTCTATGCATATCGAAATTCTTCAGTGCTGAAATAAATTAATACTCCTCGGGGCCTTCAATACTCTAATTCCAATAATGAGATGCATCACCGTAGTCAACTGAAAAATGATGAACAATACAAACAACCGAAACAAACCAATATACATATAAACAAAGGATTGAGCTATACAAAACCTACAAAAATCATTGGTGAACTGATGTTATAAGAAAGGATTATCAGTTCCAGTGTAAAGCATCATATTGTCCTTTAAAATATTGTCTACCAAGACAACATTCAATGACATTTTGTCATAGATTAGGACAATATTTCATGATGCATTCATAAAATATTGTCCTCATATATGGAAAAATGTACATGCTTGTGTACTGTTTTTAATTTTGTAAAAAAATGAATAAGAAACGTTTTGATGGGAAGTATTCCATAGTGAGCACATTATCCTCCATGAAATATTGTCTGTTAGGCAAGAGTTCATATGAAATATCATCCTTCACAGTATTTAATTATGAAAAAGTGTCCTTGGACAGTATATGAAATTTTATCCGACATATAATATTAAATGGGGGAAAATATTTTATGTTGAGCATGCGTCACATGTTGACATGTGATGCTTACATTATTTGATTGTGCGTTTCTCTGTATGTTTGTGTTGCTTTTTTTGTCACGTAGTGTTTTGGCGATATTTTTAGCTTTGTCATAAAATAGTATAGTTAGGCATGCATTTAACCGGATTCAACCCACCATCCGTTCTAAAAATGCCTTGTACCAAGTCAAGAATATGGAAGTTGTTATCAAACAGTTCGTTTCAATGTATGTTGGCGGTCATTTTGTTGCACTTTGGTGTTACAGATGTTCATTTGTTTTCCTCTTATAGTTTATGTGTTTCCATCAATTTTTGTTTGTATTCTGGATTTTTTTTTCCTCAATCGAGTTATGACTTTTTAACACTGATTTACTATTGTTGCCGTTATTTGTGTATCTTAAAATCTGGTGATAAGTTTTACAATATCGGGATAAAGAGAACATATTCTGATTAATAGAACAAATAAAAGTAGTTTTGAAAACCAAACCAAATTTCATATAAGTCGACATACCAATATAATAAATTATTGCAAAACTAGAAATAAAATGAAAAGTTAAGAAGTTTATAAGAAAGGTTTTCCGAAATAATTTTTTTTTATTTGGGGCTTGAGGGCTCCACGTAAGGGAATATGTAAAGAAATTTAGGCATCAGTAGTTTACCGATATTCAAATCGGATGGAGAAGACAACCAAAATTAAAAAAAAATGTAAAAATGAAAAGGACATAATCGGTTGAATACAGATTAGACGACCTGTCTTGTATCCTGTTATATGAGACTTGGATCACAGTCACAGACACATTGTTTCAGTCAACCAATTCACGATGGTTACAAAGATCTAGGGACGATAATGAAAATATTTCTTCAAGTATAGTTTAATATTGCGCATCAACTTAAATTGTAAATATTTATCTAATTTTTGTCTTGACCGAAGACAAAATAGCGCAGTTAAATTAAACTTACTTAATACTTCGGAGTTCTTTTTCACTAGTGAACGTTATTGTATTGACACTCACTGTGTTAAAAAAAACATTGGTTGCCTTAGACTGTGTTCTGCTTTTTGTTCAGGTCGTTGTTTATTGATACATTCCCCGTTTTCATTCTCAATGTTATTAGAATCATTAAAAAATTATGTTATTATAAAACAAAACCACATTGACTATTATGTTATTCTTCATTCTACAAGTTTATACAAATTAATAATAAACACACAAAGTTTTAACTCACAATAAATAGCTTAAAAATTAAATCGACATCAAACAAACATAACATAATATACTTTCATGTACTATAAATTCAACAATCTTAAGCGTGCATATAGTTAAGCTATTATAAAACAATAGACAAAACTACATAAACCAAATAAGTTTCGATTTAAAAATGCTTGCAAATTGTTTGAAATTAAATTGCAATTTTTACAATGTTAAAAGAATTGACAAAAACAAAAATATAAATGTACATGCTGTGAAATAGTTAACAAACTATCACATTTGGCATAGTGAATCAAACGTATTTCAGTGAAACAATATATGCGTGCAAAATCTAAATCTCGATAATTTTGTTTGTTTTTAAAAAAAAATACGTATTGAATTATTGGTTCTATTTTTGCCAATTTGACTTCTTTTGAAAAAAAAACCTGGATTTAAAACACTGTTGAAACGAAATCTTCATATGTCTAGGTCGGTATGATATTTGATATGCCTCTTGTTAAATTTGGTCGTAAGTTTATAACAAAGTGTTAATGAACTTTTCACATTAACTATCATTATCATTATATTATATTATTAGTATAAGTATGATCAATTTCAATTTTATTACATTATTCGAGCGTCACTGATGAGTCTTTTGTAGACGAAACGCAATTTAGTCCTGGTACCTATGATGAGTTTATTTACCATTATCAAACGGATCCTCAGTCTGCCTCAATAGTGCGAGCAATACGACTTAGGAATATATATATATATAATCGATTTAATCAAATACTTCGTTATAAATTTGTGAGATCACAACTGTGACACTTTCACTGTAAAGTTACGTGAAAAAATTATGTCCCAGAACTACCATGTTTTTCTATACTTGTTACATTCCAAAATGATGTCTCTATGAGATGAAACATAGAGATCATATCTAGGAACCAGTACGTTAAAAAACTAACATATCCATTAATAGGAGGCGTTGTTTGAGAAACAGCTGTATTTACAAATGCAACCTATAGAGCTAATTTTGAGTAAGCGAGTTGAAATCTTAGTTTCTATTCATTTCACAATTGATAACCAGGGCATTTTAGAAAGTTTTTTTTTTTTATAAATCATGACAGTACCGAAGAACTGACTACTGAGCTGGTGACACCCTCTGGAACTAATATCCCACTAGCAGAGGTATCGATCCATTGCTGTAAAAAATGAAACAAATACGGTCGTGCGTAGGTGTATTATCTTTGAAACAGATCCTCTGTTTTGCTCTATATATTCCTTTTCTTATTTCCAACTCGATAGAACCAAATTGAGGATACGTTTACAAAACATAAATATATCAATATCAAGATTGCCATTCTTGCTGCTAATTTCAGCATTTAAAAATTACTATTAACGGTATTATAATAGAATATCTTTAAATTTGAGGAAAACAGAAATGCATAATATGAAAGCTATTTCTTTAAATCTTTGGTTATCTCTCAAAAGTTTATCAACAAATGTTTTTGTTCTTTGAAAGCGAACGTTCTCAAAGTTTATTGTGAAATTTAGACGAGTGTTGTCCATTATTAATTGGTAGCCTATGGGAATTGCAAGTATTATAGCGCAAAAGAAATTAGGAATTGGTGAAATGAAGTAGTAGGTTATACAAAGATAAGTGTATACCATTATTCCAAATTCAAAGTGGGATATGTGGAATATTTCAAATGTAACGACATACATGAGAATGTGTATTACGATCTGTAATATTGCATTTCCGTTAGCTGTTTCCACAATACCTTCCACAAAATGCTCGAAAAAATCATGGGTAAGGTATTCACAAATCAGCAAAATGATGCACACAACAAGAAGTCGTTTGTGTTTTCTCTGATGAATATCTTGCCCAATCAAAATGACTCTCTCAGTCAAGAGACAAATATGACACACTACACCTGAGGTTACGATAATTGTATCAACAAAACTTTCACTTTTTACCAGTTGAAGCTCTAAAAAAATAGTACTTGTATCAAAATACTTTGGACTGGTAAATGGCCATAATAAGATGATAAACATCAAACAATACATGTCAATGTACACCCATTTCAATGTATCTTTCTCTTGTACAAGTAGTAGTAGAAATATAAGAAACGAGAGAGCTCCAGTACATATGGTAGCATCTGAAAAAAAAAATCGAAATTGTAGTTTTTTCTTCGAATATTTTGTTTTTGTGTACGTGCCGCTCAATCTCAATTTAACTGCATAGTACTTGTTATTGCTGTTTTTTTAAAATCATTTTTGTTTTTGTTAATGATTTCGATATTGCCTGTTTTAATATTTGATAGCTCTCTTTTTATCTTATCTATCATGTTAACAGATGATATGAAATAAAAGATGCATAATCACCTAAAAAACATGATGCGTGAAATAAAATCAAAGTTTGTCTTCATTTCAAACTCGCGAAAAGGGTACTACCATACTATGTGTTAATGTTCCGGACCATATGAGTATTTGGACCATACGCGTATGGTCATGAACATATGGGTATATACTCATATGGTCCGACCATATGGGAATATACTCATATGGTCTGACCATACGCGTATGGTTCGACCGTACGCATATGGTCGGGATAATTTACACTCTGTTACAGTTTACTCCTAATACTTCTAAACTATTCACATGTTATGACCGTTCATTAAAAAGACGCTATCATATAGGTCACTTTATCATCATATTATAATAAAGAGATTAACTAAATACAAATAAGAAGTTTCACATAGTTAATTGTACTACCTAGTCAAAACTATAATAAACACATTTTATACCGATGTTCATTAGTGATTTGTTATTACGAGTAAATAGCAATATGTCGACTTGAAAAGATAACTTCCAACGATTTCTCAATAAACTGTTTTACAAGAAGTCACTGGTTAGGAACATAGATTATTTAAGTTGTTGTGTGAATATGGTGTACTGTAGTCATATTACGATATTTGAGATCTAGGGCTTCATGAACATGGTAGAATGGCCCAGGACCTCGGCATCACTGCACGCAGCTGCAAAGAAGGCTATATCTTCACTTGCGAATAAAAATTGTATCTGAAAAGGATCGTGCACAACCATGTTGTACAAAAGCGAAAAAGCTATGGTACCGTGTGGAATTAAATGTTCCCATAAAACTTCATGCGAGAATGTAATGAGCGGTGAAAATTATCTATGGCATCAATATTTATTTTTAACGTAGCCTTTGAATTTATACATTGTCATTTGACCATCATTGTTTTTTTTTAGATAAATGCATATTTGAAAAACAATACCTATATGGTAAAAAACACTAAGGTCCGGCCCGTTAATAACCAAACGAGTATATACTCATATGGACCGACCATGCGAGTACGGTCAGACCTTACGCGTATGGGCGGACCATAGGAGTATACGCATATTGCCATGACCATACGCGTATCGTCCAACAACTCATATGGTCCGGAACATTAATATCATATTCAAACTACCAACCTTTCCAAAATACTAGAATAAAGACTCGATGTATAAACAACAAGCTCCATCTTTGAGGAATTCCTCGATATTCTTCAATTTGGTTCAAAATACTCATGTTTTTATCAAAAGATCTCCTTATATCTCACTGCTTACTTAATCTGAAAATATTTATGTGAAATCTATATGTATAACATACATATTTCGCAATAGAATTGATACTAAAATTGATTTTGAAAGGTAAGGGCCAATATATCCAGGATCATTAAATAGTTTTCGTGTTATATTCGATTACATATGATTATGTTCATCTCTTAACATTCGTCTTTTAAAAGCTTATGGAGATCAAAATCTACTAACCCTTTCGGAGCACCTAATTTTCCCTCAAGTGTTTGGTGGGGTCTATGTTACTAACTATTTAGTTTTTTTGCTGTGTTTTGTTAATTATTGTTGGTCTTTATGGCGTTTTTCACATCTTGGTTTTTTTCAGCCTTTTTCTTTACTTATGATATTGATTACAAATTTGCTATCTTTGGACTCGCTTCTTAATCATATTAAAACTCGTCAAATCAAAACAATATAGCAACAAGACAACTTACGGTTACAGAAAAGTAAATAAATATAAGTCCCTAAGGCTCGTAAGATAGTTATAACAATGTGTGAATAGATAAAAACAAATCTACAATTGTTCTTACTTTGAAAATTTAAACTGTATATTGGAGTATTTATTTTCATATAAACAGTATAGACCACTGTGCAATCTTTGAGCTAAAGGTTAAGCAAAATTCTAATATTTTATAAGACTTATACAAGTAGGAACTATGACATGAATGGAACACAACTTATTTATAAAGCATCATAGATTTTTATAGTATATAGAAGAAGTTGAGTAAGATTTAAAGAGAAATAAACAGAGACTACCAAGGATATAACGCACTGCTAAAAGAAACCAGAAGAAACGAGCGACACCAGCTGAATTCGTTGCTATATATGATAGCGGGAACTTGTTTTGCATCGTCCAAGAGTTTTGAAAGTTGCAACATTAAATTTTACAATCTATAAATATCAAATTAATATCGAGTCAAGTGGATATTGATATGATTGTATTCAAAGCTATTTATTTTTTCATGGTATTTTTTTCTTAAACCGAAGTCTGATATCGTGTCAAATACAATAACTATCTTTACCTTTCCAAACTTTCAGATTCGAGCATCCCTAATGCAGTTGATTTAAAATCAAGCCTCAAACGTAGCAAATCTGAGGCTTGTCTTGAATTTTCCTGATATATAATAGATTGACAGAAGGATAGATAGACATAAGTAATTAATTTAATATACTAGTATTTAAAAGTCAGATACTGAACCAAAAAAAAGTGATTTTGTTCCCTAAATCGTCCAATGAAATTAACGTTTTTTAATGGTATAAATTAAAACTATGTGAATTTGACACCATGTTTTACAAAATTCAACTTTAGTAAGTAAGGTTTTGACCACAGAACATGGATTAAAAGTATTCATATCATGCACAAAATGAACAAAATTGAATGAACATTGAAACAAGTTTAAAAATACTCTTACTAGTGATAATAATAATTATTCCCAATGACATACCAAACTCGTGTTATTAAATGACGAATTTAGTCGATGAAGCCTACAGTAAAAAGATGGTATAAGAATGCAGTGTGATTACTCTCCACACTAGAGCAAATTAGAAAATATAGGTCATTGTACATTATTCATTAATGAACAAGCCCATTTCGAATAGTATACTATAAAATGGCATAGTGGTTTATTTTTAGGAACATAGGTTGTTCTCCTGATATGAATGCTATATTATGTAGGGTTTATGTCAATGAGACGGCATTCAAAATATAAAGACATGTATATGTTTTTGTTTGTGTATCTTTTGAATGATGTCGTATTTGATATAAAACCACATTCCCTATTATTGGTATAATACTTTTGATAATACAATTGAATTTAATATTACTTGACAAAGGTGCATGCAGAATAAGGTTTAGAATATGTCAAAAACAATTTTAATAGATATTGAATCAATCTTTTTTCTTAACTTGATTAATTTAATTTATTTAACTTAATTGATTATCGCCATTTTTCAACTCATTTTAAAGATAGATTATGTATGAATTGTGTATACACAAATTAAAAATTGATTACCCACATACAGGTATATTTATTTTTCTATTTAAAACACTTATCGGTAGAAAAACTTCCTTTTTTGTTACTATTTGTTGCATTACATTTATTTCCAATAAAAGTATTAAAATAACAAAACAATTTACGTCCTCTTTACATAAGTATATATTTAAGACAAGCGTACTATTGTCATACTGTCAAATTAGCAAGTAGAAAATATATATATATATCATTGATTTACAATCATATGTGCATGGACATATACAAAGAGATATCGATTATTGTCATCAACTTAATCGATCTAGTTTTTAATCTATAAGATATACAAACTGTCGATTTTATAGTTAACACTGGGAACAAATCCATTTATTTCTCCGTTCTTAGAATGGTAAAATACTGTTCCTCTAAACTTAAGGGGGAAAAAACCCGCTCGCACTTGCAAATTTAAAACCAGTTACACTTTGACAAAAATTGAACGTGTTTTTAAAATTAATTGTAAAAGAAAATCAATGGTGAACTCTTACGATTACAGAAACAATTAAAACAATTAACATTTTTAAGGGATAGAATCATCGACGTCTAACCGTGGCCAATGACCATATAACATTCACCATACTAATATCTAACCCTGTTTTAACCAATCAATACATAATAAATAATTAATTTAATATAAGTTATTATTGTTCTATTATATGTCATTATGTTATTGTTCTATTATAAATTTGATATTACTTTGAACGACAAACGACAAAATTATTTTACTCGCGTAGTGGTATTAACCATGTATGGATTCTTAAAAATCATAAAGAACTTCTGGATAAATTTGAATTTCTGTCAGTTTCTAGAAATTAATTCTAACAAACATTTTGATTTTTAACTCTGCACATCACCATTCCACATGTGAAATTTTAATTGTTTTAAATATACATTGAACGACAAAATTTCTTCCTTTGTGACGTTTACATTTTCTGACGCCAAACAAGCGAAACAATAAACGTGTATTTTAATTTGAAAGATACCTTTCGTGCTTTTTTGTAAATGTTTGTTTGTTTTGAGATTGAAACACAATGATAACTGTTGTAAAGATATTTCGACTATTTAACCGATTATGTCTGCTTTGTACATACATCGTTGTAAAAATAACGAAATTTTATGCGACTGTCATACAAGTGAGAGGTTTAGCGCTAAAAAACCAAGTTCAATCAATCATTTTCTAAATTGGAAAATGCCAGTACCAAGTCAGGAATATGACAGTTGTTGTCCATTTGATAGATGTGTTTTATCATTTGATTTTGCCATTTGATTAGGGACTTTCCGTTTTGAACTTTTCTCGGAGTTCAGTACTTTTGTGATTTTACTTTTTTCCATTTCTCGACAAAATTCTCTAATTGAAAATGCTTCCAAAGCTTTTCAATTGATTCTTGATTTGTGGTACAACACCAAATTCGTATGTTAGGGGAATGTCCGAGTGCATGCACACGTGTTACAGACAATAACATTATTTATGTTCGTGACTAAATCCTAATTCAATCACATATTATAATCTCCTTTATTCTTTAACTGCATCGATGTCGCTGAATACTATAAAGATATGGACTTATACTTTCTAAATGTAGTTTTCGGTATCAGATTTATTCTTGACCTTCAATCATTTGTTTATTTAGAACAAGTATTAAGTCATATATAAAGGACACAAAGACAACAAATAAACATATCAAATTATAGATAACATAGATTTAAACAAAACCTGTGATTTGTTTTGATAATTATATACCAATTATGTAGTAAGTTTATCAGATAACAAATTGTCAATACAAAAATGTATAATTGAGCACAAAATTTTGCCACTTCTATTCATTCTAGTGTCTTGGATGAATCTCCGCAAAACAAATTTTCAGTACAAACGTTTCAGAAAAAACATGGCAATATATAAAAAGTCAAATCACTAAAATACTGAAAATTCAAGGTAGAAAGTTCTTAATCAAATGGCAAAACCAAACGATAAAACACGATGAAAACTGTCATATTCCTGATTAATTGTTCATGCACAATCTTTTGCCAATGCTATTATTTTTATTTTCTTGGATAAATCTTTGTTTCAACTAATATAAAAAGTAAAATAACAGAAATACCAAACTACGAGGAAAATTCAAAACGAAAAGTTCCTAATCAAGTGACAAAATAAAAAGCTCAAACGCATCGAACGAATGGGTAATAACTGTCACAGTCCTGGATTTTTACAGGCATTTTCTTATATAGAAAATTGTTGATTAAACCTTATCCTTCTTTAACATCTTGTTTGTGATATTGTTGAATTTGAGCTTAAAATATCATTTTGTAGATATACTTGTCTGTTGCTGAATTCCTTATTTTGACTTCATGTTTGAACAAATTGAGATTTAGGGGACTGGTATCAAACAATGCAACAAAACAGAAGGAGAAGAATATGGTTTTTGTTTTTCTTTCATCGTTTTGTTACTATTCTTTTTTTTTAAACTTTCACATAGTTGATCATAAATGACAAATTTCACAATAGTTTTCTAATTAATATAGCTATGTTTTAGGTTTTTACTACCATGAATTGCAATAAATTTCAACATTAGTGTAAAAAACTTACCTTGTCATATGTAAATAAAAAATGTCTGAAATGAGATTGTCATTTAAACTTTTTCAATAGTAAGTACTATTGATATAGATTATTTGATTTAACAATTGTATAGGTAAAGTTAAACTACCTTGTGGTAAATATCATCATGAGAAACCTTGTTGATAAGGAAATATGGTTCTTACTTTTTGTTCTTTCAAAACAGACTTAACTTTAATAATAATCATTCATTGTGACTCAACACGGATATAAGTTTGATTAGTTTTATGTGAGAGTGCACTAGCTGCATCATAACTTCATGAAAACATGTTTCGAAAGATTGATTGATTGTTGGTTGCTTAACGTCCAGTGGCAAATATTTCATGCATATTCAGGACAAGTTTCGAAAGAAATATACTTTATATTGGCATCAATATGCTGTAACCCGTATATCTCCAATGTTAGCACTCTTGCCAAGCGTTGTTGTTATTTGTTCTTTGAGATATTTTTTTTTGTCATGTTTTTTTTATGTTTGTGTGTCTTTCCTGGGCTTAGAGTTTATGATTGCCCTCCTGGTATTGTCTTTGTCACTTGCTTTTATACAAATCGACCCATTTGTCAATCCTATTACTTCTTCTAATTTCAAATTGAGTGAGATATTACAACTTTTTTCTATTCATTTTTTTCAGCTTTAATAAAAAATATACGTGTATTGCCTGTTTTTGCTATTTCTTGTCATTTTAATATACTGTCCAAAAACTCATAAACCAATTAGGAAGACAAAACCAAGCTTTGAAGAAAATCACCTCCAATGGGACCGAAAGCGGGTGCATTGACAATATAGTTAGCTGACACAGAAATCAGTTGAAAATGTTAAATTATCACAAAAAAAGTGTTGGTGATCAGAACCTTACTTTTCAAAATTGTCTATATGCGTGTGTTTCTCGAGTATCAAAGTACTTTTTTAAGGAAGTTAAACACCTACCTTAAGTCTGTGTGCAATTGTCTGGTTAAAATCGTCTTAGTTTAAAAACAGATTACATACGTAACGATTTATCTATGTATGGACATACTTATACAACAAATATAGATTTATATACTTTTAAATTATTAATACCTGTGGATCGTCTTCCCTTCAAACCATTTAAACTAAAGATATGTAACAAAAGATATTCTTTTTAAATCGAATCAAGTCATGTCAAAAATAAATCATTCGATAATGAAAGTTTTCAAATCGTTTATTCTTTTAATGTTTAATGAAAGTGAATGAAAATTCAGAATTATAAGCTTGGCGAAGCTACAAGTTGACAATTATAGAAGGATATACATTATGAAGATAAATCATTTAAAACTCTGCTTAACAAAGTAACTTATAAATAGTGTCCGATCTATCAACATAAAGGTCGCATGAATTTATCTCTCAATCACCAATGCATTTTCATGACTCTTTTAACCAGAAAGAATAAATGTTTTCATGGTATCTGCGCATGTTGCCAGTAACATTTGTCAATTGGTATATATATGTAGCTTTGCGTTGTATTCCTGAGTACCTGTGAGCGACATGTGATATCTGGACAGGAAGGTTACGTCTGCATTAGATGAAATCTTCAAAAGTCTTAAAATAATATGTATTACTGTCTGTGGACTCTTTGTCGAGTTTGTAAGTGCACTTTCAGACATATTTTGTTGAATTGAAAACTAAGTATTATTGATATACATCGATGAACACCTACGATCCTACAATCTAGCGATTCCTATATATTTTGGCAATGCAGTATGTCATGTGTTTCTCCAATTGTTAATGTCGTCTTCATACTTAATCAACTAGAAGTTGTATTGTACATTGTATTTATATTTTAGTCTAGATATGTTTTTATTAGTTTTTAACTAGTATCCAGTAACCGGAAGTACTCTCAGATCTCTGTTTTGTATCTTTTGTGTTTTTGTTAATTGTATTTGTGCATCGTATTTATTCTTTTGAAATGATCAAAAGTTTGTTCTTATGTATTACTGTTACAGTACTTTTCGGTGTTGAAGGAAGACTGGCATGCCTGAAAACACATTTAATCGTGCCTTATTTGGTATGTGCATAATCTTGTGTTTTTTCTTAATTGCTTGAATACATGATAAGGAAAGTTGGATTGTTTGATTGTTAGAATCATTGCATGAAAGTACTTAATTATTACTGGTAATTCAATGTGATTGAAAATAATGAAAGTTGGCTAGAAGTTAATTCAATACCAGATTAATGAATTGTGTTTCTTCCTATACAATTCACTATTAAAGATAAATCACAAAGGCTTACATCATTTATTTTGTATGAGGAAAGTTTTTATTTTATCAACTCTAACGACCTGTTGTTTTTATTGGAGAATAGAATGAAACACAGTTTGTTTTTCATATTGGTGTTAATGTTACTGGAGTAATAATCCCCTTTTCCTATCGCCATTACGAAGTGTACTTCTTTATGTTTCATTTTCCTTGATATCCCTTTTTTATATTAATTCATGATAAAGTTATTTGCTTTGAAATACGATTATATCACAAAATAAAAATAAAGAAAATAATAAACTGCACCAATCATGCTTCAGAAAGTAACTTAATATGATGCAGAGGTCGACCCTCAACAGTTGAGGAAAGTACGGATACAGAAATGAAGCTTGATAAAGTCTGAATTTGAATTGTGTTTAAATGCGTTGCTTGTGAGACAGAATAGATTTTTGACTCAGAATAAAGTGATCAAAAAAGTTGAAAATTGTAAATTTATCTTTGACCTTCTTTGTCTTCCCTTTTTTATCTTCTCCTGTGCATAATTTGATTTTGTATTTAATTTTTGTTCTGACTTAACTTCAGCAATGACCTTAGCTGTATTAGGCAAAACTTTTAGGAATTTTGGTCCTCAATGCTCTTCATATTCGTACTTTTTTTGGCCTTTTTAACTTTTTTGGATTCGAGCGTCACTGAAGAGTCTTTTGTAGACGAAACGCGCGTCTGGCGTATATACTAAATTTAGTCCTGGTATCTATGATGAGTTTATTTTCAAAAGTCGTTGACAGCTAGAACTATCTCGAAGTGGCTGTAAATCATAACCGATTCACTGAATATTGCCTGGCATGTACAACATACGAAGCAAGAAAAACATAAATAATCCAAAGTAACTCGTTCTAGTAATGAGGTAATTTTGTTTCAGGGTTACAATTACTGTAGGCGAGATCATCATGATAATTTATAACTCATTGATAATGAAATTTAAATTAAGAGCTTACTACACTTTGTTATTGTCTGTTTAAAGCAGTAAATCTCAGAACCATTCATTAATTCATTTATTTGAATTAACGTTATGTGTGTTTTTAGTTTTTATTATTGTTACTGAGAGAAAAGGAGTATGTGTGTACTGCTTGATTAAATATTGGTAGTTGGTGTATCTCCCTACCATTTGGTAAGTATTTTATACACTATATCTGATATTCTAAGAATGGATGCATTATTATTTTATAAGTGACTGGATAAGATTCAATCCCTAATCACACACCCTTTAACACCTTAGCAAATGCCTGTACCCTATCCCGCATTAGAAAATGCCTTTAACAAGTCAGGAATATGACAGTAGTTGTCTATTCGTTTGATATGTTTCAGTTTTTGATTTTGTCATTTGATTTTGAGCTTTCCTTTTTTAATTTCCTTTGAGTTCAGTATTTTAATGATTTTCCTTTTTAAAGCGTTATCGGCTGAAATATTGTATTTTGCATAGTTTTTCTTCCTAATAACACAACGCATGTGAGAACAAAATGGAAACAACATGGAATCAATTCCATTCGTCCAAAGCGGTCTTCTTGATATACTTTCGTCAGAAACGCTCATATCGGAAAACGTACAAATAGCCAAATCCATTGAAAGTGAATATTTCCTGTTTAAATTGAAACCTTACTTTCTAAATAATTTCAAATTTCATAAGCGGACACTATTAGAATGGATTTTTATAAAACTTGTCAGTACAGAAGTACTGTACTACTGAGCTGAGTATATCCTCGGCGACTGATAGTCATCCAGCAGATGTAACTGACGATATCTTAATTATAGATATCCAACAGTACTACTTTCCTATATGTCAAATGCTACATAAAAGCGAAGGACTGATCATAGATTTTCATTTTATTCCTTCCTTACAACTTTTTTTTTATCTAAAATATATATTAATTGACTGAAATATTATATAAAAACAAGTTATGAGTATTACTTTATTTTCCTGTATGTATTTTTGTACGGAAATCTGTACAATGCCAGACATCGAAGCTCTATACATCTGTGTGTGAAGAAATACGATAGATGAATTAATCAAATTTTGTTCTCGAACCACCATTAATACTTTTTGTTTTTATTTTCATTCCTTTTTAAAAGGGGTGGAACGGAAAATTTGTTATTCAGTGTTTAGTTTTGAACGTATAATTCGATTATTTTTCAGTTCTCTGTGGTTTTGTTTTTCTTTTTTCGACTTGTGTTATTGTTCGTCTCCCATCATATGCATTTGATGCATCGTGAATGATTTATTATGAAATACTTAAATATATTTCGTATTGTGAAATGGGAAAGTGGTATATGGAAGGGATCGCAGTGGTATTGGCAGTGGTGTTAGTAGAAAGTGTACATGGATCAAAGACTGTAGTAATCTCATACTGTTTTTTGAAACATGATACATGCATACAGCTAATTGAAACTTTTTTTTTAGCTCCTTTGCTGATCACAAAAAGTATTGCATATTTACCCATTTACATACACGAAGTAAAAATCATAAAATGCCTGTTATTGTAAGTATATTCACAGAGCGGTCGCTAAATATAGATACTGATCCAGAAGACTGATAAACATGACGTGGTAGTACAAACAAATGGAAGTTTTTAACGATCTTGACTGGCTATACAGCCCTCGAACGGTTGGAAAGTGGTAATACAGAGATTTGGTCTGATGATCAAGTTAAAAATATTTGGAAGAGATAAGACACATGTTCACTCTTTTTGTATGGATAACCATGTTTAATTCAGTGAATTTCATAATTGTATGATTTTAAACACTACAGCAAGTTTTGTTCAGAATGTTCTGTTACCGTGTTTGTTAGACTGTAAGAATCTACAATCGATAATTTTACATGGTCTTTATATTATAATTAAGATTTGTTTATGTCACATCTGGATATGTGTTTGAAAGCCATTAGCACATATGTCAATTGATTAAATCACAACATGTAACCAGATAGAGCTTTGTCACGACACATTCTGAACAGTTCTTGCTTGAACTTCTTTGTCAGATTCTCAACAGACTACTTCCGTATTGTATAACAAATAAAACAGTTCCTATGCAGAACTATGTATAGAAATAATCAATACGTGCATGGAAGAAAGTACTTCTCAAATTCAAATGATGTACCTCTTCAAAAGTTGCTGTTAGAAACCTTATGAATAGGATCGGTATAAATGTATTGAAAGGGTCGTGAATTTTGTTCTTTTGCAACTAAAAATGTAAGTGTTTCTGTTGGTCTGTTATTTTCACTCGGTTTTAGTTTTAACCCAGATTTTCTTTTCTTAATCGATGTATGACTTTTGAACAACAGTGTACTACTGTTCTATTGTTCCCTTTATTCATCGATGATCAAATCTCTGATATCCATTAAGACGAGATAATGAAAAAATGCAAGAATCGCAAAAAACTCAAAATTGTGAGTCGATTTGATAAGCTGCACATGCATCATTCAAAATGATAAGCCCCACTTGTTTAAATGTAATAACCGGGAACTGGATCCAATAGGAAAATTAAGAGAACAGACGGCTCTTCTGCTATCTAAAGATTTGGACCAGAAATACATGCCACGTCACTTGTGAGTTGAAACATGATCACATGATATCGGTCAACCAATCCGTGCTTATGATAATGACATTTACGTAGATTATTTATTCAAACATAGATATGAACACAATGTAATGTCTTTAAAAGAAAAAAAAAACTCTAACTGTGTGTCGTACATATTTGAATAAGAAGACTTTTATAACATTAACTATACCAATTTATCTGCACCAGATGCCGATGTAAATGGTCTTTTCGGTGATATTCGACGCCTCAATATTTGTAAATCCAAAGTTCACTAAAATATTAAGAACATATAAACCAAAGAGGACAAAAAAATATCCATATAAACCAAATATGACAAAACCTGTCGGTAGGATCCCATGGATCAGGCACGCTTACTTTGAAAATAGCATATACCAAAACAAACTACTATATAAAGAGGGAACATGGAAATATCTTATTGTTTAAAGATAAAGTTAAAATAGCTCTACTTTATGCATTTTTAACTGTGTTGTCTGATATTCATAACATTAAGTATATTACATACACAAGTCTGCTGTGACAGATTTTAACATACAACATTTTTCAATCATCTAAGCAACTAAATAAAACTACTGTTTTTTTTTTTAGTTTATCAATGACAAAATACGTACTTTGTTTTTGACGTAGGCCGAAGCATTTAGTAGAATTATATATTATTACTGGATTTCAAATTGCAAATCTAAGAATAATTGACTCAAATAAAAGATTTTTGTCGGACTTATGTACCACCAACCTACAACAAGGAAATAATCTTCGGCGAAAACAATACTTGACGTGTAAATAATAGAATGATACATATAAATCAGTTTTTAGATCGACTGGCTATTGTTCTTGCTTCATTTAATGTTGATCAAAAATTATCACATCACATAGTTAACATTAGATTTACAAATCTGTTGTGATTGATAAGTCTATAACAACATGATATAAAACAGATTTATTTGACTGACAGTCTAGAATCGAATCAGTTGTTTTTTTTTTATAATTTCAAGGACTGTCTTGTTAATGTTGTGTTTACTTATATTTTTATCGATAACTCCATTTAAAGTCGGGTTTGCTTCATATTTAACAAGCATGTGTCAATATCACTACAAACCATTAAAAGTCTGAAATGGCCTATATCTGTACTCGACTGTACTGATTTTTACTCGACCAGTCTGAATTCGTCTGAGATTTACTTGATAATACTCGACTGTAGTCTGAACCATACTTAACAGTCTGAATGTGTACTTGACCAGTACTTAACCATTTTATACTAGTCTGAACCGTACTCGACCTAGTCTGAACCGTACTCGACCTAGTCTGAACCGTACTCGACCTAGTCTGACCCATACTCGACCTAGTCTGAACCATACTCGACCAAGTCTTAACCAACCTAGACCTATTCTTTGTATCTATCAACTGAATTTTATCAATTTAGGATTTTTTTAAAATAAAAATGAAATTTGAACAACAAATTGAAATTAAAAATGTATTCAATACAGTATTGAAATTAAAATTTCACAATAATCAATCATAATATAACGTCGACACAATATTAATCAACAATTACGTAAAAATATATATCAACTTTTAAAATATAGATAAAACAAGCTGATCACATAATCTAAAAAAATAAATTGTGACTAACAAATGACTAATATTTTCAATATTTATTCAAAATTTTATGAATACTTCGGAAGTATTTTATGGTAACTGGACTATTTTCACCATTAACTTAAACCTAGTAAAGATTTAGTAAATGAATTAATAATGCAGTGAATGTTTTTTTTTTTTTATTAATATAGATATAAAATAGTATATAAAACAACTTAATAAATTTTAAAAAAATGAGAGCTTAATTGTTTTGTTTTATTAAACCAAGAATTTAATATGATCATGATAATAGAATTTCCATAGCAATCCTTGATAACCTTTTAAAAAAAGAAATGTATTCCAAAGAAATTGTAAAAATTTATTTCAATTAATTTAAGTAATTTTTTTTGTCAAATTAACATGGCATACAGAAAGCACTTTAATATGTTCTAATTACCTCAATACATGTGTGTTTTACAGGTAAAAAGAAAGCCCTATTTTCTTAAATTCGTGTATTACTTATCTAGTACATACATGTATATTTGAAAGGCCTTGTTATTTAACTTAAACAGGATGTTGCAATTTTGAATCAATGTTATTTAGAATTTAATACCTCTGACCAGGTGTGATCTTATTTATGAGTTTGCCACAAGCAGAGGTTATTCTTTATATTTCACCACTAATCAGAAAAACAATTTTATTTATTTATTTAATATTATCCCTTTTTGATATAAGTTTTATATAATATATTTTTTTTCATCCTAAATATAATCATAGATATATTTCTAATATAAGGTCATTTTTTTTTATAAATTTGGTTGGCTGTTGTTATATATGTCATTAAATAGAAATTTATTTTAACAGTTAAAAAAGTAGAGTTTTTTGGTCTAGTATGGTTCAGACTGGTCGAGTACTGTTCAGACCTTTGGTTAAGTATGGTTCAGACTGGAAAAATAGGTCGAATACAAGTCGAGAATGGGTTAAGACTGTTTCAGACTGGTCGAGTAATAGTTCAGACTATTTTCAACGGCAAAGATAAGGGTCAAGTACGATTCAGTACAATCAAGTATGGTTCAGACTGGGGTCGAGTAATGTCAAGTAAAAGTCAGACCAATTCAGACTGGTCGAGTAAAAATCAGTACAGTCGAGTACAGATATAGGCCATTTCAGACTTTAATGGTTTGTAGTGTATTACATGAATGTCCCACTCGCATTATCATTTTCTGTGTTCAGTGGCCAGTGAAATTGGGGTAAAAACTCTATTTTGGCGTTAAAGTTAGTTAGAAAGAGCATATCATAGTGAACATGTATGCTAAGTTTCAAGTTGATTGGACTTTAACTTCATCAAAACTTACCTTGACTGAAAACTTTAACCTGAAGACGGACGAACGGACGCACATTCGAGAAAACGTATTGCCCTTCTACTATCGTTGCTGTGGCATAAAAATGGTCGTTATTATAATTTTAGTTTATATTTCCAATGTTGATATTTCATTTTAAAACAGCAACATTCTAGGAGCGTATTTCAGGGCTTGTATATTATTACTATTATATCTGAAATAATTGATTGATGCTTAAAAAGAAACTTTAATCCAAAAATCTTGGGGAAAAATACAAGTCGTCATTCTCAATTTTTTACGAGAAACCGCATGATTTAGTGATTGTAATTGAATATAAAAAATATTGTCTTCGTAGAAATTAGGTGTATACCCTGTTCCGCAAGGTGCAAAATTTTCACTTAATAAAACACGCGCTCGAAAAAGAACACTGCATAGGGCAAAAGGTTTATAATTTTCAGAACAAAGATTTATAAAGATATACAATTGTGTATATGGTCAACATTGTTTACATTATTTGCCAAACAATAACTTTAAATGTATTCCTAGACATAACACTATATGTTGTGTTTTGTATATCTTTTAGATTTTTTCTACAATAATGTCAGTTTGTATTTGATGAATGTGTTGGAATAAATATATGTCATATTTTCAGAATTTCTAACATATCAGCATAAACATTACTGAAGTGATTTGCAGTAGCTGTAAGTATTGTATGATATGGTACATATTTTTCTTTCGCTTGTAGCTATTGGCCAATCTTAGTAGTAATAATGTTTTGTCAGTCTTTTAATTAGTTCAACATCAATTTCTTTATGTGTCATTTTCTATTGCATATCTTGATACACTTGCAAATACATATTTAAGTTTGAGGAAAAAAAATACGAAAGCACTAAAATGTCAAACTGCTTATCAAATTCAATATAATTTTGTTTATTAGCACTTGGTCTATTCAAATAAAAAAAATATTGCAGTTTACAATGCTTGACGTTACTGTCCTTGATTACACTGGCATGATTTTTACCTTTTTATTGACACATTGGAAAGTTGCAGTTTACTCAACAATGCAAAATTTATCGATTTTAAAATCTTCATATCGCTACGAAATATTGATTGGTTTCTTTTCGTTCAATTTAAAGTGTTTACGTTTCCCACTGTTTGCCAATTTTGGATTTCAAATAGTTTGTATCCATTGCCAGTGATATAAAGAATAAGTGTCAGGAATCACTTTTTGTGCCTCAAAATCAATACCAATTTCTTGTTATTTTATTGCAAACTTAATCTCTATCAAAATACCCTATAGTAGTAAAATATTACGTTACGAGTTGCCTTGGTTGGCAAGTCAGCGGTATTTTTTAATAAAGATAGAAAGTACTGCTTCTTATTTTGTTATTTCTATGGTGTTGCTGTTTTTCTCTGTAAACTAACACCTGAAGAATAAAAGGGAATTTATTTCATATTATCATCTAGATAAGGGAATAAAAAATGTGACAAATAACGAGAATTATTTATCACTAATGACAAATCAATGATGCAAACAAGTTGAGTAAAATATGTGTATGTATTTGTGAGTAAAATATGTGTATGTATTTGTGAGTAAAATATGTGTATGTATTTGTATACCTTTGGGAGAAGTAAAATATGTGTATGTATTTGTATACCTTTGGGAGATGTGAAATATGTGTATGTATTTGTATACCTTTGGGAGAAGTAAAATATGTGTATGTATTTGTATACCTTTGGGAGAAGTAAAATATGTGTATGTATTTGTATACCTTTGGGAGATGTAGAATATGTGTATGTATTTGTATACCTTTGGAAGTAGGAAAATATGTGTATGTATTTGTATACCTTTGGGAGAAGTAAAATATGTGTATGTATTTGTATACCTTTGGGAGATGTCGTCTAACTTAATGAATAGTAAAATATGTGTATGTATTTGTATACCTCTGGGAGATGTCGTCTAACTTAATGAATAGATAGTAATGTATTTCTCTGTTTAGAGACTTGAAGTGAATTTCTAAGACAGTGCCTTCATATGGGAATACTTTAATTGAAGATCTATGGATAGTTCTTCAACATTCAGTCTACAATATTTGTTATTTCTATGTCCGATTTAATAATTGTAAAATATGCGTTCATTTGAGATGATAATGCTATCATTGACAAACGTATGCGTGGGAGTGAGGTTAAATTGTGGTATGAATGAGTTCCACGGACACACAGTTACCCGTCCTTTTTATTTATATGTTTATTTATTTATTCTGTTTCAAATTCAAACGATAACATACACTATCATGTATTTTTCATAAAATATATATTACGATATTCAATGGGTAGAAAAATAGTTTCGACACATATCTGAAGCATTTAAAGTAGGTGTGAAAAAGTGTTCTGATAATCTTGACATGCTTATGATTTAATAAGCAACCTGATCATATATTTCTGGTCAAGTTTTCGGCCTTAAGATATATCATTCAACAGGAAATAGTGCCCCATTCCATAGGCTAATCCCTTACTACACATTAAGAAATAAATGTCTGCCAAGTGACTTACAAACAGGTTAAAATATTGTATCGATCAAAAATTTAATCATTCTGTTATACTTTTGAGCATTCCGTTCTTGCATCACTCATAATAGAGAGAGATAAGTTTTAAAGTGACTATCTAGATAATCTATCATAATAATAAAGCAACGACAATTTAAGGAAAAGATTAGTTTTCTATTTTGCCCCTCAATTGTAACACTTATATTTTGATTTGTAAGGTTTTGTTTGGAAATACCATAAAAAACAATGAAAACAAGACTTCTGTAATTTAACTGACATAATGTTTGACATGATGCAACTTTTGATGAGATATTTTTTAATTCTTTTTTTCTTCGGAAACATCTTGTGTCAACCTCAGAAACATAATCAATCAAAAACTTTAAAATTCAGAGACATGGTTAATACTAGAAGTACACAATGCCAATCTTAAACAAATGTTAGGATTAATTTGACTGTTACAAAACATTGTTTTCTGTTTTGCCATTTGAAAAAAAATCCTCACTCATAAGATTTATACTTTCGACGAAAGCAGAATTCATTAAACATTCGTTTTAAACAAATCTTTGAAAATTTTCTTTTAATTGAAACTTAAAATGTTCCAAATGCTGCAAATGGATTATTTCCGTTCTCATTACTGATCAAAAGGATACATCAAATTGAGAAATGAAATAATTTTACACAATTTTAATGTAATTATTGTCATATTGAATTAGCAATCATATACTAGAAAATTCATTCATTTTACAATATTTAGAACCTGTTTGGTCTGTTTTTGTTGTATTTGTTTAAAAGATAAGGGACGTTTGGTTAAATATATATTTATGTGGACTTTTTTGAAAATTTGAATTGATTTGTTGACTTTCTTCGACAAATGGTAAAACAACTCTGATTAGAATCTATTTGTAGACATAGTAACGGATATTAGAATAAATATCTGCTCAGGAATTTCCCAATAGCTCTAATTAATTTGTTGACATATTAAACATCATTGAGTCAAACATCTTTAAACTCATTTAATTCTAACAAAAGGTTATGATCAAACGTTCGAAAACATGAGAGATTAACAGCGATCCTGTGTCCATGATAGGTCTGGGCTGGTCTATGAAGCTAACTTGTCTTTAGGCCTTGAAAACCAGATGTATTGGTATGGTCTGATAAAGATAAAGTTATTTTGCAGGACTGCTAAATTTTTCATGGTAAACCTTAAGAGCATTTTTAATCACTGCACTAAATTAATTTTTGTAAAGTTAAGATCTAGAATTGCGCCCATATAAAGAGAAAGTTATATAAAAACTTTGTGGTGTTAGACTGATATTATGAGTGTAGTTTATCGCAATTGCTGACATACGGTCATTAAAAAAGGAAAGATGTAATCATCTGAAGCGATAGACATTTAGTCCTTAACAGTTATAAGAAGTGACGTCTTTACTAAGATCCCTACATCCCTACAACTTTATACATGCCAGCTTGATTCGAAGCCGACAATTTCGATAAAGAGATCTCATTCGGTAGTTTCTTTCTAATGAAAAATTACCATTATAAAGTCTTTCAAAGTCAATCTAGTACAACTTAGTAAATATACATAAAATATAATATATTACAATTTTAAACATATGCAGACCATAAATAAGTATAATATATACCAACCAACCGTTAGAGGAGGCTTATGATGTACTGTCACTTATGTACAAAAAATATATGAATACATTTCAAAATTATATTAACCCTTGTAATATCTATATACATGTCGCGTACATGTTATTGTTTTGTACACGTACCTGTACAAACAATTTGTACATGTAATTACGTGTATGATGCCATCATACAAGTTATTACATGTACAAATATACTTGTACAAGTAATCACTTGTCAAATTTTTATTGAGAAAAAGATGATAGCATGTACAAACCATTATTTTACTATGGCCTATTTGCTGTTCACAACAAATCTTTCAACTTTAAACAAAAGACATTTATTACTTAGCGCAAAAGTATAAACTTGTAACATGACAGTACTTTTTATTTAATGAATATGTAAGCTAAACTGTTCAGTTTAGAAGGCAAACTTTAAAGTAAGGATGGAAAACATTTCAGAAATAATTAAATTTTGGCATAAAAATAAATCTTCTAATAATTTGGTATCGAAACGTGAAACATACAGAGATACTATAAGTATTGTCAATGAAGCCAAACTAAGTTCCCAAAAGACAACACTTCAAAAATAATTCTTAATATGGTTTTGATGTTCTAAATGAAGCATGCATTAAAAAATTCATTTTCAAAGGAGACGAAAATACATATTATTGTATAGTTGATGAACTTTACCATATAATTTGAACAGCGTATTCTAGATTTGGTCATGAAAGCATGCACGAAGCTTACAGACAGGAGTTCCAAAAAAACGTTTGCACAAAACAGGTGCTCTACCTGACAATAAAATCTTTACCCTTGACAAGGAGAATTAAAGACTAATAATTTGTTGATGACTTTCAACCATGTCCAGATGTAAAATAAAGGTGGATCATGCACTGCGCCCGTTACGAACAAAGAGAGCAGCTAAAGTGGTTAACCAACTCATTGAGATTTTGTTTTTGCTTTTGGGAGCCCCACAAATACTGCAAAGTGATAATTTGAGGGAATTTACGATTATGTAAGTGTAGAACTTTAACTTTGGCCAGAGAACGTTTCACGTTATTCTGAATAAGTATGTGTGCAATGCCATTGAAAAAATAATTGAAACCGTCAGAGACCAATTAAAACTTTTCCAGAATTGAATATATAATAAATTAAAATAATTGGAAGCAAAGCTTCATTTAGTTTTTTCCTTCGAACGACTATGTCACTTTAGTCCATATTTAACTGTTATTTATCTCAATTTGCCCCAGGTTTCATGTGAGTTTAAGTTATCACTTTGCGTCCATCGTTCGACTGTAACCTTAAGCTTGTAACATTTCAAAAACAGAACTTAAACGGCTGAACAAGGAAAGACAAACAAACACAAAATAATTTTTAAAAACACAAACGCTGTCTACTAAATATAAGCAAAATAAACAAATAAATAGATAAAACAAATATGACAAATGGCATAAAAAAAAGTTACAAACCCAGGGAAAGGAGTTACTGAACAAATCATTAAAAAAAAGAATCAAACAACAAATTTAACTCTTAGATAGCGAGTCATCTTTTTATCTTTTTCTTGAATGTACAGGTAATAACTCGTATGTTGGCATCATACTAATTATTACTTGTACAAAGTTTTTGTACAGATAATAACGTGTAAAATAATATGTACTAGACATATGCATACATGTACAAAAAACACAAATTGTTCTCTTTTTAAACTTCAGCAGTAAAAACACTCAACAGCTTTGAAATATGTGTTCTCAGTCATGCCGGTGTTGGGGAATAGATTGGATTAATGACAGTCGTTTTGACTTATTATGCCACATAAAATAATAAAACAAACCCTTTACTGTTACAATATTGATCCTAGTAAAAGTGCTTTCCAATTCACTCCTATTTAAGTATTACGTAACTGCACATTGTTACCGTAAGAAATACTAGATGACTTTAAATCATGCAACATTACATTTAAAACTTAAAAAATTCACAGAAAAGCATTTACGTATAATTAGAACATAAAAGATTCGCTCAAAGTAAGAGAATTAAACGTACGATAGAATGTGTATTTGCATGATGCGAATTTCTGTATCGAAAGCTAAATTGGAAAATGTAACAGACAAAAAGTGACAAATCAGAACAGAACAGAATAAACAGTCAAATTGATATGAAAGACCTAAAAGAGAATAGAAAACACAAAAGGAACATTCAAACTCATTTGGAGATAAAAAAAAACGACAAACTGACAACTCCGTGGCTAAAAAAAAACAGGCAAACAAAAGAACACCATACACAAAACAGAAAACTAAAGGCTAAGCAAAACAAACGTCACAGAAAAGGGGATTCGAAGTTGAAATATTTGTTAGAATTAGAACAACCAGTAGCAGTAGGTGTCAGTTGTACTTATTGTTATTGAAATATATAAAAAGAAAATGTGATATGAATGCCAATCCGACAACCCTCCACAAGAAATCAAAATAACACAGAAATTAACAGTTATAGGTCACCGTATGGCCTTCAACAACTAGCAAAGCCCATACTGCATATAAAAAGCCCCGAACAAACCTATGTTAAAATCAGTATGAATTTAAGCCCTATGAATAATATCTATTCGAATATTACTAATACGTTATTTTTTTTTAAACAAAGCGCTTCAGGTGAAGGCGAATAGTTGTTAGTAAAGGAAGGCAATAGTGTGCTATTGTCTTTCATTATAACGCTGGTTTGAACGATGTAAAATCTTTAATGAGCTAAGGAAATCGTAGGACTTTTTATTTATCAAACTAATAGACGTTAATGAGTACGGCTGATTAAATTTATAACAGATTGATTTGGGCTTTTTATGGCTTTTAAATTCGTTGATGCAAATAAAACCACTGACAGAAAATAAATAAACTTCAGGTTTTTCACAGTTGTATTTCTTTTGAATTTTCGTGAAGTCAATGTATTTCATTTCAGGTTTGTCTAATTACTGTTGCACATTGACATTCTTCTGATAATTTTCAGTATTCTCTGCGTGTGACTTTTTTTGTCGACTAATGTTGGTGTGGTCTATTGTACACCAATTTATATATAGATGGATGTATTGTGTGATTTTTCAGTGCGATTTTATGATGCTCAATTTTCTATTGATTTTGTCCGTACGGTTAAACAGCACATTTTGAAGATGGCCGGTTTGAATACTTCCCTAGTGGTTCTGTCCGTTCACTTTCATACCTCTAAATATAGAAACTATTAACCAATTTAATGATTATCGGCTCTATTGTGCCTTCACAATTACTCAACATTATTTTTTTATCCACCGCCGTCATAGTAACAATTAAATGCGCCAGACATATACATAATACGGATATGATTGCTCTTTATAAATCTAATTCCTTTTATTCCATAATTGATTGTTGATGTTAATGATTATTAAAAATATATACAAAATGATATTCTAACATAACAGTTTACTAGGTATTAAAATATGAAACATTAGGAAGCCACTGTTTTCTCCTAAGTATACATGCCTTCATGAAACTGAATTGAAAACGTGTATAATCACTGATAGTACATACTAATTGTGGAAAATCAGCTTGAACATCTACCATTTTAACATATATGTTAATAGAAAACAAATGTATTCTTTAAGAAATAACGGTTCAGTCTATAAAATTTGATAAACGTTCAAACAGTCTATAACAAGGAACTGCAAAACCAGGTATCTATTTCTTTTATATAACAGTTCTTTTTGTGTTTTTCTTTAATTCTCCACCCTTTTTGGTTTCTCTGAAATTCTGTTGTCTGGGTTGATTCTACTATTAATGGACGTGTCATCCCCGAGGTTATCACAAGCCCTGTAGTCAGCACACCTGAAGTATTGAATATTCGACATACAAAGGATTTTCGTATCCAAGGCATAGATTATCTTAGTCGTATTTGGCACAACCTTTCGGAATTTAGGGTTCTCAATGCTATTCAACTTTGTACTTGCTTGGCTTTCTTTTTTTTTTTATCTGAGCGTCACTACTGAGTCTTATGTAGACGAAATGTGCAACTGGCGTATAAAATCATACGCCTGGTACCTTTAATAACTAATAACACTACTGTTTGATGCCACTGCTTGTGGACGTTTCTTCTCCGAGGGTATCACCAGCCCAGGTGGTGTTCACATGAATATCAATTATACGGTAATGTTCATAAATTTGCTGTTTTAAAAAGTGTGAATTATTCCAAATACAAAGGACTTTCTTATCCCAGGCATAGATTACCTTAGTAGTTTTTGGCATAACGTTTTTGGTATTTTGAATCCTCAATGCTCTTCTACTTTGTACTTGTTTGGCTTTCTTACTTTTATTATCTGAGCGTCATTGATGAGTCATATGTAAACGAAACGCATGTTTGGCGTATAAAATTATAAGCAGGTACCTTTGATAACTATTTGTCTCTAATTGGCATTTTTCATGATTTATATTTTCACTACGTATTTTGCTGTCCACTCTTTTCAAGAGATGTCTCGTAGCATAGTTAGATTTTTTTTTAAATTCGTGCATTTGATTAAAAACGACACCAGAGTACAAATATATTCTCTCTGGAAAATATGTTACACATCAGTACATATCTTATATATATCATTTGAGTATCCAAGTTGATATAGATGTGCAAGACTTTCTTCTTTAAATTTACAATCCATCTGTGACAAGATCTGCCCTTAATAAAAAGCAGCAGTAGTATACCACTGTTCAAAAATCATAAATTGTTAGAGAAACCACAAATCTGGGTCACAAACTAAATCGGAGGTAAACACCTCAACAACTGCATTTTCCTGACTTATTACAGGACATTTGAAGAAAAAATGATCGATTTAACCTTGTTTTATGACTAGCCGAATCTCCTGTTTATATGGCAATGTAAACAAATATCGTAAAAAGTGAGAGAAAATGACAGGAATACTTTAAAAAAAACTGATAGACTAATGAGTACAGATAAACGAATAAATAAATAAAATAATACTGCACTAGTAACATGTAAACCGCATTATCTTACCGAACATCTCTCATTATTAACAACACCGGACTCTGCAAACAATGACATATTTTTGTAACGTATATATAATTTTGTATTTCATACAATTAAACGGAATGAGATAAAAGTTTAACAATAACTTTCACCATACTAGTTTTAATAACTATCATGATTCAGACGGTATTGAAAAGCTAGTTTGAATTGACGCTGTGACGTCGTCATTATTATTTGGACTATCACAATACATTATCCATGAAGAATGGAAATTAACTTTACTATACTGAGAAATAAGGCATATGTGAAATGTATCGAAAATATAAATTTCAAATCACAACGATCCAAAAATTGAAACATCATAGCTCAATACATGAATTTTGGATGTATAAATACTGAGACACTTTTAGTGCGGTGACAGAAGTGTAAAAAGTCGTCTAGATCGCGAGTTTAATCTCCCAAAATAACACACGGCTAGAAGTGGTCTTAACTTAAAGACAAATATGTCTTCTTTAGTTTTTGCTCTGTCGTCAGAATTTCGTACGGTAACTTTTTTCTAAAAAGTCGTTTTAATGACTGGTAGTATATTGGAGAGTTTCAACCCCCCTTTTTCAAAATGAAAAAAATGTGTATGTTTGCTTACATTTAATTGAAATAGTTTTCCTGAAGCTATTTTTATATGTCAAAATATTCTATTCAGTATTTTATTTTCTTCTAATCTATAAAATTTGCGAAGTTTAGACTAATTAAAATTGAGGTAATTTTAATTTCAAATTCAGACCCAAAGTCGTTACATTTTATGCAGTGCATAATATGCCAAAATAAACCCCGATTGAAATTTTGAGTCAATTTACCAGTTTAGGGAAGTCGATTTTTGTATCTGCATTGCATAAAAGATTGGATGAGGTGAACATCAAGCTGTTTCATGCGATAGCTGTTAATTTGAAGAACTCCTTGCAGGCAGTTTATCATCGTTCATGCTACAAAACTTACACAAGTAAACATATTTGTTCCCCCTTTTAGTGCGAGGAAGCTTCTAGTCTGATATTTAATGACGACATACAATTATCTGACTGTTGTCCCTCAGTTTCAGGTATTTGTACACATTCTAGAATGCAGTCGTTCAACAGGAGCGCTTGTATATTTTGTTGCAACAAAACATTTTAGAAAGAAAAAAAATTACTCAAGTTTGAATCAGATGAGCGTATTAAAAATCTTTTAGACGTGTCAGATAAAGTTAAAGTTGAAATAGTTTCCCGTCCATCTTTTAAACTTCAAGCACTCTGTCATTTTGGTTCCATTACAAATTATTTGCTAAAAACGAAAAAAAAATCTAAACCCGTGAAAGCAGATATCTCAAAACACGATACTGCTTTTACTAATTTTATTTTGGCTATTGACAACGATTTAATGGTCATTCCTCATGACACCGTTACTTGATAAATATAGATCATTTCTTCCGGCTGATTCTAATTTAAAATATTCTACATGTAAAATGCAGTCTAAACTCATTTATTTCCATAGAAATTCAGTTGTCAAACAACTTCAACAAGTTCAAGGCAAATATAACATAATATTTAGTAGCAAAATAACTATTTAAAATGCCATATAAGCTTTAGTCATTTGAAATAACATTAACGGTACCAATTTTCCTGCACCAGATGCGCATTTCGACAATACATGTCTCTTCAGTGATGCTCGTGGCCAAAATATAAAACTGACCTCAAAATCTCAATGTCAACTGTAATAGACACAAATAACGGACAGATATTTCATTCCACTGCAAGTTTACTTAGAAAAGACATCGAAACTAGAGAAGACTACCCAACTTCGGATGAATTGTCTCTTCCTTCTTAATTCGGTCAATGCCTTCGTATACGTAATTATTGCAATTCATTCTATGGTTACTCAATGAAACTGCATACAGCCAAGACTATTCTCAGGAAATGGCACCAGAGAAATTGTGGAAATGCTAAGATATTGTTGAGGCAATCGTTTTTGTTTTACTCCTCTTTTCATTTAGGATTGGCTTTACAAATGTACCATGAGTTTGGTTCAAAACACTTTGTTGAAACGTTGAATGCCAATGGATTTTATGCTTCTTAAAGTAAAGTGCGACGCTATCTAATGTGTTTCCAACCATGCAATTGAGAAAATTCAAGATAGTGTGTACGTCTCGTATAATGTTTCCCCAGTATCTTTGCAGACAAGTATATGGATGTCATCACACCTTCCTAAACCCCCTTTTAGATCTCTGTAATCTTGGATGAATTGATAGGGATGGTTTGAAGCTGGTATTTTTTTTAGGAATTAATGTCTTCGGACTTCCTACAATACTTTGTCTGTACTTGTAAAGAAAAATTCAAAATAACGTGTTTGCTTTGAGCAGAACCTTTCATGTGCAGACCTGTGGCCATGAGTGAAATGTGTAGAAATATTAAAACATGTCTTGTGGTGGTTGATGAAAATGAAGATGATGGAGATAACGGTTGATTTGGTATAAAAGCTTGTTGCACTGGTACACACGGTTCCAGCCCCGAGGTTAGGGGAGTGTTTGCGTCCCTTAAAAAAGTTAAACCCCGCCACTATCTGTATGTGTCTGTTTCAAGTCACGAGACGGTAATGCAGTGTTTGTCGTTTGTTTTTATATACTATATTTGTGTCTTCCTTATTTATTTTGTACATTAATCAGGCCGTTAGATTTTTTGTTTGTTTTACATTATTCATTTCGGGAATTGAAGACTATGCAGTATGAATTTTACTCATTGTTGAAGCCCGTACGGGACCTTTAATTGTTTTATGTCTCATTTGGTCTCATTTGGAGAGTTGTCTCATTTGCAATCATATCACATCTTTTTTTATATGGAATACTTTTGAAGTTTGTGGTAGGTTGCAAGGGGAAAAAGGGGGGATATAGTTACAAAACCTATAATGTAATAGATATTAACCAGAGTAAAATACACAACAAAAGATAATACTATGGTAGCAGTAATAATTGTGAAAAAAAAACAAAAGCAACGAGTAGTCTATAAAAAAAAACCTGAAGTATCCGCAAATTCAATTTGAGGTCATATTTGACTGTAGTGTTCTATGGCTTTGGTTTGATGACTCACCCACTATGATAATTAAAAAATAATTTTAAAGTATTGTCCTGCATGACACTTGATTTTTACCTGACATTGATATTTTTCATAAGGTTAAGGTGCTCTAAACATTTTATCGGTTGAAAAACTTGATTTTTGAAGTTTTGTTTATAAAACGTCGTTTTAGGATTTTTTTTTTTTTTTGATAAAAAAAATCTTAATGATTAAGGTTTATGTATAATAACAAACATTACTAAAGCCAAAAACAGTATCATTTGTATTTAGAAATAGAAAAAAATGTCAAAATTTAAAACCCTCCCAAATTTTCACAGATTTATACATATGACCTTTGACCTCAATTTAAAAAAAAAATGTGACCATATCAAGGCCTGGCGACGGCTTATTATTATAGTACACGATTTCCTCTTTCCAATGATATATTATGTAGGTGTGTGTTCGGTTGGGAGATTAGATTAAAAAAAATCTGTCTTCAGTCACCGCACTATTTGTATAGCAATGCAAATTCAGACTCGACGAAACAGCCATATTTGGGAATAGGTCACGTTCAGTACTTAGCAGTCAGTCGACATAGCTATAGATTTTAAATAATAATCTAAAACGTTTTGAAAATGTCATTAGTTGGTATTTGCAGAGACACATCGTATAGATAATAAAAAAAATAGTGGTGATGTCCATACAAATTACGGAATGTCATTTTTAATCTCATATCTCTGTTGGACCGGTTTCAGCGTAAGAAGCACACTCTTGTTCAAGAATTGTGTATAGTATAAAAATGCACGAGTATAAAGTATCATTTGAGATATGTGAAGACAGAGCAGAGGGCAAGGATAACAAGAAATGGATAACAAGAAATGGCTGTAACATATTATGGCTTTGTACAATATATTTAACAGTTTTGAAATTTTAACAGCATTTCAGTTTATGTTGTTTTTAAAGTCAGGTTTTTAAAAACTAATCTGTGAAATTTCGAATAAGACGATCATTTAATCTTTAATGTTAAATTTCGGCTCTGATAACTAAAATCTTGTTTTACATATTTGTCATTCATTACTTTGCATTGCCCATACTATTTAGTAATTGGATCTGCAAAGAAAACATTTGTTTCATGCAACTATTTGCCTATCTCAAAGCAGATGAACTTTTATTAAATATAAAACAAGTTAATTGTTTGTCAGTGTCGATCATCCTTCTATATATGTCACAGTGTTTTTGTTAGTAAGCACATCAGTGATCTATTGAACGACTTACACAACTCGTTATCTATCACGCAACAGACATTATTGGAGAAACTGAAAATTTGTAAAAAGAATGTCTTATTTGTTAAAACAGATAAATCAATTTGTTTAAGAACAAATTATTGTTAATTAGACACAATGACATTGATTTTTGATAATAGGGTAGGGTACAGTATTGAACAGACCCCTGGGCATCCATATTGGTTTATTGGTGATTTTTTTGTATTGTATCAACACAGGCATTGATCGGAATCATTTGAATACAGATCTTCTTAACTCCTACTATAAAAAGTTTTATTGCCTTTATTGTATCAAGTTGGTGGAATTAAATCTTAGAGTTCCATAGGATCTTAATCGGAGTTCTTTAATGCAATCGATTAGTCTTCAATACTTTCAATTACTAAACACTTTCATGTTTTACGTTACAAAAGAGGGATATTCATGGTTTTGAAGGTAAGTTATTTATTTTTTTAAATACATATTGTTATTAAACTATACCTAGAAAAGTTTCTAAAGCAAAATGAAATCCAAATTACGAGACAAATTAAATAGTATTGCTTTCAATATTTAGCTTTAAGTCCAAGTTATCAATAATAATTGCGTGGGAATTATGAACGACTAAACATATGATATAAAAGTTCTTATAATATATCCAGTTCATTTGTTTTACTATTCAATCATATCGATATATTAATCTGTTTTGAAATTTTTTAGAGAAGTACACGATGAGTATTTAACATACAGGACAAAATCTGACATCTCTCTATACACTTCTGGAATGTTTTGCTCAGTGATTTCATAAATTCTGCTTGACAGTTTACCAGTAGAAGTAGAGAACATTAATATTGATTCCGACAATAAACCGTTTTTTCTGAAGGACCAGGCATAACACTTGAATTAGCGCCTTTTGTCCGCTCAACGAGTTCTTCAGATTTAAAAACGTTAAATTTCTAACATTATGTATTTCTGTAATGAACTAGGTCTATCCAAATGGAAATGTAACTAATTTAAAGGAATCAAATTGTAATTTGTCAGAAAAAATGTTTAACAAAAATTGATTTGATTTGTTATCCAACAGGAGAATGACCCAATGGGTCTTCATATCAGAGGTTAGCAGGTTGACTTGTCAGTTTAAAAGAAGGTTTAAATTTTTCTTATAATTTTTTTTCCCTGATATTTCAGTATTTATGCCTTTTGTTTGCGCTCCTTCATGCACTTGTTTTTAGCAGTATCTTTTCCATGATTCATTAACAAACAATTGTATCATAAGCTTTATAAATTATTACATTGATATATTTCCAGCTTAACAAGTCAGTTGATAGTTGTTTATTGTTGTGAGGTATTTTTTTTTACGTATATGGAAAATTACGATAAGCTATACAGATTTTTGAATTTAGAATTCGTACCTATATTTGAAATATCTTTTTTGTCTCTGTAGGCGGAAGAATATGCATGTTAGACCCTTCTAAGAACCTTCTTTTATCCTATCTCACATTAAAATGATTAATGACAAACAATTGCTCACTATTTATTCTACAATAATTGGAACAGGATTTCCTCGTTGTCTAAAATTGGAATTAATGATGTTATAGTCAGGGGATACTCATTCAATTGGTTGTATATCTGCACATTCTAAGCCTTTTCTTTTTATACTTCAAATTCATCACACAATTGTATTACAACCTTCGTTTGCATGTACGCATATAACACACATTGCACGATTAAATGCACAACATAAGTGAAGAGTAACATTTGTTTGCTTTTTTTTACTTATGATGTAACAAATAAAACAATTGATATTTTCTATGTTTGATTCCGTTTTTTAAGTGATGAGATCATTCGATTAACATACGTTGGTCGCCTCTTTTGGAGCTTTTACAAACGTGTTTTATTGTAATTGTATATGGCTAATTTTTAAATGCTGTGGTGTGATCTATTGTTGTGTCGATGTTGTATTCAACAGTCCAACAGTATTGAAACCCAAAAGTATAAATTAAGTAAGTGAAGGTTTAATGATCTTCGAAGTTATAACATTTTTATCTTGAATATATTGTGTACAAATGTAGTTGTATAATTGGCAATCTTTTCACTTTCTTCAGTTTCCCTAAGTATAAACACATCACTTATATAGGGTTGCAAACCCCGTTATATATATATGAAAATAACACTATAAATAAATATCGTTTGTGTCTGTCAGGATTTATTTTGTACTTGGTTTATATAATGCCGATTATGTTATTTCAATGTTTATCAAATTCAAAGGGTCTGACAAGCCATGAATATTTTTTGTTCTTTTATTCGATTCTGTCTTATTAAAAAAATCCATTTTATGTTCTCTTGTTTCTTCAACATTGATATAAATAGCCATTAGTTTTTCTTGATGTATACACACAAGTTTCTCTACCTGTTCATTAATCGGAAACTCTCGTATGGTTTATAAATGACCCTTAGTTACCTACACTGCATTCAATGACACTGAGTCCATTACTCCATGTAATAACATGGATATTTGATTTTTCTCTATATTACAATTATCATGGGGGTATTTGTTCAGTTTATCACATAAATCGTCATTTCCACTTCAATACTGTCTCTAACATTAGTTACGTAGAACTCTTATAAAATTGACTTGTAACTTAAACCAAAACTCATTTCGAATCAACATTCAAAAAAATACTTAAATGATTAACTGATAAACTCAGCCTTTCCATTTTTGACTTGAAAGCATTGCACAATTTTTAAGTGTAAGTACGAATGGTTTCATCCATTTATTCTAAATGACTAAATTCAGTTTATATATGTATGTGTCATCAAACACCAAATTGTCCAATGACAGTGAATGTACGTACAACAAAATGTATCAGATTACATTGTTAATAATCACAAACACATTGACATTTGTCGTTTTATTTACAATTTTGGTCACCTCTTGGTGTTATATTTGATGTTTTTGTCGTCGAGTTCTTTCGTATTTTCGTATACCGAACGTGACTTCATGCTGAAAAATGGTAACTTTAAATAAGTTTGAATAACTATAAATCCCGACTCGAAATTCGTTCTATCAAAAATTTTGATTTGTCCTCCATTCCCTATGTAAAATTAACAAATCGTCTTAAGGTGGCTCGGCCCTTTACCAATGCGCATATTTTAACGCATGTTTCTTACGACGAGTGCCTTGGAAACGGTCGCTTTAAGGGGTCTTCTCAAAAATAGCTTTGACGACCTTGGAACGCGGGCGTGTATGAAAGCACCCTTGACGATGTAAACAAGTGACGCTAAACGTTCTTCAAAACAGGAAATACGAACGGTCAGAAATTCATTTTTCGCATAAAAGTTTAAAAGGAGAAAAATATACATGATTTAAGCATAACATTAAAAAAAAAGAATATATAAATACTGACAAAGTCACATGTATGACGTCGACGGTATTTGGTGCCGCTTCGCTCCCAAAACGCATTCTCATCTTACACGGTCGCCTCTTGGGTCCGTTCGTACCATATTTTGAATTCACTTAAATACCAGTTGAATTAAATGATGTCGTGGATATTTATTTTTGAAAATGTTTTGCCAATGACGCAATGATTAACTGTAAACAAATGATAACGATGTAAACAACTTCATGTCATCGTACAGCTTTCAAAAACAGGTAAACTTGTGACCCGTATCAGAGACATATATGTGTATATATGTCTCTGCCCGTATAGTATGGTTTAAAACATCGGGGCGGGTTTGTTATCATGATATAATCCGTTTGGCGTTTTATAACAGTTTGTTTCTGTCATAAATATATTTAAAACTTGAAATATCTTTATTTCCAAGTATTTTTAGGAGTTTATTCCCGAGTATGCGATATATTTTTCCACTGCAAAATTTTGATAATTATAGTTATACCAAAACAAATTTGAACATGTCAATTTTCTAACAGACTTAATACTTAACATTTTCATTTAAAGATATGTTTACCTGCACGAAAATCATCTGATAATTTTTCTCGTATCACAATTCCATGATTTCCGGAACACTAGACTTAGTCCTATAATCTAAGACATCGGGACCAATGTTTTCTATTTTTATGATACTTTTCTATTACTTATTTTGTGAATTGTTATTTTGTTGATTTGCAATTTTCTGTTGTATCTATCAATATGTCAACCGAGTTCATATTAAAAAAAAAAGAAATATCAGCATTAAAACTAAAATAATTGAATCAGAGCACTTCAATGTTATTAAAATAGACTAATGGATCCAGCAACGATCAATCGGGCGGATCCAGCCATTTTAAAAGGGGGTTCCCAACTCAGGACAAAAAGGGGGTGTTCCAACTATATTTCCCCATTCAAAGGCATTGATCGTCCAAAAAAGGGGGGAACCCGGAACCCTCCCCCTGGATCCATCACTGTCAAAAGTAACCGAGACTGGCCTAGTATTCCGACCTTATATATCGGTCTATGTTATAATTCCTAAATACTGCATGCTTTGCGGAGAACCGCAAAATTTTTGGTTTCACCATGTCGGGATTTTGCTAGGACATACACCCGCATCGTGCCGGGCAGTCTCAAACACTACTAAAGACTTTATATATAAAAAAAATCTATACTACTACTAGGTTCAGGAAAAGTTTGGATTGTAATTTAAAAGCTACTCCCTGAAGAACGCTATATTAGCCGGTGATGTTGGCAAACTTTAACTTTAATCTTAATTTTTGAAATGCTTTTTTAAAAGGTAAGCTAATAAGGAAAGTTCTTGATTAAAACAAATGATCACAAATATAGTTGAGTGATGTCAATGCGGCAAAAAATGTGAATGACAATTTTGTTTGTGAACACTGATTTGATCTTACCGTGGCAAAGAAATGCATAACTAATCATCGATCTATGCGTGATGATAAAAGGAGATAATGTTTTTTTATTTATAATATTGAATTTTAAATATGAACTTTGGTGGATAGTTGTTTCATTGGCAATCATACCACATCTGCTTATTTTCATATCGTATGGTTAACATAGAAATATGACTAATCTGACAGATGACCCCTTGATTATACAGGGTGTTCAAACAGCTGGATGTATACATACGAAGCCTCGTAGGGTAAAAAGGGGGAATTTTGCCTACACGTGCACCAAGCGTAATTGTCCATTCGTTTTTATACGACCGCAAAATTTGAAAAAATTTTCGTCGTATATTGCTATCACGTTGGCGTCGGCGTCGTCGTCGTCGTCCGAATACTTTTAGTTTTCGCACTCTAACTTTAGTAAAAGTGAATAGAAATCTATGAAATTTTAACACAAGGTTTATGACCACAAAAGGAAGGTTGGGATTGATTTTGGGAGTTTTAGTCCCAACATTTTAGGAATTAGGGGCCAAAAAGGGCCCAAATAAGCATTTTCTTGGTTTTCGCACTATAACTTTAGTTTAAGTAAATAGAAATCTATGAAATTTTGACATAAGGTTAATGACCACAAAAGAAAGGTTGGGATTGATTTTGGAAGTTTTGGTTCCAACAGTTTAGGAATTAGGGGCCAAAAAAGGGCCCAAATAAGCATTATTCTTGGTTTTCGCACAATAACTTTAGTTTAAGTAAATAGAAATTAATGAAATTTAAACACAATGTTTATGACCACAAAAGGAAGGTTGGTATTGATTTTGGGAGTTTAGGTCCCAACAGTTTAGGAATTAGGGGCCAAAAAGGGACCCAAATAAGCATTTTTCTTGGTTTTCGCACCATAACTTTAGTATAAGTAAATAGAAATCTATGAAATTTGAACACAAGGTTTATGACCATAAAAGGAAGGTTGGTATTGATTTTGGGAGTTTTGGTCCCAACAGTTTAGGAATAAAGGGCCCAAAGGGTCCAGATTTAAACTTTGTTTGATTTTATCAAAAATTGAATAATTGGGGTTCTTTGATATGCCGAATCTAACTGTGTATGTAGATTCTTAATTTTTGGTCCCGTTTTCAAATTGGTCTACATTAAGGTCCAAAGGGTCCAAAATTAAACTTAGTTTGATTTTAACAAAAATTGAATCCTTGGGGTTCTTTGATATGCTGAATCTAAAAATGTACTTAGATTTTTTATTATTGGCCCAGTTTTCAAGTTGGTCCAAATCGGGGTCCAAAATTAAACTTTGTTTGATTTCATCAAAAATTGAATAATTGGGGTTCTTTGATATGCCAAATCTAACTGTGTATGTAGATTCTTAATTTTTGGTCCCGTTTTAAAATTGGTTTACATTAACGTCCAAAGGGTCCAAAATTAAACTAAGTTTGATTTTAACAAAAATTGAATTCTTGGGCCTCTTTGATATGCTGAATTTAAACATGTACTTAGATTTTTGATTATGGGCCCAGTTTTCAAGTTGGTCCAAATCAGGATCCAAAATTATTATATTAAGCATGTGCAATAGCAAGAAATTTTCAATTGCACAGTATTCAGCAATAGCAAGAAATCTTCAATTGCACAGTATTGTGCAATAGCAAGAAATCTTCAATTGCACAGTATTGTGCAATAGCAAATATTTTCAATTGCACAGTATTGCACAATAGCAAGAAATATCTAATTGCACAATATTGTGCAATAGCAAGAAATTCCAATTGGATTTCAATTGGAGTGATCTTTCTTTGTCCAGAATAGTAGTTGAATCAACTTAAATCATTGTTTTATACAATATACAATGTATATTCACTTTTACTACCAACTGATAGATTAAAACAATCTTTACCATTCAGTGATAACAAGCACTTTTACATTTTAATATTTTATGATGTATTTAAATGAGTAGTTATTGTTGCAAACTTCATTAGAAATTTGAATTGAGATCAGTTTTGAAATAAGGGAAAGGGGGATGTGAAAAAAAAATTGGAGGGTCAATTTTTTTCATTTCAGATTTCATAAATAAAAAGAAAATTTCTTCAAACATTTTTTTGAGAGGATTAATATTCAACAGCATAGTGAATTGCTCAAAGGCAAACATTTTTTTTTAAGTTCATTAGACCACATTCATTCTGTGTCAGAAACCTATGCTGTGTCAACTATTTAATCACAATCCAAATTTAGAGCTGAATCCAGCTTGAATGTTGTGTCCATACTTGCCCCAACCGTTCAGGGTTCAACCTCTGCGGTCGTATAATGCTGCGCCCTGCGGAGCATCTGGTTTTTTTTTTTTATGGCAGTCCATATATCTAGCTCCCGTCTTACTTTGCATAACTTTCATAATTGATACTTATCTGCATGTTCTCATCCGTATTATGCTTGAAATACTTGCCAGTGATCATTCAGTATGCACAACTATAATTTTCATTATGTGCAGTCATATAAAAAAAACGTAATTTCTGGGACTTTTATTTGTTTGACTATGTGGTATATCAGTTTATAGTAATTGTTGAAGTCCGTACGGGGACATAATTGTTATCTTCTATGTAAATTGGTCTCTGGTGAAGAGTTGCCTCATAAACAATGACACCCCATCTTCCTATTTTTATACCCTACACAAGGAAGTGGCGCAGGGTATAACATTTTTGACCCGTCCGTCCGTCCATCAGCCAGTCTATCAGTCCTGTTTCTTGTCATCACAACTCCTCTCAAACCGCCCAACAAAATTTCAGGAAACCTTTTTAGATAATAAGGACATACTATGCAGATGTGCATATCGACAGGAAATTATGATTCAAACTTTTTCTAGGAGTTATGCCCCTTTGAACTTATTTGCTTCATTATACTACTGCAAGTTTGTCATCGCATCTCCTCTCAAACCGCACAATAGAATTTTATGAAACCTTTTTAGATAATAAGGACATACCATGTAGATGTGCATATCGACAGGAAATTACGAATTATTTTTCTAGGAGTTATGCCCCTTTGAACTTATTTGCTGCAGTAAACAACTGCAAACAGCTTGTCATCGAAACTCCTCTGAAACCACACAACAGAATTTCATGATACTTTGTAGATAATAAGGACATACTATGTAGATGTGCATATCGACAGGAAATTATCGTGATTTAATTTTTTTTTTCTTAGTTATTTTATTTCTCTAGTGGCAATGTGGGGACTGACTGCCAAAGCGGGGCTGGCTTCAGTTATTTGCAATATAATCCACCAATGAGCCCCACCCTATGTCGGACTCTGTAACAATCATCCCATCAACCAAATATTTTGAAACATATTTAGAATTCAAGAAACAGACAAGTCCATGAAAATGAGGTTAAGTTCATATAAACCCTGCAAGACAGACATATTTGTTATTCATTTATTATTTTGTACATAAATCACCCATTAGTTTTCTCATTTTAAATGTTTTAAATTGTTCATTTGTCATTTCGAGACCTTTAAAACCAACTATGCAGAATATGTTTTACTCATTATTGAAGTCCATGTGGTGACCTACAGGTATAGTTATTTCTGTGTTATTTGGTCTGTTGTGTCTAATTTACAATCATATCACATCCTCTCATTTGATATTTTAATTTGTGATAAGACATTTAATAATCATTTTATACACCAAATATACATGAAGATGACCTATTGATTACACAATATTGACTACTACATGTACCTATTAGTATTTATTATTTTTGAGTATATGTCCGACATGCTGACGCCGGAAGTCAATGGTATACCATAATATGTCCTGAAAACTGGTGTTAAAAAAAAGGCTCAACTAAATCAAATTTTTGAAACGTGATTGATTTTATTCCTCTAATATCTATGAGATCAAATTTATAAAACATCTATTAATATAATTAATTTCAATGCACTAGTATACATGTAAGAATTGTTGCCATTTATACATCATGTACATGTACAATCATTAGCTGATCAGCTCTAAATTTTCTTTATTTTTATTCTCCTTCACTGTTTTATTTATAAGAGTAGACTCATATATATGATCTGTATTCATCATTGGGACAGGTAGCTATATATATAGGTGAAGTAGGTCCTTTTGATTTGATTTTTTTAAAGGATTTTGACAGCACTAAAGCATATACATGTAGTTCCAATTTATAGTTGATCTTAGCTCCTTAAGTGGATTGTGGCAACATATATTGCATATATACATGTAGAATGTTGTTCTTAAGTTTCAGCACTTTACGCATAGTTTCCGGTTGCAAGACTAGAATATGATACTGGCTTCTCACGAAATTCTGTCAGTACTTTGCCAATAGTTTCCAAGTAAAGTTGAACATTCCAAGCTCACTCCTTCCATTTGCAATGTACATGTACAAATGTACTTGCAGCCTGAAATTAAATATCAGAGTAATTCTGTCAGAAAATCAACAATTATTGACATTCAAAAGCATATCTAGATGTAGACTAGTTCATAATGGTAATGTGTCCATGGGACACAGATGAGCAGCCGCTTGCATATAAAGGATGAAAAGGGTGCCAACACCACCCAAATTTGTACTTGATCTGAGTGTTGTTGTAGTAAGCATTGCATATAAGTTTCAGAACATTTGGATGAAGCAAACTTGTGTTAAAGAAAGGAACAAAATTTCAGCATTTTTTTAATTTGTAAAGGGCATAACTCTCGAAAAGTAATAGCGACCCCACCAAAAATTCAAACTTCATGTGTGTTTGTTGGTACAATGTAGTAAGCATATATATATGCATTAATTGTGTATTAGTTTCATAACGTTGGTAGAGGCAAACTGAAGTTGGAGAACAGAAACCAAATTTGGGAGGTACATGCAAGTTTGATAAGACTGACAATGCAAGGGTAACATTAAAAGAACTAAAATGGTCTAAATTAATATGTGTTTATTTGATAATAGGTTCGTTTTCATTTATTTTTGTTTTCCCTTGAGAAAACATAAAATATTTTTTTATAATTTAATTTGGTGGAATATACATGTATATCAAATTTCTGAACAGAAAATAATGAAAATGAGACACAAAAAAAATATAACCAAAAAATAAACCTGTGATAATACTTATTCTATTGGTACCAGGATGCTTAAAATCAATCCAAAATATTTTTTTTTTTTTTAAATGTATACACCTATAGTTGTTTTAATGTCTGTCATTTTGGTCTTTTGTGGATAGTTGTCTCATTGGCAATCGTACCACATCTTCTTTTTTATATTATATACAATATATATGAACAGCTAAAAATCTCAAGTGACAAATACTTATGGCCGCATTCTGTACATGTTTAACCCTGATACTTCTATTACTAGACCTTAAGACATTTTTGTATACCTAACAGAATTAGGGGGGGGGGTTAATGGTAAACAAATTGTGATTGATAAAGATGAATCCTTCGTTTGCCTCCTACTGTAGGGTTTATCATTTACAAATTTGGCCAATTATATCATATTCTCAAGAAAATAAAGAAGTCAATCAAACCCCAGACCTTAATAGAGGGGTGGACAGGGGTAAGGAGACAGGGGAATGAGGGATCAGGGAAAAGGGGGTATCTTTGAAATATATTTTGTCTTGGGGCAAGGAGATGGAAGAATTGAAGTAAAAAGGAGGGGGGGTTTAGAGTAAAATGGGAAGGGAAATAAATGGGGTCAAGGAGTAGAAACTGTCCCGATGGAAGTTATGGAGTACCCCACATACATATGACCCTAGTCCGAGATTTCTCTGACGTCCAACAGCTGTTTTGCCAGACAAGCTGGGGCTAATCTCGGACTAATATGAACCTAACTTGGCTACGAAATAAGTTATTAAAAATGATGATTAAAAAAGACTAATTCATTGACACTAACCATTGCTAACGGTAGCGTAAAAATGACAGTAGATGTCATCCCTTCCTCTTCGGCCGTTTGCACACGGATATTTTGCAAAACTGGCCAGACATGTTTACAACTTGTCTGTAAAAGGTAAAATAAACACATAAATAAGATACCAGCTAAAACGATCTTTAATATTAAACATGGAACAGAAATTGAGCCCGTGCAAGGTTTCAGCCGCAGTGATTTTCAACAGTAGCGAGTATTTTGAGACAACCCCCAAGTTTGTATTTTTCGTTATACTGATAACATTTGGCTGCCTAATATATCGAAATCTATGTTTTCTTATGTAATAACTCTACCTTCATCGTTGTATATTCGCCACAATGTCTGTTATGCATGTACATGGTCGTATTCATCAATATAGTATGCTGCTCGGCAATGGCGACCTTGAAATTCCTCTGGTCCGATAATGGCGCCAAATTAGAGGGAAGCAACTCGCGCCAGACAAAATTACCGTATTTCACCAAAATAATCAAAATTTCACTTTTTGATTACAAACAGTAATACGATAACCACGTTTATATTCAGCAATCGTTTATTGATATAATTACAAACATTATTTTATTAAAGCCATCAATAAAGAATTCACAATTAAGTAATTAATGGAGTGCAATGAAATCAGACCTTATGGGGTAGAGGGGTTAAACAAAAGCTCGTAACTTTTTTGAAAGCCTGGTGACCCCCATTTTATTTTACCTTAAAATGTTCGAAAAGTTCATAGCTTTGACATATCTGTTTTTAAAAAAAATCTACCGGGGAAATTTTACGAAAAATCGATTAAACCAATATTTTTTGCCTTAAACTAAAATTAGAAAATGCAAAATTTAGACATTAATCTGAAAATAAAAGGATTTTTAAGTCAAAAACAACCAAGGGAAAGGTTTACATTTCAAATTCTAATGTTTTTTCACATAAAAATCATACTGACTTGGTTTTAAAAGTCTTTGAATTTGATGTAACAGTTATTGTTGGAAGGGTGGGCATGTTTGGAAATAGGGTCAAAATCGCACATTTCGCTTCAATTTGAGGAGAAAACAAGCCTGGTGACCCCCTTTTTTCTTTGCATTTTTGGATTCAGCATAAAAAAATCTACAGAATATGTGAAAATAAAAAAATTCTACCGGGGGTCACTATTGGGGTGAGCCACCTTAAAACAATTCAAAATGCTTGTCATTACAAAAATGGAAGCATACTATGGGGTTCCACAGAGCATATTTTGTTAATAGTGAACAAAAGGTTAAAACAGGCTACAGAGAGGGACAAGTGTGAATAGTATGCTTGAGTTTCTTATTGACAACATATTTGTCGTATTTGGAGTTAGAGTTATAATACGTCACAACTGTTTGCACAAAAAAAGTTGATGAACCAGGGTTGTGTCAAATAACGTATCGTCCTTTTTCTAAAATCAATTCACCAGCAGATAGCAAGTCTTTGTTGACCCTTGTTAATAAATATTCCGTTTCAAATTCACAAATAATACATGATGTTCGTGAAGTATGGATTTTGGGGTACTGACGTTTACTATCATCGAAATGACTTGTAATAGTGTTATTTTAACTTAGTTATACATCCTGTAATCGTGTTCTTTCAACTTAGTTATACCTCCTGTAATTGTGTTCTTTTAACTTAGTTATACACCCTGTAATCGTGTTTATGACCAATGGTATTTGTTTTTTGTATTCTTGTCTTTAGTTCTTTCTTGTAAACCTTTTCTATATGCCTGTCTGTTTTTCTTTGTTGCTATAGTTTGTTTTTTGTTTTTATTATAGTGATTAAGATTATTACACAACATTGACTGTTGTACTCCTATTTTTAACATTTTTTTTTATTATGTCTTTATGTTTAGACATTCTTGTCAATATAAAGAATTTTTATGCGATGGTCGTAAATAAGAGAGGTTTAGCTAGCTTTAAAACCAGGTGCAATCTTCAATTTTCTTCTTTCAAAGTCATGAATATGACAGTTGTTATCCATTCGTTTGATTTGTTTGAGCTTTTGATTTTGATATTTTATTAGGGACTACGGTGGAGTTCGTCAGTATCTTTTTTACTTTACTTTAATCGTCTTCCTCTTCTTCAGAGTGGTAAAATCATTGATTTTTATTTAACTTCACAGATTATCCGATTTCCTTTATTTTCATAATTTTTTTCTCACATATGCAGACAAAATGAATGCTATTTATCCTCAATTAATATCTAATATCTTGAAGTTGTAATTGCTGTTATTGTATTTTTCTCGTCAAAGTTTATACGGAGTTCTATTCAATTTCTTCCAGAAGACATTATTGATATAGTTGTAATTACTGTTTATTTTTGTTGTAATAGTATTGTGATTCCACTTATTCCATTGTTGAAATTAAATAAAAGCCTTTAAATTCCGTTTTCGTCTTCCACGCCTTTTACAAAACAAATCCATTGTATAAGTTTATTGGTTCTTTTGTCTCAAAAAGCTGATATTTACATTTGGAAAATTCATTTACCCTTTTTACGTGAATTTGTCTATGACCAAAAAAATGATATTCTTCCCATCTAGATATTGATGTTATAGTTGCTGTCCTACAAAAGAACGCACTCAATAAAATGCGTACTAAGATATGACTCTTTTGTTTATGCTTGTGTGCCAAGTGCAGAAATATGCCTGTACCTAGTCAGGAATATGCCAGTTGTTTTTCATTCATTAGATGTCTTTAAGCCTCTTATCTTGCAATTTTCTAAAGGAATTCCCGTTTTAAATTTATCTTGAAGTTCGTTTTTTGTTTTGTTATTTTATTTTTTTATTTTTTTCGTCACTAGTTTTGTCCCAATGAAAGAGAACTACCAAATTGGGAATTATCTCCAGGCTAGATTTAATTGAAACAATTTAAAAAATGTAAATGTAAAATATATTTTCTTGTTTCTGTATTTGACAGTTTCCTTAACTTTTTATCGCATCCTTACCCAATGAAGGTTTCCTATGAGCGAAAATGGTAACGCATGTCACATATATGTTATGAATGTTAAAATACATAGTTAAAATACATAGTTAAAATATAGAGGCAAACTTAAATAAAAATGTCCCCTTCCGCATGTTAAGTAATGAATATACTGTGGATTCATTCATATTCATGGCTACCAACTTCCTTTAATTGACAAATAATTGTATTTCGTAGATATTTCCTTTGAAATTCGTAAATTTGCAGAACTTTATATACATTCATAACCAATTTACATTTCGTTGAACATTAAATTCGTGGCTTCCCTATATCTACAAAATCAATGAAAATTGATATCCCAGGAATATTGATAAACCTCCAATATACAACACAAATGGAACGTATTTGATGTTATTGCTGGTCTTAGAATTATCTAAATTGAGAGGAAATGCTAATGTATGTCCAACTTTTCTGTAAAGTTTGTATCTTTGAAGAAATATTGACTGATAAAACCTTTCCAACGTGGCTTAACATGTTTTATAAAAAAAACCTCAAAGATACCAAACTTATATATATGAATATAGACGTGGTCCCCCTTCGGTGAAAATATTTAGAAATCTGTCACCTTATTTTAACATTAATGAGTCAAATATTTAAAATAAACTTCCTAAACCTCTGAACAATTAACGTGTCTAACTAAATTTTATTCTTTGTTTGAAAAGAATCAATATATAGTTTGGTAACCATATCAGTCCATTGAACTAACGTAATTATTTTGTTTTCTAAATACAAGATCACAATGGTCTGATAATAATTTGTCTTCAATTGCATGACAATTGTAAAATTATGTCTTCTTGCAACCCCTCGCCTATTATGTGTGTCATATTGCAGTCATGAATTTAAGGATATGACTGTTAAAACTAGAGCGGAAGCCCATGATCATGGATGCTCTGTCGATACGACATGAACGTTGAACATTTCGAATTTTATATCATTATCATTAAAATTGGATCCTGTAAATTTATATCAAATCTATAACAGAATGATAGAGGATTCCTTTATATTTGATAAATAATATTATACTCCTTAAACACGTTTGAGTACTTAACATGATTTTTTTCAAATTAGTATCAAATTGAACACAAAGTACAACAAAATCATAAAATTTCCTATCTCTCAAAAGTTGTTAAATTTACGGTAACCATCATCGAGATACCGAGATTTTCTTTATTTACTAGTTTGTATCGGTGACAATATTTCCGGGTTTTTGCTTATCCGATCTGTCAACTTAATTGAAGTGAAAGGTTTTCCTGGTGACATCTCCATTGAAGTAAAGGATACAATTTAAGTTAATTACTTTCATAAAACGAGCATTCAGCATGTTGAAATAAATCAAATGAAAGCTTCAAAATCAATGATGACATTTGTCATCTTGTTGAGTATTTTGTTTTAGGAATATCCATTCTGTCAGCACTGACGATCTCCCGATAGCTGATGTTACTATTTGAATAGTTGCTATTTGAGTTGTTGCAATTATGATCATGAATTTAGCCTTGTTAAGATCTCTCGTGTCTTCTTTATTTGTATTTATTTTTTTAGAAGGTTTCCATATTAAATGGTATACATTAAGGTTTGGCAGAGATAAATGTCATGAAGTATTAAAAAGAAGCTGAGGCATATGTCACCATCATGTACTTTGAAAACCACAGACCAAAGCCATATTGGAAAAGTGTAAGAATGTAATTATAACAATGATTTTAACTTCGTCAAAGAAAAAAAACTATTCTAATATTGTGAAATACTTTACGAGAATCTTAAGATATATGAAATATGCAAAGGTTAGAAAAATGTGTGTTGAAATTAGAGAAATAAATTCACAGCTAATACAAGTTATATTTGTCATGATACAAGACCGCATGAAACGAATGACTAAAAAAATGAACTAACTTGTAAAGAATAATAATGACAATGAATCTAAATATAGATTGTATTGTATAATTAAAGAAAAAAACTGTCCACTACGTTACTAAAAGTGTAGTCATTTTGGTCAAAATAATTTCCAGAGGATATAGACACGACTGAACACGAAACGTCCCTTGATGCAAAAATGGTGGTAGTTTTTAGATTATTTGAATCAAAAGTAAATTACATTTCCGGCCATATTATGCAACAAGAGACGACTAAATGTCTCTGTTTTTAGACACCGAAGCTTTTTATATGAATCAAATTAGAAAGACCCGAGGGTATCACAAGCCCAGTAGTCAGCACTTCTGTGTTGACCTGAGTTATCATTGATATGCTCTTAATAATAAATTAACTGTTAACAAAACTTTGAATTTTTGAAAAAAACTAAGGCTTTTCTTCCTCAGGAATAGATTTCTTTTAATAGCTGTATTTGGCAAAACTTTTAGGAATTGTTGGTCCTCAATGCTCTTCAAATTCATACTTTATTTGGCCTTTTAAATATTTTGTTATTCGAGTGTCACAGATGAGTCATTTGTAGAAGAAACGCGCTTCTGGCATAAATATAAATTTTAATCCTGGTATTTATGAGTTTATTATTCATCAATAAGACGGTCACCCTAAGACAAAGTACAACCTACAAACACAAACAGTTTGATTACATTTGTTTATCAATAGACATATGGCAAAGGCATTGAATCCTATCTAGCCTATATAAGTTGTTGTTAATGATAGAAGAAATAAGATAAACAGAGATGTTTATGTAGTATGATTAACATTTGAAAACCAAACAAATTCGCTTGACATCATACAAGCTCTAAAGAGCCTGAATAAATAGCCATCACTGATTAAGGTCAACATTGACTAAGGCAATTGCAATCTTTATAGGTCAATCAGAAAACGAACACCTGCCTATAAAGATGAATAGAATAGCATGAACTCCAAACTAAATGAATTCAGTTCTATTGACATCGATTCACGAACAATGACTGATTATTCAAATCTTGCTATTACGTCATTTAGTATAGTGCTATTGAAAAATAAATACATAAATCATTTTTCTGAGAAAAAAACCGCAAGACAATATAACATTTTTGTTTAACAATTAGAATGACCATCCAGGATCTGTATGGAAAATTTACATATAAACCATTATTTAACATATATCACAACATATGTTCATACTAACTGCTTCATTTTATATTTAACTCTAGATAACCGAATTTAACAATTACAGTTGATTCTAGCTTAACTTGCAACATTTCATTGTTATGATATGTCTACTGCCATTCTTATCCAGATTAAACAATTAACCTTAAGCTGCCACTTCTGTAAATGCATACCGCTTCACGCTTGGCTGAAAATTATGAAAGTACGGAGTCCAATATTTAACATATAAATCTACAAAATGTTTTTTCTGCTTACCAATGTGAATGTACGTGAAAAGCAATTATTGATTATTCTTATTTAAAGTTTATTAGCAAATTAACTTATATGTAACATCGTTGATTAAATACCATAAACGCTTTTACCACATTTATATAATAGCTGTGTTCAATAAGTAGGCCATTGTGACGTTTTTGTTATTTAAAACATGAAAATAGGTCTTTTTATAATTGATAATCAAAGTTTGAAGAAATCTTCCTTAAAGCTCATCATTACTCTCTTGAGAGTTCACACAATTATTGCATATGTTTTATGTTTAGAATGATAAGGTTTAATGAGCACATAACGTATAGTTTTGGTTGTAAACCTCATGTGGCTATTTTCAATCTTATATAACAAAGTTATGTTTTATCTTGTGTATTGATAAAATAAATATCTCGTTTGTTATACAAACATTACTGCATTTTCTGATTCAATAGTTTACTGTTAAGTTTCCAAAAATCTATAACATGTATATGCTAGTTAAATACTTGGTATCATCTAAATTATACATTTGTCTGTAATTTTCAGTTAATCAAATTATGTAATTCTGCAAAAGATAATTGTTCAACTCCCTCACGCAAAGAATACTTTATACTGTTTGGGATCTTCTGTTTATGTTCATTAAGTTTAGTGCGCGGTTTTTAGCTCCCCTAACTTGTGGTAGCGAAATGTTACAATTTGAATTTGCAGTTGATATTTGATAAGCAATTTGTTCAATCAACTGTTGCATGTTTGTAAATCTTTCTGGATTTTGCTGTCTGACGTAGGTCTGCATAATAGATTGCTTTGCTCCAATAGATTATAGATGGGCTGAAATATTCTTCTGTTCCTCCAGTGTCCAAGGTTATGGACTCTCCAAAAACTTAATACTCAGTATGCTTCCTCAAAGTTAGAGTCTTTATCTCCTGTTTCCTGTAGTCTTCCTGTTATATATGTTGTAATGTTTCAATTTTGTACAGCATTGTTATTTCACCATGGGCCTTTTTAATGCTTAGTACTTTAATTGTTTTATATACTAATTCAGATTCAGGAAAAACATCAGTCAGTTTTTAATGTAAGGCAACAGTATTTTATCGATGTTCCAATATTCTAAATAGTTATAGTTGACAACTACTGTGACTTGACTGTTAGTGTTGCTCTCCACCTATAGCAACTTATTCAAAATTTTGACCAAATTGCAATTTGTTTTATAAAACCAAACTGTTCAACTGGTCAGAAATTTTAACAAACTGCTGTAGAAAACCACAGTCAATTCGTGAAAGTGCAAGGTGATAAAAAACATACTTACAATCCTTTAAGTCATTAACTCCACATTAATGTTGATGTGAAAATACAGTCTATTAGTTTGTAAATATATTTTATAGTCATTACCATGCCCAAGGAAAAATGTTGTAATTTTTATAAAAATTAAAAAGTACATTTCACCTCTTGCATGGTAATGACTATAATATATCTATACAACTGTTTGGTCAGAATTTTGAATGAGTTGCAATAGTCGGAAGGCAACACTAACAGTCAAGTCACTGTAACAAACACTGAGAGAATCGCATCAACTGTTAATGTGTCATATACAATTGTTTCACAGCTATTTTTGTATATTTGTTTCTTATGTAAAAACATTGCTTCCGACCGTTTACATCAATACCAGCAGTTTTGTTATGTTTATCGATCAGCATATATCAGGTTTGAAATATTCCTTTTAAATTAACCCTATGTTTAAACATTGACTCGTACATAAGAAAGTCAGCCTGAAGAGTGTACAATATGAAAAGTTCCAAAAAGTACTTTACTTTATAATCCTGGTATAAATGAAACAAATCCACAGGCGTCAGTTATGATACTACTTTTCGTACTAATAGTATAGTTATGGACCTAATCACTATGACTATTTTGAACAGCGGTATACTACTGTTGCCTTTATATTCCAATTGAAATAGTTGACGATTATCTTTTCACTGGAAAGATTAATGTGAAGTGTCACTCTGTCAAGTGATTCCATGTAGGTGGAATGTATTTCCAAAATGAATCATTTGATTAAAATATCATAGGTAAAAAACGCTACGTTCATTGCAAGGTACACTGTTACTGAAAATGTTTGAACATCTAAATCAGTTAATAGACGAAATTGAAAAAGAAATAATTATTTCAATAGGTTTGGTATTAACCGTTAAACATCATAATACTAATGTTCATTTTATTATATTTCTTGGTTTAGTATATGAGAGAATTTTGAGATCATATCTTTCTTTTCAGATTGGTCATGATTGTTAAACATCAATTCCAAGGACAAACATGTCAATATTGTATCCCATATTATTCTTCCTTAAACAAAGTATAAATTATTTCATATTTTCATTTCGGGATCTTTTATATCCGACAACATAATATAGGTTTTTTTGTTGAATATCGTATTGTAGTCTATAACCACTTTTTTGGATCTCATATGTACAGTTGTTTTATTGGCGATGTAATAATATGTCCTTATTTGTTTACTTCTAATTATATATATTTAAATCATCATTAAATTTCAAATTGTTATCTCCAATACTGTCTCCCTATAATGCGTAGAAGGTGTACATGTGTATTTTTATCATGTGAAGCCAATTATCACTGTTGATTGTTATTCATAAAAGTAATTAATACAGTTCTGTGTTCCTTTGTCAGTAATAGTTTGCCAATCATTCTCTTGACTGCCATAAAAGCAACAATGATCGAGTTTATATGAAAACTGAATTCGATATCCTCAGCAATATGCTACATTCTCTAGAGTCGTCTGATTATTAAACACATAGTTTTCTTGTGTGTTACAATAATAAGACGATGCCATAACTTAGATGTCTGTGGCAATAGAAATTGATTAAAATATAAAATGGTGTTTTATTTGTAAACCTCTTGTGATTAAGCATGAGCTGAAACATAAATAGAAATATAGTTAATGACGTTAATAAACAGTAGATAAATACGGCATAAAAGTGACACTGTAGGTTATAGAAGACATTAATTTTATTTCAGACAGAAACGTTTGAGTAATTTACAATGATTGTTTGTAATTAAACAGTTTTTCTAAAGTCAGACAAAAACATTGCATGAAGCTATAAGACATGTACTCTACTAACATTATAGCATAACAAATTCCTTGAACAGTTATATTAAATGCAATTTTAACCATAAATATTAAAGGCATAAATAGGCTGATACAACACCCAACTTTTGTAACATCTCTATTTCTGCTTCAATGTTGTACTTTTATCATCCTTTATAAGTGTATGTGTGTGTTTGACGATAATCTAAATAACATTAAAAAAGAGTCACTTCCAAACTCATGCTATCGACTGCAAAACTTGTATACAAATTAGTGCATGTGCTTTGCTGGATATATGTGTACTATCCTTTAACACATATGGGTTGCCTTGTTACATCGAAAAACACAACGTAAATGTCCCGACCAAGGAGCAGATAGCAGGCAACAGGTACACTGATTACATGATTTTGATAAAAAGAACGACATGCAATGCAGAGTGCATTTCCTTTAGCTTTTCTTATGCTTGTACGAAATAATTGTCGATGAATAAAAATGCAAAATCACAAAAATACTGAACTCCGAGGAAAATTAAGCACGGAAAATCTCTAGCCAAATGGCAATATCAAAAGCTCAAACACATCAAACGATCGATAACAACTGTCATATTCCTGACTTGGTAAACACATTTTCCTATGTAGGAAATGGTGGACTAAACCTGATTCAAAAGTTTGCTTAACCTCTTACTTGTATGCCAGTCGCATCTAATTTCATTTTATTGACAACGATGTGTGAACAAAACAAAGAGACATAATATGTAAATCACATTAGCAAACATTAAAGACAACAATATAACTATTTTCACATAGCAAAATAACAAAATGACGAGATGTACAAGTAGTGAACCGCGTCATATGTATCAAAGATACATAAAAAGGCATTAAGACAAAGCACATTAGCAAAAATGAAAGACAAGAATAATACGCGGTATAAATTGAGGTCAATGATGTACTACAACGTATTTAATATAACATTAAGTAATATTGGGGTGGAGTGGAGTGTGGAAGGATCGAACATAGGTTTAGGTACACAAGTAATGAAAATAACTGGCATGTTTGTACTTATCATTTTCAAAAATATACTTTAACCTTTTTATGTGACACAGATTATCTTATTTCTGCTTTTTGATCACTTCAACAAAAATGTTCCTCTTTATTTTTTCTGTGTTGGCTTGAATATCAAATATAGTCCATAATGACAAATTTTAAAAAATAATAAAAAATATAGGTTGGAATATAGACCGTCTTGCAGATGGCAATACTTCCCTCGGATGTGTATTTTATGAGTTTGAGTGAACGCGTAATAAGACAAATTCCTTTATTTATTCTGATGTATTTACCGAACTGCAAAGTAAATCCTTTCTAATTGTGTTTTTGTTGGCATTCCAGTAATCATTAAGAATCATTTGACATTTTAACCTGTTTACAATAAACTGTATTGTATAAATAAAAAAAAAAAACAAGAACAAATCACATATTTCACTAAGACAACGAGACGTAAAATGGACCAGAGATATATTCTCTTAGTAGTTTTAGGCCATTTTTATGCAACTATAAAGTTCAAATTTATACATTTTACTTCGGTATTATAATAGCTCGCACAATAAATTATTTTAAGACAAAAGTAAAATAAAGAAATACCGAACTTCAAAGAAAACTCTAAACGAAAAGTCCCTAAACAAATAGCAAAATCAAAATCAAAAGCTCAAACACATCAAGGGGCATCAGCTTGATTTTTGTTCACGATATCTTCCTCGTTAACTAAAAAACGAACATACCATGGGACTTATGTATAGATACAAACGAACATTTAAGTTCTTAATTGTGTTCCTCCTTATTTAAATTGTTCTGAGCTATTTTTAAAGATACATTTTACAATGATATGCTTTTGAAACGAAAACGAGATATTATATGAGATATACACCAAGGAAAGATTTGAACAGATATAAGAAAGCTTTAAATGTCGTGAATGTTTTCCGTTTTACTTAACAGATATTCGCTATTTGTCAGAAGGAAAATAAAAATAAGCGAATGTACTATGTTTATGTTTGCAAGTGAAATGATTATTAACAAAAAAGGTCAATTAAATTTACACATTCTCTGATCGCTGTAACCATAGTTAAAACAAACTGCATCTCGGTGAAATAAACAGCTTATTTTTGTTGTAGGACATTTAAGTTTATGGATAGGTTAAATTTCTTCTTGTCATACATTTTGAATACAAGTGCTTATCAACATTCTCTTGGGCTAATGTCTATTTAGTGGTAATTGATTAAACTTTGGTTCGTGTTTTAATGATAAAAATTTGTAGCACGCAGTAAACTGTTTGTGTTTGTATATACACATTTTAAACAACATTTGTCCGTGGTTGAAGACATCTTGTTTATAAGAACTAACAAACATTATATATCTTTTAATTTTCTGGAGGGAGAAAAGGTTAAACTCTTATTTCATTCAAGTTACGTAACAATGCAATAAGAGAAAATGTATCCGGTATAGATAATTTGGTGATTATCTCGCTAAATTTAGTTTTCATGGTTCCGACGTACTACAAAGTAACATTTAAGTTCTACTTGACACAATTTAATATCGAGAAATAACAATGCTATTGCAGATTGAATAACACAATTTAATAAATTAAACTTTCTAAAAAAATCGAATATTGAGAATTCAGTATTTATCAAAGTTTTCATTTTAATAGTAAAATGACAACTTCAGACACTATAACTTATGTTTGTCATGTATATAATTATATAACTTTCGTTTTCAATACAAATTTCAAAGGTAAATAACACAAAACAAAAAAATTATCGAAAAAAAAAGACATTTTAATGGAAACTCAGTAATTTTTTTGTTTGTTAGTATTTGTTTTTTTGTTTATGTCTTCCTATTTCTTCCTTTTTGTCTTGTTTTATTTAAAAGATGAATGATGTAAGTGTGCTCCGACATATTTAGCCGCAGGTAACCTTGTATTGAATTACTCCGTTTACTTTTTAAAAAAGCGTTTTATGAGACATTATACGTTCCTGCGTATTATTCATGACGTCACAAATAGTACTCATTTTGATTTTCTATGACAAAATTATGAAAATGGGTAAGTTTTAATTTATTTTTTTGACAGGAAACATAGAGAGCAAACGTCGACAAAAAGATCTTTTAAAATAATGTTTGTAAAGAAATTTTATGTGTCTAATTAGAATATTTAGTTTGTCAACGCCTGCACTCTATGTTTCCTGGTCCTGAATTTGGTTGAAATCCGTCCAATTTTGTCAAATTTCGCCAACATCTCTTATCTTCACCTATTTGGGATGTAAAAACCTACGCATTTAAGAAGCTTTTCGATCAAACATATTAGACAGGACACTTTTCAATACATTTTACAATAATTTAAACTATTCTTGCGAGACTTCGGACTTATAAATAAACTTTTCGTGTTTTTGAAAGTACAACAATTTCCCAAGTTATATTTACAATAATCAGAATTAATCAAAATTGAGATGCCTTTTTATTTAGTATTTCTCTAGGGATAACGCATGGAAAATATGATGTATTTTATAACATTTATTGGTTATTATCAAAAATATATCATGAAAATGGCTTACAACTAATCGATGCTGTGTCTTTGTTTGGTATAATAAAAATACCGGGAATTTCATATGTAGACATATTTTAAAATTAATTAACTAACGTAAAAACCCGTCTAAAATGTCATTTTAAATGCATATTGGCGTTTTGCAAACACTTTTCTATTATCAAAGATCAACACATATCCTATTGATGTTACAGTAGTCACCTTGTCTTGTGACATTCAAACTCTGGAATAAATGATAAATGTTGTTTTTAATTGAAGCTAACTACCTTGAACGAGTCTTTTACAGAAGCTCATGCATGTAATTCATAAAAACCAATACCACTAAATACCTCGTAAAAGATTACAAGTATTTTAAAGTCCAACGTAGAGGTCCGAACAACATAATGCAGCAAGTATGTATTTTCTGTTTCACCTGTCAACAAATTTGAGTAGGAGTTTCTGCAAAATTCTGACCCCTGGCAAGTACAAAACTTTGTACGTGTAAGGTTTATTTGTAACAATCACATTACATTTTACATGGAGATTTCCTTACTTGAACTTACAAGATCCTGCAAGATTCACATAGTTTTTGAACTGAAACTGAACTTAATTTGGGGAAAATTGATTGACCATTATGAATATATGTAAAAAATTGTTGTCAACAAACAAAAAGGCAGCAATTTTCATCCCCAACCCCCAAACTATTCGAATTAAGCTTTTGGTATCCTACATAAATCTGTTGATGTCGTCCGTAAGGGAGCTACCATTTTATTTTGAAATTGGGGGGGTGAGGAAACATTTTGTCCAGCATTTTTTTAGTTGTAATCTCTATCCCGTCGTTTTAAATATCAGTTTATTCAGTCCTTCCTTTTATAAATTTAACTAGTTTATCTAGATTGTTTTTACATAAATCGTCCCCAGCCTTTTTTTTGCCTAGTTGTTTATCTTGCGTTTTCGTCAATCATACTCAATGGACTCGGTGAATTAACGCTGAACTTAACTACATAAATAACTAAACTACATACTAAAGATATTGCTCGATTGTTTTTAGTAAATAGGTCTGTTCGCAAGGTTTAGGTAATCGATGTAGGATAGTGTGATTTTTTTTCTGATTCAGTTGACCTGATTTTGAAAATAATCCCAAAATTCCAAGTAAATTCAGAACATGTAACCAACCATGCTTTGTTTAGAAAAATTTGAGATAGCAAAACATGGCACACTGGAAGGAAATGTATTTTATAAACTCCAGCGATATACTTCATGAATCTATAGTTAACTGTTTTGGTATTCTCGTTTGAAAAACGGACGTAAATTTTATACTGTAAATATTTTAATAGAAAAAAAGAAAACAATCAGTTTAAAAATCGTGTTTATTTATTAAATTGCACCATACAATTTTTTTACAACAGGTAAAAAATATACAGTTTAGTCTTTTAACTACCAAATTTGCAATGTATAGCCATTAGTCCGATTAACAATTAAACTCTTTTAACATGCGGTTTTTCCTCACTCGGTCACCGTACTATAATACCAAAAGGCAAGTAAACATTTTCTCAGTAGTTTAATTGACTTTCTTTCATTGCGATCAGAACTTTTGTCAATGTAATGGACAATTCCTTTGTAGAACATGCAAAGCTTATGTATTCAATATAAACAATGTAATAATCTGTTCATTGAAGCAATGAAGGACGAAGGCTTCGCCGAAATCCTTGTAAATGTTATGATTTTGTATGCGGGATTACCTGAGTGTTCATGTCTTATTCGCTATTTTACAAGACACACGTAGTAGAACGATTTAAATTCAAAAACAATAGTATTGGCAGCTTTGTCCGAAACTACGATCTTCTTATAGTTTTTTTTAACTTTTGGATTCGACGTTTTATCAGAAATCTGAGAGCTTTATCATATTTTGACAAATTGTTTATTTCTTTTTGTTTTGTTTTTGTTGCTCTTGTGTAGTCATCGATGGAATCAATATTGTTTTTTACAGTTTTGGTTCCAACTGATGTGTTTGGTTTCTCTGAACCTAGGACCATAATATATCACCTTTTGGAGATGTTCATGTACAGTTATGTTTAGATCCCCGCTAATGACATAGCCGGAGTGACTGTAAATACGAGGCAAGTCGGAACAGCCATATGTCAGATTGTTTTTAAAGTACTCATCTGAATCAAAGTCCTGTACTACTTGCTGATAGTTTAATACTTTAGATGCAATGGTTTTCGATGGATTCAGACTTATTGTTAGAATAAAGTGGTCTTCAAGATGTTACTTCTTTGTGATAAGAAACCTTACCGATTTTGATAGCATCGATTCCTTCATGAGAACAACTGAAGTCATAGGAATTTCCTACTTTCCTCATGAATTGGTTTCGATCCCATTGGTTTAAAAGATAGAAAAGAGCCAGATCACAAATTATACTGACCTGTCTCTTCTAATGTGATGCTACCGTAGCGGAGAATAAAGATGTGAATGAGAAAGAGATCTATATTTTGAAGGCTTTATTTACGTTAAAATTGCACATTGATAACCTAATGATATAAAGTACAGAGCCAAGATGACAAAACGACAAAAACAAGGAAGATTTTAAAAACAAATTCGACACATCCACATTTATAGGAGAAAAGTAACTTATTCCTGTTAAAAAAATCTGAACATTTTAAACACATTTATAGTTGTATAAACACCTAATTTGTAAATATGGCTATGTAAATAATTATCCACGCCATCACAGAAGTGCAAATCTCTAGACTGGAACAAATTGCATGTGTCGTGTTGATTTTAACCTGTTAAAAAACGAACCATGATCATCAAAAAGGATAGGCGTATTCAATTTTAACTACATGTTTAACAAACGTAACTACCGACTATAAAACAGATATTCCATAAATCATTACTAATCCAAGATGACGTCTCTTCAACTCTAAAAATAAGATCCAGTATATCTATATTACCAGCAATAAACTTTTGACCGATTTTTTTAACTGTTTTACAGAAAACATAATAATTTCTTTTTTATGTTTTAACAGTATTATTCTAAAGTTATAATCATGATAGTTATTCATTCTCTACATTTTGTTTATATGCAATTGTATTTGATCGGAAGATATGCTTTATAACGTGGTATCATAATATGTTGAAACATAAATGTGTAAACCTCGCGTTTAAAGATGGTAAAACAACTGCAATCTATCACTTGGTTGTCATTTGTCAAGAGTAATTATGTCCTAATATTTTCCAATAAAATTTGTTGATTTGAATTGTTTATTGTTTATTGTTTATTGTTATGACATAATGCAATCATTCAGTTATTATATAATTTCTGCCGAAAGAAAATTGTGGTGGATGTTTTAGATAAGTGTTTTATATCAAAACATAAACGTTTGTAGAGAAGTACGTTTGGTTATTACACAAAGGATTTCAGTACACATATATTTAAAACAGTTTATACAATATTGAATCAAGCAGATATTAAAAGTAAGCTGCAAGTTATTTCATTTTGAAAATTATATAAAGCCTAAAAAAAAGCTTGCCAAAACAGAGCTGAATGTTTTAAACATTCTGATGTACATGTATATAATAAAACTTTTCTATTTTCTTTTTTCTACGTCTTTGCAAAGTTTTGCAATATCCGATTTTTCACGAAATTATGTCCTATAGATTGCAAACAAGGCTTTTGAAATAGGTACATTTTATGAAACATTTCACAATACTTGAGCATACAATAATCGGGCTTGCATTTCTTATTATGATTTTCGTGAATATCTTCTCAATTATTGTTTATGACACATAATCACATACACCAACATTATTACGATTTGACTGTCAAGACTGAACGAATTCTAAAAAGTAGATATTTTTTTATTAAAGGAATGACTATTATTTATTTTTTTCTGTCTATGAAGAAATAACATCAAAATGTGGAGAACACTGAATAACCCGCGTTGCGAATTAATATTAAGTGTGCACTTCATTTTTTTTAATGTTATTTTAAATAGACTGAAAAAATATCATTCATTTCTTATAATTTTAATTCTAAATTCCATTTAAAACCGTCGTAAATCATGAAAAAACATTGATGACATCACGGTCACATGACAGAATTATGTCTATAAGATGATAAACAAAACAGTGTCAGCAAATCAGAAGACGCGTGACATCCAAAATTAAAGTATGAATGGAGGACTGTAATTTTTTTTCTGTCTATAAAAAAATGAAATAAAAAAATGTGGTGCACAATGAAAACAAAGACCGACGAGTTAGTAGGTTCAACAATTTATACAACATTTTTAATTTTGAAACCTATAGGTGTTATGTTTCGGTTGTTGTTTTATTGTTTTCTCAATCTGGTATATTTCATATAACAAACAACTAGTCATAATTATCTTTTGTGTATATTATATTCAATATTTAAAAACACGTCTAAAACATTTTATAGATATTAGGCGCAAAACACTGTATAATGTTAACATGTTGTGGTTTGTGCAAAGACAACAGCGACGGTGAAGCCTGTATCTGTGACAATCGTTTTTTTTTATAGTGCAGTTTTACTAAAACGTATTCATCCTATTAGAAATACAAACCGCCCGTTAAGTAGTACTTTATAAACGTCTACAACAGTTAACCTAAAACATCAGTTTAAATTGAAAACTTTTGAATATAGATTTTTTTCAATTTGACAAGGATAATATAGATCCAAATTTACCGTCTCCAACTTTACAAATTAATGTATATATTTTGTGAAGAACTGAACAAATATGCACAGTTATTTATTTTTAAGTGTTTTGTATATTCAAATTGGAACACTTCTTCAAGGTTTGAATTTAAAGCCCTGATTATTCACAATAAAGATAACATATATTACAAATTGTTTTATTAATCACATGGACATTAAAAAAAAACGAGAATTCTTAAATTTACTTTATATAGCATTTCAGCAGCACTAACTTGTAAACTAAAGTATGTCAAAGCTATTTTTTATGGTAAGAGTTTTTCAGTTTTTCAAGAATCTTTTGAAATAAAAAAGTTCTTAATGTAAATTTTATGTTAATTCTACGAATGTTGTTCGGACACCAGCATGAATTGGATACGAATATATTCAGCATTTTGTATACACAATTTTGTCCAACTTTTTGCTAAAATGGTATGTTTCTTATCACCAGTTGTCAACACGCCCATGTTAGCATGAATTATTATTGATATATCATAGTAATGAATAAAACTTTGAATTTTTTAAATACCTAAGAATTTCCTACCAGTATATATTAGCATTTTATTTTTAAAGTATACAATTGTATATCTTATCATTATTCAACATTGTCATAAAGTGGGAGATTTGGTTGGCTATAAGACCTGGTTCAACCCATCCTGTTTCTTAAAATACCTTTTTTAAACAGGAATAAAGCGGTTGATATCAAATAGTTCGTTTCTTTGTATGTTGGCGTCTGACCTTTGCTGCACTTCAGTGTTGATGTTGTGCCTTTGTTTCCCTCGGTTTAACTTTGTAACCCGGATTTGCTTTCTCTCAGTCGAGTTATGAATTTTGATATCCGGTTAACTACTGTTGCCTTTATTTATTATGTGTCTGGCAAAATGTTTTTACTATCCGATTTTGAGCATTAATGTATTATGTATAACGATAAATATCCTAACTTGACGAAGGTTTTGCCACCATATGCGTTGTAGCAAATCTAAGGTGAACTGTATATATTTATTTCAAATGAAATCAGCGTTTTACTATTCGTGTGAAATTAAGGAAAATGTTCTGATGAAAATGTTTTGAATTAATCCGATTCCTTCCATTTTTTGTTATCTTGATTTGTTTGTTGAATTTACGAGATTTTGCAATCGGTTAGCTACGTTTTTTTGCTTTTTTAAGATATACAAACCAACATAAGAAACCATTTGCTATTAGGAGTATACAACCTAAGTTAAATGACATTTTAATAGAAGACGAAAAAACGTTCGAAACTTTAATGTACACATGCGACAAAAATCGAGGAGTCAAGTCAATATGACAATGAAAAAACAAATTGACGAACTAGAACAGTCAAAATCGTCGGACGTGACTTTGTTTCAGTTCAATATGAATTGAAAAATTATTACCATACATGTACAAATTGTTTTTATTATTTAAACATAATGTATTGTTAACAAGGACAAATCAATTAAACACAAGATTTCAACTTTGCAACCTCATATGCATGAAGACAGGTTATTAACGTCAGTGATAAAAACAATGTGTTGTAAACTTTAACATGATTGTTATCATTACACTTAAGTTAACCATAGTATTGAGAATTGACATGGCGAATTTGTCAAAAATACAACAACCCGACCAAAGAGCAGATAACAGTCGAAGCACACCAGCGAGGTCTTCAATGCAGTGAAAAAATCCCGAATCAATAAGGCATACATTCTTATTTCATTACTAGTTTATATTTCTCAAATTTTAATCGCATATATCGTCTCAATATGCGTATTTCCAATTATAGACTATACTTCTCAGATTGATACGAAGCTAGGCGTGTTTATATTGATACACGTTTAAAAATGGTATTATGCCCTTTTATAAAAATAAAATATAAATTTCAAAAACGTTTCGCCCTGACAACAGGTGAACAATTTGATGATTAACGATTAAAAATTAATGCATACAAAAAACCTTTAAAAGATAACATGAACTACGGAAATATACCCGTCTAAATGCCACATGTTGAGGTGGTAGGTAAGATAAATTCGTTACACAGAAGTGATAGTGACCTTAAACGATATATATAAGTTCAGTAAATTACATATGGAGCTTTGCTCTTAATCCTATTTGGCATTTACTAACCATATATATATCGTATAAGATCAGTAGCACATTGTGTAACAAATCATATGTCCGTGAATCGGAAAATTGCTAAGAAAAAGGGTCTATGCATGATTATGTCTAGATATTATTAAAAAGAAATACCTGTTCCAAGTCAGGAATAAAGATTTCTTTTCCACTCGTTTGGGGATGAGATTTTATTTTGCTTTTTGATTAAAGACATTTCGTTTGGAATTTTCCGTGGAGTTTAGCCGTTTTGTCAATTTACTAGTTACACATTTGCTGTAATGTTCTTAATTAACCATGATTAAGTGACCAGAAAATTTGTCTCTTCAACCTAAAACAAAAATTCGTTTTTTTTTTTTTTGTTTGTGAATTGTTCTTCAATAAATTTGAATATATCTAATTATCAAATTCAAAGACTCCAAAATCTGTGCCCGGGTAGTCATCAAGTGGACTGTTACCATGCGAACTACCTAAAAATAATCTGGCATATCTTAAAAACAGAGGTGATGTATATACTTTTCTTCTTGTCTAATTGCAATTTAATACGCATTGCAATAAAACAGTATACAGATGAATTTTGTAATACACGTTTTGAATAATCATTACAAATTTTAGCATTTTTTCATACAATGCAGTCATTACATTAAGTGTGTCTTAGTAACCTTGTAATGTTGCTATGAAAAACTCTAATAAGAATTTATCCATCTTCGAAATTGAAAAATTAAATTCAAAAAGAAAAGGTCCTTCCATTTGTGTGCTAAAATGATGTTATTATTTTGTGTTATTCAAATGAATGACAATAATCAACAGAACTTACAGAAAAAAGCAATTTTAATAATAAAGCACTACACATTATAATCCTCGATTTAAGTGAAATTACGTTTACCTGAACGAATTGTTTATCTGCCGGACGTTTACAAGGACTTGCAAATTGATGTTGAATAACTTTTTTCATTGATTTAAACAAAAACATCATTTGGTCGAAATTGAAATTATTACTGCCTGTTAAGACAAAATTAAGTTGATATGCGTAAACCAATTCTAGCAATAAAAGCGACAATTGTTCCACTGTAGTAAAGTGACTGTCTTTTATTTTATTTTATTAGGACATGTTAATTGGAATCAAGTGATAGGAGTTATTCTTGAAGCTGACAGCATATAAAGTGTGGATGTCAATCTTGTGTTAATTACTCGATTTGAACAGAAAAAAAGTGAAACAGTGTGATTTCATCAAATCATTTCGTTTAATATTCTTTGAAAAAGAAACAATTAATACTATTTAATTTGGATTAAACGCAAGCAATATTTTGAGGTAAGTCAAATATATTTGTTTAAAGGCCATGCATAGTTATATTGTGTTGTTTTTAGTTTTTTTTTAGTTTTTGCATCTATGTTTATCTTGTTGTCCACATAACCAGCAGATACTCTAGATGTGTTATTGCCATTTCCTAATAGCGTCGTCACTGTATTGATCATTGCAATATGTGCTTTTTAAAGCCATCAGTACTTAGTCCGGAACATGGTATTGTTTTTCACTTTAAATTGATTGATAGCCTAAGATTTTGTCATTTTTCAAGATCTTACACTTGTTAGTTTGCCATGGATTTCTGTTTTTTTTTTTTTGTATTATTGTTTTGAACTTTTAACGACGTATCAAGTTCATAATTACCCAGGCAACTGGTCAGGCGTATCTGTCTCACTCTAATTTTGAAATAGATAACGCTGAAACAATAATTCGAAACTTGGTCTATTAAAAAACAAAGTACTTGGGTTTCATTGGCAATTTTCGAATCAACAGCATTCGTTTACTTTTTCGATAACTTTTATTAAGATAAGCATCCCCAGTTAAAAAAAGGTGGAAGGTAATATGTGAAAATTTTCCACTATCGATATGATTCTTCTTTTGTTCCATATTACAAATTGGTGTAATAAATGTTTATCTATGAATCAAAAAAGTGGGAAATTACCTCAAATGGTTAAGTTATACTTCCAGAATTTTGTCTGAAGCTTTTTAAGAAAATATGATTTGATCATTTTTGTAAAACAAAAACAGTCTTGAAGTGTGCCAAAAAGAAGTGTGTAGTTGCGAAAATACTTTGCATACAGAAGCATGATCTTTGTGACACATCCATTACTTAACCAGCCCGACATCCAACCTTTTGTTAGACCGATATAAACGTACTCATGGTTTTAATAATGAGAAAGGTCACACAATTCTTTGTTTCCGATTCCATTTTTCTTCAATCATTAGTGAGTAAAATGAAACTGGCTATGATGTAATCAGAATAGGAAGTTGTCGGAAAGAGAGATGCTGAATAACCGGAAGCTTGAGTCAAATCTATAGATAAAACTGCTTGTCGCGTGACATGTTTCTATATTTGTTGTTAGCTGAACGTATTGATTAAAATCAACCCCAGAGGAACAATAGAGTTGTAAACATTTATTTATAAAGCTCTGTATAATTTTTATCAAATAAAAAACTTATTCTAAAAGTGTCAGTAACTATGAAGACCTTAACTCATATAGTATCGTACATATCTTCAATAATCTTTTGTAATTTTGTATCAATCAATTAATTTATTTGGATATATGAAGCATACATATGTCATTTAAATGCGAAGGTTAATTTTACATATCCCGCTTTGGCTTAAATTTCAAGTGTTTTACATCGAGGATTTGTTTTTGCGTTTTAGAGTAAAACTTGCATTTTATGAGGGAAATTGCCGTGCCTGTTTAACAATTCAGCGTATACGAACAAAATAGCTAGAAGTAGGGATGGTCAAAAACATAAAATACCGGGAGCATGAAACTGAAAAGTACATTTTGTACTACATATATACTTGAATGAAAACATAGAATGCCTTGATGATGGTCCTGTAGGTATGTAGGTCATTCATTGATACTCACACTTTATCCGCACTGAAAATTGATGATACCTTCTGCTGTAAACGTTGGTTGTCATGGAGACATAAATAACAGCTTTAGCACAAATAAGTTGAAATAAAAAACGTTAGTTTGTGATTTATAAATATCACAAATTCCAAGCTGGTATTGGAACACCGTTTTTTGATTTTCGCCAAAGATCCAAGTGTCATGTTGGTCTTTTGTGGAAAGTTGTCTCATTGGCAATCATACCACATCTTTCTTTTGTTTATATATCATAAAACGTTTTCTTCAATCAGTTTCACAAAATCGTGTACGACTTACATATACACAATTTAGTTTACTATAATAAACTTCCGCCACATCATTTAGGTATGTGCCTGTCCCATGTCAGGAGCCTGTATTAATTCAGTGGTTGTCGTTTGTTTATGTGTTACCTTTTTGTTTTTCGTTCATTTTTTACCTAAATAAGGCGGTACGTTTTTCTCGTTTGAATTGTTTTACATTGTCATATCGGGGCCTTTTATAGCTGACTATGCGCTATGGGCTTTGCGCATTGTTGAAGACCGTAAGTTGACCTATTGTTGTCTATGTCTGTGTCAGTATTGTCTCTTGTGGACAGTTGTCTCATTGGCAATCATACTACATCTTCTTTTTTATATTTAGTCATAGGTTATTATGTAACACTTATCATTTTAAACTGAACTTTTATTGCCCAAAATGAAACATATATATTTTTACTGTATCATAGCCACTTTTTCTGTTTTAATTATAGTTCGTTTTAATGTTAAATGTTTTGGAAACCATCAGTTTCTTTGAAGAGTAGTAATCAGTGTCCAATAACAAAATGTTCTCTTGATAAAAACAACATTTTAAATTCTATCCCAATGATTTTGTATTGTTCCCGATAAAATCATAGACACCACCTTCTTTGTTGATTTATACGTTAGATATTTTATTCTGTAATTGAATGATCGTGTTTTCTAACTGTTGTAAAGATATTGGTGTTTCTTGAGATACTATATTGTCTCACCGCTACAACTCATCACTGTTTCTGTCAATTTCTATCACAAAATCTAATTGCATATTCTAATTTTTGTTTTAAAATTGGTCTGGCATCATTTAATCTTTTTTATAGTGTAATAGAAAGACTGTAAACAATCTTTCTCCAATTGCATGTCATATCTCCATGCAGATTTGATCAATCGTCCATTTTCCTCATATATATTTTAACACCTCATTTTTTACAATAGGCACAATCGGATCTTAATATTACCGTACGCTCGTGTCAAAACTAAGCGTGGAAATATAGTTACCGATTAAAAAACAAAAATGCATAATCAAAAGAATTACGTTCAATAAAATACTTTTTAGCTCACCTTGCCCAAAAGCGCCAAGTGAGCTTTTCTCATCACTTTGCGTCCGTCGTCTGTCGTCCGTCGTCCGGCATCGTCTGTGATCTTTTACAAAAACTTCTCCTCTAAAACAACTTGGCCGATTTTAACAAAACTTGACCATAATCATTATTGGGGTATTTAGTTCGAAAAATCCGTCCCATGACCCAACCTACCAACCAAGATGGCCGCCATGGCTAAAAATATAACATAGGGGTAAAATGTAGATTTTGGCTTATAACTCTAAAAGCAAAGCATTAAGAGCAAATCTGACATAGGTAAAATTGTTAATAAAGTCAATATCTACCTACCCTGGAATTTTCAGATGAATAGGACAACTGGTTGCTGGGTTGCTGCCCCTGCATTGGTAATTTTAAGGAAATTTTGCCGTTTTTTGGTTATTATCTTGAATTTTATTATAGATAGAGATAAACTGCGAGCAGCAATTATGTTCAGCAAAGTAAGATCTACAAATAAGTCAACATGAGCAAAATGGTTAATTGACCCCTTAAGGAGTTTAAAGCCCTTTAAAGTCAATTTAAACAACTTTCACAAATTTGGTAAATTTTGGTAAGTTTTTACAAAATGTTTTTCTCTCTAACTACTGGACAAAGTGCATTATAGATAGATATATTGTTAACAGCAAGAGTGTTCAGTAAAGTTATATCTACAAACACATCACCATCACCAAAACACAATTTTGTCGTGAATCCATCTGTGTCCTTTGTTTAATATGCACATAGACCAAGGTCAGCGACACAGACTCTTTAGATCCTCTTGTTAATGCTGCTGTTAGAATAACAACAATAGATGTATTTTTGTGGTCAACGTTGTTTGTTGTTCTTTCTAGTGTGTTGATAATTCCTGTTACTATTTCTTATGATTTCGCTCCGAAAGAAACCACATACAGCCGCCTCTGTTGTGTCTTGCAATCGATCTTGTATCGAGTTAGAGAGGTCGTGAGTTGGAACCTCGGCGGCTAGGTGAAATGAAAGTCTTGAAAATATACTTACAGAAGTAAATTTCCACTTAAACGCAGCTTAAAGAAGTATGAGCTCGGACTAGTGTTCTAGAAGTCAATATAGTGTACTTAAGTAGAGTATTCTAATGGTAGAAAACAAGGTTCATATTAACAGCACATTGACATGTTATTGTTATGTAATATAAAAATTTACTGGATGTCAAACAACTATCCCTAATCATTATCTTATATACATATTTCTCTAATTCTTCGTCGATTTATCCCTTTCTACACCCATTATATAAAAAAAATTTAATCAACGTGTGGTTCGTTTGATCTCAGTACTTCATTGGTTAAAATTGGAGAAAAGGCGACCATGCCTGATGACGTCACATAGAAGGAGCACATCTTTTTGCAGATCATTCGAAAAGAAGGAATACGTTTGCGTGCATAATGTTAGAAAATCATTAGAGAAACAGATTCCACCACCAAATCTCGTGTAATACGATATTTATCCACTCTCGACAGTTAAATTTTAAATATTTAAAACGCTCGGGCAAGCCTCGCGTTTTAAATGTGAAAATTTAAGTGTCTCGAGTGGATAAATATCGTATTACACTCGATGCAGTGGTAGAATCTATATTTATAAATGGTGTCAATGTACAAAACATAAGTTCATAAGTGTTTCTCGGTTCTCGTTTTTATACGCCCGTCAAAATTAAAATTTTGACGGGATGTATTATGGTATACAAATGTCCGGTGTCCGTCCGTCCGTCCGTCCGTCTGTCCGGTGTAAACATATCGCACCGTAACTTGAGAACGACTTATCTAAATTTCATGAAACTTAATATAGTTGTTTTTTATGATGGTCAAATGATCTGTATACTTTTTGGTGAAAATAAGATTTAAACTTTTTGAGTTACGGCACTTTGTAACTAAAACAGGGGTGTGGTTTTTTTTTTTCACATGTCGCACCGTATTTCAAAAACGATTCTTGATTATTGCTTAAAACTTTACACACTTCTTAGTTATATTTATCTTAATATCTGTATACTTTTTGGTGATGATTCAAAATTTCATTTTTGAGTTATTGAGTATTTTGTAAAAAAGGGGGAGGGTTTTTTACATGTCGCGCCGTATCTCAAAAACGATTTATGATTATTGCTTAAATTTTTACACACTTCTTTGTTATATTAATCTTAAGATCTGTATACTTTTTGGTGATGATTCAAAATTTCATTTTTGAGTTATTGAGTATTTTGTAAAAAAAAGGGAGGGTTTTTTTTACATGTCGCGCCGTATCTCAAAAACAATTTATAATTATTGCTTGAAACTGTACACACTTCTTTATTATATTAATCTAAAGATCTGTATACTTTTTGGTTTGATTCAAAATTTTATTTTAGTGATATTTGTAAAAAAGAACAGGGTGGGGGGTTTCACATGTCCCGCCGTGTCTCAAAAGCTATAAATGGTAATTGCTTAAAACTTTCTCAGAAACTATTTATGATTATTGCATAAAACTTCCACACGAGACGTCGGGCGTATCATGCGCTCATGGCGCAGCTGTTTATTTTTACTAGTATATCAGACCGTTGGTTTTCACGTTTGATTGGTTTTACACTTATTAGTTTTGAAGCCCTTTATGGCTTGCTGTTCGGTGTGAGCAAAGGCTCTGTGTTGAAGACCGCACTTTGACCTATTATAGTTTACTTTTACAAATTGATGGAGAGTTTTCTCATTGGCACTCATACCATATCCTCTTGTATATATACTTACTAGTCGCTAGGTGTTACTAGTATATGATATAGACAATTAACGACTAAAAACAAGTTACCCTCATTACTAAATATATTTGATTAATATCTCTTAATATCCTCTTATTAGTAGATACATTTGAAAAATGTTTAACCAATGGTGAAAGTAATGAAAATATAAAGAGGGAACTGATTAAACCAGGCTTATGAATCTTCATTTTCATACAGATATCAGTATAAAACATTTTTGTGGTATATCTCTATAGGAACACTTTATTTTATCTATGGTGTTGAAGTTAATTATCAATAGAAAACTTCAAAGTATTTTACAATATTTCAAGGTTATTTTAATAAACCCGCGAGATGATCTCGCGATTCTCATACCAAACTGATATAAACTGTTACAATAATGGGATCAGCTCTAACTCCAGTTATTTATTTTCACTTTCGCCTGCTATAACTGTCAATCAACCTAACAATATCAATACAAACAATTTATTTTCTTTGTTTGTTGATTAAGTCGCTGATTAACACATATGGCAGATATCCGTTTTTCGTCAAAAATCCATTTCCTAGGAGATCATTGAATACGATATTTTCCCCTCAAGGTTAAATATGTTTTACATCTATACACTAAAACCTGTGGTATTGTCCGCTTAATGTCCCTCGTGATTTTTAAAGCAATTTTTTTTTTTAAATAATATCAAGTAAGTCAGAACACAATCGATGTATGCATCATTGATTACGTTTAGGTGATGTGATAGCCATTTGAAGAAAGCTATTGTCGGAGAACGTATATTGACATCTATAAAATGAAAATTCAAAGATGTTATGCTCACTGAGTAAAACCAAATACTTTATATTTATGGAAAACATGTTCTCTTATAGTTGCTTATCATTAAGTTGTACCATAATAACAAAGTCGATAAGTTTGGCACCGTCTGTACTGGGCAATTTCAATAACCATACATCAGAACGATGTATGTCTGATACAAGCAAACCAAACGAAGCATATTTTACTATGAAAGCAATACTTTCAAAATCAATGTGGTGTCAGTTTTTAAGTTTTCGTATAAAATACATTTTTTTTATGTCAGTGAACAGCAATATCCCTTAGAAACAAGCATTGTATTGTGTTTTTCGATCAACTATAATGAGTTTTTTTTTTATTCTGGTTGAACTTACTTATTTAATCTTAAAAATCAATACATCTAGAGGTATAACATGTGTGTGTAAGTTTTGAAAAAATGTGTTCATTTTAAAATGTGATTAAATGTTTTTTTTAATATACATATATGATAACGCTATGCATTTGTACTTTTGTAAAATGAACTTAATAAAAAAAAAGGTCAAACCTCTCCTAACATATTTATATCAATTTGTTCAAACAAAAATATAAAACAAATCAAACTTCCAATCCAGCTTCAAAATATTGTTCCGATTTATTTATTATTTTTTTTTTTTTTTTGCTTAAAAATATACTGATGATGTTGTGTTGATATTTTTTACAGGGTTTTCAATTGCAATTTCGAGTTACTAACCTACCTGTCAATGTGTTTTATGAAATTGAACACTGGGCTTAGGAATGTGTAGAAAAGTGGTGTTTGACAGTATTCTGCTGGCCCTTTAAATGATTCAGTTTTATTCTTATATTTCTCTGGATTTGATAACTGCAGAAAAAGTATGCGTAAAATACCAAATAGCATTGACAATGCAAGTTTATTGTACGGTGTTTGATGTATATATCCACTCACTGAAAACATCTATATAGAAATTTAACTCCAGATACAAGATGCGTGGTAAATTAAGCATCAGACGCCAAAGTAAATCTAATTTTATCCAACATTGAGTAATAAATGACCACTTAATAATACGACTTGCAAATCAGTGTGTTTAAGAATCAGGCCTCGGAAGACACTATTAATTATTATTGATTGTTTGAATCAAATGGCTGAAAGAGAGGGTTGAGTAGTCACAAGACTAGTAGCAGTGCAATATTTGTATCTGTGTGTCCTATGTCGGGAACTTCTGTAGTGATTTTTTTGTTATTTCTTTATTGAAATAAGGTTTTATTGACTGTCCTTGCTGAATTAATGACGATAACTTGTTATGGAAGATAAATTGAGACGACCTGTATGCATGTAAAGTTGTAAAAAAATATTTTAATATTGCTCCTCTGATACCAATATTATCCTAATATAATACTTGTTGACAAATGCATAGAAACTATTTTGTGTCAAAATTTGTATGCTCATTCTAACCAGGCCCGAATTATTGCTTCTATAACTTTATTAGTGCTCTTCGATGTAAAACACATATATTGTTTCATCGCCAAAAAATTCCCATTGCCAAAAAATCGTGTTTCTGTGACAAAAAAGATACTACCTGTATACAAAACACTATCCGTCACCTGTAATTATTCAAAGCTTTATCCTAAGTTTTATGTTATGGACATTAATGTATATTTGCAATTATATTATAACTTCTTATATTTATAAAATAAAGACAATAGTAGCATACGGGTGTTCAAAATTCATAAATCGACTGAGAAAGAAACAATTCAAGGTTGCAAACTAAAACCGAAGGATATAAAGTACTGAAAGACATGATTAACAACTTTCTGGTTTTTGTATAAAGACTTGTTGAAGAAGGTATTTTATACTGCCGTTATCATATAATTACGCCTGATTTTGTTGGGGTATAAACACACGTCCTCGCTTATTTAAACCTTGAAATATTCAATCGATTTATTACTTTTTAACAGCGATATACTATTGTTTCTTTCATAATGTTCACTGGTTTAACCTGTCATTTTTGAATATAAAAAAGTCTGTTTTTCCTGAAATATAGTTAAAGCGTACAATTTTTAAAAGAAAATAATAAAAAAAGAAATAGAAAAAAAAGCCGTATTACGTATTGCATTGCATTATAGGATGCAAAATCTGTTACATAGAACTTTCAGAAATGTATTCAAGTCATCTACATATATATATAGAAAATATATGTCTGAAAAAACAAACTATCAATAAATCATGTAAAACAGGAGGATATCAAACCTTGATGCACAAGTAATGTAATAATAGGAAAAAATCAGTTTGATGTCAGACAGTGATTTGATGTTATCGCATCACTTCATGTTAATCAAAAGTTATACAAAAGATCACAATGTTAACACTAGACTAATAAATGTACGTTCACTGTCAGTATACTCAATGTAGGCTAATTTTTTTTGTTTTTTCTTTATCGACGAAAAATGATATAAATTGAAGAATGATAAAGTTTTCCAGTGAAACACCATTAACTGTAATTCAACGAAATCCCAAAATGTACAGATCATCATCAATCAATGGCAATTTGTTTTTCGCGACAAGGCCTTTAAGGAACACAATGTCTTTAATATGCACAATGTCTCTGATATACAAACTGTCTCTGATATACATATTGGCTCTAATAAACAAACTATTGGAGTTTAGTATGGGGTTCACTATCACTGAACCAGTATATATTTATTTAGGGGCCAGCTGAAGGACGCCTCCGGGTGCGAGAATTTCTCGTTGCATTGAAGACCTGTTGGTGACTTTCTGATGTTGTCTGCTCTATTGTCGGGCTGTTGTCTCTTTGGCACATTCCCCATTTCCATTCTCAATTTTATGTCTATAATAATTAAACTGTCTATAATTGATATACTCAATTACTCTAATAAACAAACTGTCTCTGATATACACAATGTCTCTAATAAACAAACTGTCTCTATTCGCGACAACACCTTTATTATACACAATGTCTCCAATAAACAAACTGTCTCTATTCGCGACAAGACCTTAAATATGCACAATATCTTTAATAAACAAACTGTCTGTGATATACACAAAGCCAACTGTCATCTGTATAAAAGTGACCAGAAGCTACACTTCACAATTATTCTATTATTGTAGCTATGCTTACATGGGTTGGTGGGTTCAAAATTAACTTTAATTCAAAAAAGTCTGTGCTACAAATGGACTTCGGTATGGATTTTTTTTTTAATTTTTGTATCATTATGTGTTATAGTGTAACTCATTAGTTTTCCATGTTGTAATTTGTAAAGTGTTGTTTGCTTTTAGTTTTAGGTTTTTCAGTGCCATGGCGCTGGCAGTGTATTTTAGGCTTGTGATTTTGAATTTAACTTTGGTATGTATCGCCTTTCTTTTTCCAGTTTGTATGTCATCCGTATATACTTTGAATTATGACGCAATCCATGATGGTCATGTATTTTTGAAAAAGACATATTTTTGGTACAGTTTAATCCTCATTGATTTGAAGATTGTTTGATATTTTTTAATTACGATTGACCATATCATTTGTGAAAAGATCGCACGACGATTGTTTTGAGATGAGTTAAAAAAATGAAATGTATTTTACATTCAAATGAAGAAATATCAAAGTGACGGACGTATTGATTAATGTGAAATGTAGACAGTGGTGCTTATAATGGACGTCTTAATCACTGCTGACCACTCTTCATTAAAAAAAAAACATTTATCATAGCAGTGTCTCAGCAGGAAAGACCTTGTCTATCAACGGTCGCTAAATATTGATGTTTATCCCGAAAAAGAACGGCAAAAGCTGGTATTTGCATTTTCTACTACATATATTAGTTCTTTTTAGAACACTACTTTTATGAACAACATATTCTCTTTCTATAAAAAAAAATAACAAACTTCAATGACAAAAGTTTAGATAATAGAATACTATACAACAACCTCAACTTAAGGACATTTTAATAGATTTTTTTTTTCGGTTAAGTAGGAATTTATAAAGAAATTGATATTCAACAGACAAAGAGAAAAAAACAACAGTTAATCATATAGGAAAAAAATCAGATGCAAAGTCGCACTAATTTACTACAATAATGGTACGTGATATCACATTTACCGGTGATGATAAAGTTCTTAAAACTTCATTATCCGAACAAGATTAAGGCAGTAAGAGAAAACAAGCTATTTTATCAGCAAATGTATTTGGCGAACAGAGGATTCAGCTCAAAGACTAAAACACAAATGGTTGCATACACACGAACAAATATACAGAAAAGGTAGGAAAGCTATTATAGAATATAAAAATCATCACGCCATATCACGTTTGAATCATCTGCAATGCTATGCTTGTTATTTATTTTCGTCAATTAAAGATATACATTTTCTTTTTTATTTACATTTTTATTTACAGGGTTGCCGAAAATCATGGTTTTTTTCGTTTACAGATCTGAAATATTTTGTTGTAATTAAGTATATATTTCAGTTGATAGTTGTTAAGTTTGATTCTGTCGTTGATTTAGGTCGTACTGTATTGTTATAGCAATATAACTAAATAAATCAAGGCAATTTTTACTTTAGATGTAGTAGATATAGATCAATGTTTGCTATAATGTAAAGCAAACATACATTTATTGTATATTACTTCAACACTTCATTAAATCAAATCAGCCGGTGAGATCTTACATAACTTCTATATTGACGATATATTGAAAAACAAGTACGTTTATTTGTTTCTTTGTGTATACATCTGGAATATTGTCTACGGTTTTACGACATCCATGGTTTGAATTCTCCTTATCGGTTAGCTGTTCCACGGAATTTGTTCCTTTTACTGTAGTCACAATCTAATCTTTTCTATCTCAAAACAACAAATGTAACTTATTCTCTCAATTTAACATATCTTTTGCTACACAACGGCCTACATTAATACTTTTAGGGCATGAACGATTGGTCCGTTTGTATACAGCATGAAACGAATAACCATTTGAATCGCTATAGAAGTTGATCAACGATTGTGTTCGTCTTTCTATATCTTAAAATTTGGTACAAGTTTGTGGATTGCTGTTTGTCTGTTAGTTTGTGTTGACTTTTGATGAAAATGTACTAGGTGTCTGTAACTTTCTTGCTTGTGAGGTTGCTCGTAAGTAGCTTAAAAAAACTCAATCATTAAATTGTAATACAGTATATTTTTTAAGTCCCATTATCGAATCATGCAATTAGTACTTCGTTTATAACAAGTTTTCATTTTTTTTTACATTCTCTTCATACTATCTTCACATATTTTAATTCATATAATAGACATTTTGGTCAGTAAACTAATTCTTTTGTCAATATATCCAACTGTTATCAAACTTAATAGCAGGAAACGCAGGCAACAATATTTTGTACATATCAGAGCTGAAACCGCTTGGCATGCTGCTTGTATCAATACCATTCAATATTCTTGAACTAATGACCAAGCATCAGATGTAATAGATGTGATTCCCATTGATTAAGTAGCTCTTTAGATTGGCAATTATTTTCATATTCATTTGAATATACAATGTTATGAATACAGACCACTGAAAACCAATAAAAATACACTTGAACTACTGCATTGGCGTGACAAATTAAAAATCAGACATCGCAATTGATTTTAATTATGTCAACGATAAATAACAACATAATACTTTAACTTGTAAATAAGTGTTAAGAGTAAATGTCTGGAAGTAACTTTTAATTCTCTTTGATTGGCAAATTACTTTAGTAATTAAGAACGAAAAAGGCACAGTTGTCAATTGAATCTATTATGTTTTGTAAGATTTGAAATAAACAATATTTCTTCATTATATGTGTACATGAATGCAAAAAGACAAAGATGAATCGTCAATCTAGAGAAACTTCTCTATTCTTTGTATTTTTGTTTATCAAAATTAATCCGTATTTGTAAATCATAATAAAGAAACCCTCCTATTTTCTTCATCATTTTCTGAATTTTCATTTCTTTTTTTTATTGATAATTTCTCAGCCTTTGTATACTAGAATATGTCCTTGAAAACCTGTTCAATTAATAGTTTCTAAGCGACAGAAGTTGCATCTTCAAATACGTTTTCGACTGTGTTCAATCCAACTTGATGGATATCATTTTCACAACATTATATCGTTAAATGAACTGGTAACTGCTTGTTCTCTCATTTAAGTAAAGAATTATACATTCAAATTAACCAAGGAAATTTACATACTGTCGAAAATAGATTTCTTTCCCACCAATAAATGTTAATGACTGCTTAAGACATGTTTTAGGAAGTCTATGTCATACATTAATCAAAAGCTTGCTGACTACAGTTCGTTCAAAATGCAATCTATCAGACAATGTCTGTACAGGAAAAGGTCTGTGACTATCAGTATTGTATTTTATTAGTGTCTACAAGAAAATTCCAAAGCTGATATTTACACTGTCCGTTTATACTAATTGTTGCTTACAATGAAACATTTTTTCAGGAATCTTAATTTGCTGTGTAAATAGAATCAGACATGGAAATTCAACAGCAAATATGTTTCCCGACAATTAACATTGGATGTTTTGAGTTGGCAATGATGAGAACATGCATGACATGTGTATGTAAAGGATAATCTTTAAATTATTAAACATCATGCTTCATTGTCAATAGTCCGTAACCATTTGTGTCCATTATAGCAAACTTTAAATTCAGAAATTAATGCGGGATTTTTATTTCTCCTTGAGTATTGCAATGATAAGAACTTGCATTCAGATATAAATACATATGTATGTAAGAAACTCATATTAAGAACGCGATAATAAAAGCACGCAATAATTTCTGAATTAACTGTATTCTATTTATTGATTACATTTTTCTAGTTTAAAGGATACATTCATCCGAGGTGCTACTATTTATTTGAAAATATATGAATGGTTCATGATTCTTTATTTCAATTCAAAATAAGTTTCTTCCTTTATGACGTATATATGATGAAATTACTTTAACAGTTGCAACTTTTTGAGTCAAAGCTGCATTTTAGATTCTTTGAGATCTAGCGCTAATGACAAACATAGGGCTGAAACTCCAGATGTTTCTCTCTCGCACATATGTCATGTAAATGTGTCTAAATTTACACTATCGTTGTATTATCAGTATTTGTTATTATTTGTTAAGAAAGATCACCGCTCTCCTCAAGAGATATTTTGATTTTATAATAGGCTATGGCAATACTGTCTTTAAGGTAACCCGACCTCATATTATTCACATTCGAAAAGGTTAAATTTTATACTCCTTAAACAAATCGTTTATCACATAGGTTTGCTTTGAAGATTTAAATGATGGTTTAGAGAAAATGAATAGCAATACAAAATTCATTACTTTTTTCTACTACTAATAAGAAATTCTATTTTGTGTTATTGATTGGTAGTAAAGGTAAGATTTAAAAACAAATATTGCTGTTTTACTTTGGATCTCTAAATTTTGTACTGTTGTCAGAAGTCCTTTTGATTAGAATTATAAAATCTGAATACTTGACATTAATTTGATAATAATGACAGTCATGTAGTAATAGATGGTACTAGTATTCAGTTCTTGTCTAGACTTGGAATGAAGATCAGCTTAATTTGTTACATGTATATAGAGTATATGGTTTAGACACTTGTCTACTGTTGACGATGGTGTATTGACCTCTTAATGTCTTATTTTAATTCGTATGGACATCCGACATCTTTTTTGTAATTCCTATTATATATTTTTGGTGAATATAAACATTTATTTATGCTGATAATATGAAAACTGTTGAGTCTGTTTACCAAATCATCTAAAAAAACAATTTAAAAAAAAACAAAAAAAAATTAAAAACAATAAACAATAAAAAACAAAAAAAAACCAATATTCCTTTAAAGTCATATGTTCTGAAAGTACTATAATGTTTTTGTTTTCATGCGACAAAAACTTACATTCTATGTAAATGAGTAAATATAAATATCATATGACATTTTCGCACTATTGTTATCCTTTATAAAAAGAAAAAGAAACAAGTTAAAAGGTAACAAAAGTACAATAACAATAATACCAAACTCCGAGGAAAATTCAAAACGAAAAGTCCCTTATCAAATGGCAAAATAAAAATCTTAAATTCATCAAACGACTGGATAAAGACTGTCATATTTCTGACTTGAAACATGCATTTTCTTATATAGAATACGATTGATTAAACCTGGTTTTATAGCTAGCTAAACCTCTCTCTTGTATGACAGTCACATATAATTTCTTTATTTTAACAATGAGGTGTCAACAAACCAATTCCAAACAGACATAATAGGTAAAATGTCAAAAATAGGGTTACAACAGTTTACATTGCGTTGTTATCTTAAGCACTATCAAACAAAAAAAAAAAAAAAAAATATATCGAAAAAGAATAACAACTGAATTTTTCAACATCACGTCATTTAAATCACCATAGTCACCGTTGTCCAATGGAAACTGTTTGGAGCTTGCTTAAAGTTGTGTTAATTAATTACTTTTTTTACAAAGAAGCAGCAAATACAAAGGGTAAATTCAAACGCATAAACTGAATATAAATTCACAACGTCATTATATATAGTGAAAGACGACGAAAAGGTGAACAAGTCCACACATTACTGATAGGAAATTAGGGACTTATTTACATGAGTCCTATCAATAACCCATGATTGATCTCAGGTGCATCAAGAGGACACGTAGTTCCTGCTTCAATATTTTGTACCCGTGCAAATACAACGATAAGTATCTCAGTCGGTGGAAGAGACAATTTGAAAATATCGTTGGTCATCTATGGTACATACAATTGAAAACATTCAACCAATTCATAATGGCGTTAATACACGTATGGAAGCATGCCTACCACTTCAGCACTTGAAAATATTGATTTCAAAGCTTCTTTGTAAGCATCGGCTTTCTATCAAGGACATCACGATATGAAAAAGTAAAATACTGAACTTTGAGGAAAATTCAAAAAGGAAAGTCCCTTATCAATGAAACGTGAGCTCTTGAATATCGTTACCTGGAGAGATAATCTCCATATGTACAATAAATCTAACAAAAGAAGAATTAAAAAAAGTGTAACTCTTACATTACGCCTATCTAAGAAAACTGACCCACAGTGTTCGAGAACACAATTAAACTTGTCAGCAAGGCTCGATGTTACATATGTAGAACTACGGATACAAATAAAAATCGTTGACAGTTGTAATAATTTCAGAAATCAATTAATTGAAATTTACATTACCTTCTCAAAATAAGTAAACAGATGTAAATAATTTCTAAAAGTAAATTAGTTATTAATATATTGGAAAAGTTACGAGTGATAAATTATTATCATCAGTAAAAGAAAATATTTTACTTATATCGTAGGCAAAAGATTCAGATCTTTTATCAAAGCTTTCGTATATTTATCATGTTGTGTGTTCGTATGCATTATACTAATTACAATCATAATATAAAAAAAAAACTTTGATCGATATATATGAAAGATGATATAAATGTATGGAATTTAAAAAAGATATCAGCCGGTAACATTATGTGTAATAGTTACGTCATTATATTTCAAGTCAGAAATGCTATTTGTTTGTTAAACTTTATTTTTATTTATGCAGATCTTGCAATTAAACACCCAACATATACCTTCGATGCTCTATAAAAAAAAACACTCAGACTATTATTAAGCGTTTATACCGTCAAGAAAGTTAGCTGTACATTGTATAAAAGATAAGAAACCGCATAATCTGAAATGACAGTTCGTATGTAGTATTCAGCACATGTACATGAAATTGTTTGTTTGAACAGTGACTTCCTGAACAGAATAATAACATTTGTAGCATTAGTGTTGAACAACACAGATAAACATATCGATATTCTCTCACCTTACATTCTAGTTCACCCCTCCGATATTTGATATCTAAATCATCGGAAACAGGGTGTTTAAGGTCAAAATTGCAAACAATGACAGGATTGTCTTTTGATATGCAGATAGTGAAAAAGGATGATTTTTTTGCAGAGTTACTATTCATTTTCATCTGTTGCTAGGCGTGCTTACGTTTTTTCACTTGAAAAATTTCAAAATTCTTCTTCCCAAAACGAATGATTTCCAGTACTGTTTAAAATAGTATTGACGTTGCAAATTCAATTTTGAAGTTAACCTGGTGTTCTGATGTTTTCTTGGAACTACTACATCACGTTCTTTATATATTGAAATCAAAGATATTTCTAAGAAAATAGGAAATGGTTTTTAATTAGGACAATGTTTCACAGGTCTATCCTACTGATGTTCTAGTGTATCTGTGACCCAGTAGTCAGCATTTCTATTTTGATATGAACTTGCATTGATATGGTCATAATTATAAATTACAACTAACTGTTTATATAAGAAAAAATTGTAATACTAAGAATTTTCAAACCAATAAATATATTACCTTACCTGTATTTGTGAAACCTTTTCGTAATTAAGGGTCCTAAATGCAACTTCTTCTTTGATTGGCTTTTTTCCTCTTTTCGATTTGAGTGTCATTAATGAGTCTTTTAAAGACGAAAACGCGTGTACACATGTCTGGTGTAACATTTTAACCGTGGAATCTATATCGGTTTTTTTTTATTTAGGGACCATCTCAGAACCATCACCGGGTGCTGGATTTTCTCGCTGTATTGAAGACCGATCGGTGGCATTCGGCTGTTGTCTGCTCTTTGGTCGGGTTGTTATTTTATTCGGCATATTCCCTATTTTCATTCTCAATTTTATTTTTTAAATAGACAACTAAGAAATACTAACAGTAATATCAGATTATAGTTGATCATTTTAACGAGATTGATTTTCACGCTTGAGCCGGTACAGCAAAAGCGAGAAAAGGAATCGAGTTGAGATGACCAACGATAATCTGTTTATCGCTATTTTACCTATGACGACGTTGTCAATTGCATGTCAATTTCATTAGCAATGCATTAGCAACACAACGTTTCTAGCCATAACTTGCCATCTCGAGCGAGAAGCATGATATGAAAAATTATCAAAAAAAAGATCAAATGAAGAATGCACAAAAAAGCGAAAAGAACAGTTACATGAAGTAAAATGGTTACCAGTTAGGAAATATTCTATAATTGTTTAAAAAACAAATCTTCATTCGTTGTTATATAATTACTTACTCCAAAGCTTTCATAAGAAGCTGTGCGTTACTGGTAAAGGTAAAAGTTATCAAAAAGTAGCGTTTAAAAGCAATGAATTTGATTCATCAAAAATGGTTAGAATACCGATTCGATCAATTTCAAACTTAATCTGTTCCTTTTTTAATATTGTCTTGTAAATGTGTGTTATGCGTGACCTGTTAGTTTTGCACGATCAGATTGCCAATAATGCAATCCAAACCATTATCGATAAAGATAAGAAAGAAACGGAAGATTACTGAACCCATATTATGGAATTTCTTCGTCCTGTTCCACGCTTTTTTTCCTATCTGCACTTTGTCTTTTGTACTTTGTATGTATTTGTGAGTTGGTAGATACAGAAAGCATACTTGTTTTTTGACAACTACATAACACATACGTTCTGTCCTTTTGTTATGATTTATAATTGTATCAGTTATTCATCTTATAATATTGTGCATAGTTTAGAACATTTCTATAATCTTTATCTTTTAACATCCAATACGTTGTACATACTTTAGTGGATTAGTACGAAAGGATAAGGGCTGTACACACTGTTTATTTGTTCATTTTGATTAGTTTTCTTTTGAAATAATGATTTTATGAATCCTACGTTTTGAGATATTGTCCTTTGTATACCCTACTGCATTGTATTTGTTAGTTTTACTTACTTTTTATCAATTTTGCGTTTTTTTCTACATAGTCAGATGGACGAGTCATAGAAATACCGTTCCAAATATAGATTTTTTAAACGGGACGCTAACAAAATTTTAATCACATTCCTCGGACATTTGTGTGTGTACTGCTGTGCTTTTTTCTTTATTATCTGTCCTGTAATTTTTAGATTTTATAATGTGCACTGTGAGTTAACAAAAGGATAATCAAATAAGGAGGCTTCGGCAAAACAAAGAAGTTTTAAGTATTAACGACTACAAAACACGAACATGAAAATTGGCACCTACAAAACGAATCCACAGTATTTTATAACAACTGCCATATTCTTTACTTGGTACAGAAAGCTTCAAGGAAAAATGGTGGGTTCAAACCTCGTTTTATGGCTAGCCAAACCTCCCACTCAGCACAGAGGAATATATAAATAATTAATAAAGATAATATAATATAAAGGTACATTGTATAAAACGGTTAGGTAAACGGTTAACATGTTGCTTATTCTTTAGTTTTATATGTTGTGTCATGTGTCTTTTTGTTTTTCTGTTTGTCTTTTTCATTTTAGCCATGGCGTTGTCAGTTTATTTCCGATTTATATTTTTCGAGTTTTACTGTCCTTCAGGTGTCTTTCGTACCTCTTTTATGTTAGCTGTTAGATCTTTTTCTGCAACAAAATCACTCAACGTCGGATAAATATCTGTTATTTTCCATACTTTACCTTATAATATGTAAATGTACTACTTCGAATTTTAACTGTTACATATATGTAATTTTATAGATATATATCAGAGAAATCCGCTTGAAACTTTTTGGAAGATCATTATTTTATTGCAACTATTACTAATGATTAACACGTGTATTGATAGAATATCTTAACTAATACACAATATCTCTTCATTTCCGAAACATTCTTTTTCTCGTATGGGTTTCAATGGAGTTTATTCCTTCTTCTCCATACATGAAGTGATCTGCTGGTTTATAATTCAATAGAAAGGTAAAATTGATACCGATTTAATGTTGATTTTAAATTTTTCTTGAAGTTTAACATTACACTAATTCACCGAAGCTGAATGATATTCTGCTTGTGTGCAATAAATAGCAATTTGTTGGCGTCTAAAACAGATTTAACTGGAAATTTATTTGACAAATGAAGGAAATTTTCATTAAAACAACTGAAGTCTGTCAAAAGAGTACATGCTCATATAATAGATATTTCAATAAATTATATACCGTGGTAGAATACTTTTAATTTGCAAATGGTCTTAGAATGCAACTCTAAATTTCAAATATTCCACTAAGAAAAGTAGGGCAAATATTTGACCTTCAACTGATGGGTCCTCTGTATTCCATTTAATTGGACTGAAGTACACATATCTTTTATTCTGATTTGGATTAAAGCTTATCCTATAGTATCATATGTTTCTCTAAATATCTCCTTTTATTATAATTAATAATTGTATAGAAAACGAATTAAGTAACTGCATATCTTCAATGGAAATGAATAACATATAACGAAATAAATCACATTGTCCTTATATTAACTTGTATAAACATAAAACTGTTTGCAAGGGTAAAAGCTTACAATATTTCAAAGGAGAGTTAATATGTCATATAAAATTAAAAGAAAATAGTATACCTATTACTAATTCCTTACATAACGAAATAATTCAATATTTGAATATGAATGCAAAAAGCGAAATTGTCAACATATATTTAGCCAATGATATGCAACAGTTCAATTAAATGCATCAAAACAGCACCAAATTATATTTAGATCAGACTTCGGTGAAAATTCGAAAAACATAATCAATAGAGGTACAATATGTCTATAAATATTTTGATGAAATGTTTCCTTATGGCATGATTTTAAACTGCCTTTTTCTGACACATTTGGGTTTTTAAATTTTACTTGCAAATGCTTGTTTATTTCAGAAAGATATCATTGTCTCTGGTGTATATGTATGTTTAACGGGTTGACACAATTTTGCTTTGCTGTTAACCATCAATAATTTCGCTTTTATTTGAATCTGTATCATTTAAAACTATTAAATATATTTTTAAAAGCGTTTTCTCTGTGTTTAAACTAAAACACAAAAGTTGGAACCAATGCAATAATTGGAATTGCATAATATTGAGTTTCTCGACATGGCATAATTAGATACATTATTTATATGAAATCAATAACATTTTGGTCTAGATTTAGAAAGGATTTGACGAACTTCTAAATTAAACTAATTTTTTTTATATCTGTTATTCCTATTAGGTCTGTAACTCTGTAAGATGCTGTTTCGACTTATTCAACCTTCATTTCTCAATTAGATCATAGTAGCATCTGAACTTCATTACAGTTAGTTAAAGTCATCCTCTGTTAATCTTTATCAAATTTCACAAATGATGTTTAGTAATGATGCTATACTGACACACTGTATAAAGCTGTAGAAAGTAAGACATTTTTTTTTCTCTGATTATATTGAGTAAGGTTTTTTTTTAATTGAGCTTATTATTTCAACTGTCTTTTGAGTTAATTAATCAAATATAAAGGAAGCATGCCATTTTCAGAGTATAAGGAATGATCAAATCTTACTATAATGTTAGTAAAAACTTTTAGAAATCGAATGCCCTCTACAAGGAATGAGGCCGATTACATCGACTTAATCAACAACATCTGCAATGCATGCATCACAGAAATCCAAAGTATTATCCAGAGGAAGATGTTAATACATGATAAGGAAGTTCAAACTATACGACAAAAACTCTGTTCCTTCTCTTTCACAATCAAGTTAGTGTAGCAAAAGGGGGAATATTATATCAAGGTGGGAAAAAAACGAAAACCTACAAAAGGTTAAACATTATCAGCAAAAAAATTAATTGATAAAATGCTCAAGTAGGGTGAAGGCTGGTAGCTAGTAAAACCCGCTACATTTGTTTGTACCTGTCCTAAGTCAGGAACCTAATGTGTGGTTCATAAATGTGACTCGTTCCTCGTTTTTATATAGATTAGACCGCTGGTTTTTCCGTTTGAATGGTTTTACACTAGTAATTTTTATGGCCCTTTTTTGCTTGCTATTGGGTGTGATTCAAGGCTCCGTGTTGAAGAATGTACTTTGACTTATAATGGTTTACTGTTACAAATGATGACTTTTATAGCGAGTCGTCTCATTTGCACTCTTGTACATCTTCTGATATCTATTTGGAGTGTTTAACGTGTATTCTCTTTGCAAACAAACTTTGACATTAAAAACATGTCACTAAATGTGTTTTTGGATTCAAATATGTTTTACGTTAATAAAGGATTTTTTTTATTAAACTGATGCTTTCTGTTGGCGGTAAATTTCAATTTCAACGTTGGGTTTAAATTTTTCTCATTGATCAGTTTAGTGTTTCCAAATTGCCGTTAAAAATATAAAAGAAATGTACATGAATTGGAATAAACTCAGTGCATGGTGGATGAAAACTAGTGTCACATTGACAGTCATACCATATCTTCTTTTTTCTAGGATATTTTCTAGAATTTCTGTTACAGCGCCATACTACATTGTACTCTCTTGCTCAGTTTTTACTATTAAATGTCTTCCCATTCATAACATAATACTACAACATCACATGTCTTACAAAGTATCGATTTTCATGTTAGAGGAATAAAATTGCAGTGACAACTTAATGAATACACAATTGACTATAATTGACATAGAACAACTCTCTTAAAGATTTGTTTGATTTTCCAATTGATATAACACTCAAATTACTATTAAACTTTTAGGAAAAATATTTGAGTTGTGCACTCTTAGTAATTGAATTCGTGATAAATACAAATTCATCAACCAGAAAAGAACAGCTTTCGATGTATCAATTAATAATGTCGATTTGATAAAAATGAATGTTATCGTTCTCTTTATAAATTTTTGTTAATTTGTTTACATGAATATCAAAAAATAAAAGTAAATTTTTCTTTTCTTGTTTTGAAATGTCATTTTTTGCTGTGATGGAACCAGACTGTGGAGTACATATCTCATTCGATGCAGTGATGTCTTAGATTTTTGTAACTGTGATTATGTTACGGAACTATGATAAATCAGTGAATATTAATTTAAACAATCGTTTGTTATAAAAATGCTTTAAATACGTGTGTATGAATTTTTTTGATTTTATATCCAGTATCGTATGGTAATGTCGTCAATAAGACAGTCAAGTTTGATTTTTTTTTATTTGATAGTTATGGTAAAATTAATTTGATTGAGAAATTTTGTAAATTTTACGTTAATTAATCCACTAAAAAATTTTAAAAATTTTACAGTTTTTTTTCTTTTTTTTCACTATTTAATAACTTCAGTTCTTTATAGTCCTTGGATACAAATGGAACATTTAAACGATTAAACATCGGTATACATGTTTTGAATGCGTCTGCCATCAGAGATGGGTCCGATTACTTTCAATGTAATTGATTAAATTACAATTACTTTGTCATTTGTACGATTAAATTAAATTAATGATTACATCATTTCTGAAAGTATCTGATTAAATTAATGATTACATTGGCAAAGTAATCATAATTACATCTGATTACAATGAATTTAAAAACAAAACATTTTGAATGATGTGAATGATAAAGGTTCAATATAACTATAGCATTTTTGAAAAAGTATTTTATTTGGTTCAATTATAAAATGATAACTTCAAATAAAACTTCATCTATTTAAATAAACACCAAATTTAACTACATATATATACGTTACACTTTATCACCAATGATCTCTGAATTATTTTGAATAAAATTTAATAAAGATATATCATAAGAGTTTTTTGATTGTCTTCTGACCTCTTTCATAATTATATGTATTCCAAGTTGCAGTTTATGGAAGTTTAAATATGGATGAAATAAAGTTACCGGTTAAAACTATGTTTTAATAGAAATGTTTAACCAAATTGTAAACAATATGCAAGTACTAAAAATCATTGCATTTTACATGTCCAGTCCAATTTTTTAAAATACTAAACAACATATTTGTCCAACTTTTAATTTAGTTTGTGCTAATTAGATAAATTTTCATGTCTGATTTATCTTTTATCATATATATTTTCCTACAGCTATACTCAATTGGTAATTGCATTAAAAACAAACCTTAATTAGTCTCCTTTCTGTCAATTCAAGTTGACAAAAATCACAAAAATTAACAAAAGATTATAATTCAGGGTTAAAGAAAAGTATTACTTGAATATATAACAGTTATTATCAAATATTAATATGAAGATCATTATAAAATGATGAATATACATGCATGTACAATATCTTTTACCAAGATAAAATGTATATAATTGTATAATATGTCTCTGCTTAGGCTAATGATGACTTTTCAATACTGTAACAGTTTATTTTTTATTGAAGTAGACATGCTTATAGTAACCAAACCATTTTAGTATGTTAAACATTTATCAAATATGAATAACAAAGAGGTTCATTTAATGACCAAAAACACAATTTTAGATTTTTTTTCCATTGTAATCAGAATGTAATCAAAAAGTAATCATAATTACAGGGTATTTTGAAAAGTAATTGATTAAATTAAATTACATGTAATCAGATTTTTGGCTGATTAATGATTACACTGATTACTTGAAAAATTGTAATCAATTACAGCTGATTAACGATTACAATTACAATTACCCCGAGTCTGTCTGCCATAATATATAAACATCACGTGGAGTTCTAAAACTCATTACTTAATGTCAGTCTTCATTTGTAATTGTCTGAACTAAGTCTATCTATCAATGAGCATGACCAACTGATGAATAAGAGCCTATAATATGATCCTTTATAAAACTTACGCCGAGGGAGACATCTTGCAATAACTATGTTTTCTGCAATATCGATATAACATTACACAAACGCCATCTTTTGAATCTAGACGTCAAAATCATTTATCTTTCCACACCTGCTACTAATGCAAAAGTGCTGAGACAATATCTTAAAACATTCATTACACTTTGTATTTCTAAAGGATTGTAAAAGTGATTTAAATGGCAAAAAACGTATATAAAGCGTCCAGTCTATGAAGTAGGGGATCATTGTATAAATCAGAATACACAACTTCATAGGCTAATGACATTTGTTGCAAAATATGTACATAACTACCTATACATCACAATTTCCCTGGTGCAAACGACTTTTAGTCAAAGTACAATCACTGTACTTGTCTTATCGTTAAGACAATAATTTTTAATTTCTTGAAGAGTCAATCAGATAAGTACATGCCATCTTTTTTTTCAATTTTGCCGTTCGTTTTCGACTTTGCTGGATGCAATGACCACATACCTTTTATCCGGGTAAAATACATATGCTTGAAATGTCGGATCCCGATCCCGACAAGTTCGGTCTTTGCAATTTTTTTCAATATATGTTCCTTTGTAAAGGCAGGTGTTAATAGAATGATTTCTTTTGTACCCAGACTGCCGTTGTGATCGTTACCGTCGGCGTTAAGTTGTTCCGCCACAATGTTGGTTATCTACAGTAATTGGTCAGAAAGACTTGATAAAATTGCATAGGAACGTAAAAAAGAAAATTATATTCGAAATCTTGCATATTGATTTTTTGGGAAAGTATTAAAATATGCATGGGCAATATAAAAATCAAGTTCAACATTAAAGCAACATTATACTTAGCTAAAAATTACAGACCATAAATGTTTGGATTTTTTGTTAATGTATTTGTAACTGAAGTTTCCTTAGGGTAAATGTTAAGTTATGTAATTGCCAAAATCTATTGCTCCAATATATCACATAAAAGAGTAACTTAATTCTTTTTCGGTTCATTAGTAACTTTTTTGTTGTGTGGCTATTTCTTCAATCGAGGTTAAAAATCCTACTTCAGCCAAAGCTATCGTTATTCTTTCGTTTTACATTTTCTTTAGGCCATCGTGCACTTCTCGGCTTAAAACGTATGGTTTCGAGCGCAACTGATCAGAAGTAAAATGTCTATAAACAAAACAATATTTCAGTTTTTCCTATGTACAAATTGCATGGAAAATTCTTCCAGGAAACATTTAATTTCGATATACTCTTCTATGCGGGAGGTCGATGTACGTATTTATTAATCCCTCCTTATTCGTGAAGAAGCAAATAACTTCTAAATCAAACCCACATGACGATCGAACTCCCGCTACAACAAAAAGAGTGGTCTATTATTCAGAAATCAAATGATTATAACATTTATAGATTTTGTTCTGGTTTTGGATCAATTACAAATTAATATTATAATATTTATTTTATATAGTAAAAAACTGAAAAGAAATGGGTTTGTTTGGTTATTTGAGAAATTTGAGGAACTTTATTGAATTTTGAAATTCTACAGTATACCTACCAAAGCGTTGACTTGTTTCATCATTTTTCGATAACTAAGTCATGATTGTAGAAAACAAACTTCTCTGATTTACAGAATCGTACATGGAACATCACATTTGTATGATAATTTGTCCATGAATAGCATAATCCTATCACAACTTTAGATCTTTTAATCTTTTCATTTCCTTTAAATTGTCAGGCAGTATCCAAAACTACTGAATTATCAAACAATAGCATGTGGACATGAAATTGAAACTCGGTGTATTTTTAACTGTATAAATAAAGTCATCATAGATACTAAGATTGCAATTTTGTATTTGCATCAGACGCGTGTTTCGTCTTCAAAAGACGCATCAGTGACACTCAAATAAAAACAAGGTTAAAAGGATAAATAAAATACGAAATTGACGAGCAATGAGGACAAAATTCCAAATAGTTTTGCCAAATACAACTCAGAATTAAAATATGTCAGTTTAATCAAAACTCACAAAATCGATATGGGTGCACGAACAATAATAAACATATATTGAACCTACATATAATCTATGCGCATTGACATACTGTTATACACCATCTCTTCAAATAATAACTTATCATATTGAAGTAACTCGAATCGCGTAAAGTCACTGAATCTCCGTTAAACAGTTTTGTATCAATGTATTACAAGACAAAATACTTTCATGGCATATTACCGTTTTCTTATAAACTGTTATTATTGCATAAACCGGGAGATTTTGTTTTGTCTTTTTTATTTCTTTTTTTTTTTTGCATCATCTTGATCTCCACATTTGTAGCTGTTTATGGTTATGTGTGTCATTTGATTGGTGGTCCATAGACGTAAACCCGATATCTCCTTTTTATTTGAATCAAAACTTTGCATGACTATGGTCATAAGATTGCCCGTTCTTATCAGAACCAAAGTGGAGAAAAGGGACACTATTACACAGTGAAGACGTTTATTAGGTATAACTATCTATTGTGTTATTAAACCTACTCGGAATAAGTATGATACATGTATGTTGATTTTGAGTCTCAAATCGAAAGAACAGAAGGGAGAGCAATTGTATTATGTAACAAAGAGTCCCAATATTGATTAAATCAGCCAAGTGGTTATTCATTACATTTACCACGAAACTCAAGATACAAACAGTATTGGAAAAATGTCCCATATAAGGAAGACAACATTCTACAGTATAGAAAAGGAAATGTCAGTTAATAAGCTATAGGTCAAGAAAACATGGACAAAATGTTACAAACACAAATCTGTCATCTGTATTAGGATGCCATAAAACAATCGTTGACGTACAAGTAATGAAATAATACATACAAATAATGTGATCAGTCAGATCTGTTTGCTTCATTAAATGTTAATCACGAATAAGACAAGGCATCGCATTCTTAACTGTAGATGGAAAATTGTGCTTAATGTGGCTAAAAACCAACAAAGATGTCAAAGTTGGGAAAACGTATGTATAATATTGTGCATTAATAGAATCCCTCATCGAAGATTCTCTCACGTTTCCTTTAATCAATGTCAAAATTGGTGATATATATTTAAGTCTTAACTTTCTACTATTGACTGCAAATCGAGTTATTTATATAAGTATTTTTCTTGCTTGAGTTGTTGATTATAGTACTGCTGATATTCTGCTAGCATTGTCAATGTTCTCAAACGCACCTGTTTTTGAATTGATTGAATATGTTTTGCGGTTTTCCATAGAAAAAGTGTTTGCCCCTTATCTATAGGTTTTCCATGTTATATAAATTAGAGATCACAATGTTTTTTAACAGTAGAAACTAGCATATAAGTTAAATACATGCACTATAAACTTTTTGAAATACCTTACCATCATCATGTTTTTAAAGCTTTTAAATAATAAGTAAGTGAATTATATAATTGCATGTCTAAGCTTCATTTCTAATACTATTCAGCATATGATTTTGAATTTCCCTTTTAGTTATATCGTAGCTCCAATATTTATTTTTTACGCTATCTGTCACTGTGTTTATAGTTCCCAATAATTGTATTTATTTGTTAGTTTGTCGACACTCGTATTACCTAATAAATTCAATTTACTATTTGATGTCTGTAAATCTTCGTTCTAGCTTTATAATTAGAGGCTGTAAAACAATCTATCAGATTTCACGAGTTGATGTTTTCTACAATTAAATCAAGACGGCTTCGGAACTTTATTATGTGAATTACTGACCATCTTTATTAGTAGATAACCTCATTTTATTTTTGCGTGATTTCCAATTAAATACTACATCGACATTACCCACTAATATTCAGTATTCGTGTTTTTCTTTTTCAAATAGACTTTACAAAAAAAAAATCATCACATATACCACAAGTACATTTTGTCTACATAAAGTGTTTTCGAAAAAAAAACATAAAACACGATAAAAATTGGACGGACATTGAGGACTAAAAATTCGGAAACGTTTTGCCAGATCCAGCTTGTACTGAATCTTACCCTCTAGTACAGTACGTTGACATCTATTACTATATACTAACATCTAGTTCTTTAGGTAGGTCTATCGTACTGTATGATGACCTCTAGTACTGTGTGTTTACCTTTCAGTACAAGAGGTTTATGTCTTTTCGTTTTCGTCTACATAAGACTATATGTTGTCCTCATATACTGTATGTCGACCTCTATTATTGTATGCTACCCTGTAGGACTTTATGCTGCCCTCTTGTACTGTATGTTGTCCTCCAGGATTTTATGCTACCCTCTAGTACAGTATGTTATCCTCTAAGACTTTATGCTGCCCTCTTGTTTTGTATGTCTACCTCTTGTTTTGTATGGTGCCAACTAGTTCTGTACGTTGCCTACTTGGCCATTATGTTCACCTATAGTATAGGATGTTAAACTCCATGACTGTGTGTTGTCCTTTAATTCAGTATGTTGACCTCTTATACGGAATATTTACCTCTAGTACTGTATGTTTACCTTTAGTACTACATGTTGCCCTATTGTACTGAATACTGTCATCTAGTAAGATATGTTAATCTCTTGTTTATATATTGATTCCTATTGATATCTAGTACCGTATGTTGATTGATAGTACTGTATGTTGTTGTCTAGTTTTGTACTTTACGTTGCTCACTAGGCCATTATGTGTTGACATCTAGACTGTGTGTTGACCTCTTGTACTGAATCGTGTACATAATATTCTCCTCTAGAACTGCATGCCGCCCTTTGGTACAAAAGGATGACCTCTAGTACAGCATGGTAATCTCTAGTTTTATATGTTCATCTTTAGTACGTTATGTTCATTTCTCGTACTGTATGTTGACCTTTTGTACTCTTCGTTGCCCTCCAGATGATTTTTGAAGAATGTCGGGTTGCTACCTGGTTGACATTCCCCGCATTTTCTTGTATTCTATATCTAGATTGCATCATGTAGTTTTGTTGAATATTTTTAAATAATATAATATAATATAATATAATATATAATATAATAATATATATAATATAATATAAAATAATATGATAGTTGAGGTCTTGTTTGGTGCATTTGATAACAGAGAAATTTTTTTTTGAGAAGGTTAAATCAAATTTTTGAATACATTTATTCTTCAAAAAACAATATTCTTTTTTAGAAAAACGGAGATAAATTTAATCTTTTTATCTTTTTATCTATAATCAATCAATAGATGCAATACAATATTCCTTCATTGTTAATCTCAGGTTAAAATAAATGTTTATTTGGTTGATTGGACACAATTCCTTTGGTGTTCCAGTGAAGGAGATGCCTTTAGACATACAATCTGAAGCTTAATGATGTTTCCTACATGTATGTCAGAATCACAAAACAATAGTATTTCCCTTTCAAACATGGGGTTTTGCAGGAGAATATATATTTAGTCTAAATACTATAAAATAGTACGTAAAATACATAAGCTAGACCAATAAGATCATCTTGGTATAAATTCTTGTCTTTTTATGACTGCATGCTGCTCTTTGGGTGCTTTTTATATTTTTTTACGCTTCAGTTTTTTTTTCATGGAGGTTTCGCAATGTGGCATACTAATCAAAGTGTAACCGGCTTTATATGTTCGTAACTGTTACATTTTGAGTTGCATAATATTTCCATTTCATACATGCATCATAATTGACGTATATCCTTCTTCTTATGTTCGTATAGAGCATTATACTAAAGCAATAAATATAGCACTAGTATTCCAAATTCTTTTTGTATAAACCCATTTAACTCTATTTGTTAGAAACTAAAACTTGCAGAATGTGTTCGTCAAACCAGTAGAAATAGATAATTGTTCGTAGTTGTAACTAGTCACGTCACTTCAAAGATTTCAATTAAACCATCATATAATTGATTAATCACTAACTCAAAACATATTTGCATCTGTTACGTAATAAGTATGACAATGTACCGAATGTCTCTTCAAATTCATATTAACTACTTCAACATCTGTTGAAGCAGCATATTAAGTTTAAGCATGTGGTTGATGTAACATTTATTTCACTTAACGGATAATATTTTAAAATGATACTTTACTGAAAAAAGTACATTCCATTAAGTTGATGTAAAATCATCACATATTCGCTGTTTTGTGACACAGACCTAATCTTAAAGAAGAATTAAGACACCTGGTATCCCGTGTCTATGAAAACAGAAGGGAAAAAAATCGAACCGTGATGTGGACACCCAATAAAAAATTGGACAAAATACAAAAGCTCATTGTCAACTGGTTGCTTTTTTTTGTGTGTATTTTTGATATTTTTAATCTTTTTCCCTTACAAATAAAAAGCAAATATTGATATCCGAAGGGTTGAAGACGATTTATTACCTTGAGAAATTAAAAATGGTGAATTTGTTTGGTCCATTTCTTTTTATAATTTACATTCAGCGTTCTGTTTTTTTCCTGATATCTGTTGATATTTTTGTGCTTTTTTAAAATCTTCTCATTTGTGTTTTATCGTTTGCCTGGATATCGTTTTACTCAATTTAAAACGGTTTCAAACAAAGTGTATCGAAAAAGAATAGCAAGTTAACAGATAAATCTATCATTTGGCTAATGTTATTCAATTATAAATATTGTCATAGTTTTTAAACACAAATATAATATATATCGAATACCTTTGTGGTTCTTTAGATATTGGAAATCGCCTACAGTCTTGCCGACTTGCTATATTTTACGCATTCAGTACAGTGAACGCAAAAAAAGTGAATTCCTAGGTATATTCTTGCATTGAAAGAACGTTAAACTACTGGAATCGCTTTGAAAGACAAGTATAAGCTAAATCAAAGTACATGAGTTCTACTTTTATTTATACTATTGTCTCGTTTTTTTTTTGTTTTTTTTTTCGCAAATGCAATTTGATTTTTGGCGCAAGTAGAATGCCAGTTGAACTAAATATCAGATATTGTTATGAGGTTTTACCATTATTAAGTTGTACAGAAAACGTGCTTACAGCTTACAACTAATTATATCATCCTATACTTAACTGTGACATTTAGTTGCTTATATCTATTCTATTTGGACTCTGCTACAAGGATAGATATTTCATTGGCAACCAGTTCATATCTTCTTGTTTTAACAGTGAGAAAAAGCATTCCTACAAGAACATAATACTATCAAGAGTAAGGGTTATAACTGATAGTTCGTATGCTCTTGTCATGGCTGCCTCTACTCTGTGAGTGTGTAATTGGAATCCTCACTTAAATTTTTTGGTTGTTACCTTAAATATTCTTCTTAATCGATAATGGAGATTAACAGATTGGAAAACAAATGTTTCCAACTTTTTAAGGCTCGCAGTAGTTGGGATTGGCTGGTTATATATTTCATTGTTTGCCTTGGTCTCATATTTATCAAACTGCTCTAGATGTATTAATGCAACTTTGGTACATTCACATCAAGTTATCTATATACACTTTGTATTCATTGTTTCATTTTAAGACAAATAATATATTTTAGACAAATTTGTAAAAAAAACAGTTTGTACATTCAACAAAGGTTAATAACCTATCCAGTTGTTCAATGAAAAATTGGTTGTTGTATTATTATATAAACATTTGTATTGTGCTTTACGTTGAGTTTATTATTGATCTATTCGTCTCATAAATTTTATTGATGGACAAGGAAATAGATCGAATTGGCATTGTTTTTGTTTTCAATATTCATTGTGTCAACGAGATCGTGTAAATTTTCACAGTATCATTGTTAGATAATAATACTATAGTGAAGAATGCCTTTAAACAAATTTCATCATAAACTAAAGTAATTCCAATAGAGTTTGTTTCTTGAGCTGTAAACTGATCTTTTGTTTATGGTCTTTCCAATACATTTATGTCGTTCTTAATCAAATTTGTGAGTTATGCTCTTGTTTTGTCTGACATATGATATATATGGTGTTATATTATTTGATATCGATGTTCAATCTTGTTAATACAACGCTTATCAAGTCTTCCTGTACGTCAATATATGTACGGTATTTCCAAAATATTTGGAGAATGTGCTTTTCTTCTTTTATCTAACACTGTTATAGAATATGCTTATTTGCCGTTTGTTTAATTTCCAATAAGCGACATTTTTATTTTGATATAGTTTGTTTCTTGAGCTGTAAATTGATCTTTTGTTTATGATCTTTCCAATGCATTTATGTCGTTCTTAATCAAATTTGTGAGTTATGTTCTTGTTTTGTCTGACATATGGTATATATTGTGTTATATTATTTGATATCAATGTTCATTCTTATTAATAATATTTGATATGTTTTTCAAATGCACTTATCTTCACTTCAGTTCACTTCAGTTCATAAAGTTGTGAAGAAATTTCACTTTGAAGTTTTGTCTAATAGACATATACCTCTGGACTATAATTTATGTCAATTGAACAAATAATGATAGTGTTGGTGTAAATCATTCTACCTTTGTAGACGACAAAGTTGTGTTTAGAAGCAATAAATGTCAGAACATTTGTATAACTGCTTCATTAGACGTGTCTATCTCTCATATAAACAAGCTTAACTTAATTTCATGATTTTTTTCCTACTCGAGCAATTCATTTTATTTACCAACATTCATTGCAAAGATTAATGAAGGGATTTAAATGTCTCAACAGAAAATGTATATGACTGTATATCGTTTCCAGAGTACTCAAATAATTGTTTATACTTGTTCATAGTAAACCCTTATACTAGTAAGTTTTTAACGATTTTCCTTTATTTTCTTATAGTAATTTGCATTTGATAGATACTTAATGTATGTATAATGTTTATGGCACTTAAATTGTGAAAAATTGTAGCTATAAGGCGCCCATCCAATAAAATGGTAACAGTAAAATGAAAAAAAGTAAAATAATAGAAAATCGAAGTAAGGTCAGCTTTGCCTGAGGTAATTGAAACCTTGGTTTCTTGAGAAAAATATTTATGAACAGAAACTTTTAAGAAGGATTTAATATAAATCATGTCAGTGCTGTAGTAACACTGAACTGAAGCTATCAAGGGACTTACAGTCCTCCAGCAGCGGTATAGTCACAGATTTTGTAAAAATGAAAACAACGTTGTATAAATTTACTCCAATTCTACCATTTATGACCTTAAGGTCAATAAATTGCAAACAGCAACCAAATATTTATGTCTTACAAGTTATTGGTGTGTCGATTAAATCAAATAAGGAAAAGGAAAATAATGCCACTGTCAAAAAAGGAGTGAATAATGACAGAAATATATGCAATATTTCGTATTATATTATATATAATGTGTTCCCGTCGAATATAGATTATAAATCTGATTAAGATGACAACAAACACATTTAAAAGGAAGATACTATTTATAAAAGATGATTTACTGATAGAAACAAGCGTTACAAGTTATTGGAATTGCTTTTGTTAATGATACAATTTGTTTGGTGCCCTTTTTTATTTAGATGTTATGACATGTTATTCACAAAATGAAAAACTTGCACCATATTATTGACACAAATGAATATTGCGACACTAAACAATATATGTATTTTCATACTTTTTGATCTGTATTTTGTCTTCATACTGGATTTAGTTATCATAAATTAATTATGCTTTTTCATAATACAGAATATATGGAATTAAAATGGCGTCACTTTGAGTTCTTGATATCATTATTCATGTATAAAACAGAGTCTAACCACGAAAGATATTTTTCATGCGATGTATAAAACGAAGATATTGATGTAGTAATACATGTAGTTATCAATGGTACCAGGATTATAATTCAATACGCCAGACGCGCGTTTCGTCTACATAAGACTCATCAGTGACGGTCAGATCAAACTATTTAAAAAGCCCCCCCCCCCCCCCCCCAAAAAAAAAACAAAAAAAAGATGAAGAGCATTAAGGACCTAAAATCCTAAAAATTGTGCCAAACACGGCTAATATATTCCTGTAATAAGAATATCCGAAGTTTTTCGATGTTTTATAAACAGGAAATTTATAAAAATGACCATATAATTGATATTCATGTCAACACCGAAGTGAAAACTACTGGGCTCGTGATACCCTCGTGGACGAAACGGTAAGATTGTCTAGTGTGGTAACGTTTTGTGTAGGATTTCCAAAACATATGAAAATGATAATTCTTTAATTGGGTCCGTGTTGTTATTTGCTATGATGTGGTTAGTATATTTTAGACTTATGAGGTTTATTTGGTAACATTGTTTCTTTCTTCGATTATGTAAGACGTCACGGTGATAGCAGAAATGAAACTCTGCAAAGTCACCGGATTAAATATTATTTTTTTTATTTTGCAATTTCAGACATTAAATACTTGCCCTATCATGGTACAAAAATCATTCTTCTCTAAAAAAAGAAAAAAAAGGTGTAGACATACTTTGCTAACTAATGTTACTATAGATTACATTTATCACAGCAAATGTACCATGTCTGTTCGGTATTAAAAGTGTAGAATGCCGGCCATTAGCATAAAGCGAGAGGTTATCGAATTATTATTTTTTTTTATGTCTCAGACATATTTAACGGAAACCGATCTATAACAAGCTTTGCTTTTAGAGAAATACATTTCACGTAAAAGTCCACATAGCATGTTTTATTGTTAAATAAAAAATTACTGGAGGTCATTTAACTCAATTTGACTGCATTGAAAATAACTACGTTGCAAGTGTACACATTCTTGTGGTCCTATTCTTCCCATTCTAATTCTTTCTATTGTTTAGTATGTATATACCGGTATGAAGATATCTTTACGTCCATATTTTCTGTTGTAGATGTGTTCTGATATAGGACAAATGTGTTGATTGAATTTCCCTCTTTTACACCTTTACCAGTAGACTTCCAGGACTTGTTTATTCATTTGAAGGTACGTCGTATTTTCTTACGTAGCATTTCCGTAATAAATTTATGATATAAATATGTGTGCACATCAGCCTTTGTCATTTCGGTGCTTTTATTGCTGACTATGCGGTATGGGCTTTACTCATGGTTGAAGGTCGTATGATGACCTATAAATGATAATGTATGTGTAGTTTGATCTCTTGTTGTCTCATTGGCAATTATACCACATCTTCTTTTTTATATTAAGTGTTATTTGACGTTTTTTGTTAACTTATAAGATTTTGTGCCTTATGTTGCATTTTGCTGTGGGGTTGTTAGTTTCTCTGCAACTTTTTGAATGCCCTCTTTGTATCTATCGTCTAAGTATTTTCAAAAACAATGTCCTTTTTTAAATTTTTTTAGAGAGTGCACTTGCAAATACTGAAAATGTAGGACCACACCCAAGTTTGCGTTAAATTGACCTAAACACGAATAAAGACACATATATTTTGATATTCCTCTCTGAAGTTCCTTTGATTTAGAGAAAGTTGAACATTCCATTTTACTTTGTAAAACGCGTTTTTTTTTCAATGAATAAACTCTTTTTTTCCATACAAGTAATATATATTTAACACTTGGTAAATATAAGAGATGCCACAATGTTTCCATCAACGCTATTATTTATACGGATATAAAATAAAACTGTACAACACGAAAGCGCCAACTTGCAACATAATTGAACACAGTCATTTTTTCATGTATTTGCGATTCACCTAGTATAATTTTCTTTTAAAAAGTTTGTTTATGAATACAAAATCTGTTCCTTTTGGAACAACTATTCTATATATTTAAATCCGACAGAAATACATACTGGGTTATCACATCTTTAGTGAATGCTGACGCTGTAATTGGTAAAACGTCATCACGTTGTAACACCTACGGATCTATATGGGTTAATAGATGTCATATTCGATAATTACTTCATGTCTATTGTTGACATCATTTTTTGAAAGGTCCCATGTGCAATCAACCCGTAATTACTACTGACTCCTACGATCACTAGAGGGTTAGTATAACCTATAGGACATTAGGGATTCGATATGTGTTTACGAATTTTACGAACACTCTTTGGATCCGTAGCAAATCATATAACTTTCGTTTCATTGTAAATATCATTCCTGAACAAATCAAAGTAAAAGAACTTTTGATTACAAATGAAAAGAACGGAACAAGTCTTAAAGGAATCGTCATAAGAGCATATTTTAGATACAAGCTGCCGCAAGTTTTTAGTTCAAATGTCCGTTTACTTTATTTCCCCAAATGTCGAATATCAGGAGCCAGAAGATAATGACTAAGAATGTAAAGTACAATTTTATCTATAGATTGAAATAAAAAGTCGACGTTTATTTAAAGTAAAATAAAATCCGTCTCTTTTGTTTTCAATTCTTACGTCGAAGTTTTAATTTATAGATACAATTTATATATTTTCAAATAATTTAAGAAACAGGCAAAGTTGATTTAATATGTAATTTGAATTAATGGTAATTTTCTGACTTAAGCGAAATACTAGTTTTACACATCCTACTGTAGATCATATTTTTTATTGCTGTTACTTTAAGAAATATTGATCGAATCATATCTTCAACTTTGGCTAAAACATATAAATAATATGAAATATATTTCCCCTAATCTTTGATTGTCTCTCCGAAGTCTAATACAAGAGTTTTTTATAATCTGGAAACTTCTCCTATTATAGTTAATGTATACCTCATAAGGCAAAGGAAAAGGATAAAGCTTACGCAAAAAATAGTTGAAATTGGTAAAACAAAGTAATGAGTTATACAAAGGTATATGTATACTTTTCCCAATGAAGAGGTGGATATCTGGAATATCTCGAATGTGAAGATATCATGTTATTTTTATTCCTTGATGAGATTGCGGTTTCAGTTTAAATTTACTCACCATATTTTCTCCCATTAAAGTAAATTCTTAAGGGCGTAACTTGATATGATGCAAAGGTCGAACGCTAACAATTTGGGGACAGATGCTTGATACAGTCTGAAATTTACCTTCCTCGACTTCTTATGTATTATCATCTTCTGTGCATAATTTGATTTCGTATTAATTGTGTGTTCTGACTTTACTTGAGCAATTTGATTTACAAAAGTTGTTAACACTATCGTGAAGTGACTTTTTAATCATAACCGATTCACTGAATATTGCCTGGCATGTACAATATATGAAGCAAGAAAAACATAAATAATCCAAAGTTACTCCTTATAGTAATGAGGTAATTTGTTTTAGTGTTACAATTACTGTAGTAGAGTGCAACATGAACTTATAACTCAGTGATAATGAAATTAAAATTCAGTACAGTATTATTATCTTATTTTTTGTTTGAAACCAGTAAATCTCTAAACCAATCATTAATTTGTTCATTTGAAATAACGCTCTGTTTTTTTATTATTGTTTCTGAGAGGAAAGAATTTTGATTAACTAAATATTGGTGGTTGGTGTATCGCCCTACCATTTGGAAAGTATTTCATTAACTTTATCTTATATTTTAAAATTTGTTGCATTATTATTTCTATAGGTGATTGGATAAAATCCTATCCCTAAATCACACACCCTTTCCTATTGAAAGAGTTATCGGCTGAAATATTGTATTTTGTTCATTTTGTCTTTCAATTAAGACAACATATGTAAAAAAAATTGAATAAAACATATAATAAATTTTATGAAAGCTGAATATTTGAAAGCCAAGGATTTATAAGAACCGAAACATTTGAAATACTTTATAACCAAAAAGGACATTAATTAGCCAAATCCATCTGAGGTCAATTTTGCCGGAGTGAGTTAAAACCTATGTTTCAAATAATATCAAATTTTATAAAGAGACAATAAATATTAGAAGATGTGATATGAGTGTCAAAGAGAAAACTCTCCATCCAAGTCACAATTTATTAAAGTAAACCATTATCCATCCAAGTCACAATGTGTAAATGTTAACAATTATTCATCCAAGTCACAATTTGTTAAAGTAAACCATAATGATTTAATTTTACAAATTGTGATATGGTTCGAGAGTTGTCTCATTCGCACTCATACCCCATCCTCTTCGGGTAGAGTGGACATTCTGTTATTCAATTTTTAGTTTTATCTATTTTTGGGGTTTTATGTTTTCATTTTCCGTGGTGTTGTTTTTCTTTTTCGATTTGTGCTATTTTCTCCCTCTTTTATATGTATCTGTTTCCCCCTGAAATTCTTTTTTTTTTCTTTCATTGTTTTGCTACAAAAAATGAATTTTCCACCTTTAAACGAAAGAAATCTATATTTATAGATAATATTAAACAAAAATTGTTTAATCACTTTACGTTTTTCTTTTTTTTTTCTGTTTTGTCATGTCATTGTCAGTTTGCTTTCGACGTGTGAGTTTGAGTGTCCATTTTGGTTTAATCGCCTCTTTTTTATGAATATATTTATATTATATTGTTTGAACTCAAAATCCGATATAAAAACATCATGTCTAGCTGAATAACGTATAAATTTTTGCAACGTTGAAGAATATAATCAAGGTTACACCCCAAATTTGATGAAATTGCTTATTAAACCCCATCAGCGTTTTAAAAACTACATTGAATCAAATTTCGCTATCGCAAACATGGCTTGGTCGTTAAAAACACAGAAGCTTGTAAGTTGGGACACATATCGTATCGGTCAAACAATTCGTAAGGTAAACGTTAAAATTGTATAAAAAAAAAGATTTCAGTGGTATAATTCATTATCAGGTTTTATCTTTGAAGCCCTGTTTGAAGTACCTCCTGCAGTAAGAAGTTTATACGAAATAAACATATACAAACGTTACGTATTTATTGAGATACGAAATTCGATCACACAGAGGATATGTTATTATTGCAAAATGAAAAGTTGACTTTTGGGATTTAAAAATCATTAGGATTTTCAAAGATTTCAGTTTGAAGTCGTCCATTTGTTAAATATATAAAGGTATCAAGATATGAATCAGACCTACTAGTTTCTGTAGTATTCTTAATCTATAGTACTCTTTGATATATGAAATACAGGCACTCATGAAAGAGTACAAAAACAAAAAAAAAACGATCAGTATTGGTGCACAATTAGTATATATTTGAAAACCGCCTGTTTTCTGAAATATCAATCCAAAAAATATGCAGACGATTAAAAAATTCATTACTTTAAAGATATCATGTATAAATTGTTTTTGTTTATATCCAGTACAGTTCTTATAGAGAAAGATTTGCATGACCTCAAACACGAAAGGACAAGGTACAATAAGGGCCAATTTTGGCCCCCTCTTGAAAGACATTGAATTTTATTATTTCAATAGACTAGGTATAGAAGCTTAAAAAAAATGACATTTTTTTGGTGATTCTCATTTTTTGGTTGCCTAGCAACAGATTTGAAACCTGTCAATAATATGCTATTTTTAACCTTATCTAAACAAAATCGTAATTTCCATATGAATCAAAATGTATAATTGTAAAATACATATATGGAAATCTAAAGCTGTAATGTTTTGTTTATCTTTATTAATTGAACGAGTGTTTATCAACACCTTAACCACCAGTATGTCCCTTAGCAACAGTAATGTATATTAAGCAACAGTAGACTTTGGTATATGTTCATATGTTGTATTTCTCTAATAGTATATTGTCGTCTAAGTAAATGAGCTTTTATAGATTAATCTCTGTCCGACTATGGATGAAAATAGCTTGGTGTTCACTTTCAACAAACAACCTCCCCTCCTCCTCCCAAAAAAATAGCAAATGAATAAATAAATAAACATGACAACCCTCATATTTTGGTCCGATTATGGGCCCCTGTCCCAAAAAGAAATATGCACTTTTTTCTCAATTTTCAGCTCTAAAATTACCAGTTGTATATCATTGTATGAAGACATCGTTGCAAGATTTTGTTGGTGTCGTAGTGTGATATTTTGTTTACAAATCTATTGAATTTTGTTCACAATTTATGCAATTATAACTTATTCCTTCTCAGAATGCAGAATTTTGCACATAATTTTCCAAAATTTTCTTGAGGACCTAGTCCCCAAACCCACTTCAAAGTTGCAAACGGCTGGTGCTGTGTGCCATCGGTATAAATAAACTAATATATTTTCCCACAATCAAACATTTCACGAGCTTTATTCTCAATTGCATGGGCCCTGGACTCCTTCTCCTAAATACTAGGAAAATCACTGCTGTCAAACTCATCAATTGAAAAAAAAACTGACAACGACATGGCTGAAAATGAGAAAGACAAACAGATAAGCAATAGTACACATGACACAACATATACAACTAAAGAATAAGCAACACGAACCCCACCAAAAACTGGGGGTGGTCTCAGGTGCTCCGGAAGGGTAAGCAGATACATAACTTTTATTCTATGATTGTTCATAACGATATATAACATCATTTTTGGACTCCGATTTCTATATGTTGTTAGATTCAGCAAATCGAAGAACCCCACTAATTCATTTTCTTTATGAAATCAAAGAAAGTCTTATTTCAAACCTCAATGTAAAATAATTTGAAAAAAGGCCTAAAATCTAAAATCTATATAAACGGTAACATACAGATCAAGTATCCCATGTATTCACTTTTTTGTTGAAGAATTAAATTTGAACCCTGTTTTGCACCAATTTGAAAACCAGTTCCAAAATCAAATATCTTAATACACATACAGATTCAGCTCATCAAAAGAACAGCAAGAATTTTATTTTGGTAAAACCAAAAAAAATATTATTTTGGACCCTTTAGACATCATTGTAGACCGATATGAAGGGGGCCCAAAATAGACAAATATATATTCACGGATATATTTGGCATACATGTTAATGTTTGATGAAATTAAACGAAGTTTAATTTTGGACCTTTAAACCTCACGTTTAGACCAATTTAAACACGGGGCCTTGAATCCAAAAACATAAAAACACAGTTAGATGCAGCATTTTAAAGAACCCCCGGAATTAAATCTCATTGAAATTGGTCAAGAAATAAACAACAAACACCAAACAACAACATATGATAATATTATACGGACGCAAAAATGTTCCCGGTCCCTTAAAAAGTGATTTGATCTTTGAATACAAAAATCATTAAGTCTTTAATGGTATACAACAAAATAACTATACCATTTACTGAGAACAGACACAGGACAGTCCATGTATTGCATTATGTTGCGCCCATGGTTTATATTTTCAGGATGCCAATTTCATATTTGTAAAAAGACAGGGTTAGATGTAAAGTTATAAATTGAAAAAGAGTTTGCGAGTAATATATATATATTATAGCAAACGTTACATATCATAATGATCAGAGTAGCCATGATTTTTTTATACCTTTTTATCATGTCATGATTATTATTCATTTCAATTTTTGAAATACAAAAATCATTTTGAAAGGACATCTGTCTGCTATCCATTGACAAAAGTTACACCCTTAAAAATTCATGTGCGTTTGAAACTACATGATGTATATAGATAGGTACTTCCTTGAATATAATTTTTCCAAAAAGCTTCTACAGCTTTTTTTTGTTAAAACTAAACCACCCAGAAACAGCGGAAATCAGCGGCATATATAGAAACACTGTAAGTGAGACTAGAACCGTGAAGAATGTCCCTAAACATCCCATTGAAAAATACTATAAAAGAATGTGTATTGACAACCAACTAGATTGATAGCTATTATAATCAAAACAAATACTCCAGCCATTCTATCTCGTTGAAATATTTTTAACTATTATTAGAAGAAAAACGTATTGGACAAAAATATACACCTTGTGAGATTCGAACGTAAATCGCGGCATTCACAAGCCGACGTGATACCACTACGCTACGTTGCAACAATGTCTCAGATGTGGTAAATGTATGTATTTATTGGCATACTGTAAAGTCATGATAGAAATGAAAAAAGAAATCTGGGACTAGGGCTAACTACCTCCCCGGGACTAGCTCTCAATTTGTTTCCTTTATATGAGACGATGTGTACTCAAAACAAAAAAGATTCACGTTAATATTAAACAGAATTAACTTGTTCTTTTCGGCGGTGGTCTTTTGCAAAGTCGTATGCAATTACAGACTCGACCCAAGGTATCTTGTCCCGAATTTACACATTATTCCAAAGAACCCAAAAAAGGAAAAAAAAATATTCAAACTTTTTTCGATTTATTTAATGAGGGGGACACTTGCAAAACGCCTGTTTATCGTGTGTGCCGAGTGCATATGTTTTCACTATGTAAGGTGTTGATCATGTTTAAATCGATAAAACACACTCCATCTTGATATAAAGATAAAAAAATACAATTTGAAACTGAATGATGGCAAAGTCCTACAACTGAAAACCTTGAGCACATATCGAAGTATTCTTGGTTTAGTTGAGGGTGTCTTGCCGTAACAGCCGAATGCGGATATTTTCAGCTCTTTCTTCGATTTCGATCCGATACTACTATTTTGACACAAATTGTTGTTTTTTTACGAGAGATTTTTTAAATTTTTGAGCATCTCCGCCAATGTGAGCCAATAATTTCTTTTCATATTCGGAAAATCCGGTTTGTATGCCATCTTTATCACTAATTATTTCTGTGGCTCACGTTGGCGGAGGCCTTTAAAAATGAAGGATTGCAGTCCACAAATGGACATTTTTCTATCTTTTGACGTTATCAACACAATTTAGCCAACTCAAAATCATGTTTCTGCCATACAAGAAGACAAATTGGGCATGTGGTATTGAAGAACAAATATATTAAGATATTTTATGATGCTCAGTTCATTTATAAGATGAAAATGATTTTTTTGACAAAATAGGAGGCCAAATACGGCCCTTAATGTACCTTGTCCTTTGTATTTTCGAATCTCATTTTTGTAGAAAAATCTCTGTTTAATGCGACGATGTTTTTAATCTTTCATTTGAGCTTTGTTTGGGGAGGGGTTGCACTACATCATAAACTATGTAAAGTTTTGAAATAACTTTAACCTTACAAAGATTGTTGTGGAAATTTTGCAGTAGATCTTCTAAATTTTTAAGAATCCACATCTTATATGAATCCTGGATGAATAAACCTCATCAACCCATTCTGAATGGCAGTTCCTATGTATGTTGCATTGGCGTTTGTTTTTGTCGCACTTCAGTGGTCTTTTTGTTCCGTTGTTTTCCTCTTATAGTTAAAGTATCATCCTTGGTTTTAATTCTAAATTCAAGCATGTACATGGAAGAAATAAGATCAAATAATGTATCAATTTCAAACTATCTTTAAAAATTCTTTATAAAACATGATATCAATGCATAAAGCTAGCTAATACTGTTGACAGCTCCTTAGATGATCATAAAAAGTATTGCATATTGTTTTTCCCAGTTACGTCATTGGCACGACATGAAAATTATATTACACTTATTTTTAAGGATTATCATGGATCGTTTGCTTAAGGCAAACACAGATCCAGAAGACCGATAAATATAACGGTGCAATACAATACAGACATTAGGTTTGATGATCAAGTTAAATATATTTTGTAAAGATAAGACACATTTTCACTTCTTCAGTGTGGATAAACACATTCAGCTTAATATACTCCCTGAGTGTATGATTTTTAACATCGCAGCAAGTTTTGTTCAGAATGTTCTGTTACCGTGTTTGTTAGACTGTAAGAATCTACAATCGATAATTTAACATGGTCTTTATATTATAATTAAGATTTGTTTATGTCACATCTGGATATGTGTTTGAAAGCCATTGGCACATATGTCAATTAATCAAATCACAACTTGTAACCAGATAGAGCTTTGTCACGCCACATACGTGACTACATTCTGAACAGTCCTTGCTTAAACTTCTTTGTCAGATTCTCAACAGACTACTTCCGTATTGACTTACAAAGAAATCAGTTCCTAAGCAGAACTGTATTAATAGTACAAAGAAATCAGTTCCTACGCAGAACTGTATTAATAGTACAAAGAAATCAGTTCCTAAGCAGAACTGTATTATATTACAAAGGAATAAGTTCCTATGCAGAGCTGTATATAGACATAATCTTCTGGATCAATACGTGCATGAAAGAAAAGTACATGTGAAATTCAAATGATGTACCTTCTAAAAAGTTGCTGCAAGAGACCATAAGAAAAGGATATGTATAGATATATTAAAATCAAAGGGTCGTGGATTTTGTTCCTGTGCAACTAAGAATTAAAATGTTTCTGTTTTTCTGTTGTTTGCCTAGAACGAATGTGTTTCCCTTGTTTTTGGTTTTTAACCAGATTTGTTTCCTCTTAATCGATGTATGACTTTTGAACAGCGGTGTTCTACTGTTTCCTTTATTCATCGATGATCAAATCTCGTATATCCGTTAAGATAAGATCAAGAAAATTGCAAGAATCTCAAAAAACTTAAAATTGTGAGTCGATTTGATAAGCTGTACATGCATCATTCAAAATGTTAATACACACTTGTTGAAATGATACAACCGAGAATATGATACAATCGGGAAAATTAACCAATCAGACGACTCTTCTGCTATCTAAAGATTTGGACCTGAAATACATGTCACTTTAACCATTTGTCATACATATTTGAATAAGAAGACTTCTTTTGGAAATTTTATAACTTTAACCATACCAATTTATTTGCAACAGATGCCGACCTGAAATGTCTCTTCGGTGATGTTCGAGGCCTCAATATTTGTAAATCAAAAGCTCACTAAAATATAAAGAGCATCTAAACCAAATATGAAAAACAACATATCAGTAGGATCCCTAAAAAAAGTGCCTAACTTCGAAAATAGCATTTACCAAAATAAACTAATATAAAAGGAGGGAACATGGAAATATCTAATTGTTTACAGATAAAGTTAAAATATCTCTACTGTGTGCTTTTAAGTACATTACAGACACAAGTCTGTCGTGACATAATTTCACATACATGTACAACATTTTTCAATATTCTAAGCAACTAAATAAAACTACTGTTTTTTTCAGTTGATCATTGTCTATGTTTTTTGGAGTAGGGCAATACATTTGATAGACTATATATATATTTATTGGCTTTCATATAGGTTCGAATCTAAGAACTATTGATGCAAATAAACGATTTTGTCGTACGTATGCACCACTAACCTACAATAATCTTAGGCGAAAACAATACTTGACGTGTAAATAATAGAGTGATACGTATATATCAGTTTTTAGATAGACTGGCTATTGGATGTTCTTGGTTCATTTAATGTTAATCAAAAAAAATTATACAACCCATCATATAGTTAACATTATATTTATAAATCGGTTTGGATTAATAAGTCTATAATAACATGACATGAAACCGATTTCTTTGACTGACAGTCTAGAATCGAATCAGTTGTTTTGTTATTTCATGAACTTTTTTGGTTAATGTTGTAATCACTTACAATGTTATCGTTAACTCCATCAAAACCGGGTTGGCTTCATATCTTAAAATTGTCATAGAAATAAACCTTAGTTAAGATTCAAATGTTAAAATTTCATTTAAAAGAAACATTCTATGAGTGTATTTCAGGGCTTGTATGTAGTACTATTATTTCTGAAATAACGGATTGATGCTTAAAAATTAACTTTAAATAAAGATTCTTGGAAGAAAATACAAGTCATCGCTTTTAAATTTTTATAAGCAACCGCATAATTTAGGGAATGCAATTGAATATGAAAAACAACTCATCAGAGAAAATACTGCTTAAACTTTGGTCTGCGAGATGAAAATTTCTTCTTCATAAGACTAATCTCTGGTGCTCAAAAACGAACACTACATCGAGCAAATAGTTCAAAGTTTATAAATTTCAGAACTATTTATTGATCACAACGATATACAACTCTTAAATGATTAACATTATTTACATTATTCGTCGAAAAATACGTTTGGGATATTTCAAGCCTTGAAAAGCCATCAAGAGTTGGTTTACCGTTATGAAATATCTACTTCAAAGATGACGACAGATATGTTTTAATTCTCGTTACCTTAATCTCCGCATAAGACGCATTACCGAATTTATGTATATTTGATGTTTATCTCAGTTTTAGTTTGTAACCCGTATTTGTTTTCTCTCAGTCAATGTATGACTTTCGAACAGCCGTATACTACTGTTTCCTCTTTTTATGCTTCAATAAGCAACACCATGGACACCAAAAGAGAACCAGGATTCGCTAACATCATTTAAACTCTACAATAATTGCCACTATTATTTGGTTACTCATATAAATAAACATATTTAGTATTTACAGAATTTCTTATATATCAGTATTCAAATTACTGCACTGATTTGCAGTAGCTATAAGTATTTTATGATATGGTACATTTTTTTCCTAAGTATGTAGCTATTGGTCAATCTTAATAATAGAATATGTTATATTATGACATTTCTTTAATAAGTTTAACATTAATTGTATGTCGCGCTGTGTATCTTTTTCTATGACATATCTCTATAAACTTGAAAGAAAGTTGAACGAAAAAATACAAAAGCACTGAAAAGTCAAACTGCTAATCAAATTCAATATAATTTAGTTTATTAGCACTTGGTCTATTCAAAAACAATTCATTGCAGTTTACAATGCTTGACGCCAGTGTCCTTGATTTTACACTGGCATTATTCCTACCTTTTCATTGACACATTGGAAACCTGCAGTTTACTTAACAATGCAATAATTATCGATTTAAAATCTTCATCTCGCCACCAAATATTAATTGGCTTTCTTCCGTTAAATTTAAAGTGTTAAATTTCTCCACTGTATGCCAATTTACGATTTCTAATATTTGGTGTCCATTGCCAGTAATATAGAGAATACATGTCAGGAATGCACTTTTTGTGCATCAAAGTCAATACTAATTTCTTGTTATTTTGTATCAAACTTACCCTCTATAAATGTACTCTATCGCAGTTTAATATCTGGTGCAAGAAAATTAGTACCGTTAATTTCATTACTACCACTGGGTCGATGCCTCTGCTGGTGGACTATTAGTCCCCGAGGGTATCACCAGCCCAGTAGCCAGTACTTCGATACTGGCATGAAAATACGGATTTTTTTGTGTTATTAAAATTTGCTGTTACTAAATGATAGAAATTATTATAAATTAAGGAATGTATCTCCCTCATGCAAAGCTCTGATTCCTTTCACGAATTTGGCTATACATTTTGGACCTTTTGGATTATAGCTCTTCATCTTTTATATAAGCTTTGGATTTCAAATATTTAGGCCACGAGCATCACTGAAGAGACATGTATTGTCGAAATGCGCATCTGGTGCAAGAAAATTAGTACCGTTAATTTTATTAATACGTTACGAGTTGCCTTGGTTAGCAAGTCCGCGGTATTTTAATAGAGATAGAAAGTACTGCTTCTTATTTTGTTGATTTCTATGGTGTTGCTGTTTTTCTCTGTAAACTAACACCTAAAAAATAAAAGGGAATTAATTTTATTTGATCAAAAAGTTAGGGAATAAAAAATGTGACAAATAACGAGCATTATTTGTCACTAATGACAAATCAATAATACAAGTTGAGTAAAATATGTGTATGTATTTGTATACCTTTGGGAGACGTCGTCTAACTTAATGAATAGATAGTAATGTATTACTCTGGTAAAAGACTTGAAGTGAATCTGAAAGACAGTGTTTTCATATGGGAATGCTTTAATTGAAGATTTATGGATGGTTCTTCAACATTCGGTCTGCAATATTTGTTATTTCTATGTTCGATTTAATAACAGTTAAAACTTTCTTTCGTATGAGATTATAATGGTATCATTTACAAACGAATGCGTGGAAGGGGGTTTGTGGTATGAATGAGTGTCACGGACACCAAGTTACCCGTCCTTTTCATTTATTTATTCATTTTGTTTCAAATTCAAACGAAAACATACTCATGATATATGTTTATAAAACATATATTTGGATATTCAATGGTTAGAAAAATAGTTTCGACACATATCTGAAGCATTTACGGTAGTTGTGTTAATTGCAAAGGTGACAAAAGTATCATATAATTTTCAGATACTTAGGATTTGATCAGCAACCTGGTCATATATTTCTGGTCAAGTGATGATATATAATTCAGCCGGAAGTAGTGACCCATTCGAGCGGCTGTGTTTTGTATCTGCGATTTTTTGTGTGTCTTTGGCTCTTATAACGTGACTTTGTACTTTAAAAGATCCCGTCAGCATGATATTGTTCTATTATATGTCATTATGATATATTTCAATTATGAAATTAGAAAATACGTTGAACCACAAACGTCAAAATTATTCAATCGCGTAGTGGAATGAACTATTTGTGGATTCGTTAAGTTATATATAACTTTTAGACTATTTCAAATCTCGGTCTATTTCTGAAATTACTTCTTACATACTTTTGATTTTTTATCCCTGTATGCTAACATTGCCCATGTGAAATTTTAAAATTGTTTGTATATACATTTAACGAAAAAATAAATGTGACATATAAAAATTTTCTGACGTCAGAACGGAATCAATGAATGTGTTTGTAGATAGATGTTTTTGTGTTCTGTTAAATTGTTCCTTTTAAAATTGTTACCCGATGATGACTGCTGTACCCATATTTTTTACTATTTTATTTATCATGTTTGATTATTTCACGCATCATTGTAAACATAACGGAATTTGATGAGACTGTCATCAAAGTGAGAGGTTTAGCACTATAAAACCAGGTTTAATCCACCATTTTCTACATTTGAAAATGCCTGTACCAAGTCCGAAATATGACAGTTCTTGTCTATTCGTTTTTTATGTGTTTTGTCATTTGATTTTGCCATGTGATTATGGACTTTCCGATTAGATTTTCTTCTGAGTTCAGTATTTTTGTGATTTTACTTTTTTTCCCTACTACACATTACACAGTAAGTGTCCGCCAAATGTCTTTTAAACAAGTCAAAATATTGTACAGAACAATTGTTTTATCATTCCTGTTATTCTTTGGAGGATTCCGTGCTTCATACAGATGAAGATAAGTTTTTATGTTGCAATCCAGAGTAAAAATCGTAATAATATATCAATGATAATTTAAAAGAAAACTTTAATTTTCAATTTTGTCCCTCAATTTTAAGATAAATATTTTGATTTGTAAAGATTTTGCTTGGAAATACCATAAAACAATGGAAACGAGACTTCTGTAATTTAACTGACATAATGCTTGACATGATGCAACTGTTTTTTAATCGGTTTTGTCGTTTGAAAAATTCTCACTCATAAGAGTAACACTTTCGAAGAGGGCAGAATTAATAAAACATTTGTTTCAAAAAAAATCTTAGGAAATTTTATTTCATCAAAACTTCAAATGTTTAAAATGCTGCAAATTGATTATCCGCGTTATCATTCTTGATCAAAAGGATAAATTAGAACAGATTGAGATATGAACTTGATCTATCACAAATGAACAAATTTCGAAAAAAAAAAGTTGAACTTGTTCTATTGTCTTTTTTAATGTATATGTAGGATTCTGAACTGTGATGGTACTCCGAACCACGATGGTCACGATAAGGTGCAATGATTTGACACTTTTGATAAGGATTAAGTGCGATGATGGCATTGTGACGCTTGTTTGTAATTAGCTACGCCAAAGTGCGATGGTCCACTCAAACTAAATTTGCAATCATTTTCATGTCGATATACAAGTCATTGTGTATCTTAAAACATTTTTTTAAGTTTTAACGTTGATAATATTGCGCTGATAAACATTTAATACATCAGCGTTCAGACCATTGACTTCGGCGTAGACTATCGCACCTCAGTGTCCCCATCGCACCTCCGATTCGTATATATATATATTTGATAGTTACTTCAGCTCTAACGCTCATGTTATTATTAGTAAATTTAACATGAATCAATAAGAATATGCATCGATAACACAATATTTAGAACCTTTTTTTTATCTGTTTTGTTTTCTTCAATCTATTTTTTTATTAAATTATTTGTTTAAAAGATAAGGGATTTGTGGGTGAAATATTTATATGGACTATTTTAAAAATTCAAATTGATCTGTTGACATACTACGACAAAAGGTATAAAACTCTTTACATGAATTTTTGGAATAATTAAAATCTATTTAAAGACAAATTAAAGATCAGGATCAATATCTGTCGAAGGATTTTCAAATTGCTCTATTTAATTTGTTGACATATTAAACATCGTTGAGCCAAAAATCCTTAATTCGTTTAATTGTATTATTAATATTTAAAAAAAAATCATTAATCTACTATTCAGAGACATAATAAAAAGGTCATGATAAAAAGTTTTTTTGAAGGGGAGAGCTAACGTTTCCTGTTGTAACAAAGTTAGATACAAGATTAATAGTCATCTTATAGAAAACTTTGTATTGCAGCTTTATGTGAGATTTGTTGACTATAAAAACCGATTGACAATTGTTTAAATTGCAAACTTATAAATGATACAAATTAGGCAATATGAAGAAATAAAAAGGAAGAGGTGGCAAGATTGCCTATAAGTTAGCTCTCAATTATACGGATGGATTTAGCACTAACCCTGTTCAGCTAGTTAACTTGTTGACCAGACTTTATGACTGGTGTAAAATAACTTGGGACAGGATTTATGACTGCTCTGAAAGATCGTATAAAAGAATACCTGGTCCTAGCGCTGTTTTATAGCTGCCTTAAAAAATGATATAATGGCAGGTCAATTGTTGAAGCAGACTCTTGACAAAGTTTACTTTGCAAAACCAAATCCTATACAAATTTAACTTGTGAAAAGGTCTGCTATTAAAACCAGGAACTGATATGGACTACTCTAGATCTGATAGAACTAAACCTGCTCTAATAAAGTTATACTTTCTCCTCGTCCTAAGATAAAGTTTACATGATCCAAATTTTACCAGTAAACATGGCACCTTTGACTGATGAATATCATTTGAGTATCCACTTCCAATCAGTGCCAACATTAGACCCCTTAAAAAAGACATGCACTTCCACACTATCTTATTAAACAAAAGTTTTCCTATTTAATTAAATGGTCGTTTGGTAAAGCTGAATGTAGATATATTTGTTGCAACTCATTTAAAGCCTTCCTCTCTAATGAGAAAGGTAAATATGCTAGATATACTAACTGGAGGTGTGGTGAGATGATTGAAGCTATTTATTTTCTTCTTGACAACATTTATGTACGTTTCGGCAACAAAGTTTATCGACAGGTTGTAGGTATCCCCATGGGCACTAATTGTGCCCCTTTAATAGCAGACTTGTTTTTGTACTTTTACGAATCACAGTTCACGACTAAACTCAGTAAAGACCCGTCGAAATTGCATTTAATTGATAAATTCAACAACACTTACCGTTACCTTGATGATATATTTTCGTTAAATAATCAAGAATTTTCTCAATATACTGCGGAAATTTACCCCAAGGAACTTACTTACGGTAATAACTGTCCTTTCCTGGATTTAGATATTTCGGTTTTAAACGGGAAACTCCACACATCCTCATTTTTACGGAAATGTTGTTAACCGTGCCCGGAAATTTTGAAATGATCCATGTAAACTTGTCGCTCCTTTAATTAAAGGTTTGAATTGTTTTACATTGTCTTATCGGGGCCTTTTATAGCTCACTATGCGGTATGGGCTTTTCTCATTGTTGAAGGCCGTACGGTGACCTATAGTTGTTAATGTCTGTGTCATTTTGGTCTTTTGTGGATAGTTGTCTCATTGGCAATCATACCACATCTTCTATTTTATATGTCCCCTTGACTGACATGAAAGGTCTGTCATATATCAGACTTATCCACAGGACATGTTAAAAGCAGACCTGTTCACATGGATGGGATCGATTGCTTGATCTGATCAATTTTATCCTCCACAATTCTGGTCTGATTTTCAGCAGCCATAAAAACCAGATGTACAATGAATTGGTATAGTCTGATGAGGATACATTTAACTTGCAGGTCTGCTAAACGTTTTGGGGCTAACGTGTAGAGCATTCATAATGACAGCTCTAAATTAACCTGTATATAGTTCAGGACTGTACCCATATGTAGAGGGAATGACGTTAAACCCTATTTGTATTAGACTGAAATTCTGATCAGAGTGTATCTTAATTGTTGACAAGATTATATGGTAATGACCAACAGGAATATGTTATGCTCTGAGCTGATTCATGATTCGAACCGACAATTTTTGCAAAGAGATCTCATCCGGTAGTTCCTTTCTAATAACAAAAATGTCATTAGAAACTCATTATCAATCGAATTAATAAGATGTTTCGGCAAGTTAATCATCTTTTTTTAATTTTCAGGTCAAGGCCAGAACATACAATTTTATTTCATTTTCTTGAAGAATTGTATAACTGTTGCAACTTCAAGATTGTATGGTTTGTTACCTTTTAACACGTAACTTGTTTTATTTTAAAACCTCATCAGTTGAAACATTCAACAGTTTTGAAATATGTGTTCTCAGTAATGCCAGTGTTGGCAAATAGATTGGATTAATGACAGTCGTAGTGACTTAATATGGCACGTAATATAATAAAACACACCCTTTACTGTCACAATATTGATCCTAGTAAAAGTGCTTTCCCATTCACTTATATTTAAGTATCAAGTAACTTTAAATTGTTACCGTAAGAAATACTAAATGACTTCAAATCATGCAACATAACATTTAAAACTAAAAACTTTCACAGCAAAGAACTTATGTATAATTAAAACAAAAACGAATCGCTCAAAGTTACATAATTAAACGTTAGATGGAACTTGTATTTGCATGATGTGTATTTCTGTATCAAAAGCTGAAGTGGAAAGAATAATAGAAAACAAACAGTGACAAAACAGAACAGAACAGAATAAACAAAGTCAAATTGGTATGAAAGACCTAAAAGAAATTTGAAAAATACCAAAGGAACATTAAAACTGATTAGTAGAAAAAAATATCGGTAAAGTGATAACATGGCGCAAGCCTTTTCCAAAATCGCACCACTCATTCGATCATACAACACTATGGACTAACCTTTGATCAATTCTGTACACTTTATTGACTAAAACAAAAATAAACGCCACAAATAAATAAGTATGCATTGCAAAAACAGTGAACTTAATTGTTTAAATTGTGTTTAACACAAGAAAAAGTGATATATACAACAATCAGTAAAGAAATCTAAATGGTGTTTTTATGTTTTCAGTTTGTTATGGAATCAATTTTATTTTAGAAATCATTCATGGGAGTTTGGTTTAATCTGTTACTACCAGCGTTTGGCCCTTTATACTAGATATTGTACACTGAACGATCGTGGGGGATACACTGTCGAGATATAGAACAAACCTATGTTAAAATCAGTATAAATTTAAGTCCCTATGAATAATATCTATTTTATTATGACTCATACGTCAATTCCTTCGAAAAAAGCGCATTAGGTGAAGACCAATAGTTGCTGTTCCCGTAAATTTACACACACATTTTCAAAACTGACGTAAAATACAAGGACAAACTTGTAATGCTTTACACTAGCTAGCTATCAAACCAGGTTTAATCCAACATTTTCTACATAAAAATGCTTGTTCAAAGTCAGGAATATGACAGTTAATGTCTGATATTTGTTTTGAGTTTTTGATTTTGCCATGCATTTTGTTAGGGACTTTCTATCCATATCCTTTCATGTCCATTCAGCGTCGGTTGAAAATTGAAGCATGTTCAAAACTTTAAACGGACCTCCAACAGATAAGTTGTCAACCGAAGGTCCGGTATGCGTTATATATTTGTCATTTCTGGGTCTTTTATAGCTGACTGTGCAGTATGGGCTTTGCTCATTGTTGAAGGTCACACGGTGACCTATAGTTGTTAATTTCTGTGTCATTAGCCTTTGATTTTGTCAGGTTTTATGGACTCTCTCTTTTTTGCCACCATCTTGGAGTTCGGGATTTTTGTTTTTCTGTTCATTTAAGGAATGACTGTCATATTTTTTCTGTCTATGAAGAAATTACACAAAAATGTGGTGCACACTGAATAACCCGCGGGTTATTTAAAGTGTGCACCACATTTTTCATGTTATTTCGAATAGGCAGAAAATATATATATTTCTTTACCTTCTGTGTTTCTTTAATGGTTATGAAAACATTGATATGAACAAAATTGTTAGTAAAGGAAGGCAATAGTGTGCTTTTGTCTTTCATTATAACGCTGGTTTTAACGATGTAAAATATTTAATGAGCTAATGAAATCTTAGGATTTTTTATTTATCCAACTAAAAGACGCTAATGGGTACGGCTGATTAAGTTTGTATCAATTTAATTGGGAATTTTATGGCTTTTAAATTTTTGATTCAAATAATCGCACTTCAAGAAAATGAATAATCTTCAGATTTTTTATCACTGTCTTACAGTGGTATTGTCGTCTTGAACATGCATGAAATATTTCCCACTGGATCTTAAGCAACTAACAATCAATACAGTGATATTTCTTTTGAATTTTCATGAAGCTATTGTTTTAAAAAAAAATATTTCTATAAGTTTTTCCTAATACCCAATGCACATCGATATTCTTTTTATGATTTTCAGTTTTCTCACCTTGTGATTTTTTTCCATTTTTCTGTGAGATTTTATGATTTAGTGTCAAATTGATTTTGTTGCACATTTGGAATGTGGTCAGTTTATATTATAATGAATCGCTGGTGGTTAAATCCGTTCACTTTATACCGCGAAATATAAAATCTATTAACCAGCGTTATGAATCTCGGTTCTATTGTGCCTTCACAATCTCTTAATATTAACACAATACGGATATAATTGTTTTTTGTTACTGTAATTCCTTTTATTCCATTATTGATTGTTTATGTCGATGTTTATTGAAAATACATACAAATTGATATTGACACATAAGGGTTTAGTATGCAGTTTGATATGAACTATTTAGACGCCGAATGCTTTATACGAATTGAAAACGTGTATAATAACTGATAGTTTGAAACCAATCGTGGTAAATCAGCTTGAACATCTACCATTCTAACAAATCTGTTTGTAGAAAACAAATTTAATCTTTAAGCAATAGCTGTTTAGTCTATGCAATCTGTAAGAAGGTACTGCTTAATCAAGTAACTATTTCTGGTTTTGAGTTGCACAGGGTGCTAAATCTTTGCGAAACTATAAATAACAAGAAATAACTTTAAAAAACTTTAAAGCTTTGTGCAATGTGTTTAACAATTCTAACAGCATTTTAGATTATGTTGTTTTTAAAGTCATGTTTTGAAACTTATCTCTGAAATTTCGAATGAGAAGATCATTTAATCTTTAATATTAAATCTCTGCTTTTACGATTTTAGTATAGTTTTAGTATAGTTTAACCCATATTCCGTTCATTATATTGTATTGTTCATACATATTATATCTGCAAGGACAATTCCTGTTGCATTTGCCTTCCTTAAACCAGGAGAACTTTGATTAAATATACAATAAGTTTATTGTTTGTCAGTGTCGTTTATCCTTCTATATATGTCACAGTGTTTTTGTTAGTAAGCACATTAGTGATCTATTGAACGACTTACATGACTCGTTATCTGTCACGCAACAGATATTATTGAAGAAACTGAGAAAAACAGATAGATCAATTTGTTTAAGAACAAATTATTCTTAATCAGACACAAAGTCATTGATTTTTGTTAATGGGGGTAGGGTACACTATTGAACAGACCCCTGGGTTCCATATTGGTTTATTGGTGATTTTTTCGTATTTTATCAACACAGGCATTGATCGGAATCATTTGAATACAGATCTTCTTAACTCCTACTATTAAAAGTTTTATTGCCTTTATTGTATCAAGTTGGTGGAATTAAATCTTAGAGTTCCATAGGATCTTAATTGGAGTTCTGAAATGCAATTGATTTTTCTTCATACTTACAATTACTAAACACTATTTACGTTACAAAGTGGGAAAATTCATGGTAAGTTGTTTAATTTCTTAAATACATATTACAAATGTATTATTAAGCTATACTTAACAAAAATTTCTAAAGCAAAATGAAATCCAAATTACGAGAAAAATTAAATAGTTTTGCTTTCAATATTTAGTTATCAATAATAATTGCGTGGGAATTATGAACGACTAGACATATAAAATATATGTTCTTATTCTATATCCAGTTCCATTTTTTTACTATTCAATCATATCGATATGTTAATTTGTTTTGAAATTCTTTAGAGAAGTACACGATGCGTATTTAATATACAGGACAAAATCTGACATCTCTCTATGCACTTCTGGAATGTTTTATTCACTGATTTCATAAATCCTGCTTGACAGTTTACTAGGAGAAGTAGAGATCATCATTATTGATTCCGACAGTAAACCGTTTTTTCTTAAGGACTAGACATAACACTTGAATTAGCGCCTATTGTCCGCTCAACGAGTTCTTCAGATTTAAAAACGTTAAATTTCTGACATTATGTATTTCTGTAATGAATAAGGTAGATCCAAATGGAAATGTAACTAATTTAAAGGAATCGAATTTCAATTTGTCAGAAAAAAATGTTTTACAAAAATTGATTTGATTTGTTTGTCCAACAGGAGAATGTCCCAATGGGTCTTCATATTAGAGATTAGCAGGTTGACTTGTCAATTTGAAACAAAGTTTAAATTTTTCTTATTTTTTTTTTATTTTTTTTTTTTTGGCTGATATTTCAGTATGTTTACCTTTTGTTTGCGCTCCTCAATTCAATGGTATCTCATCTATGCTTCTTATACAGTATAAACAATTGTATTAATAGCTTTATAAATACATTCATATATTTACAGCCTTACATATCAGTTGACGATTGTTTATTGTTGTGAGGATTTTTTTTACGTAAATGGTCTCTGCAGGCGGAAGGGTATGCATATAAGGCACTTTAAAGAACCTTCTTTATATCCTATCTCACATTAAAATGATTAATGACAAACAATTACTATTATGAATTACAAAATACGTTGAACCATAAACGTCAAAATCATTCAATTGCGTAGTGGAATTTACTATTTGTGCATTCTTATAAATTCTGTAAATAACTTTTGGATTATTTTCAATTTCGGTCTATTTCTGAAATTTATTCTTACATACTTTTGATTTTTTAACCCTATATGCTAACATTGCCTATGCAAATTTTAAAATTGATTATATACACATTGAACGACAAATTTATGTGACGTATAAAATTTTCTGACGTCAGACACTCAATTCAATGAATGTGTTTGTAGATAGATGTTTTTGTTTTCTGTTAAATTAACCCTACATGCAAATATGTAAATTTTAAAATTGTTTGCATGCACATTGAACGACAAATTTATGTGACGTATAAAATTTTCTGACGTCAGACACACAAATCAATGAATGTGTTTGTAGATAGATGCTTTTGTGGTCTGTTAAATTGTCCCTTTTAAAATTGTTATACGATGATGACTGATGTACCCATATTTTGACTGTTTTGTTTATTGTGTCTGTTTGGTTTACGCATCAATGTTAATATAACGGAATTTTACGAGACTGTCATCAAAGTGAGAGGGTTAGCGCTATAGAACCAGGTTCAATCTACCATTTTCTACATTTGAAATTGCCTGTACCAAGTCAGGAATATGACAGTTCCTGTCCATTCGTTTTTATGCGTTTTGTTATTTGATTTTGCCATGTGATTATAGACTTTCCGAATTGATTTTCCTCTAAGTTCAGTATTTTTGTGATCTTACTTTTCACTATTTATTCTACAATAATTGGAACAGGATTTTCTCGGTTGTCTAAAATTGGAATTAATGATGGTAAAAGTCAGGTGATACTCATTAGTTTGATTATAATTGATAATCACACGGACATAAGATTTTATTTAAATGTTTGAATCTTTATGCTCGCATGTTTGGCAATTCATGTAAATGGGTCAAAAAAAAAACTAACACATTACCATAAACTGTTTGTAAAGTATAGTTAATTCATTGATAATATGAAACTATAAATATATTGCACGGCTTATTTCTGCACATTCTAAGTCTTTCCTTCTCATACTTCAAATTCATCACACAATTGTATTGCTACCTTGGTTTGCATGTACGCATATAACACAGATTGTTCGAATAAAATGCACAATATAAGTGAAGAGTAACATTTTTTTATATTTTTACTTATTTTTATGAAATAACAAATAAAACCGTTGATATTTTCTATGTTTGATTCCGTCTTTTTAAGTGACGAGATCATTCGATTAACATACGTTGGTCGCCTCTTTTGGAGCTTTTTACAAACGTGTTTTATTGTAATGTGTAAAACAAGAAACAACCAATCAATAAATTGTAATGTGGTATCTGGTCAATTGTTAAATGCTGTGGTGTTATCTGTTGTTGTGTTGATGTTGTTTTTATTTCAACAGTCCAACCTGATTTTGATATTGAAACCCAGAAGTATAAATTAAGTGAAGGTTTAATGATCTTCCAAAGGACAAGGTATGATAAGGGCCGTTTCTGGCCCCCCTTTTTCCAGAATTTTTAAACTTTGAAGTTTAAACCCATCACGCCTGTGTAATGAACTGCAGTATCTGATCGTCCATGTAGAACCTTATTTTTAGGTGTTATGTACTCAAATATGTTCAAACTGAGACCTTGAAAAGCCCTAAACGACGAAAAGTGTAAAAAATCTACAATTTCGTCATGTTCGGAGACAAAATTTAACATCAGCGCCAACGTAGACCATCTTGAAATTTTCAACCATCAACTGTACTGTTATGTATCTTTCACATAATAAAATATCATGATGGTCTACGTTGGCGCTCATGTCTAAAAATTTGAAAAATAATCCGATTGTTTACATATTTTGACAAGTCATTATAATACGTCAAAGTGAACGGCACGGGTACGAAATTATTCCGGGATCCATAATTGATCAGAATATCACGTACGGTTTTTTTTTTATGTCGTATGCAGTCATCAAGACATGTTACTCTCTTAAAGAAATATGTTGTACGTGAAATTAGACCCATGATGATCAAAATAGTCTAACACTGTGCAGCCAAATACAGAGTTGTGTCCCTTGAAATATGGTGAATTAATTTTTATTCATTATAATTTTCAAATATTCAACGAAATCTTACAAATGAATTTTATAATAAATTCTCAATATATTCAAACTCTCTTTGTAGTTCTGAAGAAAATTATTCCATCAAAACCTATATATTTTGCACTTTGAAGTTTTCTATTTAACCATCTACAGCAAAAATAGATTTATGTATCATAGCCATTTCGTGCACGTTTTTGTATTTTGAAGGATTAAGACTTCACAAGGGCATTGTCCTTAACTTAGTAATAAATTGAACAGACAAATAAGGATATTCAAATCACTTGTTGGTACACTAAAATCTGCGTACAGCACTAAACTAATACATTTTGCAAGTGCAGTTAGTATTGAATCCAGAATATGATATGTAATTATAAACATAACTCCAGGTAAAGAGCAGTTGATACTGAAATTAAGTTAACTACACTTATACTATACTGTAAATTATGTATTTCCAGCCTATTCAGATATCGATACACCAATGATTTTTCTTATATATGTGTCAGAGCACTCTTTTGACAAGATGTTATCATAAAATAAAAGTACACACGTAGCATTCAATAGACTCAGATCCTATATGGATTATCAAATAAAACATGCTATAGCGAAATTACTTTTAACATATTTTACTTGCATAAATACAAATTGGATAAGACCCATGGCAAACAAACTTATGAAGTATGCGCGAAAATAAAAAAACATGTGTATTTGTTTGCCATTTCGAATGTGTATTTTGTTTTGTCTGGAGTTCTGTGTAAGTGAGTGACAAAATTTCAAGCCAAACTTATACCGATTCCTGGAGTGCACTGGTACTTCTTACCTAGCTGTTTAATGTACATGTAAACTATATCCTCTTAATTCTATTTCACATTCCCCCTCCCCTCAAGGAACAAAATGTCGAGCACGTTCGTTAATTTAGATCTGTCGGTCCATCCAACCGTCCGTTCGTCTGTTTCTGTCCGGACATATACAACTAGCTATCTCCTTCAGTTTTTGACCTAAAAAGCTTTTTATCTATAATAGAGGTGTGTATATGTATACAGGGTTTTGATTTTTTTTTTTTAAATTCTTTAAATGTCCGGTATTTTTGTTTTCCCTCTTACTTGCTATTGAAGGCACAACTTGCACTTCTAGTACTACAGTTTAATGTCCCTAATGCAATAAATGAGATTTTTTTAGTCACTTCAAATATTTATTCAATACCGGAAAGGTTGAACTTGGTGAATACTACAGCCGATTTCATTGAGTGTGAAGTCAAAGGTAATATTTTTAGTTAGCTTGCTTGTTAGATGAACCATAAAGTCATTGTTAGGTCAGGTTAACTTCCCTCCTTTAAGAATATACTAGTCCAGCAGATTACCAATCTATATGTCTGATGGACTATGCTACTTCGAAAGGAGGGTAGTAAACCTGACATAATAATGACTTCACGTTTTAGCTAACAAGCAAGCTTACCAAAGATTTTACCTTTGGATTCACACTCAATGAAATCGGCTGTAAATCTTGAAAGTTGAAACCTTTTTGCTGGACATGCAGTCCTGCAAGTGAAGACATTCAGAATGAAAATAATAAATAGATCAACATTGAAAGGAAAATTAAGGTTGAAAACGAGTGCACCCGCACGAGCGGGGATCGAACTCACAACCTCAGTGTTGACTGGCTAGTGATTACAGAAATAACTTCTTAGACCACTCGGCCACCGAGACCCTTTAATGAAGTATGTCTACGTTTCTAATCAAATTCGAATGTTTTGGGGTTTCATGAAATACTACTTACCAACAACTGTTTCATTAAAAAAAGCATAACATTTTGGATAAGATAAGGAGATGAGGTATGATTGCACATGATACTATACACCGGCGATCAATGTGCTAATTTTAGATATATATCGTAGAAATAATGAATTTTTAGAGAAGCTTAAAGATGTCCATGCCTCTTTCGTCTACATATCTTAATGAGTTTTAACGTCTTAAACCCTGACCTCAACGAAAACCTTTGAACTTTGTTTTCAGCATTTCAGTCTTTAAAATATTGTGTTAAGTGTTAAAAAGTTCACAGTGTACGATTTTTTAAGTGACAAACAATGACATTGTACAGGCTATGCATATTTGCTATACATATTGTATAAATCTGATACTGAATCTTCAATAGTTGTTCTAATCCATTTGCGTTTTTTAATGTACCGGTAATCATCATGTAAATGTGAAATGCTATATTCATAAACATCAACTATTATTTATGAATAATAAGTGTACCACTTCTTATATAACTTTAAGTTTTTTTATGCCCCAGTTATGGGCATTATGTTTTCTGGTCTGTGCATCCGTCTGTTCGTTCGTCCGTTAATCCGTCTGTTTGTTCGTCCTTTAATCCGTCCGCCCGTCCGTCCTTTAATCCGTCCGCCCGTCCGTCCGTTCGTCCATCTGTCCCGCTTCATGTTACAGTTTTTGGTCGAGGTAGTTTTTGATGAAGTTGAAGTCCAATTAACTTGAAATTTAGTACACATGTTCCCTATGATATGATATTTCTAATGTTAATGCCAAATTAGATATGTTGTCCCATTTTCACGGTATACTATAATTGGGACACATTCTTGTTTATTTTACCTATTAACTTGTTAATGTTTATACTTACTAATTGTTATGTGACAATATGATTTGTATTTATTCTTTTTTTTTAATAAACCGACCATTTCCTTGATAGCTATCTTTTGTTTAATACTAAAATTGAGAATGAAATGGGGAATGTGTCAAAGAGACAACAACCCGACCAGAGGCTCCTGACTTGGGACATGCGCAAAAATGCGGCGGGGTTAAACATTTTTTTTTGAGATCTCAACCCTGTTTTTGGTAACAGCATATGATTTAATATTTACATCATCAAGATATAATAATAATGCCAAAAACCTACTTCAGTTTACAAAAAAAATAATTATTTAACCGTTGCTAAGCACTATTTTGGTTGCTAATCTTTTTATGAGCATGATATACAATTGATTTGCTTTCATTTCCTTCCTGCTAAATTAATCTTGCATGTATTAACCAATCTAAATTTATTTTACTCTAATTTGTACTATTAAAAATCAAAAGGTTTTTTTTTGTAGTTCAATTTAATTTCTATCTTTTTCGGCTGTTGCTAAGCAACTTTTAGGTTGCTATGGTCAATTTCATTTTCTTGAAAAAAGTAATGATGACTCAGACATTATGTATATGAAAGAAAAATCATTTACAGTTGCTAAATCTTTAAATATTGCTATATTTATACCTCATATGGCCGAAATTACAAATTTTTGAACCGTTGCTAGGAAAAATTTTTGTTGCTAGGTTGTTGCTAAGCATTTTTAAACTGAAATTGAAGTGCCTTTCCATTTGCAAACTCAAGTTAGTGTTGAACAAACAATATTATTTTGAATTATGCTAATGTGTAATGAGAAAGCAATGCATATGTGATAATTTGGCTATTTATTTAAACCGTTGCTAGGCAACCTTCCTTTCACCGGAACATAAAAAAATCATAGTTTTGAATAGTTTCTATACTAAGGCTATCAATGACGTATATATAAACTTATTTGGGAAGGGGGCCAAAAACGCCTCTTATCATACCTTGTCCTTTATAACATTTGTATCCTGAGTATATTGTGCAGTTGTATAATTGGCAATCTTTTTACTTTCTTCAGTTTCCCTAAGTATAAACATATCACTTATATATGGTTGGAAACCCATTATATATTTATGAAAATAACACCTATAAATCAATACAGTCCTTGGATGGTGTAAACTTCCCACTAACACCATACACCATTATACCATACACCATACCCCATTACACCATACACCTTGTACCATTACACCCTACACGTTACACATTTGCACCATACACCTTACACTTTACACCATACACCATTCCCCATTCTATCTACACGATCCGAAATTACCCATAATGCAATTAAATTTTAAATATAAAGATTTTTATTATGTTTATGCTTACAATCCGAAAAAATGAAATAAAAAAAAACTTCGTTTGCAACCAATGAAAGGTTGTACACTATCATTCCCACCATTCCCGATCGCACGTTACACAATCACACCATTCCTCATACACCATTACACCATTCCCCTTACACCATACCCCATAGCACCATACACCTTACACCATTGCACCATATGCCATACATCATTACACCATACACGTTGTTTTGGGAAGTTTACACCATCCAAGGGCTGTATCATTTGTTTGTGTCTGTCATGATTTATTTTGTAGTTGGTTTATATAATGCCGATTATGCTATTTCAACGTTTATCAATTTAAAGTGTCTGATAAGCCATGAATATTTTTTGTTCTTTTTTTTCGATTCTGCCTTATAAAAAAAGTCCATTTTATGTACTCTTGTTTCTTCAACATTGATACAAATAGCCATTAGTTTTTCCTTGATGTATACAGACAAGTTTATCTATCGGTTCATTAATCGGAAACTCTCGTATGGTGTATAAATGACCCTTAGTTACTGACACTGCAATCAATGACACTGATTTCGTTACTCCAAGTAATAACATGGGTATTTAATTTTCTTCTATATTACCATTATCATGGGGGTATTTGTTCAGTTTATCACACAAATCATCATTTCCACTTCAATACTGTCGCTAATATAAGTCACGTAGAAATCAAATAAAAATGACTTGTAACTTAAACCAAAACTGATTTCGAGCAAAATTTCAAATAAAATACTTAAATGATAAACACAGCTATTCCATTTTTGACTTTGATTTTTCCACCCTGGATACCTCCATTCCCCATGTAAAATTAAAAAATAGTCTTAAAAAACAATTTAAAATGCTTGTCATTACAAAAATGCTAGCATGCTTTTGGGTTCTATAGAGCACATATTGTTAATAGTGAACAAAAGAGTAAAACATGCTAAAGACAGGGACAATTGTGAATAGTATGCTGGAGTTTCTTATTGACAACATATTTGTCAAATTTGGAGTAAGAGTTATAATACGTCATCGGTGTTTGCACAAAAAGTTGATGAAACAGGGTTATGTCAAATAACGTATCGTCCTTTTTCTAAAATTAATTCATCAGAAGATACCAAGTCTTTGTCGACCCTTGTTGATATATATTCCGTTTCAAATTCACAAATAATACACGATGGTCTTGAAGTATGCATTTTGGGGTACTGACGTTTACTTTCATCGAAATTACTTGTTATAGTGTTCTTTTAACTGAGTTATACATCTTGTGGTCGTGTTAATGACCAATGGTATTTTTTTTGTATTCTTGTTTTAAGCTTTTGCTGGTTAACCTTTTCTATATGCCTTTTTGTTTTTCTTTGTTGCTTTATTTTGATTTTTGTTTTTATTATAGTGATTAAGATTATAACACAACGTTGACTGTTGTACTCCAATTTAAAAAAATCCTATTATGTCTTTATTTTTAATATTGTTGTCAATATAATGAAATTTTATGCAACGGTCGTAAATACGAGAGGTTTGGATCTTCAATGCTCTTAAACTTCGTACTTGTTTGGCTTTATAAATATTTTGATATGAGCGTCACTGATGAGTCTTATGTAGACGAAACGCGCGTCTGGCGTACTAAATTATAATCCTGGTACCTTTGATAACTATTAGCTAGCTATAAAACCAGGTGCAATCCACCATTTTCTACTTCCCAAGTCATAAATATGACAGTTGTTATCCATTCGTTTGATGGGTTTGAGCTTTTGATGTTGATATTTGATTAGGGACTTCTGTGGAGTTCGTCAGTATCTTTTTTACTTTACTTTTATAGTCTTCCTCTTCTTCAGAGTGGTAAAATCATTGAATTTTTATTTAACTTCACAGATTATCCGATTTCCTTTATTTTTATAATTTTTTTCTCACCTATGCAGACAAAATGAATGCTATTTATCCTCAATTAATATCTAATATCTTGAAGCTGTAATTGCTGTTATTGTATTTTCCTCGTCAAAGTTTATACGGAGCACTAATCAATTTCTTCCAGAAGACATTATTGACATGGTTGTAATTACTGTTTATTTTTGTTGTAATAGTATTGTGATTCCACTTATTCCATTGTTGAAAAGATATAAAAGCCTTTATATTCCGTTTTCGTCTTCCACGCCTTTTACAAAACAAATCCATTGTATAAGTTTGTTGGTTCTTTTGTCTCAAAAAGCTGATATTTAAATTTGGAAAATTCGTTAACCCTTTTTACGTGAATTTGTCTATGACCAAAAAACTGATATTCTTCCCATCTAAATATTGATGTTATAGTTATTGTCCTACAAAAGAACGCACTCAATAAAATGCGTACTAAGATATGACTCTTTTGTTTATGCTTGTGTGCCAAGTGCAGAAATATGCCAGTACCTAGTCAGGAATATGCCAGTTGTTTTTCATTCATTAGATGTCTTTAAGCCTCTTATCTTGCAATATTCTAAAGGAATTCCCGTTTTGAATTTATCTTGAAGTTCGTTTTTTGTTTTGTTATTTTATTTTTTTATTTTTTTCATCACTAGTTTAGTCCCAATGAAAGAGAACTACCAAATTGGGAATTATCTCCAGGCTAGATTTAATTAAAACAATTTAAAAAATATAAATGTAAAATATATTTTCTTGTTTCTGTATTTGACAGTTACCTTAACTTTTTATCGCATCCTTACCCAATGAAGGTTTCCTATGAGCGAAAATGGAAACGCATGTCACATATATGTTATGAATGTTAAAATATATAGTTGAAATATAGAGGCAAACTTAAATAAAAATGTCCCCTTCCGCATGTTAAGTAATGAATATCCTGTGGATTCATTCATATTCATGGCTACCAACTTCCTTTAATTGACAAATAATTGTATTTCGTGGATATTTCCTTTCGTAAATTTGCAGAACTTTATATACAGTCATAACCAATTTACATTTCGTTGAACATTAAATTCGTGGCTTCCCTATATCTACAAAATCAATGAAAATTGATATCCCAGGAATATTGATAAATCTCCAATATACAACACAAATGGAACGTATTTGATGTTATTGCTGGTCTTAGAATTATCTAAATAGAGAGGAAATGCTAATGTATGTCCAACTTTTCTGTAAAGTTTGTATCTTTGAGGAAATATTGACAGATAAAACCTTGTCAACGTGGCTTAAAATGTTTAATAAAAAAAAAACCTCAAAGATACCAAGCTTATATATATGAATATAGACGTGGTCCCCCTTCGGAGAAAATTATCAGAAATCTGTCACCTTATTTTAACATTTATGAGTCAAATATTTAAAATGAACTTCATAAACCTCTGAACAATTAACGTGTCTAACTAATTTTTATTCTTTGTTCGAAAAGAATCAATATATAAATTCGGAAACCATATCAGTCCTTTGAACTAAAGTAATTATTTTGTTTTCTAAATACAAGACCACAAAGGTTTGATAATAATTTGTCTTCAATTGCATGACAATTGTAAAATTATGTCTTCTTGTAGCCCCTCGCCTATTATGTCTGTCATATTGCAGTCATGAATTTAAGGATATGACTTTTAAAACTTGAGCGGAAGCCCATGATTATGGATGCTCGATCGATACGACATGAACGTTTTATATTTCGAATTTTATATCATTATCATTAAAATTGGATTCTGTAAAAAGTAAAATCACAAAAATACTGAACTCAGAGGAAAATCAATTCGGAAAGTCCATAATCACATGGCAAAATCAAATAACAAAACGCATCAAAAACGAATGGACAAGAACTGTCATAATCCTGACTTGGTACAGGCATTTTCAAATGTAGAAAATGGTGGATTGAACCTGGTTTTATAGCTAGCTAAACCTTTCACTTGTATGACAGTCGTATCACATTCCATTATTATATCAAATTTATATCAAATCTATAACAGAAATGATAAAGGATTCCTTTATATTTGATAAATAATATCATACTCCTTAAAAGTTGTTCAAATTACGGTAACCAGCATCTAATTGCGAGATTGTCTTTTTTTAATAGTTTGTATCGGTGACAATATTTCCGGGTTTTTGCTTAAATATCCGATCTGTCAACTTAATTGAAGTGAAAGGTTTTCCTGGTGACATCTCCATTGAAGTTAAGGAACTAATTTAAGGTAATTACTTTCATAAAACGAGCATTCAGCATGTAGAAATAAATCAAATGAAAGCTTTACAATCAATGATGACATTTGTCATCTTCTTGAGTATTTTGTTTTAGGAACATCCATTCTGAGAGCACTGACGATCTTCCGATAGCTGATGTTACTATTTGAATAGTTGCTATTTGAGTTATTGCAATTATGATCATGCATTTAGCCTTGTTAAGATCTCTCGTGTCTTCTTTATTTTTATTTATTTTTTGAGAAGGTTTCCATATTAAATGGTATACATTAAGGTTTGACAGAGATAAATGTCATGAAATATTAAAAAAAGCTGAGGCAAATGTCACCATCATGTACTTTGAAAACCACCGACCAAAGCCAATTGGAAAAGTGTGAGACACTAGATTTTACAATGATTTTACAATGATTTTAACTTCGTCAAAGAATAAAACAATTCTAATATTGTGAAATACTTTACGAGAATCTTCAGATATATGAAATATGCAAAGGTTAGCAAAATGTTTGTTGAAATTAGAGAAATAAATTCACAGCTAATACAAGTTATATTTGTCATGATACAAGACTGTATGCAACGAATCTTAAACGACTAAAAAAGACTAATTTGTAAAGAATTATAATGGCAATGAATCTAAATATAGATTGTACTGTATAATTAAAGAAAAAACTTTCCACTACGTTACTAAAACTGTAGTCATTGTGGTCAAAATAATTTGCAGAGGATACAGACACGACTGAACACTAAACGTCCCTTGAGGCAAAAATGGTGTTTGTTTTTAGAATATTTTAATCAAAAGACAATTACATTTCCGGCCATATTATGCAACAAGAGACGACTAAATGTCCCTGTTTTTAAACACCGAAGCTTTTTATATGAATCAAATTAGAAAGACCCGAGGGTACCACAAACCCAGTAGTCAGCACTTCTGTGTTGACTTGAGTTATCATTGATCTGCCCTTTATAATAAATTAACTGTTAACAAAACTTTGAATTTTTGAAGAAAAAAAAACTAAGGCTTTTCTTCCTCAGGAATAGATTTCCTTAGCTGTATTTGGCAAAACTTTTAGGAATGGTTGGTCCTCAATGCTCTTAAAATTCATACTTTATATGGCCTTATAAACATTTTTTGATTCAAGCGTCACAGATGAGTCTTTTTTAGAAAAAACGCGCTTCTGGCATAAATATAAATTTTAATCCAGCTAGTATCTATGAGTTTATTATTCATCAATAAGACGGTCACCCTAAAACACACTACAACCTACAAACACAAACAGTTTGATTACATGTGTTTATCAATAGACATTTGGCAAAGGTATTAAATCGTATCTAGCCTATATAAGTTGTTGTTAATGATAGTAGTAATAAGATAAACAGAGATATTTATGTAGTATGATTAACATTTGAAAGCCAAAAATTCGCTTGACATTATACAAGCTCCCAAGAGCCTGAATAAATAGCCATCACTGACTAAAGTCAACATTGAATAGGGCAATTGCAATCCTTAGAAGTCAATCAGAAAACAAACACCTGTAAATAAAGATGAATATGATAGCATGAACTCCAATCTAAATGAATTCAGTTCCATTAACATCGATTCACAAACAATGACTGATTATTCAAATCTTGCTATTACGTCACTTAGTATAGTTCTATTGAAAAATGAATACATAAATCATTTTTCTGAGAAAAAAAACCGCAAGACAACCATTATTTATCATGTATCACAACATATGTTAATAATAACTGCTTCATTTTTTATATTTAACTCTAGATAACCGAATTTAACAATTACAGTTGATTCTAGCTTTACTTGCAACATTTAATTGTTATGATATGTGTACTGTCATTCTTATCTAGATCAAACAATTAACCTTAAGCTGCCACTTCTGTAAATGCATACCGCTTCACACTTGGCTGAAAATAGAAAACAAATAAAACTACCGAGTCCAATATTTAACAAATAAATCTACAAATTGTTTTTTCTGCTTACCAATGTGAATGTACGTGAAAAGCAATTATTGATAATTTTTATTTAAAGTTGATTAACTTATATATAAATCGTTGATTAAATACCATAAACACTTTAACCACATTATATATAATAGCTGTGTTCTATAAGTAGACCATTGTGACGTTTTTATAATTTAAAACATGAAAATATATTGTATTTGTTCGTTGGTATTTTTATAATTGATAATCAAAGTTGGTAGAAACCTTCCTTAAAGAACATCATTACTCTCGTGAGAGTTCACACAATTATTAAGGTCTTTCCTTTTACAAAAGGGAAAGACCTTACTATATTTCTTCTGTTTATTATTATTCTTCTGCCAAACTTTGACGAAGTTAGCAGCCTTAACCGTAAGACGTGTCGCTTTCATGTTCACACTTTGTATCGGTGTCATGAATACCTATCTGGAACTCACCCTGTGAGTCGAAATATTTTGTCGGTTCGGAGTAATCCCTCCAAAACCCAAAAACCTTGTTACCGTTCCAACACCGTAACCGTAATAGGTAGAAAAAAAACAAAGGGTGAAATTTGTTCAGGACCAGACCCCGGTTCTTCGTCATATTTAGATCAAAAGGATTCAACGACTCATTGGTAGGGTTATGCCCCTATTAAAATTAACCAGTGTCGGTTGGCCACCAAAACTCAGAAACCGTAAGTCACAGACACCTAGGATCTTCACCATTCATCATCAATTCATGTGACTTTGAAAAATACCTCAAGGTCAAATGTGTATGTTGACCTTGACCTTTGACCTAACACCTTGTTACCGGATAATCTCAGAAACCATTATACTTACAGAAGTTTTGAATAGTGGAAAATGTTTGGGTCATTAAGGCGCAACTTTGTTATATTTTGACCGAAGAGATTTGACCTTTCTGTAAGGGGCATAACCCCTGATTTAGGTTTTTGAAAAGACAAAATTAGCTTTTACTATATAACCAAAGGTCCTAGACCCATGGGGTCTTCAGCAATGACATTGGGGACTAATGACCTTGACAAAGGTCACAAGGTCAAAGGTCAAGGTCATGTCCCTGATAGCGAATTATGTGTTTTTGACCTTATTTTAAGGATTTTTAGTGTGTTTTAAACATTTTCAGTGTGTTTTAAAGCTTTTTAAGGTTGACCTTGACCTTTGACCTTACAACTTCTTAGTCGATATCTCAAAAACTATTGTACTTACAGAAATAGTAAATAGTGAAAAACGTTGAGGTGGATTAGGCGCAACTTTTTACATTTGACAATACATTCTACGTCTATTGGAACATGTATTTTACATTACAAAAGGAAAGACCTCTCAATTGTTCAAGAACAATTGACATTTTAATTGAATATGTTTTATGTTTAGAATGATAAGGTTTAATAAGCACAACACGTCTAGTTTTGGTTGTAAACCTCATGTGGTTATTTTTTTATTTTTGTTTTGGTATATAAAAATGTTATGTATTAGGTTGTATAAATAAACAAACATTACTGAATTTTCTGATTCAATAGTTTACTGTTAAGTTTCCAAAAATCTATAACATGTTAATGCTGGTTAAATACTTGTTATCATCTAATTGATACATTTGTCTGTAATTTACAGTTAATCAAATTATGTAATTCTGCTAAAGATAATTCTTCAACTCCCTCACGCAAAGAAGACTTTATATTGTTTGGGATCTTCTGTTGATGTTCATTCAATTTAGTGGTCGGTTTTAAGCATCCCTAACTTGTGGTATCGAGTCTCCTTGAGGTTACAATTTAAATTTGCAGTTGATATTTGAAAAACAATTTGTTTAATGCTACATGTTTGTAATTCTCTTTGGATATTGCTGTCTGACGAAGGTGTGCACAATATACTGGTTCAATAGATACATGGCGTGTTTATATATTCTGCTGTCCAAAGTAATGAACTCTCCTAATACTGATCATTATGCTTGCTCGGAGTCAATGTTACTTTCTATCTTTCTGTTAGCTATGTTTTAATGTTTCCATTATGTTCATCATTGTTATTTCACCATGGGTCTTTCTTGTGCTTAGTACTTTAATGGTTTTATATACTAATTCAGGAAAAAATCATTCAGTTTTTAATGTAAGGCAACAGTATTTTACCGATGTTCCAATATCCTAAATAGATATAATAGACAACTTACAAACACTGACGGAATCGCATCAACTTTTAAAAAAGCCAAACCAGGTGTGTTAACAGCTTATGCGTCAGTTCCATACATGCATCTCGACCCACGCGAATCAATACTCTGTGAAAATGTCAAAGTCAGGAATTAGACACAAGCGGTAAGCTTACGGATTAGACGACTAATCTAATATCAAACGATCTAAAAAACAAAAGCGAAAACATGTTGTTAGTAGGCTGATTGACAAACATATCGTATGTATCAATAAATATATTATGGTGAGCCTAGTCGGATTCTATAAAAAAAGAAGATGTGGTATGATTGTCAATGAGACAACTATCCACAAAAGACCAAAATGACACAGACATTAACAACTATAGGTCACCGTACGGCCTTCAACAATGAGCAAAGCCAATACCGCATAGTGAGCTATAAAAGGCCCCGATAAGACAATGTAAAACAATTCAAACGAGAAAACTAACGGCCTTATTTAGTAAAAAAAATGAACGAAAAAAAAATATGTAGCACATTAACAAACGACAACCACTGAATTACAGGCTCCTGACTTGGGACAGGCACATACATAAATAATGTGGCGGGGTTAAACATGTTAGCGGGATCCCAACCCTCCCCCTAATCTGGGACAGTGGCATAACAGTACAATATAAGAACGAACTATAAAAATCAGTTGAAAGAGGCTTAACTCATCAGATGGACAAAAATACAAGTGGACGTGGCCCGGTATTTACCTTTCGTTTCCAAAAGTACGGTTTTACTAATGAGCGTTCCTAATGAAGATGTAATCAGAACATGAACTTTTGAAGTGTTTTTGATAAAATTATCCTTAATTCATTTTATTTTATAATTTAGTGCAGTTCTCAAAATGGTGATATTTATCATGACATCAAAAAAAGTAATTTTCTATTTACGAATCCCATGTTTGCAGAAATGCTCTCTTTAATGAGGCGATTTGTTTGATCTTTCATTTAATCATGGGGCTTATTGTGTCATTTACAATCAATTGTTTTACAGCTAACTGTTTATATTTATTTCTTATATTAAAGCATTGTTTCTGCCTGTTCACACCAATGTTCAGTATTTTGTTATGTTTAGCGATCAGCAAAGATTTGGTTTGAATTATTACTTATTTCTATTAAACCCTCTGTTTTATCCTTGGCCCGTAAATAAGAGAGTTAAACTGAAGGGCGTACAATATATCAGGTTCTAAAAAGCACTATTCCTTATACTCCTTGAATAAATGAAACACATCCACAGGTATCAGTTATGATATTACTTTCCGGTAGAAGTATAGTTATAAACTTAATCACTAAGTATATTTAACCATCAAGAAGGCTGAAGGACTAATTTCGAGTTTAAATAAATGAGGATTATCTTTCACTAAAAAGATGGATGTGAAGAGTCACTGTATCAAGTGAATCTATGTAGATGGAATTGTATTTTCAGAAAGATCCTCATATATCTGTTTTTAAATTTGATAGCAGTTCAGACCGATTTATGATATCTGCATCTCTTTTATAACAGTTCGTAGGTCTAAAACGCTACATGCAGTGCAATGTGCACTGTTACTGTAAAAGTTTGAACATCTTGATCAATTAATAGACGAAATTGTATAGGAAATAATTAATTCAATAGTTTTGATATCAACTGTTAAACATTATAATACTAATTTATACTTGGAAAAGTTACTTTTTGTATACATATTTTATTTGTATATGTTTTTTATTCAAATTGTTAACCGATAATACGATTTCTGAATATCTGCAAATCAGCTTTTAACAACAAGTCGTTTTATTAGATTTCTTGGTTTAGTATATGAGTGAATGATTTGGAGATCATATCTTTCTTTTAAGCTTGATCATGACTGTTAAATATCAGTTCCAAAGACAAACTTGTCCGTATCGTATCTAACAGCAATATCCCATCGTTTCCTTAAATAAAGTTTCAATTATTCCACACTTTCATGTTGGGAACTTATATATCCGACTTTATTATATACTTAGTAGTGAATACAGATAAATTGTATGTATAATACAATCATTGGCAAGCGTGCTGTATCAGCCACCCGTGATGATATCGATATCAGCACGGTTGCAAAAGCTTTATCACACCTTTAATCTGTATGAGGTCACGTCATCGATTGCAGTCACTGTTGCAACTATAGACTTTCAAATCCCTAATCTGTATGACGTCATGTCAAACTTATAATCTGTATGACGTCATTTCAAACCTCCTTATCTGTATGACGTCATGTTACATAAAAAACGTCTACATGAGGTATATGTATATAATAAAGTGTATATGATATGGCTTTTTCAATATCACACACCATATCAACCCTCAACCAATATAATCCCTCGAGCAGAGCTCTTGGGATGGTATTGGTGTTTCGGGTTGATACGGATGCGATATTGAAAAAGCCATATGATATTCTCTATATACAGTATAGGCTTCATTTTTGAAGGTCGTATTGTAGTGTATAACCACTTCATTGGAACTCTTGTGGACAATTGTTTCTTTGGCTATCTAATAACGTCTCCTTTTTGTATATTTCTAATTATATGTTATAATGCCATCATTACATTTCATGTTGTAATCCCCAGTACTGTCTCGCTGTGATGAGTATAAGGTTTGTATATTCATATGTTTTATCCTATAAAGCCAATTATCACTGTTGTTGTTATTCATAATACTAATTAGTACAGTTCTGTGTTCCTTTGTCAGTAATAATTTGCCAATCATTATCTGGACTGTCATTAAGGCAATAATGATCGAGTCAATATGAAAACTTAATTCGATATCCTCAGCAATATGTTATATTCTCTGGAGTCGCCTGATTATTTAACACATAGTTTTCTTGTATGTTACAAAAATAAGACGATGCCATAACATAGATGTCTGTGGCAATAGAAATTGATTAAAATATAAAATGGTGTTTTATTTGTAAACCTCTTGTGATTAGCATGAGCTGAAACTTAAATAGAAATATAGTTAATGACGTTGATAAACAGTAAATAGATACGACATAAAAGTGACAGTGTTGGTTATAGAAGACATTTATTTTATATCAGACGGAATCGTTTGAGTAATTTACAATGAGTGTTAGTAATTAAACAGTTTTCTAAAGTCAGACACAAACATTGCATGCAGCCATAAGACTTGTACTCTACTAACTTTATAGAATAACAAGTTACTTGAGCAGTTATATGAAAAGCAATATTAACCATAAATAAGGAATACATAATTATGCTAATACAACACCCATATTTTGGCAAATAACCAAGATATTAATTCGTGTAAATTAAACTGGAGTTGTGATTTATGTTAGGCAACAAGAATTTACATTATGGGTTAAGAATATTCTTTACATCACAGCATTTCTATTTCTGCTACAATGAAGTACGTTCGTCATCCTTTATAAGTGCATGTGTGTGTGTGTTTGACGATACTCTCAATAACATTTAAAAAAGAGACACTTCTAACCTCATGTCAAAAATATTGGAACAGCAGCCAACATTGTGTTGTAATCTTACTCACTATTAAAGAAAATTGAATAAAGAAGCACAAAAAGGCATTATGTTCTTCTCATATATTTTATGATAGTATGATACTAAACCCCTACCGGGAGGGATTGTGCCTGATATTCATATGATGAAGACATAATCTTTCAAATAGTTTAATTGAGATCTGAAGCTGGCATGTCAGTTAACTGCTAGTAGTCTGTTGTTATTTATGTTTTATGAATTTTAATGTGCGTATTGTTATGCGTTTACTTTTCGACATTGGCTAGAGGTATAGGGGGAGAGTTGAGATATCATAAACATGTTTAACCCCGCCGCAATTTTGCGCCTGTCCCAAGTCAGGAGCTCTAGCCTTTGTTAGTCTTGTATGATTTTTAATTTTAGTTTCTTGTGTATAATTCGGAGTTGAGTATGACGTCCATTACCACTGTACTAGTATACATATTTTTAGGGGACAGCTGAAGGACACCCTACGGGTGCGGGAATTCTCGCTACATTGAAAACTCATTAGAGGCCTTTGGCTGTTGTCTGCTCTATGGTAGGGTTGTTGTCGCTTTGACACATTCCCCATTTCCTTTCTCAATTTTATAAAGATAAATCACATTAGCAAACATAAAAGACGAGAATACAAATATTTAACAATAACACAATGACTTGATATTTAAGTAAAGAGCCACGTTATTTGTATTCAAAAACACAAAAGACACATAGACAAAGCACATAAGCAAATATAGTGATTTTAGTTATAAAGTACACATCTTCACTCGTTTTTTCTACTTTATATTTCATACTCTTTTTTGTATCCGATGACTTGAATCAGACTTTGTTTTGCTTTGATTAAAGTCAAATAAGTTATCAATACATATAATCAAACAAATCTAGCCACGACACAATATCTATTTATATATTTCATAAAAGCAAGTGTTTTCAATCTCTGTAGGTCTGGTCAAGTAAGTGGTTTAACACAGACAGCATAAACCTTGCTTGATCTGATCTATAGCTTTTTTACTTAAACGTTTTTTAAACGTAAACGGGACGAAAGCTGTTTCCAATTTGAATCTATGTGGATATCTTACCAAAATGGTCACTTATTACTATTAAGGGGATACAACAACTGTCTAAATAAAAATATGTAGGTTGAGATTATTTCCTTTTAGCAATCCGAAGTTAAAAGTAAAATCTCAAAAATACCGAACGTAAAGGAAATTTAAATTGGAAAGTCCTATAATCAAATGGCAAAATCAAAAGCTCAAAAAGATAAACGAATGGATAATTGAACATTTCAAAAACGAAGTGAATTTTAACTTTTAAGATAAGCATGAATAAAGGCAACAATAGTATTCCGCTGTTCGAAATTCATAAATCGATTGAGAAAAAAGATCCGGGTAACAAACTATAACTGAAGGAAACGCATCAAATATAAGAGGAGAGAACTACGACACAACAGAAACACAACATTAGAATGTAACACACACAGAAACGAACTATAATAAAATAATGGCCATTTTTTCTGACTTGGTGCAGGACATTTTAAGAAAACAAATGGTGAGTTGATCCTGGCTTTGTGGCATGCCAAACCTTCCGCCCTAATGGCAATACTAAATATAACATTAAAATGACAACATTACATGACAGGACTACAATACAAATAAATGGGAGGAAATATATAATATAAACAGATATACAGATAAACACACGAGTAATAGCTAACAAAGGGTATAAGGTTTAAAATTTAATACACCAAACGTAAGTTCCATCCACACAAGACTAACCAGTGACGGTCAAGTGAAAAAAGTTCGAAATACGTAAAAGTTAAAGAGCACTAAAGACCAAAAGTTTCAAAAAGTTGTGACCAATACGTCTAAAATTTTCTGCCTGGGATAAGAACAGCCTTATTATTTAGAATAATTCATACTTTTGCAAACAGTGAATTTTATAAATGAATTAGTTCTACAGACATTCTAAAATTATTTAAGAACAAATGGTCGTTTTTGTTATCATGTTTTGCCCTTGATTTAAGTTACAGTTTTTCAGTTATGTTCTACTTTTTTTGCAGTTATGCCTTATCCATAAAGTCGGTTAATGTTGTTTCTTAAATATTTTTAAATCACCAAAATAATTCAGTAGGAACAGATTCTATTTGACTTGAATATCGAATGTAGTCCATAATGAGTTGTAAGTGACAAATTTTCCGATTATTAAATATAGGTTGGAATATAAGACCGTCTTGTAGATGTCCATACTTCTGTCGGATGTCTATTTTGTGAGTTTTAGTGAACACGTAATGAGACAAATGTCTTTATTTATTCTGATGTATTTACCGAACTGCAAAGCAAATAATTCTAACTGTGTTTTTTTTTTTGCATTTCAGTAATTACAAACATTAAAATTAATTTAATATTTTAATCTGTTTACAATAACTGTATTGCATTAATCAGACAAGAAACACATCGCAAAGATCACAAATTACATCAGGACAACGAGACGTAAAACGGGTCCGGAAACACATTTCTGTGACCATTTTATGCAACTATAAAATTCAAATGTAATTCTAGGGGTATACCAATAAATAATGTGTTATAATCTTAATCACTTTAAAAACAAACAAATATGTCAACATGGAAAAACAAAAAAGCATATAGACAAAGCACACAGGCAAAGACAAACTTAAATGTTCCATAGTACAACAACACAAAGACGGGATGTTTAAGAACCGAGTTAGTGGAAGATATTAGCAGGCAAAATCGAGGGAATTGTGCAAATGATGGTACAAGCATGAAAATTAGCACAAATCATCATTATTATATATTATTTAAGAAAATACTGCTGGCCATTAAAAAAAATCATTTTTTCAAGATGGCCACGGCCTTTTTCTAAAATGGCTGTGATTTTCAGTTTGAAAATACTGATTTTTCTGGAAAACTTTTCGTTGGCCTTCTTTTAGTTACAAACAATTATTAAGTTAGGTAGCTACCTTCCTTACATGTGGCATATTTACTAGAAATTAATATTTGACATATCTAGGGTTTGCGCATGCGCGAAAAGGAAATTCATTTCAAAACATTAGAACTATTTACTATATTTTTAGTGTTTTCTTTAATTTAAATTGATATTATGATTTTGTTTGATAACATTTATCAATGTTATGATACACACACGTACAACAATTTTGCGCATGCGCAAGCTATTTATAGACATCAAGAGCGATTTTCATGCACTACCAGGGAACACTGGTATAAATTGTAGTACATCTCATTACTCTAAAAATCTTCTTGAGCTGTTCAAGTAAGTGTAACTTCTATGATGCCTCTGTTTGAAAACACGTCCATTCATTTCCAATGATCAGATATTCGATGGATAAGGCGAAAAATGTGGATATTCCCGGAGAAACATCAATTGTAACTGCAGGGCAGCAACTTTTGGTAATGGTTCAGCAAATTCAGTGGGAATGACCTGATTTGTACAGAGAAGATAAGTTTATGGTCATCTTTGGTGTAATGCACATTGAAATGACTCGTTATAAAAATCTGGGAGATATATTGCGTGATAGTGGATGGACATTTGTCCTCACTGAAGACGATATTGCAACACCTAGAACGGCAGATTCTTTTTAAGTATGTTCAAATGTGACTAGAACTAGAACTATGTGTTTTGCTTGAATTGTAAATGTCGGCTCATGAAAGCTAAACGCAGAAAATATAATTATGTCATGACTCTGTGACGTTAAATGATTTGATAGACTGGTGTAAGGAAATAGAGTCATCTCGAACACAGTGTAATTCCTGGCGTTCAATTATAAATTAAGAATTTCTTGTGCTTTTGGTAGTATGCTCATTTATTGAGTCAGATTTTGTACGTTACAAACAGTCCATAGAAAGCATGATACCGTATCTTTTTGGGTCTATGTCGTGTAATTTATGCTCGATCGGTACCGATCCATTCTCGAGATATGACTTCCCTTCCCGAACATCACCGACAAGTGGCAATGGAATTTGAAAAGGATAATTTCACTGTACGTAAGACCAGGAAATTTATTTCTTATAGCACAATTGATCAGGCACGAAAACAGAATAATGCAATTGTGAAGGGCGATTTTGATGCCATAGGTTTAACTTATGTAGACGAAACGCGCGTCTGGCGTACTAAATTATAATCCTGGTACCTTTGATAACTTTTAACCAAAGATCCCTTTTTAAAAAAAAATGGATGGTAGCTGGACGAGAATTCAGTAGACTTGCAGATAAATTTGAAAGGTCTAGTGGTTAGAGTCATTTTACAAGAGATAAACGACATAATGAAGACTCTACGAAAACACAAAAGGATTTCTTTAAAAAATAAAGTGATGAATGAGTTTAGAAATCTATTTCTAGAAGAGTCGTCAGATTTGTAAAAAAATACTTTATTAAGGAAATTGTTGATTCGGAAGCAGGTAAAATATGTATAAAATCTCCAAGATATTGGTCAAAACAATACGAAGATCTTTTATGGCAAATGCAGAACCTGCCTTTTATAACCAGATCAAAAAGAACAACTTCCTATAATGGCCGTAAAATGAAACTGAAAACGTCTTTGTCAACAACAAAGCAAGAGAACCGTAAAACTGTTTGCGATATCTTTTCTAGACTTTTCATTTCTTGTCACAGTAGACAGTTTGACTTATCCATAATCACCAAACTGCTCCTCCGGCTTTGTCTCAGGATGTCACATTTAACAGTGGAAATTGGTATAATTGAAATATTCTGCGATTTGCTAATCCAAGTTCTGACGCATTTATCGTTGGTGGGGCAGCAATGGTTAATTCCAGGCCATTAAGTTGGACAAAAATATTTGATGATTATGAAAATGATGTCATACTGTCTTACATAAAATCTTTCATTGATAAGTATTCAAGAGTAGACATTGTATTTGGTGTTTACAAAATTAATAATTAACAGGCTGTGACAAGATAGAGGCAAGGTTCTTGTGCTAGACGGAAAGGTGTTCGTTCTGGTGGAACACCAGGGTTTGAAGTAGTTTTCTCTGTGCAGATGACAATGAAACGAAGTTTTTCAAGTTTCTTGCCGACAGAATTGCTTCTATATAGTCTAATAAAAATGTGTATGTTACTCATGTTAAAAATATTCATTAGATAAGCAACATGTCTTTCGAACCAAATTAGGCATCTAAACTTAACAAAGTAAGTGTTATCACTTGTTCAGTTGATAGAAATTTTGCCGCCATTTTCGAACCTGAAGTCACTCTTGATCTGCATCTATGTGTTGTATTGTCGTACTTTAAGGGCTGTAATGAATTATTTTTCAAAACTTACATTGGATTATACCTATTACACTGAAAGGATTTACGAAAAGTAGCCAATTGGATATGACGCCATTTGTAAAATGAGCGGTGGCCATTTTGAAAAAATGAAAATTTTTGATGGCCAGCAGCTGATTTGTTTTTATTATCATTTAGTCAACCTTTATACCAAATTTCATGCTTGTATCACGATTTGCACAATTATTCCCATAATATCTCCCACTAAGTCACATAAATTCGATATTACGAAAAAACAGTCTTAACAGTAAAAGTGATTACTTACAAAGACACATAAAGATCATATAGCACATAATTAAGATGATAAATAATGTCAGTACTTCAAGACCATCATTTATTATTTGTGAAATTGGTGCGCAATATTTGCCATCAAGTTCTTGGTATCTACCGATGAACTGTATTACGAGATGTTCTTTGACATAACCCTGGTTCATCAACTTTCTGCTTTGACACTGTTGACGTTTTAAAATGTCTGTCGTCACTTAACTTTGAATTTGTCAATGAAAGGACACCATCTTTAGAGCAGAAATGATTTTCCAAAACTATTGTGTTACAATAAGATTAGAACACACAATGCTGACGAAACAGATATTCCATAAATCTCTTCTAATCAAAGATGATGTCTCTAAAACTCTTAAAAAAATAAGATGCAATATATCTACATTACCATCAATAAACTTTTGACCGACCATGATTTTTTACTGTTTTACAGAAATACTTACAATTTCTTTTATGTTTTAACAGTAATATTCTAAAGCTATGATCATGATAGTTATTCATTCTCTGCATTTTGTTTATATGCAATTTTATTTGATTGGAAGATCTGCTATATAATGTAGTATTATGATATGTTGAAACATAAATGTGTAAACGTCGCGTTTAAAGTTTGCAAAGCAACTGCAATTTATCACTTTAGTTGTCATTTGTATCAGAAAATGTAATTATGTCCTAATGTTTTCCAATAAAAATTTGTTGATTTGAATTGTTTATTGTTATGACAAGTTATTATATAATTTCTGACAAAAGAAAATTTCGGCGGATGTTTTAAATAAGTATTTTATATCAAAACATAAACGTTTGCAGAGAAATACGTTTGGTTGAGACACAAAGAATATCAATACACATATATTTAAAATAGTTTATACAATAATGAATCAAGCAGATACTAAAAGTAAGCTGCAGGTTATTTAATTTTGAAAATTATATGAAGCCTCAAAACAGTTTGCTAAAACAGAACTGAAGGTTTTTAACATTCTTATGTACATGTCTGTAATATTTCTCATAATTCTAATTCTAAATTCCGTTTCATACCGGCGTAAATCATGAAAAAACGTTGATGACGTCATAGTCACATTACAGAATTATGTCTATGAAATGATAAGCAAAACAGTTTCAGCCAATCAAAAGACGCGTTACATCCAAAATTAAAGTACTAAGGGAGGACTGTAATATTTTTTCTGTCTATGATAAAATAAATAATAATAAATGTGGTACACAATGAAAACAAAGATTGACGATTCAGTAGGATCAAAAATTTATACAATATTTTGAAACCTTTATGATTGTTTTCTCAATCTGGTATATTTCATAGAACAAACAACTAGTCATAATTATCTTTTGTGTATATTTTATTCAATATTTGAAAACACGTCAAAAACTTTCCATAGATATTAGGCGCAAACACTGTATAATGTTAACATGTTGTGGTTTGTGCAAAGACAAAAGCGACAGTGAAGCCCTTATCTTAGACAATCGTTTATATAGTGTAGTTTTACTGAAACTTATTCATCTTATTGGAAATGCAGACCGCCCATTAAGTAGTACTTTATAAACGTCTACAATAGTAAACCTAAAACATCAGTTTAAATTGAGAACTTTTGAATATATATATTTTTTTAATTTGACAAGGATAATATCGTCTCCAACTTTACAAAGTAATGTATCTATTTGGTGAAGAACTAAAAACATATACACAATTATTTATTCTAAAGTGTTTTGTATATTCAAATTAGAACACTTTTTCAAGGTTTGAATTTAAAGCACTGCTTATTTACAATAAAGATAACATGCTTTACAAACAGTTTTATCAATCACATGGACATTAAAAAGAACCAGAATTCTTAAATTTACTTTTTTGCGATTAGTTCGATATAAAGTAAAAACACAGCGACTAGCAAAGGTTAAAGAAAAGGAAAGAGATGTCCTCAATTCCAAATTGCTAATTTCTCATTTATATATATATATAGCATTTCAGCAGCACTAAATCTTTTGAAATAAAAAAACAATCTTAATGTAAATTTGATGTTAATTCTACTAAGTGTTCCCTACCAGTATATTTTTGAATTTCATTTTTAAAGCATACAATTGTAAATCTTATCATTATTCAATATTGACATAAAATGAAAGATTAGGTTGGCTCTTAGTCAGGGTTCAACCCACCCTTTTTCCTTAAAATGCCTTTTCCAAGTCAGGAATAAGGCATTTGAAATCAAAGAGTTCGATGTATGTTGGCATCTGTTCTTTGCAGCACTTCAGTGTTGTGCCTTTGTCTTCTTCTTATAGTTGATGTGATTCTCTCGGTTTTACTTTGTAACTCGGATTTGCTTTCTCTCAGTCGAGTTCTGACTTTTGATATCCGGTTAACAACTGTTGCTTTCATTTATTATATGTCTGGCAAAATGTATTTACCACCCGATTTCGAGCATTAAAGTATAATGTATGACGATAAATATCCTAACTTGACAAAGGTTTTGCCACCAGGTGCGTTGTAGCAAATCTTAGGTGAACTGTATGCCCTGACAACAGGTGAAAAATGTGATGATGAACATTTAAAACAGATGCAAAAAATCACATTAAAGGATAACATGTTGATGAAGTTTTTATTGTTTAAAGATTACTGAGAGATATTCGTCTAAATGCCACAAGTTCATGTGGTAGGTAAGATAAATTCAATACACAGAAGTAATAGTGACCTCAAACGATATATATAGGTTCATTAAATTACATATGGAGCTTTGCTCTCAACCCTATTTGGAGTTTACTAACCATATATATGTCGTAGAAGGTCAGTAGCATATTGTGTAACTAATCATTTGTGCGTGTATCAGGAAATTGCTAAGAAAAGGGTAAGTACTATGTATGAGTTTGTCTGTATAATATTGAAAACAAATACCTGTTCCAAGTCAGAAATAAAGATTTGTTTTCCACTCGTTTGGGGATTTGAGATTTTATTTTGCATTTTTTGATAAAGGACATTTGGTTTGGAATTTCCCGTGGAGTATGGCCGTTTTGTCAATTTACCAGTTCAACATTTGCTGTAATGTTCTTAATTAACAATGATTAAGTGACCAGAAAATCCGTCTCTTCAACTTAAAACAAAAATTCGATTTTTTTTTGTGAATTGTTCTTCAATAAATCTGAATATATCTAATTATCAAAGTCAGTTATAAACCGTTAATCCAAAGACTCTGAAGTTCATGTCCGGGTAGTGTGATCCAGTCATCCTGCGAACTAGCTAAAACAAATCTGAAATATCTTAAAAACAGTTATTTTAGGACTGTATTTTTTAGAATTATACTTTTTTTATTTATTTGATTTGAAAGCGGTTTATAGTTTTCAGAATTAATTGGTTGTCAAAGGTACCAGGATTATAATCTAATACACCAGACGCGCGTTTCGCCTACATAAGACTCATCAATGACTCTCAGATCAAAAAAATTATAAAGCCAAACAAGTACAAAGTTCAAGAACATTAAGGACTCAAAATTCAAAAAAAGTTTTCTGCAAATTAGTAAAAAAAAAAGAGGGAATGATATACACTTTTCCTTTTGTCTAAGTGCAATGTTATGCACATTGCAATAAAACTACATACAGATGATTTTTTTCATAAACGTTTAAAATAACCATTACAAATTTTATCATGTTTTCATACGTTGCAGTCATTACATTGAATTGTGTCTAAGTAACCTCGTAATGTTGCTACGAAATAAATTTAATAAGAATTTATCCATCTTCGAAATTGCAAAATTAAATTCAAAAGGATAAAGTCCTTCCCTTTGTGTGCTAATAAAAGACAATGATTTAATTGTTTTGTGTAATTCAAATTAATGACAATATTCAACAGAACATACAGAAAAAGCAAAATTTAATAATAAACGCTTGTCGCTATACGTTATGATCCAAGATTAAGAAAATAGTGAAATTATCTGATTAAATTGTTTATATGCCGGACTTTTACAAGGACTTGGTGTTGAAGAATTTGTTTTATTGATTTAAACAAACACATCATTTGGTCGAAATTGAAATTATTACTGCCTGTTAAGACAAAATTAAGATGATATGCGTAAACCAATTCTAGCATTTAAATCGACAATTGTTCAACTGTAGTAAAGTGACCGTCTTTTATTTTATTTTATTAGGACATGTTAACTGGAATCAAGTGATAGGAGTTATTCTTGAAGCTGACAACATATAAAGTGTGGATGTCAATCATTACTAGATTAACAGAAAAAAGTGAAACAGTGTGATTTCATCAAATTAGTTCGTTTAGGATTCCTTTAAAAAAGAACCAATTACTACTATTTAATTTGGATTTAAAGCAATCAATATTTTGAGGTAAGTCAAATCAATTTGTTTAAATGCCATAAATAGTAATTTGGTGGGTTTTTTTTTTTTTTATTTTTATAACTGTTTTGCATTTATGTGTATCTTGATGTCCAATGTTCTGCAGACACCCTAGATGTGTAGTTGCCATGTTTAAATAGTGAAGTCACTTTATCGATCATTGCAATATTATTCGTTTAAATGAATAAAGGTCTAAAAAAAACTACCAAAACAAATTCAGGAATATGGTATTTGGTTTTCACTTATTAAATATGTGTGATAGATTTTGAGTTTGTCATTATTCAAGTGCGGTGCTTCCACTTGTTAATTCGCCATGGCGTTCAGATTTTTTGTTTTACTGTTTTAAACTTAAATCGTACAAAGATCACATTTACCCAAGCAACTGGTCAGGTGTATCCATATCAATCGAATTTTGAAATAGATAAAACAATAATAAGAAACTTGTTCTACAAAAGTCCAAGTAAATTGGTTTCATTGACAGTTTTTTTTTTTTTTTAATAAACAGCATTCTTTTACTTTTTTTCGATAACGTTTTTTCAGATTAGCATTCCCAGTTAAAAAAAAAATATGGTGGAAGATAATATGATTCTTTTTTTATTTAAAAGAAACAATAACTACATAATATATATTACGTATTGGGGTACCAAATGTTAATCTATCATATAAAAAAGGGGGAAATTACCTGGAATTAGTTTAGTTACACTGTCAAAATTGTGTACTGTGGATTCATTAATTTCGTTGGTATCAATTTTCGTCGATTGAGAAAAACTCGCATTTTCGTGGATATTTGATTTCGTGGTTTTGCCAATCTCTGCATTCAAAACCTATATAAAATTTCTATTTTGTTGAACATTTGAATTCGTGGTTAACCTGTACCAACGAAACCCACGAAAATTGGTATCCAACGAATAATAATGATTCCACAGTATTACGCATTTTAAGAAAATATGATTTGATCCTTTTTGTCAAAAAAAAAACAAAAGTTCTGAAGTGTGCCAAAAAAAGGTGGTCATTTGCACAAGTACGTTACCGACAGATGCATGATCTATGTAACACATCCATCATTTTACTAGCCCGTTATCCAACCTTTTATTCGACCGGTATAAACGTACTTTATTTATGTACTTATGAGAAAGATCACACAACTTTCTTTGTTTCCGCTTCGATTTTTCTTCAATCATTAGAGAGTAAAATAAAACTGGTTATGATGTAATTAGAATAGGAAGTTGTCGGAAGGAGAGATGGTGAATAACCGGAAGCTTGAGTCAAATCTGTATATAAAACTGCTTGTCGCGTGACATGTTTCTATATTTGTTGCTAGTTGAGCGTATTGATTATAGCCCACTCCAATTGTTACAATAAAGCTGCAAATAAATATTTATATAGCTTTGTTTAATTTTTATCAAATGAAAAACTTATTTGAAAAGTGTCAGTTACTATGAATATTCGTTACCTTAACTAATTTTTTATCAAACATATGTTAAAGTAGATTTAGGTTTATCAATAATTACTTCTTAATTTAGTGATATTTTGTAATTTGGTATCTATCAATTAGTTTATTTCGATATATGATGCATAAACATATCATTTAAATGCAAATGTAACTTTTTACATATGCCAACCTTGGCTTAAATTTCAAGTACTTTTTGCATCCTGAATTAATGATTAACAAATAAATCAACATGGACTTACTGTGGGGGTTGTATATCGAGGATTATTTTGCATTTTAAAGTAAAATGTACATTTTGTGGAAGGAAATTACGAGTCTAGTTAACAATTCAGTGTATACAAAGACACTAGAAGTAGCAAGCATAGGAGATCAAGTGCAAAATATTGGGGGCATGACAATGATAAGTGTTAATTGTCACACTTTGTACTACAGACATACTTGAATAAAACACAGGATGCCTTGATGATGGTCCTGTAGCTAGTTTAAACAGTATTTTATTCAAATAAATTTAATTGGATCGGGCAACAGACATGGCCTCCGTAGGACCTTTCCACAAAACAAGGTACAATATATTACATTCATACAAAGCATCACATTCACAAACATAGAATTGATTTTCAAAATTACCTCATAGCTTTTTAAACACTGGTTCTATCCGTAACATGTGTATGTGACAGCTGTCCTCTGTCAGGAAGATTGATAGTGAGTGTATGTTTTCAAATCTATATGTGTTTGTAATGTCACATGTAAAAGTTAATTTTTTATGGACTTTTTTTGCAAATGTTTGTTAAATCTTATTCGAATTGTCAGACTCGGACAATTTAAAGCTAGGCAAATTGTCTCTTGCTTACAACATACATGAACGCAGGCTTCTTATGGAACTTACTGATTCATTTATAAATCTAATGCACGTATACAAAAGATTTCATTTCATTTTTATGTTAGGTTACATTATATAGCTACATGTCACGTTACCGACGTTGGCTCAAATATCGATTTAACCATATTAATATGGTTACGTACGGTTATTAGTTTCTGTGTCATTTGGTCTCTTGTTGTCTTGTTGGTAATGCATACCACATCTTCTTTTTTATATCATGAAACAATATCTGTTATCACAAAAACTCGTACGACTTGAACATTTCAGTTTCCTATGATCAATTTCAGTCATAGGATGTTTTATAACACTGATCACTGAAAACTGAGCATTCATTGCCCAAACTTAATCATGTATCGTTTTTCTGAAAATCAAAACCGCATGGTCTGTTTTAATTATAGTTCGTTTTAATGTTAAATGTTTTGGAAATCATCAGTTTCTCTGAGGAGTAGTGATCAGTGTCCAATAACAAAATGTTCTCTGATAAAAACAACTTTTTAAATTCTATCCCAATGCTTTTGTATTGTTCCCGATAAAATCACAGACACCACCTTTTTTGTTGATTTATATGTTAGATGTTTTATTTTGTAATTGAATGATCGTGTTTTCTAACGGTTGTAAAGATATTGTTGTCTCTTGAGATACCATATTGTCTCACCACTACAACTCATCACTGTTTCTGTCAATTTATATCACAAAATCAAATTGCATATTCTAACTTTTGTTTTGAAATTGGTCTTGCATCATTTAATCTTTTTGATATTGTTATATAGAGACTCAAAACTTGAATTCTACATTTGCATGGAATATCTTCATGCAGATTTGATCAGTTGTTCATTTTCACTTCACATTATAACATATTATTTATCGTAGTAGCCACCATCGGATCTCAAGATTCTCCTACGCGCGTTCAGGACGAAGCGTTCTTCTATACATAGACGTATACTAGTTTACGTTTTTTTCCTGCAGAGGCAAGTAAAAATAATAGTGAAACTTCTGCATCCAAAATATGCCCCCCGTGCAAATTTAAATACATAATAAAAAATAAAAGAGCATAAGCAAAAGAATGAATTTCCGCTTGAAACACGACTTTAAGAAGTATGAGGATCGACTGGTGTGCTTGGAGTCAGAAAAGTGTATTTTTATTAGAGTATTCTAATGGTAAAAAACAGGGTTCATATTAATAGCACATTAACATGTTATTGTTATGTAATATATTTTACTAGATGCTAAACACCAATCCCCAATCATTATCAAATATACATATTCATAAAGGGTGTCAATGTAAAAATCCAGTTTGTGTAAGGCCCTTTATAGCTTGCTGTTCGCTGTGAGCTAAGGCTCCGTGTTGAAGACCTTCATTTGACCTATAATGGTTTACTTTAACAAATTGTGACTTGGATGGAGAGTTGTCTCATTGGCACTCATACCACATCTTCTTATATATATTTACAAGTCACAAAGTGTTACTTACATGTATACGATATAGACAATTAACGACTATAGACAACTCTCATTACTAAATATATTTTAACTAATATTATTAATATCCTCTTATTAGCTGATACAATTTAAACATGTTTAACCAATGGTGAAAGTAAGAAAAATATTAACAGACAACAGATTAAACCAGGCTAATGAATCTTCATTTCAATACAGATGTCTTTATAAAAAGCATTGTAATATATCTCTATAGGGACAATTTATTTTATATATGGTGTTGAAGTTAATCATAAATCGAAGACTTCAAAGTATTTTTGCAATATTTGAGGTTATTTTAATAAACCCGCGAGATGATCGCGCGATCCTCATACCAAACTGATATAAACTGTTACATTAATGTGATCAGCTTTAACAACACCAGTTATTTATTTTCACTTTCGCCTGCTATAACTGTCAATCAACCTAACAATATCAATACAAACAATTTATTTTCTTTGTTTGTTGATGAAGTCCCAGACTAACACATATGGCAGATATCCGTTCTTCGTCAAAAATCCGTTTCCTAGGAGATCAGTGAATATGATATTTTTCCCTTAAGGTTACGAATGTTTTACATCTACAGACTAAAACCTGTTGTATTGTCCGCTTAATGTCCCTCATGATTTGTAAAGCAATATTTCTTCAAACACATTATTAATCATTTTGAAAAACAAAAATTGACATTATGGAATTAAAGTCCTTGATTAAGTTAAGGTGATGTGATAGCCATTTGAAGAAAGCTATTATCGGAGAAGTATATTGACAACTATAAAAAGAAAATTAAAATATTTTATATTCACTGAGTAAAACCGAATACTATATATTTATTGCAAACATGTTCTCCTACATTTGCTTATCATTAATCAGTACAGTAATAATACAGTTGATAAGTTTGGCACCGTCTGTACTGGGCAATTGACTCTATTCTGATTCTAACTATCTGATTCCAATAACCATACATCAAAACAAAGTATGTCTGATAGCAAACCAAACGAAGCATATTATACTATGAAAACAATAATTTCAAAATCAATAAGGTGCCAGTTTGTAAGTTTTCGTATAAATACATTTTTATGTCAGTGAACAACAACAATATCACTAAAAAAAAATTAAAATAAAAACATTGTGATGTGTTTTTCGATCAAATATAGTCAGTGTTTTTTTTATTCTGGTTGAACTTACTTATTGAATCTTAAAAAACAATACATCTAGAGGTGTAATAGGTGTGTGTAAGTTTTTAAAAAATGTGTTCATTTAAAAATGTGCTTAATGTGTTTTTGATATACATATATGATAATTCTATGCATTTGTAGTTTTGTAAAATTACCTATCTATATCAATTCGTTCAACCAAAAATATAAAAATGTTTTCAAATGATCATTCTGCAAAGTGGAAAGGGATTAAAAAAAGTTGCAAAACTTATTTCCCAATTCACTATAAAAAAAAAAAGTTTAAACTAAAACTATAATAGAATTCCGATCCAGTTTCAAAATAAAAGTTTTGATGGTTTTTTTTTGGCTCTAAGATATACTGCTGCTTTTGTGTTGATATTTTGTACAGGGTTTTCAATTGCAAATTCGAGTTGATAACCTACCTGACAGTGTATTTTATGTAATAGAACACTGGGCTTAAGATTGTGTAGTGGTGTTTGACAATATTGTACTTCCCCTTTAAATGATTTAGTTTTATTCTTATTTTTCTCTAGATTTGATAACGGCAGAAAAAAGTATGCGTAAAATACCAAATAACAGTGACAATGCAAGGTTATAGTACGGTGTTTGATGTATGTATCCGCCCACTGAAAACATCTAGATAAAAAATTAACGCGAGATACAAGAATCGTGGTGAATTAGGCATCAGACGCCAAAGTAAATCTAATTTTATCCAACGTTGAGTAATAAATGACCGCTTAATAATACGACTTACAAATCAGTGTGTTTAAGAATCAGGCCTCGGAAGACACTATTAATTCTTATTGATTGCTTGAATAAAATGGCTGAAAAAAATCTTAAATAAAGAGAGGGTTGAGTAGTCACAAGACTAGTAGCCGTGTGATATGTATATATGTGTGTGTCCTATGTCGGGAACTTCTGTAATGATTTTTTTGTAACCTTTTTAGAAATAAGGTTTCATTGAGTGTCTTTGCTTAATGTAGTGACGATAACTTGTTAAGGAAGATAAATTGAGACGACGACCTGTATGCGATGTATAGCATGCAAAATTATAAAAAAATATTTTGATATTGCTCATCTGATACCAACATTACTCTAATATAATACTTATTGATACATTTACAACTATGCATAGAAACTATTTTGTGTCAACTTTGTACTACCTTCTTGTGTGTTCTTTCTTATGGGGCACGAGTTAATGCTTCTATAACTTTATTGGTAATCTTCGATGTAAAACACATATATTTGTTTTATACAAATAATCCCAATTGCCGAAAAATTGAATTTCTCAGACAAGAAATAAATTACCTGTAAACAAAACAAAGCTTTATCCTCAGTTTTATTTTATGGACATACGGTTATAATTTCATTATATTATACCTTCTTATATTTATATAATAAAGACAATAAAAGCATAACCGGTGTTCAAAATTCACAAATCAACTGAGAAAGAAACGAATCTCGGTTACTAACTAAAACCGAGGGATATTAACTACACATCTTCTTATATCTATATACCGTTAAAAAAACGTAAAGGAATTACATTAACAACTTTCTTGTTTTTGTATAAAGACTTGTTGAAGAATGTATTCTATACTGCCGTTATCGTATAATTATACCTGATTTTGTTGTAGTAAAAACCTTATGTAAACCTTGAAAATATGTGAACTCTTATATTCAATCGATTTATGACTTTTAAACAGCGGTATACTATTGTTATAATGTCAATTATTTTGAACCTGTTATTTTGAAATATAAAAAAGTTTTTTTCTGAAATATTGTTTAAGCGTGCATTTTTTTAATGAAAATGATAAAAGCCTGTGAACTACAAAATAAACGGATTAAATATTGCATTGTAGGATGCACAACATGTTCTATATAACTTTCAATGATGCATTCAAGTCATCTACATATATATAGAAAATATATATCTGAACAGACAAACTATCACTTAATCATAACAGGAGGAAATTGAAGCTTGATGCACAAGTAATGTAATAATAGGAGCAAATCAGTTTGATGTCAGACAGTGATTGGATGTTATCGCATCATTTCATGTTAATCAAAAGTTATACAAAGATCACAATGTTAACACTAGACTGACAAATGTACGTTTACTGTCAATATACTGAATGTAAGCTAATATTTTCTTGTTTATTATCGACGAAAGATAATATAAATTGAAGAATAAAGTTTTCGAGTGAGACACCATTAGCTGTAATTCAACGAAATCCCAAAATTTACTGATCATGGTCAATCAATGGCAATTTGTTCTTCGCTACAAGGCCTTAAATATACATATTGTTTCTAAAAGACAAACTGTCTCTGATATACACAATGTATCTAATAAACAAACTGTCTCTTATATACACAATGTACATAATATACCCACTGTCTCTAATAAACAAACTGTCTCTATTCACGACAAGGCCTTTAAAATACACAATGTCTCTAATAAACAAACTGTCTCTATTCGCGACAAGGCCTTACATATACACAATGTCTCTAATATAAAAAAAAATGTATCTAATAAAAAGTAAGATCACAAAAATACTGAACTTAAGTCCATAATCACATGGCAAAATCAAATAACAAAACGCATTAAAAACGAATGGACAAGAACTGTCATATTCCTGACTTGGTACAGCCATTTTCAAATGTAGAAAATGGTAGATTAAACCTGGTTTTATAGCACTAACCCTCTCACTTTGATGACAGTCTCGTCAAATTCCGTTGTATTTACATTGATGCGTAAAATAAACAGACACAATAAATAAAATAGTCAAAATATGGGTACATCAGTCATCATCGTATAACAATTTTAAAAGGGACAATTTAACAGAACACAAAAAAATCTATCTACAAACAGATTCATTGATTTGTGTGTCTGACGTCAGAAATTTTTTTATACGTCACATAAATTTGTCGTTAAATGTGCATGCAATACAATGTATCTAATTATCACTAATATTGATAATGGTATTATTATAGTTTCATGGACTGTTTACCCTGTTCACCATTGGGACTGGGGTTGGTTCCCCTCCAAGTATCAGTTCTACTACGGTGTTCTTTAAAGTTTACTTTTTGGCAGGTACATACAAAATGGCACTGTGTTTTATCAGAAAATCTGCTCCTAATAACATGTCGCAGTCTATAGGTGCTACATACAGTCTCTCATTAAATGTTAAGTGTTGTATTGAAAATTCTACAGGATTTGTTATTCTACATGTCATAAGCATGTCTCTGCCTGCACCATGCATAGTAGTTTCCCTGATTATGTAAGGTTTCTCAGCTAAAGTTTACAAAAACGCTGTCCTTTAAGATGGTAACCTCTGACCCAGTGTCAATCAGAGCATTAACTTCTCTATCTTGGATTTTTACTATACATCTCAACAGGTGTGTAGTTCCTAGAGTACCTACTGAAACCCTTTTTGTTGAGCTTTCTTCTAAATCATCCTGTATGAAGTTGTCATCGTCAAACTATACCCTCCTTTCCTCCTTAGTGTTCTTTTTAGGCGTCAACTGTTTTGATTGTTGACGGTTGTTATTGTGTTTAAGATCTGGACAGTTTCTTTTGTAATGGCCAGGTTTGTGGCAATAATAGCAATTATTATTATACCATCTCTGGTTCTGGCGTCTGTCACCTGAATTATTTCCCCTGCCACGCCCTCGGCCATAGTTGCGTCTAGGCGAATAATTGTAAGATCTGTTGTCTTGGTTTGGTGACCTAGGACTTGGACTGGTTCCCTGTCTAACAGATTTTTCCTGAGCCAAACTGGTTACTGTCGACATCATTCTCTCAATATGTTCCTCTATACGAGAGAGACGGGTATCCATGCTGGACTAGGAGCTACCAACACCCAGAACTACTGGTGAGTTACCTGGTTTCTCTGAACTAGACTCATGTACTGGTTTACCAGGTTTTTGAATGGCACTGACTGCCTTTCTGGTGTGTTAACACCATCTTATCATGTCCAATGCTGCATCCATAGACTTTGGTTTAGAGATACAGGCTTCGGTTCCAGCAACGGTATCATTGCAACCCTGGCAAAATCTCATAATTGCCTGTTCAGTCATCAGTTGTTCACTGTATCTGCTGTAGGCTCTAGTGGCCAGAGACAACACTCTTTCCGCCCACTCCTCCAAGGTTTCTTTTTCACCCTGTGCACTTGTCTGGAACTGAACCTGGGAGGTTTCTGGCAGTTCTTGATGACCAAATCTCTTATTCATATTAGATATGATTTTAGTAAAAGTAGCTGATTTGTTGTTATCCAGCATTAAGGTATAATACTCACTGGCTGCATCATCCAGACATCAGCAGAGCTGTTCGTTTTTTTTTTTTTGTTCGACTGTCCACTCAGCAATCTTAGCGTAACCAGAGAATTTTGTGTAAAAGGCTTTCCAGTTGCCTTTCTCATTGTAGCGGAGCGTTTTAGGAATCGAGGATAGAAATTGTTTTCAATCTTTTTGTTCTTTTTAGACTGACTCCTAGAATGTCCACTGTCTGTCTCAGACTCTGATTGTGATTCTCTGGCAGTAAGGCTTTTCCTAGAACTATGTCTACTATGTGCTGGAGAGGTCCTTGCACTTCTCATAGGTGAGAAGGCTCTGTGTGAATGATCACTCAGGTAAGCAGGTGCTGACCTACGCTTAGTACTGGTCTGACGGTATGGTGAAGCATCTGACGTGTCCGAATCAGCTGTATAATAACGACCTGGATCACGCCTACGCTGTCTCTCGTGATAATCACTATCGTACTCCTTTCGTCTTGCTGATGGTTGGTTGTTTTTTGCTGGTGGTGCTCCAGATGATGGAAGTTGTTGCTGCTGCACAGGTAATGTGTGTGACTATGGCTGATAAGTACTTCTGTCTAGAGACCTTGAAAAGGTAGGCTGACCCATGGCTGGGTACGTTATACTAGACATATTTTGTTGGTTAAAGGACTGTGTTGGTCCTTGTGGTAGTGATCCAACCCTAGGAGGTTGAAACATGGAAGTTGGGTGCCCAATCGTTGTAGGTGGTTGAGTCCTTGGTACAAAATTTGGTGGTTGATACCCTGGTTGTTGGTAAGCGGGTTGCTGTTGATGCAGCTGCTGTTGAAGTAAGGAAACCGGTGCAGTAGCTGGATTTTGTTGTTGTTTCGGTTGTGCATAGCTGTTGATCCCAAGTTGAAGCTGGGCTAGCCGTTGGTGTAGGCTTTGTACCTGTTGTTGCAATTGCATATCTTTGTTTTATCTGGCAACATAGGCTGTTGAACCCTGTTGACTCATTGCTGTTGGTTGGTGGAATCAATCTGAGGTTTGGAATGAATGAATACTTTATTCTCTTAAAACAATTGTTACAGCGAGCATATACATATTAACAATATAAAAACTTATATAGCATGTGTGAATTACATATACATATATAAAGTGATACTAAGAAGTTCTAACCAGGAGAATACCTGTTGAGGACTCGGTATATAAGTTCGAGTTTGTAACGTTGGTGGTTGAACCCTGTTGACATCGCTTTGTATGTTATTAGTACCAACTTGGTATTTGTTAGTTGAAGGTATCACTGTATCATATTCGTTGAATTGTAGTCGACGGTGGTAGTTGTCCTGTTGAATAGGTGGTTGGAACGGTTAAACACTTTCAACTAATGTCGTCTCAGGCTTGTATATATCCCTTTGTTGTTTTAAAGAATGTCACTATTAAGAAATCTGTGATATGCCGGTGAAGCCTGTTGAAGATGGCTAGCTTCCTGTTGATCTTGTTGACGGTATTGTAATCATGTTGAACACTTAGTGGAAAGTGGAGAACATGATCATTAGGCATATCATCACTTGTGACTGGTGTTATATCTTGTCGTTGACTGTTATTGACCGTTTGAGGTCTGTTGATAACCTGTTGGGCTATTTGTTGCAAATTAGTCACAGGTAGTTCTTGATGAGTATCCATTGTCAAATGTTGCCTGATGTCATGGCTGTGTGAGGTCAGATCGAGAACTTGTGGTCTTTGTAGGCTTCCTACAAAATCCCGTTGTTCATGTTGACGTCGAACAACCATGTTTGTCCTAGGGGAAGGTGTCAAACTATCCATATCGGAAACATCACTGAGATGTCCCAGATCACCAAGCAAACTTTCTATTTCCCCGGAAACCTTCTCTATTTCAGACTCAAGGACTGATTGCAATGCAATAGGCGAAATTCTTTGTCCGAAATCAGGCTGTTCAATCGGTTTCAGGTATGGATTGGTCTTATAGGAATTTGTCTGTGTGGTATCCCTACTAGCATGGTGTTCTTCAATTCATTCACTGACCTTGCTACCAAAATTACACATCTCTGCTATCCTTTGCTTGTTTTCCTCATGTTGTTGAGCAGGAATTGGTCTAAAATATGTTGAATCTACATATGCCTCTGACATACCCATGGCTTGGTCAGAACATACTTTGCGCAAAGGCGCGTCTCTATTATCATGTGTTTATTTCAGACTCAAGGACTGATTGCAATGCAATAGGCGAGATTCTTTGTCCGAAATCAGGCTGTTCAATCGGTTTCAGGTATGGATTGGTCTTATAGGAATTTGTCTGTGTGGTATCCCTACTAGCATGGTGTTCTTCAATTCATTCACTGACCTTGCTACCAAAATTACACATCTCTGCTATCCTTTGCTTGTTTTCCTCATGTTGTTGAGCAGGAATTGGTCTAAAATATGTTGAATCTACATATGCCTCTGACATACCCATGGCTTGGTCAGAACATACTTTGCGCAAAGGCGCGTCTCTATTATCATGTGTTTATAACGGGCTGAAAATAGGCGTCGACTGCCTGTCCATGTCTCCAAATGCAATACTGGGGTGCTCTGCGCCAGCATGTTCCCTAGTTGGACTAGATTAAAAATCAATCAATCCCAGGAGACCCTCAGTTACTCTCAGATAAGGAATTTGTTCTAAAACCTCCCTATCAATATGAATCCCTTTGTTCCTGATATCCATAATTTTATTTCCTATGGCATCCCCTATGCCAGGCATACACTTCAGTACCACCTCAGTACAGGTGTTTATCTTTATAGTGTAGTCTCTTGCGCTTTCCATAATATTGGTATATTATTAAATTTATTAAATTTATTTTACTTTATTTCAATATCAATTACAAAGCAATACTAAATATTCAATGTAATTAAAGCAACAATAAATCTTTTTTCAATATAAAAAAAGTCAACATAAACATGTATATTACACCGTTATACAATATGCATAAACACCGTGTTTGTTTACATCCGTAATCCAAGATGGCGCCCAAATTTCGCCTCAACAAACCTCGCGTGACCTCGCTATCAAACTATAGCAAACTTTCAAAAAGTTTTTCCAGGCCCAAAAACTAGTTAATTACGATGTAATTTTCCTTACTTTCACCCAGAAAGTAAAACACAGGACCTGGTATGACTCTTTAGGACTAAATACCAATTCTCAAGGTTGACCACCCGCAACTACCTCATGGTTAAAGAACATCAGTTGTTCGACCTGTTAGTCAAATGCGTTTTGTTAAAATGTACTTTTTCACATTTTTTATCTTTTGGAAAATGTTGTTTGTGCTGTAATTAGACCCTTCTACAACGAAATTTGTTTTACATGCACACGTATAAAATTGCGGTTTTTATCCAACGCTATGATAGGTTTGAACGTACTTTTCAATTTAGACTTGTTTATATTTTTTCGTTTGGGCTTGTATCATATTTTCCCTCTAGTTTTTATGATCCGTTCATCCTACTCTGACTCTTTAAATTCAAGAGTCTATTCTAAATTGAGATAAATTATATGGCCTTCCAAATACCGTTTTGATCCCTAACATCACTGAAGAGACATCTATTGTCGAAATCCGGATTTGGTGTACAAAAATAATTTGCACGTTTTGTTTGTGGTATAACATCTTTGCTGCAAGTTTATTGTTTTTCTGTCTAGAATAACATTCCTTTAAGATCCATTTTGTTACATCTTGTGATCAATTTATTTGGCAATCGCCAATGGCAGTCAGCAGGGTTAAAGAACATCAGTTGTTCGACCTGTAATTAGTCAATTGCGTTTTGTTAAAATATACTTTTTCACTTTTTTTATCTTTGGAAAATGATGTTTGTGCAGTATTCAGACCCTTCTACAACGAAATTTGTTTTACATGCACACGTATAAAAATTGCGGTTTTTATTCAACGCAATGATAGGTTTGAACGTAGTTTTCAATTTAGACTTGTTTATAATTATCAATAATATACACATATAACGAATTGCAGAGAAACAGTATATACACTGTATTCAATAATTACTATTATAGAAAATGTGTGCTCTAACTAAATATAAATTTCTGGTGCATCTTTAAACCTTTGGGTATATATTTTATTTATATCTTATATTTTTTTCTTCATTTTTTGCTAAACAGACATGATAATTAATATTTTATTTTTTAGAGCAAACTGTTATCTGAATAAAAGTTTCCAGAAGCTACACTTCAAATTATTTTATTATTGTAGCTGTGCTTACATGGGTTGGTGGGTTCAAAACCAATTTTAATTTAAAGAACAGTGTGCTACAAATGGACGCCGGAAGCGATTTTTTTTTTTTTTTTTTTTTTTTTTTTGAAAATCTTTGTATCATTAAGTCTTATTGTTTATCAATTTTAAAACATGGTATATTATCCTAAATACAACTACAAATGTATCTACTTATTTCTGTATTATATCAACGACGTCCATATAAAATTCCCGTCATGTCTGCTTTGTTTTGTTGGGTTCGTGTAACGTTTTAGTTTCTATGTTGTGTTTTGTAACGTGTTGTTTGCTTTTAGGTTTTTCAGTGCCATGGCACTGGCAGTGTATTTTAAGCTTGTGATTTTGAATTTAACTTTTGTATGTATCGCCTATCTTTTTCTAGTTTGTATATCTTCCGTATATACTTTGAATAATGACACAACTCATGCTGGTCAATGTATTTTTGAAATAGACATATTTCTTGTACAGCTTGATCCTCATTGACTTGAAGATTGTTCTTAATTTTTTAATTACGATGGACCAAACTATCTGTGAAAAGATCGCACGACTATTGTTTTGAAATGAGTTTAAAATGAAATGTATTTGACATTAAAATGAATAAATAACAGAGTGACTGATGTATTGATTAATGTGATATTTAGACGTAGTGCTTATAATATACGTCTTAATCACTGCTGACCACTCTTCATTTAAAAAACCATTTATCATAGCAGTGTCTCAACAGGAAAGGCATTGTCTATCAACGGTCGCTAAATATTGATGTTTATCCAGAAAAAAAGGCAAACGCTGGTTTTTGCATTTTCTACTACATTTATTAGTTCTATTAGAAAAGAACTTTTATGATCAACATATTCTATTTCTATGAAAGAATAAACATACTTCAAACGTTTAAATAATAGAATACTATCAAACTTCAACTATAGGACACTTTAATATATTGTGTTATCGGTTAAGTGGGAATAAAAAATTAGATTTTCAATAGACAGAGAAAAAAACAACAGTTTATCATATAGGAAAAAAATCAGATGCAAAGTCGTAATTCTCTGGTCCATTATCTCAAATTTAAATGATAAGAGGATATTTCATTTGCATCATTGGTCAAATATCAATTGTTTAGAACTTTGGCAAACAATCGCAATGTGTGCGCTTTTTGAATAATCATAAAGTATCGTGCATAGATTTAATAAAAAATATTATTGTATTGTTGTTTTCCATCGCTTCTTTCCTGATACAGAATCCCCTTTTTCAATATATAGTTATATACACAGAGATATCTATGTTTTATATTAAATGTTCCCGCAAAAAGGTGTATTCATATTTTTATGTCTTTTGTGATTTGGATAATTAAGTGTGTTTGGCAAATCATTTCTATTCTTTGATAAATGTATTCACAGTGTTTTCTAAACTCAGCTTATTTAGATACTCCTATAGTGTATTGACAACTGACTATTGTGAGAAACCGTATGGAGACCTATGGGTACGTTTTGGTTCATTTTGTGAGCCATTTAGGTTGCTACTTTATCAAAAAGACTACCTTTGCAACATTTGTAAATACTTTTGCGGACTTTTTGGTCCCTTATACTCCTCAATTTAAACCTTATTTGGTTTTCAACTTTATATGAAATTGTTTTCTGAATGGAAATTTGAATCATTTCGGAACTAAATGATAAGATTGATACCCGAATTCTTGAGCATTACTCGTGTTCATCCCTATTTTTTTTTAGAGTTTTGTGGTCTGTAGCTTGAGTTATATTAAGTGAAATATTCTTATTCTTTTTTTATTATCTTTTATCGTTTTGTTTAGTTGTTTGAATTGTTTTCAATCGGCATCATTATTCGATTGCAATCTGTGTTTCTATTCCCTCTGTATTGGTGGTTCGTGATGCGCAATGTTTTTATTTCGCAAAGTGTCTCTAATTTCATAAAGTGCATTAAAAAATTAATATGAAAATGTCATACGAATATACAGTCTTGATTTCATTACAATTAAATAATTTCATATTATCAATGAAAATACAAGGAATGCTTTGCAAGGATACATTGAAGAGCCTATTTTGCTTTCGAAGTAAAGGTTTAACGCCATAGCAAGATTATGAACAGATATATTCCATCATCTAACTAACTGAAACTACTGTACACAATGTAACTATACATAATGTATGACATTATTTTTAACTAATTGTTTTTTAAAAAGCAAGTCTTTCATCAATTTTTAAGTCATTAAAAGCGATTCTATGAAATTAAGATCGAGTATCTCCTTGGACACATATATTTAAGATATCGCAGGCAGTTGGCCAGTTGGTTGCGAACGTTTTAAGTGTACATAATAGTATTATTTTAGTTTATTATCGTTGCGGTAAGGATTCCAGAAACATACTTGTTTACAGCAGTGCAAAGGGACATCACATTTACCGGCAAGTGATCAAGTTCTGAAAACTTCATCATCCGAAAGAGATGTAGGCAGTTAGAGAAAACAAGCTTTTGTCTCAGCACATGTTTTTGGTGAGCACAGGATTCAGCTCAAAGATAGGGAAACAAATGTTTGCATACACACGAACAGATATATAGAAAAGGGAGGGACACTATTATAGAATGTAAAAAAAACAGCAAGCCATTTTACGTTTGAATCATCTGATATACCATACCTGCTATTTATTTTCGTCAATTAAAAGTAGTGTTGTCAAATCGTACACTTTTGCCTAACCGGTTACTCGGATAATTGTTCGACCGATTAACCGGTTAACCGGGAGTTTAAGTTGATGTTTGAAGGCCTTATCTATAGTGACCTACACATAGATATAAGAATATGTGATATGAGTGTCAATGTGACGACCTTCCATCCAAGTCATAAATTAACGTTTTTATAATACGATGAATTGAAGTTTGTCCTTTGGTATTATAAAGCTTGTCTGTGAAGATTCCTGGCAAAGTTTGACTTTTAATGACCAAATACACCTTCTCAACTATGGTGTTTGTACTAACTTCAGATTGAAAAATAAAAAAAAAACTTCTTGATCTCGCAGAATTTTAATATGTCTGAAAACGATGAGTCTTTCATTTTCTCTTGTTGTCTCCGAAAATAATGTGAAGTTTTTCAATTTGAAATGATTAAGTCAAAGCTTGTTACTCGTACTATATAAGTTGAAAACCAAGTATACATTGATTCACATGAGGTTTCATTTCGTTTAAAGTATGACTAAGCCTTCCTCGACGGAGATTGCACATTCAGATGTAAGTCTACACAACATAAGAACAAAAATGAAAAAATGAAGTAAATCGTAAAATTTCATGGTATTACTGATTTAAAGTTACATGAAAAACATGTATACTAATTATGTTTCCTTAAGATCTTGCCCCGAGCTGAGAGACAAGTTCTAATTAATTATATATTTTTTTATTAACAATAGCAATCAATAAACTGGACAATTGATCTTTCAAATTAATTACCACGACTATAATGTTTAAAGAAAACATAACTTTTTAATAATTTCAATATACATTTACATCAAATCAATCAAAATTGATTAAAAGTCCAGTTTACCGGTAAGCGTTTTTGGTATTCGGTATTCGGTCGTTCAAACAATTAGTGTTGTCAGCGATTAACCGGTTAACCGGTTAACCGCTGACAACACTAATTAAAAGATATAAATTTTACTTTTTATTGACACTTTGACTTATATTAAGGTTGCCAATCATCACGTTTTTTTCCTTCACAAATCTGAAATATTTCGAAGTAATCATGTATATTTCACTTGATAGTTATTAAGTTGATTCTGTCGTTGATTTAGGTCGTACTCTCTGTTCAGAGCTATAAACTATTCGCCAGTATAATTTTCTGTCTGATTGTTATAGCAATATAACTAAATAAATCAAGGCAATTTTTACTTTAGATGGTGTAGATATAGATCAATGTTTGCTATAATGTAAAACAAAGCATACTATAACTTGATTTATTGTATATTACTTCAACACTTCATTAAATCAAATCAGGCGGTGAGATCTTACATAACTTCTTTATCGAAGATATTCATTTAAAACAAGTACGTTTACTTCTCCTGTTCCTTTGTATGTATATCTGGAATATTGCCTAAAGTTTGACAACATCCATGATTTGAATGATTCTATCAGTAAGCTGTTCCGAAGAAGTCTATGGATTTGTTCCTTTTAACGTAGTGACAATCTAATCTATTCTATCTCAAAACAACAAATGTAACCTACTCTCGTAATTCAATATTGGAAACACAACGCTAACGTCTTCCACCAATACTCCTAGGGCATGACAGAATGAATCTAGTGTATGCAGCATGAAAAGCATAACCATCTGATTCACTTTAGAAGTTTCTCGCCGATTGTGTTCTTGATTATATAGTTCAGTTTTGTATACGAATTTGTGGACAGTTGTTTATTTGTAAGTCTCTGTAGACTGTTGATGCCATGTAGGTTCTGTCACTTTCTTGCTTATGAGATTGCTCGTTGGTAGCTAAAATAACTCAATTAATAAATTGTAATATAGTATATCTTTAAGGTCCTATTATCTAATAATGCAATGAGTATTTCGTTCATAACAAATTTTCATTTTCTACACATTCTCTTAATACTATCTTTACAAATCATTCAATATACATTCTGCACTGTATAAAGTACAACAACTAATTATTTTTTCAGCATCTCCAACTGTTATCGAACTTAAAAGCAGGAAACGGACGAACAATATTTCTGTTAATATCAGAGCTGAAACAGCATTGTATCCTGCTTGTATCAATAGCCTTCAATATTCTTGAACTAATGACCAAGCATCAGATGTAATAAATGTGATTCCCATTGATTAAGTAGCTCTTTAGACTGGCGATTATTTTCATAAGCATTTGTATATACAATGTTATGAATACAGACCACTGAAAACAAATAACAAATAACACTTGTACTACTGCATTGGCGTGACGAATTAAATATCAGACATCGCAATTGAATTTAATTATGTCAACTTGGAGAGATAAATAAAAACAAAATACTTTACTTGTAAATAAGTGTTCAGAGTAAATGTCTGGAAATCACTTTTAATTCTTATTGATCAGCACATTGCTTTAATAAAGAATAAAGTACGAAAAGGGCAAAGTTGGCAATTGAATCTATCATGTTGTGTCAGTTTTAAAATACATAATATTTCTTTATTATATGTATACATAAATGCAAAAAGACAAATAGTAAACATCAATCCTGAGAAAGTTCTTCATTCTTTGTGTTTTTGTTTTATCCAAATTAATCCGTATTTGTTCATCAGAATAAAAGACTCTCCTATTTTCTTTAAAAGTTTCTGCATTTTCATTCTTTTATTTTTATTAATAAATTCACTGACTCTTTTTACTATGATATGTTCTTGAAATCCTGTTCTTTAAATAGTTTTACAACGACAGAAATTAAATCTTAAATTATTTTTCGATTGTGTTCAACCCAAATCATTGAAGGAATTTTCACAACATTTTAGTTTTTATCGCTCGTGAAATAAACTGGTTACTGCCTTTTCTCTCTCAAACGTCACGTCTAGAATTGTACATATAAACTTATCAATGAAATTTGAATTCTGTCGAAAATGGTTGTATTCTTTTTCCCAATGAAGGATAAGGAATTTTAAAGACTGCTAACGAGATGTTTGAGGATGTCTATATCATACATTGATCAAAAACTCGCTGAGCACAGTTCGTTCAAAATGCAATCTATCAGACAATGTCTGTACAGGAAAAGGTCTGTGATTATCAGTATTGTATTCAATTAGTGTCTACAAGAGAATCCCAAATCTGATATTTACACTGTCCGTTTATACCAATTAATGCTTTTAAAGAAGCATTTTTCAGGAAGCTTAATTTGCTGTTTAAATAGAACCAGACATGGAAATTCAACGGCAAATATGTTTCTCGACATTTAACATTGGATGTTTTGTGTTGGCAGTGATAAGAACATGCATGACATGTGTATGTTAAGGATAATCCTAATAAAACATTCTTACCAATTGTCAATAGTACGTATTGGATTTGTGTCCATTATTGAATACTATAAATTCAGAAATTAATCGAGGTTTTGATTAATGCGAATAATGCGACTCCTTTAATATCGCAATAATCTATGATAAATGCACGCAATTTTCCGAATTTACTGTATTCTATTTATTGATATCACTTTAATAGTTTAAAGTGTACACTTATGTGGAAGTCTACTATTTATTTGAAATATCTAAATGGTTCATAAATCTTTTATTTCATTTCAAAATAAGTTTCTTACTTTATGACGTAAATATGACGTTTCGTCCCCGAGGGAATCACCAGCCCAGTGGTCAACACTTCGGTGTTGACATAAATATCAATAATCTGGTCATTTTAATAAATTTCCTGTTACAAAACTTTGAATTTTTCGAAAAACTAAGGATTTTTTTATTCCAGGCATAGATTATCTTAGCCGTATTTGTCACAACTTTTTGTAATTCTGGATCCCAAATGCTCTTCCACTTTGTACTTGTTTGGCTTTATAAATATCTTGATATGAGCGTCACTGATGAGTCTTATGAAAACGAAACGCGCGTCTGGCGTACTAAATTATAATCCTGGTACCTTTGATAACTATTTACACCACTGGGTCGATGCCACTGCTGGTGGACGTTTCGTCCCCGAGGGTATCACCAGCCCAGTAGTCAACACTTCGGTGTTGACATGAATATCAATAATGTGGTCATTTTAATAAATTTCCTGTTACAAAACTTTGAATTTTTTGAAAAACTGAGGATTTTCTTATCCCAGGCATAGATTACCTTAGCCGTATTTGGCACAACTTTTTGGAATTTTGGATCATCATTGCTCTTCAACTTTGTACTTGTTTGGCTTGATAAATATTTTGATATGAGCGTCACTGATGAGTCTTATGAAGACGAAACGCGCGTCTAGCGTACTAAATTATAATCCTGGTACTTTTGATAACTAATTATACATGTATAGAAATTGTTATAAAAAATCACTGTTTCCCTGAACAGATATTTGATTGTTTAAATAGGCAATGGTAACACTGTCTTTGAGGTTACCTGACCTCATCTCATTCATACTCGAAAGGGTTCAAATTGATACTCCTTTAAAAAAAGTTTCTCACATAAGTTTGCTTTGAGCATTCAAATAATGGTTCAAAGAAAATGAATTACAAATAGAAATGTATTAGTTAGGTAAATTTGACTACTAAGAAGAAATCCATTCCAATATTTTGTAAAACTTAATACTTGACATTAATTTGATAACAATGACAGTCATGTTGTAATCTATGGTACGAGTATTCCAATCTTGTCTAGACTTGGAATGAAAATGAGCTTAAAAAGTTACATGTATATAGTATACAATGTAGACACTTGTCTTCTGTTGACGTTGCTGAATTAACATCCTAATGTCTAATTTTAATTCGTTGATGGGCATCCGACATCTTTTTGTAATTCCTATTAAATACTTTTGATGAATATAAACATTAATTTATGCCGATAATATGAAAACTGTTACAAGCCGTATACCAAATCATCTGATCGGAGTTTGGTATTATTGTTATTGTACTTTTTGTTATCTTTAAACTCGTTTCTTGTATTTTATTTTAAAGGGTAACAATAGTGCGAACCTGTAATATGATATTTATATTTACTCATTTACATACAATGTTAGTTTTTGTCGTATGAAAACAAAAACGTGATAGTTCTTTCAGAACATCTGATTTTTAGGAGTATATTCTTGTTTTTTGTTTGGTTTTTTGTTTGGTTTTTTGTTTTTATTTTGTTTTTTTTTCAAAACAAAAAGTCAAATGTCAAAATAAAAATCTCAAACTCATCAAACGAATGGATAACAAATGTAATATTCCAGACTTGGAACATGCATTTTCGTAAATAGAAATTGATGGATATTATCGAAGAAAAGAGGAAGAGACAATAGGAGTATATCGTCGGTCACCTATGACACATACAATGCAAACATTCAACCAATTCATAATGGCTTTTATAAACGTACGAAAGCATGACTACCACTTCACCACTTGAAAACATTGATTCCAAAGCGATTTGTAAGCCACGACCCTCTATCAAGGACATCACTATATGAAAAAGTAAAATACTGAACTCCGAGGAAAATTCAAAAAGGAAAGTCCCTTATCAATGAAACGCACGCTTTTGAATATCGTTACCTTTGGAGATATTCTCCATATGAACGTTCTATGAACCTACAAAAAAGAATTTGAAATAGCGTAACGTTAACATTACGCTTATCTAAGAAAACTGACCCACAGTGTTCGAAAATACAATTAAACTTGTCAGCAAGGCTCAATATTACATATGTAGAACTACGGATACAAATACAAATCGTGTAACAGTTGTGATAATTTCATGAATCAATTAATTGAAACTTACATTACCGACTTAAAGATAAGTTAACAGATGTAAATAATTTGTAAAAGTAAATTAGTAATAAATATATTGGAAAAGTTGCAAGGAATGTTTTTTATTATCAGTTAAAAAAAATATTTTACATATATCGTAGGCAAAAGATTCAGATCTTTTATCAAAGCTTCCGTATATCTATCATCTTTTGTGTTCATATTTATTATACTAATTACAATCATAATATAAAAAAAACTTTGATCGATATATGAAAGATGATATAAATATATGTATAATCGGATTTTAAAAAGATCAGCCGGTAGCACTGTGCGTAAAATTTACTTCATTATTTTTCCTGTCAGAAGTGATATTTGTCCGTTAAACTTTATTTTATTTATAAAGATCTTGCAATTAAACACTCAACATCTACCTTCGATGCTCTATCAAAATAAACATTATGCATTCATAATGTACAAGAAATTTAGCTGTACATTGTATAAAAGTTTAGAAACTGGACGCACAGTTTGGGGCATAATCTGAAATGACAGTTCGTATCTAGTTTTATGTACATTTATTGCGAAATGTGTTTTTTGAAACAGTGACTTCCTGAAATAATAATATTTTTAAGTATTAGTAAAACAACTTGTCATAGATATTAGGCTCGTAATTTTGTACGGGAGAAGCGTTTTTGTCTACAGACACAAAAGGCAATTGAAAAGGAGTAAAATATACCCGAGGGACACCCAAACTTATAGATCGAAAATAAACTGACAAACCCTTAAAGAAGTTGCATTGCACGAAGTTAAGAAGCTTTGAGGATAACAAATTCCGAAAGGTTTTTGATAAATATAAGGTAATCTATTTCCAGGCAAGAAAACCCATACTTTTTTAACAATTAAATTTCGTAAACAGTTGATTTATTAGCATTAACATATCAATGATGATTTATGTCACATAACATAGAAGGATGACAACTGAGCTGTAAATTTATTGATGAGGTTTGGAAGTTTACCTACACGATTTATAGTGTGCCAGTAAATAATACTTTTTTTCCATTTCATAGTGAGCAACACTTTTTGATGGGGTACTCGAGAACAACTGCAACATACACGAACATATCGATAGTTTCTCATCTACATTCTAGTGTACCCCTCCGATATATATGTGATATCTTAAATAAAGGCAACAGTAGTATACCGCTGTTAAAAACCCGTAAATCGATGGACAAAAAATAAAATCGGGGTAACAAACTAAAACTGAGGGAACGCATTAAATATAAGAGGAGAACAACGACACAACATTAAAATGTAACACACACAGAAACAGACTTAGCATTAGACAAAATCCGATGAGAATAACAAATATAACATCAAAACCAAATACATGAATTTGGGATAGAAAAGTACCGTGACACGTCTTATAGTAATGTGACTTCACACTCAAATATAAGAGAAAACAAACGACATAACTTTAAAATGTAACACACACAGAAACGAACTATAATATAACAATGGCCAATTTCCTGACTTGGTACAGAAAATTTGTTTAATAAAACAAAATGGTGGTTGAACCTTGTTTTGTGGCATGCCAAACCTCCCGCTTTAATGGCAATGTTAAATATAACATTAAAATGACAACATAACATTACAGGACTACAATACAAATAAATAGGAGAACATAATAGACAAAGAAACACATGAATAATAGCTTACAAAAATCAACAGGTTTAAAATTCAATACGCCTGAAGCGCCTCGTCCATACATGACTTACCAGTGACGCCCAGATATGAAAGTTCCAAAGTCAAAACAAGTACAAAGTTGTACAGCACTGAGTATCAAAAGATCAAAAAAGTTGTACCAAATACGGTTAGGGCTTTCTACCTGGGATAAGAACATCCTTATTATTTAAAACAATTAATGCTATTGCAAACAGTAAATTTAATAAAAAAAAATGTACATTATAAAACTGAAGTATTAACTAATTACAAAAGAAAAAACGAATACATTAGATAAACCAAAACAAAAAATAGACACTCCCGACTTAGTCAAGGACTTAAACATCGGAAACAGGATGTCTCAAATCAATAGTGCACACAATGACCGGATTACCATTTGATATACAGAGAGGGAGAGAGAATGATTTATTGCAGATTTACGTACTATTCATTTTCATCTGTTGCAAGCCGTGCTTATATTTTTTTACATGAAAAATTTCAAAATTGTGATTCCCAACCAATGATATCCAAATAATGATATTGAAATAACATTGAAGCTGCAAATTAATTTTGACGTCAACCTGGTGTTCTCATGTTTTCTTGGAAGTATTACGCTGTTTATATATTAAAAACAAAGAGATTTGTAAGAAAATAGGATATGTTTTTAAGCAGAACAATGTTTTATAGATCTATGCTGTCGATGTTCTAGTGAGTCAGTGGCCCAGTAGTCAGCATTTTTATGTTGAGATGAACTGTCATTGGTATGGTCAGAATTATAAATTACTACTAGCTGTTTATAAAACAATTAACGTTTTGTAATACATGTACTTACAATTTTCAAATCAATGAATAGATTATCTTACCTGTATTTGTTAAACCTTTTCGTAATTAAGGGTCTTCAATGCTCTTCATCTTCTTCCTTCATTGGCTTTTTTCCCTTTTTCGATTTGAGTGTTATAAATGAGTCTTTTGAAGATGAAAACGCGTGTCTGTTATAACATTTTAAGCCTGGAATCTATATCTTTTTTTTTATTTAGGGGCTGGATTTTCTCGCTGTGTTAAAGACCCATTGGTGGCCTTCGGCTGTTGTATGCTCTTTGGTTGGTTTGTTGTCTTTTTGGAATACTCGCTATTTCCGTTCTAAATTTTATTATTTACAATGACAACTGTTACATGAAGTAAAATGATTACCAGTGAGGAAATATTTTACAATTATCTATAAAAAAATCTTCTTAATTCATTATTATATACTTAACTTGAATTTTGCATATTTACTCAAAAGTTTTTAAAAGTAGCTGTGCCTTACTGGTAAAGGTAAAATAAATCAAAAAGATCGCTTAAAAGCAATGAATTTGATTTATTAAAATTGGTTAACATACCGATTGGATCAATTTCAAGCGTAATATGTCCCTTTTTTAAGATTGTCATATAAATGTGTTTTATGCATAACTTATTGGTTTTGCACAATCGGATTGCCAATAATGCAATCTAAACCAGTATCGACAAAGTTAAGACAGAAACGAAAGTTTATTGAACTAGTATTATGGGTTTATTCCGTTTTACTCGATGATTTCTTCGTTTCTGTACTTTTTCTTTTGTACTCATGATGTAACATTTGTTCATTTTATATATTCATTTTGTTTTCTTTTGAATTAATTATTTTAGTTTAGTTCAAACATATTCATTTATAGTGGATTGGGAAACAAGTTATTGCGACTTATATTAATTCCTTTCCACATTGCGGCCGCGAGTGCTGCCTTGTAGCGGCATTAGCCTGCTCTTTTTCGAATTTTTCTGTTAGATATAGTGTCCTCATTATACCCGACTACAATATATTTGTCAGTTTTACCTTCAAGTTCCTATTTCTTTAATTTAACGTATTTTCTGAATAGTCAGATTGATAAATAATCAAAATACCATTCATTATAAATAATAATGGTTTAAACAGGACGTTAGCAACATTTCAATCACATCTTTCAAAACATTCTGCTTAGCTGTTCTTTTTTTCTGCATTATCTGTCCTGTATTTTTTAAATGATACTGTACACTTGGGATTAACGAAAGGTAAACGAATTAAGAAATCGGATATCACCAATTACCAAAAGAAAGAAAGAAGTACAGATATAAGGAAACAACGTTTCTATAACGAAAGCAACCAAATTACCAATTCGGATAAATATCTGTTATTGTTTTAAAATTTCCAAACTTCAACTTACAGTAGGTAATACTACTTCGAATTTTTATTACAAAACAGTTATGTAATTTTATCGATATATATTTGAGAAGTCCCATTGACTTGTGCGGAATATAAATGTCTCATTGTAACTACTACTTAGAGGGTTTACAATTGTATTAATAGTATTTTTTTTAACCTGTTCACAATAACCCTTCAATTTCCAAACAATGTTCTTTCAAACTGCAATATTTTCAATGCAGTCAATCATCCTCATACGATTTCCAATGGGTTTATTCCTTCTTTTCCATACATGAAGTAATATGCTTGTTTATAATTCAACGGAAAGGTAAAATTGATACCAATTTAATGTTGCTTTAAAATTTTTCTTGTAGTTTAACATTAAACTAATTTACTGAAGCTGAATGATATTCTGCTTGTGTACAATAAATAGCAATTTGTTGGCGTCTAAAACAGATTTAATTTGAAATTTAATTGACAAATCGAGAAAATTTTCATTAAAACAACTGAAGTCCGTCAAAAGAGTACATGCTCATATAAAAGACATTTCAATAAATTATATAGATTACTTTTGATTAGCAAATAATCTTAGAATGAAACTCTAAAAATCAAATATCACACAAAGAATAAAAAGGCAAATAGTTGACGTTCGACCGATTGTTCCTCTGCATTCAACTCAATTGGCCTGTCAACGCATATCTTATTTTTCAGATTAAAGCTTATACTATAGGGTCATGTGTCTTTGTACATATCTACGATGATTAGACTGGTATAGAAAACGAATAACTACATTTGTTCAAATGGAAATGAATACCATATAACAAAGTAACCCGGATTTCCCTGTACTAACTTCATAATCATATACCTTTTTCCAAGGGCATTGCCTTAAATGAATTCAAAGTCGAGTTTATTTTATGTAAGACAAAAAGAAACTAGTATACCTATTACTAATTCCTCACATAACGGTCAGTTTAGGACATGATTATGAAATAATTTCATATTTGAATATGAATTCAAAAAGCGAAATAGTCAATTTACATTTAGTAAATGATATCTAACAGTTCAAAAAAATGCATCAGAACATCACCAAATAATATCTAGACAGCCTCCCGGAAAAATTCGAAAAAAATAATCAATAGAGGTACAATATGTCTATTACTGTTTTGGTGAAATGTTTTTAACTGCCCTTTTCTGACACATTTCTTTTGAAATTTTACTTGCAGATCGAGACTCTTTAAATGCTTGTTTATTTCAGAAAGAGTCCCTTGTCTCTGCTGTATATGTTTGTGTAACGAGTTGACACAATTTTGTTTTGCTGTTAACCATCAATAATTTCGCTTTTATTTGAATATGTATCATTTAGAACTATTAAATATATTTTTTAAAGCGTTTTCCTTGTACTTAAACTGATACACGAAAGTTGGAACCAATAATTGGAATTGCATAATATTGAAAAAGAACTTGCAGTTTGTCGACATGGCGTAATTAGATACATTATTTTTATGAAATCAATAACATTTCGGTCGAGATTTAGAAAGGGTTTGACGAACTTCTAAAATGAACTATTTTTCTTTATATCTGTTCTTCTTGTTAGGTCTGTAACTCTGTAAGATGCTGTTTTGACTTATTCAACCTTCATTTCTTAATTAGATCATAGTAGCATCTGAACTTCATTACTGTTAGTTAAAGCCATCCTTCGTCAATTCTTACCTAATTTCACAAATGTTGTTTAGTCATAAAGCTATACTGATACACTGAATTAAGTTGTAGAAAGTAGGACATTTGTTTCATCGGATTATGTTGAGTAAGTGTTTTTAATTGAGCTTACTATTTAAAATGTCTCTAGTGGGTTTTTTTTTTGTATTCTGTTGTTCGATTATATTTGAAGGAGGCATATAAGCTCATAAGAGATGATCAAAACTAACTATTAAGGTTTTAGAAACTATTAAATATCGATTGAATCCTTAAAGGAATGGTACCGATTGCATTAACTGATAGAAAAGATTTATAATGTATGCATTATGGAAATCCGAAGCATTATGAAGAAAAAGACGGAGAAAACCTCGGATCGATGGCCTTCGAGAGGAGTATGACATTCTAACTGATGTTTTCCTGAAACATATACAAGCTGGTCAGATAATCTATCTCTGGTACTTCTAAAATTCTAAAATTCAAAAAAAAAATATAATGGTAAACAGAAAGTTTAAATAGCAAACTCATAAATGAAGGCGAGCAAGTTTGATAAAGATGATCAAACTAGCTCCCTCCGAACGAAAAAGTAAAATCACAAAAATACTGAACTTAGAGGAAAATCTAAGGAAATGACATATCCTGCTTACAATATTTCTTTAAAGAAAAATGAACACTTTGTCAATAAAAGATTTAAAAAAAAACATTTTATCGGAAATTAACAATTTGAGGACAGGTCCAATCCAAGGAGAATTTACACATTTTAAATTCCAATGTAAGCTAAAGTAATGATTGCAAAGCCCTTTTGTAGACGAGATTTATTTTTTAGATGTCAAATAGTATGTCGTTATGTTTAATATATAACGCAACGTGTTTCGCGTCAATTTCATGTCAAGAATTTAATAAACAGAGGATCTTGATAAAATATCAAGAAGGAAATAAAATTGTAACAGCAATCATGTCGAGAAGCGTTCAACATATGTTGTGGTCTGTAACAAAATAAACGAATATCAGTTCAAGGAAGGTAATGATATTAGTTTACACAATATTTCCCAAAGCACATGCTCTTGGCTTTTTTGGTGGTTTTTGGTGGGTTTTTTTTTTTTGTTGCTTAGTCTTTAGTTTCCTATGTAGTGTATCATGTAAAATAGAGTGTTTTAAAAAAAACTATTGCCGTGACATTGTCAGTGTATTTTCGAATTATGAGATTGAATGTCCCTTATGTGTCTTTCGCCTCTCTTTCACAATCTAGTTACTGTAGCTAAAGTATGAATATTATAGCAAGGTGGGAAGAAAAAGTAAAAAAAAAATGTTAAACATAATCAGGTTAAAAACGAATAAACAAAATGCTTTGGAGTGTTCAACGTGTATTTTCTTTGCAAACAAACACTGACACTGAAAACATTCCTTGAATAAATGTTTGGATTTAAATTTATTTTACGTTGATAAAGATAACGTTTACTTTTAATTAAACTGATGCCTTTTGTTGGCAGTAAATTTCAATTTCATTTTTTGTCATTGATCAGTTCAGTATTTGTAAATTGCCATCAGGAATAAAAACAAAGTTTATGAATTGGAATATCTCAGTGTAGCTTAGGAACACTTATTATCTATATTCGACGCGTCTAATATACTGCAGTTATATATCACCATAAATATCGTGTTATCCTGATGAATAAGGTTTTTACTAGTTTTATATAAATGATTGTGACAAAATCAGTTTTTTACGTAAATATTAATTTATGTTTTATTTTCAAAATATGCAATCTTTATGTTTTCTGTCTGCAGCAGAGAATAATATATTGGTGTAAAATGTAATCTCGTTTAAATGGGAAATACATGTAACAGTAGATTAGTATCAATTCACATTTGCTTAATAGAATAATATTTTAAAACAAGTACTGAATATATAACTGGCGAAAATAGACAATTAAGTGCAAAACAGGTTAAGAATGAAGAACGTAACAAATCCGCTGGTGAAAGAGTGAGTATCTGAAGCGTTCATTATATATTCTTATATATAAGGAAATATACCATATAAGGTCAATGTCAGAAAAATATCAACTTGTGTGTATGAGGCTGAGAAACTGGGGAAGGGCGAGGTTTATCCCTTAATGAACCCCTGACTGCAAAAAGTGTTCCATGATGAATTGACATTGAACAAAATATAGATGTGTTACTATATTAAGGAAAATACACAACTACATGTAGTTGCAGTTTAAAGCTGTTTATTTTTTTATTTGTCGAGTTTTTCTCATTGTGAAAGACCGTAGTGTTACCTATCGTTACTACACGCTACATCTACATCATTTGGTCTCTGGGGGATAAAAACTAGTGTTACACATAGTGTACTACATAGTACTTTTTAGCTCAGTTTTTACTATTAAATACCTTCCCATTCATAACACTATACTATAGCACTTGTCTTACAAAGTATTGATTCTACAGTTAAAAGGAATAAAATTGCAGTGACAACTTAATGAATTGACTATACTTGACAATGAACAACTCTCTAAAAGATTTGTTTTGTTTTACGATTGACCTAACACTCAAATTACTATTAAACTTTTAGGAAAAGCATTTAAGTTGTACACTTTCGGTAATTGAATTTATGATAAATACAAGTTCATCACATAGAAAAGAATAGATTTCGATGTATCACTTAATAATGTCAACTTTATAAAAATGAATGTTATCGTGCTCTGACTTTATAAATTTTCGTTAACATGCACATTTAAAAAAAAACAAAGTTAATTTCTCTTTTCTTATTTTGAAATGTCAGTTATTTAACTGTGATGGAACTAGATTTTGAAGTACACATCTCATTCAATGCTGTAGTGTCTTAGATTTTGTAACTCCAATAGTGTTACTGATTTATGTTAAATCATTGAATGTTAATTTAAAAAAATGTTTTTAAAAAAACGGTGTTGTTCTGAATTTGTGTTTTTCAACCTCGTGGGACATAATTAAATTCTCAAACCCAATGTTCTATCCAGTCTCTAATGGTTCTGTCGTCAATAAAGCAGACACGTCTGAGAATATCTTTTTTGAGTTGGTACATACGGTAAAATAAATTCAACTATACGTTTTAACATAATTAAATAATTTAAACTCTTTGAAATATTCTGATTGATTGTTTTTCTGCATTTCAAAAATACAGGTTTTTTTTATAGTCCATGGACAAATAGTGAACATTCAAAAGACATAAATATTACTATAATTTTTTCAAATGCGTCTGCCTTAATAAAGAAGCATCACATGCAGTTCTAAAACTCATTAATTAATGTAATCAGTCTACATTTGGAATCATGCAAAAAAACAACTTACGTCGAGGGAGACATTTTGCAATAATTATCTTTCCTGCATTATCGATATAACATTGCTTAAACGCTATCTTTTGAATCTAGACGTCAAAATAATTTATTTTTCACCTTCTACTAATGAAAAGTGCTAAGACAATATCTTTTAAAGGTTCATTACACTTTGTATTTTTATTTCTAAAGGATTGTAAAACTAAAAACAATATGATAACTGTGCTCAATTAACTTTTTTGAAAGAAGATATAATAACGACAATAATGCTTAAAAGAAAACAGAGAATAACTGCTTATGATTTATATGTTCGATAATTTTTCCAATAAGATAAAAAAAAAACCTAGTAAAACAGTAAATCCCAAAAAGTGAAATGTAACAAGCGCTGTGCGTTTTAAACATTTTGCTACAATAATAGAAACTATATCATAAAACGTAAAAAAAATTTGACAGGCAAGATAAATGAAAAAAAGGAAACTTACTGAATTTACAGAGGCTGTGGAATGTCGTTTCCGGTCCTGACCGTTGCAGTTTTTGCAAATCTAGTCAGATGAGGTGCCAAATAGTATCATTAGTGTATGCGGATGTTTCTGGACCCATGTTTTATTCATAAAATGCCTATGTGACCGTTACCGACTACGTAGGATTGTTCAGCCACTATGTGACATTTATCTACAAAATATAATTTAAAAAAAGACTCGTATATTGACTGAAAAGTATGATCATGTGTTAGGTTTCTTCGTAAATGTTAAGTTGTTAGATAATTGCCAAACACTTTTTCGTTTACTTTTCACATTAAGGTTCTTTTTAAGTTGAAAACTGTTCATGTTATGTGATTATTTCGTAAATTGAGGATTGCAATCAGATTTTCAACCAAAGTTGACGCTATACTTTTGACATACATTTACCTGAGGCTATCCTGTACTTTTGAGTCAAAATTCCGTCTAGAGTTAGAGATAGGGTTTGTTTGCTAGATATTTTTAGGCTTACGGTTAATTTAACTAAGTTTTCATGGATATAGGATGTGTTACCTAAAGTAAATGACAGGTGTATTGTTTTAGTTCAAACCCTCGAACTGAGAATGGATAAATAAAAAAATAATTCATCATGATTTATTTGCTACATTCATTTGTGGGTCTTAAAATGTTTGGTTTCGGGCGCATTTGATCAGAAAACAAAACAAAAATTATAATGCTGATCGATTACAAATTATTATTATTTTACTTTTTTATTACATAGAAGGTGAAAAGGGTGATTTTATTGGTTATGTGATAAATTTAGTTAACAACATTCAATTGAAGAATTCTACTGTTTATTTGCCCAAAAACTTGACTTATTGCATCTTTTATTCAGAACTAAGTCATGATTGTAGAAAAAAAATCTCTGTATACAAAATATTGCATGGAATATCAGCTTTGTTTGTTAATTTTTTTATCAGTGTCATTATCCTATCACAACTTTATATCTTTTAATCCTTTTATTTCCTTTAAATTGTCAAGCTGTATCCACTACTTGTCAGGAGAGATAAACTTCTACATTATCAAACAATAGCACGTTGACAAAAATTAGATCACAGTTTTTTTTTAATTGTATTAGAATCTTAAAACCAAAAAACGTTAGTTTTATCAAAACTCGAGAAAAAGATACATATATATATTGAATGTATATGTAATGTATGTTCATTGTCAAACTGTTCTACATCATATTTCCGAATCGTAATTTATCTTTATCATACTGAAGTAACTCGAATCGTGTAAGTGAAGGAAACACTAAGATCAATAACACGACTATAGATTACAAGTTAGAGTAAAATGAAGTGTACCTTTCACACCTCATTACCGTTCCCTTATAAACTGTTATTGTTGCATAAAAAGTAAAAACACAAAAAAACTGAATTGAGTGGAAAATTCAAGAAGGAGAGTTCCTAATTTAATGGCAAATTCAAAAGCTGTAACACATCAAACAAATGGATAACAACTGTCATATTCCTAAATTGGTACAAGGTGTTTTTGATTTGTCTTTTTTAGTATTTTTTTTAATATTATTTGGATTGGTGGTCCATCGACGTAAACCCGATATCTCGTTTTATCTGAATCAACGCTATTCTTGAATTTGATCATAAAATTGTCCGTTCTAAATCAGAACCAAAGTTAAGAAAAGGGGACTATTTTGCCATGTGATTATGGACTTTCCGAATTGGTTTTCCTCTAAGTTCAGTATTTTTAAGATCTTACTTTTTACACAGTGACGACTTATATTAGGGATAACTGTCAATTATGTCATTACAGTTACACGGAATAAGTATGATACACGGATGTTGATTTGGAGTCGCAAATCGAAAGAACAGAAGGGAAAGCAATTGTATTATGTAACATAAAGTAAAATTATAGAATAAATCAGCCAAGTGGTTATGCTTTTTATTTATAATGAAACTAACGATACAAACAGTATCGGAAAACTGGCACATATAAAGAAGACAATATCCTCCAATGGAGAAAAAAATAATTTCAGTTATTAAGCTATAGTTCTAGAAAACAAACATGGACAAAATGTTACAGCAACAAATCTGTTATCTCTATTAGGATGCCGTAAAACAATCGTTGACGTAAAAGTAATGAAATAATACATACAAATAATGTGATCAGTCAAATTTGTTTGCTTCATTAAATGTTAATCACGAATATGACAAGGCATCACATTCTTAACTCTAGATGGAAAATTGTGCTTAATGTGGCTAAAAAGTAACATAGATGTCAAAGTAGGTATATTATTGTGTATTGATGGAATCCCTCATCGGAGATTATCTCACGTTTCCTTTAAGCAATGTCAAAATTAGTGATATATTTTAGTCTTAACTTTCTACAGTTGACTTGCAAATCGATTTATTTATATACATATTGTTTTCTTATCAATTTTTTTATGTTGATTTGAATATTTCTGATATTTTGCTTGCGTTGTCAATAGTCTCGAATATCATAGTTTGTGCCGCTTTCCATAAAACAAGTGTTTGCCTCTTACCTTTAGTTTTTTCCAGTTTATACAGAATAATAAATCACCATTTTAGTAAAAGCTAGCAAATAGGTTAAGTACAATTACTATAAACTATTTGAAATAATTAAACATCATCATTTAAAACGAAAATAGATAGCAAGTAAACGAATCATTTATTTGCATGTCTAAGCTCCATTTCTAATACTAACCAATAGATATCTTTGATTTTCCCTTTAAGTTACATCGTAGCTCCAATATATGTATGAAACTTATTTTTTTACGCTTTCTATCACTGTATTTATAGTTCACAATAATTGTATTTATTTGTTAGTTTGTCGACACTCGTATTACCTAATGAATTTAATTTACTATTTGATGTCTGTAAATCTTCATTCTGCTTTTGTCTGCTAGCTTTATAATTAGAAGCTGTAAATCAATCTATCAGATTTCACGAGTTGATGTTTTCTACAATTAAATCAAGATGGCGTCTGAACTTGATTATGTGAATTACTGACCATCTTCATTAGTAGATAACCTCATTTTATTTTTGTGTGATTTCCATTAAATACTGCATTGACATTTACACTAATATTCTGTATTCGTGTTTTTCTCTTTCGAATAAACATTAAAGAAGAAAAAACTCATCACAAATACCAAGCTTATTTTGTACGCCAGAAGTGCATTTCGTCTACAAAGAACTAAACAGTGTGTTCAAATAAAACAAAACATTAAAAGGACAATTAAAAGACACTATTAAAGTACTTATGAAAATAAACAAACAAAAAGAGGGCCAAAAACTAAGAAATGTTTTGCTAAATGCAGCTAGGTGAGTTTATGCCGGGGGTAAAAGATCATAAGTAACATAACAATTAAAATTTTATGGACATTTAACATTTAATACAAATGTATGTCAATTTGAATTGGTTCAAGTAAATACAGAAGTGGCACTATAATGGTTTTAACATTTATTCTTTGTAACTAAATAATGAAGATAATGAGACAGCAGTAACCAAACGATGCAAATAACCAAGTGAAATGTATGTTACCCTATAATACTGTCTGTTGCCCACTTATACTGTATGTTAACCTCTTGTACATTATGTTTACCTCTAGTACATTATGTTTACCTCTAAAATCTAAAACTCTTGTACTGTATGTTACACTCTAGTGCTGCTTGTTGACCTAATGTACTATATGTTACCATTTAGTAATGTATATAAATATTTCTTCTGATTTACTATTTTTGCCCTCTAATACTGTATATTGACCTCTAGTGTTGTATGTTGCCCGCTTGTACTAAATTTTACCCGCTAGTACAGTATAATAATTTCTAGTTCTATCTGTTGATCTTTTGTACTTTGTGGAGACCTTTAGTACAGTTTTTCGACCTCTAGTATTTTAAGTTGACCTCTTTTTTCAACGTTGTCCACTTGGCCATTATGTTGAACTCGAGTACTGTATGTTGCCCCTTAGTACAGAATGATGACCCCTAGTACAGTATGTTAAATCCTAGTTTTATATGTTGATCTCAAGTACTGTATGTTGACTCATTGTACTGTATGTTGACTCATTGTACTGTATGTTGACTCATTGTACTGTATGTTGACATATAATACTGTATGGTGACATATAATACTGTATGGTGACATATAATACTGTATGTTGACCTCTATAACTGTACGTTTCCATCTAGAGGTCTGTTTGAGAATGTTCGATTGCTATGCATTGGCATTCCCTAAATATTCTTTTATTCATATATCAAGATTGTATCATGTAGTATTTATGCATTTTATTTTTTAAAAAATCAAACTCATATCTAAATATTCTTTTTTGGTTAACTAAGATTAATAAGAGTCAAATAGTGGTAAACATCTGAGTTAAAACCCGAAATACTTCAAGCAAACACTGTCCACATCTGACTTGAGACAAGCAATACTTTTATATTTTACATTATTGGTCCACCCATTTATGCATCATTTATTTTGTCTAAAGTCATTATTTATAATAAAACCGTATCGGGGTAGCTTATGAAATACAAAAAAAAAATATTCTAGTAGTTGATACGTTACACAACCCGAGATCAAAGGTATTTGTTATATGTCCTTATTACTCAATACAAGTACAATAGTTTCTGGTGGAGAATTGTTTTAGCTTAATAACTAGTGTTATACATGAGCTAAAATAAATTGAACTAACGATGACTTATTTTTAGATTAAGTGGTCACTTTTTCATCAAGTGGTATTTAGCTCAGCCCGAAGACTAAGTTTGAGATGAAAGTAATTCGTGTGTTGAAACATGTGCTGTTGTAAAATAAATCGTCTTTTAGTTTTATTTTGCTTTATTTTTATTAACTCGCAGGCAGACACATGTGGCAAGATATTTTCTTTCCAAGATAATATTCAACAGGGAATATAATCTTTGTTACAACACTCTTGATTATATGATGATTCTATTTAGAAAGACAGAGAACTAGCTATCTCAATTTCAACCGACAATGAGAAAATAAATATACCAGACAAAAAGCATATTTATGACATACATGAAAAGTGATATTAGACAAAATGTTTGAAATGCATAGAAAGTACGCGAGAAAACGTACAACTGTTATACAAACATAAAAAGTACTCGAAACAAAATGCTCATGTAAGAAATACGTTTGATTCATTAAACACTAGTTTACGCAAACGAAAAACGTTCTCGTGAAGCAATACACTGTTTCTTCATTATTAATCTATGCTTATAAAAAAAATAGATTTGCTTGATTGGACATACTTCTTTTCATGTCTCAGTGACGAAGACTCTTTTTTAATCTGCAATCTGAATCTTAATGATGTTACCTATGTCAAAATCACAATACGATAGTATTACCCTTATATACAAGTGTGCTAAATGACTGAGCTCTTTGCAAGAAAATAAAGATTAAGTCTAAAGGCTATCAACGAGTACGAAAAATACGTACATTAGATTAATCAATACGATTATCATGATATAACTATGCTGCTATCTAGATAATTTAGGTTTATTGTGGATTCCTGGAGAGATATAGTAATACGGCAGACTAGTTTACATGTATCCTGCTTCTTAAATTCGTATAGAACATTATTCTTATACAATAACATAACACTAGAAGTCAATATTCTATTTGAATATACCCATTTAACTCATTTTGTTAGAAGTTTTTTCAGCAGAATGTGTTTGTCAAACCAGTTGATTTAGATAAGCGTTCGTAGTTGTAACAAGTCACGTCACTTCAAAGATTTTAATTAAACCATATAATTGATTAATCACGAACTGAAAAGATATTTGTATCTGTTACGTAATAAGCATGACAATGTACCGAATGTCTCTTCAGATTCTTAATGACTACTTCTGCATCCTTTGAAGCTGCACATTAAGTTAAAGCATTCGGTTGAAGATACAGTTATTTCACTTAACGGAGAATATTTTAAAATGATACTTTACTAGAAAAAGTATATTCCATCAAGTTGTTGTTATCATTATCACATATCTGCTGTGTTATGACATAGAAAACATCTTAAAGACGAATCAAGTCAGGTACTCCTGTCTATGATGACAGAAAAAACAATAACAAGTTTTTCGGTAAAACGCGAATCGAGCTGTAGACCCCCAATAAAACATTGGACAAAATACAAATGTTCATTGTTAAATCTTTTTTGGTTGCTGTAATTTTGAATTTTTAATCTTGTTCTCTAACATACAATAGCAAATATAATTATTTTAAGGTTTGTAAAATCAAGATGATTTATTACCGCGAGATATAAAAAAAAACATTTCTTTTGATATTTTACATTCAACCTTTCATTTTTTCATATAATTTGTTTATAATAATTTTTCATTTTTTTAACATCTTTTTTGCATCATTTCTGTTATGTCTTTTGAATGGCTATCGTTTGATTCAATTTAAAACAGTTTCAAACTCCGTATTTCGAAAATTAAAAAGCAAGTTTTAAGAGAAAAATTACCATAAGACAAATGTTATTCAAGTATAAATAGTGTGATGATTTTAAAACCCAAATATGATATATATATATCTAATACCTTTGTGGTTCTTTAGATATTTGAAAACGCATTCAGTGCAGTGAACGCAAAAAAGTAAATCCCTAGGTATATTCTTGTGTTAAAAGAACGTTAAACTAATGGAATTGCTTTGAAAGACAAATATAAGCTCAATAAAAGTACACGAATGCTACTTTTATTAATACTATTGTCTCGTATGTTTTGTGCAAATTCAATTTCATTTGTGACACAAATAAAATGACAGTTGAACTTAATATTAGACACTCTTATGAGGTTCAACCATTATTAAGTTGTGCAGCAAACGTGCAGGTAAAAACTTACTTACAGCCTACAACCAATTTTATCGTCATATACTAAGAAACTTGTTTACTATCACACGGCACATATTGCAATTGGAATCTTTTCTGCTAAACA